>JASDDO010000004.1:112618130-115018130 GCA_030015575.1 Agapanthus africanus | reverse complement strand
CATTTGTTTTCTTTGCTCATTCTTTTCATCTAAAAATAAATAGATAAATGAATGAATAAATAAATAAAAACTCAAACCATTTACTTAACCAAGGTTTAATTCTTTACACTTAACCAAATAAGCATGTATCATCAATTATGATACAATCAAGTGCACAAAAGTATATCGCATATACAATGCGCACATCCGAGTGAGAAAATCCATCTTGAGTGAACCGATACTAGTTAATGCAAAGTAACATATCAAATATATAATTATACATTAAATCAACACTTGATTTAACGATCCGGTCATATCGCATATAACCGACTAGTATCTTATGTATCGGCTTACCGAATCAATCCTTGATTCGATAACTAGGTTATATCGCATACAACCATTCGATACATTCATCGCGAGAATGAAATACGGTATCACATACACGCAATATTCTCGGTCCCGTACATATCTCATATGCGCTCCTATTTCGTTTCGCTTGAGCCAGGAAACCTCTGTGTATGACTCTAAAGACTCGTCAATACGCCTGCAGCAGGTGATGATCATATCAAACACCCACAAGCCGCAAGCGGTCTGCTAAACGTAACGGCCACCCGGGTATTGAGCGATCAGAAGATCGACGAGCAAGCCCGCTCACACTCCAGTGAATCCAACCAGTAACACTACCGTACAGTCCGGTCTCGTCGTCTGATATGTCGCATATCTTGCCTAGGGGTGGTAAACGTCAGACCCCAATAGCTCGATAAGTCATGTCAATATGAGGTCTATAACAATTTGAGAAACTACTGGTAACACTTACCAGTAAATCTCAGCAACCCTGGCCAGGTATTTCCTGTTATAGCCAATCGAACACAGCGCAACATCAACCCTCTATACCGGGAGAGACGAATCCCCTCCTATCGCTCATTGCCTCCATCTGACTCGGGTCTGTACCCAAAAACCACCGTTTTGCACGCCCTCTTGGACGCGGTAAGATGGAAATCAAAGCACAATGGGAACCACACAAGACTCTATGACGATCTCGGGTCAACAGACTACTCTGTACCAGTGTCACCAGAGAACTGCCATCTGACGTGAGGTATAATACCATCTGGGAGTTCTCGGCGAGTCCGTCCAATGTACGCAGTCTCTACTGAGCACCCGTATATTATCTCCGATGTCAAACACCGATGGATATGGGATCATCCATCGCCCATCTATATGGGTCGAGAAGGTACACGCTAGTCTACTCTGGTATATTGATGCCCCGTCTCGATATACCCATGACTAGGGACTTTGAAGGATGTACTTATGGACTACCCTGTCCCCACTAGTATGATCCGCATCATAGTCCAGGTAGTCAAGTACACATCCTAAGGGCTTTACCAACATGTAATAGAGAGACAATCTGTGTACACGTTAAGGTAAAGATTAACCAGATAGCATACTATCATGTCGAGCAAGAAAGTCCTCCCTATATATGTCCCAGCATCCACTACAATATACATCCTATGTACAGTAATGGCCTCTAGGGCATACATATAACTAACAATCTCCCACTTGCACTAGGGTCATCTGTAGCAGTGGTCGAAGTATCTCATACTCAACCATTCCATAAAAGTCTCTCTCTGGGAATAGGCCTTCGTGAGTTGATCCGCCGTGTTATCCTCTGAGTCTGCTCTCCTTGCCTCGATCACCTTGGAGATCAACCATCTCCATGATCAGGTGATACTGCCTTAGAATATGTCTGGATCACTGATGGGACGGGTGTTCCTTGGCATAAGCCACAACTCCATTGTCACACAATGGGAGGAACTAGGTTCATCTCATGAACCAATATACACCCAAACAATCTCTTTGGTAGCATCTTAAGTAGCGATGTATCCTTCCTTTATCGTCTAGTATGTCACAGTATCTAGCTTGGAACTCTTCCAACATACCGTCCCTTTACTGAGGGTAAAGACAATGCATGCGACTGACATTCTGTCGTCTTTATCACCCTGGAACCCTTCCAGTGATTCTCCCCTGGATCGATTGATACCATCTCACTACACTTAGTGAGTATGCTACATCGGGTCTGGTACATAGCATCGCATACATGATAGAGCCTACTGCCGAAGCATAGGGTATCCCTTGCATGCGAGCTCTCTCCAAATCAGTCTTGGGAGACATCTCTTTGGAGAGAGTGACTCCAGAGATCGTGGGTAAGTTCCCACGCTTGGACTCTTCCATACTAAACCTCTTTAGTATGGTGTCAATGTACCTGGATTGGGACAATCCCAAAATCCGTTTGGATCTATCTCTATAGATCCTAATTCCCAATATGCAGGAGGCATCACCAAGATCTTTCATTGAGAATCTTTGTGATAAGAAGAGCTTGGCCGATTGCAGCATAGGAATATCATTTCCTATCAAGAGTATGTCGTCGACGTACAATACGAGGAAGACAACCTTACTCTCTGCCACCTTCTTGTAGATACAAGGTTCATCTGGATTTTTGACGAAATCAAACTCTTTGATAACGACGTCAAAGCAGATGTTCCAACTCCGCGATGCTTGCTTTAATCCATAAATGGATTTAAGCAGCTTGCACACCTTTCCGCTGCTCCCACTGACTACGAAGCCCTCTGGCTGAGTCATGTACACACACTCTTCTAAATCACCGTTTAGAAAGGCGGTCTTAACATCCATTTGCCAGATTTCGTAATCATGATAAGCAGCGATGGCAAGCATGATCCGGATGGATTTAAGCATAGCCACTGGAGAAAAGGTCTCGTCATAGTCCACACCTGGTCTTTGACGAAAACCCTTTGCAACAAGTCTAGCTTTGAAAGTCTCCACTTTCCCATCTACACCAAGTTTCTTCTTGAAGATCCACTTGCTCCCAATGGGTTTTACCCCTTCAGGAGCAACGTCCAAAGTCCATACTTTGTTGGTGTACATGGATTCCATCTCGGACCGCATAGCATCCAGCCATTTCACTGAGTCCCCACTCGTGATGGCCTGCTCGAAGCTAGTTGGGTCATCATCCTCCATGATGCAATCCTCGCTCCCACCATCCATGAGAAAACCGTAGTATCTCTCAGGTGGGCGAGGAACCCTACTAGATCGGCGGAGAGGCTGAGGTTCGTCGGAAGCTACTGAATGCTCTGGTTCCACTAAATCTTCTGTTGTGTTTTGTTCAGCTGGAACCTCTTCCAGTTCTACCTCAGAGCCACTAATTTCTTTTGCAAGAAATTCCTTTTCTAAAAAGGTGGCATGTTGAGCAACAAATACTCTTTGTTCCTCACTGTGGTAGAAGATATACCCTCGCGAATGTTTGGGATATCCAACAAACTTACACAAAACAGATCTTTCCTCGAGTTTGTCCGGTTTTTGTCTTTTGACATAGGCCGGACAACCCCATATCTTTATAAAATTAAGATATGGTCTCTTCCCTTCCCATATCTCATATGGTATGGTAGGCACAGATTTGGTGGGAACCCTGTTCAGTAGGTATGCTGCTGTTTCCAGTGCATATCCCCAGAAGGAAACAGGTAACTCAGCTACACTCATCATAGAGCGCACCATATCTAATAGGGTGCGGTTTCTCCGCTCCGATACACCGTTGTGCTTGTTGGAGATAGTGCCCTCAGTGTCAATTATTGGGTCACAGGCACGTGATTGCAATGATTGAGGGAGGACCTATCCCGGGAAGACAGTCTTACTCGAGATGATAGTACGCTATCTGGTTTACCTTTATCATCGTGTACTGCTTTAGGTGACCTGACATGTCGCTATTGCACGTTGATAGAGCCCCTAGGATTCTTGCTTAACTGCCAGCAGTATGAGGGCGATCATATAAGTGAGAGCTGGAGTCTATAAGCACATCCTTAAAAGGTCCCTAGTCGTAGGAGTCTCGAGACAGGGCATCGATTCTCCAGAGTAGACTAGTGTATACAGTCGAGACCTCGACGAGGGGCGGTGGCCGGTCTCACAAGCCACTGGTGTCAGTTGGTTCACCTAAGATGTATACAGGTGCTCATTGGGTTATGAGTACACCGGACAGGACTCGCCGGGAATATGCTAGTTGGTCTTATACCTGACGTCAGATAGATGTTCCCAGGTGACTTGTGTACAGGTTAGTTCATCGACCTGGGGATCGTCATTTGTCTCGTGTGAGTTCCCACTGTGCTTTGATTACTACCCTACCACGGCTCAAAGGAGTCGTGCAAACAGGTTTTAGTTGGGTACAGTCCCGAGCCACATGGAGGCAGTGAGCGGATCTTCGGGGTTCGTCTCTCCCGGTATTGGGGGTGAGGTCGCGCTGTGTCTAGGAGAGCCATTACACGAAGTCCTTGGCTAAGGCAGGAGATTTACTGGTAGGTATTCCAGTAGTATCTCAGGGTGTTCTGGGCTACACTCCGACACGACTTGTACCGCTTTTGGGGGTCTGACTTTTACCAACCCCCTAGGCCCGCCATGCGATGCTCATAGACGAACGGACCGGACTGTACGGATATTGTCACTGACAGGCTCAGTAGGGTGTCAGGATGAGTTCGCTCATCGACGTCCCTTTTGGTCAATAACTGGTGGCCCATCACGTATTGGCTTATACCTCTGACGTGCTAGTGGTTAAATCCACAACCATAGTATTGACGAGTCTTTAGAGTCCACCACACTTACAGTTACTCAAGCTTTCGGGCGAAACGCTGTGGAGGCCGTATGGATATATGACAGGGTCCGATCAGATACGTGCGGTATTGCACAGATCAGGATCGGACGGTTTGTACTAGAGGCCGTATGGTTATATGGCAGCGTTCGATCAGATACGTGCGGTATTGCACGGATCAGGATCGGACGGATATTACTAGCCGGCTTTGGTTTAAGCCGGATCCTAGTATAGTACAGTGTATATTTTGTCTCATTGCATTTGTATCCGGACGGAATACAGATGCGGGTGTGTATGCACAGTATCGGGGTTTTCCTGTAATTTATTACGGGACCAGTTTTCTGGAGTTGCCAGTTTGCATTCCATTCCGGCCGGTTTTCCTTTGTTCTTTCCCGGCCGGACTTTTCCGATGGAGGGGGTTATTTGCAAGTTTGCAAATAACAATTGTGGAGGGAGTTTCTTGCAATTGTTTTTTATATGATGGCATCTTTTCTTTTCAACCATCATTTTGATTCTTTCTTAGTCTTTTCCTTTGCTTTAATGAGATGAGAAAGGATTAGGATTGATTTGTGTTTTGTGATGATGATGTTTGGATGTGGTCACCCTTCATGCTCTCCTACACTCACCTCCCTTTTGCTTATGTATTCTTTGCTCCACCATTTCTAAAAGGAGAAGTTTTTCATGGTTGAGAGAAAGAAAAAGATGAGAGTTTTCATTCTTGAGAGTTTCACTTTTCTTGATCTCATTTCATGCTAGAAAAATGCAAGCACCATTTTTCTTATCTTGTTTCCTCCATCATCTTCAAATGGCAACAAACCCAAATGAGACATAGCTTCAACCCTACACATTCTACAGCAAATCTTGGACGCGTCGACTAGCCTACTTCGCGCCCGAGTTTCCTCGGTATTGAGGTGGGAGCCCGTAAAAGATACAGGCGATGTGGTGCCCTTCCGGCGAGGAGGCGACGACCGGAGTTTCTGTAGGAGATCGGGACGACGAGGAGAAGACCGGAGGACTCGGATCATTCGGTATATCTCTAACCCGTCTTGTAGTTAGCTAGAATAAGTTTAATGGTTCGATCCGGGTGTTTAGTGCGCGGTGGTGCCGGTTTGCTAAGTCCGCAAAATTAAAGTTTATCACCGCTTCCGCATTTGGCCGTCGGATTGACGACCGGGGCGCCGCCGTGCACTTACAGTGCTGTGGTGTATATGGAGGAGTTAGCTGAGAGAGAATCCCATTCTCTTTTAGGAAGTCCAGGAATTCAATGCTCAAGTATTCTCCTCCTCGATCAGATCGTAGGATTTTAATACTTTTTCCGGTTTGGTTCTCAACTTCTTGTTTATATTCTCTAAATTTCTCAAAAGCTTCTGATTTGTGTTTCATCAGGAACACATATCCGAATCTAGAGAGATCGTCAGTGAATGTAATGAAGTACGAAGAACCATCCCTGGCATGTGTAGACATGGGACCGCATACATCACTATGTATAAGTCCCAAGAGTACGGTAACTCGTTCTCCGTGTCCCGTAAACGGAGTTTTGGTCATCTTGCCTTTAAGACATGACTGGCAAGTGTCATAAGATGAAAATTCAAACGGATTTAAATATCCATCTTTATGCAACTTAGTTAGTCGTGTCGCATTGATGTGGCCCAGTCTACAATGCCACAAGAAGGATTCGTTGAGTTCAGAACTCTTCCTCTTGTGTGTGTTTGTTATGCTCAGAACTGTTGATTGATTTAGAACATAAATGCCATTGCACAACGTGCCTGATCCAACCAACTTTTGGTTACGGAAAATGTTCATAACATTGTCCTGTAATACAAAATTATATCCCTCTTTACTTAATAAAGAAACCGATATAATGTTGCATATCAGGTTCGGCATGTAATAGCATTCGTTCAGAACCAATGTATTACCAGTTGGTAATACAAGGTGATATTCCCCGACAATCTTAGCTGCAACAATTGCACCATTTCCAACTCTAATGTCTTTATCACCTTCTCCATGTTCTCTACCTTTCCTTAGCCCATGTAACTGATTACATATATGGGATCCTGACCCGGTATCTAATACCCAGGACGTAGAGCAAATAGAGAAACAGTTCTCAGTAACGAACACACCCGAAGAAAATGCATCAACATGTACTTTCTTCATTCGGGTGGCATGGGAATCCTGGTATTCCCCTATATCCTGTTCATTCCTATAACTCTTATAAGAAAGAACGGAACCAACGTTCCCCAGCACAGAATAACATGCGGGTTCGGTCAATACATCCATATTATTATCTTCATTAGGGCATGAAATGGTCGCTACCTGGAGAGAGAGAGAAGAAAACACTTTAGCGTATGCTCGTGCAAGATCAGATTGGTTATTATCTTATCTAATCAGGATGGCTCCCACTGCTTTTTATCAAATCTTCCTTCAAACCCTAAAAGGAAAGACTAACCGGGATTAATTACACACTACAAGTTCGCCAATCTTTCAGCCAGGCCAGTGTCGGTACTTTGAGGGAGCTCCCCCGTGCTTTCGCACGAACCTAATTAATGTAAACCTCGTTTTCCCAGAGGCGTAACCCCGTTGACACCTTTCTAGACACCTACTTGATCAGCTAATTGCAATGTGTAAAACTCTCCCGGGAGTAACTCTTACTCGCAGTGGGTATCGGGATCCAACTATCTCATAGAAGGTATGCAATCTCATTGCAAATTTCAACACTTGAAATTCCCGATAATATTTTGCCCCAAGCATCCTATGACCTTGACGGAGGTCAACCAACCACAGGGTGCAAGTCAAGTTCAACCCGCCATTTCTTGATTGAATCAAACCCACCCGCACGACCCTTGACGGAGGTCAACAAGGTCGTACGACTACCCTAATCCAATCTGCATCATATGCATAAGCAGACAAATACTAGTTAGCTACCGCACACTACGCCTTGACGGAGGTCAACAAACGTAGCACGAATACTAAGTAGGATTTATCTGAAATAACGGAGGGCTACGTCAGGTTTTTCTGAAAACCTATTGCGTAATGAACTTGATATCGTTGTAGAATCAAATGAAGTTTTAAAAATGGAGTGATTTTGAGGCTTTTCTAGTTTTGCTAAAGGGGTCACTCCCGGTGAAGGTATCGTCGGCCCTTTCCTCGTCGAATGAGGTGCGGGATATATCATATATATCACTGTGCAAAGCATAAACTATAGAAGCAATCAAAAGCAAACCGAGTGTGTAGCATCTGCCAGTTATTGCTAAAGGAGTCACTCCCGGTGAAGGGATCTCGGTCCTTTCCTCATCGAATAAGGTGCAGGATATATCACATATACCACTGTTCAAAGCAAGAACTGTAGCTACCTGTTTTATTTAAAATTTGATTCTACAACATCTTAGGTTTCTTTTCTTTCATTAATCACATTAATGAAGTCCCATCATTTAAGTACCTAAACATCACAGATAAATACGACGTACACTTATGTCATCCGCATTCGCCTCGATGTCCCCTCGTGCACCGTTAGGTTAGGTAACTAACGGCAGAGCAGGGCAGGGCTAGCACGGGTGTAAAACATAAGTAACGTCTATATAATATATCATATATACTATATACTGTATCTATCACAGAACATCACATGATCACATCACAGATATCGCAGCAGAAGAAACATATGAAATATTGGATATACTAGGACGTCCGTGTTTTCAATACGAGCCAGTATAAAACACGGATTCCACGGTCTTGATGAATAGCCAAACCCACACCCCTAGACCCCTACGAGAGCGGCAAGCAACCTTACCAATTCTAGAGTTAGGAGACCCGGACTCGACTCTTCGAGTTGGTCTCCCACTGGACTCCAGAACCCAGTTACTTGTGCCCTCCTCCTTGGGTCTATCCTAGTGCGGAAAGTAAATAATATACAAACGGTGACATCTTCCGCAACCTGGAAGTGCCCCAATAAAAGAATATTACATACAAGTTTTTACATGAATGAAAATGAAAAACACTCATCTCACATAAAAAACCCCCGGCTATTCGAACACGACGATCCAATATAACATATCCAGCAACACATAACATCACATGTCATCAACGTAAGTAAATATGCGCATCCCAATTGTCATTGACATATAGCAACGAAACCGGCGATATCACATATTACACTTACGGTCACAGAAAAGAAAGTGTAAAACTACAACAGTTGGAATCCGCAACCTCTTTAGACATCACATGCCTAATCAAATGAAATACTTAGACATCACATGCCTAACAGTTATAAACCCCGCATTTTAGTCTCATTATCGAAAACTCTTTTCAATATCAGGCGAAACTAAACCGCTAGATTTATAACATTCATTCAGTTATCTCATAACTGTTTGTGAATTCCAATTATTGTATCACATTCCAGACAAACAGACAGTATTAAAGTTTTCGAACGAACGATCAAGCACCCAAGATTCACTAAAGCTCAACACTTGAGCAGGGTTCAAAAATCCGGAGTGTGACCCAGTAGTAGCGGTCCAGCCGTAGAAGGGTCAAGCCAACGCCTCACATGTGGCACGCCGTACTGCCCCAAACCCTAAGGTTCAAAGGGCAGTTCGAGACGGTCACATAATCGAGTTAAGGTTTGTTGTCTTCTAGAGGGACCACCGCAAAAAGACTTGCACTTATCTCCAAAGTATTTAAACCCCGTGAATAGCGAGCAAATGATATTCGTTCAAACACTTCAATACTTTCTAGTTTACCCGGAAAAGAAAACGAAATGAAAATTCCGATCGAAACGACGAGTCCAAAACCATCTCCAGAAATTTTCAACAGCAGATTCAGATTAAACATACTCAAAATATACTGTAGCAGGTAAGGAAAAATACTGTGGAAAATGGAGTAAAAGATCCCTTCTTATGGCCGCGGATCCGCGGCCTAAGCCTGCTTAGCCCGTGGTTCCGCGGTCAAAAGTACTGTTCATGGCTACGAATTTTCCAGTTTGTCTTATCTTTACCTGCTCTATTTTTTGAGAATTTTTAATTCTGAAAAAAGTCAGTTTTTAAAAAATTTCCAGAGAGCACAAAAAAAAACCGTATTTTTGTCCGATCGGGGTTTTCACATCGTAAAAACGTCGCCTAATGTTCTAGGTCGGCTCTGATACCAGTGAAAGGTTCCTAGGCACCCTATAGAGGTCTCACAAGGCATCAACCATGCCAATTTACAAAAATTACGGTGCCGAGAAACCTTAATACGGACCGTTGGCTAGAATTTTAGGCGATAAAATGAAACTAGTTAACACTTAACTACAAGTACGGATATACAACCTTTGTAGATCCGGTGCTCCACCTCCTTGGCTCCGCAATGATGTCTCCTCGCTGTCCAAGTCGAACCCCGGGCTCTAGCGTCGGTTTCATCGGAGAATGAACGGGCTAGGTCATCGACGATGTGCCGAAGATGATCTACGTCGAGGCATCGCTAGATCAAGCTCCAACTTCTCCAAGTCAAGAAAACTTGTGAAGGAAACACACTCTACTACATGGCAAGAGGTAGAGGATGAAGAAATAGGAAGTGGGTAGACTTTAGAATTGGATTTCTCACACTTATGTTCAAATCACCATTGATGAAGTATGCTTTCTTCTTGAAGAAGAAGAAGAAGAAGAAGATGATAAATGTTATGATAAGAATAATTAAAATAGTAAAGAAAATCAATTCTTATCATAACTTTAACCATGGTAAAGTGTAGAGAATTAACTTTAGTTAGGTTGAATGGTTAGGGTTAGAGAAGAAGACAAGAATGGTTGCTTTGGTCAAAGTTACATGAAGCTTGAAGAAACTTCCAAAAAAGCAACCATTTGTTTTCTTTTCTCATTCTTTTCATCCAAAAATAAATAGATAAATGAATGAATAAATAAATAAAAACCCAAACCATTTACTTAACCAAGGTTTAATTCTTTACACTTAACCAAATAAGCATGTATCATCAATTATGATACAATCAAGTGCACAAAAGTATATCGTATATACAATGCGCACATCCGAGTGAGAAAATCCATCTTGAGTGAACCGATACTGGTTAATACAAAGTAACATATCAAATATATAATTATACATTAAATCATTAAATCAACACTTGATTTAACGATCCGGTCATATCGCATATAACCGACTAGTATCCTATGTATCGGCTTACCGAATCAATCCTTGATTCGATAACAAGGTTATATCGCATACAACCATTTGATACATTCATCGCGAGAATGAAATACGGTATCACATACACGCAATATTCTCGGTCCCGCACATATCTCATATGCGCTCCTATTTCGTTTCGCTTGAGCCAGGAAACCTCTGTGTAGGACTCTAAAGACTCGTCAATACGCCGGCAGCAGGTGATGATCATATCAAACACCCACAAGCCGCAAGCGGTCTGCTAAACGTAACGGCCACCCGGGTATTGAGCGATCAGAAGATCGACGAGCAAGCCCGCTCACACTCCAGTGAATCCAACCAGTAACACTACCGTACAGTCCGGTCTCGTCGTCTGATATGTCGCATATCTTGCCTAGGGGTGGTAAACGTCAGACCCCAATAGCTCGATAAGTCATGTCGATATGAGGTCTATAACAATTCGAGAAACTACTGGTAACACTTACCAGTAAATCTCAGCAACCCTGGCCAGGTATTTCCTGTTATAGCAAATCGAACACAGCGCAACATCAACCCCCTATACCGGGAGAGACGAATCCCCTCCTATCGCTCATTGCCTCCATGTGACTCTGGACTGTACCCAAAAACCACCGTTTTGCATGCCCTTATGGACATGGTAAGATGGAAATCAAAGCACAGTGGGAACCACACAAGACTCTATGACGATCTCGGGTCAACAGACTACTCTGTACCAGTGTCACCAGAGAACTGCCATCTGACGTGAGGTATAATACCATCTGGGAGTTCTCGGCGAGTCCGTCCAGTGTACCCAGTCTCTACTGAGCACCCGTATATCATCTCCGATGTCAAACACCGATGGATATGGGATCATCCATCGCCCATCTATATGGGTCGAGAAGGTACACGCTAGTCTACTCTGGTATATCGATGCCCCGTCTCGATGTACCCACGACTAGGGACTTTGAAGGATGTACTTATGGACTACCCTGTCCCCACTAGTATGATCCGCATCATAGTCCAGGTAGTCAAGTACACATCCTAAGGGCTTTACCAGCATGTAATAGAGAGACAATCTGTGTACACGTTAAGGTAAAGATTAACCAGATAGCATACTATCATGTCGAGCAAGAAAGTCCTCCCTATATATGTCCCAGCATCCACTACAATATACATCCTATGTACAGTAATGGCCTCTAGGGCATACATATAACTAACATATAGACCACCCAACTCCCAAGTATATGATCGTCATCATAATGCTGGTAGTAAAGCATAAATCCTATGGGCTCTATCAACATGTAATAGCGATTTGTAATACCACATAATATATGTACATGATGATAGAGACAAACTAGATAGCATACTATCATTTTGAGTAAGACTGTTCTACCCGTATAAGTTCTCCCTCAATCATCACAATCGCGTGCCTGCGATTACAATAATTGACTTGAGGGCTCTATAGCCAATAATATCCCACTTGCACTTAAGGCTAATTATTGCAGTGTCGCATACTCACAGCCCGTGTGATACCGAACACCAAACTTCTTTACTAATCAGTCTCGCAAAGCCCATTTGTGAAACTATTGTGTTCGAGAAATAGCCTCATGGGTGAACCTGCTCTAATGTTTCTTTCTTTATCTCTCTATATCTCAACTTCGTGGAGAAAGACTATCTCCCGAAATGAGCGATACATGTCTTAGAATTTGTCTGGATATCTGATTGGACCCGGTTCACAAATGAACTCCAAATCCAACAAAATTCTTAGACCGTAGCATCCACTGAATTTAATCGATATCCTGCGCCATGCCTTCCTCAGTATCCGCTTGGACCAACTGTCCAGCATATTGACCCTCAAAAGAGGGAAAACTATAACTCTGACAGTCACTCTGTCATTCAGGTTACCAGGGAAGCCTAAAATGATAACCGCCTCCTGAAGGAGGCTGTCGATACCATATACCAAGAACATCCACTTATGTTCATAACTGCTTCTCAATGTTTCTCTAGGATTGGATTAATATATAATTATTGCAGCCAATGCAAAAGAAATATCTGGTGGTGTGGTGCTTGACATTTCATGATTAACTCAATTGCCTAAGCAAGTGATATGCCAATCATGCAAATCCCACTCCTCATCGGTCTAGAAGACATCTCTTTAGAGAGGGTGACTCCATCACCTGCCGGTATACCACCACGCCAGGAGTCGTCTATTCTAAAACACTTTAGAATAGTGTCAAAATACCCAAATTTGTACACTTTCCAAATCTAGATCTAAAACCATAGATCTAGTGACCAGAATCCCTAATATTTTATCCAGATCCTATGTGGAGAAACAACTTGTGACAACCATAATTTTGTTAGTGTATATGCCCTAGGGGCCATTATTGTATCTTACTAGCTTGTATATTACTTAATGGAAGCTTGGGATATTCACAGTTGTATTAACAGTCTTGGTTAACATAGTAGTATGCTACTTGGTTTATATCTATCTTAATATATGTATATGTTTCTTTTAGCATATCGTGAATACATATTGATAAAGTCCATAGGATCTTGCTTGAATACCAGCGTTGTGATGGTAGTCACACTAGTGGGGGCTGGGTAGTCTACAAACACATCCTTTTTCATGTCCCTAGTCATAGGATTATCGAGACAGGGCATCGGTACTCCAGAGTAGACTAGTGTATACGCTTCTCATCCCAGCAGGGGAGATGGTCTGTCCCACAGCCATTAGTACGTTGTACTGGAGATACTATGCAGGTGCTCGTTGGGTTATGGGTACACCGGACAGGACTCATAGGGAACTGTTGGTTGGTATTATACCCGTCGTCAGTTAACAGTTCCCATGTGACATGAGTACAGCATAGTCCGTAAACTTGACATTGCTGCTTCGCCTCGAGTGTGTTCCCACTATTCTTAGATTGCTACCCTACCACGGCTCGACTGAGTCGTGGAAACAGGTAGCAGTTGGGTGCAGTCCCGAAGCACTTGGAGGCAGTGGCGGTTAAATATGATTCGTCTCTCCCGGTGTTGGGGGTTGATATCGCGCTGTGTTTGGAGAGCCATTACGTAAGGTCCCTGGCCAGGGCAAGCTAGATTTGGCTCCGCACTCTATCTGCTTTCAAGTTAGTTGGCGCTGGTAGGTTTTCCAGTAGCTTCTCAAGGTGTAATGGGCTTCACTCCAACACGACTTATACCGCTTTTAGAGGACTGACGATTTCCGCCCCCTAGGCCTGATATGCGATAGTCTTAGACGAACAGACCGGACTGTACGGAGATTTTCACATCAGGCTCAGTAGGAGTTCGGATGGGTTTCCTCATCGGCCTTCTTATCGACATCTACCTGGGGACCGTTACGTACAGCTAGTACCGCTTGCGGCCAGTGGTTAAACCCACTGCCAGCATAGTGTCGAGTCTTTAGAGTCCCACACAGAGGGTTTCCCTGCTTCAGGCGAAACGATATAAAGGTCGTATGGTTTTACGACAGGGTTCGGACATATACGTGTACTTGTGCACGTATGATGTTCGGACAGATTATACTAGCAGGCTTTGGTTTAAGCCAGATTCTAGTATTGGATTATTGGATTTATGCAGTCTCAGTATCTCCGTGTTTTTCATAAATACGGATGGAAGGGGCATTCTCGTAATTAGTCAAGAAGCTTCTATAAGAAAGGTGACTCATTATGTTTTAATTCATTTATGAATTAAGCTTAATGAGGTGGAGGAGATGAGGTGTAATTATCATTAAATGAACCATGACTCGTGAGATGATTCATCTCAAGTATTAAATGAAGCATGATTGCTAGATATTTGATGAGATATTTTATCATGCTTCATATTATCCAAATGAGTCAAGATTCATTTCATAATAACAAAACACTTCTCTCTCCTCAAGCTCTCTCTTCTAAAACCTAACCCTAATCCTCTCATGAGTTGAGAACCTTAGGGTTAGCAAGACTAATATATCCTTAATCTATCTCTATATCCTCTAGGGCACTTGGATTAGCAATCCTAGCCACTTAGTTACCTCAAGTTAGAGGTTAAAGCTTGAAGAAGGAACTCTCGGGTGGATCTTCTATTACATCGAGGAGGCCAATGAGGAGGTGAACAATAAGAACAAGAAGGACTAGTATCTTGAGGTATAATCATCTATCATAGTAGTTAACTACTTGTAGATAGTTTGTTAGTTAGGGTTTAGCAAAGATCCGTTTGATAGACGATGTTACTTTGAACAAAATGATTGTTTTACCTATTCCGCCACCCCACATCTTGTGGGGTGTGTAACGTTGACTTACAGTGGTATCAGAGCCTAGCTAAACCATAACTAACATGTTAGCAAAGTCTTTAGAAATTCGATCGCAATCTAATCCCGAAAAAACGACATTTTCACCATGTTTCTGTTGGAGATAGTGCCCTCATAGTCAATTATTGGATCGCAGGTACGTGATTGCAATGATTGCGGAGGACCTATACCGGTAGGACAGTCTTACTCAAGATGATAGTATGCTATCTGGTTTGCCTTTATCAGTCGTGTACATGTTCAGGTGACTGATTGCATGTTACACTTTGATAGAGCCCTTAGGATCTTGCTTTACTACCAACAGTATGATGGCGATCATATACGTGAAAGTTGGGTAGTTTATATGCATATCTTTAATTGTGGTCCCTAGTCGTGGGAGTTTCGAAACAGGGCATCGATACTCCGGAGTAGACTAGTGTATACAGTCGAGACCCCGACGAGGGGCGGTGGCCGGTCTCACAAGCCACTGGTGTCAGTAGGATCACCTAAGATGTATACAGGTGCTCATTGGGTTATGAGTACACCGGACAGGACTCGCCGGGAATCTGCTAGTTAGTATTATATCTACCGTTAGATAGCAGTTCCCTGGTGACATGTGTACAGGTTAGTTCATCGACCTGAGGTCGTCATTTGTCTCGTGTGAGTTCCCACTGTGCTTTGATTTCTACCCTACCACGGCTCAAAGGAGTCGTGCAAACAGGTAGCTTTTGGGTACAGTCCCGAGCCATATGGAGGCACGTGAGCGGATCAGCAGGGGATTCGTCTCTCCCGGTATTGGGGGCGAGGTCGTACTGTGTCTAGGAGAGCCATTACACAAAGTCCATGGCCATGGCAGGAGATTTACTGGTAGGTACTCCAGTAGTATCTCAGGGTGTTATTGGGCTTCACTCCGACATGACTTATACTGCTATTGGCGGTCTGACGTTACTAGCCCCCTAGGCAGATATGCGATACTCATTGACGAACGGACCGGACTGTATATACATTGTCACCGTTAGGCTCAGTAGGGTTTCTGGATGAGTTCACTCATCGGCCTCCCTTGAGTTCGCTCATCAGCTACCCTTGAGGTCAGTCCATGGGCAGCCATTACGCATAGCTAGTGCCACTGACGGTTTGTGGTTAAACCCACTGCCAGGGTACTGACGAGTCATTAGAGTCCCCCACAGACAGTTTCCCAAGTTCGGGCGAAACGTTGTAGGGGCCGTATGGTTTTATGGCAGGGTTCGGAAAATGCACGTGCGTTTACTCACGTGTTATTTTTCGGGCAGATAATACTGGTCGGCTTTCTTTTAAGCCGGATCCATGTATTATATTGAGTAGGTATAATATCTTTGTCTCAGTTGCATTTGTATTCGGTCGTAATACAAATGCGGGTATATTTATACAGTTTCGGGGTTTTCCTGAAAGTCGTTTCAGGATCACTTTTGGAAGTTGCCAGTTTCCAGTTTTCTATCTGCCGTCTTTTAACATTTGGTTAAAGGCGGATTTATCTTTTCTTGGGTGAGAGTGAGTCGTGCTTCTAGAAGGTTCTAGAATTTGTGACAAGGCTAAGTGACTCATGCTTTGGTTTCATTACATTCTTGTTTTGGTTAAGATCTTTATGTTGATATTTTCATGTGTTCATATTATGATAAGGATGGTGGTTTATGGTCACCTCCTTATCTCCTCCTACACTCACCCTCCTCCTTCATATATGAATGAAAGGCCTCCTCTCTCATTCACTCTCTCACTTGAGTTTTCATTTGCTAGAAAAGATTTTGATAGGTTTTATCGGTGTATGGAATTTCACAGTCCATTTCATTCCATCACCCGATTCCTTTGGCAACTTCATTAACCGATCGTCCACGGATTTGGACGAAGTGAGACAAAGTCATCTACTCATTCTCTACATCATTCTTGGTCGTCTCTTTTAGCAAACTTGACGATCGAGTTGCCTCGAGTCAGAGGCGGGAGCCCGTTTAAAGAATCGATCATGTGGTGCCACCTCGACGAGGAGATCGGAGATCGACGAGATCGGAGCAGCCGCAACGGAGCGTGGGATGATGGTTGAAGAACGAAGGACTCGGATCATTCGGTATACCTTTTCTACACTCTTTACAGTTTGTTAGTTTAGCAATAATGGCAGATCCGGGTTAAAGTATACGATAGCGCCAGTTAAAAGTTTTTTGTTCCGCATTTGGCGTCTGTAGACTGCCGGGGCGCTAGCGTAGACTTACAGTGGTATCAGAGCCTCACCATTTTGCTATACTAACTTGTGCTAACGCGTTTAAAACATCGATCCGACCGGAAATCGAAAACTACAAAATTCCTGGCTCGACAGTTCTGTTGATTTTAAATGGTCTCGAAAATTATTTCTGCATGTCTCAGAATACTGTGCAGGCTTTTCTAAGAACCACGGCAAAATTTGGACACGTGACCCCACCAAACCGCCGCGGAAACGCGGTCAAACCCATGGTTTGACCGCGCATCCGCGGCCACGTGGTGAGCTCGTGCTCCCAAATTTTTCCAGTGGCTTCTCTGTTGGATTTTGGGGTTTTTGGTATATATCTTTTTGGCCCAGGTTTTGTTACTGTTCACCAGTAAGCAGTGGGGCCCACTTTTTTATATTTGGTCTTTGGTCGATCGAAATTTAAACACGTTAGTTTACAGTGCTTACATTATATCTCCGACCGGGAATGTCATTTGATCGGTAAACCGCGTCTGATTGCTATAGTTCTTTTAGACGGGTTTGCGAACGTGACATTCGCGTTGCTGTTCTGTGTTGTGCTGTGATGTTGCGGATTTGTCGTGGTGGATAGCAGTGTGCAATGGTAGTACCGTTTGTGTTTATTTGTACATTTGATATTGCGGGACGAGCGTCCAACTTATGGACTGCCGTCACTGCCTGTTGTATAATATTCTTTTTGGGGCACGACCAGGTTGCGGTCGATGTACCTATTGTACTATTTTTCATTACTGTACTAGGTTTTGCCCCGAGACGGAGTGCACGGATAGCCGGGTTCGGGAGGGCAACGGGTCCGCATCTCATGTCTTTGAGAGGCAGAGGGGTCCCACTCTAGAATTGGCAGACTATTCGCCGCACTCGTAGGGGGTACAGGTTGACCCAAGGAGGGGTGCTCAATTTACCGGATTCCGTGAAGTGCCGGGTGTTCCATTCACTATGCTGTGGGGACTACCTCGCTTCAGGTTTTGGCGGGTAACTTGCCGCACCCGTAGGGGTCTAGGTTTCATTGCACAGGCTATCCACACGACAGGGGAACGTCGAGTTTCAGCAGCGGCTCTGTGAAACTCGGGGATCCCAGATATCTGTATTGTTCTGTGATGCTTATTACTTTTCTGTAATGTTGCATACTATCACGCCTGGAGCGATTATTGTATATTGGTTTATATACTATTAGATGTTGTATATGTTTTACACCCGCGCTAGTCCAGTCCCCGCTCTGTCGTTAGTTAAGTAACCTAACGAGTGATGACGGGACCCAGTGACGAATGCGGATGGCATATACGTACATTTTATTTTCGTTCTTTTCTGGTGTGATAATTGATGGGACTGTGTTGATTCTGATCAATGCGAAGTTAAAACAAACCTGTTTATAGTTGTTGGAACAAATTTAAAAAGTGTTATTGCAAAGACGTTTCCTTTTGTTATGCATAGCGGTATTCAGTGGAATATCCTGCAACTCATTCGACGAGGCGAGGGCCGATATCCCTTCACCGGGACCGACCCCTTGGGCAGAAGTTTGCGTCAGCGTAATAACTTCACTATAGTCGATTACAAGTTGCTTTGCATAGCGGTATTCAGTGGAATATCCTGCACCTCATTCCACGAGGAAAGAGCCGAGATCCCTTTACCGGGAGTGACCTCTTTAGCAAAAGGTTTTCGCCACTATATTTTAAAAAGCTATCAGGTTCCTTCAGCGATATCAAGTTCACTACGCTAAAGGTTTTTCGCCAAAAACCAGCCGTAGCCCTCCGTCACTTCTTTTGGGTATTTAGTAGTATTCAAGCTATGCATTTTAGCCAAAGTTAAGGCATAGTGTTTGGTAGCTGCTGGGTATTCAATTGTTGCATAGATAGATGAGTTAGTTTGGGACAGTCGTTCTGCCGATTGGCCAAAGTCAGGGGCATGTGCGGGTGGGTTCAAATTGACAAGATAGTGACGGGTAGAACTTGGCATGTGACTTATGACATTTTGACCAAAGCCAAGGTTATAAGAGCATGGGGCAAAAATCATATCGGGAGTTTCTAAAGAAACTGAAACTTGCCAAGTATGCGCATACCTTCTGGAGTATGAGTAGCGTGGATGCATTCCATCACGTTATCATGCGATGAGAGTTGGATCCCGATTCCCACTGATGAGTTGGTTTACTCTTCGGGTGATCCCGATTGATTCTTCTTTAGGTTTGGAGGAGAATTTGACAGGACAGTGGGAGGTTTCCGGATTAGATAAAATGATGACCATTCTGATCTAGGTTAGAGTGCACGCAGAGTGTTTCTTTTCTCTCTCTCTTTGGCAGCGACCTTTGACCGACCCTAGACTATGACTCAGTGACCAGGTTGACCGAACCTTCTTAAAATACTGGCGTTTGGATTGTCTGAGTTGCATAAGTCATTGCCACTCCTTCTTTTACCCTTTGTATTTCTCAGAACACCCGTATTACTACGGATATCCACTTCCATTGGATAGATCCATCGTATGGTTATATACGAACTCGAAGGGACTTCTTCGAGGATGGATCCAGGTTCAGGAGAAATAGAATTGGTTTATTCAGTTGTCTTTTATTATCACCTTCTCTCAGGTTGCGAGAGCTCCTTGGTTTAGGAGAGTACACCTATTACGCTTATTGGATAGTCTTATTCCAAACCATAGGCTGGTGCCGAAAGATAGGGAATGAAGAAAACCAATTAGCCTAAGTAGGGTGTGCATAAGGTAATATGTAAAGACAAAATAAAGGGATTAGAAAGAGGGCAAAGTAAATTGCGACTGATATCATTCACGACCAAAACCGCGTATTTCATCGCCGCTCCTATTTCACCTTTAAAAGAATAAGGTATTATTCAGTTGTCTTTTATCATCACCTTCTCTCAGTTGCGAGTACTCCTTGGTTTAGGAGGGTACACCTATTATGCTTACTGGATAGTCTTCTTCCAAACCATAGGCTGGTGCCGAACGGTAGGGAAGGAAGAAAACCATTTAGCCTAACGATGGTGTACAAAAGGTAACGACTAAAGACAAATAAAGGGATTTGGAGAGACGGCAATAAAATATACGGTTGAAGTCATGAATTGGATTATGGAAGAGGCATTGCTAAGAATACCAGGATACCCCTACGAAACATTTTCATGTTTCGGTGCATTGTTAAAGAAAAACTGTTTTCCCGATTAGACACTTACTCCAAGGGTATGTATTTACCAGGTTTCATTCTCATATCTGTATGGTTTTACAGATGATGATTGGGAGTAAGATATTGGGAATTAGGTGATCATCCTCATTATATCGGAATTCGTTGTAATTGGTGATATTTGAGGAAATCGCCAGGGTACAGTTTTCCACCTACAACGCAAAGGTTTTTAGTTGTTCAACTCAGCGGACTTATACAGAGTAATGTATGTTGTCCAGTGTCCATCAGGACAAAGGGGTATGTCCTCGTACTATGTTCTGTTTACTTATAACTTCTCTAGTATTTAGACGAGTGTTTCGTAGAAATACAAGGTCTAAGTTTTGAGAAGTTGTGGGTATAAGAATAAAGTAGAGAACCAGGTATCACAAGTATCGGGATTCTTCAAAGAGATCGAAGATGTAGATTCTTGTGATTGGTATTCAGATTATAGTGATGGTTTTGAGAAACGTATTTCTCTTTCAGGTTACTCATAATTGGATGGATTCCTAAGTTGAGTAATGCTGATTAGCCTCTTTCCATTAAGTTGATATGCACTGGAGACAGCTGCATGGATTGAATATGGTTCCAATTAAATTAGTGCCAAAGTTTCTATATTGATATAGAATGGATCGTACCCTAAAAGATGTTAAGGTACGGGGAGTTGTCCAGCTTATGATTAAAACCAGACACTGGATAACTCAGGGCACGTTTCTGTAATGGTTGTTTGTGGGTTGACCCTGGTTATGACGAGGGTTGATATTCTACCATTTGGAAGATCAATAGTGATATTGTTCTTGACTCGCCACAGTTTTAGTAAAATGGATCTTTTTCAGAAAACAGTAGTGGGAGTATGGTAGAACTGGAAGTGATTCCAGAACCGCGAACGATTACGGAAAATTTAATAGGACCTATATATTCAATCAGGTTTGACATTCCAATAGCCACTCCGCAGGTATGGTAGGTAACCTCAGACGCCCGAGAGGTACTTCGGTAGGCTCAAGGACGGTGACAGGGAGGTTCTTATCTACCCAGACTTGACACTACTGTTGTTCCAGGATATGAGACCCGGTAGGAGGGTTGTCGTAGTCAGTGGGAGCAACGGAAGCATAGTGGGCAAGATGCTTATATCTATTTATAGACTTGAGCAGTTATAGCGGAGATAGATCATCTAATTTTGATGTGACAGTCATGGGTTTGACTTCAATCAGAATAAGGGATGGATCAGTTAAGAAGGTAGTAGGGTGTGATGTCATGGTATCTGGATGACATACACAGAGTAGGAAGTAAAATTCCTATACTACGATCTGTTGTACTGTGGTCGTCACACAGTTGTTTCTCCAGACAGGATATGGATATAATATTTGACATTCTGGTTTCTAGATCTATGGTTTTAGATCTGGATTTGGGTAGTTTGCCAATGTGGGTACTTTGACAGATATTCTAATGGTTTTTGGAATAGTTGACTCCTAGCATGGTGGTGTACCTACAGGTGATGGAGTCACCCTCTCTAAAGGTGTCTGACAGACTAAAGGGGAGAGGGATGTGCATGATTGGCAGATCACTTGCTTAGGCAATTGAGTTAATCATGAGATGTCAAGTACCACACCAAATGTTGGTTTTGCACTAGATGCAATAAGTTTGTATTAATCCAATCCTGGAGAAACATAAGGAAGCAGTTTTAGAACATAAGTACATGTTCTACGGATTTGATGACGGCAGCCTCTTTCGGGAGACGGTTATCATTCCAGGCTTCAAAGGTGACATGGATGACAGAGTGATTGTCAGAGTTTTAGTTTTCCCTCTGACGAGGGACAGTATTATGGACAGGTGGTTCAAGAGGATACTGTGGGTGGCATGGTGCCGGATACTGATTAGGCTCAGTGATCCATACAGTCTAAGAAGTTTGGATATGGAGTTCATTTATGAACTAAGGTCCCATCAGATATCCAGACATATTCTAAGACAGGTATTACTCAATTCGGGAGATGGTTTTCTCCGCGAACTTGAGATTAAGAGAGATATAGAAAGATACTTCTAGGAGGATCCACTCACTGAGGCTATTTCTCGAACACAATAGTTTTACAAACGGGCTTTGTGAAACTGATTAGTAGAGGAGTTGGATGTTCGGTTTCACACGGGCTGTGAGTAGTCGACATCGCAATATTAGCCTTGAGTGCAAGTGGGAGATTGTTGGAGATAGTGCCCTCATAGTCAATTATTGGATCGCAGGTACGTGATTGCAATGATTGCGGAGGACCTATACCGGTAGGACAGTCTTACTCAAGATGATAGTATGCTATCTGGTTTGCCTTTATCAGTCGTGTACATGTTCAGGTGACTGATTGCATGTTACACTTTGATAGAGCCCTTAGGATCTTGCTTTACTACCAACAGTATGATGGCGATCAAATACGTGAGAGTTGGGTAGTTTATATGCATATCCTTAATTGTGGTCCCTAGTCGTGGGAGTTTCGAGACAGGGCATCGATACTCCGGAGTAGACTAGTGTATACAGTCGAGACCCCGACGAGGGGCGGTGGCCGGTCTCACAAGCCACTGGTGTCAGTAGAATCACCTAAGATGTATACAGGTGCTCATTGGGTTATGAGTACACCGGACAGGACTCGCCGGGAATCTGCTAGTTAGTATTATATCTACCGTCAGATAGCAGTTCCCTGGTGACATGTGTACAGGTTAGTTCATCGACCTGAGGTCGTCATTTGTCTCGTGTGAGTTCCCACTGTGCTTTGATTTCTACCCTACCACGGCTCAAAGGAGTCGTGCAAACAGGTAGCTTTTGGGTACAGTCCCGAGCCATATGGAGGCACGTGAGCGGATCGGCAGGGGATTCGTCTCTCCCGGTATTGGGGGCGAGGTCGTACTGTGTCTAGGAGAGCCATTACACAAAGTCCATGGCCATGGCAGGAGATTTACTGGTAGGTACTCCAGTAGTATCTCAGGGTGTTATTGGGCTTCACTCCGACACGACTTATACTGCTATTGGGGGTCTGACGTTACTAGCCCCCTAGGCAGATATGCGATAATCATTGACGAACGGACCGGACTGTATATACATTGTCACTGTTAGGCTCAGTAGGGTTTCTGGATGAGTTCACTCATCGGCCTCCCTTGAGTTCGCTCATCAGCTACCCTTGAGGTCAGTCCATGGGCAGCCGTTACGCATAGCTAGTGCCGCTGACGGTTTGTGGTTAAACCCACTGCCAGGGTACTGACGAGTCATTAGAGTCCCCCACAGACAGTTTCCCAAGTTCGGGCGAAACGTTGTAGAGGCCGTATGGTTTTATGGCAGGGTTCGGAAAATGCACGTGCGTTTACGCACGTGTTATTTTTCGGGCAGATAATACTGGTCGGCTTTGTTTTAAGCCGGATCCGAGTATTATATTGAGTAGGTATAATATCTTTGTCTCAGTTGCATTTGTATTCGGTCGTAATACAAATGCGGGTATATTTATACAGTTTCGGGGTTTTCCTGAAAGTCGTTTCAGGATCACTTTTGGAAGTTGCCAGTTTCCAGTTTTCTATTTGCCGTCTTTTAACATTTGGTTAAAGGCGGATTTATCTTTTCTTGGATGAGAGTGACTCGTGCTTCTAGAAGGTTCTAGAAGGTTCTAGAATTTGTGACAAGGCTAAGTGATTCATGCTTTGGTTTCATTACATTCTTGTTTTGGTTAAGATCTTTATGTTGATATTTTCATGTGTTCATATTATGATAAGGATGGTGGTTTATGGTCACCTCCTTATCTCCTCCTACACTCACCCTCCTCCTTCATATATGAATGAAAGGCCTCCTCTCTCATTCACTCTTTCACTTGAGTTTTCATTTGCTAGAAAAGATTATGATAGGTTTTATCGGTGTATGGAATTTCACAGTCCATTTCATTCCATCACCCGATTCCTTCGGCAACTTCATTAACCGATCGTCCACGGATTTGGACGAAGTGAGACAAAGTCATCTACTCATTCTCTACATCATTCTTGGTCGTCTCTTTTAGCAAACTTGACGATCGAGTTGCCTCGAGTCAGAGGCGGGAGCCCGTTTAAAGAATCGATCATGTGGTGCCACCTCGACGAGGAGATCGGAGATCGACGAGATCGGAGCAGCCGCAACGGAGCGTGGGATGATGGTTGAAGAACGAAGGACTCGGATCGTTCGGTATACCTTTTCTACACTCTTTACAGTTTGTTAGTTTAGCAATAATGGCAGATCCGGGTTAAAGTATACGATAGCGCCAGTTAAAAGTTTTTTGTTCCGCATTTGGCGTCTGTAGACTGCCGGGGTGCTAGCGTAGACTTACAGTTTCTGCCGATTTTAAATTGGGGTCTAAAAATTTTTCAGGGACCCTTAAAACTACAAGCAGGCTTTTTTAAGAATTGTGAAGAAATTTGGGATCGTGACTCGTCCAAACCACCGCGGAACAGCGGACGATTCAAGCGATCCGCCGCGGATCCGCGGTTGAGTTGACACCGAGTCAACCCAAATTTTCTCAGTAATTCTTCTGTGTTGATGTTGGGTTTTCTGGGATATTTTATTTCTGCTCAGGTTTTATTTGCACGGAGAATTATTCGGAGTAGATTCATATGTGGTGCTTGATCGAAATTCTAAGAATTTTGGCTAACTGGATTATATCTGTATTGTGATTAATGTGTTCGTAAACCTCCCTAATTGCTAGTATGTCGGTTAGTAGGGGGTTGCACATTTCTGTAATGGTTACTTTATGTTTGTGGATATGAACTTGTTGGATTGTCGTGAATGGATAGCCGGAGATGTGAGACGAGTGTTTCTTTCATTCAAATGTAAATTGTAATTTGTTGTAATATTCTTTTGCGGTGTACATCTGGGTTGAGGTTGTAATCACAGTTGTATTATTTCATTTACTGTTTTCTGCTCCTAGGATAGACCCAAGGTGGGGGTGCACAAACTACCCGGTACTTTGAAGTGCTTAGTGGCCTACTCACGTCGTTGAGGGAGACCGCTTCACTTCGGGTACTTGATGGGTAGTCTGTCGTACCCGTAGGGGTCTAGGGTGGGGTTGGCTTCTCATCACGACTATGTAATCCGTCTTTCATTGCAGGCTCAAAGGAAAATGCGGATTCCTAGAATATCCAATATGTTCATCCGTGATCTGGAATGCCTATTATTGCATCTCACGAATGTACAATATCTATATATGATATCTAGTAGGCGTTGCATATGTTTTGCATCCGCGCTAGCCCAGCCCCCGCTCTGTCGTTAGTTAAGTAACTTAACGGGTGAATGACGGGACCCTGAGGCGAATGCGGATGGCATAAGCAGACGTTGTATTTTCGTTGTTTTCTGCAATGATAGGTTAATTGATGTGACGCATTATATTAATGCAAAGAAAATAAACCAAAGTTGAATCGTTGGAACAGTTTAAAAGAAACCACTCGGTTATTTTAAAACAGAAGTTTTTTTTTAATTGCGGAGCTTAAACCACTCCTTTTAAAAGCTATCAGGTTCCTTCGATCATATCAAGTTCACTACGTTCACGGTTTCACCAAAACCATTAGTAGCCCTCCGTCATTTCATTTGGGTATTCAGTAGTATTCAAGCTATATATTTTGACCAACGCCAAGACATAGTGTTTGGTAGCTGCTGGGTATTCATCTGTTGCATAGATAGATGAGTTGGTTTTGGATAGTCGTACTGCCATTTGGCCAACGTAGGGGTATGTACGGGTGGGTTCAAATGAACAAGATAATGATGGGTAGAACTTGACATGTGACTTATGATATTTTGGCCAACGTCAAGGTCATAAGAGCATGGGGCAAAAATGCATATCTGGAGTTTCTAAAGAAACTGAAACTTGGTAGAGTTGCATAACATTTGGAGTGTGATAATTTTGGTAGGATACCTTCAGCTTTATCACACAATGATATTTGGATCCCGATCCTACTGTGAGTATATGCTTCTCATCGGGAGATTCTTTCACTCAACGATCAATGCTATAAACCAAGTAGGTGTCGAGAAAGGTGTCAGCAGGGCTCACCCCCAAGGAAAAGAGGTTATTTAATTAAGGAACATCGCAAAAGCGTCGTAAAACCTCCCTCGAAGTACCGACACTGGCCTGGCTGAACGGTTAAGCAACTATTGTATGGTGAGAATAGTCCTGACTAGTTCTTCTTTTATGGTTTGAGGAAGGATTCGAGAAACAGTGGGAGCCATCCTATTTAGATAAACTAAAAACCACTCTAAACTTGCAAGAGCATCATGCTAAAGTGTTTTCTTCTCTCTCTCCTGATTACAGCGACCAGAACATGACGGGCCTTAAGTTATTATTAGATAAAAATATTTTGACAGGGCCAAACTTTAAAGATTGGTTCCGGAATGTCAAGATGGAAATCACCTATGACAAATTGGGGTATGTCCTTACTACTAAAGCCCCTGTCGTCCCAGGTCCAGAATCCAGTGTCGCGGATAAGGAAATCCGCAAGACCTGGGAGTTAGACTGCGCGAAGGCCAAATGCATCGTGCTTGCCTCTATGGATAATGAACATCAGAGGAGGCACGAGAATATGGATCTTGAATCCATATTTCTCCACACCAAGGAACTGTATGGAGAGCAATCTCGTATAGTTAGATACGAGACCTCGAAGAACTTGTTTCAGTCGAGGCTGGACGTCGGATCATCTGTAGGAGAATATGTCCTTAAGATGATTGGCTATATTGAGGAGCTCGCGGGCCTCGGGACAACATTAGAGAACGAGCTGTATACAGACTTGGTTCTCCAGTCCCTTCTGTTAGTGTATATGACCTAGGGGCCATTATTGTATCATACTAGCATGTATATTACTTAATGGAAGCTTGGGATATTCACAGTTGTATTGACAGGCTTGCTAAACATGGTAGTATGCTACTTGGTTTTGTCTACTTTAATATGTGCATACGTTTCTTGTAACGTATCACTTATACATATTAGTAGAGCCCTCAGGATCTTTGCTTGATTACCAGCGTTGTGATGGCAGTCATACTAGTGGGGGCTGGGTAATCTATAGGGAACATCCTATACTTGTCCCTAGTCGTAGGATTATCGAGACAGGGCATCGATACACCGGAGTAGACTAGTGTGTACGCTTCTCATCCCAGTTGGGGAGATGGTCTGTCCCACAGCCATCAGTACGTCGTACTGGAGATAGTATACTGGTGCTCGTTGGGTTACGGGTACACTGGACAGGGCTCGCAGGAGAACTGACTGGATGGTATTATACCTAACGTCAGATAGCAGTTCTCAGGTGACATGTGTGCAGGTAGTCTCTTGACTTAAGGTCGTCATTTGTCTCGTATGAGTTCTCACTATGCTTTGATTACTACCCTACCACGGCTCAAAGGAGTCGTGCAAACAGGTTTTAGTTGGGTACAGTCCCGAGCCACATGGAGGCAGTGAGCGACTGTTAGGGATTCGTCTCTCCCGGTATAGGGAGTTGATATTGCACTGTGATTGGTTGATCATTACCATATGTCCCTGGCCAGGGCTGATGGAGAATTACCGGTGGACTGATCAGTAGATTCTCGAATGGTTTTGAGCCATACCGGCACGACTTATACGGTTATTAGGGGTCTGGCGTTTACCACCTCCCTAGACCATACATGCCATACTCTTAGACGAACAGACCGGACTGCGCGGATATTGTCACGGACAGGCTCAGTAGGAGTTCGGATGGTTTCCTCATCGGCCTTCTTATCGACATCTACCTGGGGACCGTTACGTACAGCTAGTGCCGCTTGCGGTCTGTGGTTAAACCCACTGCCAGCGTAGTGTCGAGTCTTTAGAGTCCCACACAGAGGGTTTCCCTGCTCCAGGAGAAACGATATAGAGGCCATATGGTTTTACTGAAGGGTTTCCTACAGCACCACTACTAAGGTTTGGAGGCAACACACATGCCATATTTTAATTTTGGATGGTGCTAAAGAAACAATCACAAGGATCATGCTAGAAAAATTAGGGCAACTAAACATTAACACAAACACAAGTAGAAAAAGCTAGGGTTTTGAGAGTACAACCTTTGTAGCTCCCTACGCTAGACTCCTTGGCTACTTGAGGGTTTGAAAAAGGTCCGCTTGAGATCCTCAAGGTCCGCTTGATCCACCCGGAGTCCTCTTTGTCCAAGCTTGAAGCTTCACAAGATCAAGAGACGAAATGGAAGCTAACACTCTACACTAATGGGCAAGACTAGTGTAGAATAGTGTTGTGGTTAGTTTTCTCACTTCAAAATCCTAACTTGGTCACTCTTTGGCTCACTTGAGAAATCTAGAGAGCAAGAGAGAAAGGAGGAAGAAGATGATGGCTTTCTAAAACTCAAGATAATGATAATCTAGTGAATAAAATGAGAAAATGAAAATATATATATTTTCACTCTCTCATTCTAAACCATGGTTATAAAATATCTAGATATTTTTGTTTGGAACAAAAATGACCATAGAAATTAGATCATGGTTAAACTAAAAGGTTAATGAAAGAATAAAATATTCAACCATGAAACAATTTCCATTTTCATTTTTCTTTTCCAAAAATAATATCCATATATTTTATAAAGGGTGTGAGTCTTATATTGCCGACATCCACTATATCAACAACCATGATAGAATGATGTATGCATGTATGTGTGCATGCACATCCATATGTGCATGAATAAGAATGAATGCATATATGCATGCATACAACAAAAAAGACAAGAAAGGATTTCTAGTGAGAAACTAATGGTCATTGATAAATCAACACTTGATTTAGCAACCCGGTCATATCACATACGACCCGACCAAAAGCAAACCGCCCGACTAATATACGGTATCACATACACGCATTTTAACCGGGTCCACGCGCATATCTCGTATGCGCACCACATCGTTTCTCCTGGACTATGCAACTCCATTGTAGGACTCTAAGACTCGTCAATACGCCGGCAGTGGGTGATGATCATATCAAGCACCCCCAAGCCGCAAGAGGTCAGCTAAATGTAACGGCCACCCGGGTATTGAGCGATCAGAAGAAAACAAGCGAACCTGTTACAACTCCCGTCGAGCCAACCGGCAACACTACCGTACAGTCTGGTCTCTTCGTCAGATATGCTGCATATCAAGTCTAGGGATAGTAACATCGACCCCATTAACTCAATAAGTCGTGCCGATGAATGGTCTATAACAGATCGAGAAACTTCTGATAACACATATCAGTAAATCTCAACAGCCCTGGCCAGGGACTTACTGATATAGCTAGTCGAGCACAGCACAGCATCAACTCCCAATACCGGGAGAGACGAAACCACTCCTATCGCTCATCGCCTTCTTGTGTCTCGGGACTGTACCCAACGGCTACCTGTTTGCACGACTCAGTAGAGCCGTGGTAGGGTGGTAATCAAAGTACAGTGGGAGAACACACAAGACTCTATGACGATCTCGGGTCTACAGACTAACCTGCACCAGTGTCACCTGAGAACTGCTATCCGACGATAGATATAATTCCATATAGGAGTTCTCGGTGAGTCCTTCCAGTGTACCCAGTCACCAATGAGCACCCGTATACGATCTCGATGTCAAACATCGATGAATGTGGGAACATCCATCGCCCATCATATGGGTCTAGTATCATATACGCCAGTCTACTCTGGTATATCGATGCCCCGTCTCGATAGACCAACGACTAGGGACATTTCAGGATATGCTTATAAACTACAGCTGTCCCACTAGTATGATCTCCATCATAATCACAGTAGTCAAGCCTATATCCTCAGGGCTTTATCAACATGTGTGAATGAATAAAAGCATGATCAAATCAACATGTCAGATAGAGAAGAACCAGATAGCATACTATCATGTCGAGCAAGAATGTACACTGAATATATATATACATGTATAAATACATCCACTATCATATAATGGCCTCTAGGGCATACATATATCCAACAATCTCCCACTTGCACTAAGGCCAGTTATTGGCGTATCTCATACCCAACATCTCAAAAAGTCGCTCATGCTGCGGCTGAGGGAGAGCCTTGGTGAATGGATCCGCGGTGTTATTCTTTGTGTCTACTCTCCTAATCTCGATCTCGCGGCGATCTACAATCTCCCGGATCAAATGAAAATGCCTCAGGATGTGTCTGGACCGCTGATGGGACCTGGGCTCCTTGGCTAACGCCATAGCCCCATTATTATCATAATACAATGGTATTGGATCAATAATGGTTGGAACTACTCCTAGCCCCGAGACGAACTTCTTCATCCAGACGGCTTCCTTGGTGGCATCATTCGCAGCAATGTACTCAGCCTCCATCGTAGAGTCTGCAATGGTATCCTGTTTGGAACTCTTCCAACTTACCCCCCCTCCATTGAGGGTAAATACAAACCCGGAGATAGATTTGCTGTCGTCCTTATCGCTCTGGAATCTCGAATCGGTAAAGGCCTCCATTTGGAGATCTCCATTACCATACACCAAGAACAATTCTTTAGTCCTTCGCAAGTACTTAAGGATGTTCTTCACAGCTATCCAGTGATTCTCCCCTGGGTTGGATTGATACCTGCTTACAACACTAAGCGCATAAGCTACATCTGGGCGTGTACATAACATCGCATACATTATAGATCCTACTGACGAAGCATAGGGTATAATGCTCATGTGAGCTCTCTCTTCATCGGTCTTTGGGCAAGAGTCTTTGGAGAGAGTGACCCCATGGCAAGCGGGTAAGAAACCCTGCTTGGAGTCTTCCATACTAAACCTTTTTAGGATGGTGTGGATGTACCTGGTTTGGGACAATCCCAATAACCTCTTGGATCTATCCCTATAGATCCTAATGCCCAGAATGTATGTGGCATCACCCAGGTCCTTCATGGAGAACCTTAGTGATAAGAAAGATTTGACCGACTGTAGCATAGGAATATCATTTCCTATCAGAAGAATGTCATCCACGTACAATATGAGGAATGTGACAGCTCTCCCTACAGCCTTCTTATAAACACAAGGTTCATCTGGATTTTTGATGAAATCAAACTCTTTGATAACATCATCGAAACAGATGTTCCAACTCCGTGATGCCTGCTTTAACCCATATATGGATTTAAGCAATCTACATGCTTTCCCGCTGCTCCCACTGTCAATGAAGCCCTCCGGCTGATCCATATAAACGCATTCTTCTAAATCCCCATTTAGAAATGCCGTTTTAACGTCCATCTGCCAGATTTCATAGTCGTAGTGAGAAGTGTTGGAGATAGTGCCCTCATAGTCAATTATTGGATCGCAGGTACGTGATTACAATGATTGCGGAGGACCTATCCCGGTAGGACAGTCTTACTCGAAATGATAGTATGCTATCTGGTTTGCCTTTATCAGTCGTGTACATGTTCAGGTGACTGATTGCATGTTACACTTTGATAGAGCCCTTAGGATCTTGCTTTACTACCAACAGTATGATGGCGATCATATACGTGAGAGTTGGGTAGTTTATATGCATATCCTTAATTGTGGTCCCTAGTCGTGGGAGTTTCGAGACAGGGCATCGATACTCCGGAGTAGACTAGTGTATACAGTCGAGACCCCGACGAGGGGCGGTGGCCGGTCTCACAAGCCACTGGTGTCAGTTGGATCACCTAAGATGTATACAGGTGCTCATTGGGTTATGAGTACACCGGATAGGACTCGCCGGGAATCTGCTAGTTAGTATTATATCTATCGTCAGATAGCAGTTCCCAGGTGACATGTGTACAGGTTAGTTCATCGACCTGAGATCGTCATTTGTCTCGTGTGAGTTCCCACTGTGCTTTGATTTCTACCCTACCACGGCTCAAAGGAGTCGTGCAAACAGGTAGCTTTTGGGTACAGTCCCGAGCCATATGGAGGCACGTGAGCGGATCGGCAGGGGATTCGTCTCTCCCGGTATTGGGGGCGAGGTCGTGCTGTGTCTAGGAGAGCCATTACACAAATCCATGGCCATGGTAGGAGATTTACTGGTAGGTACTCCAGTAGTATCTCAGGGTGTATTGGGCTTCACTCCGACATGACTTATACTGCTATTGGGGGTCTGACGTTACTAGCCCCCTAGGCAGATATGCGATACTCATTGACGAACGGACCGGACTGTATATACATTGTCACTGTTAGGCTCAGTAGGGTTTTTCCGGATGAGTGCGCTCATCGGCCACCCTTGAGGTCAGTCCATGGGCAGCCGTTATGCATTGCTAGTGCCGCTGACGGTTTGTGGTTAAACCCACTGCCAGGGTGCTGACGAGTCATTAGAGTCCTCCACAGACAGTTTCCCAAGTTCGGGCGAAACGTTGTAGAGGCCGTATGGTTTTATGGCAGGGTTCGGAAAATGCATGTGCGTTTACGCACGTGTCGATTTTCGGACAGATGATACTGGTCGGCTTTGGTTTAAGCCGGATTCGAGTATTATATTGAGTAGGTATAATATCTTTGTCTCAGTTGCATTTGTATTCGGTCGTAATACAAATACGGGTATATTTATACAGTTTCGGGGTTGTCCTGAAATTCGTTTCAGGATCACTTTTGGAAGTTGCCAGTTTCCAGTTTTCTATCAGCCGTCTTTTAACATTCGGTTAAAGACGGATTTATCTTTTCTTCTGATATGAGTGAGTCATCATTCTAGAAGCTTCTAGAAGTGATGATGAGGCATATGACTCATTAGTGCATTAATGGTTTCATTAAAGCATGATGAGGTGTATTTGTGAGTCATGCTTTAGGTTTAATGATTCTTGTTTTAGTTAAGATATTTTCTTCTTGATCTTTTGAAGTGAGAAGCTTCCTTATGGTCACCACTTGCTCCTACGGTCACCTCCCTCTTCTATATTAGTGCACACCCCTCTCTCTCTCATTCACTCTGACTTGATGTTTCATTTTAGAGAGAAAAAGATTATGATAGGTTTTATCGGTGTATGGAATTTCACAGTCCATTTCATTCCATCACCCGATTCCTTCGGCAACTTCATTAACCGATCGTCCACGGATTTGGACGAAGTGAGACAAAGTCATCTACTCATTCTCTACATCAATCTTGGTCGTCTCTTATAGCAAACTTGACGATCGAGTTGCCTCGAGTCAGAGGCGGGAGCCCGTTTAAAGAACCGATCATGTGGTGCCACCTCGACGAGGAGATCGGAGATCGACGAGATCGGAGTAGCCGCAACGGAGCGTGGGATGATGGTTGAAGAACGAAGGACTCGGATCGTTCGGTACAATCTTCCTACACTCTTTACAGTATGTTAGTTTAGCAATAATGGCAGATCCGGGTTAAAGTATACGATAGCGCCAGTTTAAAAGTTTTGTTCCGCATTTTGGCGTCTGTAGACTGCCGGGGCGCTAACGTAGACTTACAAGAAGCAATAACAAGTAGGATCCGAATGGATTTAAGCATGGCTACGGACGAAAAAGTCTCGTCATAGTCCAAACCAGGTCTTTGACGAAAACCCTTCGCCACAAGTCTTGCCTTATACGTCTCTACCTGCCCATCTACACCAATCTTTCTTTTAAAGATCCATTTGCACCCCACAGGATTTACCCCAGGGGGTACAACGTCTAAAGTCCATACTTTGTTGGTGTACATAGACTCTATTTCGGATCTCATGGCATCCAGCCACTTCACAGAGTCTCCACTCGTGATAGCTTGCTGAAAACTGGTAGGATCATCATCTTCCATGATGCAGTCTTCTCTGTCACCATCAATGAGGAAACCGTAGTACCTCTCCGGTGGGCGAGAAGTCCTACCAGACCTACGGAGTGGCCGAGGTTCCTTGGTTTCTATTGCAACAGCCGGTTCAACCAAGTCGTCATTTGTAGTTTGTGTCTCTAGAACCTCTTCTAGATTTACCACATTGCTATCTGTTTCATTTATGAAAAACTCTTTTTCCAAAAATGTGGCATGCTGAGAAACAAACACCTTTTGTTCCTCCTTGTGGTAGAAAAGAAATCCATAAGAGTTCTTTGGATATCCCACAAAATTACACATGACTGACCGTGTCTCGAGTTTGTCCGGATTCTACTTTTTAACATAGGCCGGGCAACCCCAAATCTTAAATCTCTTAAGAGATGGTCTCTTCCCATGCCATATCTCATATGGCGTGGTAGACACGGTTTTGGTTGGAACCCTGTTCAGTAGAAACGCTGCAGTCTCTAATGCATGCCCCCAAAATGAAACAGGTAACTCAGCATCACTCATCATGGAACGGACCATATCTAATAGGGTCCGATTCCATCGTTCAGACACACCGTTGTGCTATGGTGTGTAAGGAGGAGTGAGCTGAGAGAGAATCCCATTCTCTTTTAGGAAGTTTGCAAATTCTGTACTGAGGTACTCCCCACCTCGATTTGATCGAGGCATTTTGATACTCAAGCCGGTTTGTTTTTCTACTTCGATTTTATATTCAGTGAATTTCTCGAATGCTTCGGATTTGTGCTTTAATAAAAATACATGACCGAATCTTGAGAAATCGTTAATGAAAGTAATGAAGTAAGAAAAACCGCCTCTATCCTGTGTAGACATTGGCCCACATATATCACTATGTATGAGTCCTAGGAGCTCGGTAAATCTTTCTCCGTGTCCGGTAAACGGAGTTTTGGTCATTTTACCATTGATACAAGAATGGCAAGTCGCATAAGATTTATATTCAAAAGGGTTTAAATATCCATCTTTATGTAACTTGTTTAGTCTTGTTTCGTAATATGACCAAGTCTACAGTGCCAAAGAAAATCTTCATTTATTTCTGAAAGTTTTCTTTTATTAGTGTGCTGTATGCTGAAAACTGTGTGTTGATTTAGGACGTATATCCCGTTATTAAGCGTACCATACCCAACCAATATTTGATTCAGGTGAATGTTCATAACATTGTTCTGCAATAAAAAAGTATATCCTTCATTGTCTAACAAAGAAACAGATATTATATTACAAAGCATACTTGGTACAAAATAACATGGGTTCAAAACCAATATACACCCAGACGGCAACCCCAAATGATACTCTCCCACTGCGACTGTATGTACATTGGAACAATTTCCAACGCGGAGAGTATGGTCACCTGTCTTCAAAACCTTGCTATTTCTCAACCCCTGCATAGAATTGCAAATGTGAGAACCTGAACCGGTATCTAATACCCAGGAAGAAGAGTTTATTGAATAACAGTTTTCTGTCACAAACACACCTGAAGCGGAAGCATCCCCATGCTTCTTCTTGAGATTTAAGTACTCCGTGCAGTTGCGCTTCCAATGTCCTGTTTTGTGGCAGTGATAACATTCCCCTTTCCCCGATTCTTCAGCTTTGGACTTGTCCTTCCCCTTAACCTTTTTAACTCCACCCCTAGGCTTGGTGGGCTTCTTCTTCATCTTTCCCTTGGCCTTAGCCTTTGGGCGAGAAGAAGAAGATTGCCCAACACTCAAAACGGGAGTTTTCACTGATTTCAGTGTGCTCTCTGCACTCCTTAACATATTAAGGAGTTCAGGTAGTTCCTTCTCCATGTTGTACATGTTGAAGTTAACTATAAATTGAGCAAAGGTGGAGGGGAGGGACTGAAGAATAATATCCGTATATTGTTCATTGTCCATTTTCCATCCCAGGTCCTCAAGCTGTTCTATGAGAGCTATCATCTTCAGAACATGGTCTCCTACTGGTGTGCCAGGTGCCATTCGCATCTGAAACAATTTCTTTGATGCTTCGTATCGTAATACGCGGGATTGCTCTCCATACAACTCCTTTGTATGGAGGAATATGGCGTGAATGTCCATATTCTCGTGCTGCTTTTGTTGTGTGTTATCCATCGATGCAAGCGCGAGGCATTTGGCCGTGGCACAGTCAGCTTCCCATGTCTTGCGGATTTCAATATCCGCAACTGAGGATTTTGGACCTGGGACGGGCGGGGCTGAAGCCGTGAGGACATATGATACTTTATCATAAGTCAAGGCAATGTTCAGATTCCTCAGCCAGTCTTTATAATTGGTCCCATTCAGTTTATTTTTATCTAGTAGAAGCTTGAGTCCTGTCATTGGTATCTGCCATTAAGAGAGAGAAAAGAATACAATCAGCGAAAAATCTTGCAAATATCAAATTGGTTATTCTCTTATCTAATCGATGTTTCCCACTGCTTTAATCAAGTTTTTCTTTCAAACCTTAAAAAGAAAACTAGCCAGGATTAATTACAGTCTACAACTTCGCTAACCGTTCAGCCAGGCCAGTGTCGGTACTTGAGGGAGGTTCCTGTAAGTGCACGGCGGCGCCCCGGTCGTCAATCCGACGGCCAAATGCGGAAGCGGTGATAAACTTTAATTTTGCGGACTTAGCAAACCGGCACCACCGCGCACTAAACACCCGGATCGAACCATTAAACTTATTCTAGCTAACTACAAGACGGGTTAGAGATATACCGAATGATCCGAGTCCTCCGGTCTTCTCCTCGTCGTCCCGATCTCCTGCGGAAACTCCGGTCATCGCCTCCTCGCCGGAAGGGCACCACATCGCCTGTATCTTTTACGGGCTCCCACCTCAATACCGAGGCAACTCGGGCGCGAAGTAGGCTAGTCGACGCGTCCAAGAATTGCTGTAGAATGTGTAGGGTTGAAGCTATGTCTCATTTGGGTTTGTTGCCATTTGAAGATGATGGAGGAAACAGGATAAGAAAAATGGTGCTTGCATTTTTCTAGCATGAAATGAGATCAAGAAAAGTGAAACTCTCAAGAATGAAAACTCTCATCTTTTTCTTTCTCTCAACCATGAAAAACTTCTCCTTTTAGAAATGGTGGAGCAAAGAATACATAAGCAAAAGGGAGGTGAGTGTAGGAGAGCATGAAGGGTGACCACATCCAAACATCATCATCACAAAACACAAATCAATCTTAATCCTTTCTCATCTCATTAAAGCAAAGGAAAAGACTAAGAAAGAATCAAAATGATGGTTGAAAAGAAAAGATGCCATCATATACAAAACAATTGCAAGAAACTCCCTCCACAATTGTTATTTGCAAACTTGCAAATAACCCCCTCCATCGGAAAAGTCCGGCCGGGAAAGAACAAAGGAAAACCGGCCGGAATGGAATGCAAACTGGCAACTCCAGAAAACTGGTCCCGTAATAAATTACAGGAAAACCCCGATACTGTGCATACATACCCGCATCTGTATTCCGTCCGGATACAAATGCAATGAGACAAAATCTACACTGTACTATACTAGGATCCGGCTTAAACCAAAGCCGGCTAGTAATATCCGTCCGATCCTGATCCGTACAATACCGCACGTATCTGATCGAACGCTGCCATATAACCATACGACCTCTAGTACAAACCGTCCGATCCTGATCCGTGCAATACCGCACGTATCTGATCGGACCCTGCCATATCTCCATACGGCCTCTACAGCGTTTCGCCCGAAAGCTTGAGTAACTGTAAGTGTGGTGGACTCTAAAGACTCGTCAATACTATGGTTGTGGATTTAACCACTAGCACGTCAGAGGTATAAGCCAATACGTGACGGGCCACCAGCTATTGACCAAAAGGGACGTCGATGAGCGAACCATCCTGACACCCTACTGAGCCTGTCAGTGACAATATCCGTACAGTCCGGTCCGTTCGTCTATGAGCATCGCATGGCGGGCCTAGGGGGTTGGTAAAAGTCAGACCCCCAAAAGCGGTACAAGTCGTGTCGGAGTGTAGCCCAGAACACCCTGAGATACTACTGGAATACCTACCAGTAAATCTCCTGCCTTGGCCAAGGACTTTGTGTAATGGCTCTCCTAGACACAGCGCGACCTCACCCCAAATACCGGGAGAGACGAACCCCCGAAGATCCGCTCACTGCCTCCATGTGACTCGGGACTGTACCCAACTAAAACCTGTTTGCACGACTCCTTTGAGCCGTGGTAGGGTAGTAATCAAAGCACAGTGGGAACTCACACGAGATAAATGACGATCCCCAGGTCGATGAACTAACCTGTACACATGTCACCTGGGAACTGCTATCTGACGTCAGGTATAAGACCAACTAGCATATTCCCGGCGAGTCCTGTCCGGTGTACTCATAACCCAATGAGCACCTGTATACATCTTAGGTGAACCAACTGACACCAGTGGCTTGTGAGACCGGCCACTGCCCCTCGTCGGGGTCTCGACTGTATACACTAGTCTACTCTGGAGAATCGATGCCCTATCTCGAGACTCCTACGACTAGGGACCTTTTAAGGATGTGCTTATAGACTCCAGCTCTCACTTATATGATCGCCCTCATACTGTTGGCAGTCAAGCAAGAATCCTAGGGGCTCTATCAACGTGCAATAGCGACATGTCAGGTCACCTAAAGCAGTACACGATGATAAAGGTAAACCAGATAGCGTACTATCATCTCGAGTAAGACTGTCTTCCCGGGATAGGTCCTCCCTCAATCATTGCAATCACGTGCCTGTGACCCAATAATTGACTCTGAGGGCACTATTTCCAACAATCTCCCACTTGCACTCAAGGCTAATTATTGCGATGTCGCATACTCACATCCTGTGTGATACCGAACACCCAACTTCCCTACTAGTCAGTCTCACAAAATCCGTTTGCGAAACTATTGCGTTCGAGGAATAGCCTCAGTGAGTGGATCCTCCTAGAAGTTTCTTTCTATGTCTCTCTATATCTCAAGTTCGCGGAGAAAGCCATCTCCCGAAATGAGCAATACCTGTCTTAGAATGTCTGGATGTCTGATGGGACGTAGCTCATAAATGAACTCCAAATCCAAACTTCTTAGACTGTATCGTCAACTGAACTTAATCAGTATCCTGCGCCATGCCACCCTCAGTATTGCCTTGGACCACCTGTCCAAAATACTGCCCCTCGTCCGAAGGAAAACTAAAACTCTGAAAATCACCCTGTCGTCCATGTCACCTTGGAAGCCTGGAGTGATAACCGTCTCCTAAAGGAGGCAGCCGTTATCATATCCCTAGAACATTCACTTATGTTCTACTACTGCTTCTGACTGTTTCCCCAGGATTGGATCAATATCAACTTATTGCATCTACCGCAAGAACAACATCTGGTGTGGTACTTGACATCTCATGATTGACTCAATTGCCTAAGCAAGTGATCTGTCAACCATGCACATCCCTCTCCCCTTTAGTCTGTAAGACACCTTTATAGAGGGTGACTCCATCACCTGCAGGTACACTACCGTGCCAGGAGTCGTCCATTCTAAATACTCTTAGAATGCTGTCAAAGTACCCTGATTGGGAAACCACCCAAATCTAGATTTAAAACCATAGATCTAGTAACCAGTATGTCTGATATAATGTCCAAGTCCCATGTGGAGAAACCACTGTGTGACGACCAAAATATAACCGATCGTGGTATAGGAGTTTCTTTTCCTACTCTGTGTATGTCATCCAAATACCAGGATATCACACCCTACTACCTTCTCAACAGATCCATTCCCAATTCTGATGAAGTCAAACCTATGACTGTCACGTCAGAAATAGATGATCTATCTCCGCTACATCTGCTTTAGTCTATAAATAGACATAAGCCTGATGTCCACCAATGCTTCCGCTGCTCCCACTGATTACGACAACCCTCTGGCAGAGTCATATAGACGTGCACTTCTAAAGCTAGTTTAGAACGACGCTATACTCATCCTCCCACCGGGTCTCGCAGCCTGGAACAACAGCAATGGCAAGTGTGGGTAAACAAGAACTTCCCTGTCACCGTCCTTGAGGCTACCGGAGTACCTCTCGGGTGCCTGAAGTTACCCACCTTATCTACGGAGTGGCCAATGGAATGTCAAATCAGATTGAATCTTTAGGTTCCTTATCAAATCTTCAGTAATCGTTTGCGGTTCTGGAATCACTTCCAGTTCTACCATACTCCCACTACTGTTTTTGAAAAAAATCCATTTTTAATAAAACTGTGGCGAGTCAAGAACAATATCACTATTGATCTTCCAGATGCTAGAAAATCAACCCTCGTCATAGCCTGGGTCAACCCACAAACTGTCATTACAGAAACGTGCCTTGAGTTGTCCAGTGTCTGGTTTTAATCATAAGCCGGACAACTCCCCGTACCTTAACAACGTTAAGATATGAACTGTTCTATATCCAATATAGAACCAGAGGCACTGATTTAATTGAACCAGATTCAAATCATGCAGCTATCCAGTGCATGTTAACTAAATGGAAGGAGGCCGATCAGCATTACTCAACTTAGGAATGCTTCCAATTATGAGTAACCTGAAAGAGAAGCAAGTTCTCTTTATCATTACTATCAACTGAATACCATACACAAGTATCTACATCTTCGATCACTTTGAAGAATCCCGTTACTTGCTATACCTGGTTCTCTACTCTATTCAAATACCTATAACTCCTCAAAACTTAGACCCTGTGTTTCTACGAAACACATGTCTAAGAACTAGAGAAGTTAAAAGTAAACAGAATATAGTATGATGACCAACCCCTCTGTCCTAATGGACACTGGACAACATACAATACTCTGTATAAGTCCACCGAGTCTAACAACTCTTTCACTGTATGTCGTAGGTTGAAAACTGTACTTATGGTTAAGAAGAATTACACCGCTGTTTAATGCTCCTTACCTAATCATCCACTGATATAGGTAAATGTCATCGACATAATATCAAAAGGTATATCTCACTCTATGAAAATAGACGTACATATATATCAATTTGAAATTAGTGCACAACAGCGGATATTCAAAACCAAATATTTGCCGACCGGCAAACAGCCCAGGTGATCTCCTCAAATATCACCGATTACAACGAATCCCGATATAATGAGGATGATCACCCAATTCCCAATGACTTACTCCCACTCATCATCTGTAAAACCATACAGATGTGAGAATCATACCTGGTAAATACATACCCTGGAGTAAGTATCTAATCGGGAAATCAGTTTTCTTTTAACATTACACAGTGAAACTGAAACATTGAAATGTTTCGGTGGGGTATCCCGGTATTCTTAGTAATGCCTCTGCCATTATCCAGATTCACAACTATAACCGTATAATTCTTTGCCACCTCTCCAAATCCCTTTATATGTCTTTAGTCATTACCTTCTGCACACCCCTTAGGCCAAATGGTTTTCTTCCTTCCCTACCGTTCGGCACCAGCCTATGGTTTGGAAGAAGACTATCCAGTAAGCATAATGGGTGTACTGTCCTAATCCTAGGAGCACTCGCAATGCGAGAGAAGGTGAAGATAAAAGACAACCGAATAAACCATATTCCTATATCTCTTGGACCAGAATCCATCCCCGAACTGGAACAAGTTTCTTTCGAGTTCGTATATAACCATACGATGGAGTATCCAATAAACTGTGGATCTTCGTAGTGATACGGAGTGTCCTGGAGAAATACAAAGGTGATTTAGGATTGGCGAAGAAATACTTGGTTTGGTCGTGAATAGCAGTCGCATTTTACTTTGCCCTCTTACTAATCCCTTGCTTTGTCTTAACTTAATACCTTCTGTACACCGTTTAGGCTAATTGGTTTTCTTCATTCCCTACCGGTCGGCACCAGCCTAAGGTTTGGAAGAAGACTATCCAATTTGCGTAATAGGTGTACTACTCCTAAACCAAGGAGTACTCGCAATCTGAGAGAGAAGGTAAAAGGAAAAGACAACTGAATAATCCTATCCGTTTTCTCTAGAACCGGAAACCATCCTCGAATTCCTTCGAGTTCGTATCTAACCATACGATGGTTTTGTCCAATGGAAGTGGACGTTCGCAGTAATACGGGGTGTCCTGGAGAAAAGGGTAAAAGTAGGAGTGGCAATGAGGTCTGCGACTCTGACAATCCAAAAGCCAGTGTTTAAGAAGGTTCGGTCAACTTGGTCACTGAGTCGTAGTCTTAGGGTCGGGTCAATGGTCGCTACCAGAGAGAGAGAGAGAAAAGAAACACTCAGCGTGCACTCTATCCTAGATCAGAATGGTTACCAATTTATCTAATCTGGATACCTACCACTGTACCTCAAATTCTCCTCCAAACCTGAAAGAAGAATTAGTCGGGGTCACCCGAGGAGTAAACCAACTCATCAGTGGGAATCGGGATCCAACTATCATCGCATGACAACGTGACGGAATCCGCTCACGGTATCACACTCCAGAAGGTATGCGCATATCTGGCAAGTTTCAGTACTTTTAAACTCCCGATGTGATTTTTACCCCATGCTCTTATGACCTTGACTTTGGCCAACAAATCATAAGTCACATGTCAAGTTCTGCCCGTCATTCTCCAGGTTAATTTGAGCCCACCCGTACAAGCCCTTGACTTTGGCCAACAAGGCTATACGACTGCCCCAAACCAACGCATCTATCTATGCTGCATATGAATAACCAACAGCTACCAAACACTGTGCCTTGACTTTGGCCAACAAACACAGCTTGAATACTATTGACTACCCATATGAAACGACGGAGGGCTACGAATGGTTTCTGGCGAAAACCTTTAACGTAGTGAACTTGATATCGTTGAAGGAACGGGTAGCTTTTTAGAAAATATAGTGACGAAAACCTTTACTAAAGAGGTCACTCCTGGTGAAGGGATCTCGGCTCTTTCCCCGTAGAATGGGGTGCAGGATATTCCAAATGAATACCACGATGCAAAGCAAAAGTAATCGGGTATAGTGAAGTTAATGCCTTGACGCAAACTTCTGTCCAAGGGGTCACTCCCGGTGAAGGGATCTCGGCCCTTGCCTCGTCGACTGAGGAGCAGAATATTCCAAATGAATACCACGATGCAAAACAAAAGTGAACGTCCTTGGAATAACAGCTTTTTTTGAAAAGTGTTCCAACAACATCAGAATAGGTTTGTTTTAACTTGCATTGATCCGAATCAACGCAGTCCCATCAATTGATCACACCACAAAGAACGAAAATATACTGACGTACGTATATGCCATCCGCATTCGCCACTGGGTCCCGTCATCACCCGTTAGGTTAGCTAACTAACGACAGAGCGGGGACTGGACTAGCACGGATGTAAAACACATACAACATCTACTAATATATATACCAATATATTATATTCGCTCAAGGCGTGATAAAAATGCAACATCACAGAAATGTACAGCATCACAGAACAATACAGATATCTGGGATCCCCGAGTTTCACAGAGCAACTACTGAAACCCGACGTTCCCCTGGTCGTGTGGATAGCCTGTGCAATAAAATCCTAGACCCCTACGGGTGCGGCAAGTTACCCGCCAAAACCTGAAGCGAGGCAGCCCCCTTCAGCTCCGTGAATGGACCACCCAGCACTTCACGGAATCCGGCAACTTGGGCACCCCTCCTGGGTCAACCTAGTACAGAAAGTAAAATATACATACACCGGGTACAACGACCGCAACCTGGCCGTGCCCCAAAAAAAATAATAATACAATCAGGCAGTGACGGCAGTCCACATGTCGGACGCTCGCCCCGTAATATCAAATGTACATAATACAACAACACTGTACTAACATTGCATCCAGGCTATCCCCCACGACCGATCCGCAATATCACAGCAATACATAGAAAATCAACGTGAAAGTCACGTTCGCAAATCCGTCTAACCGGGCTATAGCAGTTAGACCGGATTTACCGATCAAGTGACATTCACGGTCACAGATATAATGTAAATACTGTGAAATAATGTGTTTTAAATATCCAATCAATCAAAAAATTAACAAGTGGGCCCCCAAGCAATACTGTAGCACTCACAGAAAATCTGGGCCCAATTTTAATCTTCCAGAAACCACATTTTCATTCCAGGAACATTCTGCAAAGTTTTGGGGGCATGAACAGTTAACATTGCGGCGGAACCGCGGCCCAACCAGGGGTTCGGCCGCGGTTCCGCGGTGGTATGGTGAGTTCATGGTACCAAATTTTTACAGTATGCTTACAATTCCCTGCACATCACTCTGAGACAACCTGAAAAATTTTTGGACTCAAAAAAAATTCGACAGAAACTAATGTGCTTGAAAAACGCGTTTTCAGGATTTTGTTCGATCGGAAACGTAAAACACATCAAACAAAGCTAGACGAAGTTAATGGCGAGGCTCTGATACCACTGTAAGTGCACGGCGGCGCCCCGGTCGTCAATCCGACGGCCAAATGCGGAAGCGGTGATAAACTTTAATTTTGCGGACTTAGCAAACCGGCACCACCACGCACTAAACACCCGGATCGAACCATTAAACTTATTCTAGCTAACTACAAGACGGGTTAGAGATATACCGAATGATCCGAGTCCTCCGGTCTTCTCCTCGTCGTCCTGATCTCCTGCGGAAACTCCGGTCGTCGCCTCCTCGCCGGAATGGCACCACATCGCCTGTATCTTTTACGGGCTCCCACCTCAATACCGAGGCAACTCGGGCGCGAAGTAGGCTAGTCGACGCGTCCAAGATTTGCTGTAGAATGTGTAGGGTTGAAGCTATGTCTCATTTGGGTTTGTTGCCATTTGAAGATGATAGAGGAAACAAGATAAGAAAAATGGTGCTTGCATTTTTCTAGCATGAAATGAGATCAAGAAAAGTGAAACTCTCAAGAATGAAAACTCTCATCTTTTTCTTTCTCTCAACCATGAAAAACTTCTCCTTTTAGAAATGGTGGAGCAAAGAATACATAAGCAAAAGGGAGGTGAGTGTAGGAGAGCATGAAGGGTGACCACATCCAAACATCATCATCACAAAACACAAATCAATCCTAATCCTTTCTTATCTCATTAAAGCAAAGGAAAAGACTAAGAAAGAATCAAAATGATGGTTGAAAAGAAAAGATGCCATCATATACAAAACAATTGCAAGAAACTCCCTCCACAATTGTTATTTGCAAACTTGCAAATAACCCCCTCCATCGGAAAAGTCCGGCCGGGAAAGAACAAAGGAAAACCGGCCGGAATGGAATGCAAACTGGCAACTCCAGAAAACTGGTCCCGTAATAAATTACAGGAAAACCCCGATACTGTGCATACACACCCGCATCTGTATTCCGTCCGGATACAAATGCAATGAGACAAAATCTACACTGTACTATACTAGGATCCGGCTTAAACCAAAGCCGGCTAGTAATATCCGTCCGATCCTGATCCGTGCAATACCGCACGTATCTGATCGAACGCTGCCATATAACCATACGGCCTCTAGTACAAACCGTCCGATCCTGATCCGTGCAATACCGCACGTATCTGATCGGACCCTGCCATATCTCCATACGGCCTCTACAGCGTTTCGCCCGAAAGCTTGAGTAACTGTAAGTGTGGTGGACTCTAAAGACTCGTCAATACTATGGTTGTGGATTTAACCACTAGCACGTCAAAGGTATAATCCAATACGTGACGGGCCATCAGCTATTGACCGAAAGGGACGTCGATGAGCGAACTCATCCTGACACCCTACTGAGCCTGTCAGTGACAATATCCGTACAGTCCGGTCCGTTCGTCTATGAGCATCGCATGGCGGGCCTAGGGGGTTGGTAAAAGTCAGACCCCCAAAAGCGGTACAAGTCGTGTCGGAGTGTAGCCCAGAACACCCTGAGATACTACTGGAATACCTACCAGTAAATCTCCTGCCTTGGCCAAGGACTTCGTGTAATGGCTCTCCTAGACACAGCGCGACCTCACCCCCAATACCGGGAGAGATGAACCCCCGAAGATCCGCTCACTGCCTCCATGTGGCTCGGGACTGTACCCAACTAAAACCTGTTTGCACGACTCCTTTGAGCCGTGGTAGGGTAGTAATCAAAGCACAGTGGGAACTCACACGAGACAAATGACGATCCCCGGGTCGATGAACTAACCTGTACACATGTCACCTGGGAACTGCTATCTGACGTCAGGTATAAGACCAACTAGTATATTCCCGGTGAGTCCTGTCCGGTGTACTCATAACCCAATGAGCACCTGTATACATCTTAGGTGAACCAACTGACACCAGTGGCTTGTGAGACCGGCCACCGCCCCTCGTCGGGGTCTCGACTGTATACACTAGTCTACTCTGGAGAATCGATGCCCTGTCTCGAGACTCCTACGACTAGGGACCTTTTAAGGATGTGCTTATAGACTCCAGCTCTCACTTATATGATCGCCCTCATACTGCTGGCAGTCAAGCAAGAATCCTAGGGGCTCTATCAACGTGCAATAGCGACATGTCAGGTCACCTAAAGCAGTACACGATGATAAAGGTAAACCAGATAGCGTACTATCATCTCGAGTAAGACTGTCTTCCCGGGATAGGTCCTCCCTCAATCATTGCAATCACGTGCCTGTGACCCAATAATTGACTCTGAGGGCACTATCTCCAACAGTTCCCCGTGCTTTCGCACGGACCTAATTAAAGTAAACCTCGTCTTCCCAGAGGCGTAGCCCCATTAACACCTTTCTAGACACCTAATGGGTTAGCTAATTGTAAACTGCAAAACTCTTCTGGGAGCAACTATTGCCCACAGTGGGATCGGGATCCAACCATCATATGGAAGGTATGCAATCTCATTGCAAATTTCAACTATTGAAATTCCCGATGTGGTTTTTACCCCTAGTACCTATGACCTTGGCTATGGTCAACAAATCACAAGCACTAGTCAAGTTCAACCCGTCATTTCTTAATTAATTAGACCCGTTCACATGACCCTTGGTTAAGGTCAACAAAGTCACATGCCTGTCCCAATTAATCTGCATCATATGCATTTATAGGAAGACATCACTTAGCTACCGTACACTACGCCTTGGCTAAGGTTAACAAACGTAGCACGAATACTAATGATTCTACTTCCTAAAATGAAGGAGGGTTGCGGATGATTTTTAAGAAAATCTTTAACGCTTTGAACTTGATATCGTCGTAGAATCAAAAAGGTTTTCAAAAGGAGTGGCTTGAGCTCCGCAATTTTGAAATATAGCTTTTTCATAAAGAGCCGAGTGGTTTTCAAATCTGATTCTACAACATCCTTTTAGGTTTATTTTCTTTACATTAATCATATTAATGTAGCCCCATCATTTAAGTCCTTAAGCTAACCACAGAAAAGAAACGAAAATACAACGTACGCTTATGCCATCCGCATTCGCCGCAATGTTCCGTTATGCACCATTAGGTTACTTAACTAACGGCATACCGGGACGGGACTAGCGCGGGTGTAAAACATAAGCAACGTCTACTATATATCTTATATATAATATATCATTCGTCTCAGATATCACATCACAGAATACAGACAGCAGAAACACAGATATAATGTGGGATTTACTAGGACGTCCGTATTTAGTATTTAGCCAATAATAGAAAATACGGATTCCACAGTCGCGATGAATAGCCAAGCCCACACCCTTAGACCCCTACGAGAGAGGCAAGCGACCCTACCAATTCTAGAGTTTAGGAGACCCGGTCTCGACTCCTCGAGATGGCCTCCCACTGAACCCCAGAACCCGGTCACTTGTGCTCCCCTCCTTGGGTCTATCCTAATGCGGAAATGTAAATAATATACAACACTGGTGGCATCAACCTCAACCCGGATGTGCCCCAAATAAAAGAATATTACATTACATTTGAATTTTACATGAATGAAAAGAAAACTCTCATCTCACATAAAACCCCCCGGCTATTCTATCGCGACAATCCTGCACATCATATCTCAGCAACACATAATATCATATATCATCAACGTAAGTAAGTATGCGTACCCCGATTGTCGTTGATGTATAGCAACGAAACCGGCGATATGCGACATACTACACTTACGGTCACAGAAAAGAAAGTGTAAAACTACAACATTTGGAATCCACAATCACTTTAGACATCGTAAATCCGAAATATCACATACTTCGTATTTCATGCCTAACTATGTGAATTCCACATATTGTATCACATTCCAGATAAATAGACAGTAATAAACTTTCCGATCGAATAATCAAATACACAAGATTTCCTAAATAGCTCAACACTAGAGCGGAGTTCAAAAAATCCCGAAACGTGTCACAGTAGCAGCGGTCCAGCCGTAGAAGGGTCAAGCCAACGCCTCACATTTGGCACGCCGTACTGCCCCAAACTCTAAGGTTTAGAGGCAGTTCAGCCGGTCACATAATCGAGTTAAGGTTTGTGTTCTTCTAGAGGGTCCACCACGTTACTTGCACGTATTTACGAAAGATTTAAACTCGAGAAAAAATTCAACACTTGAAAATTTTTCATACCGGGAAAAAGTGAGTTAATGATATCCGTTCGAACTTTTTAATACTTTCTAAATTATCCGAAAACAGCACGAAATTAAATATTCCGATCGAATCAATGAATCCAAAACAATCCCCAGAACACTCAACACTTGAATCATATAAAAATATCCAAAAATATATACAAGCAGGTAGGAACATTACTGTGTGAAAACGAGGCAATGAATCATCTGTACGGCTGCGGATCCGTGGCCCAAGCAAGGTCTGGCCGCGGTTCCGCGGCGGAATGTACGGTTTATTGCTTCGTTTTTTACAGTATTGCTTAGATTTTCCTGCTGAATTTTTTAAGTATTTTTAATTCTGAAAAAACACAGTTTTAAAAAAATGTACAGAGAAGGGTTAAAAATCCGTATTTTTGGTTCGATCGGAGTTTTAACTTCGCCTAAGCGTCGCCTAAGGTTCTAGCTTGGCTCTGATACAATGAAGGGTTTCCTACAGCACCACTACTAGGGTTTGGAGGCAACACACATGCCATATTTTAATTTTGGATGGTGCTAAATAAACAATCACAAGGATCATGCTAGAAAAATTAGGGCAACTAAACTTTAACACAAACACAAGTAGAAAAAGCTAGGGTTTTGAGAGTACAACCTTTGTAGCTCCCTATGCTAGACTCCTTGGTTACTTGAGGGTTGGAAAAAGGTCCGCTTGAGATCCTCTAGGTCCACGACGATCCACCCATAGTCCTCTTTGTCCAAGCTTGAAGATTCACAAGATCAAGAGAAGAAATGGAAGCTAACACTCTACACTAATAGGCAAGATTAGTGTAGAATGGTGTTGTGGTTGGTTTTCTCACTTCAAAATCCTAACTTGGTCACTCTTTGGCTCACTTGAGAAATCTAGAGAGCAAGAGAGAAAGGAGGAAGAAGATGATGGCTTTCTAAAACTCAAGATAATGATAATCTAGTGAATAAAATGAGAAAATGAAAATATATATATTTTCACTCTCTCATTCTAAACCATGGTTATAAAATATCTAGATATTTTTGTTTGGAACAAAAATGACCATAGAAATTAGATCATGGTTAAACTAAAGGGTTAATGAAAGAATAAAATATTCAACCATGAAACAATTTCCATTTTCATTTTTCTTTTCCGAAAATAATATCCATATATTTTATAAAGGGTGTGAGTCTTATATTGCCACCATCCACTATATCAACAACCATGATAGAATGATGTATGCATGTATGTGTGCATGCACATCCATATGTGCATGAATAAGAATGAATGCATACATGCATACATACAACAAAAAAGACAAGAAAGGATTCTAGTGAGAAACTAATGGTCATTGATAAATCAACACTTGATTTAGCAACCCGGTCATATCACATACGACCCGACCAAAAGCAAACCGCCCGACTAATATACGGTATCACATACACGTATTTTAACCGAGTCCACGGGCATATCTCATATGCGCACCACATCGTTTCGCCTGGATTAGGCAACTCCATTGTGTGACTCTAAGACTCGTCAATACGCCGGCAGTGGGTGATGATCATATCAAGCACCCCCAAGCCGCAAGAGGTCAGCTAAACGTAACGGCCACCCGGGTATTGAGCGATCAGAAGAAAACAAGCGAACCTGTTACAACTCCCGTCGAGCCAATCGGCAACACTACCGTACAGTCCGGTCTCTTCGTCAAATATGCTGCATATCAAGTCTAGGGATGGTATCGTCGACCCCAATAACTCAATAAGTCGTGCCGATGAATGGTCTATAACAGATCGAGAAACTACTGATAACACCTATCAGTAAATCTCAACAACCCTGGCCAGGGACTTACTGATATAGCCAGTCGAGCACAGCACAGCATCAACTCCCAATACCAGGAGAGACGAAACCCCTCCTATCGCTCATCGCCTTCGTGTGTCTCGGGACTGTACCCAACGGCCACCTGTTTGCACGACTCAGTAGAGCCGTGGTAGGGTGGTAATCAAAGTACAGTAGGAGAACACACAAGACTCTATGACGATCTCGGGTCTACAGACTAACCTGCACCAGTGTCACCTGAGAACTGCTATCCGACGATAGATATAATTCCATATAGGAGTTCTCGGTGAGTCCGTCCAGTGTACCCAGTCACCACTGAGCACCCATATATGATCTCGATGTCAAACATCGATGAATGTGGGAACATCCATCGCCCATCATATGGGTCTAGTATCATATACGCTAGTCTACTCTGGTATATCGATGCCCCGTCTCGATATACCTACGACTAGGGACATTTCAGGATATGCTTATAAACTATAGATGTCCCACTAGTATGATCTCCATCATAATCACAGTAGTCAAGCCTATATCCTCAGGGCTTTATCAACATGTGTGAATGAATAAAAGCCTGATCAACTCAACATGTCAGATAAAGAAGAACCAGATAGCATACTATCATGTCGAGCAAGAATGTACACTGAATATATATATATACATGTATAAATACATCCACTATCATATAATGGCCTCTAGGGCATACATATATCCAATATTTACGACAAGGGTTCGGACACATACGTGTTTAAACGCACGTGCGACGTTCGGACAGTTTTTACTAGCCGGCTTTGGTTTAAGCCAGATTCTAGTATCGGATTATTGGATTTATACAGTCTAAAGTTTTTCCGTGTTTTCACGGATTGGAGGGGCGTTCTCGTAATTTTCCGGGAAGCTTCTAGAAGCATGGTGACTTGGGGGTTAAGGTGGCATAAGCATTTATTGCTTAATGACTCATTTGTGTGATTCATCCTTAGAGTTAATGCTTCATTTATTGAGCTTATCACCCATGTGATGAATCGCACAAGGTGAATGCATCATCCATGATGATTAATCATTTATATTATTTATTTGATAAATTGTTATGGTTGTTATATTCTAATGAGTTCATTTTTCAATATCATTCTAATGCTCACATTCTCTCTCTTCAAGCTCATTCTCTCTTGAAACCCTAATCCTCCCCTCTCATGTGTTGAGATCAAGGATTAGATAGACTAATACATCCATAACCTCACTCTATATCCCCTAGGTAGCTTAGATTAGCACTTTGAGCAACCTAGTTATCTCAAGTTAGAGATCAAGCTTGGAGTAGGAGCTCTCGGGTGGATCGTATTTGACTCGAGGAGGCCGTTGAGGTGCCGATGTTCCAAGGAGCCTACGAGGAGTGGAGGATAGCGATGAAGACCCGAAGGACAAGTAACGTAAGGTATAACTTCGAATCCGAGTAGTTAAACCTCTCGTAGTTTGCTAGTAACAGTTTAGATACGATTCATGCGCTCAAGTCCGTGTTACGAAGCTTTGATAATCGTTTTTCATATATTCCGCCTCGCCGGAAGATCGTAGGGTGCGTGACATGGACTTACACCTTCCTTCCACCTATGCCCAGATTATCTTGAATTTCAATATTCAAGGTAAAGAAGTTGAACTTCCAGAACTCCTTAACATGTTGAGGAGTGCAGAGGGCACCTTGCAGAAAGCAAGGGAAACTCCTGCTATGTTTGTTCGTGGTGCTTCCTCTTTCAGGTCTAAGGCAAGGGCCAAAGGAAGGAAGAAGAAGGCCGCTGCCAAACCAAGAGGTGGTGTTGGTAAGGTGGGAGTCAAGGGAAAGGCAAAGGTTGCGGTGCCGGTAGTAGCAAAGGATGAGTGCTTCCACCGTCGTAGGAAAGGCCATTGGAAGAAGGATTGCAAAGCTTGGATTGCCAAGAACCAGGACCAGAGGCAAGTTGTGGCTTCGGCTTCAGTTGTGTTTGTAATTGAAAATTGTCTGTCAATCAACTCTACTTTCTGGGTATTGGATACTTGATCAGGATCTCATATATGCAATTCATTGCAAGCGCTAAGAAGCCGTAGAGTGCTGAAGACTAGTGATATGACCCTGAAAGTTGCGAACGGAGCGAGCGTGGATGCTGTGTCCGTAGGGGATTATCACCTTGGATTGACGAGCGGACATATTTTGGTTTTACGCAACTGTTTTTGTCTACCTAGTTTAACGTGTAATATCATATCAGTATCGTTGCTATCAAAAGAAGGTTATGATTTCACGTTTGTAAGCGATGTTGTTAACATCTACCTTAATCATGGTTTGATTGGGTCCGGTACACTAGATAACGGTATATACGTGTTAAACCAATTGCAGATTTTCAATGTCCAGAACACACTAAAAAGAAAGTCTCCGGATATAAATCAGGCTTTCTTATGGCATTGTAGACTAGGTCACATCAATGAGACAAGGTTAACTAAGTTACATAGAGAAGGATATTTGGATCCGTTAAAATATCAATCTTATGCCACTTGTCAATCATGTCTCAGAGGAAAGATTACAAAGACTCCATTCACTGGACATGGAGTAAGAGCGAGCGAGCTCTTAGGACTCATACACAGCGATGTATGTGGTCCAATGTCTACACATGCAAGAAACATTTTTTCATATTTCATTACTTTTACGGATGATTTCTCCAGGTATGGATTCATTTTCTTGATGAAACATAAATCCGACACCTTTGAGAAATTCAGAGAATATAAGAATGAAGTAGAAAACCAAACCGGCAAAAGCATCAAGAAACTGAGATCTGATCGATGTGGTGAATACTTAAGTGCCGAGTTCCTGGGTTACCTAAAAGAGAAAGGAATTCTCTCTCAGCTTACTCCTTCATACATTCCACAACACAACAGTGTATCAGAGAGACGGAACCGAACCCTATTGGATATGGTGCATTCCACGATGAGTAATGCTGAGTTACCGCGATATTTCTGGGGTTATGCACTAGAATCAGCTGCATATCTTTTGAACAGAGTTCCTACCAACGCTGTGCCTACCACACCATATCAGATGTGGAGTAGGAAGAAACCTTATCTTTAGTATCTCAAGATATGAGGATGTCCAGGTTTTGTTAAAAAGTAGCATGTGGACAAACTCGAGGCACGCTCAGTACAGTGTAAGTTTGTGGGATATCCAAAGAACTCCAAGGGGTATTTTTTCTATTACGTAGAGGAATAAAAGGTTTTTGTTTCTCGCAATGCCCATTTTCTAGAACAGCAATTTTTAGAAAAGGAAACAAGTGGGAGCGCAATAGAACTGGAAGAAATTCCAGAACCACAATCTACTACTGAAAGCTTGGTAGAACCAGAAGTTCCAGAAGAACAGGACATTCCCGCTGTTGGATATAGTGCCCTCAAAGTCAATTATTGGATCGCAGGCATTGCAATGATTGAGGGAGGACCTATGCCGGAAGGGCAGTTTTACTCAAGATGATAATATGCTATATGGTTTATCTTTATCATCGTGTACATGCTTTAGGTGACATTACAGGTCACTATTGCATGTAGGTAGAGCCCTTAGGATTCTTGCTTGACGGCCAGCAGTATGATGGCGATCATATACGTGGGAGCTGGGGTCTATAAGCATATCCTTAAAAGGTCCCTAGTCGAGAGAGTTTCGAGACAGGGCATCGATACTCCAGAGTAGACTAGTGTATATGGGTCGAGACCCCGACGAGGGGCGGTGGCTGGTCTCACAAGCCATTGGTGTCAGTTGGTTCACCTAAGACGTATACAGGTGCTCATTGGGTTATGAGTACACCAGACAGGACTCGCCGGGAACATGCTAGTTGGTTTTCTACCTAGCGTCAGATAGCAGTTCCCTGGTGACATGTGTACAGGTTTGTTCATCGACCTGAGATCGTCATTTGTCTCGTGTGAGTTCCCAATGTACTTTGATTACTACCCTACCACGTCTCAAGGGGTCGTGCAAACAGGTTTTAGTTGGGTACAATCCCGAGCCATATGGAGGCAGTAAGAGGATCGACAGGGGTTTCGTCTCTCCCGGTATTGGGGGTGAGATCGCACTGTGTCTAGGAGAGCCATTACACGAAGTCCTTGGCCAAGGCAGGAGATTTACTGGTAGGTATTCCAGTAGTATCTCAGGGTGTTCTGGGCTACACTCCGACACGACTTGTACCGCTTTTAGAGGTCTGACTTTTACCAACCACCTAGGCCCGACATGCGATACTCATAGATGAACGGACCGGACTGTACGGATATTGTCACTGACAGGCTCAGTAGGGTGTCAGGATGAGTTCGCTCATCGACCTTCCTTTTGGTCAATACCTGGTAGCCCGTTATGTACGGCTGACGTGCTTGTGGTTAAATCCACAGCCAAAGTATTGACGAGTCTTTAGAGTCCCCCACAGACAGTTTCTCATGTTTCAGGAGAAACGTGGTAGAGGCCGTATGATATATGGCAGGGTTCGATCATATACGTGCAGTCGTGCACGGATCATACTAGTGGGCTTTGGTTTAAGCCGGATCCTAGTATTAGATTTGATGGATTACTTTAGTCTCATCGCCTTCACATTCAGTCGGAATGCGGATGCAGGTATGTATATACAGGTGAAGGGTATTCTTGTGATCCGTAACGAGTTTACTTTAGATGTTGCCGTATCTTTTTGTTGGATTAAACATTTGGGTTAATGTTTATTTTGGTTGAAATTTTGAGCTTATTTCATGATGAGGTGCATTTAATGTGACATGGACATGTTTAGTGATTCATGGTCTCTTTATTTGTGCTAATGTCACGTTAGGATTTGTTTATTGTGTTGAATTGATGGATGGAGAGAGAAAGGGTAGCCATAGGCTTGGGTTTTCCTCATGTATTATAATGCTTGCTCTCATTTTATCAACACAACACAATAACAAAAGAAAACCTTTTCTTCTTCTTCTTCCTCTAGCTCACCATTTCCACCAATGGCATCATCTTCTACCTCCATCCATACACTCTCATGTGTTGAGAATCAATGGATGCTTGAGACAAAGTGATCACACACATTCTCTACATCACCTTAGACACGTCGGCTAGCAAACTTCGTGTCCGAGTTGCTTCAGACGAAACGGGAGCCCAAAAAAAGAATCATTGATGTGGTGCCCTTCCGACAAGGAGATCGGAGATCGGAGATGCCGCAAGGAACTTGGGATGGTGGCCAAAGACCGAAGGACACCGATCGATTGGTATAGCCACTCTCACTTCTTGTAGTTAGCTAGTTATAGGTTAATGGTTCGATCCGGGAGAAAGTATACGTTAGCGCCGATTTCAAGTTTATGAAAAGTTTTTGTCTCCGCATTTTTGGCCTCGGATCGACGGCCGGGGCGCTACCGTATACTTACATCGTTTCAGAGCCACGCCAGTAACCTTTACTAGCTTGTTCTAACATGTTTAAAACAATGATCGATCAAAATTTCCGAAACTGCAATTCCATTTTCTGTCGAAATTTTTTTGTCGTCGAAAAATTATTTTTAGTGTTTCAGAAAATCAGGCAGGCTTTTCTAAGACCACTGTAAAAATTTTGTAGCATGATCCCTCTGTAGCACCGCGGAAACGCGGCCATACCCACGTTTCGGCCGCGGTTCCGCCGCAGTGTTGGTGTTTCAGTGCACTAAATTTTTTCTTTGGGTCTTTAACATGGAATTGGGGTTTCTGGAATTTTTAGTTTTGGCCCAGATTATTTTGAGTACTGGGATTTGTACTTGGGGCCCACTTCGTGAAATTTTGTCGATCGAAATTTTAAATAAGTTAGTTCGCAGTACTTACATTACTATCTGTGACCGTGAATGTCATTTGATCGGTAAATCTTATCTAATCGCTATAGCCCTTTTAGACGGATTTGCGAACGTGACATTCACGTTGATGTTGTGTGTTCTGCTGTGATGTTGCGGATTTGTCGTGGTGGGTAGCCTGGATGCAATGGTAGTACAGTTTGGTTATATTTGTACATTTGATATTGCAGGGTGGGAGTCCGACATGTGGACTGCCGTCACTGCCTGTTTGTATATTATTCTTTTGGGGTACGACCTGGTTGAGGTCGATGTACCCGTTGTACATATTTTATTTTCTGTACTAGGATTACCCTGCAGTGGGGTGCACGGATAGCCGGGTTCTAGAGGGCAACGGGCCCGCATCTCATGGCTTTGAAACGGAGGGGGCTTCACTCTAGAATTGGCGGGCTATTCGCCACACTCGTAGGGGGTATAGGTTGACCCAAGGAGGGTGCTCAAGTTACCGGATTCCGTGAAGTGCTGAGTGGTCCATTCACTTTATTGAAGGGGGCTTCCTCGCTTCAGGTTTTGGCGGGTAACTTACCGCACCCGTAGGGGTCTAGGATTTCATTGCACAGGCTATCCACACGACCAGGGGAACGTCGTGTTTCACTTGCGGCTCGAAGGAAACCCGGGGATCCCAGATTATTTGTATTATTCTGTGATGCTTATTACATTTCTGTGATGTTGCATTTATCACGCCATGAGCGATTATTATATATTGATATATATATACTAATAGATGTTGTATATGTTTTACACCCACGCTAGTCCAGTCCCCGCTCTGTCGTTAGTTAAGTAACCTAACGGGTGATGACGGGACCCAGTGGCGAATGCGGATGGCATATACGTACATCATATTTTCGTTCTTTATTGGTGTGATCAATTAATGGGACTGCGTTGATTCAGATCAATGCAAGCTAAACAAACATGTTCGATGTTGTTGGAACATTTTTCTAAAAAAGATGTTATTGCAAGGACGTTCTCATTTTCTTTGCATAGTGGTATTCGGTTATGAATATCCAGCACCTCAGTCGACGAGGCAAGGGCCGAGATCCCTTCACCGGGAGTGACCCCTTGGGCAGAAGTTTGCGTCAGGGTAATAACTTCACTATAGTCGATTACTTTTGCTTTGCATCGCGGTATTTAGTTGGAATATCCTGCACCTCATTCTACGGGGAAAGAGCCAAGATCCCTTCACCGGGAGTGACCTCTTTAGCAAAGGTTTTCGCCACTATATTTATAAAAGGTTTTCCGGTTCCTTCAACGATATCAAGTTCATTACGTTAAAGGTTTTTCGCCAAAAACCAACCGTAGCCCTCCGCCATTTCAGTTTAGTATTGCTTAGTATTCGTGCTACGTATGTCGTGCTCAGCCGAGGCGTAGTGTGTGGTAGCTCTATAACGTTTTTCTATCTTTTGGATATGTGATTGGTTAGGAAAGTCGTACGGTCATTTTGGCTCAGTCAAGGACTCGTGCGGGTGGTTCGAATGCAATCAAGATAGTGACGGGTTGATCTTGGCTAGGATCTTTTGATACGTTGGCTCAGTCAAGGTCACTTGGGTCCTAGGGGTAAAAAAATCACATCGGGAGTTTCTAAAGAAACTGAAACTTGCCAGATATGCGCATACCTTCTGGAGTGTGATAACGTGAGTGGATTCCATCACGTTATCATGCGATGATAGTTGGATCCCGATTGCCACTGATGAGTTGGTTTACTCCTCGGGTGATCCCGACTAATTCTTCTTTCAGGTTTGGAGGAGAATTTGAAGATATAGTGGGAGGTTTCCGGATTAGATAAAGTGATAACCATTCTGATCTAGGTTAGAGTGCACGCAGAGTGTTTCTTTTCTCTCTCTCTTTGGCAGCGACCATGGCCCGACCCTAGACTATGACTCAGTGACCAAGATTAACCGAACCTTCTTAAAACATTGGCTTTTGGATTGTCAGAGTTGCATACCTCATTGGCACTCCTACTTTAACCTTTTTTCTCCGGAACATTTCGTATCACTACGAACGTCCACTTCCATTGGATAAGACCATCGTATGGTTATATACGAACTCGAAGGAATTTGTTCCAGATTCGAGGATGGTTTCCGGTTCTGGAGAAAATGAATAGGACTATTCAGTTGTCTTTTCCTTTTACCTTCTCTCAGGTTACTTGTGCTCCTTGGATTAGGACGGTACACCTATTACGCTAATTGGATTGTTTTCATCCAAACCATAGGCAGGTGCCGAAAGGTAGGGAATGAAGAAAACCGATTGGCCTAAGTAAGGTGTACAGAAGGTAATAAGTAAAGACAAGTAAAGGGATTAGAAAGAGGGCAAAGTAAATTGCGACTGCTATTCACGACCAAACCAAGTATTTCATCGCCACTCCTACTTCAGCTTTGTATTTCTCCAGAACATCCTGTATCACTATGAAGATCCACAGTTATTTGGATAATCCATCGTATGGTTGTAAACGAACTCGAAGGAACTTGTTCCGGTTTGGGGATGGATTCTGGTTCAGGAGAAATAAGAATAAGGTTTATTCAGTTGTCTTTTATCTTTACCTTCTCTCGCGTTGTGAGCGCTCCTAGGATTAGGAGAGTACACCCATTATGCTTATTGGACAGTCTTCTTCCAAACTATAGGCTGGTGCCGAACGGTAGGGAAGGAAGAAAACCATTTTGCCTAAAGGTGGTGTACAGAAGGTAATGACTAAAGACATATAAAGGGATTTGGAGAGATGAAAAAGAAATATACGGTTACAGTTGTGAATCTGATAATGGAAGAGGCATTACTAAGAATACCCGGATACCCCTGCGAAACATTTACATGTTTCAGTTTCACTGTGTATTGTTAAAAGAAAACTGATTTCCCAATTAGCCCTTGCTCCAGGGTATGTATTTACCAGGTTTGATTCTCACATCTGTATGGTTTTATAGATGATGAGTGGGAGTAAGTTATTGGGAATTGGGTGATCATCCTCATTATATCGGAATTCGTAGTAATTGGTGATATTTGAGGAAATCGCCTGGGTTGTTTGCCGGACGACAAATATTTGGTTTTGAATATCCGTTGTTATGCACCAATTTCAAATTAATATATCTGTACGTTTATTTTTATAAAGTGAGATATAACTTTTTGAAATTATGTCCATGACATTTACCTATATCAGTGGATGGTTAGGTAAGGAGCATTAAACAGCGGTGTAATTCTTCTTAACCATAAGTAAAGTTTTCAACCTACGACACACAGGGAATGAGTTATTAGACTCAAGGGACTTATACAGAGTATTGTATGTTGTCCAGTGTCTATTAGGACAGAGGGGTTGGTACTCGTACTATATTCTGTTTACTTATGACTTCTCTAGTTCTTAGACATGTGTTTCATAGAAATATAAGATCCAAGTTTTGAGAAGTTATAGGTATATGAATAAAGTAGAGAACCAGGTATTGCAAGTATCAGGATTCTTCAAGGTGATCGAAGATGTAGATGCTTGTGTATGGTATTCAGTTGATAGTAATGAATATAAGAACTTGCTTCTCTTTCAGGTTACTCATATCTGGATGTATTCCTAAATTGAGTAATGCTGATCGGCCTCTCTCCATTTAGTTGACATGCACTGGAGACAGCTGCATGATTTGAATCTGGTTCCAATTAAATCAGTGCCTCTGTTTCTATATTGGATATAGAATAGTTCATATCTTAACAATGTTAAGGTACGGGGAGTTGTCCGGTTTATGCTTAAAAACCAGACTCTGAATAACTCAAGGTGCGTTTCTGTAAAGGCTGTTTGTGTTAGTGTATATGCCCTAGGGGCCATTATTGTATCATACTAGTTTGTATATTACTTAATGGAAGTTTGGGATATTCACAGTTATATTAACAGTCTCGCTCAACATAGTAGTATGCTATTTGGTTTAGGTCTATCTTAATATGTGTATATGTTAGCATATCGCGAATACAAATTGATAGAGCCCTTAGGATCTTGCTTGACTACTAGCGTTGTGATGGCAATCGCACTAGTGGTGGCTGGGTAGTCTAAAAGCACATCCTTTTTCAGGTCCCTAGTCGTAGGATTATCGAGACAGGGCATCGATACTCCGGAGTAGACTAGCGTGTACGCTTCTCATCCCAGCAGGGGAAATGGTCTGTCCCACAGCCGTTAGTACGTTATACTGGAGATAGTATACAGGTGCTCATTGGGTTACGGGTACACCGGACAGGACTCACTGGGAACTGTTGGTTGGTATTATACCCATCGTCAGTTAACAGTTCCCAGGTGACATGAGTACAGCATAGTCCGCAGACTTGACACTGCTGCTTCGTCTCGAGTGTGTTCCCACTGTTCTTAGATTGCTACCCTACCACGGCTCAAAGGAGTCGTGCAAATAGGTAGCAGTTGGATGCATTCCCGAAGCACTTGGAGGCAGTGGCGATTAGATAGGATTCGTCTCTCTCGTATTGGGAGTTGATATCGCGCTGTGTTTGGAGAGCCATTATGCAAAGTCCCTGGCCAGGGCAAACGAGATTTACTGGTAGGATTTCCAGTAGCTTCTCAAGGTGTAATGGGCTTCACTCCGACACGACTTATACAGCTTTTAGGGAACTGACGCTTGCCGCCCCCCTAGAAATGATATGCGATAGTCTTAGACGAACAGACCGGATTGTATAGAGATTGTCACATCAGGCTCAGTAGGAGATCGGATGGGTTTCCTCATTGGCCTTCTTATCGACATCTACCTGGGGACCGTAACGTACAGCTAGTACCGCTTGTGGCCTGTGGTTAAACCCACTGCCAGCGTAGTGTCGAGTCTTTAGAGTCCCACACAGAGGGTTTCCCTGCTTCAGGCGAAACGATATAGAGGTCGTATGGTTTTACGACAGGGTTCGGACACATACGTGCATTTATGCATGTACGATGTTCGGACAGTTTTTTACTAGCGGGCTTTAGTTTAAGCCAGGTTCTAGTATTGGATTATTGGATTTATACAGTCTCAGTTTTTCCGTGTTTTCACGGATAAGAGGGGCTTTCTCGTAATTACTCGAGAAGCTTCTAGAAGAAAGGTGACTCATTATGCTTTAATTCATTTATGAATTAAGCTTAATGAGGCGGAGGAGATGATGTGTGATTTGCATTAATTACATCATGAGTCATGAGGTGATTCACCTCAAAGTAATTAATGAAGCACGGTTGATATTTTGATATATTATTTCTAGATATTTTGATGCTTCATTATTTATCCAAATGACTTAAGATATTTATTCATTCTCACTCACACATTCTCTCTACTCAAGCTCTCTCTCTTCAACCCTAACCCTAATCCTCTCATGTGTTGAGATCCCAAGGGTTAGAAAGACTAATAGATCCATAATCCTCTTCTATATCCTCTAGGTTACTTTGATTAGCACTCATAGCCACCTAGTTACCTCAAGTGAGAGGTTAAAGCTTGGAGAAGGAGTTCTCGGGTGGATCTTCTATCACATCGAGGAGGCCAACGAGGAGGTGAACTACAAGAACAAGAAAGACTTGAATCTTTAGGTATAATCATCTATCCTAGTAGCTAATCACTTCTAGTTAGTTGTTAATTAGGGTTTAGCAAAGATCCGTAAAGTTAGTCGATGTTAACTTAAGCAAAATGATTGTTTTACCTTTTCCGCCTCCCCGCATTCATATGGGGTGTCTAACGTCGACTTACAGTGGTATCAGAGACTAGCTAAACCATAACTAACATGTTAGCAAAGTCGTTAGAAATTCGATCGCAAAAAAGAACCCGAAAATACGACGTTTTCATCATGTTTCTGCCGATTTTAAAACGGGGTCTAAAAATTTTTCCGGGACCCTTAAAAATACAAGCAGGGAATTTTAAGAATTGTGAAGAAATTTGGGATCATAAATCGTCTAAACCGCCGCGGAACCGCCGCCGATCCAAGCGATCCGCCGCGGATCCACGGCCGAGTTGACTTCGAGTCAACCTAAATTTGCTCAGTTATTCTTTTGTGTTGATGTTGTATTTTCTGGGATGTTTTGTTTCTGCTCAGGTTTCAAGTGCTAGATTCATTTTTGTTTGCTTGATCGAAATTCTAAGATGTTTGGCTAACTTGATTATATCTGTGTTTTGTTTAATATGTTCGTAAACCTCCCCTAACTGCTAGTATGTCGGTTAGCAGGGGGTTGCACATATCTGTAATGGTTTTTACTGGTTTGTGAATGTGGACTTGTTGGATTGTCGTGAATGGATAGCCGGGGATGTGAGACGAGTGTTTCTTTCATTCAAATGTAAATTGTAATTTGTTGTAATATTCTTTTGCGGGGCACATCCGGGTTGAGGTTGTAGCCACCGTTGTATTATTTCATTTACAGTTTCTGCTCCTATGATAGACCCAAGGTGGGGTGCACAAACTACCGGGTACTTTGAAGTGCTTAGTGGCCTACTCAGGTCTTTGAAGGAGACCGCTTCACTTCGGGTACTTGACGGGTATTTTGCCGTACTCGTAGGGGTTTAGGGTCGGGTTGGCTTTTCATCACGACTATGTAATCCGTCTTTCATTGCAGGCTCAAAGGAAATGCGGATTTCTAGAATATCCAAAATGTTCATCTGTGATCTGGAATGCCTATTATTGCGTCTCACGAATGTACAATATCTATATATGATATCTAATAGGCGTTGCATATGTTTTGCATCCGCGCTAGCCCAGCCCCCGCTATGTCGTTAGTTAAGTAACCTAACGGGTGCATGACGGGGCCCAGTGACGAATGCAGATGGCATAAGAGGACGTTGTATTTTCGTTGTTTTCTGCAATGATAGGTTAATTGATGGGATGCATTATATTAATGCAAAGAAAATAAACCAAAGTTGAATCGTTGGAAAAGTTTAAAAGAAACCACTCGGTTATTTTAAAACAGAAGATTTTTTTTTAATTGCGGAGCTTAAACCACTCCTTTTAAAAGCTATCAAGTTCCTTTGATCATATCAAGTTCACTACGTTCACGGTTTCGCCAAAACCATTCGTAGCCCTCCGACATTTCATTTGGGTATTCAGTAGTATTCAAGCTATGTATTTTGACCAACGCCAAGGCATAGTGTTTGGTAGCTGCTGGGTATTCATTTGTTACATAGATAGATGAGTCAGATTGGGACAGTCGTATTATCATTTGGCCAACGTCAGGGGTATGTACGGATGGGTTCAAATTAACAAGATAATGATGGGTAGAACTTGACATGTGACTTATGACATTTTGACCAACGCCAAGGTCATAAGAGCATGGGGCTGAAATTGATATCGGGAATTTCTAAAGAAACTAAAATTTGCTAAGAGTTGCATACCATTTGGAGTGTGATAATTTTGGTAGGATTCCTTCAGCTTTATCACACGATGATATTTGGATCCCGATCCTACTTTGAGTATCCGCTACTCATCAGGAGATTCGTCACTTAACGATCAATGCTATAAACCAAGTAGGTGTCGAGAAAGGTGTCAGCGGGGCTACGCCCCCATAGAAAAGAGGTTATTTAATTAAGGAACTTCGCGAAAGCGTTGTTAAACCCCCCTCGAAGTACCGACACCGGCCTGGATGAACTGGTAAGCAAGTATTGTACGGTGAGAATAGTCCTGACTAGTTCTACCTTTATGGTTCGAGGAGGGATTCGAGAAACAGTGGGAACCATCTAGTTTATATAAACTAAAAACCACTCTAAACTTGCAAGAGCATCAAGCTAAAGTGTTCCCTCTCTCTCTCTCATTGCAGCGACCCAGAACATGACAGGCCTTAAGTTACTATTAGATAAAAATATTTTGACAGGGCCAAACTATAAAGATTGGTTCCGGAATGTTACGATGGCTGTAAATTATGACAAATTGGGGTATGTCCTTACTACTAAGGCACCTGCTGTCCCTGGTCCAGAATCCAGTGTCGTGGATATGGAAATCCGCAAGACCTGGGAGATTAATTGCGTGAAGGCCAAATGCATCGTGCTTGCCTCTATGAATAATGAACATCAGAGGAGGAACGAGAATATGGATCTTGAAATCCATATTTCTCCACACCAAGGATTTGTATGGAGAGCAATCTCGTATAGCTAGATACGAGACCTCGAAGAACTTGTTTCAGTCGAGGCTGGCCGTCGGGTCATCTGTAGGAGAACATGTCCTTAAGATGATTGGCTATATAGAAGAGCTCGCGGACCTCGGGACGACATTAGAGAACGAGCTATATACAGACTTGGTTCTTCAGTCCCTTCCATCCACCTACGCCCAATTTATCTTGAATTTCAACATTCAAGGTAAGGAAGTTGAGCTTCCAGAACTCCTTAACATGTTGAGGAGTGCAGAGAGCACCTTGCAGAAAGCAAGGGAAACACCCACTATATTTGTTCGTGGTGCTTCCTCTTCAAGGTCCAAGGCAAGGGCCAAAGAAAGGAAGAAAAGGCCGCTACCAAACCGAGAGGTGGTGTTGGTAAGGTGGAAGCCAAGGGAAAGGCAAAGGTTGCGGTGCCAGTAGTGGCAAAGGACGAGTGCTTCCACTGTCGTAGGAATGGCCATTTGAAGAAAGATTGCAAAGCTTGGATTGCCAAGAACCAGGACCCGAGGCTTGTTGTGGCTTCGGCTTCAGGTGTGTTTGTAATTGAAAATTGTCTGTTAATCAACTGTACTTACTGGGTATTGGATACCGGATCAGGATCTCATATATGCAATTCATTGCTGGCACTGAGAAACCGTAGAGTGCTGAAGGTTGGTGATATGACCCTCCAGGTTGCTAACGGAGCTAGCGTGGGTGCTGTGTCAGTAGGGGATTATAACCTTGGATTGACGAGTGGACATATTTTGGTTTTGGGCAACTGTTTTTGTGTACCTAGTTTAACGTGTAATATCATATCAGTATCGTTGTTATCAAAAGAAGGTTATGATTTCACGTTTGTAAGCGATGTTGTTAACATCCACCTTAATCATGGTTTGATTGGGTCCGGTACACTAGATAACGGTATATTACGTGTTAAACCAATTACAGATTTTCAATGTCCAGAACACACTAAAAAGAAAGTTTCCAGATATAAATCAGGCTTTCTTGTGGCATTGTAGACTAGGTCACATCAATGAGATAAGGTTAACTAAGTTACATAAAGAAGGATATTTGGATCCGTTCGAATATCAATCTTATGCCACTTGTCAATCATGTCTCAAAGGAAAGATGACAAAGACTCCATTCACTGGACATGGAGTAAGAGCGAGCGAGCTCTTAGGACTCATACACAGCGATGTATGTGGTCCAATATCTACACATGCAAAGGCGGTTTTTCATATTTCGTTACTTTTACGGATGATTACTCTAGGTTTGGATTCATTTTCTCAATGAAACATAAATCCAAGGCCTTTGAGAAATTCCAAGAATATAAGAATGAAGTAGAAAACCAAACCGGCAAAAGTATCAAGACACTGAGATCTGATCGAGGTGGTGAATACTTAAGTGCCGAGTTTCCTGGGTTACCTAAAAGAGAAAGGAATTCTCTCTCAGCTTACTTCTCCATACACTCCACAACATAACAGTGTATCGGAGAGACGGAACTGAACCCTATTGGATATGGTACGTTCCATGATGAGTAATGCTGAGTTACTGCGATCTTTCTGGGGTTATGCGCTAGAATCAGTTGCATATCTTTTGAACAGGGTTCCTACCAAGACTGTGCCTACCACACCATATCAGATGTGGAGTGGGAAGAAACCCTATCTTCAGTATCTGAAGATATGGGGATGTCCAGCTTTTGTTAAAAAGCAGCATGCGGACAAACTCGAGGCTTGATTAGTACAATATAAGTTTGTGGGATATCCAAAGAACTCCAAGGGGTATTTTTTTCTATTACGCAGAGGAACAAAAGGTTTTTGTTTCTCGCAATGCCCGTTTTCTAGAACAGCAGTTTTTAGAAAAGGAAACAAGTGGAAGCGCAATATGTAAGTCTATGTGCAACACCCCACGAGTTGCGGGGAGGCGGAAATATGAAAAACGATCTTGTTTTGAAGCATACATCGACTAACCGAAGATCTTTGCTAAACGATAATTAACAACCACCATAGAGTTCTTAGCTACTATGTAAACAGATTATACCTAATGATTCTAGTCCTTCGTCTTTGTGATCTCAACGTCCTCCTCGGCCTCCTTTCCGTAATAGAAGATCCACCCGAGTACCCTAATCCAAGCTACACCTCAAGACTTGAGATAACTTTGTTTCTCTAGTTGCTAACCAAAGTAACTAAGATGATGTAGAGTTAGGTTATGGAGTGTTTAGTCTATCCTAATCCTTGGTCTCAACTCATGAGTGGTAGGATTAGGGTTTGAAGAAGGAGTGAACTTGAGGAGAGAGAAGGTGGAAATGATAATGAGAATGAAAAGCTTCTCACTTGAATATATGAAACACAATGAATTATCAAATAAATGAATATAAATGATTATTCACCATGCTTCATTAATTCAATAAGAGTGATTCACTATGTGAGTCAGTAAGCAATAAATGATGCATTAATGACATAGTGAATCACACTAATGAGTCATAATTTGCATTAAATGAAAATGCCACCTTAACCTCCTTAGTCACCCTCCTTCTAGAAGCTTCTCAGAAAATTACGAGAACGCCCCTCGCATCCGTGAAAACACGGAAAAACAATAGACTGTATAAATCCAATAACCTGATACTAGAATCTGGCTTAAACCAAAGTCGTCTAGTAAAAACTGTCCAAATGTCGTACGTGCGTTTAAAAACGTATTCGTCCGAACCCTTGCCGTAAAACCGTACGACCTCTATATCATTTCGCCTGGAGTTGGGAAAACTCTGCGTGGGACTCTAAAGACTCGACTACTACGCTGGCAGTGGGTTTAACCACAGACCGCAAGCGGCACTAGCTGTACGTAACGGTCCCCAGGTAGATGTCGATAAGAAGGACGGTGAGGATACCCATCCGAACTCCTACTGAGCCTGTGCGTGAAAATATCCGTGCAGTCCGGTCTGTTCGTCTAAGAGTATCACATGTATAGTCTAGGGAGGTGGTAAACGTCAGACCCCTAATAACCGTACAAGTCGTGTCGGTATGGCTCTATCACCATCCGAGAATCTACTGATCAATCTATCAAGTAATTCTCAATCAGCCCTTGCCAGGGACTTATGCTAATGACCAACCGATCACTGTGCGATATCAACTCCCTATATCGGGAGAGACGAATCCCTAACAGTCACTCACTGCCTCCACGTGGCTCAGGACTGTGCCCAACTAAAACCTGTTTACACGACTCCTTTGAACTGTGGTAGGGTAGTAATCAAAGCACAGTGGGAACTCACACGAGACAAATGACGACTTCAAGTCAACGGACTATCTGCGCACATGTCACCTGAGAACTGCTATCTGACGTTAGGTATAAATACCATCCAGTCAGTTCTCGGCGAGTCCTGTCCGGTGTACTCACACCCAGTGAGCATCTGTATACAATCTTAGGTGCACTCCACCAATGGCCGCGGGACCAATCCATCGGCCCCTCCTCAGGGTCTAGATATGTATACACCAGTCTACTCCGGAGTATCGATGCCCAGTCTCGATACTCCTGCGACCAGGGACATCTAAGGATATGCCTATTGACTATCCAGCTCCCACTAGTATGACTGTCATCATAACGCCGGAAGTCAGGCAAACACCCTATGGGCTTTATCAACACGTACATATATATATATATATATGAATACTACGCAAAATATATATGTCAAAATAAAGACAAACCAAATAGCGTACTATCATATTAAGCAAGACTGTTATGTACATACATATCCCCAGTATCCTACACAATGAAGGCCTCTAGGGCATATACATCCAACAATCTCCCACTTGCACAAGGGCCTATTATTGGCGCAATGAGTACCCACTGTCTTCACTATATCCATTTGCTGGAGTACCGCATGCCCAACATCTCAAACAGCCTCTCGAACTGAACTTGAGGGATGACCTTTGTGAATGGATCTGCAGTGTTGTCTTTTGTATCCACTCTCCGTACCTCGATCTCCCGACGATCAACGATCTCCCTGATCAGGTGAAAACGCCTTAAGATATGCCTGGATTTCTGATGGGACCTAGGTTTCCTTTGCCAATGCTACGGCCCCATTGTTATCACAATACAAAGGTATTGGATTGGCAATGGACGGAACCACCTGAAGTTCAGAGATGAACTTCCTCATCCAGACAGCCTCTTTTGCGGCTTCACTAGCAGCTATATACTCAGCCTCCATAGTTGAGTCTGCGACGGTATCCTGTTTGGAACTCTTCCAACATACTGCCCCTCCATTGAGGGTAAACACAAAAACCCGAAATAGATTTAGAATCATCTTTGTCATTTTGGAAGCCGGGAGTCGGTAAAAGCCTCTACCTGGAGGTCCCCATTACCGTAAATCAAGAACATCTCCTTAGTCCTTCTCAGGTACTTGAGAATGTTCTTTACCGCTATCCAATGTTTCTCACCTGGGTCAGACTGATACCTGCTTACCACACCAAGTGCGTAAGCTACATCCGGTCTTGTACATAACATCACATACATTATAGATCCTACCGCCGAAGCATAGGGTAAAATGCTTATGCGATCCCTCTCTTCATCAGTCTTTGGAGACATCTCTTTGGAGAGGGTGATCTCGTGACAAGCGGGCATGTTACCGCGCTTGGAATCTTCCATACTAAACCTCTTTAGTATAGTGTCAATATACCTAGACTTTGAAAGTCCCAACATTCTATTAGATCTATCACGATAGATCTTAATGCCCAAAATGTAGGTTGCATCACCCAAGTCTTTCATCGAGAATTTCTGTGACAAGAAGAGCTTTACTGATTGTAGCATAGGGACATCATTCCCTATCAGTAGTATGTCGTCGACGTACAAAACGAGGAAGACTACTGCTCCTTCTACAATCTTCCTATAAATACATGGTTCATCTACATTTTTGATAAAGTCAAACTCTTTGACTGTCTCATCAAAGCAGATGTTCCAACTTCGCGATGCTTTCTTTAATCTATAAATGGATTTAAGCAACCTGCACACTCTTCCACTACTCCCACTGTCTAAGAAACCTTCTGGTTGATCCATATAAACACTCTCTTCTAAATGTCCATTTAGAAAAGCTGTTTTTACGTCCATCTGCCAGATTTCATAGTCATGGAAGGCAGCAATGGCAAGCAGGATCCGAATGGATTTAAGCATAGCTACAGGTGAAAAGGTTTCATCATAGTCCAATCCTGGTCTTTGACGAAAACCTTTTGCAACGAGTCTAGCTTTGTAGGTTTCCACTTGTCCAAGTGCACCAATCTTCTTTTTGAAGATCCATTTGCATCCAACTGGTTTCACCCCAGGAGGAGCAACTTCTAAAGTCCATACTTTATTGGTGTACATGGATTCCATTTCGGATCTCATAGCATCCAGCCACTTCATCGAGTCAATACTCGTGATAGCCTGCTGAAAACTAGTAGGCTCATCATCGTCTATGATGCAATCCTCTCGATCCCCATCTAGAAGAAAACCATAGTATCTCTCTTGAGGATGAGAAAGCCTACTAGATCTGCGGAGTGGCGTTGGTTCGTCATGTTCTATTGAAATCTGAGGTTCTTCTAAGTCCTCGGTAGCAGTTTGAGGTTCTGGAATTTCTTCCAGCTCTACCGCGCTCCCTCTAATTTCTTTTGCAAGAAATTCGCTCTCTAAGAAGACAATGTGGCGAGCGACAAACACCTTTTGTTCTTCAGTGTGGTAGACCATGTACCCACTTGAATGTTTGGGGTAACCTACAAACTTGCACAAAACAGATCGTGACTCGAGCTTGTCCGGTTTATGCTTTTTAACATATACCGGGCACCCCCATATCTTAATATACTTGAGATATGGTCTCTTCCCGCTCCATATTTCATATGGAGTGGTAGGCACAGACTTAGTTGGAACTCTATTCAATAAGTATGCCACTGATTCTAGAGCAAATCCCCAGAAGGAAAGTGGTAACTCAGCACTACTCATCATTGAACGCACCATATCTAATACCGTGTGATTCCTCCTTTCTGATACACCATTATGCTGAGGTGTATAAGGCGGAGTAAGCTGAGAGAGAATTCCATTCTCTTTTAAGTATTCAAGGAAACTGGTACTTAAGTATTCTCCACCTCGATCAGATCGAAGTGTCTTGATGCTTTTACCAGTTTGTTTCTCTACTTCATTTTTATACACCTTAAACTTCTCAAATGTCTCTGATTTATGTTTCATTAAGAACACATGTTCATACCTAGAGAAGTCATCAGTAAAAGTGATGAAGTAGGAGTGACCGCTTCGCGCATGTGTAGACATTGTACCACATACATCACTGTGTACAAGTCCCAAGAGTTCAGTAGCTCTTGCTCCGTGTCCGGAGAACGGAGATTTGGTCATTTTTCCTTTGATACATGATTGACAAGTTGTATATGATGAATATTCAAACGGATCTAGATATCCATCTTTATGTAACTTAGTCAACCTTGTTTCGTTTATATGACCAAGTCTGCAATGCCATAAGATGGCTTGATTTGAATCTGGAGCCTTTCTTTTAAGAGTGTTTTGAATATTGAAAATTCGAGGTTGATTAAGTATGTATATGCCGTTTTCCAGTTTGCCATACCCAATCAGTTCATGATTTAGGAGAATGTTCATGACATTACTTTCAAGCGCAAAATTATATCCTTTATTAGACAACAAAGATACTGATATAATATTACACAGCATACTGGGAATACAAAAACAGCTGTACAACACCAAAACGTGCCCACTAGTCAACCCTAGGTGATACACCCCTATTACAACAGCATCTACATGCATTCCATTGCCCGTCCGGAGAGTCATATCACCTGTCTCTAGTACTCTAATATTTCTCAGATCCTGCAATGAATTACAGATGTGAGAACCAGAACCGGTATCAAGTACCCATGATGTAGAGTTTACTGAAAGACAATTTTCGATTACGAACACACCTGAATCAGAAGCAACCGCTTGCTTTGTGTCCTTTGCCTTGAAGGCCATACTGTCCTTCTTCCAGTGCCCTTGCTTGTGACAATAATGGCATTCGTTTATATCCGCTTTCACCCTTCCTGCCTTGTTCTTTCCCTGCACCTTCTTGACCCCACCCTTCGGTTTGGTGTCTTTCATCTTCTTCTTCCCTTTAGCTTTCGCTTTAGATTTAGAAGAGGATGATTGGCCAACATACAGAACGGGGGTCTTCTCCTTTTTCAAGGAGGTCTCTGCTACCCTCAACATGTTGAGGAGCTTTGGAAGATCAGCTTCCATTTCATGCATGTTGAAGCTAAGCACGAACTGAGAGAAGGTGTGGGGATGGGACTGCAAAATCAAGTCGATATATAAATCATTCTCTAGCACGCATCCCAGGTTTGCAAGTTCCTCAATGAGGCTGATCATTTTAAGGATGTGCTCTCCTACAGGCGATCCTGGAGCTAACCTCATCTGGAAGAGTTTCCTTGAGGTCTCGTACCTTGTGATACGGGAGTGTTCTCCATATAATTCCTTTACATGGAGAAAGATGGATACAATATCCATACTCTCGTGCTGTTTCTGGAGTTCATTTTTCATGGACGCCAACACGATACACTTAGCTCGCTCACAATCCAGATCCCAAGTTTTGCGAACTTCCTTGTCCACAACTGAGGAATCTGGTCCAGGGATAAGGGGAGGAACAGCGGTGGTAACATATGCTGCTTTGTCATAAGTCAGTGCAATGTTGACGTTCCTTAGCCAATCTTTATAGTTCTGTCCGGTCAGTATATTTTTCTCAAGTAATAGTTTTAGTCCTGTCATGGTAGCTGCTAGATAGAGAGAAAAGAAAACACTCATCATATGCTTCTTGCAAGTTTAGATTGGTTATTAATTTATCTAAACATGATGGCTCCCACTGTTCCCTCAAATCCTTCTTCAAAACCTAAAAGAAGAACTAGTCAGGATTTAATCACACGTCACAATACTTGCTTAACCTTTCAGCCAGGCTGGTGTTGGTACTTCGAGGGAGGTTTTCCAACGCTTTCGCGAAGTTCCTTAATTAAATAACCTCTTTTCCCTGGAGGCGTAGCCTCTCTAACACCTTTCTGGACACCTACTTGGTTTATAGCATTGATTGTTAAGTGAGAATGTTTCCCGAGAGTAATCCTACTCATCAGTGGGATCGGGATCCAACTATCATTGCATGATGCACTAGATGGAAGCCACTCTAGTCACCACACTCCAGAAGGTATGCTAAATCTGCAAGTTTCCTTTATGTTTGAAACTCCCGATGTGATTTTTATACCCTAAGCTCTTATAGACCTTGACATAGGCCAACAAGTCATAAGACGCAAGTCAAGTTCTACCCGTCGTTGTCCTGATTAATTTAGGTACATCGTGCATGCCCTTGACGTCGGCCAACAAGGCTGTACGTCTGTCCTATACTAATGCATCTATCTATGCAACAAATAGGCAAACACACTGCTACCATACACTATGCCTTGACGTAGGCCAACAAGCATAGCATGAATACGATGTGCTATCTATCTGAAACGACGGAGGGTTACGACTGGTTTTTGGCAAAAAACCGTTAACGTAATGAACTTGATTTGATCGAAGGAACTAAGATAGCTTTTATTGAAAGGAGTGGTTTAAGCTCCGCATTTAAAATTTTCTTTTTCAAGAAAACCGAGTGGCTTTAGAAATTGTTCCAACGATTCAGTTTAGGTTTTATTTTTCGTTGCATTAAAAAATAATGTGTCCCATCTTTTAACCTATCATTACAGATAACAACGAGAATACAACGTCTTCTTATGCCATCCTCATTCGCCATGGGGTCCCGTCATCACCCGTTAGGTTACTTAACTAACGGCAGAGCGGGGGCTGGGCTAGCGCGGGTGTAAAACATAAGCGACGTCTAAATAGCTATCATATATAGATATTGTATATTCGTCAGACATAATAATAGGCATTCTAGATCACAGATAAACTTTATTGGATATGCAAGCAATCCGCGTTTCTTTTGAACCTGTAAGAAAAGACGGATTACACAGTTGTGATGAATAGCCATCACCCCACCCATGACCCCTACGGGTACGGCAAACTACCCGTCAAGTACCCGAAGTGAAGCGGTCTCCCTCAACGACGTGAGTAGGCCACTAAACACTTCGAAATACCCGGTAGTTTGTGCACCCCACCTTGGGTCTATCCTAGGAGCAAAAACAGTAAAAAGAAATAATACAACGGTGGCTACAACCGCAACCTGGATGTGCCCCGCAAAATAATATTACAACTTATTACAATTACATCGAATGAATTAATACAATAACCCATCACAAAACCCCGGCTAATCATCACAACAGTCCAATAGAGTTCATAATCACAAACTGTTAAAAACATTACAGATATGTGCGACCCCCTGCCAACCGACATACAAGCAGTTAGGGGAGGTTTACGAACACATAATACAGTTCACAGATATAATCAAACAAGCAAACATCATATAATTTCGATCGATTAAACACATTAAATTCTACTCCAAATCTTCTCTGTAAATTTAAAACCTGAGCAGAAAATAAACAGTACCAGAAAATACAAAATATCACAAAAGATGCACAGAGGAAAACTGGGCTGAATCGGCCTTAACTCGGCCGCGGATCCACGGCGGATCGGTGGGATAGGCCGCGGTTCCGCGGCTCAGTAGCCGATTCAGGAGCCCATTTTTCTTCTGTGTTCTTATATTTTCATGTTGGTCATACTGGAGGAACCTGAAAAATTTTAGGACCTCATTTTAAAATCGACAGAAACTATGTGATATCGTGGCGTTTTCCGGTTCGTTTCGCGTTCAAAATTCATACGACTTTGCAAGTGAGTTAATTATAGTTTAGTGAGGCTCTGATACCACTGTAAGTCGATGTGCAACACCCCACGAGTTGCGGGGAGGCGGAAATATGAAAAACGATCTTGTTTTGAAGCATACATCGACTTACCGAAGATCTTTGCTAAACGATAATTAATAACAACCATAGAGTTCTTAGCTACTATGTAAAGAGATTATAACTAATGATTCTAGTCCTTCGTCTTTGTGATCTCAACGTCCTCCTCGGCCTCCTTTCCGTAATAGAAGATCCACCCGAGTACCCTTATCTAAGCTACACTTCAAGACTTGAGGTAACTTTGTTTCTCTAGTTGCTAACCAAAGTAACTAAGATGATGTAGAGTTAGGTTATGGAGTGTTTAGTCTATCATAATCCTTGGTCTCAACTTATGAGTGGTAGGATTAGGGTTTGAAGAAGGAGTGAACTTGAGGAGAGAGAAGGTGGAGATGATAATGAGAATGAAAAGCTTCTCACTTGAATATATGAAACACAATGAATTATCAAATAAATGAATATAAATGATTATTCACCATGCTTCATTAATTCAATAAGAGTGATTCACTATGTGAGCCATTAAGCAATAAATGATGCATTAATGACATAGTGAATCACACTAATGAGTCACAATTTGCATTAAATGAAAATGCCACCTTAACCTCCTTAGTCACTCTCCTTCTAGAAGCTTCTCGGAAAATTACGAGAACGCCCTCGCATCCGTGAAAACACGGAAAAATAATAGACTGTATAAATCCAATAACCTGATACTAGAATCTGGCTTAAACCAAAGCCGTCTAGTAAAAATTGTCGGAATGTCGTACGTGCGTTTCAACACGTATTCGTCCGAACCCTTATCGTAAAACCGTACGACCTCTATATCATTTCGCCTGGAGTTGGGAAAACTCTATGTGGGACTCTAAAGACTCGACTACTACGCTGGCAGTGGGTTTAACCACAGACCGCAAGCGGCACTAGCTGTACGTAACGGTCCCCAAGTAGATGTCGATAAGAAGGACGGTGAGGATACCCATCCGAACTCCTACTGAGCCTGTGCGTGAAAATATCCGTGCAGTCCGGTCTGTTCGTCTAAGAGTATCACATGTATAGTCTAGGGAGGTGGTAAACGTCAGACCCCTAATAACCGTACAAGTCGTGTCGGTATGGCTCTATCACCATCCGAGAATCTACTGATCAATCTATCAAGTAATTCTCAATCAGCCCTTGCCAGGGACTTATGCTAATGACCAACCGATCACTGTGCGATATCAACTCCCTATATCGGGAGAGACGAATCCCTAACAGTCACTCACTGCCTCCACGTGGCTCAGGACTGTGCCCAACTAAAACCTGTTTACACGACTCCTTTGAACTGTGGTAGGGTAGTAATCAAAGCACAGTGGGAACTCACACGAGACAAATGACGACTTTAAGTCAACGGACTATCTGCACACATGTCACCTGAGAACTGCTATCTGACGTTAGGTATAAATACCATCCAGTCAGTTCTCGGCGAGTCCTATCCGGTGTACTCACACCCAGTGAGCATCTGTATACAATCTTAGGTGCACTCCACCAATGGCTGCGGGACCAATCCATCGCCCCTCCTCAGGGTCTAGATATGTATACACCAGTCTACTCCGGAGTATCGATGCCCAGTCTCGATACTCCTGCGACCAGGGACATCTAAGGATGTGCCTATTGATTATCCAGCTCCCACTAGTATGACTGCCATCATAACGCCGGAAGTCAGGCAAACACCCTATGGGCTTTATCAACACCTATATATATATATATGAATACTACGAAAAATATATATGTCAAGATAAAGACAAACCAAATAGCGTACTATCATATTAAGCAAGACTGTTATGTACATACATATCCCCAGTATCCTACACAATGAAGGCCTCTAGGGCATATACATCCAACACAATAGAACTGGAAGAAATTCCAGAACCAAAAACTGGTGCTGAAAGTTTGGTAGAACCAGAAGTTCCAGAAGAACAGGACATTCCCACTATTGGATATAGTGCCCTCAAAGTCAATTATTGGATCGCATGCACATGATTGAAATGATTGAGGGAGGACCTATGCCGGAAGGATAGTCTTACTCAAGATGATAGTATGCTATATGGTTTATCTTTATCATCGTGTACATGCTTTAGGTGACATTACAGGTCACTATTGCACGTTGGTAGAGCCCTTATGATTCTTGCTTGACAGCTAGCAGTATGATAGTGATCATATACGTGGGAGCTGGGGTCTATAAGCACATCCTTAAAAGGTCCCTAGTCGAGGGAGTTTCGAGACAGGGCATCGATACTCCAGAGTAGACTAGTGTATACGGGTCAAGACCCCGACGAGGGGCGGTGGCTGGTCTCACAAGCCATTGGTGTCAGTTGGTTCACCTAAGATGTATACAGGTGCTCATTGGGTTATGAGTACACCGGACAGGACTCGCCGGGAACATGCTCGTTGGTTTTATACCTAGCGTCAGATAGCAGTTCCCTGGTGACATGTGTACAGGTTAGTTCATCGACCTGAGATCGTTATTTGTCTCATGTGAGTTCTCACTGTGCTTTGATTACTACCCTACCACGGCTCAAAGGGGTCGTGCAAACACGTTTTAGTTGGGTACAGTCCCGAGCCACATGGAGGCAGTGAGCGAATCGACAGGGGTTTCGTCTCTCCCGGTATTGGGGGTGAGATCGCGATGTGTTTAGGAGAGCCATTACACGAAGTCCTTGGCCAAGGCAGGAGATTTACTGGTAGGTATTCCAGTAGTATCTCAGGTTGTTCTGGGCTACACTCCGACATGACTTGTACCACATTTGGGGGTCTGACTTTTACCAACCCCCTAGGCCCGACATGCGATACTCATAGACGAACGGACCGGACTGTACGAATATTGTCACTGACAGGCTCAGTAGGGTGTTAGGATGAGTTCACTCATCGACCTCCCTTTTGGTCAATACCTGGTAGCCCGTTACGTACGGCTAGTACCGCTGACGTGCTGGTGGTTAAATCTACCGCCAAAGTATTGACGATTCTTTTGAGTCCCCCACAGACAGTTTCTCAAGTTTCGGGCGAAACGTTGTAAAGGCCGTATGATATATGGCAGGGTTCGATCATATACGTGCAGTCGTGCACGGATCATGATCGGACGGATCATACTAATGGGCTTTGGTTTATGACGAATCCTAGTATTAAATTTGTTGGATTACTTTAGTCTCATCGCCTTCGCATTCAGTCGGAATGCGGATGCAGGTATGTATATACAGGTGAGGGGTATCCTTGTGATCCGTCACGAGTTTACTTTAGATGTTGCCGTATCTTTTTGTTGGACTAAACATTTGGGTTACTGTTTATTTTGGTGGAAATTATGAGCTTAGTTCATGATGAGGTGCATTTAATGTGACATGGACATGTTTAGTGACTCATGGTCTCTTTATTTGTGCTAATGTCACATTAGGATTTGTTCATTGTGTTGAATTGATGGATGGAGAGAAAAAGGGCAGCCATAGGCTTGGGTTTTGCTCTTGTATTACTATGCTTGCTCTCATTTTATCAACACAACACAATAACAAAAGAACACCTTTTCTTCTTCTTCTTCCTCTAGCTCACCACTTCCACCAATGGCATCATCTTCAACCTCCATCCATACACTCTCATATGTTGAGAATCAATAGAAGCTTGAGACAAAGTGATCACACACATTCTCTACATCACCTTGGACACGTCGGCTATCAAACTTCGTGTCCGAGTTGCTTCGGACGAAGTGGGAGCCCGTAAAAAGACTCATTGATGTGGTGCCCTTCCGACAAGGAGATCGGAGATGCCGCGAGGAGCTTAGGATGGTGGCCAAAGACCGAAGGACACAGATTGATCGGTATAGCCACTCTCACTTCTTGCAGTTAGCTAGTTATAGGTTAATGGTTCGATCCGGGAGAAAGTATACGTTAGCGCCGATTTCAAGTTTATGAAAAGTTTTTGTTTCCGCATTTTTGGCCTTGGATCGACGGCCGGGGCGCTACCGTAGACTTACACCCGCACCCTTCCGCAGGAGTATTAGGCTGTCTCATCCGCCTGAAAGATACTGCGGTTTTCTCATAGACGAGGATAGAGAGGATTGTGTCATTGATAATGATGAACCGACAAGCTTCCAGCAGGCCATCCAGAGCGGCGACTCAGTAAGATGGCTGGATCCAATGCGGAGCGAGATGGAGTCCATGTACACCAACAAAGTATGGACTTTGGACTTTTCTCCAGATAGGGTAAAACCCATAGGATGCGAGTGGATCTTCAGAAAGAAGATTGGTGTGGATGGACAGGTGGAAACCTATAAGGCTATACTTATTGAAAAGGGTTTTCGTCAATGGCCTGGTTTGGACTATGACGAAACTTTTTCTCCAGTGGCTATGCTCAAATCCATTCGGATCCTTCTTGCCATTGCTGCCTTCCATGATTATGAGATCTGGCAGATGGACGTAAAGACGGCTTTTCTAAATGGAAATTTGGATGAGTGCGTCTATATGGATCAACCAGAAGGTTTCAATCAGAGTGGGAGCAGCAGGAAAGTGTTCAGGTTGCTTAAGTCCATTTATGGACTAAAGCAGGCATCACGGAGTTGGAATATCTGTTTTGATAAAACGGTCAAAGAATATGAATTTATCAAAAATCCAAATGAGCCATGTATATTGAGTAAGATTGTACCACGAACTGTCGTATTCCTCGTCTTGTACGTGGATGACATTCTCTTGATAGGAAATGACATTCCTATGCTACAATCTGTCAAAGGATTCTTGTCACACAGGTTCTCCATGAAAGACCAGGGTGATGCCTCTTACATTCTGGGTAGATCTAAGAGAATATTGGGACTTTCACAGTCCAAGTATATCAACACTATACTGAAAAGATTCAGTATGGAAGATTCTAAGCGCGGTAATTTACCGGCTTGTCACGGAATCACCTTCTCCAAAGAGATGTCTCCAAAGACTGATTTGGAAAGGGATCGCATGTCGATTATACCCTACACTTCTGCGGTAGGCTCTATAATGTATGCGATGTTGTGCACCAGACCAGATGTAGCTTACGCACTAAGCGTGGTAAGCCGGTATCAGTCAGACCCAGGGGAGAAGCACTGGATAGCAGTAAAGAATATTCTCAAGTACCTAAGAAGGACTAAGGATATGTTCTTGGTTTACAGCGGAAAAGACCTCCAGATCGAGGCTTTTGCTAACTCCAGCTTTCAGAGTGACAAAGATAACTCCAAGTCCATGTCAGGTTATGTCTTTACCCTCAATGGAGGGGCGGTGTGCTGGAAGAGTTCCAAGCAGAACACCGTTGCTGACTCGACGATGGAAGCGGAGTATATCGCAGCTTCTGATGCCGCAAAAGAAGCAGTCTGGGTAAAGAAGTTCTTAACAGAACTTCAGGTGGTTTCATACATTGTTGATCCAATACCTCTGTATTGTGACAACAACGAGGCTATAGCTTTAGCGAAGGAACCCAGGTCCCATCAAAAGTCCATACACATCTTGAGGCGGTATCACCTGATCAGGGAGATCATAGATCGCCGGGAGATCGAGGTCCGGAGGGTTGCTACAGAAGATAACACTGCAGATCCATTCACAAAGGCCTTACCTCAGACACAGTTCGAGAGGCTATTCGAGATTATAGATCTTCGATATGCCAGTACATGGCCCCAGTGCAAGTGGGAGATTGTTAGTGTATTTGCCCTAGGGGCCATTATTGTATCATACTAGCTTGTATATTACTTAATAGAAGCTTGGGATATTCACAGTTGTATTAACAGTCTTTCTCAACATAGTAGTATGTGTAGGGTTCCTAGGCACTGACACAAAGTTCTACAAGGCATCAACCATGCCCGATTAAAATTTTATCCGTGCCGAACAACCCTAAACAATAACTTTAAACTAGAGATTAAGCGAAAACTAACAAGTTAAACACTTTAACACTAAGTGAAAGGGATTACAACCTTTGTAGATCCGGTCCTTCGCTTCTAAAGCTCCGTGTTGACGGCCCTTCACTGCGATCATCGTGATCCCGGACTCTAGCGATGGTTTCCTCGGAGAAATGAACGGGCTATGTCGTTGACTTCGAGGCCGAAGATGATCTACGTCGAGGAGACTCAAACACAAGCTCCATCTTCACTTGGTTAAGAACTCTGTGAAGAGAACACCCTAAACTAAATGGCAAGTAGTAGAGGATGATGAAATAGGAAGTGGGTTCACTTTGGATTTTGATTTCTCACTTTGTTTTTTCACTTGATAAAAATCTAGTAAGCTTTTCTTCTTCTTGAAGAAGAAGAAGAAGAAGAAAGAAAAGAATAAGAATAATGAATTATTTTTATAAAAAAAAGACTAATCAAGTGATGTCTATCATAATGCAACCATTGTAGAGACTAAACCATAGTTTGAGTTAATGGTTTGGTTAATAAAAATCTTATGCAAAACAAAATGAGTGGACTTTGTCAAAGATGCTTAAAAGCTTCATGAAGCTTCAAGCCAAGACAAAGAAAGCCACCATTTTGTTTTACCAAAATAAATAAAAACCCAAACCATTATCTTAAATATGATGTAAGTCATACACACAGCCAAGTTTGCATGTATCATCAATCATGATACAAACAAGTGCACAAACATATATCACATATACAACTTGTTCACATAAAGTGAGAAAGTCAATCTTAAGTGAACAAATACTAGTTAATGTAAAGTGATATATCAAATATATAATTATACATTAAATCATTAAATCAACACTTGATTTAATGATCCGGTCATATCTCATATAACCGACTAATATCTAGTGTATCAATATATCGAATCAACACTTGATTCGGTAACCCGGCTATATCTCATATAACCGACTGATGATACAAATCGCGAGAATAGAATACAGTATCACATACTGGTATTATTCTCGGTCCCGCACATATCTCATATGCGCTCCTATTTCGTTTCGCTTGAGCCAGGAAACCTCTGTGTAGGACTCTAAAGACTCGTCAATACGCCGGCAGTAGGTGGTGATCATATCAATCACCCATAAGCCGCAAGCGGTCTGCTAAAAGTAATGGCCACCCGGGTATTGAGCGATCAGAAGATCAACGAGCAAGCCTGCTCACACTCCTGGGAATCCAATCAGTAACACTTACCGCACAGACCGGTCTTGTTCGTCGGATATGTCGCATATCTCGCCTAGGGGTGGTAAACGTCAGACCCCAGTAGCTTGATAAGTCATGCCGATGTAAGGTCCATAACAAGCGTGAAACTACTGATAACACTTACCAGTAAATCACTGCAACCCTGGCCAGGGATTTCCAGTTATGGCCAGTCGAGCATAGCGCAACATCAACCCCCAATACCGGGAGAGACAAATTCCCTCCTATCGCTCATTGCCTCCATGTGAATCGGGACTGTACCCAAAAACCACATGTTTGCATGACTCAGTAGAGCCGTGGTAGGGTGGAAATCAAGGCACGGTGGGAGCCACACTGTAGGGTTCCTAGGCACTCTTGAGAAGGTTCAAAAGGCATCAAACATGCCCGGATAAAAATTTAGACGTGCCGAACAACCCAAAGCCGGGATCTTTGCTAGATTATTAGGTTTAAACATGCAAGATGATAACTTTTATCTAAGTGTGAGGGATTACAACCTTTGTAGTCTGCTCCTTCGCTTCACAAGCTCCAAGTAGAAGTCCCTTTGCCGCGATCCACGATCTCCCGGACTCATGAGAGGCTCCACGACTCGAACGATCCATGCTAGCTTGAAGTGTTCCAAATCTCCGATGATCTACGTCGAAGTTGCAAAGACTCAAGCTTTCTCACTCTAAAGAGATGAACACACTAATCTCATGGGCTAGATGAGATGAGGATGAGAGAGTAGTAATTTTGCTTTCTTTTTAAATCATTTTCTCATATTTATTCATCACATAAAGAAAATCAAGTGAGCTTCTTCAAGAGAGAAGAAGAAGATGATAATGGAAAAGATAATAAGATTAATCCTTTTGTGATGAATAGAAAGAAATGTATATGATTGATATATAAACCATGGTCAAGGATGAAGGGATAAGAATGTGTAGAGAAACAACTAGAGTTAGGGTTTGGTTAGGTTTAGAAATGTGTCATCACAAAATATCTTAACCATGACAAAATAAAATGCTTCTAGAAGGTGCATGAAGCAACTAACCCTAATCAAACCCTAACCTCAATTAATCATCCTTAAACATATTTAACAATTAATCATATCATGTCACAATAATATATATCACATATATATTATATATTTGCAACAAAAGAAAATAATACAATTAACATATATCGCATATATATATCAATGTATCATCCAATGAGAAAATGAAATAATAAAGCGAGCCAATATTAGATAATGTAATAATATATCATATATATTATTATACATTAAATCATCGAATCAACACTTGATCCGACGATCCGGCTATATCGAATATTACCGACTAATATATCATTTACTGATTTATCGAATCAACACTTGATCCGATGACCCGGTTCATATCAAAATATCACGAGAATATAATACGGTATCCCATATCGCATTATTCTCGGTCCTGCACATATCACATATGTGCCTCTACTCCGTTTCGCCTGAGCCAAGAAACCTCTGTGTAGGACTCTAAAGAATCGTCAATACGCCGGTAGCAGGTGATGATCATATCAAACACCCACAAGCTGCAAGCGGTCAGCTAAACGTAACAGCCACCCAGGTATTGAGCGATCAGAAGATCAACAAGCTAGCCTGTGCGTTCTCCTGTGAATCCGATCAGTAACACTCCCGTACAGTCCGGTCTGTTCGTCTGATATGTCGCATATCAAGTCTAGGGGTGGTATACGTCAGACCCCAGTAACCGATAAGTCGTGTCGATGTGTGGCTCATAACGGGTCAAGAAACTACTAGTAACACTTAAAAGTAAATCTCCATATCAGCCCTGGCCAGGGACTTCCAGTTATAGCCAATCGAACACTGCACAACATCAACTCCCTATACCGGGAGAGACGAATCCCCTCCTATCGCTCATTGCCTCCATGTGATTCGGGACTGTACCCAAAAGCCACCGTTTTGCACGCCCTCTTGGACGTGGTAAGGTGGAAATCAAAGCACAGTGGGAATCACAAAAGACTCTATGACGATCTCGGGTCTACAGACTACCCTGTACCAGTGTCACCAGAGAACTGCCATCTGACGTGTGGTATATCACCATCTGGGAGTTCTCGGCGAGTCCGTCCAGTGTACCCAGTCTCTACTGAGCACCCGTACACCATCTCCGATGTCTAACACCGATGGATATGGGATCATCCATCGCCCATCATATGGGTCAAGATGCGTATACGCTAGTCTACTCTGGTGTATCGATGCCCTGTCTCGATATACCCTCGACTAGGAACAGTTATAGGATGTACTCATCGACTACCGTGGCCCCACTAGTATGATCTCATCGTAGTCCCAGTAGTCGAGTACAGATCCTAAGGGCTTTATCAACATGTGAGAGTAAAACAGTAAACCAATACAAGTCAACATGTTAAGATAAAGTGAAACCAAATAGCATACTATCATGACGAGCAAGAAAGTCCTCTCTGTATATATCTAAGCATCCATCATAATATACATCATATGTACAACAATGGCCTCTAGGGCATATACATAACTAACAATCTCCCACTTGCACTAAGGCCAGCTGCTGTAGTATCTCATACCTAGCATCCCGAATAATCTCTCAAACTGTATCTGGGGAATAGCCTTCGTGAATGGATCCGCAGTGTTGTCCTTCGTATCTACTCTCCTGACCTCGATCTCCCGGCGATCAACTATCTCCCTGATCAGGTGATACCGCCTCAGAATATGTCTGGACTTCTGATGGGACCTGGGTTCCTTGGCTAACGCCACAGCTCCATTGTTATCGCAATACAGAGGTATTGGATGCTCAATGGATGGAACCACACCAAATTCACTAATGAACTTCTTGATCCAGACAGCCTCTTTGGCAGCATCGATGGCAGCGATGTATTCAGCCTCCATCGTTGAGTCTGCAACGGTATCCTGTTTGGAACTCTTCCAACATACCGCCCCTCCATTGAGGGTAAAGACAAAACCCGAATGCGACTTAGAGTCGTTCTTATCACTTTGGAAGCTGGAATCGGTAAAGGACTCCACCTGGAGTTCTCCGTTACCATACACCAAGAACATCTCCTTAGTCCTTCGTAAGTACTTGAGAATATTCTTCACAGCTATCCAGTGACTCTCTCCAGGATCTGCTTGATACCGACTCACTACACTTAGTGAGTATGCTACATCGGGTCTGGTACATAGCATCGCATACATGATAGAGCCCACAGCCGAAGCATAGGGTATCCCTTGCATGCGAGCTCTTTCCAAATCAGTCTTAGGAGACATCTCTTTGGAGAGAGTGAGTCCAAAGATCGTGGGTTGGTTCCCACGCTTGGATTCTTCCATACTAAACCTTTTTAGTATGGTGTCAATGTACCTGGATTGGGACAATCCTAATATCCGTTTAGATCTATCTCTATAGATCATGATTCCCAATATGCAGGAGGCATCACCTAGATCTTTCATTGAGAATCTCTGTGATAAGAAGAGCTTGACTGTTTGCAGCATAGGAATATCATTTCCTATCAAGAGTATGTCATCCACGTACAATACGAGGAAGACAACCTTACCCTCTGCTACCTTCTTATAGATACAAGGTTCATCTATATTTTTGATGAAGTCAAACTCTTTGACTACAACATCAAAACAGATGTTCCAACTCCGCGATGCTTGCTTTAACCCATAAATGGATTTAAGCAGCTTGCACACCATTCCGCTGCTCCCACTATCTACGAAGCCCTCTGGCTGAGTCATGTACACCCACTCTTCTAAATCACCGTTTAGAAAGGCGTTCTTAACATCCATTTGCCAGATTTCGTAGTCATGGTATGCAGCAATGGCAAGTAAGATCCGGATGGACTTAAGCATAGCCACTGGAGAAAAGGTTTCGTCATAATCCACACCTAGACGTTGACGAAAACCCTTTGCTACAAGTCTAGCTTTGAAAGTCTCAACTTTTCCATCTACACCAAATTTCTTTTTAAAAATCCACTTGCTCCCAATTGGTTTTACCCCTTCAGGAGCATTTTCTAAAATCCATACTTTATTGGTGTACATGGATTCCATCTCAGATCGCATTGCATCCATCCATTTCACAGAGTCACTACTCGTGATGGCCTGCTCGAAACTAGTCGGTTCATCATCATCCATGATGCAGTCCTCGCTTCCACCATCAATGAGAAAACCGTAGTATCTATCAGGTGGATGAGAAACCCTACTAGATCGGCGGAGGGGCTGGGGTTCATCGGGTACTACTGAATCCTCTGGTTCCAATAAATCATCAGTTGTAGTCTGTGGTGCTGGAACCTCTTCCAGCTCTACCTCTTTACCACTAATTTCTTTTGCAAGAAATTCCTTTTCTAAAAAGGTGGCATATTGAGAAATAAACACTTTTTGTTCCTCACCGTGATAGAAAATATATCCTTGAGAATTCTTAGGATATCCCACAAATTTGCAAAGAACTGATCGTGCCTCGAATTTGTCTGGATTTTGTCTTTTGACATAGGCCGGACAACCCCATATCTTAACTCGTTTAAAATATGGTCTCTTCCCACTCCATATCTCATATGGTGTGGTAGGTACAGATTTAGACGGAACTAGATTCAATATGTATATGGCTGTCTCAAGCGCATACCCCCAAAAGGAAATAGGTAACTCAGCATCGCTCATCATAGATCGCACCATATCTAATAGGGTCCGATTCCTTCGTTCCGATACACCGTTGTGCTGTGGTGTATAAGGAGGAGTAAGCTGAGAGAGAATCCCATTCTCTTTTAGATAATTTAGGAACTCACCGCTTAAGTATTCACCTCCTCGATCAGATCGAAGAATCTTAATACTTTTGCCCGTTTGGTTCTCTACTTCGTGCTTATATTCTCTGAATTTCTCAAAAGCTTCAGACTTGTGTTTCATCAGAAACACATGTCCGTATCTAGAGAGATCGTCAGTGAATGTAATGAAGTAGGAAGAACCGTTCCTGGCATGCGTAGACATGGGACCGCATACATCACTATGTATTAGTCCTAAGAGTTCAGTAACTCTTTCTCCGTGTCCACTAAACGGAGCTTAGGTCATTTTTCCTTTGAGACATGAATGGCAAATATCATAAGATGATAATTCGAACGGATTCAAATAACCATCCTTATGTAACTTAGCCAGCCGTGTCGCATTGATATGACCAAGTCTACAATGCCACAAGAAGGATTCGTTCATTTCTGAACTTTTCCTCTTGTGTGTGTTTTGTATATTCAGGACTGTATTCTGATTTAGAATGAATATGTCATTATGTAACGAGCCTGATGCAATCAACTTTTGATCTAGGAATATGTTCATAACATTATCCTTTACTACAAAATTATATCCTTCTTTACTTAATAAAGAAACTGATATAATGTTGCACATCATGTTCGGTATATAATAACACTCATTCAGAATCAGTGTATTACGACTTGGTAATACAAGGTGATATTCGCCAACTGCTTTGGCTACAATACTTGCACCGTTCCCTACTTGAACGGAATGATCACCTTTTCCCAAATCTCTACCTTTACGTAGCCCATTTAACTGTTTACATATGTGGGATCCTGATCCGGTATCTAATACCCAGGACGTAGGATGAACTGAAAAACAGTTCTCAATAACTAACACACCTGAAGAAGATGCATCAACATGTATGTTCTTTTGGGCGGCGTGAGAATCCAGATATTCTCATGTTTCCTGTTCAGTCTTATAACTCTTATAAGAAAAAACGGGTCCAACGTTCCCCTGCTCAGTATAATAAGCGGGTTCAGTCAATACATCAATATTATTATCTTGATTATGGCCTGACATGATCGCTACCTGGAGAGAGAGAGAAGAAAAACACTTTAGCGTATGCTCTTGCAAGATTAGATTGGTTATTATCTTATCTAATCAGGATGTCTCCTACTGTTTTTATCAAATCTACCTTCAAACCCAAAAAGTTAAGATTAGCCGGGATTAATTACACCCTACAATTTCGTCAATCTTTCAGCCAGATCAGTGTCGGTACTTTGAGGGAGGTTCCCCGTGCTTTCGCATGGACCTAATTAAAGTAAACCTCGTTTTCCCAGAGGCGTAACCCCGTTAACACTTTTCTAGACACCTACTTGATCGGCTAATTGTCCTGTGTAAAACTCTCCCAGGAGTAACACTTACTCGCAATGGGTATCGGGATCCAACTATCTCATAGAAGGTATGCAATCTCATTGCAAATTTCAACACTTGAAATTCCCGATAATATTTTGCCCCTAGCGATCTATGACCTTAACTAAGTCAACAAACCATAAATCGCAAGTCAAGTTCAACCCGTACATTTCCTGATTGAATTAAACCCACCCGCACGACCCTTAACTGAGTCAACAAAGCCGTACGAATACCCTAATCCAATCACATCTCATATTTTAGCAGATAAACATTACTTAGCTACCGTACACTATGCCTTAACTAAGTCAACAAACATAGCACGAATACTAAATAATATCTATCTGAAATGACGGAGGGCTACGCAGGTTTTTCAGAAAACCCTGAGCGTAATGAACTTGATATCGTCATAGAATCGAGTGAAGTTTTGAAAAGGAGTGTTTTTTAAGCTTTTCTTAGTTTCGCTAAAGGGGTCACTCCCGGTGAAGGGATCGTCGGCCCTTTCCTCATCGAATAAGGTGCAGGATATATCATATATACCGCTGTGCAAAGCAAAACACTAAAAGCATTCAAAAGACAAACCGCATTTTGTAGCATCTGCCAGTTTTGCTAAAGGAGTCACTCCCGGTGAAGGGATCTCGGTCCTTTCCTCATCGAATAAGGTGCAGGACATATCATATATATCACTGTGCAAAGCAAAACTGTAGCTACCCTTTTTATAAAGTTTTGATTCTACAACATCTTTAGGTTTCTTTTCTTTTATTAATCTCATTAATAAAAATCCCATCAGCTTATGCTTCCTAAGCATCACAGAAGAAACGAAAGCAGTAATATTTATATATCAGCATATATATATAGTATAAGCATTCGTCTCAGGCAGTAATATGATCTCATCACAGAACATTGCAGCAGAAGAACATATATGAAATATTGGATATACTAGGACGTCCGTGTTTTTAATATGAGCCTGTATAAAGCACAGATTCCACGGTCGCGACGAATAGCCAAACCCACATCCCAAGACCCCTACGAGAGCGGCAAGTAACACTGCCAATTCTAGGGTTAGGAGACCCGGTCTCGACTCCTCGAGATGGCCTCCCACTGGACCCTAGAACCCGGTTACTTGTGCTCCCCTCCTTGGGTCTACCTAATGCGGAAAAGTAAATAATATACACTGGTGACAGCAACCGCAACCTGGAAGTGCCCCAAATAAAAGAATATTACATTACAAAAGAATTTTACATGAATGAAAATAAAAACCCTCATCTCACATAAACCCCCCGGCTATTCTGATCGCGACGATCCAATATAACATATCACAGCAACACATAATATCTCATATCATCAACGTAAGTAAATATGCGCATCCCAATTGTCGTTGACATATAGCAACGAAACCGGCGATATCACATATTACACTTACGGTCACAGAAAAGAAAGTGTAAAACTACAATATTTAGAATCCACAATCACTTTAGACATCGTAAATCCGAAATATCACATACTCCGCATTTCATGCCTAACTCTATGAATTCCACATATTGTATCATATTCCAGATAAATAGACAGTATTAAACTTTCCGAACAGATAATCAAATACCCAAAATTTCCCAAAGTGCTCAACTCTTGAGCGGAGTTCAAATAATCCCAGAATATGTCAAAGTACCAGTGATCCAGCCGTAGAAGGGTCAAGCCAACGCCTCACATGTGGCACGCCGTACTGCCCCAAACCCGAAGGTTCAAAAGGCAGTTCAAGACGGTCACATAATCGAGTTAAGGTTTGTTGTCTTCTAGAGGGTCCACCGCTTAACTTGTACAATTTTTCCGAAAGATTTAAACCCAATAAAAATTCAACACTTGAAAGTTCGCTGTACCGGGAAATAGTAAGTTAATGATATCCGTTCAAATAATTTAACAGTTTCTAAATATCCGGAAAGAAATACGAATTTAAATATTCCGATCGAATCTACTATTACAAAAACAAACCCCAGAATTAAATAACACTGGAATCACTTTTAAAAATATCCAGAAGCACCAACAAGTACCTACGGTCATTACCATGGAAAACACGTGTCAGCAATCCATCATTCCGCCGCGGAACCGCCGCGTAAGCAAGCTTACGCCGCGGTTCCGCCGCCGTTTAGACGAATTGGGGGCACGTGTTTCATGGTAATCCTTAGAATTCCCTGCTTATTTTTTTACATATTTTTAATTCAGAAAAATCCCAAAATTTAAAAAATTTCCAGAGAGGGGTCTAATTTTGTCGTTTCGGGTTCGATCGAAGTTTTAACTTCGTAAACACATCGCCTAATGCTCTAGCTAGGCTCTGATACCACTGTAGGGTTCTTAGGCACTCTTGAGAAGGTTCAAAAGGCATCAAATATGCCCGGATAAAAATTTAGACGTGCCGAACAACCCAAAGCCGGGATCTTTGCTAGATTATTCGGTTTAAACATGCAAGATGATAACTTTTATCTAAGTGTGAGGGATTACAACCTTTGTAGTCCGCTCCTTCGCTTCACAAGCTCCGTGTAGAAGTCCCTTTGCCGCGATCCACGATCTCCCGGACTCATGAGAGGCTCCACGACTCGAACGATCCATGCTAGCTTGAAGTGTTCCAAATCTCCGATGATCTACGTCGAAGTTGCAAAGACTCAAGCTTTCTCACTCTAAAGAGATGAACACACTAATCTCATGGGCTAGATGAGATGAGGATGAGAGAGTAGTAATTTTGCTTTCTTTTTAAATCATTTTCTCATATTTATTCATCACATAAAGAAAATCAAGTGAGCTTCTTCAAGAGAGAAGAAGAAGATGATAATGGAAAAGATAATAAGATTAATCCTTTTGTGATGAATAGAAAGAAATGTATATGATTGATATATAAACCATGGTCAAGGATGAAGGGATAAGAATGTGTAGAGAAACAACTAGAGTTAGGGTTTGGTTAGGTTTAGAAATGTGTCATCACAAAATATCTTAACCATGACAAAATAAAATGCTTCTAGAAGGTGCATGAAGCAACTAACCCTAATCAAACCCTAACCTCAATTAATCATCCTTAAACATGTTTAACAATTAATCATATCATGTCACAATAATATATATCACATATATATTATATATTTGCAACAAAAGAAAATAATACAATTAACATATATCGCATATATATATCAATGTATCATCCAATGAGAAAATGAAATAATAAAGCGAGCCAATATTAGATAATGTAATAATATATCATATATATTATTATACATTAAATCATCGAATCAACACTTGATCCGACGATCCGGCTATATCGAATATTACCGACTAATATATCATTTACCGATTTATCGAATCAACACTTGATCTGATGACCCGGTTCATATCAAAATATCGCGAGAATATAATACGGTATCCCATATCGCATTATTCTCGGACCTGCACATATCACATATGTGCCTCTACTCCGTTTCGCCTGAGCCAAGAAACCTCTGTGTAGGACTCTAAAGAATCGTCAATACGCCGGTAGCAGGTGATGATCATATCAAACACCCACAAGCTGCAAGCGGTCAGCTAAACGTAACAGCCACCCAGGTATTGAGCGATCAGAAGATCAACAAGCGAGCCTGTGCGTTCTCCTGTGAATCCGATCAGTAACACTCCCGTACAGTCCGGTCTGTTCGTCTGATATGTCGCATATCAAGTCTAGGGGTGGTATACGTCAGACCCCAGTAACCGATAAGTCATGTTAATGTGTGGCTCATAACGGGTCGGGAAACTACTAGTAATACTTACCAGTAAATCTCCATATCAGCCCTGGCCAGGGACTTCCAGTTATAGCCAATCGAACACTGCACAACATCAACTCCCTATACCGGGAGAGACGAATCCCCTCCTATCGCTCATTGCCTCCATGTGATTCGGGACTGTACCCAAAAGCCACCGTTTTGCACGCCCTCTTGGACGTGGTAAGGTGGAAATCAAAGCACAGTGGGAATCACACAAGACTCTATGACGATCTCGGGTCTACAGACTACCCTGTACCAGTGTCACCAGAGAACTGCCATCTGACGTGTGGTATATCACCATCTGGGAGTTCTCGGCGAGTCCGTCCAGTGTACCCAGTCTCTACTGGGCACCCGTACACCATCTCTAATGTCTAACACCGATGGATATGGGATCATCCATCGCCCATCATATGGGTCAAGATGCGTATACGCTAGTCTACTCTGGTGTATCGATGCCCTGTCTCGATATACCCTCGACTAGGAACAGTTATAGGATGTACTCATCGACTACCGTGGCCCCACTAGTATGATCTCATCCTAGTCCCAGTAGTCGAGTACAGATCCTAAGGGCTTTATCAACATGTGAGAGTAAAACAGTAAACCAATACAAGTCAACATGTTAAGATAAAGTGAAACCAAATAGCATACTATCATGACGAGCAAGAAAGTCCTCTCTGTATATATCTAAGCATCCATCATAATATACATCATATGTACAACAATGGCCGCTAGGGCATATACATAACTAACACACACAAGACTCTATGACGATCTCGGGTCAACAGACTAAGTTGTACCAGTGTCACCAGAGAACTCCCCTCTGACGTGAGGTATAATACCATCTGGGAGTTCTCGGCGAGTCCGTTCAGTGTACCCAGTCTCCACTGAGCACCCGAATACCATCTCTGATGTAAAACACTAATGTATATGGGATCATCCATCGTCCATCTTATGGGTCGAGAAGATATACGCTAGTCTACTCTGGAATTTCGATGCCCCGTCTCGATATTCCCACGACTAGGAACATTGAAGGATGTACTAAAGGACTACCCAGGCCCCACTAGTATGATATGCATCGTAGTCCTGCAAGTCGAGTACACATCCTAAGGGCATTATCAACATGTAACAGAGAGACAGTAAGTATACATGTTAAGATAAAGAGCAACCAGATAGCGTACTATCATGTCGAGCAAGAAATTCCTCCCTATATATGTCCCACCATCCACTACAATATACATCTCATGTACAGTAATGGCCTCTAGGGCATACATATAACTAACAATCTCCCACTTGCACTAGGGCCATCTGTAGCAATGGTTGCAGTATCTCATACTCAACCATCCCATAAAAGTCTCTCTCTGGGAATTGGCCTTTGTGAGTGGATCCGCCGTGTGGTCCTCTGAGTCTGCTCTCCTAACCTCTATCTCCCTGGAGATCAAATATCTCCATGATCCGGTGATGCTGCCTCAGAATATGTCTGGGTCACCGATGGGACCGGGGTTCCTGGGCTAAAGCCACACTTCCATTGTCACACAATGGTAGGAACCCGGTTCATCTCATGTACTAATATACACCCAAACTGCCTCTATAGTAGTATCGTTGATAGCGATGTCACCGGCCTTTATCGTCTAGTTTGCCACGGTATGTTAGCTTGGACCTCATCCAACCTACCGTCCCTCCACTAAGGGTAAAGACAATGCCTGCGACTGACATTCAGTCGTCCTTATCACCCTGGAACCTTTCCATTGATTCTCCCCAGGATCGATTGATACCATCTCACTACACCTAGTGAGAATCCTAACATCAATTTAGATCTATCTCATAGATCCAAAACCCAGGATTTAGGAGGTATCATCTTAGATCCTATATGGAGAATCCTTGTGATAATAGGAAATTGACCGTGCGTAGTATAGGAAACTCTTTTCCTATCAAGAGTGTGCCGTCTACGTACAATACGAGGATGTTCACCTTACTCTCTACTACCTTTTTGTATGTACAAGGTTCATCTACCATTTTGATGAAGTCAAACACTTTGACTACCACATCAAAATAGACGTTCCAACTCCGCGATGACCACTTTATCCAGTAAAGCAACTTGCACATATTTTCGCTGCTCCCACTGTTTACGAAGCCCTCTGGCTGTGTTCTTATAGACATTCTCTTCTAAATCAATATTTAGAAAAGCAGTCATGACACCCAACCACGAGATATCGGAATTATGGAATGCAGCAATGGCAAGTAGGATCCGGATGGACTTAAGCATAGACACTGGAAAAGGTTTCATCATTATCCATGCCTGGTCTGTGACGAAAACCTTTAACAAGTCTAGCTTTGAAAGTCTCAACCTTTCCATCTACACCAAGTAATCTTCTCAAGAAATACTTGCTCCTGATGGGGATTTAACCATTCAGATATACCATCCAAAGTCCATACTTTGTTGGTGTACATGGATTCCATCTCAGATCGCTAAGTATCCATCCATTCTTATAGAGTCCCCACTCTTGATGGCCTGCTCGAAACTAGTTGGGTCATCATCTTATGATGCAATCCTCGCTCCCACTGTCATCGAGAAACCGAAGTATCTCTTAGGGAGATGAGGAACCCTTCTAGATTGGCGGAGAGGCTGAGGTTCGTTGGCATCTTTTGAATCCTTTGGTTCTATCAAATCATCAGCTGTAGTTTGTATAGCTGGAACTCCTTCCAGTTCTACAGAACTGACCTTGCCTCGATCTTGTCCGGATTTTGCTTTTGACATAGGCCGGACAATCCCAAATCTTAACTTACTTAAGAGATGGGCTCTTCCCATACCATATCTCATATGGAGTGGTAGGCACTGATTTGATTCGAACCCAATTCAATAGGTATGCAGCTTCTCAAGTGCATAACCCCCAAAAGGAAACAGGTAACTCAGTAGTACTCATCATAGAGCGCACCATATCACATAGGGTGCGATTGCTCCACCCTGATACACCGTTGTGCTGTGGTGTATACGGAGGAGTAATGCTGAGAGAGAATCTCATTCTCCTTTAGAATAGTCCAAGAATTCCATGCAAAAGTATTGTCCTCCCTGATCTCATCATAGGACATAATACTTATACCCGTTTTGGTTCTCTACTTCTGACTTATATTCTTTGAATTTCTCATAAGCTTCAGACATGTGTTTCAACAGGAACATGTGTCCGAATCTTGAGAGATTTTCATTGAATGTAAGGAAGTATAAAGAACCAGTCCTGGCATCTGCAGACAGGAGACCTTCATACATCACTATGTATCAGTCCCAAGAGTTCACTAACTCTTTCTCTGTTTCCATTAAACGGAGCTATGGTCATCTTATCTTTGTGACATGACTGGCAAGTTTCACAAGATGTAAATTCAAACTGATTAAAATATGCATCTAAATGTAACTTAGCTAGTCGGGTCGCATAGATATGACCTAGTCTACAATGCCTCAAGAAGGATTCGTTTATTTCTAAAATCTTCCTCTTGTGTGTGTTCTGTACGTTAAGAACTGTGGTTTGATTTAGAATGTATATGCTTTTAGATAACGTGCCTGAACCAATCAACACTTGATATCGGAAATATTCAAATCATTATCCAACAATACAAAATTATATCCTTTCTTTAGTAAATAAAGAGACTGATATGATGTTGTATATCAGGTTCGGTATCTAATAACATTCGATCAGAATCAGTGTATTTAGTAATACAGGGTGATAACTGCCAACACTTTGGCTGCAACAATTGCACTGTTTCCAACTCTTGAAATTTATCACCCGTTCTCAGTTCTCTACCTACCTATAGCCCATGTAACAGATTACATATTTGGGATCCTGATCCGGTATCAAATACCTAGGACGTAGAGGATACTGAGAAACAGTTCTATGTAATGAACACACCCGAAGGAGATGCATCGACTTGCATTTTCTTCGTTTGGGTGGCATGGGAATCCTGATATTCCCCTATTTCCTGCTCGGTCTTATAACAATTATAAGTTGGAGCGGGACCAACGTTCCCCAGCATAGTATAACAAGCGGGTTCGGTCAATACATCCATATTATTATCTTGATTAAGGCGTGACATGGTCGCTACCTGGAGAGAGAGAGAAGAAAATACTCTGCGTGCTCTCTTGCAAGATTAGATTGGTTATATATTTTATCTAATCAGGATGGCTCCCACTGTTTTTATCAAATCTTCCTTCAAACCCTAAAAGGAAAGACTAGCCGGGATTAATTACATTCTACAAGTTCGCCAATCTTTCAGCCAGGCCAGTGCCGGTACTTTGAGGGAGGTTTTCGCACGGACCTAATTAAAATAAACCTCGTTTTCCCAGGGGCGGAACCCCGTTGACACCTTTCTAGACACCTACTTGATCGGCTAATTGTAAAGTGTAAAACTCTCCCAGGAGTAACTCTTACTCGCAGCGGGTATCGGGATCCAACTATCTCATAGAAGGTATGCAATCTCATTGCAAATTTCAACACTTGAAATTCCCAATAATATTTTACCCCTAGTGACTTATGACCTTAACTATGGTCAACAAATCATAAGCACTAGTCAAGTTCTACCCGTCATTTCTTGATTAATTAGACCCACCCACATGACCCTTAACTAAGGTCAACAAAGTCACATGACTGTCCTAACTAATAGCATCATATGCTAGGTAGGAAAACATCACTTAGCTACCATACACTGTGCCTTAACTAAGGTCAACAAACACAACACAAATACTAAGTACTCTACTTCCTAAAATGACGAAGGGTTACGACAGGTTTTTAAGAAAACCTTTTGCGTAATGAACTTGATATCGTCATAGAATGGAGTGATTTTAAATGGAGTGTTTTTTAGGCTTTTCTAGTTTTGCTAAAGAGGTCACTCCCGGTGAAGGGATCGTCGGCTCTTTCCTTATCGAATAAGGTGCAGGATATGTTGGAGATAGTGCCCTCAGAGTCAATTATTAGATCACAGGCACGTGATTGCAATGATTGAGGGAGGACCTATTCCGGTAGGACAATCTTACTCAAGATGATAGTATGCTATCTGGTTTACCTTTATCATCATGTACTGCTTTAGGTGACCTTACAGGTCACTATTGCACGTTGATAGAGCCCCTAGGATTGTTGCTTGACTGCCAGCAGTATGAGGGCGATCATATACGTGGGAACTGGTAGTCTATAAGCATATCCTTAAAAGGTCCCTAGTCATGGGAGTTTCGAGACAGGGCATCGATACTCCAGAGTAGACTAGTGTATACAGTCGAGACCCCGACGGGGGGCGGTGGCCGGTCTCACAGGCCACTGGTGTCAGTTGGTTCACCTAAGATGTATATAGGTGCTCATTGGGTTATGAGAACACCGGACAGGACTCGCCGGAAATATGCTAGTTGGTCTTATACCATACGTCAAATAGCAGTTCCCTGGTAACATGTGTACAGGTTAGTTCATCGACATGAGATCGTCATTTGTCTCGTGTGATTTCCCTCTGTACTTTGATTACTACCCTACCACGCTCAAAGGAGACGTGCAAACAGGTTTTAGTTGGGTACAGTCCCGAGCCACATGGAGGCAGTGAGCGGATCTGCAGGGGTTCGTCTCTCCCGGTATTGGGGGTGAGGTCGCGCTGTGTCTAGGAGAGCCATTACACAAAGTCCTTGGCCAAGGCAGGAGATTTACTGGTAGGTATTCCAGTAGTATCTCAGGGTGTTCTGGGCTACACTCCGACACGACTTGTACCGCTTTTGGGGGTCTGACTTTTACCAACCCCCTAGGCCCACCATGCGATGCTCATAGACGAACGGACCGGACTGTACGGATATTGTCACTGACAGGCTCAGTAGGGTGTCAGGATGAGTTCGCTCATCGACGTCCCTTTTGGTCAATAATTGGTAGCCCGTTACGTATGGCTAATACCTCTGACATACTAGTGGTTAAATCCACAACCAAAGTATTGACGAGTCTTTAGTCCCCCACAGACCGTTTTCTCAAGTTTCGGGCGAAACGCTGTAGAGGCCGTATGGAGATATGGCAGGGTTCGATCAGATACGTGCGGTATTGCACGGATCATGATCGGACGGAAAATACTAGCGGGCTTTGGTTTAAGCCGGATCCTAATATTGTACAGTGTAGACTTTGTCTCATTGCATTTATATTCAGTCGGAATACAAATGCGGGTATGTATATACAGTATCGGGGTTTTCCTGTAATTTATTACGGGATCAGTTTTTTGGAGTTGCCAGTTTGCTTTCCATTTCGGCCAATTTTCTTTGTATCTTTCATTGGCTGAAGAATGGTAGAGGAAGGCTTATTTGTAAATGTTCAAATAAGCATTGTGGGAGGTGGTCCTAGCATATTGTTGCTTCATGATAGCTCTTGTTTGACCTTGACTTCTCAACTTCATCATGGCTTGACTTTTGGTGTTTGATGATGGGTGTTTTGAGGTGGCTTTAGTTGTGATGATAATTCATCATCATCACATCTTTTTCTCTCTCATGCATGATAGTCTTTTCTCTTCCTCTCCCTTGCATTATTGTGGGGCTCCCTCATTCTCACTCCCTTCACCTTGATATGGTCGGCCACAACATGAAGGGGCTGTCCCAATTTTTTGTGGTGGGATTTTTGGTCTTTTGGCTTCACAAAAATCCCATAGCTCCATCTCCAAAAACATATATCTCATTCCTCCACCAAAGGCAACTTCCACAACTCCAAAGAGACATAGAGTTCTACAGTTAACCTACAGCATCCTTGGGCACGTCGGCTCGCCAACTTCGTGCCCGAGTTGCCTCGGTCCAGAGGAGGGAGCCCGTAAAAGAAGCCGGCGAAGTGGTGCCCTTCCGACGAGGAGTTGAAGACCGGAGATTCCGCGGGGAGATCGGGACGACGACGAGAAGACCGAAGAACATGGATCGCTCGATATATCTCTCTACCCCTTCTCTTGTTAGCTAGGACAATGTTAATGGCCCGATCCGGGATTTTAGTGTGCGGTGGTGCCGGTTCAAAGTTTAAAGTAAATTATCGTTTCCGCATTTTAGCCTCGGACAGACGGCCGGGGCACCGCCGTGCACTTACACTGGTCTCAGAGCCAGGCCATTAACCTAGTCTAGCTTGCTCTCACGTGTTTACAAGTTCGATCGATCGGATTTTCCAAAAACCACATTTCCATGTCGCACTTTCTGTCGAATTTTTCCTTGCTCTAAAAATTATTTGGTATATTGGAAAAATACATGCAGGGTTTTTTATGAATTCTGTGAAAATTTGGTCTGCTGATATTACTGTAGCGTGGCGGTTCAGCAGCCAAAACCACGTTTTGGCCGCGGAACCACCGCCGTTTTGTGGCCAAACCTCACCAAATTTTTACAGTGGTTTACTGACATGGAAATAGGGTTTCTGGTATATTCTTTTTGGGCCCAGATTTTCTGTGAGTGCTACAGTAGTGCTTCGGGCCCACTTGGGTAAATTTGATAGATCGAAAATTTTAAACATGTTGGTTCACAGTATTTAAATTATATCTGCGACCGTGAATGTCACTTGATCGGTAAATCCTGTCTAACTTCTATAGCCCTTTTAGACGGATTTGCGAACGTGACATTCACGTTGATGTTCTGTGTTGTGCTGTGATGTTGCGGATTGGTCGTGGGGGATAGCCTGGATGCAATGTTAGTACAGTTCTGTTTTATATGTACATTTGATATTGCGGGGCGAGCGTCCGACACGTGGACTGCCGTCACTGCCTCTTTGCATATTATTTTTTTGGAGCACGACCGGGGTGAGGACGATGTACCCGTTGCATGTATATTTTACTTTCTGTACTAGGATTACCCCAAGGTGGGGTGCACGGATAGCCGGGTTCTAGAGGGCAACGGGCCCGCATCTCATGGCATTGAGACGGAGGGGGCCTCACTCTAGAATTGGCGGGCTATTCGCCGCACTCGTAGGGGGTACAGGTTGACCCAGGAGGGGTGCCCAAGTTACCGGATTCTGTGAAGTGGTGGGTGGTCCATTCACGTTGCTGAAGGGAGCTGCCTCGCTTCAGGTTTTGGCGGGTAACTTGCCGCGCCCGTAGGGGTCTAGGATTTCATTGCACAGGCTATCCACACGACCAGGGGAACGTCGGTTTTCAGTAGCGGCTCTATGAAACCCGGGGATCCCAGATATCTGTATTGTTCTGTGATGCTTATTACATTTCTGTGATGTTGCATTTTATCACGCCTTGAGCGAAATGTTATATATTGATATATATATACTAGTAGATGTTGTATATATTTTGCATCCGCGCTAGTCCCGTCAACCTAACGAGTAATGACGGGACCCAGTGGCGAATGCGGATGGCATATACGTACATCATTATTTTCGTTCAATATTGGTGTGATCAATTGATGGGACTGCGTTGATTCGGATCATTGCAAGCTAAACAAACCTATTCTGATGTTGTTGGAACACTTTTCAAAAAGCTGTTATTGCAAGGACGTTCACTTTTGTTTTGCACAGTGGTATTCAGTTGGAATATCCTGCTCCTCAGTCGACGAGGCAAGGGCCGAGATCCCTTCCTCGGGAGTGACCCCTTGGACAGAAGTTTGCTTCAGGGCAATAACTTCACTATAGCCGATTACTTTTGCTTTGCATCGTGGTATTCAGTTGGAATATCCTGCACCTCATTCTACGGGGAAAGAGCCGAGATCCCTTCACCGGGAGTGACCTCTTTAGCAAAGGTTTTCGTCACTATATTTTTAAAAGCTATCCGGTTCCTTCAACGATATCAAGTTCTTTACGTTAAAGGTTTTCGCCAGAAACCATTCGTAGCCCTCCGTCGTTTCATATGGATAGTCAATAAGTATTCAAGCTGTGTTTGTTGGCCAAAGTCAAGGCACAGTGATTGGTAGCTATTGGGTATTCATATGCAGCATAGATAGATGTGTTGGTTGGGGGCAGTCGTATAGCCTTGTTGGCCAAAGTCAAGGGCTTGTACGGGTGGGCTCAAATTAACCTGGAGAATGACAGGTAGAACTTGACATGTGACTTATGATTTGTAGGCCAAAGTCAAGGTCATAAGAGCATGGGGCAGAAATCACATCGGGAGTTTCTAAAGAAACTGAAACTTGCCAGATATGCGCATACCTTCTGGAGTGTGATAACGTGAGCGGATTCCGTCACGTAATCATGCGATGATAGTTGGATACCGATTCCCACTGATGAGTTGGTTTACTCCTCGGGTGATCCCGACTAATTCTTCTTTCAGGTTTAGAGGAGAATTTGACGGTACAGTGGGAGGTTTCCTGATTAGATAAATTGGTAACCATTCTGATCTAGGTTAGAGTGCACGCTGAGTGTTTCTTTTTTCTCTCTCTTTGGCAGCGACCATTGACCCGACCCAAGACTATGACTCAGAGACCAAAATTGACCGAACCTTCTTAAACACTGGCTTTTGGATTGTCAGAGTTGCAAACCTCATTGCTACTCCTACTTTTACCCTTTTCTCCAGGACACCCCGTATTACTACGAACGTCCACTTCCATTGGACAAAACCATCGTATGGTTATATACGAACTCGAAGGAATTTATTCGAGGATGGTTTCCGGTTCTGGAGAAAACGAATAGGACTATTCAGTTGTCTTTTCCTTTTACCTTCTCTCGGGTTGCGAGTACTCCTTGGTTTAGGAGATAGTACACCCGTTACGCCGATTGGATAGTCTTCTTCCAAACCTTAGGCTGGTGCCGACCGATAGGGAATGAAGAAAACCAATTAGCCTAACGATGGTGTACATAAGGTATTAAATAAAGACATATCAAGGGATTAGTAAGAGGGCAAAGTAAACTGCGACTGCTATTCACGACCAAACCAAGTATTTCATTACCACTCCCACTTCACCTTTGTATTTCTCCAGGACACTCCGTATCACTACGAAGATCCACAGTTTATTGGATACTCCATCGTATGGTTATATACGAACTCGAAAGGAACTTGTTCCAGTTCGGGGATAGATTCTGGTTCAGGAGAAATAGGAATAAGGTTTATTCAGTTGTCTTTTATCTTCAACTTCCCTCGCATTGCGAGTGCTCCTAGGATTAGGACAGTACACCCATTATGCTTATTGGATAGTCTTCTTCCAAACCATAGGCTGGTGCCGAACGGTAGGGAAGGAAGAAAACCATTTGTCCTAAAGGGGTGTACAGAAGGTAATGACTAAAGACATATAAAGGGATTTGGAAAGATGGAAAAAAATTATACGGTTACAGTTGTAAATCTGGATAATGGAAGAGGCATTACTAGGAATACCGGGATACCCCATCGAAACATTTCAATGTTTCAGTTTCTCTGTGTACTGTTAAAGGAAAACTGATTTCCCGAATAGATACTTACTCCAGGGTATGTATTTACCAGGTATGATTTTCATATCTCTATGGTTTTATAGATGATGAGTGGGAGTAAGTTATTGGGAATTAGGTGATCATCCTCATTATATCTGAATTCGATGTAATTGGTGATATTTGAGGAAGTCACCTGGGTTGTTTGCCGGACGGCAAGTATTTGGTTTTGAATATCCGTTGTTATGCACCAATTTCAAATTGATATATCTGTACGTCTATTTTTATAGAGTGAGATATACCTTTTTAAAATTATGTCTATGACATTTACCTATATCAGTGGATGGTTAGGTAAGGAGCATTGAACAGCGGTGTAATTCTTCTTAACCATAAGTACAGTTTTCAACCTACGACACGCAGGGATTGAGTTATCAGACTCAACAGACTTATACAGAGTATTGTATGTTGTCCAGTGTCCATTAGGACAGAGGGGTTGGTCCTCGTAATATATTCGGTTTACTTATGAATTCTCTAGTTCTTAGACAAGTGTTTCATAGAAACACAACGTCTGAGTTTTGAGAAGTTATAGGTATATGAATAAAGTTGAGAACCAGGTGTTGCAAGTATCGGGATTCTTCAAGATGATCGGAGATGTAGATACTTGTGTTGGGTATTCAGTTGATAGTAATAATTAAGAGAACTTGCTTCTCTTCCAGGTTACTCATAATTGGAAGCATTCCTAAGTTGAGTAACGCTGATCGGCCTCTTTCCATTTAGTTGACATGCACTGAAGACAGCTGCATGATTTGAATCTGGTTCAATTAAATCAGTGCCTCTGTTTCTATATTGGATATAGAACAGTTCATATCTTGACATTGTTAAGGTACGGGGAGTTGTCCGGCTTATTCTTAAACCCAGACTCTGGATAACTCAAGGCACGTTTCTGTAATGGCTGTTTGTGGGTTGACCCAAGCTATGACGAGGGTTGACTTTCTACCATCTGGAAGATCAATAGCGATATTGTTCTAGACTCGCCACAGTTTTAATAAAATGGATTTTTTCAGAAAACAGTAGTGGGAGTATGGTAGAACTGGAACTGATTCCAGAACCGCAAACGATTACTGAAGATTTGATAAGAACCTAAAGATTCAATCTGATTTGACATTCCATTGGCCACTCCGCAGATAAGATGGGTAACCTTAGGCACCCGAGAGGTACTCCGGTAGCCTCAAGGACGGTGACAGGGAGGTTCTTGTTTACCCAGACTTGCCATTGCTGTTGTTTCTGGCTGCGAGACCCGGCAGGAGGATGAGTATAGCGTCGTTCTAAACTAGCTTTAGAAGTGTACGTGTATATGACTCTGCCAGAGGGTTGTCGTAGTCAGTGGGAGTAGCAGAAGCATTGGTGGACAAGTGGCTTATGTCTAGTTATAGACTAAAGCAGATGTAGCGGAGATAGATCATCTATTTCTGATGTGACAGTCATAGGTTTGACTTCATCAGAATAAGGGATGGATCTGTTAAGAAGGTAGTAGGGTGTGATGTCCTGGTATTTGGATGACATGCACAGAGAAGGAAGTGAAATTCCTATACTACGATCGGTTATACTTTGGTTGTCACACAGTGGTTTCTCTACATGGGACTTGGATATTATATCAGACATTCTGGTTACTGGATCTGTGGTTTTAGATCTAGATTTGGGTAGTTTCCCAATGAGGGTACTTAGACAGCATTCTAGAGGTGCTTTAGAATGGACGACTCCTGGCATGGTGGTGTACCTGCAGGTGATGGAGTCACCCTCTCTAAAGGTGTCTTACAGACTAAAGGGGAGAGGGATGTGCATGATTGGCAGATCACTTGCTTAGGCAATTGAGGCAATCATGAGATGTCAAGTACCACACCAGATGTTGTTTTTGCACTAGATGCAGTAAGTTGACATTGATCCAATCCTCGAGAAACAGTCGGAAGCAGTTTTAGAACATAAGTGGATGTTCTAGGGATATGATAACGACAGCCTCATTCGGGAGACAGTTATCATTCCAGGCTTACAAGGTGACATGGATAACAGAGAGGTTGTCAGAGTTATAGGTTTCCCTCTGACGAGGGGCAGTATTTTGGACAGATGGTCTAAGGGGATACTGAGGGAGGCATGACGCAGGATACTGATGAAGTTCAGTAGACGATACAGTCTAAGAAGTTTGGATTTGGAGTTCATTTATGAGATAGGTCCCATCAAACATCCAAACACATTCTAAGACAGGTATTGCTCATTTCGGGAGATGGCTTTCTCCATGAACTTGAGATATAGAGAGACATAGAAAGAAACATCAAAGCGGATCCACTCGCTGAGGCTATTCCTCGAACACAATAGTTTCGCAAACGGGATTTTGTGAGACTGACTAGTAGAGGAGTTGGGTGTTCGGTATCACATGGGCTGTGAGTATACGACATCACAATAATTAGCCATGAGTGCAAGTGGGAGATTGTTGGAGATAGTGCCCTCAGAGTCAATTATTGGATCACAGGCACGTGATTGCAATGATTGAGGGAGGACCTATTCCGGTAGGACAATCTTACTCAAGATGATAGTATGCTATCTGGTTTACCTTTATCATCGTGTACTTCTTTAGGTGACCTTACAGGTCACTATTGCACGTTGATAGAGCCCTTAGGATTGTTGCTTGACTGCCAGCAGTATGAGAGCGATCATATACGTGGGAGCTGGTAATCTATAAGCATATCCTTAAAAGGTTCCTAGTCATGGGAGTTTCGAGACAGGGCATCGATACTCCAGAATAGACTAGTGTATGTTAGTGTATATACCCTAGAGGCCATTACTGTATCATACTAGTTTGTATATTACTTAGTGGAAGCTTGGGATATTCACCTTGTATAGACAATCTTGCTCAATATAATAGTATGCTACATAGTTTGTTTCTACTTTAATGTGTACATGTGTTTATTTTAGTATATCACCTTTACACATTAGTGGAGCCCTTAGGATCTTTACTTGATTACCAGCGTTGTGATGGCAGTCACACTCGTGGGGGCTGGGTAATCTATAAGCATATCCTTATGCAGGTCCCTAGTCACAGGACTATCGAGACAGGGCATCGATACTCCGGAGTAGACTAGCGTATGCGCTTCTCATCCCAGTGTGGGAGACGATCTATCCCACAGCCGTCAGTACGTCGTGCTTGAGATAGTATGCGGGTGCTCGTTAGGTTACGAGTACACTGGACAGGACTCGTTGGGAACTGTTGGTTGGTACTATACCTATCGTCAGTTATCAGTTCCCAGGTGACATGAGTACAGCTTAGTCCGCTGACTTGACACTGTCACTTCGCCTCGAGTGTGTTCCCACTGTACTTAGATTACTACCCTACCACGGCTCAAAGGAGTCGTGCAAACAGGTAGTAGTTGGGTGTAGTCCCGAAGCACTTGGAGGTAGTGACGGTTAGACAGGATTCGTCTCTCCCGGTATTGGGGGTTGACATCGCACTGTGTCTAGGAGAGCCATTACACGAGTAGTCCCTGGCCAGGGCAAGCGAGATATACTGGTAGGTTTCCAGTGCTATCTCATGGTGTTCTGGGCTACACTCCGACACGACTTGTACCGCTATTAGGGGACTGACGTTTACCGCCCCCTAGGCCCGCCATACGATATATCAGACGAACAGACCGGATGCACAGAGATTGTCACATTCAGGCTCAGTAGGAGTTCAGATGGGTTTCACCTCGTCTGTCTTCTTATCGGCATCTACCTGGGGGCCGTTACGCACAGCTAGTGCCGCTTGCGGTCTGTGGTTAAACCTACTGCCAGCGTAGTGTCGAGTCTTTAGAGTCCCACACAGAGAGCTATTCACCTTTAGGCAAAAGAGTAGAGATCGCATGGTTTTGCGACAGGTCGCATGGTTTTGCGACAGGGTTCGGTCACATCCGTGCACTTGTGCACGTTTAGTGACCGGGCGGTTATTACTAGTGGGCTTTGGTTTAAGCCAGATCCTAGTATACGTTTTGGGATTGGTTTTATCTCGTTTGTATTCGTGTTCCCCGGAACGCAGATACGGGTGTGTATGCACAGTTGACAGAGACAGAGGCAGAGGATTCTCATTAGGGTTGTTGACTGTTGACTTTTTCTTAACCCTAATGAGAATTAGAATTATGATTAACAATAATATTAATTAAGTATTATAGTGACATGGTTAGGGTTGAAAAGTTGACCTTGTTGACTTGTTGACTTGTTGACTTTTGTTGACCGGTGGACTAGGTTGGACTTGTTGACCACCATCATGACAATGGCTATCATTTGTTTGCATTGACTTGTGCTTGCTTGATGCTTCACAAATTGTATTTAATGCAAGAAATGATATTGTCATTTGTCATGATATCAACCATCACATTATACTCAATTATTATTACTTGTTATCATAATTTTGGATTATGAGAGGTGAGATGAGAAGAGGTTGACTCACTTTTCATTTGGCTTTCTCTCTCTTGAGCTCTCTCATTCTCAAGCTCTCCCTCTTCCTCTTGCTCTCTCTAGCTCAAGGCAAACCCCTCTCATGAGTTGAGAACCATTGTCTTAGAGATAAAAACACCAAAAAAATCCTCTACTCATCCTAGTTCATAAGGCCTAGCAAGCCAAGTGGTCTAGTTTCTTCAAGTTCGAAGAAGAAGCCAAAAGGTAGAAGCTTTCGGATGGATCCATCTTCGGCGCAAGAAGACGACGAGGGGAGGCCGGTCCATACACCACAAGAGTTGAAGACGAAGGAGTTCAAGAAAGGTATAACCCCCTAACCGAGTAGATAAAACTCCTAGTTAGGTTGTTAGGTAGTTGTTTAACAAAGATCCGTATTATGAGTCCATGTTACCACCCAAGCAAAAATCGTTTTTCACCAATTCCGCAACCCCGTAAGTACCGGGGAAGGGTAGCATGGACTTACAGTGGTATCAGAGCCTAGTTAAACACTATCTAACATGTTAGAAATGTAAGTAGATGTTCGATCGGAGAAAAAGTCACGAAACACGCCCGGATTGCAAACTTTCTGTCGAATTTTTCCTCTGCTCAAAAAATAATAAATCTTGGCTTAAAATTCGACTCAGGGTTTTTACATCTCACTGTAGAAAAATGTTCCAGAGAGCCCATCAACGCGCCGCAGAACCGCGGCAGGAGCTTGCTCCCGCCGCGGATCCGCGGCCGAGTTGACTTGGCCGTGGAAAAAGTTTTTTGCAGTGAGGTCATAGGGGTGTTTTGGGATTTTTACAATATGTTTTTTCAGCCCAGATTTTCCAGAAAGCAAAATTTGTTTTTGGGGAATAAAAAACCGTATTTTGATCGAACTTCTAAAGACTAAAGCTAACGGGTTTATATCTGTGATGTGTTATATGTATTGAACGTCTGCTAATCGCTATACGTCGATTAGTGGGGGTTATACATATCTGGGATCTGTAATGTTGATGGTATGTGTATATGAATTCATTGGATTGTCGCGGATGAATAGCCGGGGGGTTGTGAGATGAGAGTTTTTCCTTTTATCTTTCAATTCATGTAATATGTAAATTGATGTAATATTATTTTTGGCCGCACAACCGGGTCGGAGTTGTAGCCGTCATTGTATAATTTCTTTTTACTGTTTTTGCTCATAGGATAGACCCAAGGTGGGGTGCACAAACTACCGGGTATCTCAAAGTGCCGAGTGGCCTACTCACGTCGTTGAGGGAGGTTGCTCCGCTTCGGATATTTGGCGGGCAGTTTGCCGCACTCGTAGGGGTCTAGGGTGGGGTATTGGCTATTCATCGCGACCGTGTAATCCGCTTTTCGTTACAGGCTCGTACGAATTGCGGATTCCTAGTATATCCAATGTATTCATCTGTGATCTGAAATGGCTATTATTGCAATATATCTATGTATGATATTATTTAGGCGTTGCTTATGGTTTGCATCCGCGCTAGTCCAGCCCCCGCTCTGTCGTTAGTTAAGTAACCTAATGGGTAATGACGGGGGCCCGTGGCGAATGCGGATGGCATAAGCGTACGTCATATTTTGGTTGTTTTCTGCAATGGTAGGATTAAATGATGGGACGCATTGGAATTAATGCAAGAAAAATAAACCAAGTAAAAGTCGTTGGAACACTTTCAAAACCACTCGGTTTCCTTTCAAAAATAACTTTTAAACGCGGAGCTTAAGCCACTCCTTTTAAAAGCTATCTCGTTCCTTCGATTATATCAAGTTCACTACGTTCACGGTTTTGCCAAAACCATTCGTAGCCCTCCGTCGTTTCACATGAATGGTCAATAAGTATTCAAGCTATGTATGTTGGCCAAAGTCAAGGCATAGTGATTGGTAGCTATTGGGTATTCATATGCAGCATAGATAGATGTGTTGGTTTAGGGCAGTGATTCTACCATTTTGGCCAAAGTCAAGGGTATGTGCGGGTGGGCTCAAATTAACCTGGAGAATGACGGGTAGAACTTGACATGTGACTTATGATATTTTGGCCAAAGTCAAGGTCATAAGAGCATGGGGCAAAAATCCACATCGGGAGTTTCAAAAGAACTGAAACTTGCTAGCACTGCATACCATTTGGAGTGTGATGATTCTGGTAGGATTCCTTCAGTTTTGACACGTGATGATATTTGGATCTCGATCCTACTGTGAGTATATGCTACTCCTCGGGAAATTTCTCACTTAACGATCAATGCTATAAACCAAGTAGGTGTCTAGAAAGGTGTTAGCGGGGCTACGCCCCCAGGGAAAAGAGGTTATTTAATTAAGGAACTTCACGAAAGCGTTGGAAAACCTCCCTCAAAGTACCGACACCAGCCTGGCCGAACGGTTAAGCAAGTATTGTACGGTGAGATTGATCCTGACTAATTCTTCATTTTTGGTTTGAGGAGGGATTCGAGAGACAGTGGGAGCCATCCTGTTTAGACAAATTAAAAACCACTCTAAACTTGCAAGAGCAACATGCTAAAGTGTTTCTTCTCTCTCTCCTAATTGCAGCGACCAAACATCATGACCGGACTTAAGTTACTACTAGATAAAAACATACTGACAGGGCCAAACTTCAATGATTGACTTAGGAATGTCAAAATGGCAATCACTTATGACAAGTTGGGGTATCTCCTTACCACCAAAGCTCCCCCTGTCCCAGGTCCCACCTCCAGTGTCGCGGATAAGGAAATCCGTAAGACTTCGGAGATCGATTGCGTGAAGGCCAAGTGCCTCGTGCTTGCCTCTATGGACAACGAACATCAGAGGAGGCACGAGAATATGGACCTCGAATCCATATTTCTCCATACAAAAGAACTGTATGGAGAGCAATCTCGTATCGCAAGATACGAAGTGTCGAAGAAGCTATTTTCGGCAAAGTTGGCCGTCGGATCATCGGTAGGGGAACACGTGCTTAAGATGATTGGCTTCATAGAGGAGCTCGTGGACCTTGGGACCATGTTGGAGAATGAGCTCTATACGGACTTGATTCTTCAGTCCCTTCCTTCCACTTACGCCCAGTTTATCCTGAACTTCAACTTGCAAGAAAAAGAAGTTGAACTTTCAGAACTCCTCAACATGCTAAGGAGTGCAGAGGGCACCCTACAGAAAGGTAGGGAAACATCCAATTTGTTTGTAGGAGGATCTTCATCTTCTAGGTCCAATGCGAAAGCCAAGGGAAAGAAGAAGAAAGCCCCCGCCAAACCAAGGGGCGGTGTTAGTAAAGTGGATACGAAGGGAAAGACAAAGGCAACAAAGACAGCGGGGAAGCTTGTGGATAAGGAAGAATGCTTTTACTGTCACAAGAGTGGACACTGGAAGAAAGGTTGCAGGGCTTGGAAAGCCAGAACACAGGATCTGAAGCAAGTTGCGGCTTCAGCTTCAGGTGTGTATGTTATTGAAAACTGTCTATCAATAAACTCTACTTCCTGGGTATTGGATACCGGATCAGGATCTCATATCTGTAATTCTTTGCAGGCGTTGAGAAACCATAGGTTTTTGAAGGCAGGTGACATGACCCTCAAAGTTGCAAACGGAGCTAGCATGGATGCTAAGGCCGTGGGGGACTATCACCTGGGAATGTCAGATGGACATCTTTTGGTTTTACGTAATTGCTTTTTTGTACCCAACGCAACTTGTAATATCATTTCTGTATCTTTGACTTCTAAAGAAGGTTATGAATTTGCGTTTGTAAGTAATGATGTAAACATTCACCTTAATCAAGTTCTGATTGGGTCAGGTACATTAAGCAATGGTATATACGTATTAAACCAACCACAGATTTTCAATGTCCAGAATACACACAAAAGAAAGTCTCCGGAAATAAATCAGACTTTCTTATGGCATTGTAGACTGGGTCACATCAATGAGAGAAGGTTGACGAAGTTACATACAGAAGGATATTTAGATCCGTTCGAATATCAATCGTATGCCACTTGTCAATCCTGTCTCGAAGGAAAGATGACAAAGACTCCGTTCACTGGACACTGAGTAAGAGCGAGCGAGCTCTTGGGACTCGTACAGAGCGACGTGTGCGGTCCAATGTCTATACATGCGCGAAGCTGTTATTCTTACTTCATTACTTTTACGGATGACTTTTCAAGGTACGGTTATGTCTTCTTAATGAAACATAAATCCGAAGCCTTTGGAAAATTCCAGGAATATAAGAATGAAGTAGAAAAACAAACCGGCAAAAGTATCAAGACACTGAGATCGGATCGAGGTGGTGAATACTTGAGTGCCGAATTCCTGGATTACTTAAAAGAGAGTGGAATTCTCTCTCAGCTTACTCCTCCATACACTCCGCAACATAGCGGTGTATCGAAGAGACGGAACCAAACCTTATTGGATATGGTACGGTCCATGATGAGTAACGCTGAGTTACCGCGATCATTCTGGGGATATGCACTAGAATCAGCTGCATACCTTTTGAACCGAGTTCCAACTAAGACTGTGCCAACTACACCATATCAGATGTGGTGTGGGAAGAGACCCTATCTTAATCACATTAAGACATGGGGAAGTCCAGCTTTTGTCAAAAAGCAGCATGCGGACAAGCTCGAGGCACGCTCAGTACAGTGTAAGTTTGTGGGATATCCAAAGAACTCCAAGGGATATTTCTACTATTGCGAGGAGGAACAAAAGGTTTTTGTTTCTCGGCATGCCCACTTCTTGGAAACTCAGTTTTTGGAGAATCAGATAAGTGGGACCGCAAAAGAACTGGAAGAAATTCCAGAACCATGAACTATTACTGAAAGCTTAGTAGAACCAGAGGGTTCAAAAGAACATGACATTCCTACGCCACTCCGCAGGAGTAGTAGGCAGTCTCATTCGCCCGAGAGATACTACGGTTTTCTCATAGACGGGGATAGAGAAGATTGCATCATTGATTATGAAGAGCCGACTAGCTTCCAGCAGGCCATTCAGAGCGTTGACTCGGTAAAATGACTGGATGCAATGCGGACCGAAATGGAGTCCATGTACACCAACAAAGTATGGACGTTGGACGTTGCTCCAGATGGGGTAAAACCCGTAGGATGCAAGTGGATCTTCAAAAGGAAGATTGGTGTAGATGGACAGGTTGAGACCTATAAAGCTAGACTGGTTGCAAAGGGTTTTCGTCAAAGACCTGGTTTGGACTATAACGAGACCTTTTCTCCAGTAGCTATGCTAAAATCCATTCGAATCCTTCTTGCCATTGCTGCCTTCCACGATTATGAGATTTGGCAGATGGACATAAAGACCTGTCACGACCCGCAGGGTACGGAACGTGACTGGCACTTAAGTTACGAAACGTCTCAAGACGTCCGTAAAATAAGTAAGCCAAAGCCCAGAAACCAAAACCAAATAAGCAAAAGAGTGAAGAAAACCCAATCAATTGAAAGCGAGTTTATCAAATAAGTCATATAAAACCCTTTTTAAAAAACAATATCAATTTTTCCGAAAATTTCGGCAGAGTCTCCTTTGTAAATACTGGCCCCCAAAATGGGTACAACAAGAATATATATGAATCCAACAAATAAGGCATCCCCAAGCGGGAGCTAGCTCTTCGCCACAAGGCGGTCACAAACCCCACGCAATATAAAGCAACAACATGCGAAATAATCATAATGAAGCATAAGAAAAACATCATGTCGACTCAAGTGAGCTCGACCCCAAAATAGAGCATAAAAGTCCACAAACCTCACAGTCTCATCTCTAGGTCAATATACAATAATACTGGTAGATACAGTAGATGGAGTACACTAGATACAAAGAATATACAAGGTGGTGCAAAAATAATCATATAACCCACCTAAGAGCAAAACCTCGAGTCCAGGCAAAAGAGGCAAAAGAAGCAAGCGCACCCGCCGCTACTGTACTGACGGAGCGGACCTGCAAAAGGCTATGGCACAACGGGGGTGAGTTGCCAACTCGTGAGTAATAAATAACATCTACACAGGCTATCGAATGCATGCACACAAGCATCCTAGCATCTAAATACAGGTAAGGCAGGACATAATGGCAAGTATGTATGCAATATGGATATACTAGCAGGTATGAATGCAATGCGAATCAACTCGTGATCTGAATGTGTAAGTATAAGAAATCATGTTTTTCCCTTTAAGAATCTCTTTTGAAATATGATTGATGTAAATTCTCGATGTGTAAATCAAATCAAATAGTCTCCGGCAACGGAGCCATTTGATTGAACTGTAAATTTCAGATGTGTCGTATCGAATCAAAAATTTAAATTGACCGCAATCAAACTACGGTGTCGAATGTAGTTAATGAATGAGTGCGGATCGTCCACAGGGATTTCAAGATTCGTTTGTATTTTAATGTGTTTGAAATGAAAAGTTAAGCAACAATAAAAGAAAACATGATTCAAGAATGATTTGTATTCGTGTGTCACTATTCTCTACTAAAGAATCAAGAAACTATAAACAATCAAGAATCGGGGTTTCAATAGTATTTTCCAAACAACAATCAAGAATAAGAGAGAGGCTCGTAGGAATCGATCGGATCTTTAGATGTGATGTAGTCTACAAGATTTCATATTCTTTTCCTTCGAAGAATTGATACTAGATCAATGGTGATCGACGAGAGTTAGGGTTTTCTTGATGAAATTAGGGTTTCATCTCTTAACCCTTGTTCTTTCGAGGATACCATTTATATTCTAGCCTCTAGCAATTTCAAGAAGCGATCGGATTTCCCCAATCTCGAGCGATGTCGATCAAGAAAGCATCGCAACGAATTGGGTCGTCGATTCTTGAACTTGCTAGGGTTTACAAACTCGTGGGATTCAAGAATCGATTACAAATTTGCTACATCATCATACTAAAGATCATTTCGACTCCTTAATGAGCAGAGTTTTATTCACACATCACCATGTTGGAGATAGTGCCCTCAGAGTCAATTATTGGATCACAGGCACGTGATTGCAATGATTGAGAGAGGACCTATCCCGGTAGGACAGTCTTACTCGAGATGATAGTATGCTATCTGGTTTACCTTTATCATCGTGTACTGTTTTAAGTGACATGACACGTCGCTATTACACGTTGATAGAGCCCCTAGGATTCTTGCTTGACTGCCAGTAGTATGAGGGCGATCATATAAGTGAGAGCTGGAGTCTATAAGCACATCCTTAAAAGGTCCCTAGTCGTGGGAGTTTCGAGACAGGGCATCGATTCTCCAGAGTAGACTAGTGTATACAGTCGAGACCCCGACGAGGGGCGGTGGCCGGTCTCACAAGCCATTGGTGTCAGTTGGATCACCTAAGATGTATACTGGTGCTCATTGGGTTATGAGTACACCGGACAGGACTCGCCGGGAACATGCTAGTTGGTCATATACCAGACGTCAGATGGCAGTTCCCTGGTGACATGTGTGCAGGTTAGTTCATCGACCTGAGGATCGTCATTTGTCTCGTGTGAGTTCCCACTGTACTTTGATTACTACCCTACCACGGCTCAAAGGAGTCGTGCAAACAGGTTTTAGTTGGGTACAGTCCCGAGCCACATGGAGGCAGTGAGCGGATCTTCGGGGGTTTCGTCTCTCCCGGTATTGGGGGTGAGGTCGCGCTGTGTCTAGGAGAGCCATTACACGAAGACCTTGGCCAAGGCAGGAGATTTACTGGTAGGTATTCCAGTAGTATCTCAGGGTGTTCTGGGCTACACTCCGACACGACTTGTACCGCTTTTGGGGGTCTGACTTTTACCAACCCCCTAGGCCCGCCATGCGATACTCATAGACGAACGGACCGGACTGTACGGATATTGTCACTGACAGGCTCAGTTGGGTGTCGGGGTGAGCTTCCTCATCGACGTCCCTTTTAGTCAATAGCTGGTGGCCCGTCACGTATTGGCTTATACCTCTGACGTGCTAGTGGTTAAATCCACAGCCATAGTATTGACGAGTCTTTAGAGTCCACCACACTTTCAGTTACTCAAGCTTTCGGGCGAAACGCTGTAGAGGCCGTATGGAGATATGGCAGGGTCCGATCAGATACGTGCGGTATTGCACGGATCAGGATCGGACGGTTTGTACTAGTAGCCGTATAGGTATATGGCAGGGTTCGATCAGATACGTGCGGTATTGCACGGATCAGGATCGAACGGATATTACTAGCCGGCTTTGGTTTAAGCCGGTCCTAGTTTAGTACAGTGTAGATTTTGTCTCTTTGCATTTGTATCCGGTCGGAATACAAATGCGAGTGTGTATGCACAGTATGGGGTTTTCCTGTAATTTATTACGGGACCAGTTTTCTGGAGTTGCCAGTTTGCATTCCGTTCCGGCCGGTTTTCCTTTGTTCTTTCCCGGCCGGACTTTTTCGATGGAGGGGGTTATTTGCAATTGTGCAAATAACATTTGTGGAGGGGGTTTCTTGTAAAAGATTGATTATGATAGCTTTCATTTCTTTTCAACCATGCTTTTGCTTTATGAGATTTGATTGTGATAAAGTGAGGGTATGGGTTGAATAGTAAAGCATGGTTGTATGTTTTCTTGTCTTGGGTTGTGGTCACCTCCTTCTTCTCCTACACTCACCTCCCTTCATGCTTTGATATTACCTCCTCCACCATTCTCTTTTGGATGAGAGATTATTCATTATTCAAGAGAGAAAAAGAAAGAGAGAAGAAGAAGAAGAGAGCTTCATCTTGAGAGTTTCATCCATGATATCATTTTCTTGCTAGAAAAATGCAAGCACCATTTTTCTATTCTCCATTCCTCCATCCAAAGGCAACAAACCCCAAAGAGACAAAGCACTACACTTCCTACAGCACATCTTGAGCATGTCGAGTTGCCGGCTTCATGCCCGAGTTGCCTCGGTATAGAGGCAGGAGCCCGTAAAAGATGCAGGCGAGGTGGTGCCCTTCCGGCCAGGAGGCGACGACCGGAGATCCCGCGAGGAGATCGGAGAGGAGATGAAGACCGGAGGACTTGGATCGTCGGTATATCTCTAACCTATCTTGTTAGTTAGCTAGACTAGTTTAATGGTCACGATCCGGAGTTTTGTGCGCGGTGGTGCCGGTTTGCAAAGTCCGCAAAATTTAAGTTTACCACCGTTTCCGCGTTTGGCCGTCGGATTGACGGCCGGGGCGCCGCCGTGCACTTACAGTGGTATCAGAGCCTCGCCATTAACATAGTCTAGCTTGGTGTAATGTGTTTTACGTTTCCGATCGAACAAAATCCCGAAAACTCATATTTCAAGCACGACAGTTTTCTGTTGAAATTTTTTGGTCTCGAAAAATTTTTCAGGTTGTAAAATATTGATGTACTGGAAAATCTAAGAGTTCTGTAAAAATTTGACGATGTAACTCCACAGTTGGAGCGCGGATCCGCCGCGAAACTCCCCCTCGTGCGGCCCTTCCGCCGCGCACTATTCACATCACATCACCAAATTTTTTCAGAGGCCTTGTGGGCTGAAAATAGGGCTTTTGGGATATTAACATTGGGCCCAGTGTTTCTGTGAGTGCTACAGTTTTGATTTGGGGCCCACTTGTTATTTTTTGATCAATCGGAAAATTTTAAACACATTTTTCACAGTATTTACATTATATCTGCGACCGTGAATGTCACTCGATCGGTAAATCCTGTCTAACTGCTATAGCCTGGTTAGACGGATTTGCGAACGTGACTTTCACGTTGATGTTCTATGTTTTTGCTGTGATGTTGCGGATCGGTCGTGGGGATAGCCTGGATGCAATGCTAGTACAGTTTTGTTGTATTATGTACATTTGACATTGCGGGGCGAGCGTCCGACATGTGGACTGCCGTCACTGCCTGTTTGTATTATTCTTTTGGGGCACGACCTGGTTGCGGTCGATGTACCCGGTGTATGTATATTTTACTTTCTGTACTAGGATTGCCCCGCGGAGGGGTGCACGGATAGCCGGGTCCTAGAGGGCAACAAGCCCGCATCTCATGGCATTGAGACGGAGGGGCTTCACTCTAGAATTGGCGGGCTATTCGCCGCACTCGTAGGGGGTACAGGTTGACCCAGGAGGGGTGCCCAAGTTGCCGGATTCCGTGAAGTGCTGGGTGGTCCATTCACGGAGCTGAAGGGGGCTGCCTCGCTTCAGGTTTTGGCGGGTGACTTGCCGCGCCCGTAGGGGTCTAGGATTTCATTGCACAGGCTATCCACACGACCAGGGGAACGTCGGGTTTCAGTAGTGGCTCTGTGAAACCCGGGGGTCCCAGATATCTGTATTGTTTCTGTGATGCTGTACATTTCTGTGATGTTGCATTTCTTATCACGCCTTGAGCGAAATATAATATATTGGTATATATATTAGTAGATGTTGTATATGTTTTTCATCCGCGCTAGTCCAGTCCCCGCTCTGTCGTTAGTAAGCTAACCTAACGGGTGATGACGGGACCCAGTGGCGAATGCGGATGGCATATACGTACATCAGTATATTTTCGTTCTTTTTGGTGTGATCAAATGATGGGACTGCATTGATTCGGATCAATGCAAGTTTAAAAACAAACCTAATCTGATGTTGTTGGAACACTTTTCTAAAAGCTGTTATTGCAGGGACGTTCACTTCTGTTTTGCATCGTGGTATTCATTTGGAATATCCTGCTCCTCAGTCGACGAGGCAAGGGCCGAGATCCCTTCACCGGGAGTGACCCCTTGGACAGAAGTTTGCATCAGGGCATTAACTTCACTATAGCCGATTACTTTTGCTTTGCACCGTGGTATTCAGTTCGAATATCCTGCACCCCATTCTACGGGGAAAGAGCCGAGATCCCTTCACCGGGAGTGACCTCTTTAGCAACGGTTTTCGTCACTATATTTTTAAAAGCTATCCGTTCCTTCGACGATATCAAGTTCTTTACGTTAAAGGTTTTCGCCAGAAACCATTCGTAGCCCTCCGTCATTTCAGTTAAATATTCGGTAGTATTCAAGCTATGTATTTTGACCTCACGCCAAGGCATAGTGATTGGTAGCTGCCGGGTATTTATCTGTTGCATAGATAGATGCGTTGGTTTGGGACAGTCGTGCTACTATTTTGGCCTACGTCAAGGGTATGTACGGGTGGATTCAAATTAACCTGGATAATGACGGGTAGAACTTGACATGTGACTTATGATATTTTGACCTCACGCCAAGGTCATAAGAGCATGGGGCAGAAATCACATCGGGAGTTTCAAAAGAACTGAAACTTGCCAGATATGCGCATACCTTCTGGAGTGTGATACCGTGAGCGGATTCCGTCACGTTATCATGCGATGAGAGTTGGATCCCGATTCCCACTGATGAGTTAGTATACTCCTCGGGTGACCCCGACTAATTCTTCTTTCAGGTTTGGAGGAGAATTTGAGGTACAGTGGGAGGTTTCCAGATTAGGTAAATTGGTAACCATTCTGATCTAGGATAGAGTGCACGCTGAGTGTTTCTTTTCTCTCTCTCTTTGGCAGCGACCGTTGACCCGACCCTAAGACTATGACTCAGTGACCAAGTTGACCGAACCTTCTTAACACTGGCTTTTGGATTGTCAGAGTTGCAGACCTCATTGCCACTCCTACTTTTACCCTTTTCTCCAGGACACCCCGTATTACTGCGAACGTCCACTTCCATTGGACAAAACCATCGTATGGTTAGATACGAACTCGAAGGAATTCGAGGATGGTTTCCGGTTCTGGAGAAAACGAATAGGATTATTCAGTTGTCTTTTCCTTTTTGCCTCCTCTCAAGTTAGTGAGTACTCCTTGGTTTAGGAGTAGTACACCTATTACGCAAATTGGATAGTCTTCTTCCAAACCATAGGCTGGTGCCGACCGGTAGGGAAGGAAGAAAGCCAATTAGCCTAAACGGTGTACAGAAGGTATTAAGTTAAGACAAAGTAAGGGATTAGTAAGAGGGCAAAGTAAATTGCAACAGATATTCACGACCAAACCATGTATTCCTTCGCCAATCCTAAATCACCTTTGTATTTCTCCAGGACACTCCGTATCATTACGAAGATCCCATTTTATTGGATAATCCATCGTATGGTTATATACGAACTCGAAAGGAACTCGTTCCAGTTCGGGGATGGATCCTGGTTCAGGAGAAATAGGAATAAAGTACATTCAGGTGTCTTTTATCTTCACCTTCTCTCGCGATGCGAGTGCTCCTAGGATTAGGACAATACACCCTTTATGCTTTTTGGATAGTCTTCTTCCAAACCATAGGCTGGTGCCGAACGGTAGGGAAGGAAGAAAACCATTTGGCCTAAAGGGGTGTACAGAAGGTAAAGACTAAAGACATATGAAGGGATTTGGAGAGGTGGCAAAGAACTATACGGTTACAGTCGTGAATCTGGAAGAGGCATTACTAGGAATACCGGGATACCCCATCGAAACATTTCAATGTTTCAGTCTCACTGTGTACTGTTAATGGAAAACTGATTTCCCGATTAGACACTTACTCCAGGGTATGTATTTACCAGGTATGATTCTCACATCTGTATGGTTTTACAGATGATGAGTGGGAGTGAGTTATTGGGAATTGGGTGATCATCCTCATTTTTTGAGGAAGTCACCTGGGTTGTTTGCAAGTTAGCAATTATTTGGTTTTGAATATCCGCGGTTATGCACCAATTTCAAATTGATATATCTGTACGTCTATTTTCATAGAGTGGGATATACCTTTTGATATTATGTCGATGACATTTACCTATATCAGTGGATGGTTAGGTAAGGAGCATTAAACAGCGGTGTAATTCTTCTTAACCAAAAGTACAGTTTTCAACCTACGACACACAGTGAATGAGTCACTAGACTCAAGGGACTTATACAGAGTATTGTATGTTGTCCAGTGTACATCAGGATAGAGGGGTTGGTCCTCGTACTGTATTCTGTTTACTTTTGACTTCTCTAGTTCTTAGACATGTGTTTCGTAGAAACACAGGGTCTAAGTTTTGAGGAGTTATAGGTATTTGAATAGAGTAGAGAACCAGGTATAGCAAGTATCGGGATTCTTCAAAGTGATCGAAGATGTAGATACTTGTGTGTGGTATTCAGTTAATAGTAATGATAAAGAGAAATTACTTCTCTTTCAGGTTACTCATAATTGGAAGTATTCCTAAGTTGAGTAACGCTGATCGACCTCCTTCCAATTAGTTGACATGCACTGGAGAAAGCTGCATGATTTGAATCTGGTTCAATTAAATCAGTGCCTCTGGTTCTATATTGGATGTAGAACAGTTCATATCTTAACGTTGTTAAGGTACGGGGAGTTGTCCGGCTTATGCTTAAAACCAGACACTGGACAACTCAAGGCACGTTTCTGTAATGGCTGTTTGTGGGTTGACCCAGGCTATGACGCGGGTTGATTTTCTACCATCTGGATGAACAATAGCAATATTGTTCTAGACTCGCCACAGTTTTATTAAAAATGGATTTTTTCAAAAACAGCAGTGGGAGTATGGTAGAACTGGAAGTGATTCCAGAACCGCAAACGATTACTGAAGATTTGATAAGGAACCTGAAGATTCAATCTGATTTGACATTCCATTGGCCACTCCGCAGATAAGGTGGGTAACTTCAGGCACCCGAGAGGTACTCCGGTAGCCTCAAGGACGGTGACAGGGAAGTTCTTGTTTACCCACAATTACCATTGCTGTTGTTCCAGGCTACGAGACCCGGCGGGAGGATGAGTATAGCGTCGTTCTAAACTGGTTTTAGAAGTGCACGTGTATATGACTCTGCCAGAGGGTTGTCGTAGTCAGTGGGAGCAGCGGAAGCATTGGTGGACAGGTAGCTTATGTCTATTTATAGACTAGAGCAGATGTAGCGGAGATAGATCATCTATTTCTGACGTGACAGTCATGGGTTTGACTTCATCAGAATAGGGGATGGATCTGTTGAGAAGGTAGTAGGGTGTGACATCCTGGTATTTGGATGACATACACAGAGTAGGAAAGGAAACTCCTATACTACAATCGGTTATACTTTGGTCGTCACACAGTGGTTTCTCCACAAAGGAATGGATTTTATATCAGACATACTGGTTACTAGATCTATGGTTTTAGATCTAGATTTGGGTGGTTTCCCAATCTGGGTACTTGGACAGCATTCTGAGAGTATTTAGAATGGACGACTCCTGGCACGGTAGTGTACCTGCAGGTAATGGAGTCACCCTCTCTAAAGGTGTCTTACAGACTAAAGTGGAGAGGGACGTGCATGATTGGCAGATCACTTGCTCAGGCAATTGAGTCAATCATGAGATGTCAAGTACCACACCAGATGTTGTTCTTGCACTAGATGCAATAAGTTGACATTGATCCAATCCTGGAGAAGCAGTCGGAAGCAGTTTTAGAACATAAGTGGATGTTCTAGGGATATGATAACGACAGCCTTATTCAAGAGACAGTTATCATTCCAGGCTTCCAAGGTGACATGGACGACAAGGAGGTTGTCAGAGCTATAGTTTTTCCTTCTGATGAGGGGCAGTATTTTGGACAGGTGGTCCAAGGCAATACTGAGGGAGGCATGGCGCAGAATACTGATTAAGTTCAGTTGTCGATACAGTCTAAGAAGTTTGGATTTGGAGTTCATTTATGAGCTAAGTCCCATCAGACATCCAGACACATTCTAAGACAGGTATTGCTCATTTCGGGAGATGGCTTTCTCCGCGAACTTGAGATATAGAGAGACATAGAAAGAAACTTCTAGGCGGATCCACTCACTGAGGCTATTCCTCGACCGCAATAGTTTCACAAACGGGATTAGTGAGACTGGCTAGTAGAGGAGTTGGATGTTCGGTATCACACGGGCTGTGAGTATGCGACATCGCAATAATTAGCCTTGAGTGCAAGTGGGAGATTGTTGGAGATAGTGCCCTCAGAGTCAATTATTGGATCACAGGCACGTGATTGCAATGATTGAGAGAGGACCTATCCCGGTAGGACAGTCTTACTCGAGATGATAGTATGCTATCTGGTTTACCTTTATCATCGTGTACTGTTTTAAGTGACATGACACGTCGCTATTACACGTTGATAGAGCCCCTAGGATTCTTGCTTGACTGCCAGTAGTATGAGGGCGATCATATAAGTGAGAGCTGGAGTCTATAAGCACATCCTTAAAAGGTCCCTAGTCGTGGGAGTTTCGAGACAGGGCATCGATTCTCCAGAGTAGACTAGTGTATACAGTCGAGACCCCGACGAGGGGCGGTGGCCGGTCTCACAAGCCATTGGTGTCAGTTGGATCACCTAAGATGTATACTGGTGCTCATTGGGTTATGAGTACACCGGACAGGACTCGCCGGGAACATGCTAGTTGGTCATATACCAGACGTCAGATGGCAGTTCCCTGGTGACATGTGTGCAGGTTAGTTCATCGACCTGAGGATCGTCATTTGTCTCGTGTGAGTTCCCACTGTACTTTGATTACTACCCTACCACGGCTCAAAGGAGTCGTGCAAACAGGTTTTAGTTGGGTACAGTCCCGAGCCACATGGAGGCAGTGAGCGGATCTTCGGGGGTTTCGTCTCTCCCGGTATTGGGGGTGAGGTCGCGCTGTGTCTAGGAGAGCCATTACACGAAGACCTTGGCCAAGGCAGGAGATTTACTGGTAGGTATTCCAGTAGTATCTCAGGGTGTTCTGGGCTACACTCCGACACGACTTGTACCGCTTTTGGGGGTCTGACTTTTACCAACCCCCTAGGCCCGCCATGCGATACTCATAGACGAACGGACCGGACTGTACGGATATTGTCACTGACAGGCTCAGTTGGGTGTCGGGGTGAGCTTCCTCATCGACGTCCCTTTTAGTCAATAGCTGGTGGCCCGTCACGTATTGGCTTATACCTCTGACGTGCTAGTGGTTAAATCCACAGCCATAGTATTGACGAGTCTTTAGAGTCCACCACACTTTCAGTTACTCAAGCTTTCGGGCGAAACGCTGTAGAGGCCGTATGGAGATATGGCAGGGTCCGATCAGATACGTGCGGTATTGCACGGATCAGGATCGGACGGTTTGTACTAGTAGCCGTATAGGTATATGGCAGGGTTCGATCAGATACGTGCGGTATTGCACGGATCAGGATCGAACGGATATTACTAGCCGGCTTTGGTTTAAGCCGGTCCTAGTTTAGTACAGTGTAGATTTTGTCTCTTTGCATTTGTATCCGGTCGGAATACAAATGCGAGTGTGTATGCACAGTATGGGGTTTTCCTGTAATTTATTACGGGACCAGTTTTCTGGAGTTGCCAGTTTGCATTCCGTTCCGGCCGGTTTTCCTTTGTTCTTTCCCGGCCGGACTTTTTCGATGGAGGGGGTTATTTGCAATTGTGCAAATAACATTTGTGGAGGGGGTTTCTTGTAAAAGATTGATTATGATAGCTTTCATTTCTTTTCAACCATGCTTTTGCTTTATGAGATTTGATTGTGATAAAGTGAGGGTATGGGTTGAATAGTAAAGCATGGTTGTATGTTTTCTTGTCTTGGGTTGTGGTCACCTCCTTCTTCTCCTACACTCACCTCCCTTCATGCTTTGATATTACCTCCTCCACCATTCTCTTTTGGATGAGAGATTATTCATTATTCAAGAGAGAAAAAGAAAGAGAGAAGAAGAAGAAGAGAGCTTCATCTTGAGAGTTTCATCCATGATATCATTTTCTTGCTAGAAAAATGCAAGCACCATTTTTCTATTCTCCATTCCTCCATCCAAAGGCAACAAACCCCAAAGAGACAAAGCACTACACTTCCTACAGCACATCTTGAGCATGTCGAGTTGCCGGCTTCATGCCCGAGTTGCCTCGGTATAGAGGCAGGAGCCCGTAAAAGATGCAGGCGAGGTGGTGCCCTTCCGGCCAGGAGGCGACGACCGGAGATCCCGCGAGGAGATCGGAGAGGAGATGAAGACCGGAGGACTTGGATCGTCGGTATATCTCTAACCTATCTTGTTAGTTAGCTAGACTAGTTTAATGGTCACGATCCGGAGTTTTGTGCGCGGTGGTGCCGGTTTGCAAAGTCCGCAAAATTTAAGTTTACCACCGTTTCCGCGTTTGGCCGTCGGATTGACGGCCGGGGCGCCGCCGTGCACTTACACACCACATAGACAATATTCAAGAATAGTAAAGATAACATGATGCGGAATTTAAAGAAAACAAGATAGAAGAAAATATCACCTTTTATTTAATCAACAATTTCAATACATTCTTTCAAGATCTACAAGAAGAAGAAAATCGATCGTTGACTCGGCTTCGCTCGTCTTCGTGGATCGTGGATCTACTTTGATCTCTTGCCCGATGGAAGATCGGCTCGGCTCATAAAAGGGTTGAAGGCATCTTGCTTGGCTTGCACTCAAGATCTTGAATTGTGGTTGGATTTAGGGTTAGGGTTTCCTACAAGCTCTCTCACTAAACTTGAGGAAGAGGAAGATGGAGAAAGAGAATGGCTAAAATCAAAGATGTTGAATCTTTTCCTAGATGCCAAGATATCTCATCTGATCTCCTCAATGAATGAGTCTAGGGTCTTATTTATAGAACTTTCAAACCCTAGGTTTAGGTTTAAATTGAACTTTTGTTGGCAAAGTTTGTTGGCAAAGTTTGTTGGGCTTTAGCTTAGGGTTTAAGCAAGGGTTTAGGAAAGTTCTAGAAGTATTAGGCTAGTTTAGGAGTTTGCTGATCTGGTGGAAGTATCTGGAATCTTCTGGAAGTTTGTGTGCATTATTGAGCTGTAGCCACTGAAACAGGAGTTTCGATGCAATTTGAGGAGCTGAGTCCCTGGGCCCGCCGCGGATCCGCCGCAAGTGCATGGTAATGGCCGCTCTTCCGCGGCTCATTGATGGGCATGAGCCTTGGGCTTTCTGGTGAAGCTTGGAACTGCTGTTTGGGCTTTTCTCTGATGTTTAGAATTGCAGTTTCCCTTCTGTGTTGATACCAGATTTGAGTTCAGTGAGTTTACGAGCACTTGTAATGGTCGAGCACGCTTTCCTTTTCCTGCACAGATATCTCAACACGGGTTGCAAGATATGGAAAATATGCTATGTAATGCAATGCGGTCAATTTCCCTAAAAATGCCGGTTTTAAGGTCGAATACATGTAATTTGATATTTTGCGACCGATTAGCTAATATGTGAATTATGAATACCGTACACTTTTATATGTATGCAGATGATAAGGAAATTGCCGGTTAAAATATGCAATATTTTCGACTGATTAAATACCCCCAAACTTAATTTCGATCGTCTCGAGCGAATGTTTTATTAAAAGGAGAAGGAGAAAACAAAGAAAGAGAAAAACTAACTAGCACACTTTCGTAGGCAACACGATTGCACTGAGCATGTGCAACAAGCCTTTAAACCTCTAGGTGTCCCTAGTAGGAGGAGTGTTGTCTCCTGAGGGTTTTCAGCGGATTGCACCCACAAAATCCAAAAATAAAAGCAAGATCATGAATATTACATTTAAAGAAAAGAATTGTAAAAGAAAGACTTTGAAAATTAGGGTTTCCAACTAAGCTAGCTTTTCGGTTGTCATGAGCCCTATCTTAATGGTCATGAAAAAATGTCAGAAATCACGTCCTCCCTCAATAAAACATCGTCTTATTCTTCATTCCTATCTTTATTCCAAACATCGATCATATCACCCTGCGTGTGTGTAAAGACATCCCTACACCCGGAGAATTCAATTCAAGCTATCATACCCTTGCCCATCGGCCTCAGTACTTCTTGGCAAACGAGATTGCTTACACACTTTCATGCGACCGTTAATACTTCTTGAGGTACTAACCGACCGATTACTAATGTGCTTGCTAACTTGGTGTATTTTCCTAGTCTTGCACCACCTCAGGCATAGCAGTGATTCCCAGACCAGTTGACCTTGGGGCACTAGGTGAAGAAGCACCCTTTTGCTATATATTTTTCTTGCCCTTGGTGATAACAAAACCAGTATCCATTTTTTTTCACCACTTTAAAACACATTTTTCTTTTTTCATACTTTTGGCTTTAAGACAAGAGCATTTCAAGGTATCCTCTACTATCCCAGGCTTTAAGACGCGTGTAAGTGCGAATAGCAGGGTAGCAACGTTCAAAATGTTTGGCTTCCAGAATAGAAACTATTTTTCAGACTTATTTTTATCCTCAGATTAGTGACGTCCTTCATCTTACTAACCCTTGGGACAACGGCTCATAACTACTTATTACTAGTTCGTATAAGAAAACTTCTAATTTTCTTAGTTTTCTAAAATTTTTCCAATCTCATGGATGTAATTGTTCACTGTCTAAACTTTCATTATCTTATTTATATACAAAAAAGTGTAAATATTAAAATTATTTTTATATTTGAAAATTTTTAAATTTTTATGGGTTTTGAAAATTTTTCAATTTTTATAGATTTTTAAAAGAAATGTTTTGTGCTTATGCAGATGATATGCAAATGATGCAAAAATAAGCACAAACCTCCCCCAAACTTGTTTTCAACAGTGTCCTCACTGTTGTCGACAGTTATATCTACAAAAAACATGTAAATCTGGAAGGAATTATTAGTGGGGGCAAAATATATAAGTGAAGAACTTCCCCCAAACTTATTTTATTTACTCACCTTCATTCAAAAGATGATGCAATGATATACTGGACATGAAAGTGAGACGGAGGAATTTTAATCAAAATAAACTGGCTCTTGTAAGAACAAGAGCTCCTCCGTGGGGTCAGTGGAAAAATACGGCTTTAATCTATGTCCATTTACTTTGAAAACAGTGCCGTTTTTAACATTTTGAACTTCTACTGCCCCGTGCGGGTATACAGACCGCACAACAAAAGGTCCCTTCCAACGAGATCGGAGCTTACCCGCATGAAGGTGTAATCGTGAATCATAAAGAAGGACTTTTTGACCAGGTAAAAATGTTTTCCTTACAATGTTTTTATCGTGAAAAACCTTAGTCCTATTCTTTGTGATTACAGCATTATCATAAGCTTCATCGCGGAGTTCGCTTAGCTCGTTAAGTTGCAGCTTCCGAAAGTTGCAAGCAAGGTTTAGATCAAAATTTATTTCCTTTATAGCCCACAATGCTTTATGTTCTATCTCAACAGGTAGATGACATGCTTTACCAAACACTATCCTATATGGAGACATTCCTAGATCGGTCTTATATGCAGTCCTGAATGCCCAAAGAGTATCCGTCAATTTGGTCGACCAGTCTTTTCTATTTTTTGCAACAGTTTTCTCCAGGATAAGTTTGATTTGTCTGTTTGAGATCTCATCCTGCCCGCTTGTTTGGGGGTGATAGGGTGTAGAAAGACGGTGGTTGATTGAGTATTTCCGCATCAGAGTCTCGAAAGATCTGTTGCAGAAGTGTGCCCCATTATCGCTAATAATAGCGCGTGGATGTCCAAATCGCGAGAAGATATTCTCTTTCAAGAACTTAATGACAACTTTCCTGTCATTAGTGCGACTTGGAATGGCTTCTACCCACTTGGAGACATAATCAACCGCCAGCAATATGTACAGATTCCCAAAGGAGTTGGGAAAAGGACCCATAAAATCTATGCCCCAAACATCAAACATTTCAACAACCAGAATGGGTTGCTGAGGCATTTCATTCCTTTGGGATATTCTACCCGTATACTGACATTGTGTACAGGTTTTGCAATGTTCAAATGCGTCCTTGAATAAGGTCGGCCAATAAAATCCACATTGCAAAACCTTTTCCGCTGTTTTTCTGGGACCAAAGTGACCCCCACAGGCCTGATCATGACAAAATGAAAGAACACTCTTGAACTCTTCATTCGGGATGCACCGGCGAATGATCTGATCAGGACAATATTTAAACAAATAGGGCTCGTCCCAGTAATAGTGTTTTACTTGGGAAAGAAAGCGGTATTTGTCCTGTTTTGACCAATCGCTCGGTATCAGTCCCGTGGCATGATAGTTCACAATATCCCTGAACCATGGTTCAGTGGATACACTCAAGAGTTGTTCGTCAGGGAACGAGTCATTGATCGGCTGGGTCACAGGGGAAGAAACGATGCGTGAAAGGTGGTCAGCTACTACGTTTTCACATCCTTTCTTATCTTTGATAACAAGATCGAATTCTTGTAAAAGAAGGATCCAACGTATTAGTCGACCTTTGGCATCTTTCTTCGCCAACAGATGTTTTAAAGCGGAATGGTCAGTATATACAACAATAGGTGAGCCGATTAAGTAAGGCCTGAATTTTTCTAATGCGAATACAACCGCTAATAGTTCTTTCTCTGTGGTTGTATAATTGATTTGCGCATCATTCAGGGTCTTACTAGCATAGTAAATCACGTGTGGCATCTTTTCAATGTGCTGTCCTAGGACAGCACCTACTGCAAAATCAGATGCGTCACACATCAGCTCAAAGGGGTAGTCCCAGTTTGGTGATGATAAAACGGGGGCTGAAGTGAGTGAGTGTTTAAGTGAGTCGAAAGGTGTCTCGCAATCCGAGTCAAAGTGGAAGGTCGTATCCTTGGCCAGGAGTAGTGTTAAAGGTCTAGCAATTTTGCTAAAGTCCTTTATGAATCTCCTATAAAAGCCAGCGTGGCCAAGGAAAGAGCGAATATCTTTGACGCTTTTGGGATGAGGGAGGTTTTGAATGACATCTACTTTAGCTCTGTCAACCTCAATGCCTTTCTGTGAAATGATATGTCCAAGGACTATTCCTTCTTGGACCATAAAGTGGCATTTTTCCCAGTTCAAAGTCAAGTTCTTCTCTTTGCATCGAGTAAGAACAGCGTCCAGATTCGCTAGGCATTCAGAAAAAGAATCTCCAAAAATCGAGAAGTCGTCCATAAAGATCTCCAGGAAATTCTCTACCATATCAGAGAATGTCCCCATCATACACCGCTGAAAGGTAGCGGGAGCATTGCATAGCCCGAAGGGCATGCGACTGTAAGCAAAGGTACCAAAAGGACAAGTAAAAGTGGTTTTATCTTGATCCTTTTTGGCGATGGGGACCTGATTGTAGCCTGAGTAACCGTCCATGAAACAATAGTATTGTCGTCCCGCTAAGCGTTCCAGCATTTGATCAATAAATGGTAGAGGAAAATGATCTTTCCTCGTAGCAGCGTTGAGTTTTCTATAATCGATGCATACACGCCACCCAGTTTGGGTGCGTGTCTGAATCAACTCATTCGCTTCATTTGTGATCACAGTGATGCCGGATTTCTTAGGAACGACGTGTATAGGACTTACCCACTGGCTATCGGAGATCGGGTATATAATACCACTATCTAAGCATTTGACGATCTCTTTCATGACAGCTTCCTTCATGACGGGATTTAACCGTCTCTGTGGTTCTCGGGTCGGTCTGGCATCATCCATCACATGTATATGATGTTCAACTATCAAGGGACTGATCCCTTTGATGTCCGCCATACTCCAACCAAACGCCTCTTTATTAGATCTTAATACCGATAAAAGTGCATTCTCTTGCTCTGATGCAAGGGAAGCGGATATTATAACCGGTAAAGTCTCCTTCTCACCAAGATATGCATATTTAAGGTGAGAGGGTAAAACCTTGAGATCTAATTCAGGCGGAGAAATGATAGAAGGAAGGATCATAGAATGATTTTTGGATTTATAAAGAAGCTCAGAGCCTGTGAAAGATACAGACTCGGGTGGAGAAAAGTCAGAAGTGCAGGACTCAAGTGTAAGTGCAGTGTCCTCACTAAGATCAAGTGTAAGATCAAGCAGAGATGTGCTAATGTCATCGAGATCAGTAAGCAAAGTTCCTCGGCTCCACAACTTTCGGGAGCGATCTCATGGACAGAGCACACATCTAAAATATGAGCACTAGGTTCTGATGGCTGACTTCCTACTCTGTAGATATTTAGTTCGATGGTCATATATCCAAATGATAAATTCATTGAACCATTTCTACAGTTTATAACAGCGTTAGAAGTGGCAAGGAAAGGACGACCTAAAATCACCGGAATTTGGCCCCGGGGGTTTGCTACAGGATGTGTGTCGAGCACAATGAAGTCTACAGGGAAAACAAACTCCCCGACCTTTATCAACACATCCTCTAATTCACCCCTTGGTTTGGTGATAGATCGGTCTGCCATCTGGAGAGTATAATGAGCAGGTTTCAGCTCTCCAATTCCTAGTTGCTCATAGACAGAATAAGGTAACAGGTTAACACTCGCGCCAAGGTCTAAAAGAGCACGATTTATGTTTTTACCCCCAATCGAAATCGATATTGTAGGACATCCTGGGTCCTTTCGTTTCTTTGGTAGCTGGGGAATAAAAGCAGTGCTGATATTATTAGCCATAAAAACCTTCTTTGGCACTTGAGTCTTCCTCTTCCTAGTGCACAAGTCCTTTAGAATTTTCGCGTAAGCGGGGACTTGTTGAATCGCATTTAGGAGAGGGATATTGATGTTAACCTGTTTGAACATTTCTAAAATTTTCTCCATATGAGGACTCGTTCTGTTAGCCCTTAGCCGATTCGGGTAAGATGCTTTCGCAATAAGCGCAGGGTCCATCATAGGAGAAGGGAAGGGGGGTAGACGAGAACCCAAAAAAGGTGTGGGGACCGTCTGTGGAGAACTATAAGGGTTGGGTGAAGGTGTTGAGCCTAAAGGGAACTGGAGAATAGGCTCGTGCGAAAGTGGTTTGGTAGAAGAAGAAGGATCAGAAGGAGAAGTGTGTGTATGTGGAAAGGTCTCAGCCGGGGTTTTGATATGATTTTCAGTATTATCAATATCTTCCCCGACATTATTATTCAGCACTCTTCTCGATCTCAACGTTGTAATGGCATTTACATTGTAATGCCCAGGATTCTGTAGGGGTTGAGAGGGAAGTTTCCCTTTTTCTCTCGCACTCATTTAAGCTTTGAGGCGTGCGATTTCAGCTTCCATCGTTCTAATACTCTCAGCTTGTGACGCTGAGTTTTTCTTTATTTCACTGACGGAAGATCTAACCTCAGTCGAAACCTCCATGAAATTTGATAAAAGTGATTTCATGGTTTGATTAAATTGAGAGAAATCGTCAGAACAGGACTGCATAGGATTAGACTGTGCAGGAGTGTTGCCCTGGTTTTGTGACTGGTAGGGGTGCTGAGTGAGTTGGAGGGGTTGCTGCTGTGGTGGAGGAAGAGCCCTTTGAAATTTATTAGTGTTTGGAACCGTGTTTTGAGATTGATTTTGGTTCCAAGCAAAATTCGGGTGGTTCCTCCAACCCTGATTGTACGTGGAAGAATATGGATCGTTTCGCGGTCGTTGAAATGCGGCATTAGAATGCTCGTGACCTTGAAACGCCGAGTTTAAAAGACATTCTTCCGTTAAGGGTGACGGATCAGAACAGCACCCACAAACAGTTTTGGGGAGTGATACCGGGTTTAGGGAGGCTGCTGCAAATTTGTGTTCCATAGCGTCGAGCTTCTTTTGCATTGCTGCCATTTCTGCTCGAACACCTATGGACACATCTATTTGGTGTACGCCACCCCTATTCAATGGTTGGGTTCCACTCTCCCAAATTAGTGATTTTTCAGCGAACTCTTCTAAGTATCGCCAAGCTTCCCCATCATCCTTAGTCATAAATGCACCTTGACACATATTTTCAAGGCTCTGTTTAGTGCTAGGGTTACTGCCCTCATATATGATTCGGCAAAGCTCCCATCTCGGGATGCCGTGATGAGGACATTGAACCAATAGATCCTTGAAACGTTCAAAGTATTTTGAAAATGGTTCGGTAGGGAGCTGGGCAAATTGGTTCAGTTCGCTACGGATTCGAGCCGTCTTTTGGACTGGGTAAAATTTCTTCAGGAATGCTGCTACGAATTCTTCCCAATTCGTAATAGAGTGTGCAGTAGTGTTATATAGCCACTTCTCGGCTATATCGCACAATGTAAATGGAAGAATTCGTAGACGCATCGCATCCACAGAAAGTTGAGACGTACCCATCATTGCGTATACGTTTTCAAATTTGGTAATGAAAACGTAAGCGTCCTCGGTCTCGAGTCCGTGGTATTTGGGTAAAAGGTTGATATACTGGGGCTTGATTTCAAAGTTATCCCCATTGGCTGGTGGTGTGGATAAGCAGGTCGAAAGAGGACCTCTATGTGGATAGCATCTTTCCTGGAGAGAAATGTGGGGAGGATTCTGCGCACCAACGGAAGGTGGCAGATTAGGGTTAAAGAAGTTTGATGGATTCGGATCCATCGGTGTGGGTGTGGTAGTAGGTAAAGAAAAGGTAAATGGAGAATTATCGACTTCGGAGTCGATAAAGGGTACGCGGACTAAACGGGCACTAGAATCCCGTGTCCAGCCTATCTTGTACTAAAAAGGGTTAGTACAAGTGGCAGCGTTGACTTATAATTAGGGGTAAAATGAATGCGGTGTTTGCTTTTGAAAAGGGACGGATTTTGAAAAAATGATGCGACAACCAAATGCAGCAACACAACCCTAAAATCTAATGGTCACCTAGGTCCGGCTCTAGACCGCTCCTAACTGCCAAAAGACAAGTCGCGGGATAAATCCTCCACTGCCTCTTTGTCCCCCTGTGGCCGGATAAGTGCCAGGTAAGTGGGAAGGAACCACCACTACAGTGGGCCTAATTAATAACCACTAGCCTTAGACACACTCGCCTTAGGCACCACAAGAAAACGCGGATAAGCAATTAATTACCCACGGCCCTCTCTTGTCCAAAATGAGCGCGACAGTCCTTAGAGTCATCTCTAGATTTCTTTTAGTTAATGGGGGTAAATGCGGATGCAAGTTTGGTGGTTTTCGGGGCCTAGGAAGGGTAATGAAATCCCCACCTAATTTGGATTTGGCCGTGCCCCTTAAATTCCGTATTTAATATGCAAAACAACCAAGAAAAACAAAATCACGCACAATTTTAATTTGCTTTTGCGGCGCAGCTATTGTTTGCAAAGAATCCTGCAGAAAGGATTAGTTGGAGCTAAAAAGGGCGAGGGAAGAGAGACAGAAATCACCTGCACTCAAAATTATGCAGAGAACCCCCTACACTGCGGCAGTTCCGCCGCGATTACTGGGCTCAGGCCGCGCTTCCGCGCTCCGGTGTTGGGAACAGTGTACAATATTTCAACAGATTCTCTCTGTTGCTTCCCTCAACTCTCCTGTATATCCCAAATAATTTTTCCACAGCACAGAATGCTCCAGATCTCCTTGCAATCAAATCACAACACACGTGTAAGAATTTGTACGAATTTTGATTTCAAGAAGTGAAACGTAATAATTCTTTCACTTCAAACTATAAAATGTAAACGAATTAGCGCGTAATCCCCGGCAACGGCGCCATTTTGATTGATGTAAATTCTCGATGTGTAAATCAAATCAAATAGTCTCCGGCAACGGAGCCATTTGATTGAACTGTAAATTTCAGATGTGTCCTATCGAATCAAAAATTTAAATTGACCGCAATCAAACTACGGTGTCGAATGTAGTTAATGAATGAGTGCGGATCGTCCACAGGGATTTCAAGATTCGTTTGTATTTTAATGTGTTTGAAATGAAAAGTTAAGCAACAATAAAAGAAAACATGATTCAAGAATGATTTGTATTCGTGTGTCACTATTCTCTACTAAAGAATCAAGAAACTATAAACAATCAAGAATCGGGGTTTCAATGGTATTTTCCAAACAACAATCAAGAATAAGAGAGAGGCTCGTAGGAATCGATCGGATCTTTAGATGTGATGTAGTCTACAAGATTTCATATTCTTGTCCTTCGAAGAATTGATACTAGATCAATGGTGATCGACGAGAGTTAGGGTTTTCTTGATGAAATTAGGGTTTCATCTCTTAACCCTTGTTCTTTCGAGGATACCATTTATATTCTAGCCTCTAGCAATTTCAAGAAGCGATCGGATTTCCCCAATCTCGAGCGATGTCGATCAAGAAAGCATCGCAACGAATTGGGTCGTCGATTCTTGAACTTGCTAGGGTTTACAAACTCATGGGATTCAAGAATCGATTACAAATTTGCTACATCATCATACTAAAGATCGTTTTGACTCCCTAACGAGCGGAGTTTTATTCAGACATCACCACATAGACAATATTCAAGAATAGTAAAGATAACATGATGCGGAATTTAAAGAAAACAAGATAGAAGAAAATATCACCTTTTATTTAATCAACAATTTCAATACATTCTTTCAAGATCTACAAGAAGAAGAAAATCGATCGTTGACTCGGCTTCGCTCGTCTCCGTTGATCGTGGATCTACTTTGATCTCTTGCCCTATGGAAGATCGGCTCGGCTCATAAAAGGGTTGAAGGCATCTTGCTTGGCTTGCACTCAAGATCTTGAATTGTGGTTGGATTTAGGGTTAGGGTTTCCTACAAGCTCTCTCACTAAACTTGAGGAAGAGGAAGTTGGAGAAAGAGAATGGCTAAAATCTAAGATGTTGAATCTTTTCCTAGATGCCAAGATATCTCATCTGATCTCCTCAATGAATGAGTCTAGGGTCTTATTTATAGAACTTTCAAACCCTAGGTTTAGGTTTAAATTGAACTTTCCCTCCCAAAGTTTGTTGGCAAAGTTTGTTGGGCTTTAGCTTAGGGTTTAAGCAAGGGTTTAGGAAAGTTCTAGAAGTATTAGGCTAGTTTAGGAGTTTGCTGATCTGGTGGAAGTATCTGGAATCTTCTGGAAGTTTGTGTGCATTATTGAGCTGTAGCCACTGAAACAGGAGTTTCGATGCAATTTGAGGAGCTGAGTCCCTGGGCCCGCCGCGGTTCCGCCGCAAGTGCATGGTAATGGCCGCTCTTCCGCGGCTCATTGATGGGCTTGAGCCTTGGGCTTTCTGGTGAAGCTTGGTACTGCTGTTTGGGCTTTTCTCTGATGTTTAGAATTGCAGTTTCCCTTCTGTGTTGATACCAGATTTGAGTTCAGTGAGTTTACGAGCACTTGTAATGGTCGAGCACGCTTTCCTTTTCCTGCACAGATATCTCAACACGGGTTGCAAGATATGGAAAATATGCTATGTAATGCAATGCGGTCAATTTCCCTAAAAATGCCGGTTTTAAGGTCGAATACATGTAATTTGATATTTTGCGACCGATTAGCTAATAAGTGAATTATGAATACCGTACACTTTTATATGTATGCAGATGATAAGGAAATTGCCGGTTAAAATATGCAATATTTTCGACTGATTAAAATACCAGCACAATACCAATAGAATCAACAAGAACCTGTGTCCAGCAACGACACCTCAAAACTATCACAAATCTCATATATCCATGTCATAGTATCTCTGGCCTCAGCCATCCGGCTGACCCAGCTCAATATCAAAATCTCATCATCTCGCGGCCACGGTCGGTATCCTCTGGATATCCGCCGTGCCAAACAGTCACCGGTAGGTAATCCGTCCCCTGCCAGGCTCAACGTCAACACCACATTCATCTTGCCCCGGGGTACCATACCGGGCCGACCATGTACCCGTGACGGTTCCTCCACTCCTCGACACGGATCTTCAAAACCACAGCAAACTCATGGTGGACGATACTTACATCACTAGAAAACCGCAATTTACATATTTTAAAAATATGATAAGTTTAGAAATTTTGCGGCTTTCCCCCGAAATCCAGAAATCTCATAAAATCTCAAGAAATCCTCATAAGTGCATATGTCAATGATAATGAATGCATATGGTATCAATAATCAAGTTGCGATGTGTGATTAATAGATTAGGCATGAACAAATAATATGATGAAGCACATGCACATGAATAGCAATCCTACGATTTCATTTTAAGGAATTAAAGGCAATAACACAAGTTTAAGTATCATTTATAGTAAAAAGTTTCAATTTAAAGGTTATCTAGTGTGGTGGCATGGCAATTACCAGGGCGTGGGTGTAAGCATGAATAGTGCTCGTGCTGCATATAAAAACCCTGGCAATGGTGCGGTGTCCTATAAAATGGTTTCGCATATGAATGTCAATATAAAGCATGAATGTAGCAAATAATCATACAAGTATTACACCCCTAATTACTAACATTGCTAAGAATCTTTTAAGTTACTAAAACTATCGGGCGACTTGTGCCATCCAACGATAGTCCCCCGTAGATGTTACATCTACTCACCGGAATCCCTAACTAGTCACGTCCAATCACCGCTTTCCCCTTTCGTGCCGCGTCTGACGTCTCCGCGACCGAACCTGGAATTTACATCAATACCAAACATAAGGTTACAAATCAAGAACGACGCAATTCCCTAACGAAAATACTAACGTTCACAAGCTAGGTACGACGTGCACAAGGTGCGCGGAACACACGCGAAAATCGCAAAAACTGCAAAAATCGCCGATTGCGACAAAAAGACTACAACCTAGCATAAACATCCAACCGCATAATTAGTTAGCCACTACACTAAAATTACAACACAACAACCATGCTTCAACCTATATCCATACACAAATCCCTTTTTTGATTTTTATAACCAACAATTTAAATCCAATTTCACACTTGAAAAACCAAAATTAACACATATCGAAGCCCAATTAAGCAAAGTAATCCCTTAAATTAAGTTTGCATAAAACTAGATAACAAAATAACTTAATTAACTAATTAATGGTTTTCTAAACCCTAATTAAAAGTCAAGCCATGAACTAAAAAAAACTAGATTAGGATTAACACTAAAATTAACACTAAGCAACTAGATTAAAGTATTCTAACCATAACAAATTAAAAGAGTAGAAATTATACCTCAAACCTATGGATCTAGCAACAAGAAATTTGCCTCAATGATGGCCTCCTAGCACCATGATTCCAAGCAAGAGAGGTGAAGGAAAAAGGGATGAAGAATGGGGTTTTAATTTATGAGTTTTAGCTTGAATTTTTGAAGCAACTTAATGAATTTTTTGAAGAAAAATGAAAAGATCAAGGAGATGAAGGGGGCTGCTGGAATTTCGGCCAGAACAAAGGAAGGGGATGGTGTGGGATTGTGTGGGAAATGTCTTGGTCAACTCCTACCAACCCACAAAAGACCAAAATTTCATAAGTAACTCATTAGCTACTAAAAATAAGCAATTACCTATACATTTTAGGTATAATTAGTCCTAAACTGCAAAATAACACGAAAGACGGTTTTCGGAAAAATACCGAATTTTCACCGATTTTCAGGAAAACACCAAAACGACTTTTCAAGGCGTTACAATCTTCCCCCCTTAAAGAAATTCGGTCCCCGAATTTAAAAATATAGCTACGCGTACCTTCAAAGAGATGGGAATATTTCTTCCTCATCTTGCCCTCGGTCTCCCAGGTAACCTCCTCGCTGCTCGGTTGGTATAACTTTCGATCTCAACTTCTTCACCTGCCGATCCAGGATGGCCACCGGCTGCTCTGCAAAGGAAAGGTCGCGCTCTAGCTGGACTGTCGGATGCTGAATCGCATGCGAAGGGTCGTGAAGGTACTTGCGGACCATCGAAACATGGAAGACGGGGTGAACATCGGGAAAGCTGGGAGGAAGAGCCAAACGATATGCAACAGCGCCGACACGCTCGAGGATCTCGAAGGGACCTACGAATCTAGGGCTAAGCTTCCCCTTTCGCCCAAAACGCATCACGCCCTTCATCGGAGAGACCCTCAGAAAAACATGATCGCCAACTGCGAACTCTAACCTGCGACGGCGCCTGTCTGCATACGATTTCTGTCTGCTCTGAGCTGCCCTCATCCGGTCTCGGATCAACTGTATCTTCGCTGTCGACTCCTCCACAAGCTGCGGCCCCAAAATACTGCTCTCGCTGAGCTCTGTCCAACAGACGGGCGATCTGCATCTCCTCCCATACAATGCCTCGAAAGGTGCCATCTTAATAGTATCTTGGAAGCTGTTGTTGTAGGAGAACTCCACTAGAGGTAAATGACGATCCCAGCTACCGCCGAAGTCTAAAACGCACGCTCTGAGCATGTCCTCGAGAGTCTGAATGGTCCGCTCTGACTGTCCGTCGGTCTACGGATGAAACGCTGTGCTGAAGCTCAAACGAGTGCCCGAAGCCTCCTGAAGTCTCTGCCAAAGTCGGCTGTGAACTGGGTGCCTCGATCTGACACGATACAAGTCGGTACGCCATGCAACCGCACGATCTCGTCGATATAAAGCTGGGCATACTGAGCGAAACTGAAAGTCGTCTTCACTGGCAGGAAGTGAGCCGCTTTCGTCAATCGATCTACGATCACCCAGATGGAGTCATACCCTCGACTGGTCCTGGGTAGACCCACAACGAAATCCATAGAAATTTTCTCCCATTTCCACTCCGGAATGGGCAAAGGCTGCAACTCTCCCGCGGGCCTCTGGTGCTCGGCCTTGACTTGCTGATAAGTCAGGCATCTCGATACGAAGTCTGTAACGTCCCTCTTCATCATGTCCCACCAAAACACATCTCTCAAATCTCGGTACATCTTGGTGGAACCCGGATGAACGTTGTATGTCGATCTATACGCCTCCTCAAGAATCTCACGTCGTAGTCCCTCAGAATCTGGTACGCACAGTCGAGTCCCAAATCGCAGTACTCCCTGATCATCGATCACGATCTCGGAATCTCTGCCCTGCCTAATCTGCTTCATGATCTCTGAAAGACGGTCATCGCTGGGCTGTGCCTCTCGAATACGGTCAAGTAACTGCGGACGTGCACGAACATGCGCAAGCTGCCCCCCTGTTGGAGTGAACCCGAACTCAACTCGGCTGTCACATAAAATCTGCCAATCTGCTGACGACTGCCTCTGTACTGTGCGCAAACAAGATAGACTACCCCGGGCCTCCTGCTCAAAGCAACCGCCACTACATTATCCTTGCCTGGGTGATACAAAATCTCGCAATCGTAGTCCTTTACTAGTTTCATCCAACGGCGCTGTCTCAGATTCAAGTCTCGCTGCTGAAATATATACTTTAAACTCTTGTGATCGGTGAATATCTGACATGACTCGCCGTATAGGTAATGTCGCCAAATCTTCAGTGCAAAGACCACTGCAGCCATCTCCAAATCATGAGTGGGGTAGTTCTGTTCATGCTTCTTCAACTGCCGAGAAGCATATGCGATCACCCGGCCATGCTGCATCAATACGCACCCTAGCCCCACTCGTGAAGCATCACCGTAGACCACAAATCCGCCTGATCCCGAAGGCAAAGATAATACCGGCGCCGTAGTCAAACAAGTCCGTAGCTGCTGAAAACTGCGCTCGCACTCCTCTGTCCAAACGAAAGGAACTCCCTTCCGGGTCAACCGATCAAAGGTGCAGCTATACGGGAGAAGTCCTGAACAAAACGCCTGTAGTAGCCCGCCAGGCCTAGAAAACTACGGATCTCAGTAACCGATGTAGGTCGGGGCCACGTCTGAACAGCCTCAATCTTCTTCGGGTCCACACAAATGCCGTCTCTCGTAACCACGTGACCTAAGAATCCGACGCTGTCCATCCAGAATGCACACTTGGAGAACTTTGCGAACAGCTGGTGCTCCCTCAGAGTCTGTAACGTAAACCGCAAGTGCTGCTCGTGCTCCTCTCTGCTCCGGGAGTACACCAAGATATCGTCGATAAACACGATGATGCACAAGTCAAGATACGGCCTGAATGTACGGTTCATCAAATCCATGAATGCTGCTGGGGCGTTGGTGAGTCCGAACGACATCACCAAAAACTCGTAGTGGCCGTAGCGCGTGCGGAAAGCTGTCCTCGGTATATCCTCCTGTCGAACTCGCAGCTGATGGTATCCTGATCGCAAGTCGATCCTCGAAAAATATCCCGCACCCTGAAGCTGGTCGAACAAATCATCAATGCGTGGCAACGGATATCTGTTCCGAACGGTAACTTTGTTCAGCTGGCGGTAGTCGATACATAAGCGCAAACTTCCATCCTTCTTCTTGACAAACTGGACCGGAGCACCCCATGGAGAAACACTAGGTCGAATAAGCCCCTTCTCTAACAAATCCTGCAACTGATCCTTCAGCTCTCGAAGCTCTGCCGGGGCCATCCGATAAGGCGGTATAGAAATAGGCCCCGAGCCGGGAATCAAATCGATGCAGAACTCAACATCGCGCTCAGGCGGTAGCCCAGGTAGCTCATCAGGGAAAACATCAGGGAACTCACAAACAACCGGGACCCGGTCCAACGGAACCTCTGCAGCTCGAGTATCACAAATATAAGCTAAGAATCCCTGACATCCCTTCCGCAAGAGCTGACCAGCGCGAAGAGACGAAATCAAGCTGGGAAGGGTGACGCTGCGGTCACCCTGAATAACAAGGATTGGCTCTCCCGGAAAGCTAAATCTGACTGCCTTCTCACGGCAGTCCACCGAAGCATAACAAGTGGCTAGCCAATCCATGCCCAGAAGCACATCAAAGTCCAACATATCGAGGAGAATCAAATCAACCAATGAATCCCTCTCCCCGATACGAACGGAACACAAACGAAATACAAAACGAGCGACAAACGACTCGCCAACCGGAGTAACAACAACAAGCGGATGATCTAACGACGACGACTCATGGCCCAACATCGGTACAAAGTGTGTAGAGACGTACGAATGTGTGGAACCTGGGTCAAATAATACCCGTGCGTCGAAAGAACAAACTGGCAAGGTACCTGTCACAACGGCATTGGATGCCTGCGCATCCTGCGGTGTCAAAGCAAATACTCGGGCCTGTCCTCTACCGATAGCGGGCTGACCTCGACCTCGGCCTCTGCCTCCTCGTCCTCTCTGAACAGGACCGCCGCGTCCACGGCCTCTGGGTGCACCTAACTGGCGTGGAGCATCGCCGGTGGAAGGAAGTAGGGCTCTCTGAGGAGGGGGTGGTGATGGTGGTAGGGTCACATGCGGAACTGTCGCTGCTCCCTGTCGTCTCGCCGGACAGTCTCTGACAAGATGGTGCAGACTCCCGCACCCAAAACACCCTGGCGACGGCTGCTGTCCCTGGGGATATGAACCATATAACTGTCCCCGTCCGAATCCTCTGCCAGGCCTATCTCTCGGAAAGAATCTGGCGCGCTGCCTCTGAGACGGTACATCGGTGTGAATCCTCTTCGGCCCAGAAACGGCAGAAGTCTGTAATATGCGTGCCTCCATCCGCAATGCCGTATCCATAGCAGCTGAATAAGTGTCGTAGTGCTGGACGCCAATGGCAAGATATAGCTGGGCATCAAGTCCCTGTACGAACCTCTTCACCATCTTCTCTTCGGTATCCACCAAATACTGAGCATATCGGGATAACTGTGTAAACTGGATGTCATACTCAGACACCGTCATCCCAGGTGTCTTGACTAAGGCCTCAAAGCTACGAGCTCTGGCGTCACGAACGCTCTCTGGGAGGAAACGAGCTAGAAAGACCGCTGTAAACTCGGCCCACGTCATAGGCGGTAGACCTATAGCTCGACCCCTCAAGACTGACTCCCACCATGTCTGCGCGAGACCCTCTAGTCGGAAACTCGCAAGCTCTACCCATCGATCATCCGAACATCTCATCGAACGGCAGATCCTGGCTAAACTGTCAAGGAACGTCTGTGGGTCCTCCGCTGCCTTGGTGCCGGTGAATACTTGAGGTCTCAGCCTCATGAAATCCTGTAGTGAAACCGGGATGGTCACGGCGGTAGTAGTAGGAGCAGATATCATAGTAGTCTGGGATGTAGTAGTGCGTCATCCGGCCTCGGTGTACGACTGACTGCAACTAGGGATCCTACCATCTGACGTAGCTCCTGCATACCCCCCATTATCTGTCGCAACTCCTCCATACCAGTCTCGAGCCTATCCATACGGCCTGGGGAAGGTGGATCGGTCTGTCCCTGCGGCGTAGGCATACCACCCTGCTTAGTCCTAGTCTCAGACGAGCCAGCTCGAATCTCGTCTCGGGCGGCAGCCCTCTATGCCCTCGTAGCCTTCGGCGGTATAGTGGCTCTTACAGGAAAATGGATAATAAGAACAGTGCAATAGGATCATAGGATACACGGAATCGAAGAAGGAATTTTCAAGCAAGTATATCCTAAACTCACTTAGGCAGAGTACCGTATCGCAAGTATGCCGCGGACATACGCACGCTACGTTACCCTGCTTAAGTCACTTACTCCATCTACCAAGGGTCATCCTACACTCAAAAAGGTAAAACCTATCGCTCTGATACCAACTTTGTCACGACCCGCAGGGTACGGAACGTGACTGGCACTTAGGTTACGAAACGTCTCAAGACGTCCGTAAAATAAGTAAGCCAAAGCCCAGAAACCAAAACCAAATAAGCAAAAGAGTGAAGAAAACCCAATCAATTGAATGCGAGTTTATCAAATAAGTCATATAAAACCTTTTTTAAAAAACAATATCAATTTTTCCAAAAATTTCGGCAGAGTCTCCTTTGTAAATACTGGCCCCCAAAATGGGTACAACAAGAATATATATGAATCCAACAAATAAGGCATCCCCACGCGGGAGCTAGCTCTTCGCCACAAGGCGGTCACAAATCCCACGCAATATAAAGCAACAACATGCGAAATAATCATAATGAAGCATAAGAAAAACATCATGTCGACTCAAGTGAGCTCGACCCCAAAATACAGCATAAAAGTCCACAAACCTCACAGTCTCATCTCTAGGTCAATATACAATAATACTGGTAGATACAGTAGATGGAGTACACTAGATTCAAAGAATATACAACGTGGTGCAAAAATAATCATATAACCCACCTAAGAGCAAAACCTCGAGTCCAGGAAAAAGAGGCAAAAGAAGCAAGCGCACCCGCCGCTACTGTACTGACGGAGCGGACCTGCAAAAGGCTATGGCACAACGTGGGTGAGTTGCCAACTCGTGAGTAATAAATAACATCTACACAGGCTATCGAATGCATGCACACAAGCATCCTAGCATCTAAATACAGGTAAGGCAGGACATAATGGCAAGTATGGATGCAATATGGATATACTAGCAGGTATGAATGCAATGCGAATCAACTCGTGATCTGAATATGTAAGTATAAGAAATAATGTTTTTCCCTTTAAGAATCTCTTTTGAAATACCAGCACAATACCAATAGAATCAACAAGAACCTGTGTCCACCAACGACACCTCAAAACTATCACAAATCTCATATATCCATGTCATAGTATCTCTGGCCTCAGCCATCCGGCTGACCCAGCTCAATATCAAAATCTCATCATCTCGCGGCCACGGTCGGTATCCTCTGGATATCCGCCGTGCCAAACAGTCACCGGTAGGTAATCCGTTCCCTGCCAGGCTCAACGTCAACACCACATTCATCTTGCCCCGGGGTACCATACCGGGCCCACCATATACCCGTGACGGTTCCTCCACTCCTCGACACGGATCTCCAAAACCACAGCAAACTCATGGTGGACGATACTTACATCACTAGAAAACCGCAATTTACATATTTTAAAAATATAATAAGTTTAGAAATTTTGCGGCTTTCCCCCGAAATCCAGAAATCTCATAAAATCTCAAGAAATCCTCATAAGTGCATTTGTCAATGATAATGAATGCATATGGTATCAATAATCAAGTTGCGATGTGTGATTAATAGATTAGGCATGAACAAATAATATGATGAAGCACATGCACATGAATAGCAATCCTACGATTTCATTTTAAGGAATTAAAGGCAATAACACAAGTTTAAGTATCATTTATAGTAAAAGGTTTCAATTTAAAGGTTATCTAGTGTGGTGGCATGGCAATTACCAGGGCGAGGGTGTAAGCATGAATAGTGCTCGTGCTGCATATAAAAACCCTGGCAATGGTGCAGTGTCCTATAAAATGGTTTCGCATATGAATGTCAATATAAAGCATGAATGTAGCAAATAATCATACAAGTATTACACCCCTAATTACTAACATTGCTAAGAATCTTTTAAGTTACTAAAACTATCGGGCGACTTGCGCCATCCAACGATAGTCTCCCGTAGATGTTACATCTACTCACCGGAATCCCTAACTAGTCACGTCCAATCACCGCTTTCCCCTTTCGTGCCGCGTCTGACGTCTCAGCGACCGAACCTGGAATTTACATCAATACCAAACATAAGGTTACAAATCAAGAACGACGCAATTCCCTAACGAAAATACTAACGTTCACAAGCTAGGTACAATGTACACAAGGTGCGAGGAACACACGCGAAAATCGCAAAAACTGCAAAAATCGCAGATTGCGACAAAAAGACTACAACCTAGCATAAACATCCAACCGCATAATTAGTTAGCCACTACACTAAAATTACAACACAACAACCATGCTTCAACCTATATCCATACACAAATCCCTTTCTTGATTTTTATAACCAACAATTTAAATCCAATTTCACACTTGAAAAACCAAAATTAACACATATCGAAGCCCACTTAAGCAAAGTAATCTCTTAAATTAAGTTTGCATAAAACTAGATAACAAAATAACTTAATTAACTAATTAATGGTTTTCTAAACCCTAATTAAAAGTCAAGCCATGAACTAAAAAAAACTAGATTAGGATTAACACTAAAATTAACACTAAGCAACTAGATTAAAGTATTCTAACCATAACAAATTAAAAGAGTAGAAATTATACCTCAAACCTATGGATCTAGCAAGAAGAAATTTGCCTCAATGATGGCCTCCTAGCACCATGATTCCAAGCAAGAGAGGTGAAGGAAAAAGGGATGAAGAATGGGGTTTTAATTTGTGAGTTTTAGCTTGAATTTTTGAAGCAACTTAATGAATTTTTTGAAGAAAAATGAAAAGATCAAGGAGATGAAGGGGGCTGCTGGAATTTCGGCCAGAACAAGGGAAGGGGATGGTGTGGGGTGTGTGGGAAAAGTCTTGGTCAACTCCTACCAACCCACAAAAGACCAAAATTTCATAAGTAACTCATTAGCTACTAAAAACAAGCAATTACCTATCCATTTTAGGTATAATAAGTCCTAAACTGCAAAATAACACGAAAGACGGTTTTCGGAAAAATACCGAATTTTCACCGATTTTCAGGAAAACACCAAAACGACTTTTCAAGGCGTTACAAGACCGCTTTTCTAAATAGAAATTTAGAGGAGTGTGTTTATATGGACCAGCCAGAGGGTTTCATTCAGAGTGGGAGCAGCGGAAAGGTGTGCAAGTTGCTTAAGTCCATCTACGGACTAAAGCAGGCATCGCGGAGTTGGAACATCTGTTTTGATGAGACGGTCAAAGAATTTGGCTTTATCAAAAATCCAGATGAACCATGCATCTATAGTAGATTTGTAGCGAGAAATGTAGTATTCCTCGTTTTATACGTGGATGACATTCTCTTAATAGGAAATGACATTCCTATGCTACAATCTGTTAAAGGGTTCTTGTCACACAGGTTCTCCATGAAAGACCTGGGTGATGCCTCATACATTCTGGGGATCCGGATCTATCGTGACAGATTCAAGAGGATACTGGGACTTTCACAGTCCAGGTACATCGACACCATACTGAAAAGATTCAGTATGGAATATTCCAAGCGCGGTAATCTACCGGCTTGTCACGGGATCACCCTTTCCAAAGAGATGTCTCCCAAGACTGATTTGGAAAGGGATCGCATGTCTATTATACACTACGGTTCTGCGGTAGGCTCTATAATGTATGCGATGTTATGTACCAGACCAGATGTAGCTTATGCACTGAGTGTGGTAAGCCGGTATCAGTCAAACCCTGGGGAGAAACACTGGATAGCAGTAAAGAACATTCTCAAGTACCTGAGAAGGACTAAGGAGATGTTCTTGGTGTATGGCGGAAAAGGCCTCCAGATCGAGGCCTTTGCTGACTCCAGCTTCCAGAGTGACAAGGATGATTCCAAGTCCATGTCGGGTTATGTCTTTACCCTCAATAGAGGGGCGGTGTGTTGGAAGAGTTCCAAACAGGAAACCGTTGCTGACTCGACGATGGAAGCGGAATATATCGCTGCTGCAGATGCTGCAAAAGAAGCCGTCTGGATAAGGAAGTTTTTAACTGAACTTCAGGTGGTTCCGTCCATTGTTGATCCAATACCTCTGTATTGCGACAACAACAGGGCAATAGCTTTAGCGAAGGAACCCAGGTCCCATCAGAAGTCCAGACACATCTTAAGACGGTATCACCTGATCAGGGTGATCGTGGGTCGCCAGGAGATCGAGGTTCGGAGAGTTTCTACGGAAGATAACACTGCTGATCCACTCACAAAAGCCTTACCCCAGACTCAGTTCGAGCGGCTGATCGAGATGATAGGTCTTCGATACGCCAGTACATGGCCTTAGTGCAAGTGGGAGATTGTTAGTGTATATGCCCTAGAGGCCATTACTGTATCATACTAGTTTGTATATTACTTAATGGAAGCTTGGGATATTCACCTTGTATAGACAATCTTGCTCAATATAGTAGTATGCTACTTGGTTTGTTTCTACTTTAATGTGTACATGTGTTTATTTTAGTATATCACCTTTACACATTAGTGGAGCCCTTAGGATCTTTGCTTGATTACCAGCGTTGTGATGGCAGTCACACTCGTGGGGGCTGGGTAATCTATAAGCACATCCTTATGCAGGTCCCTAGTCGCAGGACTATCGAGACAGGGCATCGATACTCCAGAGTAGACTAGCGTATGCGTTTCTCATCCCAGTGTGGGAGACGGTCTGTCCCACAGCCGTCAGTACGTCGTACTTGAGATAGTATGCGGGTGCTCGTTAGGTTACGAGTACACTGGACAGGACTCATCGGGAATTGTTGGTTGGTACTATACCTATCATCAGTTATCAGTTCCGAGGTGACATGAGTACAGCTTAGTCCGCTGACTTGACACTGTCACTTCGCCTCGAGTGTGTTCCCACTGTATTTAGATTACTACCCTACCATGGCTCAAAGGAGTCGTGCAAACAGGTAGTAGTTGGGTGCAGTCCCGAAGCACTTGGAGGCAGTGACGGTTAGACAGGATTCGTCTCTCCCGGTATTGGGGGTTGACATCGCGCTGTGTCTAGGAGAGCCATTACACAAGTAGTCCCTGTCCAGGGCAAGCGAGATATACTGGTAGGTTTCCAGTGCTATCTCAGGGTGTTCTGGGCTACACTCCGACACGACTTGTACCGCTATTAGGGGACTGACGTTTACCGCCCCCTAGGCCCGCCATGCGATGTATCAGACGAACAGACCGGACTGCACAGAGATTGTCACATTCAGGCTTAGTAGGAGTTCAGATGGGTTTCACCTCGTCCGTCTTCTTATCGGCATCTACCTGGGGGCCGTTACGCACAGCTAGTGCCACTTGCGGTCTGTGGTTAAACCCACTGCCAGCGTAGTGTCGAGTCTTTAATGTCCCACACAGAGAGCTATTCGCCTTTAGGCAAAAGAGTAGAGATCGCATGGTTTTACGACAGGGTTCGGTCACATCCGTGCACTTGTGCACGTTTAGTGACCGGGCGGTTATTACTAGTGGGCTTTGGTTTAAGCCAGATCCTAGTATACGTTTTGGGATTGGTTTTATCTTGTTTGTATTCGAGTTCCCCGGAACGCAGATACGGGTGTGTATGCACAGTTGACAGAGACAGAGGCAGAGGATTCTCATTAGGGTTGTTGACTGTTGACTTTTGCTTAACCCTAATAAGAATTAGAATTATGATTAACAATAATATTAATTAAGTATTATAGTGACATGGTTAGGGTTGAAAGGTTGACCTTGTTGACTTGTTGACTTTTGTTGACCGGTTGACTAGGTTGGACTTGTTGACCACCATCATCACAATGGCTATCATTTGTTTGCATTGACTTATGCTTGCTTGATGCTTCAAAAATTGCATTTAATGCAAGAAATGATATTGTCATTTGTCATGATATCAACCATCACATTATACTCAATTATTATTACTTGTTATCATAATTTTGGATTATGAGAGGTGAGATGAGAAGAGGTTGACTCACTTTTCATTTGGCTTTCTCTCTCTTGAGCTCTCTCATTCTCAAGCTCTCCCTCTCCCTCTTGCTCTCTCTAGCTCAAGGCAAACCCCTCTCATGAGTTGAGAACCATTGTCTTAGAGATAAAAACACCAAAACAATCCTCTACTCATCCTAGTTCACAAGGCCTAGCAAGCCAAGTGTTCTAGTTTCTTCAAGTTCTAAGAAGAAGCCAAAAGGTAGAAGCTTTCGGGTGGATCCATCTTCGGCGCGAGAAGACGACGAGGGGAGGCCGGTCCGTACACCACAAGAGTTGAAGATGAAGGAGTTCAAGAAAGGTATAACCCCCTAACCGAGTAGAAAAAACTCCTAGTTAGGTTGTTAAGTAGTTGTTTAATAAAGATCCGTATTATGAGTCCATGTTACCACCCTAGCAAAAATCGTTTTTCACCAATTCCGCAACCCCGTAAGTACCGGGGAAGGGTAGCATGGACTTACAGTGTGTACAGTCGAGACCCCGACGAGGGGCGGTGGCCGGTCTCACAAGCCACTGGTGTCAGTTGGTTCACCTAAGATGTATACAGGTGCTCATTGGGTTATGAGTACACCGGACAGGACTCGCCGGGAATATGCTAGTTGGTCTTATACCTGACGTCAGATAGCAGTTCCCTGGTGACATGTGTACAGGTTAGTTCATCGACCTTAGATCGTCATTTGTCTCGGGTGAGTTCCCACTGTACTTTGATTACTACCCTACCACGCTCAAAGAAGACGTGCAAACAGGTTTTAGTTGGGTACAGTCCCGAGCCACATGGAGGCAGTGAGCGGATCTGCAGGGGTTCGTCTCTCCCGGTAGTTGGGGTGAGTTCGCGCTGTGTCTAGGAGAGCCATTACACAAAGTCCTTGGCCAAGGCAGGAGATTTACTGGTAGGTATTCCAGTAGTATCTAAGGGTGTTCTGGGCTACACTCCGACACGACTTGTACCGCTTTTGGGGTTCTGACTTTTACCAACCGCCTAGACCCGCCATGCAATGCTCATAGACGAACGGACCGGACTGTACGGATATTGTCACTGACAGGCTCAGTAGGGTGTCAGGATGAGTTCGCTCATCGACGTCCCTTTTGGTCAATACTTGGTAGCCCGTTACGTATGGCTAGTACCTCTGACGTGCTAGTGGTTAAATCCACAACCAAAGTATTGACGAGTCTTTAGAGTCCCCCACAGACCGTTTTCTCAAGTTTCGGGCGAAACGCTGTAGAGGCCGTATGGAGATATGGAAGGGTTCGATCAGATACGTGCGGTATTGCACGGATCATGATCGGATGGAAAATACTAGCGGGCTTTGGTTTAAGCCGGATCCTAGTATTGTACAGTGTAGACTTTGTCTCATTGCATTTGTATTCGGTCGGAATACAAATGCGGGTATGTATATACAGTAGCGAGGTTTTCCTGTAATTTATTACGGGATCAGTTTTTTGGAGTTGCCAGTTTGCTTTCCGTTTCGGCCAATTTTCTTTGTATCTTTCATTGGCTGAAGAATGGTGGAGGAAGGCTTATTTGCAAATGTGCAAATAAGCATTGTGGGAGGTGGTCCTAGCATATTGTTGCTTCATGATAGCTCTTGTTTGACCTTGACTTCTCAACTTCATCATGGCTTGACTTTTGGTGTTTGATGATGGGTGTTTTGACTGTGGCTTTAGTTGTGATGATAATTCATCATCATCACATCTTTTTCTCTCTCATGCATGATAGCCTTTTCTCTTCCTCTCCCTTGCATTATTGTGGGGCTCCCTCATTCTCACTCCCTTCACCTTGATATGGCCGGCCACAACATGAAGGGGCTGTCCCAATTTCTTGTGGTGGGATTTTTGGTCTTTTGGCTTCACAAAAATCCCATAGCTCCATCTCCAAAAACATATATCTCATTCCTCCACCAAAGGAAACTTCCACAACCCCAAAGAGACATAGAGTTCTACAGTTAAGCTACAGCATCCTTGGGCACGTCGGCTCGCCAACTTCGTGCCCGAGTTGCCTCGGTCCAGAGGTGGGAGCCCGTAAAAGAAGCCGGCGAAGTGGTGCCCTTCCGACGAGGAGTTGAAGAACGGAGATTCCGCGGGGAGATCAGGACGACGACGAGAAGACCGAAGGACACGGATCGCTCGGTATATCTCTCTACCGCTTCACTTGTTAGCTAGGACTATGTTAATGGCCCGATCCGGGATTTTAGTGCGCGGTGGTGCCGGTTCAAAGTTTAAAGTAAATTATCGTTTCCGCATTTTGGCCTCGGACAGACGGCCGGGGCGCCGCCGTGCACTTACAGGATATTTCACAAATACCACTATGAAAAGCAAAAACTATAGAAGCAATCAAAAGACAAACCGAGTGTGTAGCATCTGCTAGTTATTGCTAAAGAGGTCACTCCCGGTGAAGCGATCTCGGCTCTTTCCTTATCGAATAAGGTGCTGGATGTTATACAAGGAACACCGCTATGCAAAGCAACAACTAGAGCTACCTAATTTTTTGAAATTCGATTCCACAACATCTATTTGGTTTGTTTTCTTTCATTAATCTCATTAATGAATGTCTCATCTTTTAAGTCCACCTAAACATCACAGATAAATACAACGTACACTTATGCCATCCGCATTCGCCTCGATGTCCCGTCTGCACCGTTAGGTTAGGTAATTAACGGCAGAGCGGGGCAGGGCTAGCGCGGGTGTAAAACATAAGCAACGTCTATATAATATATCATATATACTATATACAGTATCTATCTGAACAAATCAAATGATCGCATCATAGATAACGCAGCAGAAAATATCGTATGAAATATTGGATATACTAGGATGTCCGTATTTTATTTTGAGCCTGTATAAAACACGGATTCCACGGTCGTGATGAATAGCCAATCCCACACCCCTAGACCCCTACGAGAGCGGCAAGCAACCCTGCCAATTCTAGAGTTAGGAGACCCGGTCTCGACTCCTCGAGATGGTCTCCCACTGGACCTTAGAACCCGGTTACTTGTGCTCCCCGCCTTGGGTCTATCCTAATGCGAAAAAGTAAATAATATACAATGGTGACATCATCCTCAGCCCGGAAGTGCCCCAATAAAAGAATATTACATACAAGTTTTTTACATGAATGGCAAAAAAAACTCTCATCTCACAAAAAAAAAACCCGGCTATTCAGAATACGACGATCCAATATAACATATCCAGCAACACATAACATCACATGTCATCAACGTAAGTAAATATGCGTATCCCAATTGTCGTTGATGTATAGCAACGAAACCGGCGATACACTACATTTTACACTTACGGTCGCAGAAAAGAAAGCGTAAAACTACAACAGTTGGAATCCACAACCTCCTTAGACATCGCATGCCTAACCAAATGAATTCTTTAGACATCTCATGCCTAACTATTATAAACCCCGCATTTTAGTCTCATTATTGAAAACACTTTTCAATATCTAGTCGGGCAATTCAACAAGATTCTCGACATCCTGATCGAATGCTCGTCGCAAACTTTAGTAGACGGCCGCACCCCCGGATGCCGTCGACGAAGTGCACTGAGGCGGAACACCGCTGCCGCGAGCACCCGAACGGATGCTTTTGGCGACGGGGTTCTCCTATAGTCACTTGGTCGGGGTTATGGGGCGTGGCTATCTATTAAGTTTACCCGGCGAGTATCCGCGTACGCTACGTGATTGCGACGGACTTTTGATCGCATCAAAATCCCGTGGAAACCGATTATTTGAGACTGAACTGCTAGATTTATAACATTCAAACTAGTTATCTCATAACTACTTGTGGATTCCAAATATTGTATCACATTCCAGATAAATAGACAATATTAAAATTTCCGATCGAATAAACAAACACCCAAGATTTCCCAAATAGCTCAACACTTGAGCGGAGTTCAAAAAATATCCATCACATGCCACAGTACCAATGGTACAGCCGTAGAAGGGTCAAGCCAACGCCTCACATGTGGCAACGTCGTACTGCCCTAAACCCTAAGGTTCAAAAGGCAGTTCAAGACGGTAACATAATCGAGTTAAGGTTTGTTGTCTTCTAGAGGGTCCACCGCGTTACTTACACGACTTAGAACGTTTTTAAACTACGGAAAAATCCAACACTTCGAAATTTTCCGGCAGGGGAAAAAGTGAGTTATTAATATCCGTTCGAACTTTTTAACACGTTCTAAAATTACCGGGAAAAACTTAAACGAAGTTAAATTATCCGATCGAATCAACGAGTCCCCAATACATCCCAAAACAAAACTCAACACTTGAGTATAATTAAAAATTCCCAGAAGAATCAGGAAGTTGGTACTAAAGTTACTGTACAAAACCCTAACCCTAATTCTACTATTCCGCCGCGCAAGCAGGGTATTGCCGCGGCTCATAAAATACCCTGCTGATTTTTTTGAGTATTTTTTGTTAGTGTATATGCCCTAGAGGCCATTACTGTATCATACTAGTTTGTATATTACTTAATGGAAGCTTGGGATATTCACCTTGTATATACAATCTTGCTCAAAATAGTAGTATGCTACTTGGTTTGTTTCTACTTCAATGTGTACATGTGTTTATCTTTGTATATCGCCTATACACATTAGTGGAGCCCTTAGGATCTTTGCTTGATTACCAGCGATGTGATGGCCGTCACACTAGTGGGGCTGGGTAATCTATAAGCACATCCTTATGCAGGTCCCTGGTCGCAGGACTATCGAGACATGGCATCGATACTCCGGAGTAGACCAGCGTATGCGCTTCTCATCCCAGTGTGGGAGACGGTCTGTCCCACAGCCGTCAGTACGTCGTACTTGAGATAGTATGCGGGTGCTCGTTAAGTTACGGGTACACTGGACAGGACTCGTCGGGAACTGACTAGTTGGTATTATGCCTATCGTCAGTTATCAGTTCCTAGGTGACATGAGTACAGCTTAGTCCGCTGACTTGACACTGTCACTTCGCCTCGGGTGTGTTCCCACTGTACTTTGATCACTACCCTACCACGGCTCAAAGGAGTCGTGCAAACAGGTAGTGGTTGGGTGCAGTCCCGAAGCACTTGGAGGCAGTGACGGTTAGACAGGATTCGTCTCTCCCGGTATTGGGGGTTGACATCGCGCTGTGTCTAGGAGAGCCATTACACGAGTAGTCCCTGGCCAGGGCAAACGAGATATACTGGTAGGTTTCCAGTGTTATCTCAGGGTGTTTTGGGCTTCGCTCCGGCACGACTTGTACCGCTATTGGGGGACTGACGTTTACCGCCCCCTAGGCCCGCCATGCGATGTATCAGACGAACAGACCGGACTGTACGGAGAATGTCACACTCAGGCTCAGTAGGAGTTCAGATGGGTTTCGCATCGTCGGTCTTCTTATCGGCATTACCTGGGGACCGTTACGCACAGCTAGTGCCGCTTGCGGTCTGTGGTTAAACCCACTGTCAGCGTAGTGTCGAGTCTTTAGAGTCCCACACAGAAAGCTTTTCGCCTTTAGGCAAAAGAGTAGAGGTCGCATGGTATTGCGACAGGTCGCATGGCTTTGCGACAGGGTTCGGTCACATCTGTGCACTTGTGCACGTGCAGTGTCCGGACAGTTTACACTAGCGGGCTTTAGTTTAAGCCAGATCCTAGTGTACCTTATGGGATTGGATTTATCCAGTTTGCATTCGTGTTCCTCGGAACGCGGATGCGGGTGTGTATGCACAGTTGACAGGGAGGCACAGACAGCGGATTCTCATTAGGGTTGTTGACAGTTGACCGTTGACTTTTTGACTTTTTGCTCAACCCTAATGAGAATATGATATGTGATTAACTATTATATTAATTAAGTATTATGGTGACTTGGTTGTTGACTTTTGTTGACTTTGTTGACTTGTTGACTTTTGTTGACTTGTTGACTTTGTTGACCGGTTGACTAGGCTTGACTAGTTGACCATCATGATAACCATGGCTATCATTTCATGCCAAAGACTTTTACTTGCTTGCTCATTTGTGTAAAATGAGTGCATGACATGATATGGTTATGGTTGCTTCAACCATCACATAAGACTTTTATTGATATGATGAGTTATGATTACTTTGGATTATGAGAGGGTGAGAGACAAAAGTGAGCCTCATTCTTTCTTGCTCATTCTCTCTCTTGTTCTTGAGCTCTCTTGCTTTGCTCTCACCCTCATCCTCTTGCTCCCTCTCTTGACTCTATGGTTCATATCTCTCATGTGTTGAGAATCAAGAACCATAAATAAAATCCCGTTCTAAATCTTCTCTACTCATTCTAGTTCACTAGGTTTAGCAAACCAAGTGAACTAGTTTCTTCAAAGAACGAAGAAGGAGCTAAAGGTTGGAGCTTTCAAGTGGATCTATCTTCGGCGTACGGAGACGACGAGAAGGAGCCATCGGACCACTACCGGAGCTTGAAGACGAAGGAGTTCAAGACAAGCTAGGTATAACCCCCTAACCGAGTAGCTAGAAACTCTTAGTTAGGATGTTAGATAGAAGTTTAACCAAGATCCGGGTTATAGGTCCATGTTACCACCTCCGTAAAAATTGTTATTTACCAAATTCCGCATTCCCGAAAGTACCGGGAGAGGTTGCATGGACTTACAGTGGTATCAGAGCCTAGTTAAACTCTATCTAACTTGTTAGCAAGTAACTAGAAGATCGATCAAAGAAAAAGTCCCGAAAACAAAACCCCAAAATTTGCAGTTTCTGTCGATTTTTCCACTGTTCAAAAGTTGATTATTTTAACACCTAAAATCGGCTCAGGCTTTTCTGTGGGCACTCACCAAAAATGGTCCAACGTTCGAGTCAACGAGCCGCGGAAACGCGGCGGGAGCACACTCCCGCCGCGGATCCGCGGCCGAGTCGATTCGGCCGAGGTCAATTTTTGGTGCAGTGTTTTTATGGGGGTATTTTGGGATTTTTGGAATATATATTTTCTGCCCATATTTTCCAGAACGAAAATTTCGTTTTTGGGGTCCCGAAAATCCGTATTTTTGATCGAACTTCTAAAAGACTTAAGCTAACGGGTTTTCTGTAATGTGATATTTGTTTTGAACGTCTACTAATCGCTATATGTCGATTAGTGGGGGTTATACAAATCTGTGATCTGTAATGTGCTGGAATGTGTATATAAATATGTTGGATTGTCGCGGGTGAATAGCCGGGGGTTGTGAGACGAGAGTTTTCTTTTCTTTCAATTCATGTAAATTTGTAAATTGATGTAATAATTATTTGTATGGCCGCACAACCGGGTCGGGGTTGTAGCCGTCATTGTATAATTTCTTTTTACTGTTTTTGCTCCTAGGATAGACCCATGGAGGGGTTCACAAACTACCGGGTATGCCGAAGTGTCGAGTGGCCTACTCATGGAGATGAGGGAGGTTGCTACGCTTCGGGTACTTGGCGGGTAGTTTGCCGCACCCGTAGGGGTCTTGGGTGGGGTATTGGCTATTCACCGCGACCGTGTAATCTGTTTTTGTTACAGGCTCGTACAAATTACAGATTCCTAGTATATCCAATGTATTTATCTGTGATCTGAAATGTTTACCATTGCAGTATATCTATATATGATATTATTTAGGCGTTGCTTATGTTTTACAGACGCGCTAGCCCAGCCCCCGCTCTGTCGTTAGTTAAGTAACCTAACGGGTAATGACGGGGCCCAGTGGCGAATGCGAATGGCATAAGCGTACGTCATATTTTGGTTGTTTTCTGCAATGGTAGGATTAAATGATGGGACGCATTAAAAGAACTAATGCAAGAATATCACGCATTAAAAGAACTAATGCAAGATAATAAACCAAGTTAAAGTCGTTGGAACACTTTCGAAAAACCACTCGGTTCTTTTCAAAACAAACTTTTAAAATACGGAGTTTGAACCACTCCATTTAAAAGCTATCTCGTTCCATCGACTAAATCAAGTTCACTACGTTCACGGTTTTGCCAAAACCATTCGTAGCCCTCCGTCGTTTCGTATGAATATTCAATAGTATTCAAGCTGTGTTTGTTGACCTTCGTCAAGGCATAGTGATTGGTAGCTGTTGGGTATTCATATGTAGCATAGATAGATGCGTTGGTTTGGGACATTCGCATTACCTTGTTGACCTTCGTCAAGGGTATATACGGGTGGATTCAAATTAACCTGGATAATGACGGGCAGAACTTGACATGTGACTTATGATTTGTTGACCTTCGTCAAGGTCATAAGAGCATGGGGCAAAAAATCCACATCGGGAGTTTCATAAGTACTGAAACTTGCTAGATTTGCATACCATTTGGAGTGTGATGATTCTGGTAGGATTCCTTCAGTTTCGTCACGCGATGATATTTGGATCCCGATCCTACTGTGAGTATATGCTACTCCTCGGGAAATTTCTCGCTAAACGATCAATGCTATAAACCTAGTAGGTGCCTAGAAAGGTGTTAGCGGGGCTACGCCCCCAGGGAAAAGAGGTTCTTTAATTAAGGAACTTCGCGAAAGCGTTGGAAAACCTCCCTCGAAGTACCGACACCAGCCTGGCCGAACGGTTAAGCAAGTATTGTACGGTGAGATTGATCCTGACTAATTCTTCCTTTTTGGTTTTAAGGAGGGATTCGAGAAACAGTGGGAGCCATCCTGTTTAGACAAACTAAAAACCACTCTAAACTTGCAAGAGCATCATGCTGAGTGTTTCTTCTTCTCTCCAAATTGCAGCGACCAATCAACATGACTGGACTTAAGTTACTCCTAGATAAAAACAAACTGACAGGGCCAAACTACAAAGATTGGCTCAGGAATGTCAAGATAGCAATCACTTATGACAAGTTGGGGTATCTTCTTACCACCAAAGCTCCCCCTGTCACTGGTCCAACTTCCAGCGTCGCGGATAAGGAAATCCGCAAGACTTGGAAGATTGATAGCGCGAAGGCCAAGTGCCTCCTGCTTGCCTCGATGGACAACGAACATCAGAGGAGGCATGAGAATATGGACATGGAATCCATATTGCTCCATACAAAAGAACTATATGGAGAGCAATCTCGTATCGCAAGATACGAAGCGTCGAAAAAGTTATTTTCGACAAGAATGGTTGTCGGATCATCAGTAGCCGAGCACGTGCTAAAGATGATCGGCTACATTGAGGAGCTCGCGGACCTAGGGATCACATTGGAGAGTGAGCTATATACGGATATAGTTCTCCAGTCCCTTCCTTCCACTTACGCCCAGTTTATACTGAACTTCAACTTACAAGAAAAAGAGGTTGAACTTTCAGAGCTCCTCAACATGCTGAGGAGCGCAGAGGGCACCCTACAGAAAGGTAGGGAAACATCCACTTTGTTTGTAGGAGGATCATCTTCTTCTAGGTCCAAGGCGAAAGCCAAGGGAAAGAAGAAGAAAACCCCCGCCAAACCAAGGGGCGGTGTTAGTAAAGTGGATACGAAGGGAAAAGCAAAAGCAACAAAGTTGGCGGGAAAGCTTGTGGATAAGGAAGAATGCTTCTATTGTCATAAGAAAGGACACTGGAAGAATGATTGCAGGGCCTGGAAGGCCAGAACACAGGAATTGAAGCAGGTTGCAGCTTCAGCTTCAGGTGTGTATGTTATTGAAAACTGTCTTTCAATAAACTCTACTTCCTGGGTATTGGATACCGGATTAAGATCTCATATCTGTAATTCTTTGCAGGCGTTGAGAAACCGTAGGGTTTTGAAGGCAGGTGACATGACCCTCAGAGTTGCGAACGGAGCTAGCATGGATGCTAAAGCCGTGGGGGACTATCACCTGGGAATGTCAGATGGACATGTTTTGGTTTTGCGTAATTGCTTTTTTGTACCCAACGCAACTTGTAATATCATTTCTGTATCTTTAGTTTCTAAAGAAGTTATGAATTTGCGTTTGTAAGTAATGTTGTAAACATTCACCTTAATCAAGTTCTGATTGGGTCAGGTACATTGAGTAATGGTATATACGTGTTAAACCAACCACAGATTTTTAATGTCCAGAATATACACAAAAGATAGTCTCCAGAAATAAATCAGACTTTCTTATGGCATTGTAGATTGGGTCACATCAATGAGAGAAGGTTGACAAAGTTACATACAGAAGGGTATTTGAATGCGTTCGAATATCAGTCGTATGCCACTTGTCAATCCTGTCTCAAAGGAAAGATGACAAAGACTCCGTTTACTGGACATGGAGTAAGAGCAAGCGAGCTCTTGGGACTCGTACACAGTGACGTGTGCGGTCCAATGTCTACACATGCCCGAAGCGGACATTCTTACTTCATTACTTTTACGGATGACTTCTCAAAGTACGGTTATGTCTTCTTAATGAAACATAAGTCCGAGGCCTTTGGAAAATTCCAGGAGTATAAGAATGAAGTAGAGAAACAGACCGGCAAAAGTATTAAGATTCTAAGATCGGATCGAGGTGGAGAATACTTAAGTGCCGAGTTCCTGAACTATTTAAAAGAGAATGGTATTCTCTCTCAGCTTACTCCTCCATACACTCCGCAACATAACGGTGTATCGGAGAGACGGAACCGCACCCTATTGGATATGGTGCGGTCCATGATGAGTAACGCTGAGTTACCGCGATCATTCTGGGGATATGTGCTAGAAGCAGCTGCGTATCTCTTGAACAAGGCTCCCACCAAGACTGTGCCTACCACCCCATATGAGATGTGGACTGGGAAGAAACCCTGTCTTAAGTATCTTAAGGTATGGGGATGTCCAGCTTTTGTAAAAAAGCAGCATGCGGACAAGCTTGAGGCACGTTCAGTACAGTGTAAGTTTGTGGGATACCCAAGGAACTCCAGGGGGTATCTTTTCTATTCCGCTGAGGAACAAAAGGTTTTTGTTTCTCAGCATGCCCGCTTCTTGGAAACTGAGTTTTTGGAAACCCAGATAAGTGGGAGCACAATAGAACTGGAAGAAGTTCCAGAACCACAGACTGTTACTGAAAGCTTAGTGGAACCAGAGGGTTCAACATAACAGGACATTCCTACGCCGCTCCGCAGGAGTAGTAGGCAGTCTCATCCGCCCGAGAGATACTGCAGTTTTCTCATAGACGGGGATAGAGAGGATTGCATCACAGATTATGATGAGCCTACTAGCTTCCAGCAGGCCGTTCAGAGCGTTGACTCAGTGAAATGGCTGGATGCAATGCGGACCGAAATGGAGTCCATGTACACCAACAAGGTATGGACGTTGGACATTGCTCCAGACGGGGTAAAACCCGTATGATGCAAGTGGATCTTCAAAAGGAAGATTGGTGTAGATGGGCAGGTTGAGACCTATAAAGCTAGGCTGGTAGCAAAGGGTTTCCGTCAAAGACCTGTCTTGGACTATGACGAAACCTTTTCTCCAGTAGCCATACTGAAATCCATTCGGATCCTTCTTGCCATTGCTGCCTTCCACGATTATGAGATTTGGCAGATGGACGTAAAGACAGCTTTTCTAAATGGAAATTTAGAGGAGTGTGTCTATATGGACCAGCCAGAGGGTTTCATTCAGAGTGGGAGCAGCGGAAAGGTGTGCAAGTTGCTTAAGTCCATCTATGGACTAAAGCAGGCATCGCGGAGTTGGAACATCTGCTTTGATGAGACGGTCAAAGAATTTGGCTTTATCAAAAATCCAGATGAACCATGCATCTATAGTAGATTTGTAGCGAGAACTGTAGTATTCCTCGTTTTATACGTGGATGACATTCTCTTAATAGGAAATGACATTCCTATGCTACAATCTGTCAAGGGGTTCTTGTCACACAGGTTCTCCATGAAAGACCTGGGTGATGCCTCGTACATTCTGGGTATCCGGATCTACCGTGACAGATCCAAGAGGATATTAGGACTTTCACAGTCCAGGTACATCGACACCATACTGAAGAGATTCAGTATGGAAGATTCCAAGCGCGGTAACCTACCGGCTTGTCACGGGATCACCCTCTCTAAAGAGATGTCTCCCAAGACTGATTTGGAAAGGGATCGCATGTCTATTATACCCTACGCTTCTGTGGTAGGCTCTATAATGTATGCGATGTTGTGTACAAGACCGGATGTAGCTTATGCACTGAGTGTGGTAAGCCGGTATCAGTCAAACCCTGGGGAGAAACACTGGATAGCGGTAAAGAACATTCTCAAGTATCTGAGAAGGACTAAGGAGATGTTCTTGGTGTATGGCGGAAAAGACCTCCAGATCGAGGCCTTTGCTGACTCCAGCTTCCAGAGTGACAAGGATGATTCCAAGTCCATGTCGGGTTTTGTCTTTACCCTCAATGGAGGGGCGGTGTGTTGGAAGAGCTCCAAACAGGAAACCGTTGCAGACTCGACGATGGAAGCGGAATACATCGCTGCATCAGATGCCGCAAAAGAAGCTGTCTGGATGAGGAAGTTCTTGAAAGAACTTCAGGTGGTTCCGTCCATTGTTGATCCAATACCTCTGTATTGCGACAACAACGGGGCTATAGCTTTAGCAAAGGAACCCAGGTCCCATCAGAGATCCAGGCACATCTTGAGGCGGTATCACCTGATCCGGGAGATCGTGGATCGCCAGGAGATCGAGGTACGGAGGGTCGCTTCAGAAGATAACACTGCAGATCCATTCACCAAGGCCTTGCCCCAGACTCAGTTCGAGCGGCTGATCGAGATGATAGGTCTTCGATACGCCAGTACATGGCCTTAGTACAAGTGGGAGATTGTTAGTGTATATGCCCTAGAGGCCATTACTGTATCATACTAGTTTGTATATTGCTTAATGGAAGCTTGGGATATTCACCTTGTATATACAATCTTGCTCAAAATAGTAGTATGCTACTTGGTTTGTTTCTACTTCAATGTGTACATGTGTTTATCTTTGTATATCGCCTATACACATTAGTGGAGCCCTTAGGATCTTTGCTTGATTACCAGCGATGTGATGGCCGTCACACTAGTGGGGCTGGGTAATCTATAAGCACATCCTTATGTAGGTCCCTGGTCGCAGGACTATCGAGACAGGGCATCGATACTCCGGAGTAGAACAGCGCATGCGCTTCTCATCCCAGTGTGGGAGACGGTCTGTCCCACAGCCGTCAGTACGTCGTACTTGAGATAGTATGCGGGTGCTCGTTAGGTTACGGGTACACTGGACATGACTCGTCGGGAACTGACTAGTTGGTATTATGCCTATCGTCAGTTATCAGTTCCCAGGTGACATGAGTACAGCTTAGTCCGCTGACTTGACACTGTCACTTCGCCTCGGGTGTGTTCCCACTGTACTTTGATCACTACCCTACCACGGCTCAAAGGAGTCGTGCAAACAGGTAGTGGTTGGGTGCAGTCCCGAAGCACTTGGAGGCAGTGACGGTTAGACAGGATTCGTCTCTCCCGGTATTGGGGGTTGACATCGCGCTGTGTCTAGGAGAGCCATTACACGAGTAGTCCCTGGCCAGGTCAAACGAGATATACTGGTAGGTTTCCAGTGTTATCTCAGGGTGTTTTGGGCTTCGCTCCGGCACGACTTGTACCGCTATTGGGGGACTGACGTTTACCGCCCCCTAGGCCCGCCATGCGATGTATCAGACGAACAGACCGGACTGTACGGAGAATGTCACACTCAGGCTCAGTAGGAGTTCAGATGGGTTTCGCCTCGACGGTCTTCTTATCGGCATTACCTGGGGACCGTTACGCACAGCTAGTGCCGCTTGCGGTCTGTGGTTAAACCCACTGCCAGCGTAGTGTCGAGTCTTTAGAGTCCCACACAGAAAGCTTTTCGCCTTTAGGCAAAAGAGTAGAGGTCGCATGGTATTGCAACAGGTCGCATGGTTTTGCGACAGGGTTCGGTCACATCCGTGCACTTGTGCACGTGCAGTGTACGGACAGTTTACACTAGCGGGCTTTGGTTTAAGCCAGATCCTAGTGTACCTTATGGGATTGGATTTATCCAGTTTTCATTCGTGTTCCTCGGAACGCGGATGCGGGTGTGTATGCACAGTTGACAGGGAGGCACAGACAGCGGATTCTCATTAGGGTTGTTGACAGTTGACCGTTGACTTTTTGACTTTTTGCTCAACCCCAATGAGAATATGATATGTGATTAACTATTATATTAATTAAGTATTATGGTGACTTGGTTGTTGACTTTTGTTGACTTTGTTGACTTGTTGACTTTTGTTGACTTATTGACTTTGTTGACCGGTTGACTAGGCTTGACTAGTTGACCATCATGATAACCATGGCTATCATTTCATGCCAAAGACTTTTACTTGCTTGCTCATTTGTGTAAAATGAGTGCATGACATGATATGGTTATGGTTGCTTCAACCATCACATAAGACTTTTATTGATATGATGAGTTATGATTACTTTGGATTATGAGAGGGTGAGAGACAAAAGTGAGCCTCATTCTTTCTTGCTCATTCTCTCTCTTGTTCTTGAGCTCTCTTGCTTTGCTCTCACCCTCATCCTCTTGCTCCCTCTCTTGACTCTATGGTTCATATCTCTCATGTGTTGAGAAATAAGAACCATAGATAAAATCCCATTCTAAATCTTCTCTACTCATTCTAGTTCACTAGGTTTAGCAAACCAAGTGAACTAGTTTCTTCAAAGAACGAAGAAGGAGCTAAAGGTTGGAGCTTTCAAGTGGATCTATTTTCGGCGTACGGAGACGACGAGAAGGAGCCATCGGACCACTACCGGAGCTTGAAGACGAAGGAGTTCAAGACAAGCTAGGTATAACCCCCTAACCGAGTAGCTAGAAACTCTTAGTTAGGATGTTAGATAGAAGTTTAACCAAGATCCGGGTTATAGGTCCATGTTACCACCTCCGTAAAAATTGTTATTTACCAAATTCCGCATTCCCGAAAGTACCGGGAGAGGTAGCATGGACTTACATTTTTAATATGAAAAAATCAACAGTTTTGAAAAATTTCCAGAACCTAGGGTATATCGGGTTTTCCGGGTTCGATCGGACTTTAAACTTCGTCAAGATTTTGCCTAAAGCTCTAGCTTGGCTCTGATACCACTGTAGGGTTCCTAGGCATAGACACAAGGTTCTACAAGGTATCAACCATGCCCGATTAAAATTTTAGCCGTGCCGAACAACCCTAAACAAGATCTTTAAACTAGAGATTAGGTGAAAACTACCAAGTTAAACACTTTAACACTAAGTGAAAGGGATTACAACCTTTGTAGATCCGGTCCTTCGCTTCTAAAGCTCCGTGTTGACGTCCCTTCACTGCGATCATCGTGATCCCGGACTCTAGCGATGGTTTCCTCGGAGAAATGAACGGGCTAGGTCGTTGACTTCGAGGCCGAAGATGATCTACGTCGAGGAGACTCAAACTCAAGCTCCATCTTCACTAGGTCAAGAACTTTATGAAGAGAACACCCTAAACTAAATGGCAAGTAGTAGAGGATGATGAAATAGGAAGTGGGTTCACTTTGGATTTTGATTTCTCACTTTGTTTCTTCACTTGATAAAAATCTAGTAAGCTTTTCTTCTTCTTGAAGAAGAAGAAGAAGAAAGAAAAGAATAAGACTAATGAATTATTATTTTTTTTAAAAAAAGAATAATCAAGTGAAGTCTATCATAATGCAACCATGGGTGAGTTAACCTTTGTAGAGACTAAACCATAGTTTGAGTTAATGGTTTGGTTAATAAAAATCTTATGCAAAACAAAATGAGTGGACTTTTTCAAAGATGCTTAAAAGCTTCATGAAGCTTCAAGCCAAGAAAAAGAAAGCCACCATTTTATTTTACCAAAATAAATAAAAACCCAAACCATTATCTTAAACATGGTGTAAGTGATACACACACCCAAGTTTGCATGTATCATCAATCATGATACAAACTAGTGCACAAACATATATCACATATACAACTTGTGCACATAAAGTGAGAAAGTCAATCTTAAGTGAACAAATACTAGTTAATGTAAAGTGATATATCAAATATATAATTATACATTAAATCAACACTTGATTTAATGATCCGGTCATATCTCATATAACCGACTAATATCTAATGTATCAATATATCGAATCAACACTTGATTCGGTAACCCGGCTATATCACATATAACCGACTGATGATACAAATCGCGAGAATAGAATACAGTATCACATACTGGTATTATTCTCGGTCCCTCACATATCTCATATGCGCTCCTATTTCGTTTCTCTTGAGCCAGGAAACCTCTGTGTAGGACTCTAAAGACTCGTCAATACGCCGGCACTTAGGTGGTGATCATATCAATCACCCACAAGCCGCAAGCGGTGTGCTAAACGTAACGGCCACCCGGGTATTGAGCGATCAGAAGATCAACGAGCAAGCCTGCTCACACTCTTGCGAATCCAATCAGTAACACTTACCGCACAGTCTGGTCCTGTTCGTCTGATATGTCGCATATCTCGCCTAGGGGTGGTAAACATCAGACCCTAGTAGCTTGATAAGTCATGCCGATGTAAGGTCCATAACAAGCGTGAAACTACTGATAACACTTACCAGTAAATCACTGCAGCCCTGGCCAGAGATTTCCAGTTATGTCCAGTCGAGCATAGCGCAACATCAACCCCCAATACCGGGAGAGACGAATTCCCTCCTATCGCTCATTTCCTCCATGTGAATCGGGATTGTACCCAAAAACCACCTGTTTGCACGGCTCAGTAGAGCCGTGGTAGGGTGGAAATCAAAGCACAATGGGAGACACACAAGACTCTTTGATGATCTCGGGTCAACAGACTATGCTGTACCAGTGTCACCAGAGAACTGCCAACTGACATGAGGTATAATACCATCTGGGAGTTCTCGGCGAGTCCGTTCAGTGTACCCATTCTCCACTGAGCACTCACATACCATCTCTGATGTCAAACACCAATGGATATGGGATCATCCATCGCCCATCTTATGGGTCGAGAAGATATACGCTAGTCTACTCTGGAATATCGATGCCCCGTCTCGATATTCCCACGACTAGGAACATTGAAGGATGTACTCATGGACTACCCAGGCCCCAATAGTTTGATCTGCATCATAGTCCTGCAAGTCGAGTACATATCCTAAGGGTTTTATCAACATGTAACAGAGAGACAGTAAGTATACATGTTAAGATAAAGAGCAACCAGATAGCGTACTATCATGTCGAGCAAGAAAGTCCTCCCTATATATGTCCCACCATCTACTACAATATACATCTGTAGGGTTCCTAGGCACTCTAATGAAGTCTCACAAGGCATCAACCATGCCAATTTCAAAAATTATGGGTGCCGAGAAACCCTAATACGGATCGTTTACTAGATGTTTAGGCGAAAAGATAATCTAGTTAACTATTTAACTAGAAGTGAAAAGCTACAACCTTTGTAGATCCGGATATCCACTTCCTTAGCTCCACGTGGTCATCCCCTCGCTGTCCGTCTTGAATCCCGAACTCAATCGTCGGCTTCATCGGAGAAACGGGCGAGCTAGGTCGTCGGTTTCGTGTCAAAGACGATCTACGTCGAGGCATCATAAGTTCAAGCTCCGACTTCACAAAGTTGTGAAACTTGTGAAGAAAACACCCAAAACAACTTGGCAAGAGGTAGAGGGTGAAGAAATAGGAGGTGGGTTCACTTTAGAATTGGATTTCTCACTCTAGAAGTCAAGTTGCCATTGATGGCATCAAGCTTTTCCTTTTTGGAAGATGAAGAAGAAGATGAGCTAGAATATTATGATAAGTTTTTTAAAGTGAAAATGAAAATCAATACTTATCATAATTTGCACCATGGTTAGGTGTAGAGAATTTACTAAGGTTAGATATATGGTTAGGGTTAGGAATGAAGACAAAAATGGTCACTTTGGTCAAGCTTCATGAAGCTTCACTAAACTTCAAGAAAGAAAGCAACCCTTTTTGTTTTCTTATGCCTTTTCTTTTAATCCAAAATAATTAATGATAAAAGAAAGAATAATAAGGAACCCTAACCATTTACTTAACCTAAATTTAATTCTTCACACTTAACCAAAAGAGTAAGCATCATCAAACATGATACTAACATGTGCACAAAAGTATATCACATATACAAATTGCACATCAAGTGAGAAAATCCGTTTAAAATGAACCAATACTAGTTAATGCAAAGTAATATATCAAATATATAATTATACATTAAATCATTAAATCAACACTTGATTCAATGATCCGGTCATGTCGCACACGACCGACTAGTATTCAATGTATCGGCTTATCGAATCGATCTTCGATTCGATAATTAGGTTATATCGCATACAACCAATCGAAACATTAATCGCGAGAATCAAATACGGTATCACATACACGCATTATTCTCGGTCCCGCACATATCTCATATGCGCTCCTATTTCGTTTCTCTTGAGCCAGGAAACCTCTGTGTAGGACTCTAAAGACTCGTCAATACGCCGGTAGCAGATGATGATCATATCAAGCACCCACAAGCCGCAAGCGGTCTGCTAAACGTAACAGCCACCTGGGTATTGAGCGATCAGAAGATCGACGAGCTAGCCCACTCACACTCCTGCGAATCCGACCAGTAACACTTACCGTACAGTCCGGTCTGTTCGTCTGATACGTCACATATCAAGTCTAGGGGTGGTAAACGTCAGACCCCAATAACCGATAAGTCGTGCCGATGTGAGGCTCATAACGGGTCGAGAAACTACTGGTAACACTTACCAGCAAATCTCTGATCAGCCCTAGCCAGGGACTTCCCTGTTACGGCCAATTGAGCACAGCGCAACATCAACCCCCAATACCGGGAGAGACGAAACCCCTCCTATCGCTCATTGCCTCCATGTGACTCGGGACTGTACCAAAAGACCACCGTTTTGCACGCCCTCATGGACTTGGTAAGGTGGAGATCAAAGCAAAGTGGGAATCACACAAGACTCTATGACGATCTCGGGTCTACAGACTAACCTGCACAAGTGTCACCTGAGAACTGCCATCTGACGTGAGGTATAATACCATCTGGGAGTTCTCGGCGAGTCCGTCCAGTATACCCAGTCTCCACTGAGCACCCGCATACCATCTCTGATGTCAAACACCAATGGATATGGGATCATCCATCGCCCATCTCATGGGTCGAGAGGCGTATACGCTAGTCTACTCTGGTATATCGATGCCCCGTCTCGATACACCCATGACTAGGGACCTTGAAGGATGTACTTATGGACTACCATGTCCCCACTAGTATGATCTGCATCATAGTCCAGGTAGTCAAGTACACATCCTAAGGGCTTTACCAACATGTAACTATAAGACAGTTTAAAGAGACAAGTGTACATGTTAAGATAAAGAGTAACCAGATAGCATACTATCATATCGAGCAAGAAAGTCATCTCTATATATGTCCAAGCATCCAATATAATATACATCATCTGTACAATACTGGCCTCTAGGGCATACATACAACTAACAATCTCCCACTTGCACTAGGGCCAGCTGCTGTAGTATCGCATACCGAGCATCCCGAAGAGTCTCTCAAACTGTATCTGGGGAATGGCCTTCATGAGTGGATCCGCCGTGTTGTTCTTCATGTCAACCCTCCTAACCTCGATCTCCCGGCGATCAACTATCTCCCGGATCAGGTGATACCGCCTCAGAATATGCCTGGATCGCTGATGGGACCTGAGTTCCTTGGCCAAAGCCACTGCTCCATTGTTATCGCAATACAAAGGTATTGGATGCTCAATGGATGGAACCACTCCAAGTTCAGTAATGAACTTCTTGATCCAGACAGCCTCTTCGGCAGCATCGTTGGCAGCGATGTATTCAGCCTCCATCGTCGAGTCTGCCACGGTTTCCTGCTTGGAACTCTTCCAGCTAACCGCCCCTCCGTAAAGGGTAAAGACAAAACCCGACTGCGACTTAGAGTCGTCCTTATCACTCTAGAAGCTCGAATCGGTAAAGGACTCCACTTGGAGCTCCCCGTTACCATACACTAAGAACATATCTCTAGTCCTTCGTAAGTACTTGAGAATGCTCTTCACAGCTGTCCAGTGACTCTCTCCAGGATCAGCTTGATACCTGCTCACTATACTTAGTGAGTATGCTACATCGGGTCTGGTACATAGCATCGCATACATGATAGAGCCTACTGCCGAAGCATAGGGTATCCCTTGCATGCGATCTCTCTCCAAATCAGTCTTGGGAGACATCTCTTTGGAGAGAGTGACTCCAGAGATCGTGGGTAAGTTCCCACGCTTGGACTCTTCCATACTAAACCTCTTTAGTATGGTGTCAATGTACCTGGATTGGGACAATCCCAAAATCCGTTTGGATCTATCTCTATAGATCCTAATTCCCAATATGCAGGAGGCATCACCAAGATCTTTCATTGAGAATCTTTGTGATAAGAAGAGCTTGACCGATTGCAGCATAGGAATATCATTTCCTATCAAGAGAATGTCGTCCACGTACAATACGAGGAAGACAACCTTACTCTCTGCCACCTTCTTGTAGATACAAGGTTCATCTGGATTTTTGACGAAATCAAACTCTTTCATAACGACGTCAAAGCAGATGTTCCAACTCTGCGATGCTTGCTTTAATCCATAAATGGATTTAAGCAGCTTGCACACCTTTCCGCTGCTCCCACTGTCTACGAAGCCCTCTGGCTGAGTCATGTACACGCACTCTTCTAAATCACCGTTTAGAAAGACGGTCTTAACATCCATTTGCCAGATTTCGTAATCATGATATGCAGCGATGGCAAGCATGATCCGGATGGATTTAAGCATAGCCACTGGAGAAAAGGTTTCGTCATAGTCCACACCTGGTCTTTGACGAAAACCCTTTGCTACAAGTCTAGCTTTGAAAGTCTCCACTTTCCCATTTACACCAAGTTTCTTCTTGAAGATCCACTTGCTCCCAATGGGTTTTACCCCTTCAGGAGCAACGTCCAAAGTCCATACTTTGTTGGTGTACATAGATTCCATCTCGGACCGCATAGCATCCAGCCATTTCACTGAGTCCCCACTCGTGATGGCCTGCTCGAAGCTAGTTGGGTCATCATCCTCCATGATGCAATCCTCGCTCCCACCATCCATGAAAAAACCGTAGTATCTCTCAGGTTGGCGAGGAACCCTACTAGATCGGCGGAGAGGCTGAGGTTTGTCGGGAGCTACTGAATCCTCTGGTTCCACTAAATCTTCAGTTTGAGTTTGTGTAGCCGGAATTTCTTCCAGTTCTACCTTATCGCCACTAATTTCCTTTGCAAGAAATTCCTTTTCCAAAAAGGTGGCATGTCGAGAAACAATCACTTTTTGTTCCTCTGTATGGTAGAAAAGATATCCATGTGAATGTTTGGGATATCCCACAAACTTGCATAGAACTGACCGTGCCTCGAGTTTGTCTGGATTTTGCCTTTTGACATAGGCTGGGCAACCCCATATCTTAACTCGTTTAAGACATGGTCTCTTCCCACTCCATATCTCATATGGTGTGGTAGGTACAGATTTAGATGGAACTTGATTCAATAGGTATGCTGCTGTCTCCAGCGCATAACTCCAGAAGGAAATAGGTAACTCAGCTGTGCTCATCATAGAGCGCACCATATCTAATAGGGTGCGGTTCCTCCGTTCTGATACACCGTTGTGCTATGGTGTATATGGAGGAGTCAGCTGAGAGAGAATCCCATTCTCTTTTAGGAAGTCCAGGAATTCATTGCTTAAGTATTCTCCTCCTCGATCAGATCGTAGGATTTTAATACTTTTTCCGGTTTGGTTCTCAACTTCGTGTTTATATTCCCTAAATTTCTCAAAAGCTTCTGATTTGTGTTTCATTAGGAACACATACCCAAACCTGGAGAGACCGTCAGTGAATGTAATGAAGTATGAAGAACCATCCCTGCCATGTGTAGACATGGGACTGCATACATCACTATGAATAAGTCCCAAGAGTTCGGTAACTCTTTCTCCTTGTCCCGTAAACGGAGTTTTGGTCATCTTGCCTTTGAGACATGACTGGCAAGTGTCATAAGATGAAAATTCAAACGGATTTAAATATCCATCTTTATGCAACTTAGCCAGTCGTGTCGCATTGATGTGACCCAGTCTACAATGCCACAAGAAGGATTCGTTGAGTTCAGAACTCTTCCTCTTGTGTGTGTTTGTTATGCTCAAAACTGTTGATTGATTTAGAACATAAATGCCATTGCACAACGTGCCTGATCCAACCAACTTTTGGTTACGGAAAATGTTCATAACATTGTCCTGTAATACAAAATTATATCCCTCTTTACTCAATAAAGAAACTGATATAATGTTGCATATCAGGTTCGGCATGTAATAGCATTCGTTCAGAACCAATGTATTACCAGTTGGTAATACAAGGTGATATTCCCCGACAGTCTTAGCTGCAACAATTGCACCATTTCCAACTCTTATGTCTTTATCACCTTCTCCAAGTTCTCTACCTTTCCTAAGCCCATGTAACTGATTACATATATGGGATCCTGACCCGGTATCCAATACCCAGGACGTAGAGCAAATGGAGAAACAGTTCTCAGTAACGAACACACCCGAAGAAAATGCATCATCATGTACTTTCTTCATACGGGTGGCATGGGAATCCTGGTATTCCCCTATATCCTGTTCATTCCTATAACTCTTATAAGAAATACCGATTCCAACGTTCCCCAGCACAGTATAACATGCGGGTTCGGTCAATACATCCATATTATTATCTTTATTAGGGCATGAAATGGTCGCTACCTGGAGAGAGAGAGAAGAAAACACTTTAGCGTATGCTCGTGCAAGATCAGATTAGTTATTATCTTATCTAATCAGGATGGCTCCTACTGCTTTTTATCAAATCTTCCTTCAAACCCTAAAAGGAAAGACTAGCCGGGATTAATTACACACTACAAGTTCGCCAATCTTTCAGCCAGGCCAGTGTCGGTACTTTGAGGGAGGTCCCCGTGCTTTCGCACGAACCTAATTAATGTAAATCTCATTTTCCTAAAGGCGTAACCTCGTTAACACCTTTCTAGACACCTACTTGATCAGCTAATTGCAATGTGTAAAACTCTCCCAGGAGTAACTCTTACTCGCAGTGGGTATCGGGATCCAACTATCTCATAGAAGGTATGCAATCTCATTGAAAATTTCAACACTTGAAATTCCCGATAATATTTTGCCCCTAGTGTCCTATGACCTTGACAAAGGCCAACAAATCACAGGATGCTAGTCAAGTTCAACCCGTCATTTCTTAATTGAATCAAACCCACCCGCACGACTCTTGACAAAGGCCAACAAGGTCGTTCGACTACCCTGAAACAATCTGCATCACATGCATAAGCAGATAAGCACTATTCAGCTACCGCACACTATGCCTTGACAAAGGCCAACAAACGCAGCACGAATACTAAACAGTTCTAATCTGAAGTGACGGAGGGCTACGGCAGGTTTTTCGGAAAACCTATTGCGTAATGAACTTGATATCGTTGTAGAATCAAATGAAGTTTTGAAATGGATTGATTTTGAGGCTTTTCTAGTTTTGCTAAAGGGGTCACTCCCGGTGAAGGGATCGTCGGCCCTTTCCTCGTCGAATGAGGTGCGGGATATATCATATATATCACTGTGCAAAGCAAAAACCTCTTAAAAGCATTCAAAAACCAAACCGAGTGTGTAGCATCTGCCAGTTATTGCTAAAGGAGTCACTCCCGGTGAAGGGATCTCTGTCCTTTCCTCATCGAATAAGGTGCGGGATATATCATATATATCGCTGTGCAAAGCAAGAACTGTAGCTACCCTTTTTATTTAAAATTTTGATTCCACAACATCTTAGGTTTCTCTTCTTTCATTAATCACATTAATGAAGTCCCATCATTTAAGTACCTAAACATCACAGATAGATATGACGTACACTTATGCCATCCGCATTCGCCTCGATGTCCCCTCGTGCACCGTTAGGTTAGGAAACTAACGACAGAGCAGGGCAGGGCTAGCGCGGGTGTAAAACATAAGTAACGTCTATATAATATATCATATATACTATATACTATATCCATCACAGAATCACATCACAGATATCGCAGCAGAAAAAACATATGAAATATTGGATATACTAGGACGTCCGTGTTTTCGATACGAGCCAGTATAAAACACGGATTCCACGGTCGTGATGAATAGCCAATCCCACACCCCTAGACCCCTACGAGAGCGGCAAGCAACCCTGCCAATTCTAGGGTTAGGAGACCCGGACTCGACTCCTCGAGTTGGTCTCCCACTGGACCCCAGAACCCGGTTACTTGTGCTCCCCTCCTTGGGTCTATCCTAATGCGGAAAAGTAAATAATATACAAAAGGTGACAACTTCCGCAACCTGGAAGCGCCCCAAATAAAAGAATATTACATACAAGTTTTTACATGAATGAAAATGAAAAACACTCATCTCGCATAAAAACCCCCGGCTATTCGAACACGACGATCCAATATAACATATCCAGCAACACATAACATCACATGTCATCAACGTAAGTAAATATGCGCATCCCAATTATCGTTGACATATAGCAACGAAACCGGCGATATCACATATTACACTTACGGTCATAGAAAAGAAAGTGTAAAACTACAACAATTGGAATCCGCAACTTCTTTAGACATCGCATGCCTAATCAAATGAAATACTTAGACATCACATGCCTAACAGATATAAATCCCGCATTTTAGTCTCATTATCGAAAACTCTTTTCAATATAATGTGGGACTAAACTGCTAGATTTATAACATTCATTCAGTTATCTTATAACTGTTTGTGAATTCCAATTATTGTATCACATTCCAGATAAACAGAAAATGTTAAACTTTCCGATCGAACAGTCGAATGCCCAAGTTTTCCCGATACAGTTCAACACATGAAATAAGTCTAACAACATTCAGTTCGTGCCATAGTACCAACGGTCCAGCCGTAGAAGGGTCAAGCCAACGCCTCACATGTGGCACGCCGTACTGCCCCAAACCCGAAGGTTCAAAGGGCAGTTCAAGACGGTCACATAATCGAGTTAAGGTTTGTTGTCTTCTAGAGGGTCCATCGCGTTACTTGTACTACTTAGAACGTCGTTAAACTACGGAAAAATCCAACACTTGGAAATTTCCCGACAGGGGAAAAATTGGGTATTTATATCCGGTCGAACTTTTTAACATATTCTAAAAATTATCCGGAAAAACACACAGACAAAATTTGATAATCCGATCGAATCTTTGATTCCCAATACAACCCCAGAATACTCTTCTGTAGGGTCACAATAAAAATACCCCAGAAAATATAGCATTAAATTATATAAGTTACTGTGCAGAAATCATTAAATAAAGGAATAGTACGGCCGCGGAACCGCCGCAGCATACATAGCTGGTGCCGCGGTTCCGCGGTGGAAAAGTAGTATTAAGCCCTCGGATTTCACAGTAATTCATATACCACCCTGCTTAATTTTCTGCATATTTTTAATTGACAAAAATGCACGATTTCAGAAAAAGTACAGAGAGCATTTTAGGGTTTGGGTTTCGATTCAATCGGGTTTCAAACGTCGTCTAGATTTCGCCTAAGGCTCTAGCTTGGCTCTGATACCACTGTAGGGTTCCTAGGCACTCTAATGAAGTCTCACAAGGCATCAACCATGCCAATTTCAAAAATTATGGGTGCCGAGAAACCCTAATACGGATCGTTTACTAGATGTTTAGGCGAAAAGATAATCTAGTTAACTATTTAACTAGAAGTGAAAAGCTACAACCTTTGTAGATCCGGATATCCACTTCCTTAGCTCTACGTGGTCATGCCCTCGCTGTCCGTCTTGAATCCCGAACTCAATCGTCGGCTTCATCGGAGAAACGGGCGAGCTAGGTCGTCGGTTTCGTGTCAAAGACGATCTACGTCGAGGCATCATAAGTTCAAGCTCCGACTTCACAAAGTTGTGAAACTTGTGAAGAAAACACCCAAAACAACTTGGCAAGAGGTATAGGGTGAAGAAATAGGAGGTGGGTTCACTTTAGAATTGGATTTCTCACTCTAGAAGTCAAGTTGCCATTGATGGCATCAAGCTTTTCCTTTTTGGAAGATGAAGAAGAAGATGAGCTAGAATATTATGATAAGTTTTTTAAAGTGAAAATGAAAATCAATACTTATCATAATTTGCACCATGGTTAGGTGTAGAGAATTTACTAAGGTTAGATATATGGTTAGGGTTAGGAATGAAGACAAAAATGGTCACTTTGGTTAAGCTTCATGAAGCTTCACTAAACTTCAAGAAAGAAACCAACCCTTTTTGTTTTCTTATGCCTTTTCTTTTAATCCAAAATAATTAATGATAAAAGAAAGAATAATAAGGAACCCTAACCATTTACTTAACCTAAATTTAATTCTTCACACTTAACCAAAAGAGCAACATCATCAAACATGATACTAACATGTGCACAAAAGTATATCACATATACAAATTGCACATCAAGTGAGAAAATCCGTTTAAAATGAACCAATACTAGTTAATGCAAAGTAATATATCAAATATATAATTATACATTAAATCATTAAATCAACACTTGATTCAATGATCCGGTCATGTCGCACACGACCGACTAGTATTCAATGTATCGGCTTATCGAATCGATCTTCGATTCGATAACTAGGTTATATCGCATACAACCAATCGAAACATTAATCGCGAGAATAAAATACGGTATCACATACACGCATTATTCTCGGTCCCGCACATATCTCATATGCGCTCCTATTTCGTTTCTCTTGAGCCAGGAAACCTCTGTGTAGGACTCTAAAGACTCGTCAATACGCCGGTAGCAGATGATGATCATATCAAGCACCCACAAGCCGCAAGCGGTCTGCTAAACGTAACGGCCACCCGGGTATTGAGCGATCAGAAGATCGAAGAGCTAGCGCGCTCACACTCCTGCGAATCCGACCAGTAACACTTACCGTACAGTCCGGTCTGTTCGTCTGATACGTCGCATATCAAGTCTAGGGGTGGTAAACGTCAGACCCCAATAACCGATAAGTCGTGCCGATGTGAGGCTCGTAACGGGTCGAGAAACTACTGGTAACACTTACCAGCAAATCTCTGATCAGCCCTGGCCAGGGTCTTCCCTGTTACGGCCAATCGAGCACAGCGCAACATCAACCCCCAATACCGGGAGCGACGAAACCCCTCCTATCGCTCATTGCCTCCATGTGACTCGGGACTGTACCCAAAGACCACCGTTTTGCACGCCCTCATGGACGTGGTAAGGTGGAGATCAAAGCACAGTAGGAATCACACAAGACTCTATGACGATCTCGGGTCTACAGACTAACCTGCACAAGTGTCACCTGAGAACTGCCATTTGACGTGAGGTATAATACCATCTGGGAGTTCTCGGCGAGTCCGTCCAGTGTACCCAGTCTCCACTGAGCACCCGCATACCATCTCTGATGTCAAACACCAATGGATATGGGATCATCCATCGCCCATCTCATGGGTCGAGAGGCGTATACGCTAGTCTACTCTGGTATATCGATGCCCCGTCTCGATACACCCACGACTAGGGACCTTGAAGGATGTACTTATGGACTACCATGTCCCCACTAGTATGATCTGCATCATAGTCCAGGTAGTCAAGTACACATCCTAAGGGCTTTACCAACATGTAACTATAAGACAGTTTAAAGAGACAAGTGTACATGTTAAGATAAAGAGTAACCAGATAGCATACTATCATATCGAGCAAGAAAGCCATCTCTATATATGTCCAAGCATCCAATATAATATACATCATCTGTACAATACTGGCCTCTAGGGCATACATACAACTAACAACATCTCATGTACAGTAATGGCCTCTAGGGCATACATATAACTAACAGTATGCTACTTGGTTTATATCTATCTTAATATGTGTATATGTTTCTTTTAGCATATCGCGAATACATATTGATAGAGCCCAAAGGATCTTGCTTGACTATCAGCGTTGTGATGGCAGTCACACTAGTGGGGCCTGGGTAGTCTACAAGCATATCCTTTTTCAGGTCCCTAGTCGTAGGATTATCGAGACAGGGCATTGTACTCTAGAGTAGACTAGTGTATACGCATCTTGTCCCAGCAAGGGAGATGATCTGTCCCACATCTATTAGTACGTTGTACTGGAGATAGTATGCAGGTGCTCGTTGGGTTACGGGCACCGGACAGGAATCGCGGGGAACTGTTGGTTGGTATTATACCCGTCGTCAGTTAACAGTTCTCAGGTGACATGAGTACAGCATAGTCCGTAGACTTGACACTGCTGCTTCGCCTCGAGTGTGTTCCCACTGTTCTTAGATTGCTACCCTACCACGGCTTGACTGAGTCGTGCAAACAGGTAGCAGTTGGGTGCAGTCCAGAAGCACTTGGAGGCAGTGGCGGTTAGATAGGATTCGTCTCTCCTGGTGTTGGGGGTTGATATCGCGCTGTGTTTGGAGAGCCATTACGCAAGGTCCTTGGCCAGGGTAAGCGAGGTTTATTGGTAGGTTTTCCAGTAGCTTCTCAAGGTGTAATGGGCTTCACTTCGACACGACTTATACCGCTTTTAGGGGACTGACGCTTGCCGCCCCTAGGCCCGATATGCGAGTCTTAGACGAACAGACCAGACTGTACGGAGATTGTCACATCAGGCTCAGTTGGAGTTCGGATGGGTTTCCTCATCGGCTTTCTTATCGACATCTACCTGGGGACCGTTACGTACAGCTAATACCGCTTGCGGCCTATGGTTAAACCCAATGCCAGCGTAGTGTCGAGTCTTTAGAGTCCCACACAGAGGGTTTCCCTGCTTCAGGCGAAACGATATAGAGGTCGTATGGTTTTACGACAGGGTTCGGACATATACGTGTACTTATGCACGTATGATGTTCGGACAAATTATACTAGTAGGCTTTGGTTTAAGCCAGATTCTAGTATTGGATTATTGCATTTATGTAGTCTCAGTATATCCGTGTTTTTCGTAAATACGGATGGGAGGGGCATTCTCGTAATCAGTCGAGAAGCTTTTAGAAGAAAGGTGACTCATTATGTTTTAATTCATTTTTGAATTAAGCTTAATGAGGTGGAGGAGATGAGGTGTAATTATTATTAAATGAACCATGACTCATGAGATGATTCATCTCAAGTATTAAATGAAGCATGGTTGCTAGATATTTGATGAGTTATTTTTTCATGCTTCATATTATCCAAATGAGTCAAGATTCATTTCATAATAACAAAACACTTCTCTTTCCTCAAGCTCTCTCTTCTAAAACCTAACCCTAATCCTCTCATGAGTTGAGAACCCTAGAGTTAGCAAGACTAATAGATCCTTAATCTATCGCTATATCCTCTAGGTCACTTGGATTAGCAATCCTGGCCACTTAGTTACCTCAAGTTAGAGGTTAAAGATTGAAGAAGGAACTCTCGGGTGGATCTTCTATTACATCGAGGAGGCCGACGAGGAGGTGAACAACAAGAACAAGAAGGACTAGTATCTTGAGGTATAATCATCTATCATGGTAGCTAACTACTTCTAGATAGTTTGTTTGTTAGGGTTTAGCAAAGATCCGTTTGATAGTTGATATTACTTTGAACAAAATGATTGTTTTACCTATTCCGCCTCCCCGCATCTTGTGGGGTGTGTAACGTTGACTTACAAGTATAACCGATCGTAGTATAGGATGATCACTTCCTATCAAGAGCATGTCATCCAAATACCAGAACATCACTCCCTACTACCTTCTTACTAGGTCCATCTATTATTCTGATTAAGTCAAACTCTATGATTGTCCCATCAAAAATAGACGATCTATCTCCACTATACTTTCTTTAGTCTATAAATAGACATAAGCAACTTGCCCACCATGCTTCCGCTACACCCACTGACTATAACAACCCTCTAATAGAGTCATATACACGTGCACTTCTAAAACCGATTTAGAACGACGTTAGTTATCCACCTGCCAGATCTCATAGTGTAGGGTTTCCTTAACACCTCTATTAGGGTTTTGAAGCATCACACATGCCATAACAATAAAATTTTGAGGTGCTAAGTAAACTTTACTATGAATCGAACTAGAATTTATGAAGTAACTATTAATAGTATCAAATATTAAGACTTAAGTTATACTAAGTGATGAGACTACAACCTTCGTAGACCTCTTTGGAAGACTCCTTTGCTTTGGAAGGGTTCGCTTGATCAACTCCTTGTCCACGACGATCCACCCGAAGCTCTTTGCCCTAAGCTTGATGCTTCCTTCGATCTTGGAAAAACCTTGAAGCACAACACCCTACACAAGATAGCAAAGGTTGTGTAGGATGATGAAGTGGTTGCTATTCTTATTTAATACCTTTTCTTTTTATTTGTCTAACTCTATTTTAACAATTAAAAGAGAGCTAGAATGAGGAGGAAGAAGATGGCTCTCTCTTTTTCTTTTGGAGTGAATAATGATAATCATAAAAAAGAAAATGAGAGAGAGATATATATCTTATCATAACCATAACTCTAGTTAAATAATATCTAGATATTTTATTTAAGGTTAAAGGCAAAAGGAAAAAGAACCATGGTTGAGTTAAATTCAACCATGGAAAAGTGTAGAAATGTGTAGAAGGAATGACTCAATAATGTTTTTCTTTTACCTTTAACTTAAATGAAAATATACATATATTTATTTATCTACAATATGATTCTTATATTGCCATCCTCTTTGTATCATCAACCATGATACTTTTCATGTATGTATGTGTGTATGCACATCATCATGTACATATACATGCATGTATCCATAAGAAGAAAAGGATTTAAATAAATAATATAAAAGTCAATATTAAATCAACACTTGATTTAATAAATCGGTCATATCTTATACGACCAGACTAATATTAAATGCCCGATTAAAATACAGTATCACATACTTGTATTTAATCGAGCCTCCGCACATATCTCATATGTGCACCACTTCGTTTCGCCTGAGCCGAGAAACTTCTATGTGGGACTCTAAGACTCGTCAATACGCCAGCAGTAGATGATGATCATATCAAACAACCACAAGCTGCAAGCGGTCAGCTAAACGTAACGGCTACCCGGGTATTGAGCGATCAGAATAAGAACTAGCGAACCTGTCAAAACTCATGTCAATCCATCCGGCAACACTTACCGTACAGTCCGGTCTCTTCGTCAGATATGCTGCATATTGAGTCTAGGGATGGAATCGTCGACCCCAATAACTCAATAAGTCATGCCGGTATATGGTCTATAACAGATCGAGAAACTTACTGATAACACTTATCAGTAATATCTCAGTAGCCCTGGCCAGGGACTTCCCGTTATAGCCAATCGTGCACCGCACATCATCAACCCCCAATACCGGGAGAGACGAAACCCCTCCTATCGCTCACTGTCTCCATATGCCTCGAGACTATACCCAAAATCCACCTGTTTGTACGACTCAGTAGAGCTGCAGTAGGGTGGAGATCAAAGTACAGTGGGAGGACACACAAGACTCTATGACGATCTCGGGTCTACAGACTAACCTGTACCAGTGTCACCTGAGAACTGCTATCCGACGTATGATATAATACCATATAGGAGTTCTCGGTGAGTCCGTTCAGTGTACCCAGTCTCACTGAGCACCCGTATACTATCTTCGGTGTCAACACACCAGACGGATATGGGATCATCCATCGCCCATCATATGGAACAAGAATGGTATACGCTAGTCTAAACTGGAATATCGATGCCCTATCTCGATATAACGACGACTAGGAACATTTCAAGGATATGCTTATAAACTACAGATGTCTCACTAGTATGATCCGCATCATAATCCCAGTAGTCAAGCCAATATCCTTAGGGCTTTATCAACATGCACTAAATGAATATAATCATGATCAAGTGAACATATGATAAAGTAAAACCAGATAGCATACTATCATGTCGAGCAAGACTGTCCTCAGAATATATATATTTATATACACATCAGTACATACACTATCTCATAATGGCCTCTAGGGCATACATATATCCAACACATAGTCTAGGACAGCAGTAGTGGCAAGCTGGGTCATCAAAACCTCCCTGTCACCGTCCTTGAGGAGACCGAAGTACCTCTCGGGTGGTTGCGATTACCCATCAAATCTACGGAGTGGCTAATAGATTATCGAATCCAATTGAATCTTTAGGTTCTACTAAATTTTCAGTAATCGTTTGTGGTTCTGGAATAACTTCCAGTTCTACCATACTCCCACTAATGTTTTCTGAAAATAATTCATTTTACTAAAACGGGTGGCGAGTCAAGAACAATATAACTATTGATCTTCCAAATGGTAGAATGTTAACCCTTATCAATGCCCGGGATAACCCAAAAACTGCCATTAGTGAAACGTGCCTTGAGTTTATCTGGATTCTTGTTTTAAGTATCAGCCGGGTTACTCCATATACCTTAATATCGTTAAGATATGAATCCATTCTATATCCAATATAGAAACAAAGGCACTAATTTAATTGGAACCTGATTCAAAAATCATGCAGCCGTTTCCAGTGCATATCAACTAAATGTAAGGAGGCCAAGCAGCATTACTCATCAAGGAGCGTACTCACGGATGAGTAACCTAAGAGAGAAGCAAGTTTTCAAAACTATTACTTACGACGGAATACCTAGCACAAGTATCTGCATCTTCGATAATCTTGAAGAACCTGATACTTGCAGCATATGGTTCTCTACTTTATTCTTATACCAATAACTTCTAAAAATTTGGACCTTGTATTTCAATGAAATATTTGTCTAAAACTAGAGAAGTCATAAGTAAATAGAATATAGTATGAGTACTAACCCTTTTATCCTAATGGACATCGGACAACATACAATACTTTGTATAAGTCCTCTGAGTTTAATAACTCAAACCTTGTGCGTCGTAGGTTGAAAACTGTGTTATAGTTAAGAAGAATTACATCGTTGTTGAATACTCCTTACCTAACCATCAACTTATATAGGTAAAATGGCATAGACATAATTTCAAAAAGTTATATCTCACATTATAAAATAAACGTATAGATATATCAATTTGAAATTGGTGCATAACAACGGATATTCAAACCAAGTATTTGCCGTTAGGCAAAACCCAAGTGATTTCCTCAAATATCTCCAATTATAAAGAATTTTGATATATTAAGGATCTAATCACCCAATTCCCAATATCTTACTCCCACTCGGCATTATTAACGCCATACAGATGAGAGAATCAAGTCTGGTAAATACATACCCTAAAGTCAGAATCAAGTTGGGAAAACAGTTTTTAATTAACACCGCACAGTAAAACTAAAACATGAAAATGTTTCGCAAGGGTGGCCGGGTATTCCTAGTAATGCCTCTTCCACTATCCAAATTCATGACAGTAACCGTATATTTCCTTTCCCTCACTCGAATCCCTTCATATGTCGTTACTTCTTACCTTCTGTACACCATACTTAGGCTAATTGGTTTTCTTCCTTCCCTACCTTTCGGTACCAACCTAAGATTTGAAAGAAGACTATCCAATAAGCGTAATAAGTGTACTCTCCTAATACTAGGAGCTCTCGCAACCTAAGAGAAGGAAAAAAAAAAAAGAAAACCAAATATTTTTATTCAATTTCTCTAGAACCGGAAATCGTCCTCGAACTGAAACAAGTTTGTTCAAGTTCGTATATAACTATACGATGGCATACCCAAGCAATATGGATCTTCGTAGTGATACGGAGTGTTCTGGAGAAATGCAAAGGGGAAGTAGGAGTGGCAGGGATATACGCGGGTTCATCGTGAATGATAGTAGTCGCAATTTCCTTTGCCCTCACTCTAATCCCTTTGTATGTCTTCACTTCTTACCTTCTGTACACCACACTTAGGCTAATTGGTTTTCTTCCTTCCCTACCTTTCGGTACCTGCCTATGGTTTGGAAGAAGACTATCCAATAAGCATAATAGGTGTACTCTCCTAATAATAGGAGCCCTCACAAACTGAGAGAATGTAAAGAGAAAAGACAACCAAATAATTTTATTCAATTTCTCCAGAACCGGAAACCATCCTCGAACTGAAACAAGTTTCTTCGAGTTCGTATGTAACTATACGATGGCATATCAAAGTAATATGGATCTTCGCAGTAATACGGAGTGTCCTGGAGAAATGCAAAGGGAAAGTAAGAGCGGCAAGGATATATGCGACTTAATGACATTCCAAAAGCCAAAGTGTTTTAAGAAAGTTCGGTTAAATTGGTTCATGAGTTTTAGTTTAGGGTCGGGTTATGGTCGCTGCCAAAGAGAGAGAGAGAGAGAAAAGAAACACTCAGCGTGAACTTTAATCTAGATTAGATTGGATAATTACTTTATCTAATCATGATGGCTCCTACTGTTTCCTCAAATTCTCCTTCAAACCCTAAAAGTAGAATTAGTCAGGTTCATCTGAAAAATCACCCGAGGAGTAACACCTACTCATCAGTGGGAATCAGGATCTAAATATCATCACATGATAACTTGATGGAAACCACTCAAGTCACCACACTCTAGAAGGTATGCGCATGCCTGGCAGGTTTCCTGTATATTTGAAACTCCCGATATGGTTTTTACCCCTAGGACCCTAGTGACCATGATGGAGTCAACAAATCAAAGAGTCCTAGTCAAGTTCAACCCGTCATTATCTTGATTGCATTAAACCCACCCGCACGAGCCCTTGACGGAGTCAACAAGATTGCATGACTGTCCTAACCAATCGCATCGTATGCTACAAACAAGCACCACGTAGCTACCGTACACTACGCCATGAAGGAGTCAAAAAACGCAGCACGAATACTAAGCACTACTCGTAGGAAATGACGGAGGGCTACGGCTTGTTTTGGGCGAAAAACCTTTAACGTAATGAACTTGATATCGTTGAAGGAACCGAGTGGTTTTACAAAATATAATGGCATAAACTTTTGCTAAAGAGGTCAGTCTCTGTGAAGGGATCTCGGCTCTTTCCTCATCAAATGAGGTGCTGGATATTCATAACCGAATACCACTATACAAAGCAAAAGAATCTACTCTATGTGAAGTTATTACAAAGATGCAAACTTTAGCCCAAGAGGTCACTCCCCATGAAGGGATCTCGGATATTGCCTCGTCGAATGAGGTGCTGGATATTCATAACCGAATACTGTTGTGCAAAGCAAAAAGAAACGTTTGTAATGTCAGTTTTCAAAAATTGGTTCCAACAACATCATATAGGTTTATTTTTCTTTTCACTAATCAAAATTAATGCAGTCCCATCAATTAATCCATATCACACCAGAAAAGAACGAAAATACAATGTACGTATATGCCATCCGCATTCGCTACGGGGCCCCGTCATGCACCATTAGGTTACTTAATTAACGGCAGAGCGGGGGATGGACTAGCGTGGATGAAAATCATATACAACAAATATAAATATATATAACATTCGTCCCAGGTATGATATAAGCAACATCACAGAAAAGCGATAAGCAACACAGAACAACGGATAATCTAGGAGCCCTGGGTTTCCTTTGAGCCGCAAATGAAACCCGACGTTCCCCGATCGTATGGATAGCCTATGCAATGTATAACCAAGACCCCTAAGAGTGCGGCAAGTTACCCGTCAATCCCAGAAGTGAGGCAACCCCAATCAACAACGTGAATGAGCCACCCAACACTTCACGGAATCCGGTAACTTGAGCACCCTTCCGTGGGTCATTCTATACCCCCTACGAGTGTGGTGAATAGCCCGCAAATTCTTGAGTAAGGCCCCCTCCGTCTTAACGCCATGAGATGCGGGCATGTTACCTTTTAGAACCCGGATACCCGAGCACTCCACCGCGGGGCAATCCTAGTACAGAAAAGAAAAGTATATATACAAAGGTGACATCAACCTCAACCCGGTCGTGCCCTAATAAAAGAATATACAGTCTGGCAGAGACGGTTGTCCATATGTCGGACGTTCGCCCCGCAATAACGAATATACAAATGAATCTGAACTGTACTACTACCATTGCACTATAGGCTATCCACCAGGACAATCCATCCACAATATCAGCATAATCACATAACATCAACGTGAATATCATGTTCGTAAACCCGTCTAGTTGAACGTATAGAAACTAGGGTTGTACCTCTCAATGATATTCACGATCGCAGATATTAACATATGTACTGATAAACACGTATTCAAAATATCGACCGACTAAAACTTTTCCACATTGACCCCAAATGTAAACCAGCACTCAAACAAATCTAGGCCAAAAACTTATATCCCAAAAATCATATTTCTATGAACTAGAGCCCCAGAAAAAATTTAGGGCACTGTAGCCCAAAACTAGCGACGGTTCAGCCGCAAAATGTGCCATTTTGCTTCTGTTCCACGGCCGAATTTTAGATTTAGGTGCCCAAATTTTTTTCTTAGCTCTGGTTTTGCCTGCACATAATTTTAATACAACCAGAAAAAAAAATTTGAACAACTTCGAAATTCGAACAGCAAGCAACGGTTTTGGAAATACGATTCGGAAAATTCCATCGATCGATAATTTAAACTTATGTTAACTAGCTAGTAAAGGTTTATGGGGTGGCACTGATACCATATTGGGGTTTGATAGCGTCATGGCCATCTACCGTGGCCGATGTGAAACAAAAATGGTGTTTAAAAATTTTGGCGCTAAATAACCCGTCCAAGAATCGAAACCATAAACCGATACAAGCTACAAAAGATATCTTAACTATAAAGTTAGAAGTTGTATACCGAATGAGCCATGTCCTTCGGTCTTGTACCATTTTCCTTAGCTCCTAGAGGTGTCTTTGATTGAGCTTGGCCGCCGGTCTTCCTCCGTCGAACGTCGAGGATGATCCACCCGAGGATGTAGCTCATGGCTCTAGCTCCACACTAAGACTCTAATGGAGCAACTAGGGACTCTAGGTTGCTAATCTAGAGTGCCTAGGGATGTAGTGAGTTGGTCTAAGTGAGTATCTATCCCACCTCCTCTCGTGATTCTCAACACATGAGATTGTAGAGAGGAGGTTCAAGAAGAAGGTGAAAGGAGCTCAAGAAAGGTAGTGAAAAGAGAAGAAGCCAATGGTCAGGGTGTTTTCTCATCTCAAAAAAATAATGAACCATCCAAGTGAGAGAAAATCTCAAGCAAGGTTTTGTAAAACCAATTTCCAAATATAATATATCAACCATGCTTGAATAGTTAGCACAAATGAATAGACAATTCATTTGTCATCACTATTCAAGCATGGTTCTTACCATTCTCTATTCATCACCTTTACACCCCATTTCCATTTAAATAAATAAATGGATAATCCAAAATGAGGTGTCCACCTTCTAGAATGTTTTCCGTATAAATACGGATTACACTCAACTGTATATACATACATGTATTCATACCAAAATACGAATACCCAAAGAGATAGAATAACACAAAGAACATAATACTAGAATATAGATATCGAAATACATATACGTAAAAAATCAATACCTGATTTAATAATCCGGCTCAATCCTGAGCCAGCTACTATTATCAACTGTCCGATCGAAAGTCCGGGTAACTAGTACAATCATTCGATCGAAACCCTGCACATATCAAAATACGGCTACTATATCATTTCACCAGAACTAGGGAAACCCTCTGTGTGGTACTCTAAAGACTCATCAATACGCTGGCAGTGGTTTAACCACAAGCACGTCAGCGGTACTAGCTGTACGTAACGGCTACCCAGTTATTGAGCGAAAAGAAGGCCGACGAGAAAATTCATCCGAACCCCTACTGAGCCTGTCCGTGACAATCTCCGTACAGTCCGGTCTGTTCGTCTAAAAGTATCGCATATCGAGTCTAGGGGGTGGATAAAGTTAGACCCCTAATAACGCGATATTTCGTGTCGGTAAAAAGCCTGTCACCAACTGAGAAACTACTGATCCAAATCAGTAATTCTCGTTTGCCATGGCCAAGGATTTCTGGTGATTGCCACCCGTGCACCGCGCGATATCAACCCCCAATACCGGGAGAGACAAATCCCCGACGATCCGCTCACTGCTTCCATGTGGCTCGGGACTGTACCCAACTAAAACCTGTTTGCAATACTCCTTTGAGCTGTGGTAGGGAAGTAATCAAAGCACGGTAGGAACTCACATGAGGAAAATGACGATCTCAGGTCGACAGACTAACCTATACTCATGTCACCTGAGAATTGCTATCTGACAATAGGTATAATACCATCAAGCATATTCCAAGTGAGTCCGTCCAGTGTAACTCATAACCCAATGAGCACATGTATACTATCTTAGGTGACTAACTGACACCAATGGCTTGTGAGACCGGCTACCACCCCTTGTCGGGGTCTCGAAAAGTATACACTAGTCTACTCCGGAGTATCGATGCCCAGTCTCAATACTCCCTCGATTAGGGACATTTAAGGATGTGCTTATAGACCACTCAGATCCCACGTATATGATCGCCATCATAATGCTGGTAGTCAAGCATGAATCCTATAGGCTCTATCAACATGTAATAGTGATCTGTAATACCACATAATACATGTACATGATGATAGAAACAAACCAGATAACATACTATCATTTTGAGTAAGATTGTTCTACCCGTATAGGTCCTCCATCAATCATCACAATCGCGTGCCTGCAATTACAATAATTGACTTGAGGGCACTATAGCCAATATAGCGTTTGTAAGAGAGTAAGGAAGAGAGAGGCGGTCTCCTTGGCATCACGGTAACGTCGGGAAAGCTCCAGTCGTCGCTAACGAATCGTTACTCCTCTTGGCTTCCTTAACTCCACTTTATACTTAGAAAATTTTGAGAGAATTTTGATAGAAATTTTCAGAATGGGTAGAGCTAGGGGATGGGGTGGTATTTATAGTGAAATTTGAGAGTATGGGAATTAAAAAATTTGAATTAAAAAGAATTAAAATGGTGTTAATGGGAGAATTGCAGAGTCACTGTTTGATTTCAGAGAAATCGAACAGTACAGGGTAGTAGAGGGGAGTTAAAAGGGTGTATGGGAAAAGAACGGAAGCAATCAGGGGCATCTCGACCGACGGTAGCGGCTAGAATAAGGATTTGCGCTGCCGGATTTAGTCCAAGTGTCTCGAGATTCATGCCACGTGCTTAACTCGTAATTAAAACCACATTTATCATGTTTGATTTTTCTGAAACTTTTCGATTCTCCGTATATTGCAAGTGCAACTCATGGGCTTCTGAAAAGTTAAAAAGAAAAACATTAAAAATAAATGGGACTAAGGGGATTCGAACACATAGGCTATGTTACAGCAGTGTAGAAACTTTACCAGTGAGCTACAAGTTGTTTCTTGCTTTTATTGAACAAAAATAACTTATAAATCCTAATCAGGCTGAAATACCCCTTCTATACATTTAACAGGTTAATTTTGTACGGGGGTTTCAGAGTCATTACATACAAACACGCTTTGCGAAACAGATTAGTAGAAAAGTTGGGTATTCGGTAGCACACGGGATGTGAGCATGCGATACCGCAATAATTAATCTTAAGTGCAAGTGGGAGATTTGTACATTTTATAAAACTGCACATTTAATATGACATTTTTCCTACCATTTCTATATTAGAAAAGGTGTTTATTATAATATATGATACATATGAGGGTTTATCTGTAAAAATACTATTTTCATGTGTTTATGTATTATAATTAACATTTAGTAGGAAAATAAGCATAAATACCATTGACCAAATCTTAATGGTGAAATTAATATCTCAATAAAACAAACTCTACTAATATTATTTGTTGAGATTGTGCAGAGTTTTCAGGGCTAAAAATCAAGGGAATCAAAGTTGTTAAGAGCAAACCTGCCTAATTAAGAAAGAAAACTAAGAAATCAAGTCTGGCAGAAACAAAGAAAAGATTTCCAGTTTCCAAAGATTCCAAAGATCGCCACGTGCCATGAAAATGAAAGCCCCGAAGACCAAATCAAAAGATCGCGCCATAAGGCCGCGGATCCGCGGCCAAACCCACCTATTGGCCGCGGATCCGCCGCGTGCCAGAAGGGTTGTGAGCTGGGATTTTGTGGTTAGAATCTTAACCATTGGTTTCCAATTTAGGAAGCTAGGGTTCTGGCTCTGGGACTATAAATAAGGACTGAGAGCCTCTTGGAAAAATTATCAAGTCGACGCGATCACGAAGTCCACGACGGCTCACGCATCCAGGCTGATCATCAACGGTTCATCTACCACCTTAGAAAAGATCGAGAAGCAAACTAGGTTTTTGTAATCATTTTCTAAGGAAACAAAGTGTACTTGATCTTGTTGATTAATAAAGGTAGTTTTATTCTTATTCTATTTCTTTGTAGTTTTAATATGATTTCTCTCTCCATCTTTTCTTCTCCGAACATACGCGAGCAATTCTCCGTTTGTTAGGGTTCATAGGATTAGGGTAGGTTAATGGATGATGAAGATCCTTAAACTCTTTTTAAGTCCTATAAAGTTTATAAACTTTACTAAAAGAATAGTTAACATCCTAATAAGGCGCGCTACCAATTCATTGCTAGTCTCGACCGCGATTAGAGATTAGATTAACTATTGTTTTGGTAAAGGCTAGATATGAACGGAGATCCATGTCGAGATAGGGGTTAAGAGTGGGAACCCTTTTCCCTCCAGAAACCCTAATCTACATGCATCATTGTCGTTCTAGTTTTAAATCTATTAAAGGATAAAAGGGTAATCTTTAATTAATCATCCATAACTACTAAATCCTAATGAACCCTACAAGCCCCATTTTCATATAAACTTACCTCTGTAGTTAATCTAGATCTATATTTTGCATCTGTGTTTAACTTAGATCTAGAAGCTACAACCATTCTTCATCATTCTTTATTCTTCCTCATTTCTTTCTCAACAAGCCTAAAGTAAGATTAAAAGATTCAACGTTTTCCAGAGGACGACCCGTACTCATCTCGGTCTAGCTACACGTGACACTGTTCTGATTGGGGTTAACTACTACACATAAATCTAGATCAATCAAATGATGCTGTTGCCGGGGATCGAACACGGGTCACCCGCGTGACAGACGGGAATACTCACCACTATTTGTGTTGAATCAAATAGCACCGTTGCCGGGGACACGTGCGTAATTTTTTATTCTTACTATTTGTGTTGAATTCTTATATGATTTATATCATAATTAAAACAAAACTGCAAATCGTATATTTAAGGAAGTGTGTGAATTTTTCCAAGGAGATCTGGAGTCACGGACTTGAGGAAACAGGAGACAGAGACATTCATCGAGATCCAGAGGAGTACAGGAGGCCACGTAGCAAACTTCATCAATTGATCCTTCCTTCTCGCGGCGGATCCGCGGCAGATAAGCCCTATTCGCGGCTGAAGCGCGGCGGGTTAGAGGATCTAGGGTTCCAAACTTCTTTTGTAAGATTCTAACCTCCTTCTCTCTCCTATGAAATCCAATAAAATATCTTTTCTGCAGAATTCTTTGCAAAATATCGCCACTCAAAAATATTTTTGCAAAAGTTTTTTGATTGGTTTGTTTTGCATATTTTAATACGGACTTTAAGGGGCAAAGACCAAATCCAGATTAGGTGGGGATTTCATCACCCTTCCTAAGACCCACAAATCACAAACCGAGCATCTTCATCAAACCTACATTAATTTAAAAAATATCTAGACAGACTCTAAGGACTGTCGCGCTCAATAAGGACAGAGGAAGGTCGTGGGTAATTTATCGCTTATCTGCATTACTTTTGTGGTGTCTAGGTATGTGTGTCTAAGGAAAGTGGTTACTTAATTAGGCCCACTACTTACGTAGTAGAGAACCTCCCACTTACTTGGCGCTTACCTGGCCACAAGAGTAGTAAAGAGGTGGTAGAGAATTGATTCTGCGGCTTGTCCTTTGGAAGTCTAGGAGCGGTCTAGAGACTGGACCTAGGTAACCTTAGTTCTAGGGTTGTTTGTGCATTTTTTGTGTGATTTGTCTTAAGTCCCACATTTTCAAAACAGACCAATTTTAAATCACACACACGCTGCCACTTGCGCTAAACCCGCTTAGTGCATGCTTGGCTGGACACGGGATTCTAGTGCCCGTCTTGTCCGCGTTCCTGCTATCGACTCCGAAGTCGGTACTTCTTCATCTTCTTTTTCCCCATCACACACCACATCAACCGAGATGGACGGTACTCCATCAGATTATAACACCACGCTGCCACCGCCCGTAGGTGAGCAGAATCACCGCGCATCTCTCTCCAAGAAAGATGCTATCCTATCTGTGGTCCACTTTCCACTTGCTTATCTATTCCACCAGCCAACGGGGATAATTTTGAAATTAAACCCCACTACATCAATCTGTTGCCCAAATTTCACGGGCTTGAGTCTGAAGACGCGTACGTTTTCATCACTAAATTCGAAAACGTATGCGCAATGATGGGTACTTCACAATTGACTGTGGATGCTATGCGCTTGCGTCTTCTCCCATTCACTCTGTGCGACTTGGCAGAAAAATGGCTTTATAATACTGCCGCACACTCTATCACTAATTGGGATGAATTCGTAATAGCATTTCTTAAGAAGTTTTACCCAAACCATAAGACCGCCCATGTTAGGAACGAGATCAACCAGTTTACCCAGCTTCCCAATGAACCATTTTGGAAGTGCTTTGAACGTTTCAAGGATCTGCTTGTCCAATGTCCTCATCATGGAATAAATAGATGGGATTTGTGCCGAATTATATATGAGGGCATTAATCCAGCGACAAAGCAGATGCTTGAAACAATGTGTCAATGCAATTTCATGTCCAAAGACGATTGCGAAGCTTGGAAATATCTGGAAAATCTCGCTGAAAACACTTTGCAGTGGGAAAGCGTAAGACCACCTTCATCTAGGGGAGGTATTCATCAGCTTGATATTTCCATCGCAGTAAAAGCCGAAATGGCAGCGATGCAGAAGAAACTCGACGCTATTGAGAACAAACTTTCATTAGCCTCCCTAAACCAGGTTACGCTTCCCAAAACCATGTGTGGTTGCTGTTCGGATCCTTCACAGTTGACAGAAGAATGTCCTATTAATGCATCGTTTCAAGGTCACGAGCAAACTAATGCTTCTTTTCAGCAGCGACCAAGAAATGATCCTTATTCTTCCACGTACAATCAAGGATGGAGGAATCATCCTAATTTTGCTTGGAACCAAAACCAACCCAAAAATCAAAACCAGTTCCAAAGAAATTATCAAAGACCTCCTCCACAACAACCACAACCACAAAGTCAGCACCCCTTTCAGTCACAAAATTTTCAAAATCCGGCCAACACTTCCGCACCGCAACTGGCCGGTACTGATAACTTTTCACTCGCACAAACTTTGGATTTGTTTATGAAACATTCCATTCAAATGTCGGCTGATATGAAGTCTTCTATTGATTCCATAAAGAAAGACTCCGCCTCCCGCGGTGAGAGTATTAAATCAATAGAAAACCAAATTGCACAGTTGAACACCTCTATGAGTGCGAGAGAGAAAGGGAAACTCCCATCTCAACCCCTACCGAATCCTGGCCACTCACAAAGTTATAATGTGAGTGTCGTTACTATGTTGAGATCGAGAAAAGTGCTGAATAACCGAGTGGGTGAGCAATTTGATGATGTTAGTGACACCAATGATACCCCAGCTTCTACTTCTTCCCCTAATTCGTCTAGTCTCCCACCTACTTCCGAGCCTATTCTACGCTTCCCACAAGGCTCAAACCCTCAGCCCACTTCCACAAATCTATCTAAAACGATCCCCACTCCAATTCTGGGATCCATTCCATCCCCACAATCCTCTCCAATGTTAGACCCAACCCTTATTGATAAAGCACCTTATCCAAACAGGTTAAGGGGCAACAGACCAAGTCCACAAATGGAGAATATTGTGGAAATTTTTAAGCAAATTAACATAAACATTCCTCTCCTAGATGCTATTCAACAAGTTCCGTCTTATGCGAAAATCCTAAAGGACTTGTGCACTAGAAAGAGAAAAGTTCAAGTACCTAAAAAAGTTTTCCTTGCGAGTAATGCGAGCACTGCTTTTACACAACTACCCAAGAAACGAAAGGACCCCGGAAGTCCTACAATTTTTATTTCTATTGGGGGTAAAAATATCAATCATGCTCGACTCGATTTAGGTGCTAGTGTTAACTTGCTTCGATATTCTGTTTATGAGCAATTAGGGATCGGAGAGTTAAAACATGCGCATTGCACTCTTCAGATGGCCGATCGATCTATCACCCAACCTAGGGGTGAGCTAGTGGATGTGTTAATCAAAGTCGGGGAATTTATATTTCCTGTGGACTTTATCGCTATAGATACACAACCTGTAGCGACACACGAAACCAAATTCCGGTGATTTTAGGTCGACCTTTTTTTGCGACTTCCAATGCTGTAATTAATTGCCGAAACGGCTCTATAACCCTATCCTTTGGAAAGAAGTCAATTGAGCTTAACATTTACAAGTTGGGAAGTGAACCCTCCGAACCCAATGCTCATGTGTGTTCTGTCGAAGCAATAGATTCCGACAGCAGCGAAATTGAAGAGCTTCACGATACTGATCTCGACTCCGCTATTACGTTGTTGTCCATGTCAACATCTAACGCGGAATATGAACCTTTTATGGAGTTCGAGTATCATCCCGTTCTTTCCGATGAGATTATTATTCGAGATATCGATGAAAGTTTTGAAGAAATTTTTGCTGAAGAACTCGCATTCTTAGAAAATACGGGTGGTGTGATGAATCAACCTCAACACAAAGAAGTTGAACCATCACCACTTCTTCTTATCGATAACAAGAATGCGAGTAATCCATCATCATTGTTTCGTCTCTACAAACCGAGACGTAAACTTTTTCCATTACACCACTTATCTCCTCCCCACTTCTTCACATCAATAGACGACATGTTCTTCCACCAACCTTGGTGCTTCATCGATAAAATTTTTGAATGGTTGGTGTTGACTTTTGGTCTTTGCAAGACTTTACTTTGACCAATAATTTTAACCCCCCAAATAATTTTAAATGCTTAATACGAATTTACTTAAGTTTGGGGGGGGGGATATTTTGGCTCTTGAAAGAAATTTTTATAAGATTGTGAGCTAAAAATAAGTTTGGGGGAGGATTTCACTTTCATTATTTCTTGTCCCCTTTTTCCTCCCAAGTCTACAGGTTTTTGAGCTTAACGGATGACATCAGTGAGGACACTGCTGTAAACAGGTTTGGGGGAGGTTTGTGCTTATTTACGCAATACTTTGCATTATACTATATATAAACACAAAATGTTTTTTAATAATGAAAGTTTGAAAGTGAAAATTTACATTTGAAAGATAGGAATAGTTTAAGAAAAATAAGAAAGTTAGATGTTTTCTTAAATAAAACTAGTAATAAGTAGTTATGAGCTGTTGTCCTAATGGTTAGTAAGATGAAAGAAGTCACTAATCTGAGGATAAAAATAAGTGTGAAAAATAGTTCTTATTCTTGAAACCAAACATTTGAATGTTGATACCCTACTAGACGCACTTACATACGTATTGAAACTCGGGATAGTAGAGGATACCTTGAAATGCTCTTGTCTAAAAGCTAAAGTATGATGGAAGTTAAAAAATGAATAAAAGATAAAATGGTGGAGAAAAATGAACACTGGTTTTGTTATCACCAAGGCAGCAATAAAAAAAATATAGCGAGGGTGCTTCATCACCTAGTGCCTTAGACCAACTGGTCTGGGAGTCACTGCTAAGCCTTAGGTGGTGCAAGACGAGAAAAATACTAATCAGCAAGCACATGAGTAATCGTTCGGTTAGTACCTCAAGAAATATTAACGGTCGCATGAAAAATGTGCGAGCAAATCCAACCAAATATTCATCAAATTAAAAAGTACTGAGGTAGATGGACAAGAGTATGATAGCTTGAATTGAATTCTCCGAGTGTAGGGATGTTCTATTCACACACGTAGGGGTATATGATCGATGTTTGGATGAAAGGTAGGAATGAAGAATAAAGACGATGTTTTATTGAGGGATGATGTGATTTCTAACATCTTTTCATGACAACTGAAAAGCTAGTGTAGTTGGAAACTCTAAATTTTCAAAGTATTTCTTTTATAGTTCTTATCTTTATATGTAACTTTCACCATCTCTCTTTTATTATATGATTTTGTGGGTGTAATCCGCTGAAAATCCTCAGGAGACAACACTCCTCCTACTAGGGACACCTAGAGGTTTAACGGCTTGTTGCATGTGCTCAGTGCAATCGTGTTGCCTACGAAAGTGTGCTTAGTTTTCTCCTTTCTTTTTCTTCTTCTCTTGAATAAACTAGTTTTCTCGGGACGATCAAAGATAAGTTTGGGGGTATTTGTTCAGTTGATAAAACAGCACATTTAATATGACACTTTTCCTACTATTTCTATATTAGAAAAGGTGTTTATTATAATATATGATACATATGAGGGTTTATCTGTAAAAATACTATTTTAATGTGTTTATGTATTATAATTAACATTTAGTAGGAAAATAAGCATAAATACCATTGACCAAATCTTAATGGTGAAATTAATATCTCAATAAAACAAACTCTACTAATATTATTTGTTGAGATTGTGCAGAGTTTTCAGGGTTAAAAATCAAGGGAATCAAAGTTGTTAAGAGCAAACCTGCCTAATTAAGAAAGCAAACTAAGAAATCAAGTCTGGCAGAAACAAAGAAAAGATTTCCAGTTTCCAGAGATTCCAAAGATCGCCACGTGTCATGAAGATGAAAGCCCAGAAGACCAAATCAAACGATCGCGCCATAAGGCCGCAGATCCGCGGCCAAACCCACCTATTGGCCGCGGATCCGCCGTGTGCCAGAAGGGTTGTGAGCTGGGATTTTGTGGTTAGAATATTAACCATTGGTTTCTAATTTAGGAAGCTAGGGTTCTGGCTCTGGGACTATAAATAAGGACTGAGAGCCTCTTGGAAAAATTATCAAGTCGACGCGATCACGAAGTCCACGACGGCTCATGTATTCAGGATGATCATCAACGGTTCATCTACCTCCTTAGAAAAGATCGAGAAGCAAACTAGGTTTTTGTAATCATTTTCTAAGGAAACAAAGTGTACTTGATCTTGTTGATTAATAAAGGTAGTTTTATTCTTATTCTATTTCTTTGTAGTTTTAATATGATTTCTCTCTCCATCTCTTCTTCTCCCAACATGCGCGGGTAATTCTCCGCTTGTTAGGGTTCATAGGATTATGGTAGGTTAATGGATGATGAAGATCCTTAAACTCTTTTTAAGTCCTATAAAGTTTATAAACTTTACCAAAAGAATAGTTAACATCCTAATCGGGCGAGCTACCAATTCATTGCTAGTCTCGACCGCGATTAGAGATTAGATTAACTATTATTTTGGTAAAGGCTAGATATGAACGGAGATCCATGTCGAGACAGGGGTTAAGAGTAGGAACCCTTTTCCTTCCAGAAACCCTAATCTACATGCATCACTGTCGTTCTAGTTTTAAATCTATTAAAGGATAAAAAGGGTAATCTTTAATTAATCATCCATAACTACTAAATCCTAATGAACCCTACAAGCCCCCTTTTCATATAAACTTACCTCCGTAGTTAATCTAGATCTATATTTTGCATCCGTGTTTAACGTAGATCTAGAACCTACAACCATTCTTCACCATTCTTTATTCTTCCTCCTTTCTTTCTCAACACGCCTAAAGTAAGATTAAAAGATTCAACGTTTCTCAGAGGACGGCCCGTACTCATCTCGGTATAGCTACACGCGACATCGTTCTGATTGGGGTTAACTACTACACATAAATCTAGATCAATCAAGATTGTTGGATATAATGCCCTCAAGACAATTATTCTAATTGCAGGTAGGCGATTATGATAATTGATGGAGGACCTATACAGGTAGAACGGTCTTACTTAAAATGATAGTATGCTATCTGGTTTGTCTATAGCATTGATGTGTATAAGTTTTACTTGTTATTATGTGTCGCTAATACATAATAATGAAGCATGTAGGATTCTTGATTGACTACCAACATTATGATGGCGATTATATACAATAGAGTTGGGTAGTTTATAAGAACATTCTTAAATGTCCCTAGTCGAGGAAGTATCGAGACTGGGCATCGATATTCTGGAGTAGACTATTGTATATGTTTCTATACCTTAACGATGAGCGGTGGCCAGTCTCACAAGCCATTGGTGTTGTGTCACCTAAGATAATATACAGGTGCTCTCTGGAGCTGAGTACACTGGACGGACTCACTGAGAACTTCTAGATGGTATTATATCTATTGTTAGATAGCAGTTCTCTAGTGGCATGAGTACATGTTAGTAATTTGACCTAAGATCGTCATTTTTCTCGTTTGAGTTCCTAATGTACTTAGATTACTATCCTACCACGGCTCAAAGGAACAGGTTTTAGTTGGGTACAGTCCCGAGCCATATGGAGGCAGTGAGAAATTGTCAGGGATTCATCTATCCTCGTATTAGGAGTCGATGCCGCACTGTGTTCGGTTGGCCAACATCCTAAATCCGTGGCCACGGTGGATGAGATTTACTGATATGAGTTCTGTCACGCCCCGCTTCCCAGTGTACGAAGGCGGATACGTGGAGGGCACGCTTCGTATTTACTCAGAAATAAATACGTTAAGCGTAAATAAGCAATATATGAAATGCATAAGAAATGACAAGAGATATAATGTAAACAACAACTTTTATTAACATTCATCTTTACAATACATTGCTTTGAAAATTAAAGTACAGATGATATAAAGCAATGCCTAAACAGTGGCATACAAACTGGAAGATAAGTACAAGTAAAGCTAGTAGTCTGGCTATGCCTCAATCTGCTCCAAGTACTCCTGGCTGGGCTCGGTCTCCTGAAGGTTCGGTCCTCCTAACGAATATTCCAAAGAAAGAAAGAGACAGGAATTTCGTCAGCGAACTAGCACTCCGTAAGTCTTAAAAGAAAGGAAGAAATACAACAAGTAATGTGGAAGGAAACTGTTAAGTTATCAGGTATTAGTTTTATTATTCTAACGTAGTTGTTTGTAGCTTGGTATAGAATGTATCAGTGTATACGAGAGGAGTCCAACTGTCCCATGGACTATGGTAACATGTAAGTATAAGGCTCCTACAAAACGCACGGGACAACGGCACGAGAGTTCATGTAGGTGCCTTTTAATGACCATCATCGTGCGACTTTTAATACATTCCGTACCAATCTACCATGTTTACCCCGTGTAATGTTTTATATAGATTATAATTATCAGACTTGCTGAGACCATGAATACAAGTTGTTCATGTAATCAGGTTCAAGATGTAAACAAGTAGTCATGTAATCAAGTCAAGTTATAGCCATGGTTCAGTCAAGTCATGTGTGCATGTTGATATTGTTCTGGTATTCAGGTTCAGGTTCAAGTATACATGTTAGAGTTTGGATTCAGGTTTGAACTAGATTCAGGTTTGAGTTGAATTCAAACTTGATTTAGACTCAGACTTGAGTCAGACACTTAGAACTGATTTGGATCCTGAATTATGCTCGGGTGTTATCGGTAACTTCTGCACATGGACAGCAGTATTTGTGTCTTTTTCTAAGAAAATTACCATTGATAACACCGTTAAGTTTTTCTACCTTAAATAGGCAAGCACTCACTTTCTCCGGCTCCTTGAGGCTCAAGAGAATTGATCCCGCTTAAACCCATATTTATTAAAGTCCTTAACAGTGTTTTATATAACCCGAAGGGGTTTTATGAAAAATATTTTTAATATATAGTTCAAAATAATATCGAGAAATTATTTATATTATTTAGGGTTTCCATGGATGTGTATTTTAAGAATTGAGTTATTTTAGTGATAATTGATAATTACCTTAGCTTGAATAGTTCATGGTATTTTACTGTAAACTTGTCTTATATTGATATCATGATGGTGTTTTGATGAAACTTGTAATTCTTTTATTTGAAAAAAATATAAGTTTATTATATTTTGAAAATATATGGATTTTATAATATTTATATAATTACTAAAAATTAATATTTTATTATTAAGTAGAAAATTTGGTTTTTCTTAAAAATCGTATTAAAACCCTTTCGAGACCGAATGCTCCGTGAGGAGGTCTGCATCTCGCTATGCTAGCCCAAGAATATACGATAATCCGCACCATCCAATAGCGGGTCCCTTAAAAATAGTTGTAGAGGCTTATTTGCAAGGGATTTTAAATACAATCTAAAAGAAAACCGTTTATGTAGTACATGGTATTTTGATGTAATATGGTAACAAAAATATGTTCAAGGGACATCATGCTATGGAAACATATGTGTATGTGAGGGGTAGGTCATTACCCCGTGAAGTTTTCTAAAGGTATGCTCAAACAAAGGAATAAAATATGACATATATAAAGTTTATGGTATTTTTATGTAAAAGTTAGATTAAAGTTATTTAGCATAATGTTTTTGAGTGAAAGTTGGTTCTAAACATTAGATTTATGATTATAAACATAGGGTAAGAATTTGGATGAAAGATATGTAAGAAAAAGTAAACGTTTTAGGGTTTAGAACAAAAGGTCGGTGTTAATTCCACTAACCGATATGTTTTGAAAAAAGAAAACTTTTCAAGAAGAAAGAGAGGGATAGGAAGGGACTTACTAGCTAGTTATCCTAAGGAAAGGTAGACGAGGGAGTGTTGATCTTCATGGCGTCGTGGGGTCGCCGGAACTTGCTTCGATTCCTCGCCGAAAATTTGTCGTTGGCTAACTCCTCTTCTCCTCCACTTGTACTTGAGAAAATTTGAGAATTTTGGCTAGAATTTTCAGAATGAGGAAGGGCTAGGGTATGGGATAGTATTTATAGTGTGGAACTAAGCTTTTGGGATTTAAAAAGAGTGAACTAAAATGTATTAAAATGTGATAAATTAGGAAATTGAGGGATCTCTGTTTGATTGCAGAGTAATCAAATAGTGTAGGGATGATTGGGGTAGGCCAAGGGACTTGTGTGCAAAACCCGAGCTTCATTGCCTACGGGTGACCCGTCGGCGCCGGCCATAATGGGCATCTCGCTGGTCATTTTGTGGAGATGAGCCGGTGGATCTTGGCCACGTGTTCTTCTCTGTCTTTATAACCTTTTGCACATGTTTATTTTTCCAGATTTTTCATTTTTATATGCATTGCACGTGTAAACTTTTGTGCTTCCAAAAAGTTCAAAAGAAAATTCCGAAAAAAGTATAATGTGTCTGATGGGGTTCGAATACAGGGCTATGTCACAGCAGTGCAAGGCTTTACCAGTGAGCTACAAGTTGTTTCTTTCTATTCTTACACAAAATTAACTTTTAAATTGTACTCAGGCTTGCAAACTCCTTTATGTACATTAAATTGAAAAAAAAAATCGTACAGTAAATTCAAGGTCATTACATTTTACCCTCCTTATAAAAATTTTGTCCTCAAAATTTACAATTACATAAGGACTAGTTTACAAATAAGTGAGGATATCTTGCACGCATGTCATCTTCTCATTCCCACGTTGATTCTCCTGGCGAATCTTTTCTCCACATCACTCGGACCAAGTTTACTTCCTTGTTCCATAGCGTCTACACTTTTCTGTCCAGGATCTCAAAGGGTTGTTGCTCGTAAGTCGGGTCAGTCTGTACAGTGAGCTCAGAGTGATCAAGGATGTGGATGGGGTCGCTTACATATCTTCGGAGTTGAGATATGCGGAACACGTTGTGCACTCCTTCTAATGAGGGTGGTAGTGCTAAACGATATGCCACTTCTCCGACTCGTTTGAGAATGTCGAGCGGTCCTATATATCTTGGATTGAGCTTTCCCCTCTTGCCAAAGCGGATTACTCCTCGGTTTGGAGAGATCTTTAAGAAAACATCATCTCCAAGTTGGAACTCCAGGTGTCGACGCTTTACATCAGCCCAATGCTTTTGTCGGTCTTAGGTTATGCGCATTCTTTCCCTGATCGTGCGAACTACATCTACAGTTGCTACGATCATCTCCGGTCTAAGGAGTTCACGATCTCGGATGTCGTCCCAACTTAGTGGTGACCGACACTTCCTTCCATAGAGAGCTGCAAACGGTGCCATTCCAATGCTCGCCTGATAGTTATTGTTGTATGAAAACTCCACAAGGTGTAAGTGATCTTAACCACGACCCTCCGAAGTCTAACATACAAGCTCTTAGCATGTCCTACAGAATCTGAATTGTTCGCTCAGACTGTCCGTCCGTTTGTGGATGGTAAGCCGTGCTGAAGTTCAGACTCGTTCCCAGGCTAGCTTGCAAACTCTGCCAAAACTATGATCGGAATCTGGTGTTACGATCGGAGATGATACAAACTGGTACTCCATGTAATCTCACAATCTCCTGTATGAGTTCATGGGTATCAATATATAGTACACATTGAGGATAAATCTTACTTTAGATTCATGCTTACCTCCATGTACTTTTTTGCTAACGTCTCGGTAGATTGGCCAACTCGAAAGGGAATAAAGTGAGCCGACTTTGTGAATCGATCCACAATAACCCATACTGCGTCGTTACCCTTCGTGCTGTGAGGAAGGGCAGTCACGAAGTCCATGGTAATATGCTGTCATTTCCATTCTGGGATAGGTAACGGCTGAAGTAGACCAACAGTTCTATGATGTTCAGCCTTTACTTGCTAACACACCAAACACTTGGCTATGCTTCTGGCTACTTCACGCTTCATTCCATGCCACCAGTAGTGTTGTCGTAGATCCTTATACATTTTGGTACCACAGGGGTGTACTGAGTACGGAGAGCTATTGTAACGCTTTGAAATCGTTTCGGTGAAATTTCGAAAAATCGGTAAAATAAGGGGGTTTTCTGTAAAAAGTCAAAATACAAATATCTTATTATAAAAATTAAATATATATATTCTAGCTATGTAATTGATATTTTTTGGTGTTTATTGAGCCGCTGGTGAAATTTCAAATTTTCTGAAAAAAATATTATTTTATTATTATTTTAAGCCGTCACTAATACATTTAATTAGGGAAAATTACAAATTGGAATGAGTTGAAACAAATTTTGTGCATCATCAAACATTAAATAAAATTTTATCATGTGGTTTTTGTAACGAAATCATTTGGCAAACCGGTTTAGAAATTATTGAAGAAAAAAGGCTTTTTTTTAGCGTAAATGGATGTTTGGGGTATTGTATTTATCATTTCTCATCACCCCACACCCGTACCCACACCCACACACCCCCATTCACTTATCCCCTTGAAGAATTCAGCAGCCCTCACTTTTGTCGCCACTTGGATTTGAAAGAAAAGAAAAGGAATGAAAGAAAAGAAAAGAAAATGGATAAATGAGTTGGACTTTTGACTTTGTGTTGACTTGGACTTCCTTACTTGTTATTTTCTCCACCTCATTCTCTCTCCTCTCCCCTCCATTCCAGCCGACCTTCCTACAGCAGCAGCCTCCCCCCCCCATTTTCCCTTCTCTTTTCTCTTCAAACTTCATCAAAATTGCCTCAAATCCATCAAAATTAAATCCCAAAACCCAAATCCAACTCCTACCCATTTTTTCTTAGCCCTTGTAGCATGGATTTTGGTGGCAAGGGAGCATTTTGGAGGGCTATGTGTGCTTGTGGGATCTTCAATTTGTTTGGGTAAATTCTAACCCTTTTGCTTAAAATGTTGTTAATTGCTTGTAGTTAGCTTAATTAAGTGTTACTTTGGTTTTATGTGGGTTCAATTGTATGATTAAGGAATTCTAGTTAGGGTTTTGTTTTGAAATTGGGTTGTGATCACTTGTGCATGGTTTGTGATGTGAGCTAACATCTTGAAAACTTGTTGAAATTTATCTAGTTGCATATTACAAGTTGTTACTTGAAAAATGTCCAAATTAAGCTTTTTTGTGCAAACTAGGGTTTTATGAAATGCATTTATATGCGAGATTAAAAATATGGTTAGGGTTTTTATCACATTATTAACTTTATTAAGTGTAGTTTAACACTTTATTTCATGGAAATCCAACCTAAATTGTAGTTTGTGCATTTTGCTATGAAATTGTTAAAAAGGGTATTTTGTAAACTAGAATATTAGGGTTTTTTTGGAATTTAATGAGATTAAATTCCGGAAATTATTTCTATGACTTATTTAAGATATTTAATAAGTATATTGGCCGCTACATTCATTTAAATATCATGTTTTGTACAAAAACGGCGAATTGTGCTTGCTAGATTTTCGGAAAAATGACTTTTTAAGTGAAATTGGGGTTTTTGTGAGTTTTAACCTAGTTTATATTAAAATTAGTGTTCGTGAATGCGCAAATGAGTGTGATTGGATTTTTCTCGATGGTTTGACGTTTTTACATCGACATCGAGGGTTGGTCTGACTATTCTTGCATGCGTAAGCGATAGGTTTGGACCTATGCGAGATACGCGTGCCGATTTGATTTTCGTATGCCGTTTCGATTTCGAATTTAGTTTTAATGCGATTTAGTGCGTTATGATATGTAGGTACCCCATGTGGACTTCGAGACGACAAGTAAGCGCGTGGCGACGTCGACACCGGCTAGCGAGGACCAGATGAGTAGATTTATATCTACGGGGAGAAGTCGGGTGGATGGCGTATAGCACCCCCGCAGTCCGTGGTGATGTATACGGATGCGTATACACACCAACAATATATGATATGTTGTTAGGATTTATTATTGATGATTTTAGATGGATATTGGTGTTGGATTGGTGCATGGTTACGAAACCTTAGGTAGTGGGTGCACTACACTTGCACATACACACATATACTTACTTGCATACATTCCTTATTTCATATGTGCGTGTATGGAAATATATATATTATGTGTTCACATGGGTATGGGACTATGTGTTCATATACTGGATTTGAGGATAGTATTTGGAAATTGAGATGAGTCGATGAGATTGGGCTTGAGGCCAGGAGATCGGTGACGTGATTTGGTTCGTATTGAGATACGACATGATGTTTTAGCAGGTCTTCTGACGTAGTAATTCTTACACCCGCATGCATACATAGATGGAATCAATATTGTACTAGACGTAGGACATTATTCCGGATCATGATATTTGATAAAGAAGACACCAAATGAATAGTGTGATTGATGTGACTTTAACCCGTACCCAGATTTGGGGATGCCGTACGACGGATTTACGTACGATCTATATTTTGATGATTGATCCGCACTCTTGACTTGGGATGTCTGATTATAGATATGGTATCCGATATGATATTATTGAGGCGGGATCACCGACTAATATATATACAGGTATGTATATGTATCGACTCAGATGTTAGGCGGTTTCCTTACCTGTAGCCCAGCTGGTCAGCTTAGCCCTTTAGTTTAGTTTAGTTGTTAGAATAGATTCGATTCTTACCTATTTCAAAAACTAACGAATCGTGGGTATTTTAAAAGACAGCCCAAGGGATCCTACGGATATTTCAAAAGACGTATCTTTTCATAAAAACACCGTAGCCCCTATTTTCAAAACCCCATGATTCGTGTTATTTCAAAAGGCACCATTTGTAGGACTTATATTAGATTATTACAGATTAGTTATCGTTGTGTCTAGTATTCAGCCCCCGCATATTATTGCTGTTCGCTCTACCTCGCATACTTATTTTGCTGCATATTCCATTATTGATATCATGCTGTTAGGACACCAGCACCATTACCGATGATGCGTATGTACCACGTACACCTACTTGCCGGCTCACACACATCTTCATCGGTAATTGCCATATCATGTACACTTTAGAGAATATATTTGCTTGACTTAGCTTGTTAGTTAGTAGTTTGATATGATATTAGTGTACCTGCCTTACATGCCTAGTTTATTAATCATACATTGCAACTTGGTTATTGATACCATATGCATTCATTATCATTGACATATGCACTTGTGATGATTTCTTGAGATTTATGATATTTCTGGATTTCGGGGAAAGACGCAAAATTTACAACTTATGATCTTTTAAAATATAAAATGTTGCGGTTTTCTAGTGATGTAAAGTGCCGTCCACCATGAGTTTGCTGTGGTTTTCGAGATCCGTGTCGAGGAGTGGAGGAACCGTCACGGGTACATGGTGGGCCCGGTACGGTACCCCGGGGCAAGAGGAATGTGGTGTTGACGTAGAGCCCGGCAGGGGAGCACTACCGACCGGTGATATTACCCGACGCGTCGGATATCCGGAGGATACCGTCATGGTCTTGAGATGGATGGTAGGGGCCGGTCTGGACTGACGGCGCCCTAGATATTGAGATTGAGACATTGATATTTCGAGACAGTGAGATTTATGTTTTGTGTCGATGCTAGACATTGTTGATACTGATTTCATTTATGATACCTCAGTTTAAAATATACGAAGGAAATATAACTAATTTATGAAAACAGTTTCTTCATTTATATGTATTCTGTTTCATGCATGCATACCTCATTCATATGATATATTGCTACCTGAGGCACTGACATGGGCACATGAGATTACACTCGGGTTAGATATTTACCCTAGCCTTGTTATAGGCTACGTGTTATTCATATTTTTGAGGCTATATTATGATCTTTGACCTAGGATTGCGTTATTTATACGATTTCTGTGCCTAGATATTTTTCTTTTCGCGAGTTGGCAACGCACCCTTGTTGTGCCCCAGTTTCTTGCAGGTTTGCCGTACAGGTTTCATTACGGCTTTGCGTGCTGATCGCACTCTTTTGGCGTGTCGGAAGTTCAAAGTTCTAAAGTTTACCGCGATCAGGACGGTGTCGCTATGCAGCTAGCCGGTTGAGCACGGGTCGATCCACAGGGAGATGGTGGTATTTTACCTTCTTGTCTTAGACGAGTCAATAAAGAATCTGTATATGTTTGTTTCTAACCTATGTGTTTATTTGCAAGTATAAAGTTGTTAAGAAAAGATACGAGATTATAAGCTAAAGAAATCCGTACTCAAAACCTTTGAGCCGAGTCTTGACCAATTGAAGCTAAGCAATCGGCAACAACGTGGATTAGGGGATTTAAGCGCGGTATTCGTGGAATACGGCTTATTTACCCTTGTCCTTCCGTTCTTGTCTCTTGCTTTCGCCTCCGGCCAAACCGAACGCAACCGGTCGCGGTTAGGAATCACCGTTACCTTGTCAGGGTAGGGTGCCTAACGGAGCGCTTGCGTAACGTTTGGGCGGAGTTCAAATGGAAAATAACGGGAAAAGGAAATGGGCAAAGAAACGTTAACTTACAATACCGTATTAATTCTTAACAACGACGATAATTACAACATTCACAAAATGAACAAAAGAGAGCAAAAGAAAAGAACAAAGAAAAGAAAAGATTACAAGAATATAAGTGCATGGAATTTAAGTGCATGAAATAAATTGCAAGTAATAAAAAGTGAGTAATAAAAAGCGAGTAAAAAGAACAAGGAACTAGGACTCAAGACAAGCATGTGATCAATAGCCAACCCTTAAACTTGCAAGCTCAATCAAGAGGTTGCAAGATCAAGGGAAGGGTAGAGAACGCATGTGAAATGAAGTGCTAGTCCCGTGAGAAAATACGACCCTTGAGATCAATAACTAACCCTTAACCATTCAAGCTCAATGAAGAGGTTGAATGATCAAGAGAAAGCAAGAATCTCAAGTGGAAGAAGAAACACAAGAGAATGATACAAAACCCTCATCTTTATTGATCTCCACTCAAAAAGCTCTCACTACAATTTTCATGGAAAAAGAATGAAGAAGAAGAAGAAAAACTATACAAAAAACTACAAAAGAGTGGACACAAAAAATTGGACCTTGTCTTGGCAAGTTCTGCTGTATTTATAGGCAGGGAAAATGAAATCTAGGGCAACAAACTGAACCCATATGAAAAGACCATCCTATCCCCCAAAGCTCATGCCCTGAACCCTGTGTACGGCCGCGGATCCGCTGCCAATAGCCCCTATTGGCCGCGGATCCGCGCCCCTACAGTAGGGTTAGGGTGTGGGCAACTTGGTACTTCCCTGGTCTGCTGTCCCCTGTTGTCTGGTACATGTATTTTCTGATAATTTCTTCCAGAATATTCTCAGATTCTTAGTCCAAGATTGCATCTTTTCTTCACTTTTGACTTTATCTCTCTTGAGCTCCGCGCACCCATTGATTCTTGTGCTGCCCCGCTCGTGATTTGTGCTTGTCCGAGACACGAATGACCGCTGTCATATGTCTTGTCCCTGGAACCGGTACGCAGCACCGGACGGATATGGATGACCGGAACCCGGCTTTTATCTGTTGTCAACAGATGTTCTGTATGTGGTGTAACTGTGGAGATTTTGTCTTGAATTGCAATATTTGTACTGGAAACCTGTATTCTGTAAATATGTAACAAACACGGATTAAAAGCACCTACCTATAAACAACCGAGCGTAAGAATGGGCGGTATAAAATGCAGTATTCTGTGATGAACAAATACCCCCAAACTTAACTTTTGCTCGTCCCGAGCAAAACCAATTATTCGCAAAAAAGAAAATCCTAACCGCACTTTCGCAGGGAACGCGATTGCACTGAGCATGTGCAACAAGCCGTAAAACCTCTAGGTGTCCCTAGTAGGAGGAGTGTTGTCTCCTGAGGGTTTTCAGCGGATTACACCCACAAAATCATGTCAAGCTAGTGTCATAAAATAACTAAGATTCAAACCCTAAAGTTTTGTTTCAGAAAATAACAATTCTATAATCCTAAGTCTAGACTATCAAACCTTTAGTTTTCACACCTCGCTTCTTATTTAACTACAGATTTTATATGTCTTTACGTGTAGTGCAAATAGTGTCGTTAGGTTCCCGAAAGGTCGAATAAAGTCATCATGTCGCACAATAAAGCCCAGATAACAATTTAAAAAGGATCACATAAGTTTTATAAAGAGTTAAGCATTTTTCAAGTTTCGTTTTCCAGTAAGGTTTCAACTTCAGAATTTCTATCGTCCATAACAGGAAACTAAGTCGTATTCTTCACTCCACCTTTTTCTTGTTTTCATTTCATACACACCTCTGTGAACGTGCAATAGTCTTTATCATAGAATAAAACCTTCATATCTCCGTTAAATTTTTTTATAAAAGCCTGTCTTTTATCAAGATTATTCTCACACAAAGAACCGTTAGGAATTTTAACTCGGAGAGAACACTTGCTTGACTTTGTTTTTATCTGGACTTTCTAGGCTTCTTAGCGAGCTTTGGGCCAATGCACCCAAACCAGTTGGTTTTAGGGCATTAGGTGTAGAAACACCCCGGCGGACTTAATTACTCAAGTTACCCAGGTCCAAAAACAAAAGACAGTTTGGCGTGAAAATCAGATGATTTAATACGAACGGAGATATAGTCGGCAGTTCAATTATTTTTTTTTTGGATAAAAGACGTGTTTAGTGGGTTTGGTGTGTAATCATTCCAATCAAGTTTCAGATGGGTTATTTTTCAGACTTAGTTCCAATTAGGGCATCAATAACATTCCTACATATTCACTTCACTTCATAAACTATTCTTGATATTACTTATTTCAGAACAAACCTATTTGATCCTCAGAAAATCATTGATCCATTAAAAGTTCTTTTAGACATAAAAGACTTGTCTTCTAATTTCCACAACTCACGACACGTGTAGTGTAATGTAAAGACGTATATCAGCCATAGTTAACTACAAAGGAGAGTTATCATTCAGGTTTTCAAAATCTAGAAGTAAGATTTAGTTGTTCTTATTTTATCAAACAAAACCGTCGAGATGTTGAATTAGAGTCCTCTTACTAGCTAACTTGACAAAAAAGTTTTTATGTTTTTAGAAATTTTTCTGATTTTTATGGATTTTTAATAAGGTATGCAAATGCAAAATATACAAATGAATGCGAAGAAAGAAAGCTTACCGAGCACACCCCCAAACTTGAACTTGACAGTGCCCTCACTGTTAGGCTATACCAAGAGGGTCAAAATTGCCGGCGCTTCTTAAAAAAAAATTATAGACAAAACAAAAAGGAAAACAAAAATATATACAAAAAAAGGTGTCCCCCCCAAACTTAAGTAAAACAGTGTTTCCACTGTTAAGCGTTGAAGTTCAGGATTAGGGGGGAAAGAACAGCGTCAAGCTATACAAGGCCTTACACAGGCCAAAAGTTAACACCAACCATTCGAAGATTTTATCGTTATAAAGCGACGGTTGGTGAATGAATGGAGTGTAGAGAAAAGAAATAAGAAACACGCGAGACCGTGTGGGGATAGAAGTGGCGTCCGGTCTCGGTGGAAGAGAAGAATGGCGGATGGGAGAAAGAAGTGGAGTACGAACTTGAGGATGCAAATGGAGTGAATAGATTAGCACAATTTGTGATGAGCGATGTGTAAAAAGCGATTATGCTAATATATTTACCCGTCGAGAAATGGGGTCAAATCCCTCAAGATTCGTGAGAAACCATGGGTACGCCGAACTTGGTAAACCAGACACAGGAAGTGAAAATGATACGGGTTCTTGCAAGGTCGGAACGATGGAAAGGATGGAGGGAAGTGGATGAGGAAGGGCATCGGTTAAAGGTTCAGGAGGGTGTACACAGTCAGTGGAAGGAACAGGATGAATTGGAAAATCCGACTCATCAAGCAAAACTGGTTCATCCTCAAAACTATCCTCAATATTCTCCTCAAAATTTAGCACATCCATGCTCTTCTCTTCAAAGTCCAGACGCATATGGGGTTCGGGAAAAACATTTAATGACTCGGGATGATAATTTGAAGAAACAAACTCAGCCAAATCTACGGGGTCATCATCCAAAATATCCCTAGCGTCAATATCCTCAATCAAGTGAAAATCAAAATTCTCTGACACCTCATCAAAAGCATGGATATTAATCGATTCTGGTTCTAAGATATAGGTGTAGAGGTCAAAAGGATTAGGTGTGGTTTCACTTGGCAAGGTCCCTTCACAATCGGGCAAATCAAACACTACAAAGTCGCACAACTCATTAAACATTCTATCTTCAACTGATAATTCATTTGGGACACTTGATAGACTTTCAACACAGGAGTTGTGGGATTCAATTTGGGACGGGTAGGTTTGATTTGGAAGGGGGTACATCTCACTCTCTCCACTCAAATTCACAGCCTGTCCTGCCGCCTCATCATACATTGAAAAAGTTGGAGCTAGTTGAAAACTAGCTACCAGGTCACTAGGTTGCATGAGGGCGGCCATGGACGCATTCAAATCCATCATCTGTTGGCTTGACGCTACCCTAAAGTCTTCCAACGACTGTTCTAGACTAGACATTAGTTGTGAAGGGGTTTCAGTAAAAGATTCAAAGTTGTTTGGATACTGAAAATTCCCAAATGGCGGTTCAGAAACAATGTCTAGGGAAGGTGAAAAAGTCGGGTAGGACTGGTAGGAATTGAATGGCTGGACAGGAGCAGGATCAACATTTGGATAAGAAGGTGAATGGAATTGTTGATCCCAAGAATTTGAAGTGGTGAAAGGAGTGAAAGATCGGCTACGGGATTGTTCAATACGTTCAGCAATAGACATTGGTCTTGTGGCTACAACTGGACTTTCAAAAGGGGTATCAACGCAAGAAGGGGTGAATGTTTGAAACGGTTGATACGAAGTGGATTGCGGGGTCCAGTTGTTCGTCCTAGACGCGTCTATCCGATCTTTCAAAGAAATTTTTGGCATGGAGGGATCGTTCGAAGTTCGACCAAAACAAGAACCGTAAGAAGTTATGTCTGGTTGTGGGTACCAAAGTTCGGCAAGAGTTTTGCGAGGTGGAGTACCCATGATATGAAGAGAGAGAAAGAAAGGTAGAGAAAAGGAGGGGAAAAAGAATGTGATATTTTTTTTTATTTTTTTTTAGACAAAAGAATGAAATATACACAAAAAAAAATAATCACGACACAAAAATACCACACACCTAATCGTTCTAGGGTTAACCTAGGTCAACTAGACCTGCTCCAGAACTTGATTGTCGAAGTAAAACTGTGTCGAGAAACGGGCTCAAGATACACTGATCACGAGGCCAGGTAAGTGCAGAGATAAGGGGAGGTTTTCCAACGCTTTCGCGAAGTTCCTTAATTAAATAACCCTTTCTCTTTTGGCGGTTTCGCCGTTAACACTTTCCTAGACACCCCGTAAACAATATACCGTTAAGCAAGGTTCTAAACACAGTTAACTTCTCCTAGTGAGCGCGAAGTCCTTAGGGCTTAAAGTCTAGTTTCTTTTAAATTTTGTGCGGGTAAACGTTATGCTCAAGTTCGTGATTTGTGGGCCACGGAAAAGGTGATGAAATCCATTACCGTATATTATGGGGTTCGCTTGCCCTTAAGTCCGTATTAATGTATGCAATGCGCAATTCAAAAAAAAAATTCTATAAAGAATCAAACAATCGTTTTTTAGTTTAAGCGCGGCGCTGCAACAAATACGGGTTAGTCAATTTTTTAGCGTTTGCTAGCGAACTTGCAAAGAATCCTGCAAAGAATAGTATATTGGATGCGTCGGATTTGAGAAGAAGGTGTTAGTAAAATACGTACCGTTAAGTTTTGGGTTAGGAAACCCCCGTTGAATCAAATCCGGTAAGCTTGAAAGGTTCGCTTGCGCGGGTCAAACTACCCGGATCTTTGGCACTGTACTTCGTAATCACCTTAACTTTGAACGTCCACTTTGCTCCCACAATCGCAGTTTGCAAATACGCAAAAATCTGCACACTTGCCCACAAAAATTATCAAAAATAACAAAAAGATTTTTTTTTTTAAATATATACAAAAAGAATATTAACCCGAATAACAAGAAAGAAAATACGCTACCGTCTCCCCGGCAACGGCGCCATTTGATCGCACGCTTTTGGCGTGTCGGAAGTTCAAAGTTCTAAAGTTTACCGCGATCAGGACGGTGTCGCTATGCAGCTAGCCGGTTGAGCACGGGTCGATCCACAGGGAGATGGTGGTATTTTACCTTCTTGTCTTAGACGAGTCAATAAAGAATCTGTATATGTTTGTTTCTAACCTATGTGTTTATTTGCAAGTATAAAGTTGTTAAGAAAAGATACGAGATTATAAGCTAAAGAAATCCGTACTCAAAACCTTTGAGCCGAGTCTTGACCAATTGAAGCTAAGCAATCGGCAACAACGTGGATTAGGGGATTTAAGCGCGGTATTCGTGGAATACGGCTTATTTACCCTTGTCCTTCCGTTCTTGTCTCTTGCTTTCGCCTCCGGCCAAACCGAACGCAACCGGTCGCGGTTAGGAATCACCGTTACCTTGTCAGGGTAGGGTGCCTAACGGAGCGCTTGCGTAACGTTTGGGCGGAGTTCAAATGGAAAATAACGGGAAAAGGAAATGGGCAAAGAAACGTTAACTTACAATACCGTATTAATTCTTAACAACGACGATAATTACAACATTCACAAAATGAACAAAAGAGAGCAAAAGAAAAGAACAAAGAAAAGAAAAGATTACAAGAATATAAGTGCATGAAATAAATTGCAAGTAATAAAAAGCGAGTAATAAAAAGCGAGTAAAAAGAACAAGGAACTAGGACTCAAGACAAGCATGTGATCAATAGCCAACCCTTAAACTTGCATGCTCAATCAAGAGGTTGCAAGATCAAGGGAAGGGTAGAGAACGCATATGAAATGAAGTGCTAGTCCCGTGAGAAAATACGACCCTTGAGATCAATAACTAACCCTTAACCATTCAAGCTCAATGAAGAGGTTGAATGATCAAGAGAAAGCAAGAATCTCAAGGGGAAGAAAAAACACAAGAGAATGATACAAAAACCTCATCTTTATTGATCTCCACTCAAAAAGCTCTCACTACAATTTTCATGGAAAAAGAATGAAGAAGAAGAAGAAAAACTATACAAAAAACTACAAAAGAGTGGACACAAAAAATTGGACCTTGTCTTGGCAAGTTCTGCTGTATTTATAGGCAGGGAAAATGAAATCTAGGGCAACAAACTGAACCCATATAAAAATATAAAAAGACCATCCTACCCCCCAAAGCTCATGCCCAATAGCCCCTATTGGCCGCGGATCCGCGCCCTTAATGTAGGGTTAGGGTGTGGGCAACTTTGTACTTCCCTGGTCTGCTGTCCCCTGTTGTCTAGTACATGTATTTTCTGATAATTTCTTCCAGAATATTCTCAGATTCTTAGTCCAAGATTGCATCTTTTCTTCACTTTTGACTTTATCTCTCTTGAACTCCGCGCACCCATTGATTCTTGTGCTGCCCCCCTCGTGCGTTGTGCTTGTCCGAGACACGAATGACCGCTGTCATATGTCTTGTCCCTGGAACCGGTACGCAGCACCGGACGGATATGGATGACCGGAACCCGGCTTTTATCTGTTGTCAACAGATGTTCTGTATGTGGTGTAACTGTGGTGATTTTGTCTTGAATTGCAATATTTGTACTGGAAACCTGTATTCTGTAAATATGTAACAAACACGGATTAAAAGCACCTACCTATAAACAACCGAGCGTAAGAATGGGCGGTATAAAATGCAGTATTCTGTGATGAACACGGGCTCAGTTTCATTCGGGTGACTTACTAGTAGGTAGGTTTGTCTTGTATCGTACCCATCATATTACTTGTATAATATTATTCCGTTGTATCTAGTAAATTCCATCAACCAAACATGTTTTTTTTTATATAGAGACCAGTGTTGTTTATTCTTTCGACCTTAGAGTCGCTCGTTATATTTCTGGTGGTTTTGAGTTTCCTTTTGAGTTTTGATCCTCGCCGTTGGCGTTGTATATTATATTGTTTGTGTGGTTGTGACCGTCGATTGACGAAGAGCTAGCTCCCGCTTGGGGATGCCTTTTTCTTGATTTCGTATACTATTCATGTTGTATCCCGTTTGGGGGCCAGTATTTACAAAGGAGACTCTGCCGAAATTTTCAGTAAATTTTTGATGTTTTAAAAACCGCATAATTCGGCTTATGCTATTGAAACTACTTGTTTTAAGTTGGTTTTTCCTGCACTCTACATCTTTCTTGGTTTGGATTTCCGGGTTTTCGGTTTACTTAGATTACGTACGCCTCGAGACGTTCGTAGTTTAAGTGCCGGTCATGTTCCGTACTTTCGCGTCGTGAAAAAGTTGGTATCAGAGCGTTAGGTTTTACCTTCGGAGCATAGGATGACCCTTGGTTGATGGAATAGGTGACTAAAGTAGAGTGACGTACCGTTGGTATGTTCCGCGGCATATTTACGACACGCCACTCCACTTATGAAACCTTAGGATGTACATTTCCTTGTTCAGTATTATATTCCTTCCTGATCTAGCCTCATCGGTACCGGTTTGGTTTTGCTGCTACGGTTACGGGCAGGGAGAGCTACGGCTAGAGTTGCTGTCAGCACGAGCTCATTACGAACGAGGACAGACCAGGGCGTAATTCCGGCAACACACGATTGCAGAGATGTGTCTTTTTATTGTGTTTTCACGCCACGAGCGTTTGGATGGATCGCTGTACGAGATTTCTCGGACGTGCCGATCAGTACCGGAGGATCGAGCCAATGATAGAGGCCAACCAGATTTTGATGACCGTTGGTGTATTGCTTATTCTTGATGGTTGAGGCACTGTTCAGCGTGCAGACGAGCGAGCCAGTTATTGCTGCGAACGACGAGATATCGCCCCAGATGTTGGAGCTATTGCAGTATAAGTTATACTAAGAGATGATAGAAGGCCGCTAGTCATCGAGGATGAATGACTAGGACATGTGGATCGTTCGCCTACCCTGATGCGAGGTCATCAGATATATTGATTCCAGCTAGAGACGACTTCACGCGGAGACGTTGGGAGTCGACAGAGACGTTCGAATGTCAGAAACCTATTATTCCAAGTTTAAAGTAGTCGGAAAGACATGCAGGCAATTCTATGGTCCCTCTAGAAGAATGAAACCCTAACTCGACTTAATGACCGTGTGAAAGCCTTTGAACCTTCGGGTTTGCGGCAGTTCTACGGCGCCATTAGTGAGGCTTGGGTTTGCCCTTCTACGGCTGGACCACCGATGCTGTGGTATATACTCGATACTATTAAACTGTGCCCAAGAGGTTGAGCTCTTGGGGGATTATGAGGTTTTGACGAATCGATTGGGTGGCTCGACTTAATTCGGATGCTAGGTGGTGAGATGCATTTCTTGGGAGATTCCAGATACGAGGATAGCCGTTGGAGCTCAGTCCATGCAGCCACGACGGGACGAGTCCGAAGAAGTCGACATTAGAGAAAAGTGGAGTAAGAGGTTCGCACCAGATCTAGATGAGATGACGTTCCACTCCGCCGACATCAGAGATGCGATGCGCATGCCGAGGCATTGTACTTGGATATACCATCCAGAAGGAGTCGCGATGAGTATGCAGTCGTTCCAGAGCAAGATGCAGATATAGGAAAGGACAACGACTTCCGGACAGTTGGCAGAGACGAGGCATGGAATAGACCGTGAGCAGGATTCCTTCCAGGCCACTGATGCAATGATATTTGCACCCAGGATCAGATGTGTCACGTGCATTCAGAGAGCCAGAGGCCGACGCCGGTAATATGCTGTCTTACAAGTGGTCGCGATGATTGACCAAGAGATGACCAGAGAAGTGCCCGAACGGAATCGTCCCCGTTAGCACACCTGACAGGGCCGATGAGCCGATGGACCGAAAGATTGGTAATTCACAGTGAAGACCTTAACCCAGGAGTGGTCATGGTTACGCACGCCAGCAGGACAGAGTTCATAATCATTGACGAGACGTCCCACTAGTGACCGCGACAGTTGGCTTGAGATTCTTAGAAGATGCACTTGAGCGGTACTATCCCGCCATTATTGATTTCGATGTTTTGGGTGATTTATGCGCATGATTTGATTTTGATGATTGAGGATTTACAATCCTTGCACAGTGTTGCACTTGATATCATTTTCGTGCTTGGATTTCACATGTTTGTGATTTTACGGTTTTAGACATTTGAGTTGATTTTGGGTGTATGCACGCACACGATTTGGTTCCTGCACTCTGTATAGTTTATATATGCTTGCAGTGCAGTGATACGCCTTTTGTGCACTTAGATGCACTGGACTTCGATTTCGATTGTGATACCCGATATTTGTTTTGTGCACCTTGTACACCTGATTGGATTTTGCGCATGTTCGGCGCTTAATATTAGATTTCATGATTTCGTGCATAATGAATGCACCTGGTTTTGATTTTCGTGCATGTTGAGCGCATGTTGAGATGCGATTTGGTGCACACCAGATGCACTAAATCGAGATTCTTCGTGCATGGGATGCACCTGATTTTGCAGTCAGGCACACATGTTGCCTACGACAGATGTTTCGTGCACACCCGATGCACTTAGATGTTGTTTCTGTGCATATGTATGGCACATATTTGGATTTTGATTTCCGTGCGCACCAGACGCACGTAGTATTCATACGCGTATTTTGGGATTGATTTTTTTTAGAGCAGTACGTTTTTATGATATTGCTATGTGTTTTCATACAGAGCAGGACTAGTCAGATGACATTACCTGAATATATTTTGCATGCATTGATAGTTATTGAAGGGATTTCCAAAAAGCGAGCTATAGCCTCAGTATTTACCTACGTTTCTGATATGACACGAAATGTTTAAAACAAGGAGACCTTTCTAAATTGTTTCCAAAACGGCGGAACGTACATTTCAAACAAAGGTATATATGTATATAATTATTTTCTTATGATAGACGTCCGCCACTGTGCAGTGTTATACGCGTTGCACAGCGACTTAAAGAGATTTGGCATACATTTCCTTCAGATACTTACAGATATAGATTCGATATTACATGTGTAGTTTCGAGTTATATCATATTGGTTTTGATTTGGATTTGGCATTGATGTCTTCTCCATGACTCCGATGATTGCGGGATGCTTGACGGAGTTTTGATTTGAGTTATATACTCATTTTTCAAGCGCATGCGCTGCGCTACGATTTGTTTTATGTATTTACAATTTCGGAGCCCCGACGACTTGATGGTTTTCTTAGATGTTTTAGTATTTGGGGGAGTTTGAATTTAAATTCGGGGACCGAATTTCTTTAAGGGGGGAAGATTGTAACGCTTTGAAATCGTTTCGGTGAAATTTCGAAAAATCGGTAAAATAAAGGGGTTTTCTGTAAAATGTCAAAATATAAATATCTTATTATAAAAATTAAATATACATATTCTGGCTATGTAATTGCTATTTTTTGGTGTTTATTGAGCCGCTGGAGAAATTTCAAATTTTCTGAAAAAAATATTATTTTATTATTATTTTAAGCCGTCACTAATACATTTAATTAGGGAAAATTACAAATTGGAATGAGTTGAAAAAAATTTTGTGCATCATCAAACATTAAATAAAATTTTATCATGTGGTTTTTGGAGCGAAATCATTTGCCAAACCGGTTTAGAAATTATTGAAGAAAAAAGGCTTTTTTTTAGCGTAAATGGATGTTTGGGGTATTGTATTTATCATTTCTCATCACCCCACACCCGTACCCACACCCACACACCCCCATTCACTTATCCCCTTAAAGAATTCTGCAGCCCCCACTTTTGTCCCCACTTGGATTTGAAAGAAAAGAAAAGGAATGAAAGAAAAAGAAAAGAAAATGGATAAATGAGTTGGACTTTTGACTTTGTGTTGACTTGGACTTTCTTACTTGTTATTTTCTCCACCTCATTCTCTCTCCTCTCCCCTCCATTCCAGCCGACCTTCCTACAGCAGCAGCCCCCCCCCCCCATTTTCCATCTCTTTTCTCTTCAAACTTCATCAAAATTGCCTCAAATCCATCAAAATTAAATCCCAAAACCCAAATCCAACTCCTACCCATTTTTGCTTAGCCCTTATAGCATGGATTTTGGTGGCAAGGGAGCATTTTGGAGGGCTATGTGTGCTTGTGGGATCTTCAATTTATTTGGGTAAATTCTAACCCTTTTGCTTAGAATGTTGTTAATTGCTTGTAGTTAGCTTAATTAAGTGTTACTTTGGTTTTATGTGGGTTCAATTGTATGATTAAGGAATTCTAGTTAGGGTTTTGTTTTGAAATTGGGTTGTGATCACTTGTGCATGGTTTGTGATGTGATCTAACATCTTGAAAACTTGTTGAAATTTATCTAGTTGCATATTACAAGTTGTTACTTGAAAAATGTCCAAATTAAGCTTTTTTGTGCAAACTAAGGTTTTATGAAATGCATTTATATGTGAGATGAAAAATATGGTTAGGGTTTTTATCACATTATTAACTTTATTAAGTGTAGTTTAACACTTTATTTCATGGAAATCCAACCTAAATTGTAGTTTGTGCATTTTGCTATGAAATAGTTAAAAAAAGGTATTTTGTAAACTAGAATATTAGGGTTTTTTTGGAATTTAATGAGATTAAATTCCGGAAATTGTTTCTATGACTTATTTAAGATATTTAATAAGTATATTGGCCGCTACATTCATTTAAATATCATGTTTTGTACAAAAACGGCGAATTGTGCTTGCTAGATTTTCGGAAAAATGACTTTTTAAGTGAAATTGGGGTTTTTGTGACTTTTAACCTAGTTTATATTAAAATTAGTGTTCGTGAATGCGCAAATGAGTGTGATTGGATTTTTCTCGATGGTTTGACGCTTGTACATCGACATCGAGGGTTGGTCTGACTATTCTTGCATGCGTAGGCGATAGGTTTGGACCTATGCGTGATACGCGTGCCGATTTGATTTTCGTATACCGTTTCGATTTCGAATTTAGTTTTAATGCGATTTGGTGCGTTATGATATGTAGGTACCCCATGTGGACTTCGAGACGACAAGCAAGCATGTGGCGACGTCGGCACCGGCTAGCGAGGACCAGGTGAGTAGATTTATATCTACGGGGAGAAGTCGGGTGGATGGCGTATAGCACCCCCGCAGTCCGTGGTGATGTATACGGATGCGTATACACACCAACAATTTATGATATGTTGTTAGGATTTATTACTGATGATTTTAGATGGATATTGGTGTTGGATTGGTGCATGGTTACGAAACCTTAGGTAGTGGGTGCACTACACTTGCACATACACACATATACTTACTTGCATACATTCCTTATTTCATATGTGCGTGTATGGGAATATATATATTATGTGTTCACATGGGTATGGGACTATGTGTTCATATACTGGATTTAAGGATAGTATTTGGAAATTGAGATGAGTCGATGAGATTGGGCTTGAGGCCAGGAGATCGGTGACGTGATTTGGTTCGTATTGAGATACGACATGATGTTTTAGCGGGTCTTCTGACGTAGTAATTCTTACACCCGCATGCATACATAGATGGCATCAATATTGTACTAGACGTTGGACATTATTCCGGATCATGATATTTGATAAAGAAGATACCAAATGAATAGTGTGATTGATGTGACTTTAACCCGTACCCAGATTTGGGCATGCCGTACGACGGATTTACGTACGAGCTATATTTTGATGATTGATCCGCACTCTTGACTTGGGATGTCTGATTATAGATATGGTATCGGATATGATATTATTGAGGCGGGATCACCGACTAATATATATACAGGTATGTATATGTATCGACTCAGATGTTAGGCGGTTTCCTTACCTGTAGCCCAGCTGGTCAGCTTAGCCCTTTTAGTTTATTTTAGTTGTTAGATTAGATTCGATTCTTACCTATTTCAAAAACTAACGAATCGTAGGTATTTTAAAAGACAGCTCAAGGGATCCTACGGATATTTCAAAAGACGTATCTTTTCATAAAAACACCGTAGCCCTATTTTCAAAACCCCATGATTCGTGTTATTTCAAAAGGCACCATTTGTAGGAATTATATTAGATTATTACAGATTAGTTATCATTGTGTCTAGTATTCAGCCCCCGCATATTATTGCTGTTCGCTCTGCCTCGCATACTTATTTTGCTGCATATTCCATTATTGATATCATGCTGTTAGGACACCAGCACCATTACCGATGATGCGTATGTACCACGTACACCTACTTGCCGGCTCACACACATTTTCATCGGTAATTGCCATGTCACGTACACTTTAGAGAATATATTTGCTTGACTTAGCTTGTTAGTTAGTAGTTTGAGATGATATTAGTGTACCTGCCTTACATGCCTAGTTTATTAACCATACATTGCAACTTGGTTATTGATACCATATGCATTCATTATCATTGACATATGCACTTGTGATGATTTCTTGAGATTTATGATATTTCTGGATTTCGGGGAAAGCCGCAAAATTTACAACTTATGATCTTTTAAAATATAAAATTTTGCGGTTTTCTAGTGATGTAAAGTGTCGTCCACCATGAGTTTGCTGTGGTTTTCGAGATCCGTGTCGAGGAGTGGAGGAACCGTCTCGGGTACATGGTGGGCCCGGTGCGGTACCCCGGGGCAAGAGGAATGTGGTGTTGACGTTGAGCCCGGCAGGGGAGCACTACCGACCGGTGATATTACCCGACGCGTCGGATATCCGGAGGATACCGTCTTGGTCTTGAGATGGATGGTAGGGGCCGGTCTGGACTGACGGCGCCCTAGATATTGAGATTGAGACATTGATATTTCGAGACAGTGAGATTTATGTTTTGTGTCGATGCTAGACACTGTTGATACTGATTTCATTTATGATACCTCAGTTTAAAATATACGAAGGAAATCTCACTAATTTATGAAAACAGTTTCTTCATTTACATGTATTCTGTTTCATGCATGCATACTTCATTCATATGATATATTGCTACCTGAGGCACTGACACGGGCACATGAGATTACACTCGGGTTAGATATTTACCCTAGCCTTGTTATAGGCTACGTGTTATTCATATTTTTGAGGCTATATTATGATCTTTGACCTAGGATTGCGTTATTTATACGATTTCTGTGCGTAGATGTTTTTCTATTCGCGAGTTGGCAACTCACCCCCGTTGTGCCCCAGTTCTTGCAGGTTTGCCGTACAGGTTTCATTACGGCTTTGCGGGCTCAGTTTCATTCGGGTGACTTGCTAGTAGGTGGGTTTTTCTTGTATCGTACCCATCATATTACTTGTATAATATTATTCCGTTGTATCTAGTAAATTCCATCAACCAAACATGTTTTTTTTAGATAGAGACCAGTGTTGTTTATTTTTTCGACCTTAGAGTCGCTCGTTATATTTCTGGTGGTTTTGAGTTTCCTTTTGAGTTTTGATCCTCGCCGTTGGCGTTGTATATTATATTGTTTGTGTGGTTGTGACCGTCGATTGACGAAGAGCTAGCTCCCGCTTGGGGATGCCTTTTTCTTGATTTCGTATACTATTCATGTTGTATCCCGTTTGGGGGCCAGTATTTACGAAGGAGTCTCTGCCGAAATTTTTAGTAAATTTTTTATGTTTTAAAAACCGCATAATTCGGCTTATGCTATTGAAACTACTTGCTTTAAGTTAGTTTTTCCTGCACTCTACATCTTTCTTGGTTTGGATTTCTGGGTTTTCGGTTTACTTAGATTACGTACGCCTCGAGACGTTCGTAGTTTAAGTGCCGATCATGTTCCGTACTTTCGGGTCGTGACAGCTATGAGCTTCTTTCATCAACTCTTCTCGAACAGGACCTTGTGGTATACACAATCTACTTCCATATCTCAAGGATCCATCTTCGTGGATGATGAAGTCGGTTTGAAGTCTACTTTTTACCTGTTCTCAGATCTTTTACAGCTTGGAATCATTTGCTTGAGCTGCCTTGATCTGATTGACAATAGTATACTGAACTTGTAAATTCATCAACTTTGAATCCTTACCTGGCATAACAACCTCGATCTCCATCCTGTACAATTCCTGCTGAAACATCCACTGAGCGGTGAGATTCATTGATAACGGCAGACAGCTAAGTGCATCAGGAACTGTAAGTCGATGTCACGCACCCTGCGGGTTCGCTGGGAGGCGGAGTTTGCAAAAAACGATTCTTATATGCTTCGTAACATCGACTAAACATCAAGATCAATACTAAACCTTAACTGACTAAATGTCTATGAGGTTTTAACTACAAAGTACCAATGTTATACCTCAAGTAACTGGTCCTTCTTGTGCTCGCTGTCCTCCTCCTCTCCGTGAGCTCCTTGGAGTCTGTACGGATCACGCCTCCTCGTCAGCCTCCTCGAGTCGAAGACGATCCATCCGAGAGTCTGTAGATCGAGCTCCTACCTCAAATCTGAAGTAACTAGGGCACCTAGTTCACTACATTAGATGATCTAGGTGATGTAAAGAATATAGATGGATTGGTATGTCTCTAATAGCCTTATGTTTCTCAACACATGAGACAAAAAAGGCTAGAGGTAGAAGAAGAAGTGCTTGAGGAAAAGCTAGTGAGGAGTTAGCATGAAAATGGGGAGTGAACTCTTTAGTGCAAAATTGAACCAACCGTAATTATCAATAGAATAAACCTAATAATAAATCAAGTATGGTTCATTTTTCACCTTAATGAGTCATGGCTTGAAAACCTTCCATGTGTCATCAAGAGCCATGCTCCAAATTATGCAAACTTCCACCTCATTTCCTCCACCTCTTAATGCATTAAACATTTAACCTAAAATGTTTAATACATAATATGAGGTGTCTTCTTCTAGAAGCATCTTTGAACAAATTACGAAAATGCTCCTCATCCGTATATACATACCGATATTCGTATTCTGAAAAATACGAACACAAAAGAGACGAAAATAACCCATCAATATAATACTAGGATCAGGCTTAAACCAAAGCCCACTAGTATTATCTGTCTGAATCATCATGCGTGCACAAGTACACATACGTGATCGAACCTGTCGTAAAACCATACGACCTCTACATCTTTTGCCCAATGCAGGGAAACCCTCTGAGTGGGACTCTAAAGACTTGACACTATGCTGGCAATGGGTTAACCACAAGCCGCAAGCGGTACTAGCTGCACCTAACGGCTGCCCAGGTATCTGTTGATAAGAAGGCCGATGAGAATAACTCATCTGAACTCCTACTGAGTCTATCTGTGACAATATCCATACAGTCCGGTCTGTTCGTCTAAGAGTATCGCATATCAGACCTAGGGGCGGTAGCTATCAGACCCCTAATAGCGCAATAAGTCGTGCCGGGGTAGAGCCCAAAACACCCTGAGAAACTACTGGAGTACCTACCAGTAAATCTCACTTGCCCTAGCCAGGGACTTTGTGTAATGGCTTTCCGAACACAGCGCGATATCGATCCCCAATACCGGGAGAGACGAATCCTATCTAACTGATACTGCCTCTAAGTACTTCGGGAATGCACCCAACTACTGCCTATTTGCATGACTCAATAGAGTCGTGGTAGGGTAGTAATCTAAGAACAGTGGGAACACACTCGAGGCGAAGTAGCAGTGTCAAGTCAATGGACTATGCTGTACTCATGTCACCTGGGAACTGCTACCTGACGATAGGTATAGTACCAACCAACAGTTCCCCACGAGTCCGTCCAGTGTAACTCATAACCTAATGAGCACCTGCATACTATCTCCACTACGACGTACTAATGGCTATGGGATAAAGCATCTCCCCTGCTAGGATGAGAAGCATATACACTAGTCTACTCTAGAGTATCGATGCCCTGTCTCGATAATCCTATGATTAGGAACCAGAATAAGGATATGCTTATAGGCTACCCAGCCCCCATTAGTGTGACTGCCATCACAACGCCGGTAGGCACGCAAAGATCCTGAGGGCTCTATCAATATGTATTAGCAATACGTTAAAAGAAACATATACACATATTTAGATAGAAACAAACCAAGTAGCATACTACTATATTGAGCAAGACTATCATAAAATCCGTGTATATCCCAAGCTTCCAAAATATAATATACAAACTAGTACTATACAATAATGGCCTCTAGGGCATATAACACTAACAGGAACTACATTCACCTTCCCTGGATGATATTATAGGTTGATGTTGAAGTCCTCCATAAGTTCTAGCCATCTTCCCTGCCGCATGTTCAATTCTTTCGGTGTAAATACATACTTCAGACTTTTGTGGTCCGTGTATATATCCACTCGTTCTCCCAGAAGTTAGTGGCGCCAAATCTTAAGTGCAAAGATAATAGCTGCCAACTCTAAGTCATGTGTTGGATAGTTGCACTCATGAACTTTCAGTTGTCTTGATGCAAAGGCTACAAATTTTCCATGCTGGTGTAGAACACATCTTAATCCCTTAGCAGACGCATTGCAATGCACAACGAAACCTCCAGACTGATCCGGTATTACGAGAATAGGAGCTGATGTCAATCTTGACTTGAGTTCTACAAAAGCTTGTCCACATGCTTTTGACTACACGAATGCTTCATCTTTATGTGTGAGCTTGGTCAGGGGTGCTGCAATCTTCGAAAAACCTTTAATGAATCTTAGGTAGTATCCTGCTAACCCTAAGAAACTTCGAATATCCTTCACCGTCTTTAGTGTCGGCCATTCGCTGACAGCTGACACCTTAGCTGGATCTACTGAGATTCTTTCGCCTAAAACGATAAGCCCGAGAAATCCGACTTGATCTAGCCAAAATCCGCACTTGTTGTACTTGGCATAGTGTTGATGCCATCGCAATGTCTCTAGGACAATCCACAAATGCTCAGCGTGCTCTTTCCGATTCTTTGAATACACCGGGATATCGTCGATGAAAATAACAACGAACTTGTCTAAGTGCTCTCAGAAAACTTGGTTCATCAGATTAATGAATATAACAGGTGCATTGGTCTCTCCATATGGCATCACGAGATATTCGTAATGACCATAGCGAGTCCTGAACGCCGTTTTACGAATATCAGACTCTTTGACCTTCACCTGATGATAACCCGAACGAAGATCTAGTTTTAAGAATACACAAGACCTACTTAGCTGATCAAAAAGATCATCGATGCGCGGTAGTGGATACTTGTTCTTTTTCTTCACTTCGTTCAGAGCTCGGTAATCTATACACGTTCTGTATGAACCTTCTTTCTTCTTCATAAGCAAAACTGGAGATCCCCAACTTGAAGTACTGGGATGAATCCAACCTTTCTTTAGAAGTTCGTCCAACTGAGTACGGATCCCCTTCAATCCTTCAGGACTTAATCGGTATGGAGCTTTGATCACTAGTTGTGCACCAGGTAGTAAATCAATACTGAATTCAAGAGCTCGATCGGGAGGCAAACCTGTTATATCTTCAGGAAACACATCCTCGAACTCTCGAACTACTTCTGTCTTTTCTTCTTCCGACGGTAGAGTAAATACTTCTTCATTCTTCGGCTTGGCACGGAAGATTCCTGGCTCCAAAGTTCTATCTCCACTTTTGAAGTAAAAGACTAGGTGATCTGGTATCTCAAATACTACCCTCCTTTGACAGCAGTCAATCGTAGCATAAAAACTCCCAGCCAGTCCATTCCCAACACAATATCGAAGTTTGGGATGTCCAGTGCTTTGAAATTTGCGTAGAATTCTCATCCGCAAACTATAAGTGGACACTGATCCAATCCCATAGTTGCCTTTAATACTCCATTCCTGGAACTGACATTCCAGCTTGAAATGAGTGGCTTCACGGGAATCGCATGTGTTCTCATGAATCATTGCAACATGAAGCAGTATGACGCTCCAGTGTCGAATAGTGCGAGTGCAGGAAGAGTGGCTACTAGTATAGTACCTAAGTTATGTGAGGTTGGTTTAGATACAGGAAAAATATAGAGATATACAAAGAATTGAAAAGATGAAAGGATTGGGAATTACCAGCAATAACCTGGCAAATGGCCTCGGCTTCCTCAATGGTCATGGTTAAAGCCTGACGCCGGGATACATTCCTCCTTGCTTAAGGCACATTCCTTGAGGCATGTTCCTTTGTGCTTGATGGAACTGACGAGGAGGTTGTGCGGGAGGTCTACGTGGAGGTGGAGTAGGTAGAGCGAGACGAGGTGCAGAAGCTTGAATAGCTGGCCGCTATGGAACGGTGATTGCGGGTCTAGGTGCTAGAGCTGGGTTGAGACGATATGGACAAGATCCGATGGCGTGAATGGACGCGCCATAAACTAAACACAGGCCATTCGCACGCCTGCAGTCTTTCTCCAGGTGTCCATTCCTCTTGCAGTAGAAGCAAAAGTATGGACTGGGAAGGTTAAAAGTTACTCCCGGTCTCCTGGGTGCAAAAGGTGGCCTGGAAGAGGCTCCTCCTGTCATCTGAGTGGCAGGGCGTTTCACACCGGTGGTCTGAGGTCCGCCCTTCTTCTTCACCACTGCCTCATAACGTCAGGCAGCCTTCAGAGCGAGATCATAGGTTGGGGAATCCCCTGTAGCTAGTGCATCTTGGATTTCCGGGTCCAACCCTTATTTAAATCTTTGTGCCTTGATCTCAGCAGTTGGGATGAGGTGTGTCGCGAACCTGTTACGACCTTGTGTTAGCAATGTAGTATGTGATATCAGGAAATTGAATATTGAAACATATCGTACCTGCTAAGCATGGTAAACTCAGTATCGTATTCATCCACGGATTTGCTCCACTTTGAGCCTTGCTGTATGTGGATGAACTGATGTTCCATATCGAAACGGGACGTCTCGGGGAAGTATTTTGCGTTGAAAATATCGCGAAATGTCCTCCATTCAATCGGTTGGGCGAGTCGGCTTTCTTCAGCCTTCCACCAGACTCTGGCATTATCTGTTAGTTGCAGCTTCACAACTCGCATCCAAGCAATCTCTGGCACTTGTGCTGCTACTAGATAATCCTCGATAGACTGAGCCCATTCCTCTGCCTCTGGTGGGCTCTCTTTCCCAGATAAATGTTTTGGGTGTAATGCCCGGAATTATTTGACTCCGGGTGCCTCGACCTCTGGGCGGTGCATGAGGATAGCAGTCTGCTACTGCTGACCCTCCAGGAGGCACTTGATTGCCTCAAACAATACCGTTTGCTCATTGATGGGAACTGCAACAGTAGGAGGTGGTGGTAGAGTAGGTGGTGGGGTGTTGTCATTGACGTTGGTGCTTGTGTTGTTCGGTGAATCCATGACCTTGATTAAAAAACAATAGTTAGGATAGATTCAAGGAATTTGAAATACAAAGAATGTATAGTTGCTGATTCTTGTTATTCTTGTGATATATTGCTTAGGATTCCATGCAGTACTGACCTGCATGGGCCGCCAAAAAAACCTGTCACGTCCCGCTTCCCAGTGTACGGAAGCGGAAACGTGGCTGCCACACGACGTATTTACACAGAAATAAATACGTTAAGCGTAAATAAGCAATATATGAATTGCATAAGAAATGATAAGAGATATAATGTAAACAGAAACTTTTATTAACATTCATCTTTACAATACATTGCTTTAAAATGGAAAGTACAAATGATATAAAGCAATGCCTAAACAGTGGCATACAAACTGGAAGATAAGTACAAGTAAAGCTAGTAGTCTGGATGTACCTCAATCTGCTCCAAGTACTCTTGGCTGGGCTCGGTCTCCTGAGGGTCCGGTCCTCCTGACGAACATTCCAAAGAAAGAAAAAGACAGGAATGTCGTCAGCGAACTAGCTCTCGGCAAGTCTCAAAAGAAAGGAAGGAATACAACAAGTAATGTGGAAGGAAACGGTTAAGTTATATAGGTATCAGTTTTATTATTCTAACGTAGTTGTTTATAGCTTAGTACAGAAGGTATCAGTATATACGAGAGGAGTCCATCTCTCCCGTGGACTATGGTAACATGTAAGTACAAGACCCCGTCAAAACCCATAGGACAATGGCACGAGAGTTCATGTAGATGTCTTTTAGTGACCATCATCGTGCCACTTTTAATACATTCTGTACCAATCTACCCCGTTAACCCCGTATAATGTTTTATGTAGATTATAATTATCAGACTTGCCGATGTTAGTGATATATGCCCTAGAGGCCATTAATGTATAGTACCGGTTTGTATATTACATTTTGGAAGCTTGGGATATACACGGATATAATAACAGTATTGCTCACTATAGTAGTATGTTACTTGGTTGATTCTATCTTAATATGTATATATGTTTCATTTAACGTATCGCTAATACATATTGATAGAGCCTTTAGAATTTTTGCTTGACTACCGGCGTTGTGATGGCAGTTACACTAGTGGGGGTTAGGTAGTCTATGTTGGGTTACCTTAACGCCCGAGCCATCGAACGTGGCGGTTTGGGGAACAAAATTTTTCTAGGGTTTCAAAAACGGCGCTAGGATAACCCAATAAACCCGGATCTTACCATAAACCTATCTAGCAAAACTAGTGTTTCCCCCAATCAGAGCAAAGCTTTGTTTGAATATCAAAATTCAAAAGGTGAAGCAACGCTTCAGATCTCTTGCGCTACGCGCAGAGCGCCACGTGTCAAAAGCAGACACGCCAGCGCAAGGAGCCCTGCGCCCAAGGCAGCGCACCCCCAATCAGAGCAAGGCACTGTTTTAAAATTCAAATTTTAAATAAAGGAAGCAACGCTTCAGATAACTTGCGCTTTGCGCTGCGCACCACATGTCAAACAGTGGTGCGCTAGCACAGTTGCGGTGCGCTGTGCGCTGCGCGCCACGTGTCAAACAGTGGTGCGCTAGCGCAGTTGCGCTGTGCGATACGTGTCAAGCGCAGGTGCGCTAGTGCAGTTGCGCTATACTCTGCGCTGCACGACACGTGTCAAGCGCAGGTGCGCTGGCGCCAATTGAGCCAGCACTGGAATTTAAATAATAAATTATTTAAGTAATCAGAATTAAAATTCTAGAAAGATCTTTTCAACCTTATTAAAATAAGAAGATTATCTTCTGTAAAACAGATGCCTTAGGATCAAAGATCCAACGGTGGGGAAATATCCCAAGATCAATCAGAGAAAGATCTCTGTAACTAACTCAACAAACCAATTGGCCCTATATAAAGGCCCCCAGACTCCAAGTCTCACATATACGGAGATAGAGAAAAGGGAGAACTCTGAAAAATTTGAAAGGCAAGCTTTTGAAGAAAGAAGATCATCTTCTTCAAGGTAAAGAATTTAATTCTTGGAAGAACAGAGATGAAAACACCTCACAAAAAGAAGAATTTCTTCTAAAAAGATCAAAGATCTAAGAACAAGATCAAGATCTTCACTACAAAAAAATAAAAAAAAGATCATAAAAGATTAAAGAAGTAATTTACTTCATCCCTAGATCTTTTGATCTATATAAAGGCACAGCCTTTTGATGAACCATTGGTTCTTGAATCTTGAGGTAGAACCTCTTTTGAACAAGAAAAACTTGTTTCTTTGATCTGAATTTGATCAAGATGCGCTCTGCGCTAATGGACAGTGCCTTGCACTTTTAAAATGCGCCTTTGCACTCCTTGGATTGGCGCACTGCACCAGAGTGCGCCACGTGTCAGACACAGAACAATCTGCGCCTTGCGCTTCTAAATATAGCGCACTGCGCTCTTGGATTGGCGCACTGCACCAGAGCGCGCCACGTGTCAGCAGCGTACTGGCGCGGCGCACTGCACCAGAGCGCGCCACGTGTCAGCAGCGTACTGGCGCAGCGCACTGCGCTAACAGACTTGCGCTCAACAGAGCGCGACACGTGTCACCTCCTCATGCGCTAGCGCCTTGCGCTCTTTAATTGACGCAAAGCGCCTGACAAGCCACGTGGCGCACTGTCAGACCACTAAAATGCTATGCATTGTTTAAAAGGGAAGAGCCCAAGTAAAGTCTATCAGACCAATTTAAATGTTGTGCATTATTTAAAAAAGTGCAGAGCCCAAGTAAAAGCCTAACATGCCAGATCTAAATGCTATGCATTTAATTACAAAGCCCAATGCTATGCATCGTTTAAAAGGGCAGAGCCCATGTAAAGGCCTAACAGGCCAAATATAAACAAAATGTTACACATTTTCAAATGGACTTAGCCCAATTCTGGCCATAAGTCCTCAATATAAATTGAACTGAGCACAACTGCTCTCCCAATCAATTTACACCCGGTTCAAGGGTACATCTCCTTACTCCTCTGATATCTGTCGTTGTAATAACTCAACATCGTCAGAGAGGTGACGGGTCCCGACAACCACACACTGCTACGGACTGTGGGATCCTTAAACTCATAGACTATGACGTCCTTAACCTCGACCGTGATGTCTTAAAACTAATACCGGACTATGATGCCCTTAACCTCGACCGTGATGTCTTAAAACTAACAGCGGACTGTGAGGTCCTTAAGCTCATGGACTATGACGTCCTTAACCTTGACCGTGATGTCTTAAAACTAACACCGGATTGTGAGGTCCTTAAGCTCACGGACTATGATGTCCTTAACCTTAACCGCAACGTCTTAAAACTAACATTGGACCGCAATGTCCTTAAACTACTTATCGACCGCAATGTCACTAAACTAAACAATAGAGCCCCCAATTGCTCTCTTTTCGGATCTAAACGATTCCGTTAGGTCGATCTTAGTCTAAAATTAGACTAACGTGTCCTTAACGAACGTTTAAGTCGATCTTAGCCTCAAATAAGGCTAACCTATCCTTAAACACACACACCCCCAATCCAAGAAAGATACGGATTTGGACTAGTCCACGTCCTACAGGCGACAGCATAACTTAGTCTCCGTATACAATCCACGGGCAACCGAACACAAAACAAACATACACGACACGAAGTGACCACATGGAGAAGGAGAAAGTTGTTACCGCGATGCGGTAGCGTAATTAACTGCAGGGGCTTGCGCCTGCAGGGAAGAGCGTCCCCACAATCAAAAACCCCTCAAACGAGGGGGAATCTGACGAAGTCTGCTACTTCGGACGAATCCGTTTAAACCTTCGATACATGGTGCCATAAATCAACTTGGCATCTTCGGAGAGGTGGACGGATAACACCAATTAGCATCTGCCCTGAATCTCAGGCAAGACGTCCCCGTTGCACCGTCCTTCGGAGGGGAACAGATTTTGGCACGCCCGGTGGGACCTTTTCCTCTTTACACTCCACACTTCGTGTGTCGTATTCGTGAACGAATCGCGGTTTGTTAATGGTTGCCCTTGGGTTTCAAGTTACTAAGATTTGGTCTCTTGCTTGGCGCAGAAAGCAAAACAGGAATGGCATTCACCTGTTCAAAGTGCTCCAACTGCAGCTGCAACTCACGTCCTGCCTCAACTAGGGGCATAACCTACGGGCCCCAAGCGGCCTCTTTGTTCACGATGCCCGTGGAGCAGATTACTCAAGCCACCACAAGGTTATTTTTCGGAACCATGCTTCCGCCGACAAGCTTCAGCACCCCAGTGCCCATATCAGAAACTCCCAAGAAGTCGGTCTTCAATCGACTTACAGCTACTGCGGCCCCTCTCAGTGGGTCGTCCAGCACAAGCGCCTCGGTCTTCTCCAGATTGGGCCAAAATTCTTGCGGGACCACAATGAAGCTTGCAGTCCCAAAGAAGGTTATTCAAAAGAGAGTAACCAAACCTGCTCCTGAAGTCGTCAAGGCGGCTTCTCCTGCTAAGAGATCGGTCTTTGCAAGACTGATCGTCCCAACTCCCACTCCCGCTCCTGCTACTCAGAAGACATCAGTCTTTAATAGGCTGACACCGGCGACAGCCCCTCACCTGAACAGGGGGCAAGACAAAGCCGTCCCCGTCACCGAGCCAATTCCCACAGCTCGACACGCTCGACGTCTCCACTGGTGCCGAGTGAAGAAGTCAGGAGGCAACTCCCCTTCTGGGCTAACTCCACTAGCCCCGACGGCGGAAATTAATGCTGCTGTTCCAACTGGGAACAGCTTTAAACTAATAAATAAGGTGCGTAGGAATTCTCCTACCGTTGTACTGAAGAGGTCTCCTCCTCCACCGGAGAAGGTTATGGAAGCAAAGCCAGAACGGTCGCAATCCCCTCAGCGGCTGTCCTCCAAGATATATAAAGTCTGGCAGGAGGTCCAAGACTCAGTGATTGATCCAAATTTCTCTCGCCAGCACAAGAAGCTGAAGGTCCAACAGGAAGTAAGCCATCTTGCCAAGCCACGAAAAGCTATTTGGGTGCCCACCTCGACGGCTCCCTCAACTTCGACCGCTCCTAAGAAAAGAAGGCCAGAGAAGATCCCCGTGCCGGTGAAAAAAGTCAGAAGCACTGAACCCAAACGCCCTAAGTCTGGGGGCATGGTTGTCCATACCGTTTACATGGCATCTGGGAAGGAGGATAGTCGCGCTTCAACGGGCCACCGACCACTTTCCCGATCCATCACAAGAGCCCAGGAACAACAGCAACAGAAGCTCCAGGAGATGCTCAATGCGATGGCCGCACTCACCAGACCCAAAGAAAGTTCGGAGGCGTCATCGGAACAACGTCGCGAACACGAGACCAATGCCAAATTCCTTCGTAGAATGCTTGAAAGGAAGGACAAGGAGGCCGCGGAACAAGCGGCCAATATAAAGCAGATGGCTCTCCTGTTCCAAGACATGGTCGGGATGATGATCCGGCCGGATCCCCCAGCCGAAGATCCTCCGATTATCCTTGAAGATGATAGAGGAGAAACGTCAAATCCACCGCTGGCTCTTTCAACAACCAAGGAGGAGACAATTTCCAAAGCTTCCCTGGATGACTACATTGCTCAGCAAATAAGAGTTCACCAGTCAAATGAGGCAGCCGACCAAGTTGTCAAAACGGGACGACTATATCCGAGCTGGTATGATCAGATAAAATACCCACCGGGCTACACGATCCCGAAATTCCATGTCTACAAAGGGACAAGCAATCCCCATCAACATGTCGCCCAGTTCATGGCTCTTTATGGCAACACCGGCGGCGATGATAAGATCTTGCTTCGCCAATTCATTGGCGGCTTATCGGAGGCGGCGTTTGAGTGGTACTCCGAGCTCCTGAATGACTCCGTCAAAACTTTCGCAGAGATGGAGTTGCTATTCACCCAGCGATTCGCGAGCGCCAGCGAACGCACCCCAATAACGGCGTTGATTAATGCAAGGGTGAAGCCGGGCGAGACATGGGTTCAATATGCAATCCGATGGCGGAAGTTATGGTCGAAGTGCGAGCAGCGCATCGAAGAAGCACCAACGGTGGGCATGTTCGTGGGCACCCTAGACCCTCATGCAACTATTTCACAGTTCATGATGTTCTTTAAACCGACCACGTTCCAGGATTTAATCGATAAGCTAGCCCAGATGGATCAAATGGGCCACGGACCGTCTCCCCCGAAACCGGAACCTCGGAACGACAAGGGTAAAGGGAAGCGACCTTCGTCGCGAACACCCAACAACAGCCCAGTGCCCCAAAGCTAGCAGATCAACTGGAAAAGAGACGGCGCTATTACAATGAGAAAATGAAGCGTCCTTACTCATTCCCACGGGACAAGATGAAGAGGCTGTTCGAGCTGGCTATGCGCAACAGGCCTATCAGTTTGCCGAATCCCAGGCGACCGCCGCAACCCAGCGAAGTGAATAATCCCAATTATTGCCCTTACCACCAAACGGTAAGTCACCCGATCGAGAATTGCTTCGTCTTTATAGGATGGATCGAGTATCAATACCTATAAGGCAAGTTTGCGCTGTCCGAGAAGTGGAAAGTAAACCCACCACAACCGCATACTCCTAAGAAGACGGACACACCGGGGGCAACTTGTTCTTTTATTGAAGAAGCTCCATGGGAGGTGGTGCTTTCAGCCAAAACCAAAAGGATGCTGAATGATCTCCAGACATGCCCGGCGGTCAGATGGAAGAACCCGCTAGAACCCCAGATCATCGAAGGGATGCTGAAGCCGTGCCCAACTCCAAAGATTGGTGGTGATAGCCCGAGCACTCACACCCAGCCCTCAAAATCTTCAAAGAAGAAGAAGAAGAAGAAGAGATCCAAAAAGCCCGTGAAGCCTGGTGACAAGCGCACGGACCTGCAAAAACAGATCGATGCGCTAGAGGAGTATAATCAGAAGGCGCGGACTCCCATCACGCTCCAAGAGTTCCTCAGCTATCTCTTTCAGAAGGAAGATGATGAAGAAAGCTCGTCGGATGAATCTGAAGGATACGTAGCAAGTTATCATGTGATCTTTCACTCGTTTGCAGACGATGAAAAAACTCCTTGCATTGAGAAGCTGGGGGTAGACCCTGAACCAGAACTTATGGGGCCGTCAGATGAAATGATCGACACATTCATAGACGAAGGTCTCCTGAAAAGTAAAGCCGATCGGGAGCGCGAGATGGCCATATTTGAAAGAGCCAAACGCCGGCGACTAGATGAAAAAGTCAAGACACTCCCTCCTAATCAAAAGACATCCGTTGCGGATAAAAACAAATTCAAGACGAGGAAAAGGTTTGCTAAAGCCATATCAATGGGAATGAAGCTACCACCCTCCGGAGGAAACTCTCCCGATGAAGTAAAGATGCATCCTAACTACTGCTTATATCATTAAAAGATTTCGCACCCCACCGAGGAGTGCAATCATTTTAAAAGATGGTGGCAGGGATATGTTGCTCACCGGCAACATTTTAAGCGGATAAAACGCAAAACTCAGCGGGAGCAAAGAGGTGCGACTGAGGAGCATAAAAGAGACACTGGTAACTGCCGCATGGTCAACACCGGGGGATCGCAAATTCTCACTTTTGGAAGCGACTCTGACGAAGAAATGGCTCTTGGCCCCCTCTTTAAAGAATTCACATTGGGGAAGGAGGAAGAACCGAAGGTCTGTGAAAACATTCAGCTGCGTAATCGTACGCTTCCAGAAAAGAATCTTGGATCTACGAGTAAAAAAGATAAGGGAAAAGAAAAGATATCGCCCTGGATGACCAAGTCATGAAAGAGCTGACCGCCAAGGACCAGCCAAAGAAGAGTAAGGTGGACTATAACGTTCTGGCGCACTTGAGGAAGTTACCCTCGCAACTCAGTATTCTCGACGCCCTTCTACTATCCAAAGAAGTGAGAGATTCATTGATCAAGGCGCTCCAAGAACCAGAGCAATTCCAAGCTTTTCTCGCCGAAGAAAAGATGAAGGACGGGCTGGAGGAAGTACATACAGCCGATATCACCTTCGGAGACGAAGACCTCCTCTTTGGGATGTACGAGCACAACCGTCCCCTCTATGTCTCGGGATACTGTCACGATATAAAGATAGGAAAAATCCTGGTCGACAATGGGCCTTCCGTCAATATCCTCAACGTGCAAGTGTTGAAGGAAATCTGCATGAGCATCCAGCATCTCGCTCGTGCTAAGATCACCATCTCTGGTTTTGACTCCCAGTCATCGCGGACTCTCAGGTCGGTGATATTGACACTACGATTTGGGTTACTTGTCACGGATATTAATTTCATGTCATTGACGCCAAGACATGCTATAATGCTCTGCTCGGCCGGCCTTGGTTACACGAGTACAACATCATCCCTTCTACACAACATCAGTGTATGAAGTATTTCAAGGATGGTCTCGAGTATACCGTAACAGGAGAGCTGAACCCATTTTCCTGTGAACGAAGTCCGCAAGTACGAAGATGCAAAATACTTTTTGCCAGATTTTGAGGACATGGAGAGATGTCACAAACCGGAAAACAAAGCAATCGCCACTATTCCAGTCTTCGGGAGTGATACTGAAGAAGAGGAAGTGATAGTTTATTCAGGTCCACCTCAGTACAACAAGCCAGGACCGTCCGCTCCTATGTTGATCTTTGGCAGCGACTCGAAAGATGAAGTCCATGCTATATTCTCTGCTCGGCCTCCAATACGAACATTCGCTGATGAAGAGCAAAGTTTGCAAATTGCCATGGTTCCGCCCAAACATCATAAAGAACTAGACACGCTTGATACCTACAGTGTAAAAGAGCTGCAGATGTTCTACGTCCCTCCCGGGCGAGAAGGCGAAAAGGCGATCCTATTCTACCGCTCCGGTGAAACTAAGGTGGAAAAAGAAATCTGGCACGGCGCGGATACTACACTTGACAGGCTTCAGCCCATCCGTCTGCCTAGATATTATACAGAAGGCTTGAAAAGGCTGTTGAAGCGCCAAGGGATACCCTTCAAACAGACCGCTCGAAAAGCTAAGTTCTATGACAGGGTCTGGAACGTTCCCGGAACTCATCGCAAGTTGCCCAATGGGAGAATGGAAGCAATCGGGCTTGGATACGTTCGGTCCAAGGAACGGGAGCTACTCCGCGACTGCTATGTCGTACATGACTTTGATGAAGAAGGAGATGCTCAATAGGAGAGTGCTAATCCTGAACCAGAAAAATTCCCCGACGTAAAAATGCCCAGTCCGTCGTTCGAAGAACAAATGGACAAGCTTATAAGGGAAGCTGGTCAAAAAGTTCGAGACGACCATAACCGCGAAATGACCATCTACGAGAAAGCCAGGACGCATCGCCTTCTCCAACAGGCTGCGAAAGATGAAAATGTCGCTCCCTGTCAACTTGTTGTAAAAAAAGGCCCGACGTAGAGGCAGAAACAATTCAAAAAGCGGAAAAGGCATTCAGCAACGACAGAGCGGGACCAAGAAGTCACGCGAGGGGGAATCAAGCGGTCCGGATTTGTCCCTTATGAAGAAGATGAGTCAAGCATACTCTTTTCCTCAAGACAAGACAAGGAAGATACTTGATCTCGCTATAAAACATCAAATGATTACACTTCCGGAGTCTAAGCACCCCGAGCAAGCAGACGAAGTCTCTCACCCAGACTATTGCTCTTATCACCGAGTAATAGGACATCCTCTCGAAGATTGCTTCACCTTCAAGAACTGGGTCGAAGATCAGTATCAGCTCGGCAAGTTCGCTCTATTCGACAGTTGGAGGATAACTCCGCCGCAGAAGCATGAACCCAAAGCTACGAGAGTAGAACCAGACCCATGTCAGTCTTGGAAGCGAGCTTGTACTTGTCATATGATAACGATATCAAAAGAAGAGCCCGAGAATATGGATGACCTTCCATGGTGCTTCGAAAACAATGATGACGAGGTGATCTCAAGGTTTCCGCCGGAGCCAAAAGAGCTGGAAGATGGAATACACACTACTGCAGATAACCTCAAGAAGATTGATTTGGGGACGACAAATGACCCGCGACCAACATTCGTTAGTGAGCTGCTATCTGAAGAAAGGGTGGCCGTGCTAAAAAACGTGCTTATGCGACATAGAGATTGCTTCGCATGGAACTATTCCGAAATGCCAGGATTAGATCCAGAGATTGCGGTCCACAAACTGACGATATCCCCGGACATCAATCCAATCAAACAAGCACCAAGAAGAATGCGGCTCGAGCTTGAGATGAGCATCAACGCTGAGGTCAAGAAGCTGATCGACTCCGACTTCATCCAGGAAGTTCAGTATCCTGACTGGATCGCCAACATCATCCCGGTGATGAAGAAGAATGGAACAGTATGCATATGCATGGACTTTGGAGATCTCAATAATGCCTGCCCGAAGGACGATATCCCAGTACCGGTGACTGAGCTGATGATAGATAATACGTCCACTCACGAAGTTTTCTCCTTCATGGACGGATCGTCAAGATACAATCAAATAAAGATGCATCCCGAAGACAAGTAGCATACTGCTTTCTGAACCCCTCTAGGAATATTCTGCTATAAGGTGATGCCTTTCAGTTTAAAGAGTGCCGGTGCCACCTATAAGAGGGCCATGACAATGATCTTCGATGACCTTATACATGAAATCGTCGAATGCTACATCGACGACCATGTGGTGAAAAGAAAATCATACGAGGAGCATCTCGAGAATCTGAAGATCGTGTTTCAGCGCCTTCGGCAATACAATCTGAAGATGAACCCTCTCAAATGCGCGTTCGGGGTGTCCTCAGGTAAATTCCTAGGATTCATCGTCCGACACCGAGGTATCGAGATAGATCCGTCAAAGATCAAGGCAATCATGGAAATGCCTCCGCCAAGGACTCTCAAACAATTGCGGTCTCTCCAAGGGAAGCTCGCGTATATTCGGCGATTTATAGCCAATCTCTCTGGCAAGTGCCGTTCGTACAGTCACTTGATGAAGAAGGGAACCCCGTTCGTCTGGGATCATAAATGCCAAGGCGCGCTGGACGAAATCAAGCAGTATCTGCAGAACCCGCCAGTGCTGTCCGCTCCGGTCAAGGGAAAGCCCCTTATTCTTTATACAACAGCCCTCGAAGGTTCCTTAGACGCATTATGGGCACAAGAGAACGACCAAGGGAAAGAAAGAGCTCTCTATTACTTGAGTCGAGTTCTGCTGGGGGCAGAAAGCAATTATTCTCCCATCGAAAAACACTGCCTAGCATTGATCTTCGCGATAACAAAACTCCGGCACTATGCGTTGGTGCATGAAGTCCGTCTTATATCAAAGGTGGATCCTCTCAAATATTTGATGTCAAAAGCCATATTGACGGGGCGACTCGCTAAATGGGCCCTGCTCCTGATGGAGTTCTCGATAACTTATCAACCTCTTAAGGCAGTGAAAGGCAAGGCCATCGCCGATTTCCTCGCTGAACATCCGATACCGGCCGATTCTCCCTTGAATTGCGAACTGCCAGACGAGCATGCGTTTGATGCAATCGACGGTGGTGATACCCGGTGGGAACTTTATTTTGACGGAGCGTCTTCCATGAAGAAGCGCAAACAGAATGCGCCAATAATCAAATCAGGGGTAGGCCTTATCTTCGTGACCCCACAAGGGGGATAATGCGCTTCGCCTTCTCCATGACAGAGCCGAGGACGAACAATGAAGCCGAATACGAATCTCTAATAGCAGGCCTCGAGATCGCCATCGACATGGGAATTGAAAACCTCCTCATCTACGGAGATTCCCAGCTGATCATTAGTCAAGTAAATGGCGACTATCAGACGTGCAAACTAGAGTTGGTGAAATACGGCGAAAGGGTGCAGCAACTGTTGACCCAGATTCCTTCCTAAACCCTTGAAAGCATACCGCGTGCAGAAAATAGCAAAGCGAATGCACTAGCTAAGCTCGCTAAAGAACTGGCCGACGTGAGGATCGTTGTGCAAAGCCGTCGAGTTCTCGCACCAGCGGAAATATCTCCGAAATCATCCGAGGAAAAGGAAGCGACTGAGTAGACGGCCCTGCAAATAAAATACCAAGAGAAGGTTGAAGATTGGAGAGAAGTCTTTATAGACTACTTCAAATCCCGTCGAACGCCTGAAGATGCATCCTCAAGACATCAGTTCATGAAGTGAGCCCTATCTTTCGCCTTCGTCAATGTCACTCTATATAAGAGGTCATTTGATTCCTTGCGGTTGAGATGCCTGGGACCTGAAGAGGCGAAAAGAGACATCCAAGAAGTTCACAACGGACTCTGCGGTTCTCACCAAGAAGGCCCGAAGATGAAGTTGAAGATCAAACGGATGGGCTACTATTGGCCCACGATGATCCAAGACTGCCTCGAGCATGCGAAGCAATGCCACTCGTGCTAGATCCACGGAGATTTTATCCATCAGCATCCGAATCCGCTACACCCGACAGTGGCTAGCTGGCCGTTCGAAATGTGGGGGACTGACATAATCGGCCCCATCGAACCAGCGTCGTCCAGGGGACACCAATTCATTTTGGCGACGACTGATTACTTCTCCAAATGGGCAGAAGCAGTACCACTGAGGGAAGTGAAAACGGAAAATATCCTCCATTTCTTCAAGACGCGGGTCATTTATCGATTTGGAACTCCGCGACGGATCATATCTGATAACGGGCCAGCCTACAGAACCCACAAGATCAGCCGTTTCGCACAACCGCACAACATAGACCGGAGATAATCCTCAGTTTATAATCCCAGAGCTAATGGTCTAGCTGAGGCTTTCTATAAGACCTTGACGAAGATCGTGAAGAAGACGGTGTCCCGAAATAAGAAGGACTGGCACGAGAGATTGCATGAAGCTCTCTGGGCATATCGAACTATGTTCAAAATGGCCACGAACACAACGCCGTATGCGTTGGTATTCGGTACAGAAGCGGTACTCCCCCTTGAGATAGAGTTACCCTCTCTACGAGTGGCAGTCCATTATGAGCTCACGGACGAAGAGAACGCTCACCTTCGGCTTGAGGAGCTCGATGCCCTTGATGAAACCCGGCTCATAGCGCAACAAAATCTGGAAGCTTATAAAGCAAAGATGACGCGCTCATATGAAAGATTGACCAGGCCGAGGACATTTCTCCAAGGCGAACTCGTACTAGTGGTCAAAAGACCTATGATCCCCAATCACGCCAAGCAGGGAAAATTCGAGCCGAACTATGAAGGCCCGTACATCATAGACAAGGTCTACCAGGGTGGAGCCTATCTACTCATGGACATGCATGGTGAAAGACCTTTCAGGACAATAAACGGTCGCTTCCTGAAGAAGTACTACGCTTGACGAGTCACGGCCTAGGTTAATGATAGATGACGACGACTATGTCCGCTCGCTATCTTCCTAAGCCCAAATTCTATAAGTAGTAACCGGCTTACTTTACAACGGACCGAAACGTCCTTAAACTACCAGCGGACCGAAACGTCCTTAAACTAACAGCGGACCGAAACGTCCTTAAACTAACAACGGACCACTATGTCCTAAAACTAGCTGTTGACTGAGATGTCAATAAACTACGGTGGATTGCAGCATCCCACAGCTGATAAAAAAAAAGAAAGAAGAAAAAAAAACGGTATGTCCATAAGCAAAATGGGCACGGATGAAAACCCGAAAGGGCTCCGTGAGTAAAAACAGCAGGGCTACCGGCGAGTGTTTGTGAAAACCCGAAAGGGCGCAACCTCGTTATATAAAAAAAAGAAAAGAAAAGGAGAATAAAAAAATGGTATGTCCATAAGCAAAGTAGGCACGGATGAAAACCCGAAAGGGCTCCGTGAGTAAAAACAGCAGGACTACCCGCGAGTGTTTGTGAAAACCCGAAAGGGCGCAACCTCGTTAAAGGACACTTACAGGGTCCTCTCGACCTTGTGAGGAGAAACCACCTGTGTGAGATCCTTACGAATCACAAGGGAGCAACACACTTAGGGATCCCCACGATTCCTAAGGAGAAATTACACTTGCGAGATCCTTACGACTCGTAAGGAGAATTCTCTTATGGGACCCTCACGGCTCATAAGATTTGAAAGTCTTAAGTTACGGAGACCTGAACCTGTTCTTAAGCAACCCCCACAACCTCCAATATTGCCCTATAAGAGGCTCGATACTGACCCTTGTATACAATCCACGGGCGCAAATAAACATTTCCCTAACAAAGTCCCATCTGTGACTAGGGATATGTTCGCACGGTGAACAACCCTTGTGAGTCATCTCGAATTATAAGGAGAAAACTCTCTTGTAAGATCCTTACGACTTACAGGAGAACATGCACTTAGGAATCCTTACGACTCCTAAGGAGAAAACACACCTACGAGATCCTCACGGCTCGCAGGGAGAAATACCTTTATGAGACCCTTACGGCTCATGAAGTCAAAAGCCTTAGTCGATAGGATCCAAACCCTATTCGCTAAGCCACCTTTGTTCAATATCGACAGAGGCAAATGATGATTCGCTTCTGGAAATATTCCAGTTGTAGCGGTGCTGATGCCGAAATCGGTGTCTAATTCCAAGCTTGCAGCAAAAAGCTTACGAGCCACACATGCATGCAAAATAGCCGAAATGATGGGGCAACTTGCAACAAAATCAGCAAGTAAAAATGTATGCATGCAAAATAGCCGAAATGATTGGGCAACTCGCAATAAAAAGCAGTGAGTAAAAATAAAAATAATAGCCGAAATGATGGGGCAATCGCGACCTTCGCGATATAAAAGATGAAATGATAGAGCATCGCGGAAAGAAATAAAAAAAATGAATGAATGAAATGATTGCCCTACAGGTGATATCACATCGATCCCTGTATACAATCCGGGGGCGCAAACGAAGAAGGAGTCACACTCCTCCTCCCCACGTTTCATCAGAAGAAGAAGCCAAATCTCAACGGGTCACAGATAGCCTAGAGATCGTCTCAACATTTGTCTCATTGCAGCAGACACAACATCAAGCAAAGTAGGACAGCAGCAACTCCCAGTTCCATGACTCGGCGGTGTAGACGACCGAGAGTCAAATTACGACTCCGTGAAATGCGGATAAAGGGCAAAATTCCTGGTCACGTAGAACGCGGATAACGTCACTTCTGACCCCGTGGAAAACGTCCAAAGCGGATCCTGGTCCTCGCAGAGAATGGCAATGAACCCGTGTGAAGCATCCAGAGCGGAGCCTAGTCCTCGCCGAACATGGCAGTGAACCAGTGGGAAGCATCTAGTGCAAATTCCTGGTCACGTGGAACACGGATAACGTCACTTCTGACCTCGTGGACAACGTCCAGAGCGGATCCTGGTCCTCGCAGAGCACGGCAGTGAACCCGTGTGAAGCATCTAGAGTGGAGCCTAGTCCTCGCCGAACACGGCAGTGAACCTGTGGGAAGCATCTAGTGCAAATTCCTGGTCACGTGGAACACGGATAACGTCACTTCTGACCCCGTGGAAAACGTCCAGAGCGGATCCTGGTCCTCGCAGAGCACGGCAGTGAACCCGTGTGAAGCATCCAAAGCGGAGCCTGGTCCTCGCCAAACACGGCAGTGAACCCGTGGGAAGCATCCAGAGCAAACATCGGACTGTGAGGTCCTTAAACTCACGGACTATGATGTCCTTAACCTCGACCATGATGTCTTAAAACTAACAATCAACCACAGTGATTTTACACTGATTTTACCTTGGTTCAAGGGAACATCTCTTCACTCCTTTGATATTTGTCATTGTAATTCCTCAACGTCTTCAAAGAGGCGACGGGTCCCAGTAACCACGCATTTCACGGACTGTGGAGTCCTTAAATCCACGGACTATGATGTCCTTAACCTCGACCGTGATGTCTTAAAACTAACACCGGACTGTGGAGTCCTTAAATCCACGGACTATGACGTCCTTAACCTCGACCGTGATGTATTAAAACTAACATTGGACTGTGAGGTCCTTAAACTCACGGACTATGATGTCCTTAACCTCGACCGTGATGTCTTAAAACTAACACCGGACTGTGAGGTCCTTAAACTCACGGACTATGATGTCCTTAACCCCGACCGTGATGTCTTAAAACTAACACCGGACTGTGAGGTCCTTAAACTCATGGACTATAATGTCCTTAACCTCGACCGTGATGTCTTAAAACTAACACCGGACTGTGGTGTCTTTAAATCCACGGACTATGATGTCCTTAACCTCGACCGTGATGTCTTTAAGCTACGATATCCTGGAAAACGTCTAGGGCGGAGCCTGGTCCTCTCCAAACACGGCAGTGAAACCGTGGGAAGCATCCAGAGTAATCCTCAATTCCGTAAAATGCGGATAAGGGCAACTTCACCCATCACTTGCGGGTCCTCACGACTCGTAAGGGAGTAAATTCTCTTGTAATATCCTTACGATTCTCAAGAGAAAACACACTTATGAATCCTCACGATTCCTATGGAGAAAACGCACCTACGGGATCCTCTCGACCCGTAGAGATAAAATACTTTATGAGACCCTCACCGCTCATAAAGTTGAAAAGTCTTAGGTGACAGATCCTAACCCTGTTTTCTAAGCCATCGCTACTCTACAAAAAGCCTAAGACTGACAACTATACGCTATTCATAGACCACACTTGCTAAAATCGCATGGCATGCAACACAGCAAAAAATGAGAGAGGAAAGCAGAAAGATGATACAAGACATTGCGAAAGAAATGTATCTTTTATTCATGTATGCAGTTGGATACAAAATACATCATATGAAAGAATAAAAGAATAAATACATATTATTCAAAAATTTACAAATGTTACAAAATGATTCATGGAGAAGGAAGCGTTTTTAACAAATTCGCAAGTTGCTCTCGCACTTCCTTCGGCGCCTTCTCCTGATCAGCTGTCGCGGCCAACTCTGCTTCCACCTGGGCCCGCTGCTGCAAGTAGGATGAAAGTTGTTCTTCGACGGCTCGCTGAGCTGCTTCACGACCTTGGGCATCACGCTCAACGGTATCGAGCTTCTGCTTCAATGTTAACCCGTCGGAGATACTTTGCAGGAGGCCCTTGAAGATAACTTTCACCCGAGCAGCGTTCGCGTCGACCTCAGCACGCAGTCGAGCAGACTCGCATGAGGTTTCTTTGCATTCCCTCCGCTTTAAAGCCGCTTCTTGTTCCAGATGGCGGAAGTAAGAAGCGCTCTGCTCGATCCACGCCGCCCGTTGAGTGCTCGTGGCCAAAATCTCGGGGGCAGGACGCATAAGCTCCAGCTGATGCAGGCAGGCCTCGATCTCCCTACAGTGATTAACCCAAGACTCGACGACGCCTTCATTGTGGAAATTTAAAAGCGTCGCCAGCATCGGATTAACCTCGGCAGCGAAATCTGCAGCAGATGTGGGAGCTTCTGCGTCAAGCTCCTCGACGCATCCGCTCAGCATACTCAGACTCGTCGCAGCACCCTTTGAGGATGGACGTCTGGAGAATAGGCCTGCCGGCATCATGATGCGAGACTCGAAGGGGGCCAGAATCGGAACGATAGCTGCAAAACAAAACACAATCAAATGACGGTTCAAGAAATATAGAAAGGTCATCAATGACGGAATATACTATACCAGCTGCAGCAGGTGGCAAAGCCGGGAGGACCGGTGGCACGACTGATCTTACATCTCCTCCTTCGATCTGTAGCACTACAATCAAGGCAAGGAAGATCAGAAATAATTCCATTATTGAAAAAAGAAAGGGCAATAATTGAAAACTATACTCACCAGCGCCACTGGAGGAAGCAAGCTCCGACGGAAAGGAGAAGTGTGGGTGCAGCACCTGGTACAGGTGATCAAAAAGCACTCCTGCAAGGACGCAATAGTACAACATCAGTACATAAATTATGCAGCCAAGATAAGACTGATGGGTCGCAAATCCATACCTTCCAACATCTGCGACGGTACGAAGGAGGGTAGAGAGATGGCCACCGTCAGGGAGGTAACTGACGGCGCTCCCTCAGGTAAAGTGGCATCAGCACTAGCCGCACCTGCGTTAGAAAACAAGATAAGCTTTATTAGGAAAGATTGCAGAATAGAAGAAGGGCGATAACCCAAGATTTACCTGAAAAGTCGCCGGCCAGGGCCCTAACGAGGGCTTTACTTGATGTAACGGTGGCGTCTTCCTCCTCCATTGGGATGGTCTCACCTCCCGTTGCCTCATCGCCCGACTCTACAGGAGCCGTCGTCACGCTCGCGACGCCGGAAGACGACAAGGAGTCGTAAGCGGGGAGAGCGATGATCGGAGCAGCGCCCGACTCTTGAGAAAGAGCGGCTGTCTCATGCTCAGCGATCATGCCCGTATCATCCACTACCACCTCGGGCTCGGCAGTCGCAGCCGTCTCGTCCACCACTGCCATGGGTTCATCGGTCGCAGCCGCTCCATCCGCCGCTGCCTCAGGCTCGGTCGTAGCAGCCGTCTCATCTGCCGCCGCCTCACGCTCAGCAGTGGTGGCCGTCTCGGGCATAGTAGTCGTGACTGTCTCGTCAGCCACTAGCTCAGGCCCGGCGACTACGGCTGCACCGCCTACCGTCGCCTCGGGATCAGCTGCTACCTTCTCCACCATCCCCTCAGGCTCGACGGTCACCGCCGCCCCTTCAGTAGGACTCGGCCCTGCAGGACAAGATGTATAAGAACCGATAGTTTTACAACTTTTACAACAAAGCCTCGAAAAGCACATTACCTGAGGTGGATTGACCGTTGGCTTCCCGAGCTGCACGCGCCGCCCGTCTATGAGCAGTAGACAAGGCGACCGGGGGCTCCTCTGAAGGAGTAGCAGCGGGAGTAACGGCGCTTGAGCCCGCTCCCACGGCCAAAGCAGCGCTACGCTCCTTCGCTTCGCGCATCAAGCGCTTCCTCTCCTCCCGGGCCGTCACGACGGACCTCTTGGAAGCTTCCTTCAGCAAGGCGGCGCCGTCCGTGTTCAGAGTTGCCTCCAGAGCCTTCAAGGCATCCATCATCGGCTTTTTAAATAGATACTCTCGCGGCAACCCCGAAGAGGCCGGGACTTCGGTAGCCGGCCCGGCGATGATTCTTGTGTCGGCTTGCGAAGCAGGTCTTGTGGTCCCTGCAATGAGAAAAAGAAAAGGTTAGATTGGCCATAAAAAAGGAGAATAAAGACTCAATGAGCCGAGACGTACCAACGCCCGATAAAGCGCGTTTCCTTTCCTCCTCCTCGAAGGTTTTGAGAGAAGCAGCGATGGCTTCTTCTGTAGAAATGCTTGTTTCAAAAAAAAAAAGGAAAACCGTTAGTCAAAAACGATGATAAAAGTATGATGAAATGAAGAAGAATACAACTGGTGATTACCTGACTGCACGAGTTTAGCTAACCACGCGTCGCGCCTTGCCAATTGCTCAGATGCTGCGATGGCGGCCGCCAGATCGGTGTCTTCTGGCTCTATAAAGAAACCCTCGTTGGTTTCGTACTCGCTTAGACCTTCGGTAAGAGGGGCCTGAGGATCTAAGCCGAGTACGGCATCAAGAGAAAGAACAGACTTCTTCTTCCTCTTCTGCGGGCGAACCCCGGTCGCACCCAAAATCAGCTTACGCTTCGTTGGCACCTTGGGACGGCGGGTCCCGATGTCCGAGCCCACGCCGGATTCAGGCGAAACCACATTCACCGTCTCCACCGGAGCACGGGGCGCTGAGGGTACGTCCACAGAATCACGCGGCTAACCACGTGGAGGGCTTAGCACGCGTGGGGGCTCAGCTCCAGCATCTCCTCTTAGTGGAGGAACGACAGGGGTCCTTTGCCTTAGGGTGACTTTGCGATCGCTGGCGGGGGGCGCACCCTTGCGGTCAATCAGCAGTCGCTTCTCTTCCCGGATAACAGCGCCCATCGCGTGCTGATACCAAGCCCCGTGTACGTTGAGGGCCCTTGGAATGCAAGTCAGCTCGCTAATGAAAAAATGGGAGCTCGTGTTCAGCCACATGAAGTGATGTAATGCATTCCGTATCCCCTCCCTGGTGGCCGCAGGCTCTTCCAAAAATGCCTCCAGTGGGACCCAATGGTTATAACTTAACTGCTGGGAGAAGCGATGGGGATTGTACCTCATAAAAAGTGCCAAATCATTCTGCCTGAACACCAGGAAGCCCGACCGGATGGAGTATAAGTGAAGAATCTCCCGGGCTTTCAATACGGAGGCCCCGTCCTTGAAACTATCACGCAATGCCAACATCGTCTTGGAAGTCTCCGGGCCGATGGTCAAGACCTTTTCCATGAAAGAAATGCCCGCTCCGACCGTGCGCGGACGAAGAAGCAACCCCCTAGCCTCCCGCGAAGACGGATTCACAATAGAAGCGCCGACCAGCCGCATAACTCTCGGGAGTCTGCACTTCTCGTAAAACGAGGGTCTCTTATGAATACCGAATACCCCGAGCACATGCATTTCCATCCATGAAGTAAAGTAGTGCATCGGGAAATTGGCAGGTTGCACCCCCGGTTCATTTGCGTCCACCGCCACGCTGAGTCCATGGTACAAATGGGCCAACCCGGCGATTCCAATCGACAACTGTATACCAGCCACCATCCGATGCGCTGGGTAGAAAACGGATGGCCTCATCTAGCATGGGTGCATGGGGAGCGTGAACCAGCACAGCCATAGCCCCAGAAACCCGAGAAAGAAGGTCTCCTCGTCGATGCCCGGGACGGCGATTTCCGATAAGGGGATGATGGAGGCATTGGGGAGATAAAAACCCTTCTGATCGTCTTCCAGTACTGGTCGACGATCTAAGCCAAAGCCGAAGGGGTCGTCGATCTTGGCGAACTTTTCGCTCCGCTGCGATAGAATCTCCGGTCGAAGAAAGCGGGCGATGAAATCTGCAAAACTAACTCCACGGCCTCCCGATTCCAAGTAGAGACTTTCATATATATTCAGCACCTTTACCAGGCTCGGAAACTGGTGCTGAATAGCATTCTCCGGTGTTAGACCTATTACCAGCGGCTTGGTGGCGAAGACATATTCATCAGGAGGAAGTAGCTCTTCATAATGCTCCCCCCTCACCGGCAAACCGGAAATCTCAGCAAATTCTTCCAAGGGGATGGAGACTTCCCTGTCCGTCAGAAGAAAGGTATGGGTGGGGATGTTCCATTGTTCCACGAATGCCTTAACCCACCACGTCAGAGGAGCAGGGTACTCGAACAATGAGGCATAGACTGCGGGGTACAGACCAATCTTCATCAAATGCGCCTTCTTCGCTGACAAGATGTATCTGGCCCACTGCAAATACCCGGCTTATTGTCGAGGGGTCAATCCAATGTTATAGGGTTGTCCCCAAGGGAGCGACTCACCCTGGCATATGCGCCACCCCAGAATATCCACGGCTGCCAGCGGCAGCACGGGAATGGCAGCAATCGAAGGCTGAAGAAGATCCTACGAATTACAATTTACGACCTCCACGGCATAGTTCACCGGGGGTGCATCTGCATATGGGATCGATGAGATCGGCTCTGACGGCGTCGCGCAAAAGAAGCTTCGGCGACCCTTGATAATCTCGCTGTACCACCTACCCCACAGGTGAAGGTTCTTATACTCACGGTCGTAATCCTTAATAAGAGTAAGAACCTCCCGGTCCACCGGCGCCTTAGGGAATCCTCCCTCTGAGCGGAAAAATGGGAACGAAGGATCAGCAGACATGTTGCCTGCAAGAAAAAGCGAAATTCAATCATCAGTATCATAATTTAATTTTAAAAATTCCAACGCTTGGTACTTTAAAATTTATACCACACTGCAATGTAGTGGAGAGGGGAACAAAGGGGGACCTACAAAATCCAGATGACAATGCATCAGTTAATAAGACAGCCTCATCATTGGATGAAACTGTCAATTAATGAGGAAATCCTCAAAGAATATTCTCATTAAATGAGAAATCCCTTGAGACAAGGTGAAAATCTCCCTTTTCAATGCAAAGCTCTGTCACAGAGTGACACTTGTCAAACTCTGGTCACAAGGGAATAAGATTCCTTAAAGAGCCTAGCTCTGTAATAATGATGGAAAAAACCCATCAAAGAAAAAAAATTAATTCCTAAAAGTTAAAGTTCTGGGATCTTAAAGATCCATGAAAAAACTCTTAAGAGTTCATCATCAGAAGATCAAAAGATCTATATTCTGTCAATGAGCAAAGCTCTGTTCACGGGTTAAGAAACCCTGAAACAAATTCTTGAGAGCAAAGCTCTGTTTATGAAACCCTAATGAGAATTTCTTTAGATCAAAAGATCTATAAGAGTAAGGCTCTATTAATTAAAATTGATTTAATTAAGTTTAAATTTTTACCTAAAAATTTCTAGAGTTCTAACTCTGAAGTTCTTGAAAACGAGAGCAAGGCTCTGAAAATATAAATCTTGAAGGAGATGATAATCATCTGAGGAGAACCAAGGGTCCTATTTATAGGCGCTAAAGCGCCCCTTCAACTCCTGAGTTGATCCAACGGTCTGGATGTTGCCACCGCTGCACTCACGTGTGCGCCACGTGAGCGCAACGGTGGGGGGCATTTTTTCCCCCAATCAGAGCAAAGCTCTGTTTGAATTTCAAAATTCAAAAGGTGAAGCAACGCTTCAGATCCCTTGCGCTGCGCGCAGAGCGCCACGTGTCAAAAGCAGATGCGCCAGCACAAGGAGCGCTACGCCCATGGCAGCGCACCCCCAATCAGATCAAGGCACTGTTTTAAAATTCAAATTTTAAATAAAGGAAGCAATGCTTCAAATAACTTGCGCTCTGAGCTGCGCACCACGTGTCAAACAGTGGTGCGCTAGCACAGTTGCGTTGCGCTCTACGCTGCGCGCCACGTGTCAAACAGTGGTGCGCTAGCGCAGTTGCGCTGCACTCTGCGCTGCGCGACACGCGCCAAGCGCAGGTGCGCTGCGATCTGCGCTGCGCGGCACGCGCCCAGCGCTGGCGCCAATTGCGCAAGCACTGGAATTTAAATAATAAATTATTTAATTAATCAGAATTAAAATTCTAGAAAGATCTTTTCAACCTTATTAAAATAAGAAGATTATCTTCTGTAAATCAGAGGCCTTAGGATCAAAAGATCCAACGGTGGGGAAATATCCCCAGATCAATCAGAGAAAGATCTCTATAACTAACTCAACAAACCAATTGGCCCTATATAAAGGCCCCCAGACTCCAAGTCTCACATATACAGAGATAGAGAAAAGGGAGAACTCTGAAAAATTTGAAAGGCAAGCTTTTGAAGAAAGAAGATCATCTTCTTCAAGGTAAAGAATTTAATTCTTGGAAGAACAGAGATGAAAACACCTCACAAAAAGAAGAATTTCTTCCAAAAAGATCAAAGATCTAAGAACAAGATCAAGATCTTCACTACAAAAATTTTTAAAAAAAGATAAAAAAGATCCAATCATAAAAGATTAAAGAAGTAATTTACTTCATCCCTAGATCTTTTGATCTATATAAAGGCACAGCCTTTTGATGAACCATTGGTTCTTGAATTTTGAGGTAGAACCTCTTTTGAACAAGAAAAACTTGTTTCTTTGATCTGAATTTGATCAAGATGCGCTCTGCGCTAATGGACGGTGCCTTGCACTTTTGAAATGCGCATTTGCACTCCTTGGATTGGCGCACTGCACCAGAGTGCACCACGTGTCAGACACAGAACAATCTGCGCCTTGCGCTTCTAAATATAGCGCACTGCGCTCTTGGATTGGCGCACTGCACCAGAGCGTGCCACGTGTCAGCAGCGCACTAGCGCAGCGCACTGGCGCAGCGCACTGTGCTAACAGACTTGCGCTCAGCAGAGCGCGACACGTGTCACCTCCACATGCGCCAGCGCCTTGCGCTCTTTAATTGGCGCAAAGCTCCTGACAAGCCACGTGGCGCACTGTCAGACCACTAAAATGCTATGCATTGTTTAAAAGGGCAGAGCCCAAGTAAAGTCTATCAGACCAATTTAAATGCTGTACATTATTTAAAAAAGGGCAGAGCCCAAGTAAAGGCCTAACAGGCCAGATCTAAATGCTATGCATTTAATTACAAAGCCCAATGCTATGCATTGTTTAAAAGGGCAGAGCCCAAGTAAAGGCCTAACAGGCCAAATATAAACAAAATGTTACACATTTTCAAATGGACTTAGCCTAATTCTGGCCATAAGTCCTCAATATAAATTGAACTGAGCACAACTGCTCTCCCAATCAATTTACACCCGGTTCAATGGTACATCTCCTTACTCCTCTGATATCTGTCGTTGTAATCTCTCAACGTCGTCAGAGAGGTGACGGGTCCCGACAACCACACACTGCTACGGACTGTGGGGTCCTTAAACTCATGGACTATAACGTCCTTAACCTCGACCGTGATGTCTTAAAACTAATACCGGACTATGATGTCCTTAACCTCGATCGTGATGTCTTAAAACTAACAGCGGACAGTGAGGTCCTTAAGCTCATGGACTATGACGTCCTTAACCTTGACCGTGATGTCCTAAAACTAACACCGGATTGTAAGGTCCTTAAGCTCACGGACTATGATGTCCTTAACCTTGACCGCAACGTCTTAAAACTAACATTGGACCGCAATGTCCTTAAACTACTTATCGACCGCAATGTCACTAAACTAAACAATAGAGCCCCCAATTGCTCTCTTGTCGGATCTAAACGATCCCGTTTAGTCGATCTTAGTCTAAAATTAGACTAACTTGTCCTTAACGAACGTTTAAGTCAATCTTAGCCTCAAATAAGGCTAACGTATCCTTAAACACACACCCCCCAAATCTAAGAAAGATACGGATTTGGACTAGTCCACGTCCTACGGGCGACAGCATAACTTAGTCTCTGTATACAATCCACGGGCAACCGAACACAAAACAAACACACACGACATGAAGTGACCACATGGAGAAGGAGAAAGTTGTTACCGCGATGCGGTAGCGTAATTAACTACAGGGGCTTGCGCCTGTAGGGAAGAGCGTCCCCACAATCAAAACCCCCTCAAACGAGGGGGAATCTGACGAAGTCTGCTACATCGGACGCATCCGTTTAAACCTTCGATACATGGTTCCATAAATCAACTTGGCATCTTCGGAGAGGTGGACGGATAGCACCAATTAGCATCTGCCCCGAATCTCAGGCAAGAGGTCCCTGTCGCACCGTCCTTCGGAGGGGAACAACTACTAGTGCAATCTACTATAAAAGAAGTATCACCAAACGATCCAAGTCTTTCGGTCTTCTTTCCTCATCATGTTCTCCAAGTGGCCACCTTGAACTTGTTTGATCTCCATTTCCGGCTCCATCAGTCCTCCGGGATCGAGCTTGTTCTCCAGCCCTCCTTTGTCGTAGATGATCCACCCGAGAGATGTGATCCATGGCTCTAGCTCCTAACTAGGTGTCAATAGGAGCAACTAGAGAACTTGGGTTGCTAATCCAAGTTGTCTAGGATGTAGTGTGGAGATCTATGTATTCTACTATCTCTATCTTGTCTCTTCACTTGTTTCTCAACTCATGATAGGGTAGTTAAGAGGAAGATGATGAAGCTGGAGGAAACTCAAGAGGAGGGAGGAGGGTGAAGCAAAATATGAGAGCTCAAGAATAATGAATCATGCATGTGAGAGAAAATTCAATACAATGGTTTTGTGTATGAATTTTCATAATAAAAAACTAGAAACCATACTTCAATAGTTGATCCAAATGAATAAATTATTCATTTGTCAACTATTGAAGTCATGGCTCTCACCATTCCTCCCTCTCCTACAATTTCCACCTCATTTCCATTTATCAATAAATGGAAAAGTCCATGATGAGGTGTCCACCTTCTAAAAGGTAATCTGTAATAAAATATGGATTACAATCTATGTTGGGTTACCCTTGCACCTAGTCTAGGGTTTGGTAGCATCACTCATGCCATTTTAAAATTTAGAGAGGTGCAAAGCTAACTAACCATGAATCTTGCTAGAATTTCTAGGGTAACAAATTTGTATCACATACAAATAAGAAAAGAGATAGGATTACAACCTCTGTAGTCCGTTCCTTCGCTTCATAAGTTCCGTGTTGAGGTCCATTCGTTGCGATCAACATGAACTCTGACTCTCGAATGGCTCCATGAGGTAAATGAGACACCTTGCTTGTAATCATCATGATCTAAGATAATCTACCTTGAAGAATCTCTAACCCAAGCTTACACTTCACTAATCAACTTATTAGAGAAGCGAACACCCTAATCTTAGTGGCTAAAATAGATGAGGATGATGAAGTAGGAATTTTGCACTCTTTTTTTTTCTATTTCTCACACTTATTCATCACAAATCAAAAACCAAGTGAAGCTTTTTCACAAAGGAAGAAGAAGAAGAATAATGAGCTAAACCTTTTGTGATGAATAATGAATTATTTTTGTGGTTACAAATACAACCATGGGTTAAGTATGAAGGAGTTAACCCTTGTAGAGAATAAACTAGAGTTAATGGTTTGGATTGGGTTAACAAAATATCTTCACAAAATATCAAGTTAAAGACAAAGTCAAAGCTTCATGAAGTTTCATGCAAAAGCTAACCCTAATCCAAACCCTAACCAAGTTTAAACCCTAAACCTTTGTTAAATTTGTAACCCTAACATGTTACAATATTATATATCACATATACAATATATTTTGTAACAAAAGAAAATAATACAATTAACATATATCGCATATATATCAATGTATTATCCCGTGAGAAAATGAATCAATAAAGCGAGCTTATATCAGTTAACATAACGTAATATATCGCATATATAATTATACATTAAATTATCGAATCAACACTTGATCCGATAACCCGGCTATATTACATATAACCGACTAATATAACATGTATCAATTCATCGAATCAATACTTGATCCGATGACCCGGCTATATCACATATACCCAGCCGATATCACATATCGCGAGAATAGAATACGGTATCTCATATCGTATTATTCTCGGTCCCGCACATATCACATATGTGCTCCTACTCCGTTTTGCCTGAGCCAGGAAACCTCTATGTAGGACTCTAAAGAATCGTTAATACGCCGGCAGTAGGTGATGATCATATCAAACACCCACAAGCTGCAAGCGGTCAGCTAAACGTAACAGCCACCCAGGTAATGAGCGATCAGAAGATCAACAAGCAAGCATGTACATTCTCCTGTGAATCCAATCAGTAACACTACCGTACAGTCCGGTCTCTTTGTCTGATATGTCGCATATCAAGTCTAGGGGTGGTAAACGTCAGACCCCAGTAACCGATAAGTCGTGTCGATGTGAGGCTCATAACGGGTCGAGAAACTACTGATAACTCTTACCAGTATCACTCCATATCAGCCCTGGCCAGGGACTTCCAGTTATAGCCAATTAAACACATCACAACATCAACTCCCTATACCGGGAGAGATGAAACCCCTCCTATCGCTCATTGCCTCCATGTGATTCGGGACTGTACCCAAAAGCCACCGTTTTGCATGTCCTCTTAGATGTGGTAAGGTGGAAATCAAAGCACAGTGAGAATCACACAAGACTCTATGACGATCTCGGGTCTACAGACTAACCTGTACCAGTGTCACCGGAGAACTGCTATCTAACGATAGGTATAATACCATCTAGGAGTTCTCGGAGAGTCCGTTCAGTGTACCCAGTCTCCACTGAGCACCCGTACACCATCTTTGATGTCAAACACCGATGGATATGGGATCATCCATCGCCCATCATATGGGTCAAGATGCGTATACGCTAGTCTACTCTGGAGTATCGATGCCCTGTATCGATACTCCCTCGACTAGGAATAGTTATAGGATGTACTTTTTGACTACCCTGGCCCTACTAGTATGATCTGCATCATAGTCCTAGTAGTCGAGTACATATCCTAAGGGCTTTATCAATATGTGAGAGCAAGACAGTAAACTAATACAAGTCAACATGTTAAGATAAAGTGAAACCAAATAGCATACTATCATGTCGAGCAAGAAAGTCCTCTCTATATATATCCAAGCATCCACTATAATATACATCATATGTACAACAATGGCCTCTAGGGCATATATATAACTAACAGTCTGCTGTATATACATACCTGCATTCGGATAAAAACACGAATGCCCAAAGAGATAGAATAACACGAAGAACGTAATACTAGAATATAGATATCGAAATACATATATGTAAATTACCAGATCAATACCTGATTTAATAATCCGGCTCAAAATCGAGCCGACTAGTATTACCAGTTGTCCGATCGAAAGTCCGGGTATAAAGTACATCAATCGATCGGAACCCTGCACGTATCCAATACGGCTACTACATCATTTCGCCTGAACCAGGAAAACTCTTTGTGTGGGACTCTAAAGACTCGACAGTACGCCGGCAGTGGGTTACTGGATAAATCCAAAACCACAAGCACGTCAGCGGCACTAGCTGTACGTAACGGCTACCCGGGTACCTTTCGAAAAGGAAGGCCGACGAGAAAACCCATCTGGATCCCTACTGAGCCTATCTATGACAATCTCCGTACAGTCCGGTCTCTTCGTCTGAGACTATGGCATACCGGGTCTAGGGGGTGGTGAACGTCAGACCATAATAACCCGATAATTCGTGCTGATGTGGCTTAGGACCAATCCGGGAAACTACTGATCAGCCTATCAGTAAATCCAAACTGCCTAGGCTAAGGTCTTATGGTCCTGACCAATCAAACACAGTGCGATATCGACTCCCTATACAGGGAGAGACGAATCCCCGACAATCGCTCACTGCCTCCATGTGGCTCGGGACTGTACCCAACCAAAACCTGTTTGCATGACTCAGTAGAGCCGTGGTAGGGTAGTGATCAAAGAAAAGTGGGAACTCACACGAGACAAATGCCGATCTCAGGTCTAAAGACTAACCTGTACTCATGTCACCTGAGAACTTCGACCTGACGATAGGTATAGTACCATCTGGAAGTTATCGACGAGTCCGTCCAGTGTACTCACCCCTAGTGAGCACCTGATTGATCATCTTCGTGTGTATTTGGAAAAGTTTAAATCACAGCCAAAGAAATTTATACCGCAATCAATTAACGGTGTCGATGTAGCGCGTTAATGAATACGGATCGTCCACTGAGATGTGTGTTTTGATCGATCTTGTTTTAGATGAGTCGAAATGAAAAGATAAAAGAAATTTCAAGAAAAATTGATTCAAGATTTGTGAGTTTTCATTTCAAGAAACATAAAAAAACTAAAGATCTAGAATCAAGAATCAAGAAATGTCCCAATCAATTTAGTTATCAAGATTTGTAAAATAGCTTGTAGGAATCGATCGAATTGGTAGCAATGATGAATCTAATAATGACTAATCTTATCTATGAATAAATTGTAGCTAGATCGATGGTGATGAATGAAGATTAGAGATCTATTGAAGAAACTAGGGTTTCTCCTTCTTATCCCTTGTCTTTTCATTGATCTTCATTCGGATCTAGCCTCTAGTAAAGAGATTCATCAATCATTTGATCCCTAATTTGCAACGAAATTATCAAGAATGTGATCTCGATCCAAATTAGGTCATTGATGATTCTTTTTCCTAAAGTTCACAAATCTCATAAGACTTAGGATTAGTATTCGGATTTTATCACCACTAGATCTACCAAATCTCTCGATTCCGTAACAAGCGGAGATTTACTCAAACATCATGAAAATAAAATATTCAAGATCTAGAAATTTTATAGTGCAAGAATATAAAGAAAGCAAGAATTAAATAATTATCACCTATATTAAATCGACGATTAATTACACATTCCCTCAATTCGAGGTTACAAGATGTTGCTCTCGATTGCTCCTTTGAAGAGGTAACTAGATCCGTCAAAGTTTGCTCCGCTCGATCTCCGTGAGACTTGGATCGTCGTGGATCTTGCGCTCTTGATGAAGATTGTCTTCGCGAATAAAGGATCGATGGTTGCTTGCTTGATTTGCTTCTCAAAATGATCTTGATTTGGCTTTGGATTTGGATTTGGGCTAGGGTTTTGGATCAAGTTGTGTCACTCAACATGTGGAAATTTCTCTCAATATTCAACAACTAATTGTGTAACCTTCAACAATCCTAGATCTAGATCTCCTTTTATAACCACTCATTTGAATCTTCCCTCCAAAGCTTGGTTGTTAGAGAGGGTCTTCTAGAATGAGGTTGTTAGAGGAATATTCTAGAATAAGGTTGTTACAAGGAATATTCTAGAGTGAGTTTGTTATGCAGAGCCTTCTGGAAGAAGCCACGTGGTAATTTAAGCGTCCTGAAGAAGCGAGGCCGTTGAGAAGAAGCTTCTGGAGACAATATGATTTGCTGACGTGTCAAGTAGGCCGCGGATCCGCGGCGGATCGGCCAACTCGGCCTCGGATCCGCGGCCGAGTTAAGAGACTGCTGCATGAAAATCTCTGTGCTGATTTGTGATGGCTTTATGGCACTTTCCTGATGTTTAGAATATTTTTATACTTTCTTGTTTACTGGAAAATTCTTATTCTTTGACCTGATGTATTTTTATCGGCACTTTTAACAGTTCCGGCTTTTTGACCCGGAGAATTTCCTGCACACAATCTCGAGACAAGTGTTGATATACAAAAGAACATGCGTGTAGTAATAAACACACAATTTCCCTCATAATGCCGGTTATAATGTATAACACATGTTATTTGATATTTTGCAGACGAATTGCTAATATGTGCTATATTTATACCAAACACCTTTAATGATTAGAAATAGTAGGGAAATTGATGTGTTAAAAATGCAATATTTTCGACTGGTCAAATTCCCCCAAACTTAATTTTGGTCGTCTCGAGCAAACATCTTTTATTTGAGATAAGGAGAAAAAATAAGAAAAAGAAAACTAACTAGCACACTTTCGTAGGCAACACAATTGCACTGAACACGTGCAACAAGCCTTTAAACCTCTAGGTGTCCCTGGTAGGAGGAGTGTTGTCTCTTGAGGGTTTTCAGCGGATTGCACCCACAAAATCCAATAATAAAAGAAAGACCGTGAAAGTTACATATAAAGATAAGAATTGTAAAAGAAAGGCTTTGAAAATTAGAGTTTTCAACTACACCAGCTTTTCGGTTGTCATGAGCCCTATCTTAATAGTTATGAAAAGATATTAGAAATAACATCATCCTTCAATAAAACATCGTCTTTATTCTTCATTCCTACCTTTCTTCCAAACATTGATCATATACCCCTACGTGTGTGTAAAGACATCCCAAAACTCGGAGAATTCAATTCAAGCTATCATACTCTTGTCCATCTACCTCAGTACTTTTTAATCGGTGAATATTTAGATGGATTTGCTCACACATTTTTCATGCGACCATTAATACTTGTTGAGGTACTAACCGACCGATTACTCATGTGCTCGCTGATTAGGCGTAAGTAGCATTTTTCTTGCCTTGCAACACCTAAGACTTAGCAGTGACTCCCAAACCAGTTGGTCTAAGGCACTAGGTGATGAAGCACCCTCGCTATATTTTTTTATGCTGTCTTGGTGATAACAAAACCAGTGTTCATTTTGTAAGTCCACGTTGCCCACCCCGGTGCTTGCGGGGAGGCGGAAAACGGAATAAAAATCGGATTTTTATGAGCTTAGGCAACATGGACTATAGCTTGAAGGATCTTTGCTAAACAAAAACTTACTAAAGCTAACTAGAAACTAGCTAAGTGCTAGAAAGGTTATACCTTGGGCTTTATGTCCTTCTCTCCTTGCTTCTTGGAGTGGTGGAAGGAGGTCACCTTGGTCGTCTTCTCACGTCGAAGAAAGATCCACCCGAAAGCCTCAACCTTTGGCTTCAACTCCAAGCTAGAAGTAACTAGGGTGCAAAAAGTGCTAGTCCTTGAACCCTAGATGAGAGTAGAGATGATCAAGAGAGGGTTTTTCTCAAGCTCAAGTGTTTCTCAACACATGAGAGGGGAGAGCTTGAGGGAGAGGAAGAACAAGAGAGAGAAATTAAATGATAGAATTAGAATAGAATAAACCATTCTCACTAATATATGTGTATTATTTTAATTAGATAATTAGCTAGATAATTGTCATGGTTAATCATGACATGACCATTATCATTTCATATTTAATGCTAATTGCAAGGATCAAAAAGCATCTTTTATATGGAATGATGATGGTCAAAGTGTCAACCATGGTCAACAAGTCAAGAAGGTCAAATGGTCAACAACCATAACCATGCACAACTATTAAACTAATATCAATTAACTATAATACACACATAAGCATTAGGGTTAATGAAATGACAATAGTCATTAACCCTAATCAAGGTCCTCTCCCTCTGTATCAAGCAACTGTGCATACGCACCCGCATTCGTGATCCGAGGAACACGAATACAATGAGAAAAACCAATCCCAAATCATATACTAGGATCCGGCTTAAACCAAAGCCCGCTAGTATAAACTGTCCGGACAGCAAACGTGCACAAGTGCGCGGATGTGAACGAACCCTATCGCAAAACCATGCGACCTCTACTCATTTTGCCTAAAGGCGAATAGCTCTCTATGTGGGACTCTAAAGACTCGACACTACGCTGGCAGTGGGTTTAACCACAGACCGCAAGCAGCACTAGCTGTAACGGTCCCCAGGTAGATGTCGATAAGAAGACTGACGAGGTGAACCCCATCTGAACTCCTACTGAGCCTGTATGTGACAATCTCCGTACAGTCCGGTCTGTTCGTCTGATACATCGCATGGCGGGCCTAGGGGGGCGATGAACGTCAGTCCCCTAATAGCGGTACAAGTCGTGCCGATGTGAAGCCCAGAACACCCTGAGATAACACTGGAAACCTACCAGTATATCTCGCTTGCCCTGGCCAGGGACTACTCGTCTAAAGGCTCTCCTGGACACAGCGCGATGTCAACCCCCAATACCGAGAGAGACGAATCCTGTCTAACCGTCACTGCCTCCAAGTGCTTCGGGACTGCACCCAAAAACTACCTGTTTGCACGACTCCTTTGAGCCGTGGTAGGGTAGTAATCAAAGTGCAGTGGGAACACACTCGAGGTGAAGTGACAGTGTCAAGTCAACGGACTAAGCTGTACTCATGTCACCTGGGAACTGTTAACTGACGATAGGTATAATACCAACCAACAGTCCCCGACGAGTCCTGTCCAGTGCACTTGTAACCTAACGACCACCCGTATACTATCTCAAGTACGACGTACTGACGGCTGTGGGACAGACCGTCTCCCACACTGGGATGAGAAGCGCATACGCTAGTCTACTCCGGAGTATCGATGCCCTGTCTCGATAGTCCAACGACTAGGGACCTGTATAAGGATGTGCTTATAGATCACCCAGCTCCCACGAGTGTGAGCGCCATCACAACGCTGGTTATCAAGCAAAGATCCTAAGGGCTCCACTAATATGTATAACAGCGATATGCTAAAAGAAACACATGCACATATTAAAGCAGAGACAAACCAAGTAGCATACTACCATTTCGAGCAAGATTGTATATACAACTGTGAATATCCCAAGCTTCCATTAAGTAATATACAAACTAGTATGATACAGTAATGGCCTCTAGGGCATATACACTAACAATCTCCCACTTGCACTAAGGCCATGTACTGGCGTATCGAAGACCTATCATCTCGATCAGCCGCTCGAACTGAGTCTGGGGCATGGCCTTGGTGAATGGATCTGCTGTGTTATCCTCTGATGCAACTATCCGGACCTCGATCTCCTGGCGATCAACGATCTCCCTGATCAGGTGATACCGCCTTAAGATGTGTCTGGATTTCTGATGGGACCTGGGTTCCTTCGCTAAAGCTATAGCCCCGTTGTTGTCGCAATACAGAGATATTGGGTCAACAATGGACGGATCCACCTGAAGTTCTCTCAAGAACTTCCTCATCCAGACAGCTTCTTTTGCGGCATCAGATGCAGCGATGTATTCCGCTTCCATCGTCGAGTCAGCAACGGTTTCCTGTTTGGAGCTCTTCCAACACACCGCCCCTCCATTGAGGGTGAAGACAAAACCCGACATGGACTTGGAATCATCCTTGTCACTCTGGAAGCTGGAGTCAACAAAGGCCTCAATCTGCAGGTCTTTTCCGCCATACACCAAGAACATCTCCTTAGTCCTTCTCAGGTACTTGAGAATGTTCTTTACTGCTATCCAATGTTTCTCCCCAGGGTTTGACTGATACCTGCTTACCACACTCAGTGCATAAGCCACATCCGGTCTGGAACACAACATCGCATACATTATAGAGCCTACCGCAGAAGCGTAGGGTATAATAGACATGCGATCCCTCTCCAAATCAGTCTTGGGAGACATCTCTTTGGAGAGGGTGATCCCGTGACAAGCCGGTAGATTACCGCGCTTGGAATCTTCCATACTGAATCTCTTCATTATGGCGTCGATGTACCTGGACTGCGAAAGTCCTAATATCCTCTTGGATCTGTCACGGTAGATCCGGATACCCAGAATGTATGAGGCATCACCCAGGTCTTTCATGGAGAACCTGTATGACAAGAACCCCTTGACAGATTGTAGCATAGGAATGTCATTTCCTATTAAGAGAATGTCATCCACGTATAAAACGAGGAATACTACAGTTCTCGCTACAAATCTACAATAGATGCATGGTTCTTCTGGATTTTTGATAAAGCCAAATTCCTTGACCGTCTCATCAAAACAGATGTTCCAACTACGCGATGCCTGCTTTAGTCCATAAATGGACTTAACCAACTTGCACACCTTTCCGCTGCTCCCACTCTGAATGAAACCCCCTGGCTGATCCATATAGACACACTCCTCTAAATGACCATTTAGAAAAGCTGTCTTTACGTCCATCTGCCAAATCTCATAATCGTGGAAGGCAGCAATGGCAAGAACGATCCGAATGGATTTCAGCATAGCTACTGGAGAAAAGGTTTCGTCATAGTCCAAACCAGGTCGCTGACGAAAACCCTTTGCTACCAGTCTAGCTTTATAGGTCTCAACCTGTCCATCTACACCAATCTTCCTTTTGAAGATCCACTTGCATCCTACGGGTTTTACCCCATCTGGAGCAATGTCCAACGTCCATACTTTGTTGGTGTACATGGACTCCATCTCGGTCCGCATTGCATCCATCCATTTTACCGAGTCGACGCTCTGAATGGCTTGCTGGAAGCTAGTAGGCTCATCACAATCTATGATGCAATCCTCTCTATCCCCATCAATGAGAAAACCGTAGTATCTCTCGGGCGGATAAGACTGCCTACTACTCCTGCGGAGTGGCGTGGGAATGTCCTGATCTTTCGAACCCTCTGGTTCTACTAAGCTTTCAGTAATAGCTCGTGGTTCTGGAATTTCTTCCAGTTCTATTGTGCTCCCACTTAATTCTTTTTCTATGAACTGGTGTTCTAGAATGTGGGCATGGCGAGAAACAAGGACTTTTTGTTCCTCTTCGCAATAGAAGTAATATCCCTTGGAGCTCTTTGGATATCCCACAAACTTTCACTGTACTGAGCGTGCCTCGTGCTTGTCCGCATGCTGCTTTTTTACAAAAGCTGGACATCCTCATGTCTTAATGTGATTAAGATAGGGTCTCTTCCCACACCACATCTGATATGGTGTAGTAGGCACAGTCTTAGTTGGAACTCGGTTCAAAAGGTATGCAGCTGATTCTAGCGCATATCCCCAGAACGATCGCGGTAACTCAACGTTACTCATCATGGACCGTACCATATCCAATAGGGTTCGGTTCCGTCTCTCTGATACACCATTATGTTGCGGAGTGTATGGAGGAGTAAGCTGAGAGAGAATTCCATTCTCTTTTAAGTAACCCAGGAACTCGGCACTCAAGTATTCACCACCTCGATCAGATCTCGGTGTCTTTATACTTTTGCCTGTTTGTTTTTCTACTTCATTCTTATATTCCTGGAATTTTTCAAAAGCCTCGGATTTATGTTTCATTAAGAAGACATAACCGTACCTTGAAAAGTCATCCGTAAAAGTAATGAAGTAAGAATAACCGCTTCGCGCATGTGTAGATATTGGACCGCACACGTCGCTGTGTACGAGTCCCAAGAGCTCGCTCGCTCTTTCTCCGTGTCCAGTAAACGGAGTCTTTGTCATCTTTCCTTTGAGACAGGATTGATAAGTTGCATACGATTGATATTCGAACGGATCCAAATATCCTTCTGAATGTAACTTAGTCAACCTTCTCTCATTGATGTGACCCAGTCTACAATGCAATAAGAAAGTTTTATTGATTTCTCGAGACTTTCTTTTGTGTGTATTCTGGACATTGAAAATCTGTGGTTGGTTTAACACGTATATACCGTTGTTCAATGTACCTGACCCAATCAAAACTTGATTAAGGTGAATGTTCACTACATTACTTAAAAATGCAAATTCATAACCTTCTTTAGATAATAAAGATACAGAAATGATATTACAGGTTGCATTTGGTACATAATAATAACTACGTAAAACCAAAAAATGTCCATCCGACAATCCCAGGTGATAGTCCCCCACGGCCTCAGCATCCATGCTAGCACCGTTCGCAACTCTGAGGGTCATGTCACCTGCCTTCAAAACTCTACGCTTTCTCAACGACTGCAATGAATTACAGATATGAGATCCTGATCCAGTATCCAATACCCAGGAAGTAGAGTTTATCGATAGACAGTTTTCAATAACATACACACCTGAAGCTGAAGCTGCAACTCGCTTCAAATCCTGTGTTCTGGCTTTCCAAGCCTTGCAATCCTGTTTCCAGTGACCACTTTTGTGACAATAGAAGCATTCTTCCTTCCCCACTAGCTTCCCCGCTATCTTTGTTGCTTTACCTTTTCCCTTCGTATCCACTTTACCGACACCGCCTCTTGGTTTAGCGGGGGCTTTCTTCTTCTTACCCTTGGCTTTCGCCCTGGATCTAGAAAAGGAAGATCCTCCTACAAACAAAGTGGATGTCTCCCTACCTTTCTGTAGGGTGCCCTCAGTACTCCTCAACATGTTCAGAAGTTCGGAAAGTTCTACCTCCTTTCCTTGCATGTTGAAGTTAAGAATAAACTGGGCGTAAGTGGAAGGAAGGGACTGGAGAATCAAATCAGTATAGAGTTCATTCTCCAACGTGGTCCCAAGGACCGCGAGCTCCTCTATGTAGCCAATCATCTTAAGCGCGTGTTCCGCTACCGATGATCCGATGGCCAACCTTGCCGAAAATAGCTTCTTCGACACTTCGTATCTTGCGATACGAGACTGCTCTCCATACAGTTCTTTTGTATGGAGAAATATGTACTCAAGGTCCATATTCTCGTGCCTCCTCTGATGTACGTTGTCCATCGAGGCTAATACGAGGCATTTGGCCTTCGCGTAATCTATCTCCCATGTCTTACGGATTTCCTTATCCGCGACGCTGGAGGTGGGACCTGGGACAGGGGGAGCTTTGGTGGTAAGGACATACCCCAACTTGTCGTAAGTGATTGCCATCTTGACATTCCTGAGCGAATCTTTGTAGTTTGGCCCTGTCAATATGTTTTTATCTAGTAATAACTTAAGTCCGGTCATGTTGAATGGTCGCTGCAATTAGGAGAGAGAAAAGAAACACTTTAGCATGATGCTCTTGCAAGTTTAGAGTGGTTTTTAATTTGTCTAAACTGGATGGCTCCCACTGTCTCTCGAATCCTTCCTCAAACCGTAAAGAAAAGGATTAGTCAGGATCACTCTCACCGTACAATACTTGCTTAACCGTTCAGCCAGGCCAGTGTCGGTACTTCGAGGGAGGTTTTCCAACGCTTTCGCGAAGTTCCTTAATTAAATAACCTCTTTTCCCTGTGGGCGTAGCCCCGCTAACACCTTTCTAGACACCTACTAAGTTTATAGCATTGATCGTTAAGTGAGAGTTTTCCCGAGGAGTAGCATATACTCACAGTAGGATCGGGATCCAAATATCATCGCGTGATAAGACCGAAGGAATCCTACAAGAATCATCACACTCCAAATGGTATGCAGCGCTAGCAAGTTTTAGTACTTATGAAACTCCCGATATGGATTTTTGCCCCGTGCTCTTATGACCTTGACTTTGGCCAAAATATCATAAGTCACATGTCAAGTTCTACCCGTCATTCTCCTGGTTAATTTGGACCCACCCGTACCTACCCTTGACTTTGGCCAAAATGGCAGCACGACTGTCCTAAACCAACGCATCTATCTATGCTGCACATGAATACCCAATAGCTACCAATCACTATGCCTTGACTTTGGCCAAAATACATAGCTTGAATACTTTTTGACCATTCATGTGGAATGACGGAGGGCTACGAATGGTTTTGGCAAAACCGTGAACGTAGTGAACTTGATCTAATCGATGGAACGAGATAGCTTTTAAAAGGAGTGGTTCAAGCTCCACGTTTAAAAGTTTAGTTTTGAAAAGAACCGAGTGGTTTTCAAAGTGTTCCAATCGACTTTTACTTGGTTTATTTTCTTGCATTAGTTCTTTTAATGCGTCCCATCATTTAATCCTACCATTGCAGAAAACAACCAAAATATGACGTACGCTTATGCCATTCGCATTCGCCACGGGGCCCCGTCATCACCCGTTAGGTTACTTAACTAACGACAGAGCGGGGGCTGGGCTAGCGCGGCTGTAAAACATAAGCAACGCCTAAATAGTTATTATATATAAATATATAGCAATGATAGACATTACAGATCACAGATGAATACATTGGATATACTAGGAATTCGCAATTCGTTCAAGCCTGCAACGAGAAGCGGATTACACGGTCGCGGTGAATAGCCAAAACCCCACCCAATACCCCTACGGGTGCAGCAAACTACCCGCCAAGTATTCGAAGCGAAGCAACCTCCCTCAACTTCGTGAGTAGGCCACTCGGTACTTCGAGATACCCGGTGGTTTGTGCACCCCCTCCATGGGTCTATCCTAGGAGCCAAAACAGTAAAAAGAATTATACAATGACGGCTACAACCCCGACCCGGTTGTGCGGCCAAACAAATAATAATATTACATCAATTTACATATTACAAATGAATGAAAGAGAAACAACACTCATCTCACATCCACCCCGGCTATTCATCTGCGACAATCCAACACATTCATATCCACATACCAGCATCAATCACAGATCACAGATATGTATAACCCCGACTAATCGACATATAGCGATTAGCCGACGTTCAATACATGCAAACATCATAGATATAACCCTTATAGTCAAAGTCTATTGAAGTTCGACAAAAAATACGGATTTATAGGCCCCCAAAAATGAATTTCTATTCTGGAAAACCTGGGAACATATAAACCATCTTAAAAATCCTAAAACCAAGCCAGAGATACACTGCACCAAACTCGACCTAGTGAAGAGCCAACTTGGCCGCGGTTGAGCGGCAATAGCTTGCTATTGCCGCGGAACCGCGGCTCCTTGGTCGAATCACTAGACCGGGTTTGGTGGTTATCTTTAGAAAACCCTGAGACGATTTTTGGAGTATAACAAATTTTGTTTTGACCAGAAAAAATTTTAACAGAAAACTAGGGTTTTGATATTTTGGTTTTTCGATTTTTCCATTTCGAACTTCGATATACTTCACAACCTAGCTAGTTTATGTTTAGTTAGGCTCTGATACCACTGTAAGTCCACGTTGCCCACCCCGGTGCTTCCGGGGAGGCGGAAAACGGAATAAAAATCGGATTTTTATGAGCTTAGGCAACATGGACTATAGCTTGAAGGATCTTTGCTAAACAAAAACTTGCTAAAGCTAACTAGAAACTAGCTAAGTGCTAGAAAGGTTATACCTTGGGCTTTATGTCCTTCTCTCCTTGCTCCTTAGAGTGATGGAAGGAGGTCACCTTGGTCGTCTTCTCACGTCGAAGAAAGATCCACCCGAAAGCCTCAACCTTTGGCTTCAACTCCAAGCTAGAAGTAACTAGGGTGCAAGAAGTGCTAGTCCTTGAACCCTAGATGAGAGTAGAGATGATCAAGAGAGGGTTTTTCTCAAGCTCAAGTGTTTCTCAACACACGAGAGGGGTGAGCTTGAGGGAGAGGAAGAACAAGAGAGAGAAATGAAATGATAGAATTAGAATAGAATAAACCATTCTCACTAATATATGTGTATTATTTTAATTAGATAATTAGCTAGATAATTGTCATGGTTAATCATGACATGACCATTATCATTTCATATTTAATGCTAATTGCAAGGATCAAAAAGCATCTTTTATATGGAATGATGATGGTCAAAGTGTCAACCATGGTCAACAAGTTAAGAAGGTCAAATGGTCAACAACCATAACCATGCACAATTATTAAACTAATATCAATTAACTATAATACACACATAAGCATTAGGGTTAATGAAATGACAATAGTCATTAATCCTAATCAAGGTCCTCTCCCTCTGTCTCAAGCAACTGTGCATACGCACCCGCATTCGTGATCCGAGGAACACGAATACAATGAGAAAAACCAATCCCAAATCATATACTAGGATCCGGCTTAAACCAAAGCCCGCTAGTATAAACTGTCCGGACAGCAAACGTGCATAAGTGCGCGGATGTGAACGAACCCTGTCGCAAAACCATACGACCTCTACTCATTTTGCCTAAAGGCGAATAACTCTCTGTGTGGGACTCTAAAGACTCGACACTATGCTGGCAATGGGTTTAACCACAGACCGCAAGCGGCACTAGCTGTACGTAACGGTCCCCAGGTAGATGTCGATAAGAAGACTGACGAGGTGAACCCCATCTGAACTCCTACTGAGCCTGTATGTGACAATCTCCGTACAGTCCTATCTGTTCGTCTGATACATCGCATGGCGGGCCTAGGAGGGCGGTGAACGTCAGTCCCCTAATAGCGGTACAAGTTGTGCCGGAGTGAAGCCCAGAACACCCTGAGATAACACTGGAAACCTACCAGTATATCTCGCTTGCCCTGGCCAGGGACTACTCGTGTAATGGCTCTCCTGGACACAGCACGATGTCAACCCCCAATACCGAGAGAGACGAATCCTGTCTAACCGTCACTGCCTCCAAGTGCTTCGGGACTGCACCCAAAAACTACCTGTTTGCACGACTCCTTTGAGCCGTGGTAGGGTAGTAATCAAAGTGCAGTGGGAACACACTCGAGGCGAAGTGATAGTGTCAAGTCAACGGACTAAGCTGTACTCATGTCACCTGGGAATTGTTAACTGACGATAGGTATAATACCAACCAACAGTCCCCGACGAGTCATGTCCAGTGTACTCGTAACCTAACGAGCACCCGTATACTATCTCAAGTACGACGTACTGACGGCTGTGGGACAGACCGTCTCCCACACTGGGATGAGAAGCGCATACGCTAGTCTACTTCGGAGTATCGATGCCCTGTCTCGCTAGTCCAATGACTAGGGACCTGTATAAAGATGTGCTTATAGATCACCCAGCTCCCACGAGTGTGAGCGCCATCACAACGCTGGTAATCAAGCAAAGATCTTAAGGGCTCCACTAATATGTATAACAGTGATATGCTAAAAGAAACACATGCACATATTAAAGTAGAGACAAACCAAGTAGCATACTACCATTTCGAGCAAGATTGTATATAAAACTGTGAATATCCCAAGCTTCCATTAAGTAATATACAAACTAGTATGATACAGTAATGGCCTCTAGGGCGTATACACTAACAATCTCCACAAGCTTCTCCATTTTTGCATCAGGTTTGTTGGGCCTCGACCTATCTGGAAATGGAGCTTTATCAATAATTGTTGGGTCCAACATTTGTAGAGAAGTTTGTGGGGGTGGAAAGGATGAAGTGGGTGGAGGGTTCGAGCCTTTAGGAAAATGGAGAATAGGCTCGGAAGAAGAAGAAGGTAATTTGGACGAAATAGAGTAAGAAGTAGAAGTGGAAGTGGAAGCCTGGGGTTCAATTGATTCCTCAACATCAATCTGTTCACCCATATGATTGTCCAGCACTCTTCCAGATCTCAACATGGTAATAGCATTCACATTAGTGTAATGTGAAGGTCCAGGATCAGGTAATGGTTGAGATGGAAGATCCCTTTCTCTCTAGCACTCATTGCTGCAGTCAGTTATGCGATTTGTGCTTCCATCGATTTAATAATCTCACCTTGGGAAGCGGAGGTTTTCTTTAGATCATCGATAGAAGACTTAAAATCAGCCGACATTTGAATAGAATTTGTCATAAGCAAACTCATGGTTTGTTCAAGTGCAGAGGTGTTATTGGTTCCGGCAGAAAAAGGATCAAAGTTGTTGGCCGGGTTTTGAAAATTTTGTGGTTGGTAGGGGTGCTGACTTAGTTGTGGTGGTTGCTGTTACTGTGGACAGACCCATTGAATGTTATTCTGGTTTGGATCCGTGTATTGAGTTTGGTGTTGGATCCAAGAAAGATCAGGGTGATTCCTCCAATCTTGATTATATGAGGAAGAAGAAGGATCGTTTCCAGGTCTTTGCTGAAATGCAGTATTAGTGTGACCTTGAAACAGTGCATTCAACAGACATTCTTCCGTCAAATGTGATGGGTTTGAACAGCAGCCACACACGGTTTTGGGAAGTGTGTATTGGTTTAGGAAGGATGAAGAGATTTTGTTTTCTATAGCGTCGAGCTTCCTTTGTATTACGGCCATTTCGGCTCTCATCATGACGGCAACATCGATCTGATTGATACTTTCCCTAGACGGTGGTGGTCTAACACTTTCCCATTGTAATGTGTTTTGAGCTAAATCTTTTAGGTATTTCCAAGCTTCACCATCATCTTTAGATAGAAATTGGCAATGACACATGGTTTCAAGCATCTGTTTTTTCGTGAAATCAATACCCTCATAGATAATTTGACACAGATCCCATCTAGGGATTCCATGATGAGTGTTGGAGATAGTTCCCTCAGAGTCAATTATTGGATCACAGGCACGTGATTGCTTGATTGAGGAAGGACCTATTCCGGTAGGACAGTCTTACTCAAGATGATAGTATGCTATCTGGTTTACCTTTATCATCGTGTACTGCTTTAGGTGACCTTACAGGTCACTATTGCACGTTGATAGAGCCCCTAGGATTCTTGCTTGACTACCAGCAGTATGAGGGCGATCATATACGTGGGAGCTGGTAGTCTATAAGCACATCCTTAAAAGGTCCCTAGTCGTGGGAGTTTCGAGACAGGGCATCGATCTCCAGAGTAGACTAGTGTATACAGTCGAGACCCCGACGAGGGGCGGTGGCCGGTCTCACAAGCCACCGGTGTCAGTTGGTTCACCTAAGATGTATACAGGTGCTCATTGGGTTATGAGTACACCGGACAGGACTCGCCGGGAACATGCTAGTTGGTCTTATACCTGACGTCGGATAGCAGTTCCCTGGTGACATGTGTACAGGTTAGTTCATCGACCTGGGGATCGTCATTTGTCTCGTGTGAGTTCCCACTGTACTTTGATTACTACCCTACCACGCTCAAAGGAGACGTGCAAACAGTTTTTAGTTGGGTACAGTCCCGAGCCACATGGAGGCAGTGAGCGGATCTTCAGGGGTTCATCTCTCCCGGTAATGGGGGTGAGGTCGCGCTGTGTCTAGGAGAGCCATTACACGAAGTCCTTGGCCAAGGAAGGAGATTTACTGGTAGGTATTCCAGTAGTATCTCAGGGTGTTCTGGGCTACACTCTGACACGACTTGTACCGCTTTTGGGGGTCTGACTTTTACCAACCCCCTAGGCCCGCCATGCGATGCTCATAGACGAACGGACCGGACTGTACGGATATTGTCACTGACAGGCTCAGTAGGGTGTCAGGATGAGTTCGCTCATCGACGTCCCTTTTGGTCAATAGCTGGTGGCCCGTCACGTATGGCTTATACCTCTGACGTGCTAGTGGTTAAATCCACAGCCATAGTATTGACGAGTCTTTAGAGTCCCCCACATTCAGTTACTCAAGTTTCGGGCGAAACGCTGTAGAGGCCGTATGGAGATATGGCAGGGTTCGATCAGATACGTGCGGTATTGCACGGATCAGGATCGGACGGTTAGTACTAGAAGCCGTATGGATATATGGCAGGGTTCGATCTGATACGTGCGGTATTGCACGGATCGTGATCGGACGGATAATACTAGCCGGCTTTGGTTTAAGCCGGATCCTAGTATAGTACTGTGTAGATTTTGTCTCTTTGCATTTGTATTCAGTGGGAATACAGATGCGCGCATGTATATGCAGTATCGGGGTTTTCCTGTAATTTATTACAGGATCAGTTTTCTGAAGTTGCCGGTTTGCATTCCATTCCGGCCAGTTTTCCTTTATTCCTTCACGGCCGGACATTTGTGATGGAGGGGGTTATTTGCAAGTTTGAAAATAACTTATTGTGGAGGGGGTTTCTTGCATTTTGTGGCTTCATGATAGTTCTCTCATCATTAGATGCTTTATCCATCTTTTCCTTTGCATTAATTGAGATTAGAGTTGGATTTGATTTGGTGTGACTTTGTTATCATTGCCTTTTTGATGTGGTCACCACCCTTGATCTCCTACACTCACCTCCCTTTGTTTTTTCCCTCCTCATTCCTATTAGGGGGCCGACCACATTGCAAGCGAGAGAGAGAGAGGTTTTCATTTTGAGTGAGGGATATTGATCATCTCATTTTGCTTGCCAAAAATTGATATCACCATTTTTCCCTAAGTCATTCTCTACTCCACCTCCATCAAGGTAACTTCAAACCCCAAAGAGACATAGCCTACTACACTCATCTACAGCAAATCTTGGACGCGTCGGCTAGCCAACTTCGCGCCCGAGTTGCCTCGGTCCAGCGGTGGGTGCCCGTAAAAGAACTCGGCTACGTGGTGCCCTTTCCGACGAGAAGGAGATGAACGGAGTTTCCGCGGGAGATTGGAGTGGAGACGAAGACCGAAGGACACGGATCGCTCGGTATATCTCTCTACCCCCTCTCTAGATTGCTAGGACTAGATTAATTTCACGATCCGGGTTTATAGTGCGCGGTGGTGCCGGTTTCTAAGTTCGAAAAGTTAAAGTAAATCATCGCTTCTGCATTCCGGCGTCGGATTGACGGCCGGGGCGCCGCCGTGCACTTACAGTGGTATCAGAGCCTCGCCATTAACCTAGTCTAGCTTTGTCTAATGTGTTTACATTTTCGATCGATCAAAAAATCCAAAAACCCGCGTTTTCTTCACATCAGTTTCTGTCGAAATTTTTTTGAAGTCCAAAAATTTTTCAGGTTATTTCAGAATGATGTGTAAGACATTCTAAGAGTTCTGGGAAAATTTGGTCTCGTGAACAGTCTAAACGACCGCGGAACCGCGGCCAAACCCATGCTTGGGCCGCGGTTCCGCCGCGACTTGAACTGTTCAGTGTACCAAAATTTTGCAGAAAGCTTCTGACTTGGAAATAGGGTTTTGGAATAATATTTTTGGGCCCAGAATTTCTTTATCTGCTACAGTAATGCTTGGGGCCCACTTGGTAAAATTTGATCGATCGGATATTTTAAAACACATTAGTTCACGGTATTTACATTATATCTGCGACCGTGAATGTCACTCGATTGGTAAATCCTGTCTAACTGCTATAGCCCGGTTAGACGGATTTGCGAACGTGACTTTCACGTTGATGTTCTGTGTATTGCTGTGATGTTGCGGATCGGTCGTGGGGATAGCCTGGATGCAATGGTAGTACAGATTTGGTTGTATTATGTACATTTGATATTGCGGGGCGAGCGTCCGACATGTGGACTGCCGTCACTGCCTGTTTGTATTATTATTTTGGGGCACAACTAGGTTGCGGTCGATGTACCCGTTGTATGTATATTTTACTTTCTGTACTAGGATTACCCCAAGGTGGGGTGCACGGATAGCCGGGTTCTAGAGGGCAACGGGCCCGCATCTCATGGCATTGAGACGGAGGGGGCTTCACTCTAGGATTGGCAGGCTATTCACCGCACTCGTAGGGGGTACAGGTTGACCCAGGAGGGGTGCCCAAGTTACCGGATTCCGTGAAGTGCTGGGTGGTCCATTCACGTTGCTGAAGGGGGCTGCCTCGCTTCAGGTTTTGGCGGGTAACTTGCCGCGCCTGTAGGGGTCTAGGATTTCAGTGCACAGGCTATCCATACGACCAGGGGAACGTCGGGTTTCAGTAGTGGCTCTGTGAAACCCGGGGATCCGAGATATCTGTATTGTTCTGTGATGCTGTACATTTCTGTGATGTTGCATTTTATCACGCCTTGAGCGAAATATAATATATTGGTATATATTTTAGTAGATGTTGTATATGTTTTGCATCCGCGCTAGTCCAGTCCTCGCTCTGTCGTTAGTTAGCTAACCTAACGGGTAATGACGGGACCCAGTGGCGAATGCGGATGGCATATACGTACATCAATATATTTTCGTTCTTTGTGGTGTGATCAATTGATGGGACTGCGTTGATTCGGATCAATGCAAGTTAAAAACAAACCTATTCTGATGTTGTTGGAACACTTTTCAAAAAGCTGTTATTGCAAGGACGTTCTTTTTGATTTGCATCGTGGTATTCAGTTGGAATATCCTGCTCCTCAGTCGACGAGGCAAGGGCCGAGATCCCTTCACCGGGAGTGACCCCTTGGACAAAATTTTGCGTCAGGGCAATAACTTCACTATAGCCGATTACTTTTGCTTTGCATCGTGGTATTCAGTTGGAATATCCTGCACCTCATTCTACAGGGAAAGAGCCGAGATCCCTTCACCGGGAGTGACCTCTTTAGCAATGGTATTCGTCACTATATTTTTTAAAAAGCTATCCAGTTCCTTCAACGATATCAAGTTCATCACGTTAAAGGTTTTCGCCAGAAACCATTCGTAGCCCTCCGTCGTTTCATATGGATAGTCAATAGTATTCAAGCTGTGTTTGTTGGCCAAAGTCAAGGCACAGTGATTGGTAGCTGTTGGGTATTCATATGCAGCATAGATAGATGCGTTGGTTTGGGACAGTCGTACTGCCTTGTTGGCCAAAGTCAAGGGTAGGTACGGGTGGGTTCAAATTAACCTGGAGAATGACGGGTAGAACTTGACATGTGACTTATGATTTGTTGACCAAAGTCAAGGTCATAAGAGCATGGGGTAATAATCCACATCGGGAGTTTCTAAAGTGTTAGTTATATGTATGCCCTAGAGGCCATTACTGTACATAGGATGTATATTGTAGTGGATGCTGGGACATATATAGGAAGGACTTTCTTGCTCGACATGATAGTATGCTATCAGGTTACTCTTTACCTTAACGTGTACACTGATTTTCTCTCTGTTACATGTTGGTAAAGCCCTTAAGATGTGTGCTTGACTACCTGGACTATGATGCGGATCATACTAGTGGGGATATGGTATTCCATAAGTACATCTTTCAAGGTCCCTAGTCGTAGGTGTATCGAGACGGGGCATCGATATACCAAGTAGACTAGCGTATACCTTCTCGACCAATACAGATGGGCGATAGATGATCCCATATCCATTGGTGTTTGACATCAGAGATGATATACGGGTGCTCAGTAGAGACTGGGTACACTGGACGGACTCGCCGAGAACTCCCAGATGGTATTATACCTTACGTCAGATGGCAGTTCTCTGGTGACACTGGTACAGGTTAGTCTGTAGACCCGAGATCGTCATAGAGTCTTGTGTGATTCCCACTGTGCTTTGATTTCCACCTTACCACGTCCAAGAGGGCGTGCAAAACGGTGGCTTTTGGGTACAGTCCCGTATCACATGGAGGAAATGAGCGATAGGAGGGGATTCATCTCTCCCGGTATAGGGAGTTGATGTTGCACTGTGTTCGATTGTCTATAACCGGAAATCCCTGGCCAGGATTGCTGAGATGTACTGGTAAGAGTTATCAGTTGTTTTTCGAACTGTTATAGACCTCACATCGACACGACTTATCGAGCTATTGGGGTCTGACGTTTACCACCCCTAGGCAAGATATGCGACATATCAGACGATCAGACCGGACTGTACGGTAAGTGTTACTGGTTGGATTCACAGGAGTGTGAGCGGGCTTGCTCGTCGATCTTCTGATCGCTCAATACCCAGGTGGCCGTTACGTTTAGCAGACCGCTTGCGGCTTGTGGGTGATTGATATGATCATCACCTGCTGCCGGCGTATTGACGAGTCTTTAGAGTCCTACACAAAGGTTTCCTGGCTCAAGCGAAACGAAATAGGAGCGCATATGAGATATGTGCGGGACCGAGAATTATACCAGTATGTGATACTGTATTCTATTCTCGTGATTTGTATCATTGGTCGGTTATATGTGATATAGCCAGGTTACCGAATCAAGTGTTGATTCGATACATTGATACACTTGATATTAGTCGGTTGTATGCGATATGACCGGATCGTTAAATCAAGTGTTGATTTAATGATTTAATGTACAATTATATATTTGATATATTACTTTGCATTAACTAGTATTTTTTCACTTTAAATGGATTCTCACTTGAAGTACACAAGTTGTATATGTGATATACTTTTGTGCACTAGTTTGTATCATGTTTGATGATACATGCTAACTTGGGTTTGTGTAAGACTTAAACCTTGGTTAAGTAAATGGTTAGGGTTTTATCATCTTCTCTTGATTATTTAGTTTATTTATTTATTCTTTATTTTAGGAAAAGAAAATGATATGGTTGCTTCTTTTGTTCTTTTCTTAGATGTTTCAAGAAGCTTTGACCATTCTTGTTCTTTTCCTAAACCTAACCATTTAGCTAACCTTAGTTAATTCTCTACACTTGACCATGGTTGTGTATATGATAAGTATGATTTTATTTTCTAGTTTAAAAATAACTTATCATATTATCTTCTTCTTCTTCTTCTTCAACAATGATGAAAAGCTTTCTACCATCAATGGCAACTTGAGAAAAAGAGTGAGAAATCAAATTCTAAACTGAACCCACTTCCTATTTCTTCATCCTCTACCACTTGCCAAGTAGTATAGGGTGTTTTCTTCACAAGTTTCTTGACTTGGTGAAGTTGGAGCTTGATCTTGTGTTGCCTCGACGTAGATCATCTTCGGCATCGAAGTCGATGACCTAGCCCGCCCATTTCTCCGATGAAGCCGACGCTAGAGCCCGGGATCCGATGATCGCATCGAGGAGACATCATCACGGAGCTATGGAGGTGGAGGACCGGATCTACAAAGGTTATATTTCCGTTCACTTCTTAGTTAAGCAGTTAACTAGTTGCTAGTTTCGCCTAAAATTCTAGTTAACGATCGCATTAGGGTTTCTCGGCACTTGTAAAATTTGAAATTGGCATGGTTGATGCCTTGTGAGACCTCATTAGTGTGCCTAGGAACCCTACATTGGTATCAGAGCCTAGCTAGAGCCTTAGGCGATGCGTAGACGAAGTTAGAAACCCGATCGAACCCGAAACCCTAACTCCAAATTGCTCTCTGTACTTTTTTTGAAATCGGGGATTTTTTCGAATTAAAAATATGCAGAAAAACAAGCAGGGTCTTATAGGGATTACTATGAAAAACGAGGGCCTAATCCAATTAAACCACCGCGGAACCGCGGCACGAGGCTAGCATGTGCGGCTGTTCCGCGGCCGTACGGTCTCCCTTTTTCATTGAATTTGTACAGTAATTCCTATATTGTTGTGCTGGTTTTCCTGGAATTTTTAATCTGAACTCAAAAGTTGAGCTTTCTGGGTTGTATTGGGAGTTCGGAAATTCGATCGGACTGTCTAATTTTGTCTGTGTTTTTTCCGAATAATTTTTTGAATATGTTAAAAAGTTCGACCGGATAAAAATACCCAATTTTTCCCCTGCCGGGAAAATTTCCAAGTGTTGGATTTTTCCGTGGTTTAAAGACGTTCTAAGTAGTGCAAGTAACGCGATGGACCCTATAGAAGACAATAAACCTTAACTCGATTATGTTACCGTCTTGAACTACCCTTTGAACCTTAGGGTTTGGGGCAGTACGGCGTGCCACATGTGAGGCGTTGGCTTGACCCTTCTACGGCTGGACCGTTGGTCCTGAGGCATGAACTGGATGTTTTTTAAACCTATTTCATGTGTTGAGCTGTATCCGGAAAACTTGGGTGTTTGAATGTTCGATCGGAAAGTTTAACATTTTCTATTTATCTGGAATGTGATACAATATTTGGAATCCACATATAGTTATGAGATAACTGGTTTGAATGTTATAAACATAGCACTTTAGTCTCACTTGATCGGTTGCCACGGAATTTTGATGTAATCAAAAGTCCATCGCAATCACATAGCGTACGCGGATACTCGCCGGATAAACTTAATAGACAGCCTCACTCCATAGCCCCGACCAAGTGACTGTAGGAGAACCCCGTCGCCGAAAGCATCCGTTCGGGTGCTCGCGACAGCGGTGTTCCGCCTTGGTGCACTTCGTCGGCGGCATCGGGGAAGCAGCCGTCTACTGAAGTTTGCGACGAACATTCGATCAGGATGTCGGGAATCTTGTTGAATTGCCCGACTTGATATTGAAAAGAGTTTTCGATAATGAGACTAAAATGCGTGGTTTATAATTGTTAGGCATGCGATGTCTAAGGAATTCATTTGATTAGGCATGCGATGTCTAATGGGTTTGCGGATTCCAACTGTTGTAGTTTTACACTTTCTTTTCTGCGACCGTAAGTGTAATATGTGATATCGCCGGTTTCGTTGCTATATGTCAACGACAATTGGGATACGCATGTTTACTTACGTTGATGACATGTGATGTTATGTGTTGCTGGATATGTTATATTGGATCGTCGTGTTTGAATAGCCAGGTTTTTTTTATGTGAGATGAGTGTTTTTCATTTTTATTCATGTAAAAACTTGTATGTAATATTCTTTTATTGGGGCACTTCCAGGTTGCGGATGTTGTCACCATTTGTATATTATTTACTTTTCCGCATTAGGATAGACCCAAGGAGGGGAGCATAAGTAACCGGGTTCTGGGGTCCAGTGGGAGACCAACTCGAGGAGTCGAGTCTGGGTCTCCTAACTCTAGAATTGGTAGGGTTGCTTGCCGCTCTCGTAGGGGTCTAGGGGTGGGGGTTTGGCTATTCATCGCGACCGTGGAATCCGTGTTTTATACTGGCTCGTATTGAAAACACGGACGTCCTAGTATATCCAATACTTCATATATGTTTCTTCTGCTGCGATATCTGTGATTTGATCATGTGATGTTCTGTGATAGATACAGTATATAGTATATATGATATATTATATAGGCGTTACTTATGTTTTACACCCGCGCTAGCCCTGCCCCGCTCTGCTGTTAGTTACCTAACCTAACGGTGCACGAGGGGACATCGAGGCGAATGCGGATGGCATAAGTGTACGTCGTATTTATCTGTGATGTTTAGGTAACTTAAATGATGGGACTTCATTAATGTGATTAATGAAAGAAAAAGAAACCTAAGATGTTGTGGAATCGAATTTCAAAATAAAAACAGGTAGCTACAGTTCTTGCTTTGCATCGCGGTGTTCCTTGTAGAACATCCTGCACCTTATTCGATAAGGAAAGGACCGAGATCCCTTCACCGGGAGTGACTCCTTTAGCAATAACTGGCAGATGCTACAACTCTCGGTTTGGTTTTTGGTTGCTTCTATAGTTTCTGCTTTGCACAGTGATATATATGATATATCTCGCACCTCATTCGACGAGGAAAGGGCCGACGATCCTATCACCGGGAGTGACCCCTTTAGCAAAACTAGAAAAGCCTCAAAAACACTCCATTTCAAAAATCATTCGATCCTACAACGATATCAAGTTCATTACGCAATAGGTTTTCAGAAAAACCTGTCGTAGCCCTCCGACATTTCAGATAAGTACTAGTTAGTATTCGTGCTGCGGTAGTTTGGCATTCGTCAAGGCGTAGTGTACGGTAGCTAACTAGTATTTATCTGCTTATGCATATGATGCAGATTGGATTAGGGTATTCGTACGGCGTTTTTTGGCATTCGTCAAGGGTCGTGCGGGTGGGTTTAATTCAATCAAGAAATGTACGGGTTGAACTTGACTAGTGGACTATGGGTTGTTTGGCATTCGTCAAGGTCATAGAACACTAGGGGTAAAATATTATCGGGAGTTTCAAGTGTTGAAAGTTGCAATGAGATTGCATACCTTCTATGAGATAGTTGGATCCCGATACCCGCTGCGAGTAGGAGTTACTCCTGGGAGAGTTTTACACATTACAATTAGCCGATCAAGTAGGTGTCTAGAAAGGTGTTAACGAGGTTACGCCTCTGGGAAAACGAGGTTTACATTAATTAGGTTCGTGCGAAAGCACGGGGGACCTCCCTCAAAGTACCGACACTGGCCTGGCTGAAAGATTGGCGAACTTGTAGCGTGTAATTAATCCCGGCTAGTCTTTCCTTTTAGGGTTTGAAGGAAGATTTGATAAAAAGCAGTGGGAGCCATCCTGATTAGATAAAATAATAATTAATCTGATCTTGCAAGAGCATACGCTGAGTGTTTTCTTCTCTCTCTCTCCTGGTAGCGACCATGTCACGGCTTAATCAAGATAATAATACGGATATATTGACCGAACCTGCTTGTTATACTGAGCTGGGGAACGTTGGTCCCACTCCAACTTATAAATGTTATAAGACAGAGCAGGAAATTGGGGAATACCAGATTTCCCGTGCCGCCCAAACGAGGAAAGTGCATATGATGCATCATCTTTGGGTGTGTTCATTACACAGAACTGTTTCTCAATATCCTCTACGTCCTGGGTATTTGATACCAGATCAGGATCCCAGATATGTAATCTGTTACATAGGGCTACAGATAGGTAGAGAACTGAGAACGGGTGATAAGTTTCATGAGGAAGAAAACGGGGCAAGTGTTGCAGCCAAGTCTGTTGGTCACTGTCACCCTGTATTACCAATACATTGATTCTGAACAAATGTTATTAGACACCGAACCTGATATACAAAATCATATCAATCTCTTTATTCATTAAAGAAGGATACAATTTTGTATTGTTGGATAATGTTTTGAACATTTCCTATATCAAAAGTTGATCGGTTCAGGCACGTTATCTAAAAGCATTGATATTCTAAATCAAACTACAGTTCCTTGTATATAGAACACACACAAGGGGAAGAGTTCAGAAATAAACGAATTCTTCTTGAGGCATTGTAGACTAGGTCATATCAATGCGACCCGACTGGCTAAAGTTACATTTAGATGCATATTTAAATTAGTTTGAATTTACATCTTGTGAAACTTGCCAGTCATGTCACAAAGATAAGATGACCACAGCTCTGTTTAAAGGAAACAGAGAAAGAGTTAGTGAACTCTTGGGATTGATACATGTTGATGTATGTAAGGTCCCCTGTCTACATATGCCAACACTGGTTCTTTGTACTTCATTACATTCTCTGATGATCTCTCAAGATTCAGACATATGTTCCTGTTGAAACACAAGTCCGAACCTTTTGAGATATTCACAGAATATAAGTAAGAAGTAGAGAACCAAAAACGGGTATAAGTGTTATGTCCTTTGATGTGATCAAGGAGGAGAATACTTGAGCATGGAACTCCTGGACTATTTTAAGAAGAATGAGATTCTCTCTCAGTATTACTCCTCTGAATACACCACAGCACAACGGTGTATCAGGGCGGAGCAATAACACCCTATATGATATGGTGTGCTCTATGATGAGTACTACTGAGTTACCTATTTCCTTTGGGAGTTATGCATTTATGAAGTTGCATACCTATTGAATAGGGTTCAAATCAAACCAGTTGCCTACCACTTCATATGAGATATGGAAAGGGAAGAGCCCATATCTTAAGTCAGTTAAGATTTGGGGTTGTCCGGCCTTTGTCTAAAAGCAAAATCCGGACAAGCTCGAGGCAAGGTATGTTATGTAGAACTGGAAATGTTCCAGCTATACAAGCTACAGCAGATGATTTGATAGAACCTAAGGATTCAGTAGATTCCAACGAACCTCAGCCTCTCCGCCGATCTAGTAGGGTTCCTCACCCACCTGAGAGATACTTTGGTTTCTCTATGACAGTGGGAGCGAGGATTGCACCATGAGATGATGAGCCAACTAGTTTCGAGCTGGCCATCTGGAGTGGGACTCTATAAGAATGGCTGGATGCTTAGCGATCTGAGATGGAATCCTTATACACCAACAAAGTATGGACTTTAGTTGCTATATCTGAAGGGTTAAATCCCCATCAGGAGCAAGTATATCTTGAGAAGATTACTTGGTGTACATGGAAAAGTTGAGACTTTCAAAGCTAGACTTGTTAAAGGTTTGCATCATTGACCAGGTATGGATTATGTTGAAACCTTTTCTAAGGATCTATGCTTAAGTCCATCCAGATCCTACTTGCCACGGCTACATACCATGACTACGATAACTGGTGATTGGGTGTCATGACAGCTCTTCTAAAATGATGTTTTGGAAGAGAGCGTCTATAAGTACACAGCCAGAGGGCTTCGTAGACAGTGGGAGCAGCGGAACGTGTGCAAGATGTTTTCTGTGATGAAGCAGGCATCGCGGAGTTGGAACATCTGTTTTGATGAGTTAGTCAAACAGTTTGACATCATCAAAATGGTAGATGAACCTTGTATATACAAAAAGGTAGTAGGGAGTATGGTGGTGATCCTCGTAGAGTACGTGGATGACATACTCTTGATAAGAAAGGTGTTTCCTATGCTACACTCGGTCAATCTCCGCTTATCATAATGATTCTCCATATAGGATCAAAGTGATACCTACTAAATCCTGGATTTTGGATCTATGAGATAGATCTAATTGGATATTAGGACACTCGCTAGCTGTAGTGAGATGGTATCAATTGATCCTGGGGAGAATCACTGGAAGGGTTCAAGGGTGATAAAGACGACTGAATGTCAGTCACAGGAATTGTCTTTACCCTCAGTAAAGGGACGGTATGTTGGAAGAGTTCCAAGCTAGATACCGTGGCAAACTAGACGATAAAGGCTGGATACATCGCTACTTAAGATGCTACCAAAGAGGCAGTTTGGGTGTATATAGGTTCATGAGATGAACTAGGTTCCTACCATTGTGTGACAATGGAAGTGTGGCTTAAGCCCAGGAACCCCGGTCCCATCATTGACCCAGACGTATTCTGAGGCAGTATCACCTGATCATGGAGATACTTGATCTCCAGGGTGATTGAGGTTAGGAGAGCAGACTCAGAGGAGAACACGGCGAATCCACTCACGAAGGCCTATTCCCAGAGAGAGATTTTATGGGATGGTTGAGTATGAGATACTGCAACCACTGCTACAGATGGCCCTAGTGCAAGTGGGAGATTGTTAGTTATATGTATGCCCTAGAGGCCATTAATGTACATAGGATGTATATTGTAGTGGATGCTGGGACATATATAGGGAGGACTTTCTTGCTCGACATGATAGTATGCTATCTGGTTACTCTTTACCTTAACGTGTACACTGATTGTCTCTCTGTTACATATTGGTAAAGCCCTTAGGATGTGTGCTTGACTACCTGGACTATGATGCGGATCATACTAGTGGGGATATGGTAGTCCATAAGTACATCTTTCAAGGTCCCTAGTCGTAGGTGTATCGAGACGGGGCATCGATATACCAAGTAGACTAGCGTATACCTTCTCGACCCATACAGATGGGCGATGGATGATCCCATATCCATTGGTGTTTGACATCAGAGATGATATACGGGTGCTCAGTAGAGACTGGGTACACTGGACAGACTCGCCGAGAACTCCCAGATGGTATTATACCTTACGTCAGATGGCAGTTCTCTGGTGACACTGGTACAGGTTAGTCTGTAGACCCGAGATCGTCATAGAGTCTTGTGTGATTCCCACTGTGCTTTGATTTCCACCTTACCACGTCCAAGAGGGCGTGAAAAACGGTGGCTTTTGGGTACAGTCCCGAATCACATGGAGGCAATGAGCGATAGGAGGGGATTCAACTCTCCCGGTATAGGGAGTTGATGTTGCACTGTGTTCGATTGGCTATAACCGGAAATCCCTGGCCAGGGTTGCTGAGATGTACTGGTAAGAGTTATCAGTAGTTTCTCGAACTGTTATAGACCTCACATCGACACGACTTATCGAGCTATTGGGGTCTGACGTTTACCACCCCTAGGCAAGATATGCGACATATCAGACGATCAGACCGGACTGTACGGTAAGTGTTACTGGTTGGATTCACAGGAGTGTGAGCGGGCTTGCTCGTCGGTCTTCTGATCGCTCAATACCCGGGTGGTCGTTACGTTTAGCAGACCGCTTGCGGCTTGTGGGTGATTGATATGATCATCACCTGCTGCCGGCGTATTGACGAGTCTTTAGAGTCCTACACAGAGGTTTCCTGGCTCAAGCGAAACAAAATAGGAGCGCATATGAGATATGTGCGGGACCGAGAATTATACCAGTATGTGATACTGTATTCTATTCTCGTGATTTGTATCATTGGTCGGTTATATGTGATATAGCCGGGTTACCGAAACAAGTGTTGATTCGATACATTGATACACTTGATATTAGTCGGTTGTATGCGATATGACCGGATCGTTAAATCAAGTGTTGATTTAATGATTTAATGTATAATTATATATTTGATATATTACTTTGCATTAACTAGTATTTGTTCACTTTAAATGGATTTTCTCACTTGAAGTACACAAGTTGTATATGTGATATACTTTTGTGCACTAGTTTGTATCATGTTTGATGATACATGCTAACTTGGGTTTGTGTAAGACTTAAACCTTGGTTAAGTAAATGGTTAGGGTTTTACCATCTTCTCTTGATTATTTAGTTTATTTATTTATTCTTTATTTTAGGAAAAGAAAATGATATGGTTGCTTCTTTTGTTCTTTTCTTAGATGTTTCAAGAAGCTTTGACCATTCTTTTTCTTTTCCTAAACCTAACCATTTAGCTAACCTTAGTTAATTCTCTACACTTGACCATGGTTGTGTATATGATAAGTATGATTTTATTTTCTATTTTAAAAATAACTTATCATATTATCTTCTTCTTCTTCTTCTTCAACAATGAAGAAAAGCTTGCTACCATCAATGTCAACTTGAGAAAAAGAGTGAGAAATCCAATTCTAAAGTGAACCCACTTCCTATTTCTTCATCCTCTACCACTTTCCAAGTAGTATAGGGTGTTTTCTTCACAAGTTTCTTGACCTGGTGAAGTTGGAGCTTGATCTTGTGTTGCCTCGACGTAGATCATCTTCGGCATCGAAGTCGATGACCTAGTCCGCCCATTTCTCCGATGAAGCCGACGCTAGAGCCCGGGATCCGATGATCGCAGCGAGGAGATATCATCACGGAGCTATAGAGGTGGAGGAACGGATATACAAAGGTTGTATTACCGTTCACTTCTTAGTTAAGCAGTTAACTAGTTGCTAGTTTCGCCTAAAATTCTAGTTAACGATCGCATTAGGGTTTCTCGGCACTTGTAAAATTTGAAATTGGCATGGTTGATGCCTTGTGGGACCTCATTAGTGTGCCTAGGAACCCTACATAAAGAAACTGAAACTTGCCAGATATGCGCATACCTTCTGGAGTGTGATGACGTGAGCGGATTCCGTCACGTTATCATGCGATGATAGTTGGATCCCGATTCCCTCTGATGAGTTGGTTTACTCCTCGGGTGATCCCGACTAATTCTTATTTCAGGTTTGGAGGAGAATTTGACAGTACAGTGGGAGGTTTCCAGATTAGATAAATTGGTAACCATTCTGATCTAGGATAGAGAGCACGCTGAGTGTTTCTTTTCTCTCTCTCTTTGGCAGCGACCATTGACCCGACCCTAAGACTATGACTCAGTGACCAAAATTAACCGAACCTTCTTTAACACTGGCTTTTGGATTGTCAGAGTTGCAAACCTCATTGCCACTCCTACTTTTACCCTTTTCTCCAGGACACCCCGTATTACTACGAACGTCCACTTCCATTGGACAAAACCATCGTATGGTTATATACGAACTCGAAAGAATTTATTCGAGGATGGTTTCCGGTTCTGGAGAAAACGGATAGGACTATTCAGTTCTGGAGAATTTATTTGATATATTACTTTGCATTAACTAGTATTTGTGTATAGACTACCATGTCCCCACTGGTATGATCCACATCATAGTCCAGGTAGTCAAGTACACATCCTAAGGGCTTTACCAACATGTAATAGAGAGGCAATCAGTATACACGTTAAGGTAAAGAGCAGCCAGATAGCGTACTATCATGTCGAGCAAGAAAGTTCTCCCTATATATCTCCCACCATCCACTACAATGTACATCTCATGTACAGTAATGGCCTCTAGGGCATACATATAACTAACAATCTCCCACTTGCACTAGGGCCATCTGTAGCAGTGGTTGCAGTATCTCATACTCAACCATCCCTTAAAAGTCTCTCTCTGGGAATAGGCCTTTGTGAGTGGATCCGCAGTGTTATCCTCTGAGTCTACTCTCCTAACCTCGATCATCTTGGAGATTAGCCATCTCCATGATCAGGTGATACTTCCTTAGAATATGTCTGGATCACTGATGTGTAACCCTTCGAAAATCGTTTAGGCAGTTTTTCGGTAATCGGCTAATTTTTCGGCTTTTTCCGTAAAAAGTCAAAATTGATATTTTTCATTATAGACCTAATTATACAAAATTTAGACAAGATATTACTATAATTTTGTCACTAAAATGTCACTTATAATTTTCTAGTTAAATAAAAAAAAATTTCGTAATTAATTATTTTTTTTATTATTTTAAGCCTTTTTAAATACATTAAATTAGTGATAAATACAAATGTAATTAGGTAAATTTCATAATTTGGAGTCTTTATAAGCTAAAATATGGTGTTAATAAAATTATATCATGTCTTGCAAACTTTTGGTTTTAGGGTGGGAAAATTTGTGAAAAAATAGAGTAAAAATGGGTTTTTTTGTAAAAAGTTGATGTAACATTCATTAATTGACCTTTGAAGAAGCTTTTTGTGTAGAATTTTCCACACAATTCTCTCTCACTCTCCTCCTCTACCTCCAGGCCGAGCTCACCTGCTGGAAACACCTCATCTTCCCCATTTTCTTGCTTCAAATTTCCATTAAAAATCCACCGAAATCCACAAAAATTCACAATTTCTTCACAAAATTGAAACCTAAATCCTATTCCACCTCTTTCCAACCCTAAGTTGTTTAAAACAAGGAGAAAGAAGACATCTATGGTGGCTAAGTGAAAGAGGATCAACACTTGGGAGGTATAATTTTAATCTAGTTGTTAAATTTGTAGTTTAAATAAGCTATTTTAGAAGTTTAAAGTGTCAATTTCATTGCAATGGTTTGTTTTAAAAATTCAAGAATAGGATTGGTGTTGTAATTAGGGTTTGAAATATGATAAGTGTGTTTAAGTTAGTGTTTTGGCCATCTAGTGGGTTAGATCGAACGTTTATGCGTTGTTGCGATCGCTAAATCGTTAATTCGCGAGGTTTGCATCGAAATTTGTCCGTGAATGCTTACTAGGTTTTCTACGAAATTAGGAAGCGATTTATTTGCGATATCATGATGATATTATTAGCATCTAATATGACTTGTAGGGTATGCGAATGCGTAGTTTTGTCTAGTTGGGTTTTAGCTTTGGCGGTTGCACCGAAATGACGATTCTAGTTAAAGGTTAGCGATTTTCGTGCGTTTTTCCGCGCACCGAGTGCATGCTATGATTAATTCGAGAGCGTTGATAATTGTATATTGTGACTTGCATCGTTTTAGGTTTTGTAATCTTATACTTGGTGTTGTGCAAATATAGAATCGGTCGGAGAAACATCGGACACGGCGCGAAAAGGCAAGGCGGTGGCCGGATCGGATTAGCGGAGATTTCAGGTGAGTAGATGTATTCATCTATGGGGGAATCGTCTGGATGGCGCGATGCGCCCTCCCCCTAGTTAGGATTTCCTTATCTCTTGTAAGATTCATGTTGTTAGTTAGCTTACCCCCTTCATTGACATTGCATACCCTTATAGTTAATAATATGCTAGATTGCATGGATATTCATATGCACATATGCGATAACACTTCGTAGGGCACGAACACCATTACCATTGGCATCTGTTGCACGCGCACTATTCATGTGACACACACGCCTTTGGTAATTGCCATGCCACGTGCACTAGAAAACCTGTTTAACTTAATATCGCCATTTGCATTCATACATGATATATGAAATTGCATAGCATGCACATACCTCGCATTATCATCATATTTACATAGATTCTAGCAAAAATTCACATCATATACATTGATATCATAGACATTTATCATATATAACATGTGGACATTATGATTTTCTTGAGGATTTCAGTTTTGCTGCGATTTCTGGATTTTTGGGGAAAACAGCAAGAATTTAACAAAAGCTTATATTTATCATTTTTAAAACAAAGTTGCGGTTTTCTCGTGACGTATGTGTCGTCCACCATGAGTTTTCATGTTTTCTGTTGGATTTCGAGACCCGATTCGAGGAGTGGATGAACCGTCTCGGGTACATGGTGGGCCCGGTATGGTACCCCGGGGCAAGAAGATCGAGTTGTAGACGATGAGCCTGGCAGAGGAAGACTACCTACCGGTGATGTCTGGCGCGGCGGATATCCGGAGGATACCGACCGTTGTCGTGAGATTTATGATATTGGCCGATCCGGACTGACGGAGCCCGATATTGAGACAGATATGATTCCTATTTGGTGTCGATGCTTGACACGGGTTTTCAGATGATTTCTTGATGGTATTTAGCTATTATACAAATATTCATGTTCTAATGTTAAGAATTCAATACCCTTAGCATTTAAAACACTTAAAGACTTAATAATGACATTGCATACCTGTGCATGCATACTAGAGATATTATATCACATATGGACATGCATGTTGTGGTGCATTGCGTGCATTCTTACGATTGCCTTATTAGATGTTATATTTACTCACGAGCTGGCAACTCACCCCCGTTGTGCCACAGTGTCTTGCAGGTCGGACCCGTCAGTCTTGTAGCGGCGGGCTATCTTATCATCAGTTCCTTTTGCTCAGACTCGCGACATCGCCCGTAGGTAAGTTGCGAGCACACTTTATTTCTTTTTGCTTTATCATTGTATCTAGTATTCTCCATCTACCACTTTATATTGTATATGAGACCTAGTGATGAGACTGAGAGATTTGTATATTTGTGGTTTCTTTTGGGTCGAGCTCACTTGAGCCGGCGTTGTGTTTCTGATATTTTGCGTTTCTTTCATGCTCTTTTCGTGATATTGCTATTATATTGCATGTGGTTATGATCCGCATTGGGCGAAGAGCTAGCTCCCGCTTGGGGATGCCATTTTATGATTACAGGTTTATTATCTTATTATACCCATTTTGGGGGATAGAAAATACAGGGGAGACTTTGCCGAAATTTTCAGAAATTTATGATGTTTTTAAAAAAGGGATTCTTTGCAACTTAATTGATTTGAAAAATCGTTTTCATTTATGGTTTTCTTTCACTCTCTTTTGATTTTGGTTTAGATTTTTCTGGGCTTTGGCTGACTTAGGTTACGGTACGCCTTTAGACGTCTCGTAATCTAAGTGCCAGTCACGTTCCGTAACTTCGGGTCGTGACAAAGTTGATTTTTTTTATTTAACTAGAAAATTATAAGTGACATTTTAGTGACAAAATTATAGTAATATCTTGTCTAAATTTTGTATAATTAGGTCTATAATGAAAAATATCAATTTTGACTTTTTACGGAAAAAGCCGAAAAATTAGCCGATTACCAAAAAACTGCCTAAACGATTTTCGAAGGGTTACATGATGGGACGGAGGTTCCTTGTCATAAGCCACAACTCCATTGTCACACAATGGGAGGAACTAAGTTCATCTCATGAACAAATATACACCTAGACAGCCTCTTTCGTAGCATCTAAAGTAGCGATGTATCCAGCATTTATCATCTAGTATGTCACGGTATCTAGCTTGGAACTCTTCCAACATACCGTCCCTTTACTGAGGGTAAAGACAATACCTGCGACTGACATTCAGTCGTCTTTATCACCCTGGAACCCTTCCAGTGATTCTCCCCAGAATCGTTTGATACCATCTCACTACAACTAGTGAGAATCCTAACATCCAATTAAATCTATCTCATAGATCCAAAACTCAGGATTTAGGAGGTATCATTTTGATCCTATATGGAGAATCTTTGTGATAAGCGGAGATCGACCAAGCGTAGCATAGGAAACTCCTTCCCTATCAAGAGTATGTCATCCATGTACTCTACGAGGATCACAACCAAACTCCCTATTACCTTTTTGTATATACAAGGTTAATCTACCATTTTGATGATGTCAAACTGTTTGACTACTATATCAAAACAGACGTTCCAACTCCGCGATGCCTGCTTTATCCTATAAAGTATCTTGTACACGTTTCCGCTTCTCCCACTGTCTACGAAGCCCTCTGACTGTGTACTTATAGACACACTCTTCTAAAACATCATTTAGAAAAGCAGTCATGGCACCCAACCGCCAGATATCGTAGTCATGGTATGTAGCCGTGGCAAGTAGGATCTGGATGGACTTAAGCATAGATCCTTAGAAAAGGTTTCAACATAATCCATACCTGGTCAATGATGCAAACCTTTAACAAGTCTAGCTTTGAAAGTCTCAACCTTCCCATGTACACCAAATAATCTTCTCAAGATATACTTGCTCCTGATGGGGATTTAACCCTTCAGATATAGCAACCAAAGTCCATACTTTGTTGGTGTAGAAGGATTCCATCTCAGATCGCTAAGCATCCAGCCATTCTTACAGAGTCCCACTCCTGATGGCCAGCTCGAAACTAGTTGGGTCATCATCTCATGATGCAATCCTCGCTCCCACTGTCATAGAGAAACTGAAGTATCTCTCAGGTGGGTGAGGAACCCTACTAGATCGGCGGAGAGGCTGAGGTTCATTGGATTCAACTGAATCCTTTGGTTCTATCAATTCATCAGCTGCAGTTTGTATAGCTGGAACATTTCCAATTCTACATAACAGATCTTGCCTCGAGCTTGTCCGGATTTTGTTTTTAGACATAGGCCGGACAACCCCAAATCTTAACTAACTTAAGATATGGGCTCTTCCCTTTCCATATCTCATATGGAATGGTAGGCAACTGATTTGATTTGAACCCTATTCAATAGGTATGCAGCTTCTCAAGTGCATAACACCAAAAAGGAAAAAGGTAACTCAGTAGTACTCATCATAGAGCACACCTTATCAAATAGGGTGTATCTGCTCCGCCCCAATATACCATCGTGCTATGGTGTATACGGAGGAGTAATTCTGAGAGAGAATCTTATTCTCCTTTAGAACAGTCCAGGATTTCCGTGCTCAAGTATTCTCCTCCTCGATCACATCAAAGGACATAATACTTATCCGCGTATTTTGGTTCTCTACTTCTAACTTATATTCCGTGAATATCTCAAAAGGTTCGGACTTGTGTTTCAACAGGAACATATGTCTGAATCTAAAGAGATCATCAGAGAATGTAATGAAGTACAAAGAACCGGTTTTGGCATGTGTAGACAGGGGACCTTACATACATCAACATGTATCATCCCAAGAGTTCACTAACTCTTTCTCTGTTTCCAATAAACAGAGCTATGGTCATTTTATCTTTGTGACATAACTGGCGAGTTTCACAAGTTGTAAATTCAAACTGCATTAAATATGCATCTAAATGTAACTCAGCTAGTCGGGTCGCATTGATATGACCTAGTCTACAATACCTCAAGAAGGATCCGTTCATTTATTAAATCTTCCTCTTGTGTGTGTTCCGTATACTAAGAACTGTAGTTTGATTTAGAACATCAATGCTTTTAGATAACGTGCCTGAACCGATCAACTTTTGATATAGGAAATGTTCAAAACATTATCCAACAATACAAAATTTTATCATTTCTTTACTAATAAAGATACTGATATGATTTTGTATATCAGGTTCGGTATCTAATAACATTCGTTCAAAATTAATGTATTGGTAATACAGGGTGACAGTGACCGACAGACTTGGCTGCAACACTTGCCCCGTTTTCTGCCTCATGAAACTTATCACCCGTTCTCAGTTCTCTACCTATCTGTAGCCCTATGTAACAGATTACATATATGGGATCCTGATCCGGTATCATATACCCAGGATGCGGAGGATACTGAGAAACAATTCTTTGTAATGAACACACCCGAAGATGATGCATCAGCATGCACTCTCTTCGTTTGGGCGGCACGGGAATTCTGGTAATCCCCAATTTCCTGCTCTGTCTTATAACAATTATAAGTTAGAGCGGGACCAACGTTCCCCAGCTCAGTATAACAAGTGGGTTCGGTCAATATATCCGTTTTATTATCTTGATTAAAGCGTGACATGGTCGCTACCAGGAGAGAGAGAGAAGAAAACACTCAGCGTGCGCTCTTGTAAGAATAGATTGGTTATTATTTTATCTAATCAGGATGGCTCCCACTGTTTTTATCAAATCTTCCTTCAAACCCTAAAAGGAAAGACTAGCCGGGATTAATTACACGCTACAAGTTCGCCAATCTTTCAGCCAGGCCAGTGTCGGTACTTTGAGGGAGGTCCCCCGTGCTTTCGCACGAACCTAATTAATGTAACCTCGTTTTCCCAGAAGCGTAACCCCGTTCACACCTTTCTAGACACCTACTAGATCGGCTAATTGTAATGTGTAAAACTCTCACAGGAGTAACAATTACTCGCAGCGGGTATCGGGATCCAACTATCTCATAGAAGGTATGCAATCTCATTGCAAATTTCAACACTTGAAATTCCCGATAATATTTTGCCCCTGGCCTCCTATGACCTTGACAAAGGCCAACAAACCATAGGATGCTAGTCAAGTTCAACCCGTCATTTCCTGATTGAATTAAACCCACCCGCACGACCCTTGACAAAGGCCAACAAGGTCGCACGACTACCCTAACCCAATCTGCATCATATGCATAAGCAGATAAGCACCAGTTAGCTACCGCACACTACGCCTTGACAAAGGCCAACAAACGCAGCACGAATACTAACTACTACTTATCTGAAATGACAGAGGGCTACGACAGGTTTTTCTGAAAACCTATTGCGTAATGAACTTGATATCGTTGTAGGATCGAATGAATTTTGAAATGGAGTGTCTTTGAGGCTTTTCTAGTTTTGCTAAAGGAGTCACTCCCGGTGAAGGGATCGTCGGTCCTTTCCTCGTCGAATGAGGTGCGGGATATATCATATATATCACTGTACAAAGCAAAAACTATAGAAGCAATCAAAAGACAAACCGTGTATGTAGCATCTGCCAGTTATTGCTAAAGGAGTCACTCCCGGTGAAGGGATCTCGGTCCTTTCCTTATCGAATAAGGTGCAGGATATATCATATATATCGCTGTGCAAAGCAAGAACTGTAGCTACCTGTTTTATTTTTAAAATCCGATTCCACAACATCTTAGGTTTCTTTTATTTCATTAATCATATTAATGAAGTCCCATCATTTATGTACCTAAACATCACAGATAAATACGACGTACACTTATGCCATCTGCATTCGCCTCGATGTCCCCTCGTGCACCGTTAGGTTAGGTAACTAACGACAGAGCGGGGCAGGGCTAGCGCGGGTGTAAAACATAAGTAAGATCTATATAATATATCATATATACTATATACAGTATCTATCACAGAACATCACATGATCAAATCACAGATATCGCAGCAGAAGAATCATATGAAACATTGGATATACTAGGACGTCCGTGTTTTCAATACGAGCCAGTATAAAACACGGATTCCACGGTCGCGATGAATAGCCAAAACCCACACCCCTAGACCCCTACGAGAGCGGCAAACAACCCTACCAATTCTAGAGTTAGGAGACCCGGACTCGACTCCTCGAGTTGGTCTCCCACTGGACTCCAGAACCCGGTTACTTGTGCCCTCCTCCTTAGGTCTATCCTAGTGCGGAAAAGTAAATAATATACAAACGGTGACATCTTCCGCAACCTGGAAGTGTCCCAATAAAAGAATATTACATACAAGTTTTTACATGAATGAAAATGAAAAACACTCATCTCTCATAAAAACCCCCGGCTATTCAAACATGACGATCCAATATAACATATCCAGCAACACATAACATCACATGTCATCAACGTAAGTAAACATGCGCATCCCAATTGTCGTTGACATATAGCAACGAAAACGGCGATATCACATATTACACTTACGGTCACAGAAAAGAAAGTGTAAAACTACAACAGTTGGAATCTGCAACCTCCTCAGACATCACATGCCTAACAATTATAAACCCTGCATTTTAGTCTCTATATCGAAAACACTTTTCAATATCTAGTCGGGCAATTCAACAAGATTCCCGAAAATTTGATCGAATGCTCGTCGCAAACTTTAGTAGGCGGCCGCACCCCTGATACCGTCGACGAAGTGCACCAAGGCGGAACACCGCTGCCGCGAGCACCCGGACGGATGCTTTCGGCGACGGGGTTCTCGTATAGTCACTTGGTCGGGGCTATGGAGTGAGGCTGTCTATTAAGTTTTACCCGGCGAGTATCCGCGTACGCTACGTGATTGCGACGGACTTTTGATCACATCAAAATTCCGTGGCAACCGATCAAGTGAGATAAACTACTATGTTTATAGCATTCATTCAGTTATCTCATAACTATTTGTGAATTCCAATTATTGTATCCCATTCCAGATAAATAGAAAATGTTAAACTTTCCGATCGAACAATCGAACACCCAAGTTTTCCCGAAACAGATCAACACATGAAACAAGTTTAAAAACATCCAGTTCATGCCTCAGTACCAACGGTCCAGCCGTAGAAGGGCCAAGCCAACGCCTCACATGTAGCACGCCGTACTGCCCCAAACCCGAAGGTTCAAAGGGCAGTTCAAGACGGTCACATAATCGAGTTAAGGTTTGTTGTCTTCTAGAGGGTCCATTGCGTTACTTGCACTACTTAGAACGTTATTAAACCACGGAAAAATCCAACACTTGGAAATTTCCCGACAGGGGAAAAATTGGGTATTTATATCCGGTCGAACTTTTTAACATATTCAACAAATTATCCGGAAAACACATAGACAAAGTTTGATAATCCGATCGAATCATTGATTCCCAATACAACCCCAGAATACTCAACTGTAGAGTATACATTAAAATGACCCAGAAAACACAGGAGTTAATTATTGACATTACTGTGCAAAGTGGGGTGAAAATATCAACTAGATGGCCGCGGAACCGCCGCGTCACGTGGGGTAAGGCCGCGGTTCCGCGGCGGGTTGACGGAGTTAGAACTCCGTTTTGCACAGTAATTCATAAAAAACCCTGCTTAATTTTCTGCATATTTTTAATATTGAAAAATCCAGATTTTTAAAAAATGGACAGAGAGCACTTTGAGAGTTAGGGTTTCGGTTCGTTCGGATTTCAAACGCCGTCTAGACTTCGCCTAAGGCTCTAGCTAGGCTCTGATACCACTGTATGGTTCCTAGGCACGCTAATGAGGTCTCACATGGCATCAACCATGCCAATTTCAAATTTTACGGGTGCCGAGAAACCCTAATACGGATCGTTGACTAGAGTTTAGGCGAAACAAAGAAGCTAGTTAACAATTTAACTAAGTGAACGGAAATACAACCTTTGTAGATCCGGTTCTCCACCTACATAGCTCCATGATGAAGTCCCCTTACTGTCCAAATCCAATCCCGGGCTCTAGTGTCGGCTTCATCGGAGAAATGGGCGGGCTAGGTAATCGACAATGATGCCGAAGATGATCTACGTCAAGGCATCACAAGATCAAGCTCCCACTTCACCAAGTCATGAAACTTGTGAAGAAAACACCCTATACTACTTGGCAAGAGATAGAGGATGAAGAAATAGGAAGTGGGTTCACTTTAGAATTGGATTTCTCACTCATTTTCACTAGTTGCCATTGATGGTAGCTAGGTTTTCTTTCTTGCTCAAGATGAAGAAGAAGAAGAAAAGATATAATAAGTGTTATTAAAAATAGAAAATAAAAACAACACTTATCATTTACTAACCTTGGTTGAGTGTAGAGAATAGACCATGGTTAGTTTTAATGGTTAGGGTTAAGCATGAGACAAGAATGGTGGATTTGGTCAAAGCTTCATGAAGCTTCAACAAAACTACAAATAAAGCCACCATTCTTTTCTTATCATTTCCAAAATGAATAAACAAATAAATAAATGAATAAGCAAAACCCTAATCATCAACTTAACCATGGTTTAATTCTTTACACTTAACCAAATAAACATGTATCATCAATCATGATATAATCATGTGCACAAAAGTATATCACATATACAACTTGCACAAATCAAGTGAGAAAATCCATTTAAAGTGAACCAATACTAGTTAATGCAATGTAATATATCAAATATATAATTATACATTAAATCATTAAATCAACACTTGATTTAACGATCCGGTCATATCGCATATAACCGACTAGTATCCTATGTATCGGCTTATCGAATCAATCCTTGATTCGATAACTAGGTTATATCGCATATAACCAATCGATACATTCATCGCGAGAATGAAATACGATATCACATACACGCATTATTCTCGGTCCTGCACATATCTCATATGCGCTCCTATTTCGTTTCGCTTGAGCCAGGAAACCTCTGTGTAGGACTCTAAAGACTCGTCAATACGCCGGCAGCAGATGATGATCATATCAAGCACCCACAAGCCGCAAGCGGTCTGCTAAACGTAACGGCCACCCGGGTATTGAGCGATCAGAAGATCGACGAGCAAGCCCGCTCATACTCCTGTGAATCCAACCAGTAACACTTACCGTACAGTCCGGTCTCGTCGTCTGATATGTCGCATATCTCGCCTAGGGGTGGTAAACGTCAGACCCCAATAGCTCGATAAGTCGTGTCGATATGAGGTCTATAACAGTTCGAGAAACTACTGGTAACACTTACCAGTATATCTCAGCAACCCTGGCCAGGGATTTCCGGTTATAGCCAATCGAACACAGCGCAACATCAACCCCCTACACCGGGAGAGACGAATTCCCTCCTATCGCTCATTGCCTTCATATGATTCGGGACTGTACCCAAAAGCCACCGTTTTGCACGCCCTCTTGGACGTGGTAAGGCGGAAATCAAAGCACAGTGGGAACCACATAAGACTCTATGACGATCTCGGGTCAACAGACTACTCTGTACTAGTGTCATCAGAGAACTTCCATCTGACGTGAGGTATAATACCATCTGGGAGTTCTCGGCGAGTCCGTCCAGTGTACCCAGTCTCTACTGAGCACCCGTATATCATCTCTGATGTCAAACACCAATGGATATGGGATCTTCCATCGCCCATCTGTATGGGTCGAGAAGGTATACGCTAGTCTACTCTGGTATATCGATGCCCCGTCTCGATACACCCACGACTAGGGACCTTGAAGGATGTACTTATAGACTACCATGTCCCCACTGGTATGATCCGCATCATAGTCCAGGTAGTCAAGTACACATCCTAAGGGCTTTACCAACATGTATTAGAGAGGCAATCAGTATACACGTTAAGGTAAAGAGTAACCAGATAGCATACTATCATGTCGAGCAAGAAAGTCCTCCCTATATATGTCCAAGCATCCACTACAATATACATCCTATGTATAGTAATGGCCTCTAGGGCATACATATAACTAACAGATGAGCGAACTCATCCTGACACCCTACTGAGCCTGTCAGTGACAATATCCGTACAGTCCGGTCCGTTCTTCTATGAGCATCGCATGGCGGGCCTAGGGGGTTGGTAAAAGTCAGACCCCCAAAAGCGGTACAAGTCGTGTCGGAGTGTAGCCCAGAACACCCTGAGATACTACTGGAATACCTACCAGTAAATCTCCTGCCTCGGCCGAGGGCTTCGTGTAATGGCTCTTCTAGACACAGAGCGACCTCACCCCCAATACCGGGAGAGACGAACCCTTGAAGATCCGCTCACTGCCTCCATGTGGCTCGGGACTGTACCCAACTAAAACCAGTTTGCACGTCTCCTTTGAGCGTGGTAGGGTAGTAATCAAAGTACAGTGGGAACTCACACGAGACAAATGACGATCCCCAGGTCGATGAACTAACCTGTACACATGTCACCAGGGAGCTGCTATCTGACGTCAGGTATAAGACCAACTAGCATGTTCCCGGCGAGTCCTGTCCGGTGTACTCATAACCCAATGAGCACCTATATACATCTTAGGTGAACCAACTGACACCAGTGGCTTGTGAGACCGGCCACCGCCCCTCGTCGGGGTCTCGACTGTATACACTAGTCTACTCTGGAGTATCGATGCCCTGTCTCGAAACTCCCACGACTAGGGACCTTTTAAGGATGTGCTTATAGACCCCATCTCCCACTTATATGATCGCCCTCATACTGCTGGTGGTCAAACAAGAATCCTAGGGGCTCTATCAACATGCAATAGCGACATGTCAGGTCACCTAAAGCAGTACATGATGATAAAGGTAAACCAGATAGAATACTATCATCTTGAGTAAGACTGTCCTCCTGGGATGGGTCCTCCCTCAATCATTGCAATCACTTGCCTGTGATCCAATAATTGACTCTGAGGGCACTATCTCCAACAATCTCCCACTTGCACTCAAGGCTAATTATTGCGATGTCGCATACTCACAGCCCGTGTGATACCGAACACCCAACTCCTCTACTAGTCAGTCTCACAAAACCCGTTTGCGAAACTATTGCGTTCGAGGAATAGCCTCAGTGAGTGGATCCGATTTGAAGCTTCTTTCTATATCTCTCTATATCTCAAGTTCGCGGAGAAACCCATCTCCCGAAATGAGCAATACCTGTCTTAGAATGTTTCTGGATGTCTGATGGGACCTAGCTCATAAATGAACTCCAAATCCAAACTTCTTAGACTGTATCGTCAACTGAACTTAATCAGTATCCTGCGCCATGCCTCCCTCAGTATTGCCTTGGATCACCTGTCCAAAATACTGCCCCTTGTCGGAAGGAAAAAGTATAACTCTGACAACCTCCTTGTCGTCCAGGTCACCTTGGAAGCCTGGAATGATAACTGTCTCCCGAATAAGGCTGTCGTTATCATATCCCTAGAACATCCACTTATGTTCTAAAACTGCTTCTGACTGCTTCTCCAGGATTGGATCAATGTCAACTTATTGTATCTAGTGCAAGAACAACATCTGATGTAGTACTTGACATCTCATGATTGACTCAATTGCCTGAGCAAGTGATCTGCCAATCATGCACATCCCTCTCCCCCTTAGTTTGTAAGACACCTTTAGAGAGGGTGACTCCATCACCTGCAGGTACACTACCGTGCCAATACTCTTAGAATGCTGTCTGAGTACCCAGATTGGGAAACCACCCAAATCTAGATCTAAAACCATAGATCTAGTAACCAATATGTCTAATATAATGTCCAAGTCCCTTGTGGAGAAACCACTGTGTGACGACCAAAGTATAACCGATCGTAGTATATGAATATCACTTCCTACTCTGTGTATGTCATCCAAATGCCATGACATCACACCCTACTACCTTCTCAACAGATCCATCCCCTATTCTGACGAAGTCAAACCTATGACTGTCACGTCAGAAATAGATGATCTATCTCCGCTACATCTGCTTTAGTCTATAAATAGACATAAGCCACTTGTCCACCAATGCTTCCGCTGCTCCCACTGACTACGACAACCCTCTGGCAGAGTCATATAGACGTACACTTCTAAAGCTAGTTCAGAACGACGCTATACTCATCCTCCTGCCGGGTCTCACAGTCTGGAACAACAGCAATGGCAAGTCTGGGTAAACAAGAACTTCCCTGTCACCGTCCTTGAGGCTACCGGAGTACCTCTCGGGTGCGTGAAGTTACCCACCTTATCTGCGGAGTGGCCAATGGAATGTCAATCCAGATTTGAATCTTTAGGTTCCTTATCAAATCTTCAGTAATCGTTTGCGGTTCTGGAATCACTTCCAGTTCTACCATACTCCCACTACTGTTTTCTGAAAAAATCCATTTTTATTAAAACTGTGGCGAGTCTAGAACAATATCACTATTGATCTTCCAGATAGTAGAAAGTCAACCCTCGTCATAGCCTGGGTCAACCCACAAACAGCCATTACAGAAACTTGCCTTGAGTTGTCCAGTGTCTAGTTTTAATCATAAGCCGGACAACTCCCCGTACCTTAACAATGTTAAGATATGAACTGTACTATATCCAATATAGAACCAGAGGCACTGATTTAATTGAACCAGATTCAAATCATGCAGCTGTCTCCAGTGCATGTCAACTAAATGGAAGGAGGCCGATTAGCGTTACTCAACTTAGGAATGCTTCCAATTATGAGTAACCTGAAAGAGAAGCAAGTTCTCTTAATCATTACTATCAACTGAACACCATACACAAGTATCTACATCTTCGATCACTTTGAAGAATTCCGATACTTGCAATACCTGGTTCTCTACTTTATTCAAATACCTATAACTTCTCAAAATTCGGACCCTATGTTTCCACAAAACACCTGTCTAAAAACTAGAGAAGTCATAAGTAAACCGAATATAGTACGAGGACCAACCCCTCTGTCCTGATGGACCTTGGACAACATACAATACTCTGTATAAGTCCCTTGAGTCTGATAACTCATTCACTGTGTGTCGTAGGTTGAAAACTATACTTATGATTAAGAAGAATTACACCATTGTTTAATGCTCCTTACCTAACCATCCACTGATATAAGTAAATGTCACTGACATAATTTCAAAAAGATATATCTCACTCTATAAAAATAGACGTACAGATATATCAATTTGAAATTGGTGCATAACAGCGGATATTCAAAACCAAATATTTGCCTTCCGGCAACCAACCCAGGTGACTTCCTCAAATATCACCGATTACAACGAATCCCGATATAATGAGGATGATCACCTAATTCCCAATAACTTACTCCCACTCATCATCTGCAAAGCCATACAGATATGAGAATCATACCTGGTAAATACATACCCTGGAGCAAGTGTCTAACTGGGAAAACAGTTTTCCTTTAACAGTACATAGTGAAACTGAAACATTGAAATGTTTCGATGGGGTATCCCAGTATTCCTAGTAATGCCTCTTCCAGATTCACGACTGTAACCGTATAATTCTTTGCCACCTCTCCAAATCCCTTTTTATGTCTTTAGTCATTACCTTCTGCACACCCCTTTAGGCCAAATGGTTCTCTTCCTTCCCTACCGTTCGGCACCAGCCTATGGTTTGGAAGAAGACTATCCAATAAGCATAATGGGTGTACTGTCCTAATCCTAGGAGCACTCGCAATGCGAGAGAAGGTGAAGATAAAAGACACATGAATAAATCTTATTCCTATTTCTCCTGAACTAGAATCCATCCCCGAACCGGAACAAGTTCCTTTTCGAGTTCGTATATAACCATATGATGGAGTATCCAATAAACTGTGGATCTTCGTAGTGATACGGAGTGTTCTGGAGAAATACAAAGGTGATTTAGGATTGGCGAAGAAATACTTGTTTGGTCATGAATATCAGTCGCAGTTTACTTTGCCCTCTTACTAATCCCTTGCTTTGTCTTAACTTAATATCTTCTGCACACCATCGTTATGCTAATTGGTTTTCTTCATTCCCCACCGGTCGGCACCAGCCTAAGGTTTGGAAGAAGACTATCCAATTTGCGTAATAGGTGTACTATCTCCTAAACCAAGGAGTACTCGCAACCTGAGAGAAGGTAAAAGGAAAAGACAACTGATTAGTTCTATCCGTTTTCTCCAGAACCGGAAACCATCCTCGAATAAATTCCTTCGAGTTCGTATATAACCATACGATGGTTTTGTCCAATGGAAGTGGACGTTCGTAGTAATACGGGGTGTCCTGGAGAAAAGGGTAAAAGTAGGAGTGGCAATGAGGTTTGCAACTCTGACAATCCAAAAGCCAGTGTATAAGAAGGTTCGGTCAACTTGGTCACTGAGTCATAGTCTTAGGATCGGGTCAAAGGTTGCTACTAAAGAGAGAGAGAAAAGAAACACTCAGCGTGCACTCTAACCTAGATCAGAATGGTTACCAATTTATCTAATCTGGAAGCCTCCCACTGTACCGTCAAATTCTCCTCCAAATCTGAAAGAAGAATTAGTCGGGATCACCCGAGGAGTAAACCAACTCATCAGTGGGAATTGGGATCCAACTATCATCGCATGATAACGTGACGGAATCCGCTCACATCATCATACTCCAGAAGGTATGCGCATATCTGGCAAGTTTCAGTTTCTTTAGAAACTCACGATGTGATTTTTGCCCCATGCTCTTATGACCTTGACTTTGGCCAACAAATCATAAGTCACATGTCAAGTTCTACCCGTCATTCTCCAGGTCAATTTGAACCCACCCGTACATACCCTTGACTTTAGTCAACAAGGTAGTACTACTGTCCCAAACCAAGGCATCTATCTATGCTGCATATGAATACCAAACAGCTACCAAACACTGTGCCTTGACTTTGGCCAACAAACACAGCTTGAATACTATTGACCACCCATATGAAACGACGGAGGGCTACGAATGGTTTCTGGCGAAAACCTTTAACGTAAAGAACTTGATATCATTGAAGGAACGGATAGCTTTTTAAAAAAATAGTGACGAAAACCTTTGCTAAAGAGGTCACTCCCGGTGAAGGGATCTCGGCTCTTTCCCCGTAGAATGAGGTGCAGGATATTCCAACTGAATACCACGATGCGAAGCAAAAGTAATCGGCTATAGTGAAGTTAATGCCCTGACGCAAAATTTTTGTCCAAGGGGTCACTCCCGGTGAAGGGATCTCGGCCCTTGCCTCGTCGACTGAGGAGCAGGATATTCCAACTGAATACCACGATGCAAAACAAAAGATAACGTCCTTGCAATAACAGCTTTTTGAAAAGTGTTCCAACAACATCAGATTAGGTTTGTTTTAACTTGCATTGATCCGAATCAACGCAGTCACATCGTTTGATCACACCACAAAGAACGAAAATATACTGATGTACGTATATGTCATCCGCATTCGCCACTGGGTCCCGTCATTACCCGTTAGGTTAGCTAACTAACGACAGAGCGGGGACTGGACTAGCGCGGATGCAAAACATATACAACATCTACTAAATTATATACCAATATATTATATTTCGCTCAAGTCGTGAAAAATGCAACATCACAGAAATGTACAGCATCACAGAACAATACAGATATCTGGGATCCCCGGGTTTCACAGAGCCACTACTGAAACCCGACGTTCCCCTGGTCGTGTGGATAGCCTGTGCAATGAAATCCTAGACCCCTACGGGCGCGGCAAGTTACCTGCCAAAACCTGAAGTGAGGCAGCCCCCTTCAGCACCGTGAATGGACCACCCAGCACTTCACGGAATCCGGTAACTTGGGCACCCCTCCTGGGTCAACCTGTACCCCCTACGAGTGCGGCGAATAGCCCGCCAATCCTAGAGTGAAGCCCCCTCCGTCTCAATGCCATGAGATGCGGGCTTGTTGCCCTCTAGAACCCAGCTATCCGTGCACCCCTCCGTGGGGTAATCCTAATACAGAAAGTAAAATATACATACAACGGGTACATCGACCGCAACCTGGTCGTGCCCCAAAATAATAATACAAACAGGCAGTGACGGCAGTCCACATGTCGGACGCTCGCCCCGCAATATCAAATGTACATAATACAACCAAATCTGTACTACCACTGCAACCAGGCTATCCCCCACGACCAATCCGCAATATCACAGCAATACACAGAACATCAACGTGAAAGTCACATTCGCAAATCCGTCTAACCGGGCTATAGCAGTTAGACAGGATTTACCGATCAAGTGACATTCACGGTCGCAGATATAATGTAAATACAGTGAAATAATGTGTTTAAAATATCCGATCGATCAAATTTTAACAAGTGGGCCCCCAAGTACCACTGTAGCACATCAAGAACTTCTGGGCCCAAAATTAATATTCCAAAACCCATATTTTCAACCCAGAAGGCCTCTGTAAACAATTGGTGCAACGATCTGTCAAAATAGCGGCGGAACCGCGGCCCAAGCATGGGTTTGGCCGCGGTTCCGCGGTCGAATAAGGAGATCTCACGACCAAATTTCTACAGTAGGCTTATACTTCCATGCACAGTATTCTGAGACTACCTGAAAAAATTTTCGAGACAAAAATATTTCGACAGAAAACTGTTGTTATGAAAAACACGATTTTGGAACATTTGTTCGATCGGAAATGTAAAACACATTAGACAAAGCTAGACTATGTTAATGGCGAGGCTCTGATACCACTGTAAGTTCACGGCGGCGCCCCGGCCTCCATCCCGAGGCCAAATGTGGAAGCGATGGTTAACTTTAATTTTCTTGAACCGGCACCACCGCGCACTAAAAACCCAGATCGTGCCATTAACTAGTCCTAGCTAACTACAAGATGGGATGAGAGATATACGGAGCGATCCATGTCCTCCGGTCTTCTCGTCGTCGTCTCGATCTCCCGCGGAGTCTCCGATCTCCACCTCGTCGCCGGAAAGGGCACCACGTCGCCGGGTTCTTTTACGGGCTCCCACCTCTATACCGAGGCAACTCGGGAAGGAAGTTGGCGAGTCGACGTGCCCAAGATTTGCTGTAGAATGTGTAGTGCTCATGTCTCATTTTGGGGTAGTGGATGTTGCCTTTGTGGTGGAGGAAAATGAACTTGGAGAGTGGTGAGAAAAATGTAGCATGCAAAAGAATGAGATTAACATTTTTTCTCACCACCAAGAGAGAAAATCCCCTCTCCTAGAAAGTGGCCGGCCCATGCATCAATATGGAGAGAGAGAGGGTGAATTGAGGGGGTGTATGGATCAATCATGCAAGATGAGAATCAAAAGATATCATGAAGGGAAATGATCACAAAACCAAAACCACACTCCAAAACAACCATCATCTTTCCACAAGTCAAAACATGATGACTAAAGAAAGTCAAACAATGATGGTGCAAGTATCATGATACAATAATATGCAAAGACCCCCTTCCAAATTGCTTATTTGCACAAATGCAAATAAGCCCTCCTCCACCAATCTTCGGCCAATGAACGATACAAAGGAAATTGGCCGAAACGGAAAGCAAACTGGCAACTCCAGAAAACTGGTCCCGTAATAAATTACAGAAAAACCCCGATACTGTGTATACACACCCGCATTTGTATTCCGACCGAAATACAAATGCAATGAGACAAAATCTACACTGTACTATACTAGGATCTGGATTAAACCAAAGCCGGCTAGTATTATCCGTCCGATCCTGATCCGTACAATACCGCACGTATCTGATCGAACCCTGCCATATATCCATACGGCCTCTAGTACTAACCGTCCAATCCCGATCCGTGCAATACCGCACGTATCAGATCGAACCCTGCCATATCTCTATACGGCCTCTTGTAATAACCGTCCAATCCCGATCCGTGCAATACCGCACGTATCAGATCGAACCTTGCCATATCTCCATACGGCCTCTACAGCGTTTCGCCCGAAACTTGAGTAACTGTATGTGTGGTGGACTCTAAAGACTCGTCAATACAATGGTTGTGGATTTAACCACTAGCACGTCAGAGGTATAAGCCAATACGTAACGGGCTACCAGGTATTGACCAAAAGGGACATCGATGAGCGAACTCATCCTGACACCCTACTGAGCCTGTCAGTGACAATATCCATACAGTCCGGTCCGTTCGTCTATGAGCATCGCATGGCGGGCCTAGGGAGTTGGTAAAAGTCAGACCCCCAAAAGCGGTACAAGTCGTGTCGGAGTGTAGCCCAGAACACCCTGAGATACTACTGGAATACCTACCAGTAAATCTCCTGCCTCGGCCGAGGGCTTCGTGTAATGGCTCTCCTAGACACAGCGCGACCTCACCCCCAATACCGGGAGAGACGAACCCCTGAAGATCCGCTCACTGCCTCCATGTGGCTCGGGACTGTACCCAATTAAAACCTGTTTGCACGTCTCCTTTGAGCGTGGTAGGGTAGTAATCAAAGTACAGTGGGAACTCACACGAGACAAATGACGATCCCCGGGTCGATGAACTAACCTGTACACATGTCACCAGGGAGCTGCTATCTGACGTCAGGTATAAGACCAACTAGCATGTTCCCGGCGAGTCCTGTCCGGTGTACTCATAACCCAATGAGCACCTGTATACATCTTAGGTGAACCAACTGACACCCGTGGCTTGTGAGACCGGCCACCGCCCCTCGTCGGGGTCTCGACTGTATACATTAGTCTACTCTGGAGTATCGATGCCCTGTCTCGAAACTCCCACGACTAGGGGCCTTTTAAGGATGTGCTTATAGACCCCAGCTCCCACTTATATGATCGCCCTCATACTGCTGGTGGTCAAGCAAGAATCCTAGGGGCTCTATCAACATGGAATAGCGACATGTCAGGTCACCTAAAGCAGTACACGATGATAAAGGTAAACCAGATAGCATACTATCATCTTGAGTAAGACTGTCCTCCTGGGATAGGTCCTCCCTCAATCATTGCAATCACGTGCCTGTGATCCAATAATTGACTCTGAGGGCACTATCTCCAACAATTATCACCTTTATTAAATCGACGACTAATTACACATTCCCTCAATTCGAGGTTACAAGATGTTGCTCTCGATCTCTCCTTTGAAGAGGTAACTAGATCCATCGAAGTTCGCTCCGCTCGATCTCCGTGAGACTTGGATCGTCATGGATCTCGCGCTCTTGATTATGATTGGCTTCGTGAATAAAGGATCGATGGTTGCTTGCTTGATTTGCTTCTCAAAATGATCTTGATTTGGCTTTGGATTTGGATTTGGGCTAGGGTTTTGGATCAAGTTGTGTCACTCAACTTGTGGAAATTTGGCTCAATATTCAACAACTAATTGTGTAACCTTTAACAACCCTAGATCTAGATCTCCTTTTATAACCACTCATTTGAATCTTCCCTCCAAAGCTTGGTTGTTAGAGAGAGCCTTCTAGAATGAGCTTGTTAGAGGGAATATTCTAGAGTAAGGTTGTTACAAGGAATATTCTAGAGTGAGTTTGTTATGCTGAGCCTTCTGGAAGAAGCTACGTGGTAATTTAAGTGTCCTGAAGAAGCGAGGCCGTTGAGAAGAAGCTTCTGGAGACAATATGATTTGCTGACGTGTCAAGTAGGCCGCGGATCCGCGCCGGATCGGCCAACTCGGCCACGGATCCGCGGCCAAGTTAAGAGATTTCTGCATGAAAATCTCTGTGCTGATTTGTGATGGCTTTATGGCACTTTCCTGATGTCTGGAATATTTTTATACTTTCTTGTTCACTGCCAGATTTTTATTCTTTGACCTGATGTATTTTTATCGGCACTTTAACAGTTCCGGCTTTTTGACCTGGAGAATTTCCTGCACACAATCTCGAGACAAGTGTTGATATACAAAAGGTCATGTGTATAGTAATAAACACACAATTTCCCTCATAATGCCGGTTATAATGTATAACACATGTTATTTGATATTTCGCAGACGAATTGCTAATATGTGCTATATTTATACCAAACACCTTTAGATGATTAGAAATAGTAGGGAAATTGATATTTTAAAAATGCAATATTTTCGACTGATTAGCACCTGTATACGATCTTAGGTGCGAAAGACCAATGGTTGCGGGACCATACCATCGCCCATCGTCGGGGTCTAGAAACGTATACACTAGTCTACTCCGGAATATCGATGCCCAGTCTCGATACTCCCATGACTAGGGACCATTTAAGGATGTGCATACCGACTATCCAGCTCCCACAAGTATGACCGCCATCACAACGCAGGTAGTCTAGCAATGATCCTACAGGCTTTATCAACATGTATAAAAGATATGTAATAGCAAGTAAAACATACACATGTTGAGATAAAGACAAACCAGATAGCATACTATCATATAGAGCAAGACTGTCCTGTACACATATATGTCCAAGCATCCAAATGTATACATATACAATAATGGCCTCTAGGGCATACATATCCAACAATCTCCCACTTTCACTAAAGCCATATATATCGGCGTATCGACTACCCAACGTCTTCTCTAGGGCCAGTTGTTGGCGTATCGAATACCCAACATCTCAAAAATTCTCTCGAACTGTGCTTGAGGAAGGGCCTTGGTGAATGGATCCGCAGTGTTGTCTTTTGAGTCCACTCTCCGCACCTCGATCTCCCGGCGATCAATGATCTCCCTGATCAGGTGATACCGCCTCAAGATGTGCCTGGATTTCTGATGGGACCGTGGTTCCCTTGCTAAATCCATAGCTCCATTGTTGTCGTAATACACAAGTATTGGGTTAACAATGGATGGAACCACGTGAAGTTCAGTAATGAACTTCTTAATCCAGACGGCTTCTTTTGCGGCATCGTTGGCAGCAATGTATTCAGCCTCCATCGTCGAGTCTACGACGGTGTACTGTTTGGAACTCGTCCAATAGACTGCCCCTCCATTAAGGGTAAACACAAAACCCAAGACAGACTTGCTATCATCCTTGTCACTTTGGAAGCTCCAATCGGTAAAAGACTCCACCTGGAGGTCTCCATTACCGAATACCAGGAACAGTTCTTCAGTCCTTCTTAGGTATTTCAGAATATTCTTAACAGCTGTCCTGTGGTTCTCACCTGGGTTAAACTGATACCGGCTCACCACTCTAAGTACATAAGCTACATCTGGTCGGGTACATAACATCGCATACATTATATATACTACCGTCGAAGCGTAGGGTATAGTTATCATGCGAACACTCTCCTCATCAGTCTTGGGAGACATCTCTTTGGAGAGGGTGATTCCATACAATGCGGGTATATTACTGCGCTTGGAATCTTCCATACTAAATCTCTTTAGTATAGTCTCTATGTACCTGGACTGTGAAAGTCCCAGTAATCTCTTAGATCTTAATCCTCAGAATGTACAAGGCATCACCCAGGTCCTTCATGGAGAACCTTTGTGATAAGAACAGCTTGACCGATTGTAGCATAGGAATGTCATTTCCTATCAAAAGAATGTCATCCACGTACAAGACTAGGAACACTTGAGTTCGGCCTACAATCATCTTATATATACAAGGCTCTTCCTCGTTCCTGATGAAGTCAAATCCCTTGACTGTTTCATCAAAACAGATGTTCCAGCTCTGCGATGCCTGCTTTAATCCATAAATGGATTTAAGCAACTTGCACACCTTCTCGATGTTCCCACTGTCTACGAAACCTTCCGGCTGGTCCATATAAACGGACTCTTCTAAACTTCCATTTAGAAAAGGCGTTTTTACGTCCATCTGCCACATCTCATAGTCATGGAAGGCAACAATGGCAAGTAGGATCCGAATAGATTTGAGCATAGCCACTACAGAAAAGGTTTCGTCATAGTCCACACCTGGTCTTTGAAGAAAACCTTTTGCAACGAGTCTAGCCTTATAGGTTTCCACCTGCCCATCTAAACCAAATTTCCTTTTGTAGATCCATTTGCATCCAACGGGTTTTACCCCAGGTGGAGCAATATCCAAGGTCCACACTTTATTGGTGTACATGGACTCCATTTCGGATTTCATAGCATCCAGCCATTTATCAGAGTCCCTATTGATAATGGCCTGCTTGAAACTAGTAGGATCATCCTCTTCCAAGATGCAATCTTCTCGATCCCCGTCTATGAGAAAACCATAGTATCTCTTGGGCGAATGAGAAATCCTACCAGATCTGCGGAGTGGCTGAGGTTCGTTTGGGATTACTGAATCTAGCGGTTCCACCAAATCTTCAGTTGCATTTTGTGGTTCAGAAGTTTCTTCCAGTTCTACCGTACTCCCACTAGCTTCTTTTGCAAGAAACTCCCTTTCCAAAAAGATAGCGTGGCGAGATAAAACACCTTCTATTCCTCAGTATGGTAGAACAGATATCCATAACCATTCTTTAGATATCTCAAAAATTTACATAGAACTGATTGTGCCTCAAGTTTGTCCGGATTATTCTTTTTAACGTAAACCAGACAACCCCATATCTTAAATTTGTTATGATATGGTTTCTTACCATTCCACATCACAAATGGTGTTTTAGGCATGGACTTGGATGGAACATGATTCAACAGATGTGCCACTGTTTGAAGCGCATATCCCCAAAATGAAAGAGGCAACTCGGCGTTACTTATCATGGAGCGAACCTTATCCAATAGGGTACGGTTCCTCCGCTCCGATACACCGTTGTGTTGTGGTGTATACAGAGGAGTAAGATGAGAGAGAATTCCATTCTCTTTTAGGTAGTCTCGGAATTCCGTACTTAAGTACTCCCCTCCTCTATCCGATCGGAGGATCTTGATACTTTTTCCAGTCTGGTTCTCTACTTCATTTCTGAATTCTTTGAATTTCTCAAAAGCATCAGATTTGTGTTTCATGAGGTACACATATCCGAACCTAGAGAGATCGTCAGTGAATGTGATGAAGTACGAGAACCCACCCCTTGCATGTATAGACATTGGACCACATACATCACTGTGTATGAGTCCCAAGAGCTCTGCTGCTCTTTCTCCGTGTCCGGTGAACGGAGATTTGGTCATTTTTCCTTTGAGACAAGACTGACAAGTTTCATAAGATGAAAATTCGAACGTATCAAAAAATCCATATTTATGCAACTTACTCAGTCTTTTCTCTCCGATATGACCAAGTCTACAATGCCACAAGTAGGATTCATTCATTTCTAAACTCTTCCTCTTGCATGTGTTTTGTATGCTGAGAACTGTATTTTGATTAAGAACATAGATACCATTACACAGTATACCTTCTGCAACCAATACCTGATTAAGGTAAATGTTCATGATATTTCTATCAAGAACAAACTTATATCTATCATTATCAAGTAAAGAAACCGATATGATGTTGCAAACCATAGAAGGTACATAGTAGCAATTTTTCAAAATCATAGTATTGTCATCTGGCAACACTGGGTGATATTCACTAACGGCAGAAGCATCAACTTGTGCTCCGTTCCCTACTCTAAGGGACATATTACCAGGTCCAACCATCCTACTTTTTCTCAGTCCCTGCAATAAATTACAGATATGAGATCCTGATCCGGTATCTAGTACCCAGAAAGTAGGACTGACTGAAAAATAGTTCTCAATAACAAGAACACCTGAAAAAGATGCAATAGTATGCTTCTTCTTTGATGGGGTCATCAAGGAATTCATGCAATCCTCTTCCCTCTGATCATGCTCATGACTGAAGTCATAAGTTAGAGCCAAATTGACGTTCTCCAGCCCCGAATAAGAATTCGGATCGGTCAAGTGATACATTTTATTATCTTGATTAGGGCATGAAGTGGTTGCTGCTTGGAGAGAGAGAAAAGAAACACTCAACGTGCGCTCTTGCAAGATTAGATTGGTTATAAGTTTATCTAATCAGGATGGCTCCCACTGTTTCCTCGAATTCTTCATCAAACCTTAAAAGAAAAATTAGCTGGGATTAATCGCACGTCACAATACTTGATTAACCTTTCGGCCAGGTTAGTGTCGGTACTCCGAGAAAAGTTTTCCAACGTTTTCGCGAAGTTCCTTAATTACATAACCTCTTTTCCCAGGAGGCATAGCCCCGCTAACACCGTTCTAGACACCTACTTGGTTTATAGCATTGATTGTTAAGTGAGAAAATCTCCCAAGAGTAATCCTACTCATCAGTGGGATCGGGATCCAACTATCATTGCGTGATAACCTAGATGGAAGCTACTCTAGTTACCACACTCCAGAAGGTATACAGCGCTAGAAATTTTCATGTATATTTGAAACTCCCGATGTGGTTTTTGCCCCTGACAACCTATGATCTTGACAAGGTCAACAAATCATAAATTGCTAGTCAAGTTCAACCTGTCATTATCTTGATTACCCTTGACCCACCCGCATAAGCCCTTGATAAGGTCAACAAGGTTATGTGACTGTCCTAGTTAATCGCATCATGTGCTACAAACAAACACCACCCAGCTACCGTTCATTACGCCTTGACAAGGTCAACAAATGCAGCACGAATACTGAGTAATACTCGTAGGAAATGACAGAGGACTACGGCTGGGTTTTTGGAGAAAAACCCATTAACGTAATGAACTTAATATCGTTGAAGGAACCTGAGTAGTTTTCGAAAAGGAGTGGTTTAAGATCCGCTTTTTGAAAAACTTCTGTTTTTGAAAAAACCGAGTAATCTACAGTATAAACTTTCGCTCAATAGGTCACTCCCCGTGAAGGGATCTCAGCTCTTGCCTCCTGGAATGAGGTTCTGGATATTCATGACCGAATACCACTTTGCAAAGCGAAAGAATATAACTACAGTTTTTCGAAATTTGTTCCAACAACATCTTTATGGTTTATTTTCTTGTATTGATAAAAATTAATGTGGTCCCATCAATTTAATCCTATCACACCAGAAAAGAACGAAAATATGATGTACGTATATGCCATCCGCATTCTCCACTGGGCCCCGTCATCACCCGTTAGGTTACTTAACTAACGACAGAGCGGGGGTTGGACTAGCGCGGGTGCAAAACATATACAACATTTACTAGTATATATATATAAGTATATATAACATTTGTCCCAGGCATGATAATAAGCAACATCACAGAATCTCAGCTAACAATACAGAAAGGTGGATAATCTTGGAGCCCCGGGTTTCATTCAAGCCGCAAATAAAACCCGACGTTCCCGGTCGTGTGGATAGCCTGTGCAATGAAAACCTGGACCCCTACGAGCGCGTCAAGTTACCCACCAATCCCAAAAGTGATGCAGCCCCCTTCAACAAAGCGAATGGGCCACCCAGAACTTCACGGGACCCGGTAACTTGAGGTCCCCTCCATGGGTCATCCCTATACCCCTTACATGTGCGGCGAATAGCCCGCCAATTCTAGAGTGAAGCCCCTTCCGTCTCAACGGCATAAGATGTGGGTTTTTTGCCCTCTAGAACCCGGCTATTCATGCACTCCACCGTGGGGTAATCCTAGTACATAAAATAAAAATAATATGTACAAATGGTGACATCAACCTCAACCCGGTCGTGCCCCAAACAAATAATATACAACCCGGCAAAGACAGTAGTCCACATGTCGGACGCTCGCCCCACAATATGAATATACAAATGAATCATTAACTGTACCATTAACATTGCACCACAAGCTATCCACTATGACTATCCAATCACAATATCAGAACAAATACAAAACATCAACGAGAATGTCATGTTCGCAAACCCGTCTAAAAGAACATATAGCAATTAGACGAGTTTACCGATCAAATGACATTCACGGTAGCAGATGCTAATCTAAGTACTGATAACAATTAAACAATTGTTAAAATATCGATCTCTAAATACTACGCAATGCCCCAAAACACAAGATAATTGAAAAATCATTCTGGGCAAAAACAAACATATCCTGAAACCCTAAATCCAAGAGTTAGAGAGTACCAAACAAAAACGACTCAATTCCCCATCTCCAAAACCGGCGAGGCCGGGAAATTCATGATGTGGTCGGTCCAAACATGGTAGAATCGCATCGTTTTTGTTCTGGGCTCATCTCACAGTCAAAGGATAACTCTGCACTTGCTGAAAAAAAATTCATAGGCCTTTTAAAAATTGACAGAAACTTGATATAAAGGTTTCGTGTTTTGAAATTATTTCGGTTTCGTTATTTTAAATAATGTTTAAACTGCTAGTATAGGTTTTATGGGATGGCTCTGATACCATGTTGGGTTACCTTAACGCCCGAGCCATCGAACGTGGCGGTTTGCGGAACAAAAATTTTCTAGGGTTTCAAAAATGGCGCTAGGATAAGCCAATAAACCCGGATCTTACCATAAACCTATCTAGCAAAACTAGTAGTGCTATCTACTATGAAAGAAGTCTCACCAAATGATCCAAGTCCTTAGGTCTTCTTTCCTCATCATGTGCTCCAAGTGGCCACCTTGAACTTGTTTGATCTCCATTTTTGGCTCAATCGGTCCTCCGGGATCGAGCTTATTCTCCGGCCCTCCTTTGTCGTAGATGATCCACCCGAGGGATGTGATCCATGGCTCTAGCTCCTAACTAGGTGTCAATAGGAGCAACTAGAGAACTTGGGTTGCTAATCCAAGTTGTCTAGGATGTAGTGTGGACATCTATATGTTCTACTATCTCTATCTTGCCTCTTCACTTGTTTCTCAACTCATGAGAGGGTAGTGAAGAGGAAGATGAAGAAGGTGGAGGAAACTCAAGAGGAGGGAGGAGGGTGAAGCAAAATATGAGAGCTCAAGAATAATGAAGCATGCATGTGAGAGAAAATTCAATACAATGGTTTTGTGTATGAATTTTCATAATAAAAAACCAGCAACCATACTTCAATAGTTGATCCAAATGAATAAATAATTCATTTGTCAACTATTGAAGTCATGGCTCTCACCATTCCTCCCTCTCCTCCAATTTCCACCTCATTTCCATTTATCAATAAATGGAAAAGTCTATGATGAGGTGTCCACCTTCTAGAAGGTAATCTGTAATAAAATACAGATTACAGTCTGCTGTATATACATACCTGCATTCGGATAAAAACACGAATGGCCAAAGAGATAGAATAACACGAAGAACGTAATACTAGAATATACATATCGAAATACATATATGTCAATTACCAAATCAATACCTGATTTAATAATCCGGATCAAAACCGAGCCGGCTAGTATTACCAGCTGTCCGATCGAAAGTCCGAGTACAAAGTACATCAATCGATCGGAACCCTGCACGTATCCAATACGGATACTACATCATTTCTCCTGAACTAGGGAAACCCTCTGTGTGGGACTCTAAAGACTCGACAGTACGTCGGCAGTGAGTTACTGGATAAATCCAAAACCATAAGCACGTCAGCGGCACTGGCTGTACGTAACGGCTACCTGGGTACCTGTCGAAAAAGAAGGCCGACGAGCAAACCGATTCGGATCCCTACTGAGCCTATCTGTGACAATCTCCGTACAGTCCGATCTCTTCGTCTGAGAGTATTGCATACCGGGTCTAGGGGGTGGTGAACGTCAGACCCTAATAACCCGATAATTCGTGCTGATGTGGCTCAGGACCAATCCGGAAAACTACTGATCAGCCTATCAGTAAATCCCAACAGCCTTGGCCAAGGTCTTATGGTCCTGAACAATCGAACACGGTGCGATATCAACTCCCTATACCGGGAGAGACGAATCCCCGACAATCGCTTACTGCCTCCATATGGCTCGGGACTGTACCCAACCAAAACCTGTTTGCACGACTCAGGAGAGCCGTGGTAGGGTAGTGATCAAAGCATAGTGGGAACTCACACGAGACAAATGCCGATCTCAGGTCTAAAGACTAACCTGTACTCATGTCACCTGAGAACTTCCACCTGACGATAGATATAGTACCATCTGGAATTTCTCGGCGAGTCTGTCCGGTGTACTCACCCCCAGTGAGCACCTGTATATGATCTAAGGTGCAAAAGACCAATGGTTGCGGGACCATACCTGTAAGTCCATGCCACGCACCCCACGGGATCGTGGGGAGGTAGAATTTCAAAAAAACGGTTTTCAAAAGCTTCGTGACATAGACAATACGCCAAGATCGTTGCTAAACATTTACTAACAACAAGAATATGAGATCTAACTACATGTACAGAAGTTATACCTTACGTTCATGTCCTTCGGGTCTTCATTCCTCGCTGTCCTCCACCCTGTCGTCGACTCCATGGATCGTATCGGATCACCACCTACTCGTCGGCCTTCTCAAATCGAAGATGATCCACCCGAGAGAATATGCATCAAGCTCCTACCTCAACCGAACCTACTAGGGCATCATGTTCGCTACCCAAGATGTCGTAGATGATGTAGAGTATGAAGATGGATTGGGATGTCTCTTTTCATCCTAGGTTACTCAACGCATGAGTGTCCTAGGATTTGAGGGTGATGAAGATAGCTTGAAAAAAATTTGGTGAAGAAGAAATGAGTTGTTGTTTTTCTCTACTTGCTCAAGTGTTGAAAACTGAACCATATTAATTAATTCATCAATAAATCGCTAATGAATAATAAAATTAGGTTCAAGTTACAGCAAATGAGTCATGGTCTTAAAACCCAACATGTGTCTTATATAGCCATGCTCATTATCATGCAATTTACACCTCATTTCCTCAATACATAAAATGAATAATCATTTATACTAAAATGATAAATACAAATTATGATATGTCATCTTCATTTAACATTTTTTACCAAATTACAAAAACGCCCCTCGTCCGTATAAACATACCCGTATCCGTATTCCGAAAAATACGAATACAAAAGACGAAAACAATCCATCAATACAATACTAGGATCCGGTTTAAACCAAAGCCCACTAGTATTGTTTGTCCGAATCATCATCCGTGCACAAGTACACATACGTGATCGAGCCCTGTCGTAAAACCATACGACCTCTACATCTTTTGCCCGATGCAAGGAAACCCTCTGTGTGGGACTCTATATACTCGACACTACACTGGCAGTGGGTTTAACCACAGGCCGCAAGCGACACTAGCTGTACGAAACAACCCCAGGAATATGTCGATGAGAAGGCCGATGAGAATAACTCATCCGAACTCCAACTGAGCCTATATGTGACAATCTCCGTACAGTCCAGTCTATTCGTCTAAGAGTATTGCATATCGGGCCTAGGGGCGGTAATCGTCAGACCCCTAATAATGCAATAAGTCATGACGGAGCGTAGCCCAAAACACCCTGAGAAACTAATAGAGTACCTACCAGTAAATCTCGCTTGCCTTTCCAAGGACTTTATGTAATGGCCTTCCGAACACAGCGCGATATAAACCCCCAATATCGGGAGAGACGAATCCTATCTAACCGCCACTGCCTCCAAGTGCTTCGGGACTGCACCCAACTACTACCTGTTTGCACGACTCCTTTGAGCTGTGGTAGGGTAGTAATCAAAGTACAGTAGGAACACACTCGATGAGAAGTAGCAGTGTCAAGTCGACGGACTAAGCTATACTCATGTCACCTGGGAACTGCTACCCGACGATAGGTATAATACCAACCAACGGTTCCGTACAAGTCCTATCCAGTTTACTCATAACCTAATGAGCACCTACATACTATCTCCAGTATGACGTACTAATGGCTGTGGGACAGACCATCCCCCCTGCTGGGATGAGAAGCGTATACACTAGTCTACTCCGGAGAATCGATGCCCCGTCTCGATAATCCTATAACTAGGTACCTATATAAGAATGTTCTTGTAGATTACCCAGCCTCCACTAGTGTGACTGCCATCACAACTGTCACAATCCGAAATTGGCACATGACGGCCCTAGTACTACGCAACATCTACAGGCGTAACGCGGTAAAAGAAAGCCAAAACCCAATAAGAAATAATAGCATTTTCAAACCCTTTGAAATCTCAACCCAAATTCTTTAAAAGTCCAACTTATTTCCTTTAAAATTTTGACAGCACCTCGTTTGTAAAACAAGCCCCCAAAATGGGTACAACATAAATATAAAGTAAAGCATCCCCAACTGGAGCAAATCCACGCCAAAAGGCGGAAAAACAACCACCACAACAGATATACAACGCCGTAGCGAAGAAAGAGACGATATAAATAAAACTGCATAAAAACCTCCAAGTCACAAAATAATATACAATATCATCCTCACATCAAGTCTCTAAGTCATACATGATAATGGTAGATGGAGTGTACATGTTACAACGAATATACAACAAGCAACATTGGATAACCGCAAAACCTACCTAAGAAAAACTGCACACTGTCAGGCGAAGCGGTATCCGCAGCAAAGATGATACGATGGATGAAAATAGCCCGGCCTCTGACTATCCTGAGGAACACTTGCAAACACTGTGGCACAACGGGGGTGAGTTGCCAACTCGTGAATAGTAAAATAACATATGCAGGTAATCGTGAGTATGTACGTACAACGTGAAACTAACATAAGCATCTAATAGCCATGAATGGTCATATGTAAGGAAAGAATCATGAAAAGTACACTAGCAGGTACAATTAATACATGAAACAATAATAATATGACAATCTATATGCAGCATCATGTAAGGTACTATATCGGTACTACTAATACATGAAGAAATGATATGAATAAAGGTATATAAATGCAACAGTCATGGAAGGTATTCTAACAGGTACACCAATGAATGAAGCAGTGCATAAACAGTAAAAGTAGAGTATGGAATGAAACATGTCATTTCCACGGAATCCTGATATCGTGGTAGGATCAAAATCCATCAAGACAATCCAAATCCCAATTTCCTCAAATCAGCCCCCAAATTGGCTATCATATCAAGTCTCACATATCCTTAATGTACAACATCAAGTAAATATCATATATCCCGAATGTACAATATCAAGTATATCTCGTATACCCCGAATGTACAACATCAAGTAAATCTCATATATCCCGAATGTACAATATCAAGTATATCTCGTATACCCCGAATGTACAACATCAAGTAAATCTCATATATCCCGAATGTACAATATCAAGTATATCTCGTATACCCCGAATGTACAACATCAAGTAAATCTCATATATCCCGAATATACAATATCAAGTATATCTCGTATACCCCGAATGTACAACATCAAGTAAATCTCATATATCCCGAATGTACAATATCAAGTATATCTCGTATACCCCGAATGTACAACATCAAGTAAATCTCATATATCCCGAATGTACAATATCAAGTATATCTCGTATACCCCGAATGTACAACATCAAGTAAATCTCATATATCCCGAATGTACAATATCAAGTAGATCTCACATATCCCGTATGTACAATATCAAGTATATCTCGTATATCCTGTGTGTTTTCATGAATAAATATGATGATGTATATATAAATTGATATCAATACACATATATTAGCGTCCCATTCCACTAATATTGGTGTAAAGGCATATATAACAGCGTCCCATTCCACTGTTATATATACTTAGGAGTAAAATATCATGAAATCAATGTGTCAAGCATCGACACAGAAAGGCTGATCTATCAGGTGTTGTCTCCATGACTGGCCCCTGATAGGTACGTATCATACGCTATCCCGAAAGCTCGAGTGCCTAGCTCTGACCCTCGCCTCTCGACGTATCCATACGCACATGACTCCCTTCGGTATCCCCATGATAACCGCCGAGTCATTGGTAATGTCACCGGAAAGTATGGTTCCCCCACTAACTCATCTCCTCACTGAGATTCTTGCCCCGGGGTACCTCCGGGCCCCACCATGTACCTGCACACGGATCCCTCCTTTCCTCGCGTGGGGTATATATATATCCAAACCAATAAATCTCATGGTGGCTGCTGAAATATCATATCAAGGGAAACCGGGTTTTTTCAAATAATGCATAATTTCATCAAACTCCCACGGTCCCCAAATCCAGAAAACATCATGAAAAATCCATATCTCAATAAGAAAATCCATGAATATAATATACGCATCATAAATCCGAAATGCGAGCATACAAAGGAAAAGCCGCAATTAACTGCAACAAGTTAATATAATATCATGCGGTTCCTAATCTCTCCAATTCGAAATGACATCAAGTAAAAGTAAACATGTAGTTATAACCAGGTATATGTGTAAACATAAGGTATAGCAAGGTATATGTATCTACCTATGAGTAATGATGTAATATACCCCCTTGGGTATAAGTAAAGTATGTGTGCAAGGTATACCTGTAGCTATGTCATGAAGTGTGTATGTACCTATCGCTAATGGTACAATACTCTATAGGTATACAGGTAACTAGCACGTAAGTATGTCAAGGCATATGTGTAAGCATGTAGGTATACAGGTATGCTATAAGTCATATGCATAAAGAAATATGAATCAATGTCTCAATGTCCCTAACCAAACCATAGCATTTCTATATGTGGGTTGTGTGTGACATGGCAATTATTGACGGTGTGTGTGGCATACAATCAGTGCTCGTGCAGCATGAGCCGTCAATAATAGTGCAGTGTCCTAAGGATACTAGTCCAAGCACAACGATTTACTAAACAGTAGGGTAAATGCGCAATTCTAAATATGACATAGAATATGCGACAAGTTAAATCCTTTCTAGCCCAGACGCATAACGCCATGCGGGCGATTCCCCTGTAGATGTTAAATCTATTCACCAACGCTCCTGGCTAAGTGAAGCCAACCATTTGTTTACCCCTTGTAGCAGTGTCCGAAGTCCCCGCCTGCGAACCTACCACATCAAATCAATACAGCAAGAATATATTAATAATAGACTCAAAATACGCACACACTACATTTAATCGACGCAACAACACAAAACATACTCTCAAGTGTTCGTATTGTGGCTAACGTGCGCAACGACACGACGAAAACAACTTAAGAGCAAAACCACACAAAGTGCACGATCCGTGTCATATAACGTATTGCGCGGACACAAAACACTAGATTATAGGAAAACCATCCCAGAATTTGCATGCTGTAAATACTAAAAAAGTAAACAGTACCAAACACCCATAAACCACAGCAGACAACTACCCACAAAAACCAAACCCCAACACTTCCCTACAAAGCCGGCGTCGCCGGAAATCTTCAAAGAGGTCGCCGGCCCCGGCCGATGGGGTGGTCCTCGTGTCTCAGGTGGTGCTCCAGGGTCACTAGTACATCACTACAATTTTGTTTGGTCACGCACTAAAATTTCCAGGTCACAGCGGTTCTCAGAGGTTGAAAAAGACACTAAAAATACGATATTTCACAAATCGATTACTTTAAGTGTCCTACGCTACAACCAACGAGCTACACAACACAAAAACTCCTATTTAACATAGTAGAGATTATACCTATCAAAGCTAGCTCTCATCATCCAAGCTTTCCTAGCTCCAAGATGCTAATTCAAGACTTGATGCATTTTGTGATATATTTTAGGAATTTTTGGGGATTTAATTAGCTTGGAATGATGCAAAGAGTGAAAGAAATGGTCAAGGTCAGAAGAGAGAGGGAGGGGCTCAGCCAAATGAGGAAAAGGTGAGGAATTGTGTAGGGTTTTCTAGAAATTTCCATCAATAAATGCAATTTAATGCATTCACACACACATGCATGCACCTAAATGATTCTTTTCTTTTTCTTTAAATCTAAATTCTAAATTCCAAACAAATATCTAGATAACAAGAGAAGGGTTTTATTAACTCAACTTAGTTTGTAGAAAAGAAGACTTAGGAGGAATTTCCCAAAATGAGAATACCGCATTAAAAGGATATTTAAATTGGGGAAAAAACAAATTGAACCAAAACGTCCCATATACCCCCAAAGCTTGCACACTAGCTTTATTTTAGCTAAACTAGGTGCTGGCAAGTCTATATGATCGTTTGATCACAGTCGGGTAAAACAGAAAATACCGACAAAATTACCCTAAAACGTAGCATAAAGATTTTCTAAAACGTTACAACAACGCTGGTAATCAAGCAAAGATCCTTAGGGCTCTACTAATATGTATAAGCAATATGCTAAAAGAAACACATGCACATATTAAAGTAGAAACAAACCAAGTAGCATACTACTATTTTGAGCAAGACTGTCAATACAACTGTGAATATCGCAAGATTCCATTAAGTAATATACAAACCAGTATGATACAATAATAGCCTCTAAGGCATATACACTAACTTTCTCCCACTTGCTCTAAGGCCATGTATTGGCATATCGCAGACCTATCATCTCGATTAGCCTCTCGAACTTTGTCTGTGGGATGGCCTTTGTGAGTAGATCTGCAGTGTTATTCTCCGTATTTACTCTCCTCACCTCGATCTCCCAGCGATCTATGATCTCCCTGATTAGGTGGTACCGCCTCAAAATGTGTATGGACTTCTGATGGGACCTGGGTTTCTTCGTTAAAGCTATAGCGTCGTTGTTGTCACAATACAGAGGTGTTGGATTAACAATGGTTGGAACCACCTGAAGTTCCGTAAGGAACTTCTTCATCCAGAAAGCTTCTTTTGCGTCATCGCAAGCAGCTATGTACTCCGCTTCCATCGTCGAGTTGGCAAAGGTATCCTTCTTGGAGCTCTTCCAATAGACCGCCCCTCCATTGAGGGTAACGACATAACCCGACATGGACTTGGAGTCATCCTTGTCACTCTGCAAGCTGGAGTCAGCAAAGGCCTCGATCTGGAGTCCTTTTCCGCCATACACCAAGAACATCTCCTTAGTCCTTCTCAGGTATTTGAGAAAGTTCTTTACTGCTATCCAGTGTATCTCCCCTGGGTTTGACTGATACCGGCTTACAACGCTCAATGCGTAGGCTACATCTGGTCTGCTACACAACATCGCATACATTATAGAGCCTACCGCAGAAGTGTAGGGTATAGATGACATGCGAGCCCTTTCCAAATCAGTCTTTGGAGACATCTCTTTGGAGAGGGTGGTTCCGTGACAAGCCGGTAGATTAACACGCTTAGAATCTTCCATACTAAATCATTTTAGTATGGTGTCGATGTACCTAGACTGCGTGTATATGCCCTAGGGGCCATTATTGTATCATACTAGCTTGTATATTACTTAATGGAAGCTTGGGATATTCACACTTATATTAACAGTCTTGCTAAACATGGTAGTATGCTACTTGGTTATATCTATCTTAATATGTGTGTACGTATTGATAGAGCCCTTAGGATCTTGCTTGACTACCAGCGTTGTGATGGCAGTCACACTAGTGGGGGCTGGGTAGTCTACAAGCACATCCTTTTTCAGGTCCCTAGTCGTAGGATTATCGAGACAGGGCATCGATACTCCGGAGTAGACTAGTTTGTACGCTTCTCATCCCAGTTCGGGAGATGGTCTGTCCCACAGCCATCAGTACGTCGTACTGGAGATAGTATACAGGTGCTCGTTGGGTTACGGGTACACCGGACAGGACTCGCGGGGAACTGTTGGTTGGTATTATACCCGTCGTCAGTTAACAGTTCCCAGGTGACATGAGTACAGCATAGTCCGCAGACTTGACACTGCTACTTCGCCTCGAGTGTGTCCCACTGTTCTTAGATTGCTACCCTACCACGGCTCATCAGAGTCGTGCAAACAGGTAGCAGTTGGGTGCAGTCCCGAGCACTTGGAGGCAGTGGCGGTTAGACAGGATTCGTCTCTCCCGGTATTGGGAGTTGATATCGCGCTGTGTCTGGAAAGCCATTACGCAAAGTCCCTGGCCAGGGCAAGCGAGATTTACTGGTAGGTTTTCCGGTAGTTTCTCAAGGTGTAATGTGCTTCACTCCGACACGATTTATACCGCTTTTAGGGGACTGACGCTTGCCGCCCCTAGGCCCGATATGCGATTGTCCTAGACGAACAGACCAGACTGTACGGAGATTGTCACATCAGGCTCAGTAGGAGTTCGGATGGGTTTCCTCATCGGCCTTCTTATCGACATCTACCTGGGGACCGTTACGTACAGCTAGTGCCGCTTGCGGTCTGTGGTTAAACCCACTGCCAGCGTAGTAGTCGAGTCTTTAGAGTTCCACACAGAGAATTTCCCTGCTCCGGGCGAAACGATATAGAGGTCGTATGGTTTTACGACATGGTTCGGACATGCACGTGCATTTATGCACCTACGATGTTCGGACAGTTTTTACTAGTCGGCTTTGGTTTAAACCAGATTCTAGTATCGGATTATTGGATTTATACAGTCTAAAGTTTTTCCGTGTTTTCACGGATATGAGGGGCGTTCTCGTAATTTGGCGAGAAGCTTCTAGAAGGATGATGACTTGGGGGTTAAGGTGGCATTTGCGTTAATGGATTAGTGACTCATTAGATGAATCATTCAAGAGAGTTAATGAAGCATTTATTGCTTAATGACTCACTTGATGATTCATTGCATACATTAAATGAAGCATGATTGTTAATATCATTTAATTGATTTATTTGATATTCTTTATGCTTCATCATATATTGAAAATGAGAAAGAATTCATATCATTCTCACTCTCACCTTCTCTCTCCTCAAGCTCTCTCTCTTCAAACCCTAATCCTAACCTCTCAGGTGTTGAGATCAAGGATTAGTAAGACTTGTTAATCCATAATCACACTCTATATTCCCTAGGTGACTTTGATTAGCAATTTGAGTAACCTAGTTTCCTCAAGTTAGAGGAAAAACTTGGAGTAGTAGCTTTCGGGTGGATCGTCTATTACAAAGAGGAGGCCCACAAGGAGGTGGTTAACGAAAAGAAGAAGGACTTGGTTCATTAGGTATAATATTCTTTCATAGTAGCTAACAACTCCTATGTTTGTGTTAGTTATAGTTTAGCAAAGATCCTTTCGGTTAGTCGATGTTGTTTTAAACAAAATGATTGTTTTACCTATTCCGCCTCCCCACAAGTAGTGGGGTGTACAACATTGACTTACAGTGGTATCAGAGCCTCGCTAAACCATAACTAACTTGTTAGCAAAGTCGTTAGAAATTCGATCGCAAAACGAACCGGAAAAAACATCAATTTCACCAAGTTTCTGTCGATTTTAAAACAGGATCTAAAAATTTTTCAGGGACCCTTAAAATTACAAGCAGGGAAACTTAAGAACACTTGAGAAATTTGGGGTCCTAACTCGGCCAAACCGCCGCGGAACTGCGGCCGATCCAACCGATCCGCCGCGGATCCGCCGCCGAGTTGACTCAAATTTCCCCAGTAACTCTTCTGTGTTAATTTTGTTCTTTCTAGAATGTTTTGTTTCTGCTTAAGTCTCAGGTGCATAGAGAAGTTTTTGGAGTAGAATCAATTGTGTTTACTCGATCGAAATTCTACGATGTTTGGCTAATTAGATTATATATGTGATTTGTATAATGTGTTCGTAAACCTCCCATAACTGCTAGAATGTCGGTTGGCAGGGGGTTGCACATTTCTGTAATGATTTTACTGTTTGTGTTTATGAACTTGATTAGATCGTTATGATGATTAGACGGGGTTTGAGATGGGTTTTTATATTCATTCATTCGATGTAAATTGTAATATGTTGTAATATTCTTTTGCGGGGCACATCCAGATTGCGGTTGTAGCCACCGTTGTATTATTTCATTTACCGATTTTTTCTCCTAGGATAGACCCAAGGTGGGGTGCACAAACTACCGGGTACTTTGAAGTGTTTAGTGGCCTACTCACGTTGTAGAGGGATACCGCTTCACTTCGGGTACTTGGTGGGTAGTTTATCGTATCCGTAGGGGTCTAGGGTGGGGTAATGGCTATTCATCACAACTGTGTAATCCGTCTTTCTTTGCAGGCTCAAAAGAATGCGGATTCGTAGAAAATCCAATATGTTCATCTGTGATCTGGAATGCCTATTATTGCGTCAGACGAATGTACAATATCTATATATGATAGCTATTTGGACGTCACTTATGTTTTACACCCGCGCTAGCCCAGCCCCCGCTCTGTCGTTAGTTAAGTAACCTAACGGGTGATGACGGGACCCAGTGACGAATGCAGATGGCATAAGAGGACGTTGTATTTTCGTTGTTTTCTGTAATGATAGGTTAAATGATGGGACGCATTATTTTAATGCAAAGAAAATAAACCAAAGTTGAATCATTGGAACAGTTTAAAAGAAACCACTCGGTTATTTTAAAACAGAGGATATTTTTTAATTGCGGAGCTTTAACCACTCCTTTTAAAAGCTATCAGGTTCCTTCGATCATATCAAGTTCACTACGTTCACGGTTTCACCAAAACCATTCATAGCCCTCCGTCATTTCATTTGGGTATTCAGTAGCATTCAAGCTATGTATTTTGACCAACGCCAAGGCATAGTGTTTGGTAGCTGCTGGGTATTCATTTGTTGCATAGATAGATGAGTTAGTTTGGGACAGTCGTATTATCATTTGGCCAACGTCAGGGGTATGTACGGATGGGTTCAAATTAATAAGATAATGATGGGTAGAATTTGACATGTGACGTATGACATTTTGACCAACGCCAAGGTCATAAGAGCATGGGGCAGAAACTTATATCGGGAATTTCTAAAGAAACTGAAATTTGCAAAGAGATGCATACCATTTGGAGTTTGATGAATGTTGGTAAGATTCCTTCAACATTATCACACGATGATATTTGGATCCCGATCCTACTGTGAGTATATGCTACTCATCAGGAGATTCGTCACTCAACGATCAATGCTATAAACCAAGTAGGTGCCGAGAAAGGTGTCAGCGGGGCTACGCCCCCAGAGAAAAGAGGTTATTTAATTAAGGAACTTCGCGAAAACGTTGGAAAACCTCCCTCGAAGTACCGACACCGGCCTGGCTGAACGGTTAAGCAAGTATTGTATAGTAAGAATAGTCCTGGCTAGTTCTTCCTTTTTAGTTTGAGGAGGGATTCGAGAAACAGTGGGAGTCATCCAATTTAGATAAACTAAAACCACTCTAAACTTGCAAGAGCATCATGCTAAAGTGTTCCCTCTCTCACTCATTGCAGCGACCCAAAACATGACTGGCCTTAAGTTACTACTAGAAAAAAAATATTGACAGGGCCAAACTATAAAGATTGGCTGCGGAATGTCAAGATGGCTTTGACCTATGACAAATTGGGGTATGTCCTTACCGCTAAGGCACCTGCTGTCCCTGGTTCTAAATCCAGTAATGCGGATAAGGAAATCCACAAGACCTGGGAGTTAGATTGTGCGAAGGCCAAGTGCATCGTGCTTGCCTCGATGAATAATGAACATCAGAGGAGGCACGAGGATATGGATCTCGAATCCATATTTCTCCATACAAAGGATCTGTATGGGGAGCAATCTCATATAGCAAGATACGAGACCTCGAAGAACCTGTTTCAGGCGAGGTTGGCCGTCGGATCGTCTGTAGGAGAACATGTCCTAAAGATGATTGTCTATATAGAAGAGCTTGCAGACCTTGGGACGACTTTGGAGAACGAGCCTTATACAGACTTGATTCTCCAGTCCCTTCCTTCCACCTACGCCCAGTTTATTTTGAATTTCAACATTCAAAGAAAAGAAGTTGAACTTCCAGAACTCCTTAACATTATGAGGAGTGCAGAGGGCACCTTTCAGAAGGCAAGGGATACACCCGCTATGGTTGTTCGCAATGCTTCTTCTTCCGGGTCCAAGGCTAGGGCCAAAGGAAGGAAGGAAGAATAAGGCCGCCACCAAACCTAGAGAAGGTGTTAGTAAGGTGGGAGTGAAGGGAAAGAAAAAGATTGCGGTACCAGTAGTGGCAAAGGACGAGTGCTTCCACTGTCATAGGAAAGGACACTGGAAGAAAGATTGCAAGACTTGGAACGCCAAGAACCAGGAACCGAAGCAAGCTGTGGCTTCGACTTCAGGTGTGTTTGTAATTGAGAATTGTCTGTCAATCAACTCTACTTCCTGGGTATTGGATACCGGATCAGGATCATATATATGCTATTCATTGCAGGCACTGAGAAACCGTAGAGTGCTGAAGGTTGGTGATATGACCCTCCAAGTTGCTAACGGAGCTAGCGTGGGAGCTGTGTCCGTAGAGGATTATCACCTGGGATTGACGAGTGGACATATTTTGGTTATGCATAACTGTTTTTGTGTACCCAGTTTAACGTGTAATATCATATCGGTTTTGTTGTTATCAAAAGAAGGTTATGATTTCACGTTTGTAAGCGATGTTGTTAACATCCACCTTAATCATGGTTTGATTGGGTCCGATACACTAGATAACGGTATATATGTCGTAAACCAATTACAGATTTTCAATATCCAGAACACACTAAAAAGAAAGTCTCCAGATTTAAATAAGGCTTTCTTATGGCATTGTAGACCGGGTCACATCAATGAGACAAGGTTAACTAAGTTACATAGAGAAGGATATTTGGATTCGTTCGAATATCAAACTTATGCCACTTGTCAATCATGTCTCAAAGTAAAGATGAAAAATACTCCATTCACTGGACATGGAATAAGAGCGAGCGAGCTCTTAGGACTCATACACAGCGATGTATGTGGTCCAATGTCTACACATGCAAGAGGTGGTTTTTCCTATTTCATTACTTTTACGGATGATTACTCTAGGTACGGATTCATTTTCTTGATGAAACATAAATCCGAGGCTTTTGAGAAATTCCAAGAGTATAAGAATGAAATAGAAAACCAAACCGGCAAAAGTATCAAGACACTGAGATCTGATCGAGGTGGTGAATACTTAAGTGCCGAGTTCCTAGGTTACCTAAAAGAGAGAGGAATTCTCTCTCAGCTTACTCCTCCATACACTCCACAGCATAACGGTGTATCGGAGAGACGGAATCAAACCCTATTGGATATGGTACGTTCCATGATAAGTAATGCTGAGTTACCGCGATCTTTCTGGGGTTATGCGCTAGAATCAGCTACATATCTTTTGAACAGGGCTCCTACCAAGACTGTGCCTACCACGCCATATCAGATGTGGAGTGGGAAGAAACCTATCTTCAGTATTTTAAGATATGGGGATGTCCAGCTTTTGTTAAAAAGCAGCATGCGGACAAACTCGAGGCACGATCAGTACAGTGTAAGTTTGTGGGATATCCAAAGAACTCCAAGGGGTATTATTTCTATTACGCAGAGGAACAAAAGGTTTTTGTTTCTCGTAATGCCCATTTTCTATAACATCAGTTTTTAGAAAAGGAAACAAGTGGGAGTGCAATAGAACTGGAAGAAATTCCGGAACCACAAACTACTACTGAAAGTTTGGTAGAACCAGTAGTTCAAGAAGAACAGGACATTCCCGCACCCCTCCACAGGAGTGGTAGGACGTCTAATCCGCCTGAGAGATACTACGGTTTTCTCATAGAAGGGGATGGAGAGGATAGCGTCATTGATGATGATGAACCTACTAGCTTCCAGCAAGCCATCCAGAGCGGCGACTCGGTACGATGGCTAGATGCAATGTGGACCGAAATAGAGTCCATGTACACAAACAAAGTATGGACTTTGGAATTTTCTCCAAATGGGGTAAAACCCATAGGATGCAAATGGATCTTCAAGAAAAAGATTGGTGTAGATGGACAGGTGGAAACCTATAAGGCTAGACTTGTTGAAAAGTGTTTTCGTCAAAGACCTGGTTTGGACTATGACGAAACTTTTTCTCCGGTGGCTATGCTCAAATCCATTCGGGTCCTTCTTGCTATTGCCGCCTTCCATGATTATGAGATCTGGCAGATGGACGTAAAGACGGCTTTTCTAAATGGTAATTTGGAAGAGTGCGTCTATATGGATCAGCCAGAAGACTTCAATCAGAGTGGGAGCAGCGGGAAAGTGTGCAAGTTTCTTAAGTCCATTTATGGACTAAAGCAGGCATCGCGGAGTTGGAATATCTGTTTTGATGAAACGGTAAAAGAATATGACTTTATCAAAAATCCAGATAAACCATGTATATATAGTAAAATTGTAGCACGAACTGTCGTATTCCTCGTCTTGTACGTGGATGACATTCTATTGATAGGAAATAACATTCCTATGCTACAATCTATCAAAGGATTCTTGTCACACAAGTTCTCCATGAAAGACCTGGGTGATGCCTCTTACATTCTGGGGATCCGGATCTATCGTGATAGATCCAAGAGGATGTTGGGACTTTCGCAGTCCAGGTATATCAACACTATACTGAAAAGATTCAGTATGGAAGATTCTAAGCGCGGTAATTTACCGGCTTGTCACGGAATCACCCTATCCAAAGAGATGTCTCCAAAGACTGATTTGGAAAGGGATCGCATGTCTATTATACCCTACGCTTCTGCGGTAGGCTCTATAATGTATGCGATATTGTGCACCAGACCAGATGTAGCTTACGCACTGAGCGTGGTAAGCAGGTATCCGTCAGACCCCAGGGGAGAAGCACTGGATAGCAGTAAAGAACATTCTCAAGTACCTGAGAAGGACTAAGGAGATGTTCTTGGTTTACGGCGGAAAAGACCTCAAGATCGAGGCCTTTGCTGATTCCGGCTTCCAGAGTGATAAGGATGACTCCAAGTCCATGTCAGGTTATGTCTTTACCCTCAATGGAGGGGCGGTGTGCTAGAAGAGTTCCAAGCAGGACACCGTTGCTGACTCGATGATGGAAGCGGAGTATATTGCTGCTTGCGATGCCGCAAAAGAAGCGGTCTGGATGAAGAAGTTCCTAACAGAACTTCAGGTGGTTCCAATAATTGTTGATCCAATACCGCTGTATTGCGACAACAACGGAGCTATAGCTTTAGCGAAGGAACCCAGGTCCCATCAGATGTCCAGACACATCTTAAGGCGGTATCACCTGATAAGGGAGATCATAAATCGCCGGGAGATCGAGGTCCGGAGAGTTGCTACAGAGGAGAACACTGCTGATCCATTCACAAAGGCCTTACCTCACATTCAGTTCGAGAGGCTACTCAAGATGATCGGTCTTCGATATGCCAGTACATGGCCCTAGTGCAAGTAGGAGATTGTTAGTGTATATGCCCTAGGGGCCATTATTGTATCATACTAGCTTATATATTACTTAATGGAAGCTTGGGATATTCACAGTTATATTAACAGTCTTGATAAACATGGTAGTATGCTACTTGGTTATATCAATCTTAATATTTGTGTACGTATTGATAGAGCCCTTAGGATCTTGCTTGACTACCAGCGTTGTGATGGTAGTCACACTAGTGGGGGCTGGGTAGTCTACAAGCACATCCTTTTTCAGGTCACTAGTCGTAGGATTATCGAGACAGGGCATCGATACTCCGGAGTAGACTAGTGTGTACGCTTCTCATCCCAGTTGGGGAGATGGTCTGTCCCACAGCCATCAGTACGTCATACTGGAGATAGTATACAGGTGCTCGTTGGGTTACGGGTACACCGGACAGGACTCGCGGGGAACTATTGGTTGGTATTATACCCGTCGTCAGTTAACAGTTCCCAGGTGACATGAGTATAGCATAGTCCGCAGACTTGACATTGCTACTTCGCCTCGAGTGTGTCCCACTGTTCTTAGATTGCTACCCTACCACGGCTCATCAGAGTCGTGCAAACAGGTAGCAGTTGGGTGCAGTCTCGAGCACTTGGAGGCAGTGGCGGTTAGACAGGATTCGTCTCTCCCGGTATTGGGAGTTGATATCGCGCTGTGTATGGAGAGCCATTACGCAAAGTCCCTGACCAGGGCAAGCGAGATTTACTGGTAGGTTTTCTAGTAGTTTCTCAAGGTGTAATGGGCTTCACTTCGACACGACTTATACCGCTTTTAGGGGACTGACGCTTGCCGCCCCTAGGCCCGATATGCGATAGTCCTAGACGAACAGAACGGACTGTACGGAGATTGTCACATCAGGCTCAGTAGGAGTTCGGATAGGTTTCCTCATCGGCCTTCTTATCGACATCTACCTGGGGACCGTTACGTACAGCTAGTGCCGCTTGCAGTCTGTGGTTAAACCCACTGCCAGCGTAGTATTCGAGTCTTTAGAGTCCCACACAAAGAGTTTCCCTACTCCGGGCGAAACGATATAGAGGTCGTATGGTTTTACGACAGGGTTCGGACATGCACGTGCATTTATGCACGTACGATGTTCGGACAGTTTTTACTAGCCGGCTTTGGTTTAAGCCAGATTCTAGTATCGGATTATTGGATTTATACAGTCTAAAGTTTTTCCGTGTTTTCACGGATAGGAGGGGCGTTCTCGTAATTTGGCGAGATGCTTCTAGAAGGATGATGACTTGGGGGTTAAGGTGGCATTTGCATTAATGGATTAGTGACTCATTAGATGAATCATTCAAGAGAGTTAATGAAGCATTTATTGCTTAATGACTCACTTGATGATTCATTGCATATATTAAATGAAGCATGGTTGTTAATATCATTTAATTGATTTATTTGATATTCTTTATGCTTCATCATATATTGAAAATGAGAAAGAATTCATATCATTCTCACTCTCACCTTCTCTCTCCTCAAACTCTCTTTCTTCAAACCCTAATCCTAACCTCTCATGTGTTGAGATCAAGGATTAGTAAGACTTGTCAATCCATAATCACACTCTATATTCCCAAGGTGACTTTGATTAGCAATTTGAGTAACCTAGTTTCCTCAAGTTAGAGGCAAAGCTTGGAGTGGTAGCTTTCGGGTGGATCGTCTATTACAAAGAGGAGGCCCAAGAGGAGGTGGTTAACGAGAAGAAGAAGGACTTGGTTCATTAGGTATAATCTTATTTCATAGTAGCTAACTACTCCTATGTTTGTGTTAGTTATAGTTTAGCAAAGATCCTTTCGGTTAGTCGATGTTGTTTTAAACAAAATGATTGTTTTACCTATTCCGCCTCCCCGCAAGTAGTGGGGTGTACAACGTCAACTTACAGGCATCACCCAGGTCTTTCATGGAGAACCTTCATGACAAGAATCCCTTGACTGATTGTAGCATATGAACGTCATTTCCTATCAAGAGAATGTCATTCACGTACAAGACGAGGAATACCACAGTTCTCTCTACAATCTTACTATATATGCATGGTTCATCTGGATTTTGGATAAAGTCGAATTCTTTGACCGCCTCATCAAAACATGTGTTCCAACTCCGCGATGCCGTCTTTAGTCCATAAATGGACTTAAGCAACTTGTACACTTTCCCGCTGCTCCCACTCTGAATGAAACCCTCTGGCTGATCCATATAGACGCACTTTTCTAAATTACCATTTAGAAAAGTCGTCTTTATGTCCATCTTCTAGATCTCATAATCGTGGAATGCAGCAATGGCAAGAAGGATCCGAATGGATTTGAGCATAGCCACTGGAGAAAAGATTTCATCATAGTCCAAACCAGGTCTTTGACGAAAACCCTTTGCAACAAGTCTAGCCTTATAGGTTTCAACCTGTCCATCTACACAAATCTTCTTTCTAAAGATCCATTTGCAGCCTACGGGTTTTACCCTTTCTGGAGCAAAGTCCAAAGTCCAGACTTTGTTAGTGTACATGGACTCTATTTCGGTCCGCATTGCATCCAGCCATTTTACCGAGTCGCCGCTCTGAATGGCTTGCTGGAAGCTAGTGGGGTCATCATTGTCAATGATGCAATCCTCTCGATCCCCGTCTATGAGAAAACCGTATTCTCTCTCAGGTGGATGAGACTGCCTACTACTTCTGCGGAGTGGCGCTGGGATGTCCGGTTCTTCTGAAACCTCTGGTTCTACCAAGCTTTCATTAATAGCTTGTGGTTATGGAATTTCTTCCAGTTCTATTGCGCTCCCACTTTTCTGATTTTCTAAAAATTCAATTTCCAAGAAGTGAGCATAACGAGAAACAAAAACCTTTTGTTCCTCTGCGTAATAAAAAAGATACCCCTTGGAGTTCTTTGGGTATCCCACATTACACAGTACTGAGCGTGCCTTGAGCTTGTCCGCATACTGCTTTTTAACAAAAGCTGGACATCCCTATATCTTAAAGTACTTAAGATAGGGTTTCTTCCCACTCCACATATGATATGGTGTGGTAGGCACAATCTTGGTAGGAACCTTATTCAGAAGATATGCAGCTGATTCTAGTGCATAACCCCAGAAGGATCGCGGTAACTCAGCCTTACTCATCATGGAACGAACCATATCCAATAGGGTTCGATTCCGCCTTTCCGATACACCGTTGTGTTGAGGTGTGTATGGAGGAGTAAGCTAAGAGAGAATTCCATTCTCTTTTAAGTAGTCCAGGAACTCAGCACTTAAGTATTCACCACCTCGATCAGATCTCAGTGTCTTGATACTTTTGCCTGTTTGGTTTTCCACTTCATTCTTGTATTCCCGGAATCTCTCAAAGGCCTCGGATTTATGCTTCATCAAGAATACATGTCCATGCCTGGAGAAATCATCCGTAAAAGTAATAAAATAGGAATAACCACTTCGTGCATGTGTAGACATTGGACCGCATACATCGCTGTGTATGAGTCCCAAGAGCTCACTCGCTCTTACTCCTTGTCCAGTGAATGGAGTTTTTGCCATCTTTCCCATGAGACAAGATTGACAAGTTGCATAAGACTGATATTCGAACGGATCCAAATATCCCTCTCTATGCAACTTCGTCAACCGTGTTTCATTGATGTGACCCAGTCTACAATGCCATAAGAAAGCCTGATTTAGTTCCGGAGACTTTCTTTTAAGTGTGTTCTGGACACTGAAAACCTGAGCTTGATTTAATACGTATATACCGTTATCTAATGTACCTGACCCAATCAAAACTTGATTTAGGTGGTTGTGGACCACATCGCTTACAAATGTAAAATCATATCCTTCCTTAGAAAGTAAGGATACAGATATGATATTACAAGCTAGACTAGGTACATACAAACAGTTACGTAGAATCAATATCTGCCCACTTATCAATCCAAGGTGATATTCCCCTACGGATTCAGTGTCCACGCTCATTCCGTTAGCAACTCTAAGAGTCATATCACCTACCTTGATAACTCTATGGTTTTTCAAAGCCTGTAATGAATTATAGATATAAGATCCTGATCCGGTATCTAGTACTCAGGAAGTAGAGTTAATTGACATACAGTTTTCTATTACAAACACACCCGAAGTCGAAATCACAACATGCTTCAGATCCTGGATTCTGGCTTTCCAAGCCCTGCAATCCCTCTGCCAATGCCATTTCCCGTGACAATAGGAACATCTCTCCTTCCCTACTGTTAGCCCAGAAACTTTTGCCCTTCCCTGTCCTTCTACCTTACTGACAACGCATATCGGCTTTGTGGAGGTCTTCTTTTTCTCACCCTTTGCTTTCGCCTTGGATGCAGAAGAGGAAGATTCCCCAATAAGCTGAGTGGGTGTCACCCTGGTTTCCTTCAGGGTTCCCTCAACTGGAAGTATAATTTTCTTCCCCTGAGCAAAAGTAGATTGTCACACCCCACCCCCAATACAGAGAGTATTGTCCGCTCTGGCCGAAACCGCACGGTTTTGTCCTTTGGAGCAAACCGGACCCGACCAAGGGCCACTTCCCAGGAGGTCACCCATCCCAGGACTTCCCTAGCCTGAGCACGCTTAACTACGGAGTTCTCAAACTCCTGTAGTGCCAGTTCACTTAAAAGACGCCTCTGTATTGAAGAGTGGTAACATTCCATTTATAGTACAGATCTGCCCTCTTTCGGAATGTATTCCGAAGAGTCCCCATTGTTCTACAGTGGGTCCCACGGACTCAAAAGGTGGCCCCCATGGATTCAAGAGATGGCCCTTACCCACTTAACACGACACTTGGCGTGGCACTTTGTTCCGTGAGAAAGAACTGAGTCCCAACATTCTCCCCACCTTTGAACAATAGTTCGTCCTCGAACCACAGACCTGCTATTGAGGGACCAGCTCTGATACCATTCTGTCACGCCCCACCCCCAATACAGAGAGTATTGTCCGCTCTGGCCGAAACCGCACGGTTTTGTCCTTCGGAGCGAACCGGACCCGACCAGGGGCCACTTCCCAGGAGATCACCCATCCAGGGACTTCCCTAGCCCGAGCACGCTTAACTACGGAGTTCTCAAACTCCTGTAATGCCAGTTCACTTAAAAGACGCCTCTGTATTGAAGAGTGGTATCATTACATTTATAGTATAGATCTGCCCTCTGTATTCCGAAGAGTCCTGTCCGCTCTGGCCGAAACCGCACGGTTTTGTCCTTCGGAGCGAACCGGACCCGACCAGGGGCCACTTCCCAGGAGATCACCCATCCAAGGACTTCCCTAGCCCGAGCACGCTTAACTACGGAGTTCTCAAACTCCTGTAATGCCAGTTCACTTAAAAGACGCCTCTGTATTGAAGAGTGGTATCATTACATTTATAGTACAGATCTGCCCTCTTTCGGAATGTATTCCGAAGAGTCCCCATTGTTCTAAAGTGGGTCCCACGGACTCAAGTGGTGGCCCCCACGGATTCAAGAGGTGGTCCCCACCCACTTAACACGACACTTGGCGTGGCACTTTGTTCCGTGTGACACTTTGTTCCGTAAGCAAGAACCGGGTCCCGACATTCTCCCCACCTTTGAACAATGGTTCGTCCTCGAACCACAGACCTACTATTGAGTGACCAGCTCTGATACCATTCTGTCACGCCCCACCCCCAATACAGAGAGTATTGTCCGCTCTGACCGAAACCTCATGGTTTTGTCCTTCAGAGCGAACCGGACCCGACCAGGGGCCACTTCCTAGGAGGTCACCCATCCCAGGACTTCCCTGGCCCGAGCACGCTTAACTACGGAGTTCTCAAACTCCTGTAGTGCCAGTTCACTTAAAAGACGTCTCTGTATGGAAGAGTGGTATTATTCCATTTATAGTACAGATCTGCTCTCTTTCGGAATGTATTCTGAAGAGTCCCCATTGTTCTATAATGGATCCTATGAACTCAAGAGGTGGCCCCCACGCATTCAAGAGGTGGGCCTCACCCACTTAACACGACACTTGGCGTGGCACTTTGTTCTGTGTGGCACTTTGTTCCGTGAGCAAGAACCAGGTCCCGACATAGATGGTAGGGACTGTAGAAACAAGTCAGCATATGACCCGTTTCCCAACGTAGTCTCCAGATCCGTGAGCTCATCAATATAGCTAGTCATCGTAAGGACGTTGTCCCCTACAGTTGACCCGACAGCCAACCTCGCTTTAAGAAATTCCTTCGAGGTCTCATATCTTGCTCTCCATATAAATCTTTGTTTATGGAGGAAGATGGAAGCTAAGTCCATCTTCTCGTGCTGCCTCTGGTTTACACCATCCACTGAGGCCAACATGAGGCACTTGGCATTCGCACAGTCTTTTTCCTATGTCTTACGGATATCAATATCCGCGACGGTGAAAACTGGACCTGGGACAGCAAGGGCTTGAGTAGTAATGAGGTGTCCCAGCTTGTCATAGGCAATGGACTTCTGGACAGACCTTTGCCAGTCATTATAGTCAGATTCAGTCATTTTATTATCTAGATGTAACCTATGTCCGGTCACGGGGTCGCTGCAATTTAAGAGAGAGAGAAGAAAACACTTAGCATGATGCTCTTGCAATTTTAGATTGGTTTTTAATTTATCTAAACATGATGGCTCCTACTGTCTCTCGAATACTTCCTCAAACCATAAAAGAAGAATCAGTCAGGATTGATCTCACCGTACAATTCTTGCTTAACCGTTCGGCTAGGCTAGTGTCGCTACTTCGAGGGAGGTTTTACGACGCTTTTGCGAAGTTCCTTAATTAAATAACCTCTTTTCCCTGTAGGCGTAGCCCTGCTAACACCATTCTAGACACCTACTTGGTTTATAGCATTGATCATTAAGTGAAAAAATCTCCCAAGGAGTAGCAGATACTCACAGTAGGATCGGGATCCAAATATCATTATGTGATAATGCTGAAGGAATCCTACCAACATTATCAAACTCCAAATGGTATGCAGCACTAGCAAGTTTCAGTTTCTTTAGAAACTCCCGATGTGGATTTTTGCCCCATGCTCTTATGACCTTGACGAAGGCCAACAAATCATAAGTCACATGTCAAGTTCTACCCATCATTGTCCAGGTTAATTTGAACCCACCCGTATATACCCTTGAAGAAGGCCAACAAAGTAATACGACTGTCTCAAACCAACGCATTTATCTATGCTACATATGAACACCCGGCGGCTACCAATCGCTATGCCTTGACGAAGGCCAACAAATATAGCTTGAATACTACTGACTATTCATATGAAATGATGGAGGGCTACGAATGGTTTTGGCGAAACCGTGAACGTAGTGAACTTATATAATCGAAGGAACCTAATAGCTATTAAAAGGAGTGGTTTAAGCTCCGCATTTATAAGTCTGCTGTTTTAAAATAACCAAGTGGTTTTAAAATTTGTTCCAACGATTCAGCTTTGGTTTGTTTGCTTTGCATTAATGTAATGCAGTCCCATCAATTAACCTACCATTGCAGAAAACAACGAAAATACAACGTACGCTTATGCCATCCGCATTCGCCACGGGGCCCCGTCATCACCCGTTAGGTTACTTAACTAACGACAGAGCGGGGGCTGGACTAGCGCGGATGCAAAACATAAGCAACGTCTATTATATAATACATATATAATAATATCCATTCGTCAGACGCAAAGATAGGCATTCCAGATCACAAATGAACACAATGGATATACTAGAAATTCCGAGTTTCGTTTGAGCCTGTAACGAAAGATAGATTCCACGGTTGTGGTGAATAGCCAAACCCCACCCTAGCCCCCTACGGGTGCGGCAAACTACCCCCCAAATACCCGAAGTGAAGCAACCTCCCTCAACAAAGTGAGTAGGCTACTCAGCACTTCAAAGTACCCGGTAGTTTGTGCACCCCACCTTGGGTCTATCCTAGGAGAAAAAATAGTAAAAGAAATAATACAACGGTGGCTACAACCTCAACCCGGATGTACCCCGCAAAATAATATTACATCACTTTACAAATTTACATCGAATGAAAAAATGAAAACCCTCATCTCACATCACCGGCTATTCATCCACGACAATCCAACAAGTTTATATACACAAACCAACAGATATGTGCAACCCTATACTAACTGACATATAGCAATTAGCTGAAGTTTAAAAACGCATATAACAATACAGATAAAAACCCGATTAGCCAAGAACATTAGAATTTCGATCGAATTATATTTTCCGTGTCCACCCCAAGTGCAAACTAGCACTCCAAAAAATCCTGGATAGAAACCAAATATACCAGAAAACAATATACATGAAAATAAGAATAACAGAAGAAATCAGAGTTGACTTGAATCGGCAGCGGATCGGCGGCGAAACGCACCGTTTCGCCGCGGTTCCGCGGCATTCTTGACGATTCATGGTCTCGGATTTCTTGAGTATTCTTAAAAAACCATGCACTTAATTTTAAGAACCGTAAAACAATTTTTCTGGCACTTTTCAAAAACAACAGAAACTAGGGTTTTGTGTGTATCGTATTTCAGTTTTTCCGACGATCGAACTTCTAACACTTGCTAACAAGCTAGTAAAGGTTTAGTTGGCTCTGATACCACTGTAAGTCTATGCCATGCACCCCACGGGATCGCGGGGAGGAAGAATTTCAAAAAAAACGGTTTTCAAAAGCTTCGTGACATAGACAATACGCCAAGATCGTTGCTAAACCTTTACTAACAACAAGAACATGAGATCTAACTACATGTACAGAAGTTATACCTCACGTTCATGTCCTTCGCGTATTCATTCCTCACTGTCCTCCACCTCTTCGTCAACTCCATGGATCGTATCGGATCGCCGCCTCCTCGTCGACCTTCTCAAATCGAAGATGATCCACCCGAGAGAATGTGCATCAAGCTCCTACCTCAACCGAACCTACTAGGGCATCATGTTCTCTACATAAGATGTCGTAGATGATGTAGAGTATGAAGATGGATTTGGATGTCTCTTTTCATCCTAGGTTACTCAACACATGAGTGTCCTAGGATTTGAGGGTGATGAAGATAGCTTGAAGAAATTTTGGTGAAGAATAAATGGGTTGTTGTTTTTCTCTACTTGCTCAAGTGTTGCAAACTGAACCATATTCATTAATTCATCAATAAATCACTAATGAATAATAAAATTAGGTTCAAGTTACAACAAATAAGTCATGGTCTTAAAACCCAACATGTGTCTCATGTAGCCATGCTCATTATCATGCAATTTACACCTCATTTCCTCAATACATAAAATGAATAATCATTTATACTAAAATGATAAATAAAAATTATGATATGTCATCTTCATTTAACATTTTTGACCAAATTACTAAAATGCCCCTCGTCCGTATATACATACCCGTATCTATATTCCGAAAAATACGAATACAAAAGACAAAAACAATCCATCAATACAATACTCGGATCCGGATTAAACCAAAGCCGACTAATATTGTCCGTCCGAATCTTCATCCGTGCACAAGTACAGTACATGATCGAATCCTGTCGTAAAACCATACAACCTCTACATCTTTTGCCCGATGCAGGGAAACCCTCTGTGTGGGACTCTAAAGACTCGACACTACGCTGGCAGGGGGTTTAACCACAAGCAGCAAGCGGCACTAGCTGTACGTAACGGTTCCCAGGTATATATCGATGAGAAGGCCGATGAGAATAACTCATCCGAACTCCAACTTAGCCTATCTATGACAATCTCCGTACAGTCTGGTCTGTTCGTCTAAGAGTATGGCATATCGGGCCTAGGGGGCGGTAATCGTCAGACCCCTAATAGCGCAATAAGTCATGACGGAGCGTAGCCCAAAACACCCTGAGAAACTACTGGAGTACTTACCAGTAAATCTCGCTTGCCTTGGCCAAGAACTTTGTGTAATGACCTTCCGAACACAGCGCGATATCAATCCCCAATACCGGGAGAGACGAATCATATCTAACCGCCACTGCCTCCAAGTGCTTCGGGACTGCACCCAACTACTACCTGTTTGCACGACTCCTGTGGTAGGGTAGTAATCAAAGTACAGTGGGAACACACTCGAGGTGACGTAGCAGTGTCAAGTCAACGGACTAAGCTATACTCATGTCACCTGGAAACTGCTACCCGACGATAGGTATAATACCAACCAACAGTTCCCTATGAGTCATGTCCAGTGTACTCGTAACCTAATAAGCACCTGCATACGATCTCCAGTACGACGTACTAAGGCTGTGGGACAGACTATCTCCACTGCTGGGATGAGAAGCGTATACACTAGTTTACTCCGGAGAATCGATGCCCCGTCTCAATAATCCTATGACTAGGGACCTGTATAAGGATGTGCTTGTAGATTACCCAGCCCCCACTAGTGTGACTGCCATCACAACGCTGGTAATCAAGCAAAGATTCTAAGGGCTCTACTAATATGTATATGTGATATGCTAAAAGAAACACATGCACATATTGAAGTAGAAATAAACCAAGTAGCATACTACTATTTTGAGCAAGACTGTCAATACAACTGTGAATATCCCAAGCTTCCATTAAGTAATATACAAACCAGTATGATACAATAATGGCCTCTAAGGCATATACACTAACAATACCATCGCCCCTCGTCGGGGTCTAGAAACGTATACACTAGTCTACTCCGGAATATCGATGCCCAGTCTCGATACTCCCATGACTAGGGGCCATTTAAGGATGTGTGTGCCAACTACCCAGCTCCTACAAGTATGATCGCCATCACAACGCAGGTAGTCTATCAATGATCCTACGGGCTTTATCAACATGTATAAAAGATATGTAATAGCAAGTAAAACATACACATGTTGAGATAACGACAAACCAGATAGCATACTATCATATCGAGCAAGACTGTCATGTACACATATATGTCCATGCATCCAAATGTATACATAGCATACATATCCAACAGTCTATAAGCACATCCTTATACAGGTCCCTAGTCGTAAGATTATCGAGACGGGGCATCGATACTCTAGATTATACTAGTGTATATGCTTCTCATCCCAACAGGGGAGATGGTCTGTCCCACGACCATTAGTATATTGTACTGGAAATAGTATACAGGTGCTCATTGGGTTATGAGTTACACTGGATGGACTCGTTGTGAACTGCTGGTTGGTATTATACCTATCGTCAGGTAGCAGTTCCAAGGTGACATGAGTACAGCTTAGTCCGTTAACTTGACATCACTATTCGTCTCGAGTGTGTTCCCACTGTACTTAGATCACTAACCTAGCACGGTTCAAATGAGTCGTGCAAACAGGTAGTGGTTGGGAGATGTCCTGAAGCACTGGGAGCCAGTAGTGGTTAGATAGGATTCATCTCTCCCGGTATTGGGAGTTGATATCGCGATGTGTTTGGAAAGCCATTACACAAAGTCCCTGGCCAGGGCAAGCGAGATTTATTGGTAGGTACTCCAGTAGTTTCTCAGGGTGTTTTGGGCTCTACCCGGCACGACTTATTGCGCTATTAGGGGTCTGACGGTCACCACCCCTAGGCCCGATATGCGAGTATCTTAGACAAACAGACCGGACTGTACGGAGATTGTCATAGATAAGCTTAGTAGGAGTTCGGTTGAGTTTGCTCATTGGCCTTCTTATCGACGGATACCTGGGTAGCCGTTACGTGCAGGTAGTACCGCTGACGGACTTGTGGTTAAACCCACTGTCAGCGTACTATCGAGTCTTTAGAGTCCCATACAGAGGCTTTCCCTGCTTCGGGCGAAACGATATAGAGGTCGTATGGTTTTACGGCAGGGTTTCGATCATATACGTGTACTTGCTACACGGATGATGTTCGGACGGATAATACTGGTGGGCTTTGGTTTAAGCCAGATCCTAGTATTATATTATTGGATTATTTTTATCTCTTTGTATTCATATTTTTTGGGAATACGAATATGGGTATGTTTATACGGTGAGGAATATTCTTGTAATTTTACAAGAGTGCTTCTAGAAGAAGACACCTCATTTTTGTTTTAATCCATTTACTTAAATGAATAATGAGGTGGAGGTGTGAGGTGTTATTTGATCATAAATGAAGCATGGCTACTTGGGTGACTTATTGTTTTGATGACTATTGAAGCATGGTTGATTCATTAATGATTTATTATATGCTTCATTATCATCAACCCTTAGCAATTCTTCACATCATTATCTCTTCAACACTCTCTCTCCTCCAAGGCTCTCTTCTTCTTTCTCAAACCCTAAAAGCTCTCATGTGTTGAAAAACCTAGGGTTCTTAAGACAAATTAATCCATAATCATTTTATACATCATATAGGACACTTAGCTTAGCAAACTAGGTACCCTAGTTACCTCGGTTTAGAGGTTGGAGCTTGAAGTACATACTCTCGGGTTCATCGTCTTTGACGCGAGGATGCCGACGTTGCAAGCTTGATCCGATCTCAGAGAAGCTCAAGGAGAGGAGGAAAAGAAGACCCGAAGGACAAGATTCTAGGAGGTATAACACTCTTCATAGTAGTTAAACCTCCAAGTAGTTTAGTTAGTTATGGTTTTCGTAAAGATCCTGGAGTTTAGTCGGTGTTGCGAAACTTGTAAAAATCATTTTTTGTAAATTCCGCCTCCCCGCGAACCCGCAGGGTGCGCGACATCAACTTACAGCCAAGAACATGGATACAAATTGTTCATGTAATCAGGTTCAGGATGTAAACAAGTAGTCATGTAATCAAGTCAAGTTATAGCCATGGTTCGGTCAAGTCAAGTCATGTTTGCATGTTGATATTTTTCTAGTATTCAGGTTCAGGTTCAAGTATACATGTTAGAGTTTGGATTCAGGTTTGAATTAGATTCTGGTTTGAGTTGAATTCAAGCTTGATTTAGACTCAGACTTGAGTCAGACACTTAGAACTGATTTGGATCCTGAATTATGTTCGGGAGCTATCGGTAACTTCTGCACATGGACGGCAGGATTTGTCTTTTTCCAAGACAATTACCATTGATAACACCGTTAAGTTTTTCTACCTTAAATAGGCAAGCACTCGCTTTCTCTGGCTCCCTGAGGCTCAAGAGAATTAATCCTACTTAAACCCATATTTACTAAAGTCCTTGACAGTGTTTTATATAGCTCAAGGGGGTTTTATGAAAAATATTTTTAATATATAGTTTAAAATAACCTCGAGAAATTATTTATATTATTTAGGGTTTCCATGGATATGTATTTTAAGAATTGAGGTATTTTAGTGATAATTACCTTAGCTTGTATAGTTCATGGTATTTTACTGTAAGCTTATCTTGTATTGATATCTTGATGGTGTTTTGATGAAACCTGTAATTCTTTTATTTGAAAAAATGTAAGTTTATTATATTTTGAAAATATATGGATTTTATAATATTTATATAATTATTAAAAATTAATTTTTTATTATTAAGTAGAAAATTTCGTTTTTCTTAAAAATCGTATTAAAAACCTTTCGAGACTGAATGCTCCGTGAGAAGGTCTGCATCTCACTCTACTAGCCTAAGGATGTGCGATAATCCACACCATCCAATAGCGGGTCCCCTAAAAAGGGTTGTAGAGGATTATTTGCAAGGGATTTTAAATACAATCTAAAAGAAAACCGTTTTTATAGTACATGGTTTTTTTTTATGTAATATGGTAACAAAAATATGTTCAAGGGACATCGTGCTATAGAAACATGTGTGTATATGAGGGGTAGATCATTACCCCATGAAGTTTTCTAAAAGTATGTTCAAACAAAGGAATAAAAGATGACATATATAAAGTTCATGGTATTTTTATGTAAAAGTTAGATTAAAGTTATTTAGCATAATGTTTTTGAGTGAAAGTTGGTTCTAAATATTAGTTTTATGATTATAAACATAGGGTAAGAATTTGGATGAAAGTTATGTAAGTCGGCGTTACACACCCCACAAACATATATCATGATACAAACTAGTGCACAAACATATATCATATATACAACTTGTGCACATAAAGTGAGAAAGTCAATCTTAAGTGAACAAATACTAGTCAATGTAAAGTAATATATCAAATATATAATTATACATTAAATCATTAAATCAACACTTGATTTAATGATCCGGTCATATCTCATATAACCGACTAATATCTAGTGTATCAATATATCGAATCAACACTTGATTCGGTAACCCGGCTATATCTCATATAACCGACTGATAATACAAATCGCGAGAATAGAATACAGTATCACATACTGGTATTATTCTCGGTCCCGCACATATCTCATATGCGCTCCTATTTCATTTCGCTTGAGCCAGGAAACCTATGTGTAGGACTCTAAAGACTCTCCAATACGCCGGCAGTAGGTGGTGATCATATCAATTACCCACAAGCCGCAAGCGGTCTGCTAAACGTAACGGCCACCCGGGTATTGAGCGATCAGAAGATCAACGAGCAAGCCTTCTCACACTCCTGCGAATCCAATCAGTAACACTTACCGCACAGTCCGGTCTTGTTCGTCTGATATGTCGCATATCTCTCCTAGGGGTGGTAAACGTCAGACCCCAGTAGCTTGATAAGTCATGCCGATGTAAGGTCCATAACAAGCGTGAAACTACTGATAACACTTACCAGTAAATCACTGCAAGCCTGGCCAGGGATTTCCAGTTATGGCCAGTCGAGCATGTGCGACATCAACCCCCAATACCGGGAGAGACGAATTCCCTCCTATCGCTCATTGCCTCCATGTGAATCGGGACTGTACCCAAAAACCACCTGTTTGCACGACTCAGTAGAGCCGTGGTAGGGTGGAAATCAAAGCACAGTGGGAGACACACAAGACTGTATGACGATCTCGGGTCAACAGACTGAGCTGTACCAGTGTCACCAGAGAACTGCCATCTGACGTGAGGTATAATACCATCTAGGAGTTCTCAGCGAGTCCGTTCAGTATACCCAGACTCCACTGAGCACCCACATACCATCTCTGATGTCAAACACCAATGGATATGGGATCATCCATCGCCCATCTTATGGGTCGAGAAGATATACGCTAGTCTACTCTGGAATAACGATGCCTCGTCTCGATATTCCCACGACTAGGAACTTTGAAGGATGTACTCATGGACTACCCAGGCCCCACTAGTATGATCTGCATCATAGTCCTGCAAGTCGAGTACACATCCTAAGGGCTTTATCAACATGTAACAGAGAGACAGTAAGTATACATGTTAAGATAAAGAGCAGCCAGATAGCGTACTATCATGTCGAGCAAGAAAGTTCTCCCTATATATCTCCCACCATCCACTACAATATACATCTCATGTACAGTAATGGCCTCTAGGGCATACATATAACTTAAAATCTCCCACTTGCACTAGAGCCATCTATAGCAATGGTTGCAGTATCTCATACTCAACCATCCCATAAAAGTCTCTCTCTGGGAATAGGCCTTTGTGAGTGGATCCGCCGTGTGGTCCTCTGAGTCTGCTCTCCTAACCTCGATCTCCCTGGAGATCAAATATCTCCATGATCAGGTGATGCTGCCTCAGAATATGTCTGGGTCACCGATGGGACCGGGGTTCCTGGGCCAAAGCCACACTTCCATTGTCACACAATGGTAGGAACCCAGTTCATCTCATGAACTAATATACACCCAAACTGCCTCTTTGGTAGTATCGTTGATAACGATGTCACCAGCCTTTATCATCTAGTTTGCCACGGTATCTTAGCTTGGACCTCATCCAACCTATTGTCCCTCCACTGAAGGTAAAGACAATGCCTGCGACTGACATTCAGTCGTCCTTATCACCCTGGAACCATTCCAGTGATTCTCCCCAGGATCAATTGATACCATCTCACTACACCTAGTGAGAATCCTAACATCCATTTAGATCTATCTCATAGATCCAAAACCCAGGGTTTAGGAGGTATCACCTTAGATCCTATATGGAGAATCCTTGTGATAATAGGAGATTGACCGTGCGTAGTATAGGAAACTCTTTTCCTATCAAGAGTGTGTCATCCACGTACAATACGAGGATGTTCACCTTACTCTCTACTACCTTTTTGTATGTACAAGGTTCATCTACCATTTTGATGAAGTCAAACACTTTGACTACCACATCAAAACAGACGTTCCAACTCCGCGATGCCTGCTTTATCCAGTAAAGAAACTTGCACACATTTTCGCTGCTCCCACTGTTTACGAAGCCCTCTGGCTGTGTTCTTATAGACGTTCTCTTCTAAATCAATATTTAGAAAAGCAGTCATGACACCCAACCACCAGATATCACAGTTATGGTATGCAGCAATGCAAGTAGGATCCGGATGGACTTAAGCATAGCCACTGGAAAAGGTTTCATCATTATCCACGCCTGGTCTGTGATGAAAACCTTTAACAAGTCTAGCTTTGAAAGTCTCAACATTTCCATCTACACCAAGTAATCTTCTCAAGATAATTGTTAGTGTATATGCCCTAGGGGCCATTATTGTATCATACTTGTATGTATATTACTTAATGGAAGCTTGGGATATTCACAGTTGTATATACAGTCTTGCTAAAAATGGTAGTATGCTACTTGGTTTGTGTCTACTTTAATATGTGCATATGTTTCTTGAAACGTATCACTTATACATATTAGTAGAGCCCATAGGATCTTTGATTGATTACCAGCGTTGTGATGGCAGTCACACTAGTGGTTGCTGGGTAGTCTATAAGCAACATCCTATACTTGTCCCTAGTCGTAGGATTATCGAGACAGGGTATCGATATTCCGGAGTAGACTAAGTGTGTACGCTTCTCATCCCAGTTGGGGAGATGGTCTGTCCCACAGCCATCAGTACGTCGTACTGGAGATAGTATACAGGTGCTCGTTAGGTTACGGGTATACCGGACAGGACTCGCAGGGGAACTGTTGGTTGGTATTATACCAATCGTCAATTAACAGTTCCCAGGTGACATGAGTACAGCATAGTCCGCAGACTTGACACTGCTACTTCGCCTCGAGTGTGTCCCACTGTTCTTAGATTGCTACCCCACCACGGCTCAAAGGAGTCATGCAAACAGGTAGCAGTTGGGTGCAGTCCCGAGCACTTGGAGGCAGTGGCGGTTAGAAAGGATTCGTCTCTCCCAGTATTGGGAGTTGATATCGCGTTGTGTCAGAGAGCCATTACGCAAAGTCCCTGTCCAGGGCAAGCGAGATTTACTGGTAGGTTCCAGTAGTTTCTCAGGGTGTAATGGGCTACGCTCCGACACAACTTATACCGCTATTAGGGGACTGACGCTTGCCTCCCCCTAGGCTCGATATGCGATAGTCTTAGACGAACAGACCGGACTGTACGGAGATTGTCACATCAGGCTCAGTAGGGGTTCGGATGGGTTTCCTCATCGGCCTTCTTATCGACATCTACCTGGGGACCGTTACGTACAGCTAGTGCCGCTTGCGGTCTGTGGTTAAACCCACTGCCAGCGTAGTGTCGAGTCTTTAGAGTCCCACACAGAGGGTTTCCCTGCTCCAGGCGAAACGAAATAGAGGTCGTATGGTTTTACGACAAGGGTTCGGACGCATACGTGTGTTTACGCACGTACGGCGTTCGGACAGTTTTTACTAGCCGGCTTTGGTTTAAGCCAGATTCTAGCATCAGGTTATTGGATTTATACAGTCTAAAGTTTTTCCGTGTTTTCACGGATTGGAGCGGCGTTCTCATAATTTTCCGGGAAGCTTCTAGGTGCATGGTGACTTGCGGGTTAAGGTGGCATAAGCATTTATTGCTTAATGACTCATTTGTGTGATTCATCCATGGAGTTGATGCTTCTTTTATTGAGCTAATGACTCATGAGATGAATCACACAAGGTGAATGCATCAACCATGATGATTAATCATGTATATTATATATTTGATAAATTGTTATGGTTGATATATATTCAAATGAGTTCATTTTTCAATATCATTCTTATCATCACCTTCTCTCTCCTCAAGCTCTCTCATTCTTGTAACCCTAACCCTAACCTCTCATGTGTTGAGATCAAGGGTTAGCTAGATTAATACATCCATAACCTCACTCTATATTCCCTAGGTAGCTTAGATTAGCACTTTGAGCTACCTAGTTATCTCAAGTTAGAGATCAAGCTTGGCGTAGGAGCTCTCGGGTGGATCGTCTTTGACTCAAGGAGGTCGTTGAGGTGCCGATGTTCCAAGGAGCCTACAAGGAGTGGAGGACAGCGATGAAGACCCGAAGGACAAGTAACGTGAGGTATAACTTCGAATCCGAGTAGTTAAACCTCTCGTAGTTTGCTAGTAAAGGTTTATATACGATTCATGCGCTCAAGTCCGTGTTACGAAGATTTGATAATCGTTTTTCATATATTCCGCCTCCCCGCAAGTTCGTGGGGTGCGTGACATGGACTTACAGTGGTATCAGTGCCAACTAAACCATTACTAGCTTGTTAGCAACTAGTTAGAACTTGGATCGACGGATAAACGCGAAAACAAAACCCTAACCCTAACAGTTTCTGTAAATTTTAAATGTATCGAATAAAATATTTGATATGCCTTAAAATTCAGAGCGGGGAAATATAAGAATTCTGGGAAAATACGAGATTGCAACTCGGTTAGATGGCCGCGGATCCGCGGCAAGAAGGTGCTTTTGGCCGCGGATCCGCCGCCGAGTCAACACCGAGTTGACTCGGATTTGCTCTGTTATTCATATATTATGGTGTTTTGTATTCCAGTATGTTCTGTTTCTACCCAGGTTACTTCAGTGCAGGTTTGCTTTTGGGGTAGACACGGATAAAGGTTTTCGATCAATGTTCTAAGATATTTGCTAATTGGGTTTTTATCTGTAATGTTTAATGTGTTCGTAAACCTCCCCTAACTGCTAGTATGTCGGTTGGCAGGGGGTTGCACATTTCTGTAATGTTTACTGTTTGTGTATATGGACTTGATTGGAATGTTGTGATGATTAGCCGGGGTTTGAGATGGTTTAAATATTCATTCATTCGATGTAATTGTAATATGATGTAATATTCTTTTGCGGGGCACATCCAGGTTGCGGTTGTAGCCACCGTTGTATGATTTCTTTTAACTGTTTTTGCTCCTTGGATAGACCCAAGGCGGGGTACACAAACTACCGGGTACGTTGAAGTATTTAGTGGCCTACTCACGTTGTTGAGGGAGACCGCTTCACTTCGGGTACTTGGCGGGTAGTTTGCCGTACACGTAGAGGTCTAGGGTAGGGTAATGGCTATTCATCACAACTGTGTAATCCGTCTTTTATTCCAGGCTCAAAGCAAATGCGGATTGCTAGTATATCCAATAAAGTTCATCAGTGATCTGGAATGCTTATTATTGCGTCTGACGAATGTACAATATCTATATATGATAGCTATTAGACGTCACTTATGTTTTACACCCGCGCTAGCCCAGCCCCCGCTCTGTCGTTAGTTAAGTAACCTAACGGGTGATAACGGGACCCAGTGGCGAATGCGGATGGCATAAGAGGACGTGGTATTTTCGTTGTTTTCTGCAATGATAGGATAAATGATGGGACGCATTATTATAATGCAAAGAAAATAAACCAAAGTTCAGTCGTTGGAACAAATTTAAAAGAAACCACTCGGTTATTTTAAAAGATCAGAATTTTTAATTGCGGAGCTTTAACCACTCCTTTTAAAAAGTATCAGGTTCCTTCGATTATATCAAGTTCACTACGTTCACGGTTTTGCCAAAACCATTCGTAGCCCTCCATCATTTCATTTGGGTATTCAGTAGTATTCAAGTTATGCATTTGACCAATGCCAGGGCATAGTGTTTGGTAGCTGCTGGGTATTTCATTTGTTGCATAGATAGATGTGTTAAATTGGGACAGTCGTATTATCATTTGGCCAACGTCAGGGATATGTACGGATGGGTTCAAATTAACAAGGACAATGATGGGTAGAACTTGACATGTGACTTATGACATTTTGACCAACGCCAAGGTCATAAGAGCATGGGGCAAATATTTATATCGGGAATTTCTAAAGAAACTGAAATTTGCAGAGAGATGCATACCATTTTGGAGTTTGATGAATGTTGGTAGGATTCCTTCAACATTATCATACGATGATATTTTGGACCCCGATCCTACTGTGAGTATATACTACTTATCAGGAGATTCGTCACTTAACGATCAATGCTATAAACAAAGTAGGTGTCGAGAAAGGTGTCAGCGGGGCTACGCCCCCAGAGAAAAGAGGTTATTTAATTAAGGAACTTCGCGAAAGCGTTGGAAAACCTCCCTCGAATTATCGACACTGACCTGGCTGAACGGTTAAGCAAGAATTGTACGGTGAGAATAGTCCGGCTAATTCTTCTTTTATGGTTTGAAGAGAGATTCGAGAAACAGTGGGAGCCATCCTATTTAGATAAATTAAAAACCACTCTAAACTTGCAAGAGCATCATGCTAAAAAGTTTTCTTCTCTCTCTCTTAATTGCAGCGACCTTGTGACCACGACTAGGTTACATCTAGATAATAAATTGACTGATTCTGACTTATATGATTGGCAAAGGTCTGTCCAGATGTCCATTGCCTATGACAAGCTGGACCACCCTATTACTACTCAAGTTCCCGCCGTCCCAGGTCCAGTTTCCACCGTCACGGATATGGATATCCGCCAGACAAGGGAAAAGGATAAAACGAAAGCCAAATGCCTCGTGTTAGCTTCAGTTGATGGTATATACCAGAAGCAGCACGAGAAGATGGACTCAGTTTCCATCTTTCTCCATAACAAAGATTTATATGGAGAGCAATCTCATATCGCAAGATATGAGACCTCGAACGAATTAATTCAAGCGAGGTTGACTTTCGGGTCATCTGTAGGGGACAACGTCCTTACAATGACTAGCTGTATTGATGAGCTCCAGGACCTGGAGACCACGTTGGGAAATGAGTCAGATACTGAATTGATTCTACAGTCTCTGCCTTCTACCCTGAAGGAAACCAGGGAAGAAGAAAGAAAGAGAAGGGCAACAGTTTCGGGACTGAATGTAGTAAAAGAGGAACGTTCCTATTGTTATGAGACTGGGCATTGGCAGAAAGATTGCAGGGCTTTAGAAGCCAGTAGCCAGGTACGAAGCATGTTGTGTCTTCGACCTCAAGTGTATTTGTTATTGAGAACTGTTTGTCAATTAACTCTATTTCCTGGGTACTAGATACCGGAGCAGGATCTCATATCTGTAATTCAATACATGCTTTGAGAAACTGAAGAGTTATAAAGGTAGGTGATTGGTCTCTCAGAGTTGCAAACGGAATGAGCGTGGACGCTGAATCCGTAGGAGAATATCGCCTAGGTTTGACAAGTGGGCATATATTGATTCTACGTAATTGTTTATATGTACCTAGTATGACTTGTAATATCATATCAGTGTCCTCACTTTCGAGAGAGGGATATGATTTTACATTCGTAAGCGATGTAGTTAACATCCACCTAAATCAAGTTTTGATTAGGTCTGGTACATTAGATAACGGTATATACGTATTAAGTCAAGCTCAAGTTTTCAATATCCAGAACACACTTAAAAGAAAGTCTCCAGAAATAAATCAGGTTTTCTTATGGCATTGTAGACTAGGTCACATCAATGAAAGAAGGTTGACTAAGTTACATAGAGAAGGATATTTGAATCCGTTCGAATATCAATCTTATACTACTTGTGAATCTTGTCTCAAAGAAAAGATGACAAAGACTCCGTTCACTGGACACGGAGTAAGAGCAAGAGAGCTCTTGGGACTCATACACAATGACGTGTGCGGTCCAATGTCTACACATGCGCGAGGTGGTTATTCCTACTTCATTACTTTTACGGATGATTTCTCTAGGTATGGATATGTCTTCTTAATGAAGCATAAATCCGAGGCTTTTGAGAAATTCCAAGAATACAAGAATGAAGTGGAAAAACAAACAGGTAAGAGTATAAAGACACTGAGATCGGATCGAGGTGGTGAATACTTAAGTGCCGAGTTCCTGGGTTACTTAAAAGAGAATGGAATTCTCTCTCAGTTTACTCCTCCATACACGCCACAACATAATGGTGTATCGGAAAGGAGGAATCGAGCCCTATTGGATATGGTTCGTTCCATGATGAGTAACGCTGAGTTACCGCGATCATTCTGGGGATATGCGCTAGAATCAGCGGCATATCTTCTGAACAGGGTTCCTACCAAGACAGTGCCTACCACCCCATATCAGATGTGGAGTGGGAAGAAACCCTATCTTCAGTATCTAAAGATTTGGGGATGTCCGGTTTTTGTTAAAAAGCAGTATGCGGACAAACTCGAGGCACGATCAGTACAGTGTAAGTTTGTGGGATATCCAAAGAACTCCAAGGGGTATCTATTCTATTACGCAAAGGAACAAAAGGTTTTTGTTTCTCGTAATGCCCATTTTTTAGAACAGCAAGTTTTAGAAAAGGATACAAGTGGGAGCGAAATAGAACTGGAAGAAATTCCAGAACCACAAGCTATTACTGAAAGCTTGGAAGAACCAGAAGGTTCAGGAGAACAGAACATCCCGATGCCACTCCGCAGGAGTAGTAGGCAATCTCATCCGCCTGAGAGATACTATGGTTTTCTCATAGACGGGAATAGAGAGGATTGCACTATTGACTATGATGAGCCTACTAGCTTCCAGCAAGCCATTCAGAGCGGTGACTAAGTAAAATGGCTGGATGCAATGCGGACCGAAATGGAGTCCATGTACACTAACAAAGTATGGACTTTGGACATTGCTCCAGATGGGGTAAAACCCGTAGGATGCAAATGGATCTTCAAAAAGAAGATTGGTGTAGATAGACAGGTTGAAACCTATAAGGCTAGACTTGTTGCAAAGGGTTTCCGTCAAAGACCTGGTTTGGACTATGATGAAACCTTTTCTCCGGTGGCTATGCTTAAATCCATTCGGGTCCTTCTTGCTATTGCTGCCTTCCACTATTACGAGATCTGGCAGATGGACGTAAAGACGGCCTTTCTAAATGGAAATTTGGAAGAGAGCGTCTATATGGATCAGCCAGAGGGATTCATTCAGAGTGGGAGCAGCGGTAAAGTATGCAAGTTGCTTAAGTCCATTTATGGACTAAAGAAAGCATCGCGGAGTTCGAACGTCTGTTTTGATGATGCTGTCAAAGAATTTGACTTTATCAAAAATCCATATGAACCATGCATATACAGTAAGATTGTAGGGAGAGCTGTAGTATTCCACGTCTTATACGTGGATGACATTCTCCTAATAGGAAATGATATTCCTATGTTACAGTCAGTCAAAAGATTCTTATCACAGAAATTCTCCATGAAAGACCTGGGTGATGCCACCTACATTCTGGGGATCCGGATCTATCGTGAGGGATCCAAGAGGATGTTGGGACTTTCGCAGTCCAGGTATATAGACACCATAGTGAAGAGATTCAGTATGGATGATTCTAAGCGCGGTAACCTACCGGCTTGTCACGGAATCACCCTCTCCAAAGAGATGTCTCCCAAGACTGATTTGGAAAGGGATCGCATGTCGATTATACCCTATGCTTCTGCGGTAGGCTCTATAATGTATGCGATGTTATGTACCAGACCAGATGTAGCATACGCATTGAGCGTGGTAAGCCAGTATCAAGCAAACCCAAGGGAGAAGCACTGGATAGCCGTAAAGAACATTCTCAAGTACCTGAGGAGAACTAAGGAGATGTTCTTGGTGTATGGCGGAAAAGACCTCCAGATGGAGGCCTTTGCCGACTCCGGCTTCCAGAGTGACAAGGATGACTCCAAATCCATATCGGGTTATGTCTTTACCCTCAATGGAGGGACGGTCTGTTGGAAGAGTTCCAAGCAGGAGACCGTTGCTGACTCAACAATGAAAGCAGAGTACATAGCTGCTTGCGATGTCGCAAAAGAAGCTGTCTAGATGAAGAAGTTCCTCATAGAACTTTAGGTGGTTCCTACCAGTGTTGATCCAATACCTCTGTATTGTGACAACAACGGCTCTATAGCTTTAGCGAAGGAACCCAGGTCCCATCAGAAATCCAGACACATCTTAAGGCGGTATCACCTGATCAGGGAGATCGTCGATCGCCGGGAGATCGAGGTGAAAAGAGTAGAGACGGAGAATAACATTGCTGATCCATTCACAAAGGCCATTCCTCAGACGCAGTTCGAGAGGCTATTCGAGATGATAGGTTTACGATATGCCAGCTCATGGCCCTAGTGCAAGTGGGAGATTGTTAGTGTATATGCCCTAGGGGCCATTATTGTATCATACTTGTATGCATATTACTTAATGGAAGCTTGGGATATTCACAGTTGTATATACAGTCTTGCTAAAAATGGTAGTATGCTACTTGGTTTGTGTCTACTTTAATATATGCATATGTTTCTTGTAACGTACCACTTATACATATTAGTAGAGCCCATAGGATCTTTGCTTGAATACCAGCGTTGTGATGGCAGTCACACTAGTGGGGGCTGGGTAGTCTATAAACAACATCCTATACTTGTCCCTAGTCATAGGATTATCGAGACAGGGCATCGATATTCCGGAGTAGACTGAGTGTGAACGCTTCTCATCCTAGTTGGGGAGATGGTCTGTCCCACAGCCATCAGTACGTCATACTGGAGATAGTATACAGGTGCTCGTTAGGTTACGGGTACACCGGACAGGACTCGTAGGGAAACTATTGGTTGGTATTATACCAATCGTCGGTTAACAGTTCCCAGGTGACATGAGTACAGCATAGTCCGCAGACTTGACACTGCTACTTCGCCTCGAGTGTATCCTACTGTTCTTAGATTGCTACCCTACCACGGCTCAAAGGAGTCATGCAAACAGATAGCAATTGGGTGCAGTCCCGAGCACTTGGAGGCAGTGGCGGTTAGAAAGGATTCGTCTCTCCCGGTATTGGGAGTTGATATCGCACTGTGTCAGAGAGCCATTACGCAAAGTCCCTGGCCAGGGCAAGCGAGATTTACTGGTAGGTTCCAGTAGTTTCTCAGGGTGTAATAGGCTACGCTCCGACACGACTTATACCGCTATTAGGGGACTGACGCTTGCCGCCCCCTAGGCTCGATATGCGATAGTCTTAGACGAACAGACCGGACTGTACGGAGATTGTCACATCAGGCTCAGTAGGAGATCAGATGGGTTTTCTCGTCGGCCTTCTTATCGATATCTACCTGGGGACCGTTACGTACAGCTAGTGCCGCTTGCGGTCTGTGGTTAAACCCACTGCCAGCGTAGTGTCGAGTCTTTAGAGTCCCACACAGAGGGTTTCCCTGCTCCAGGCGAAACGATATAGAGGTCGTATGGTTTTACGACAAGGGTTCGGACGCATACGTGTGTTTACGCACGTACGGTGTTCGGACAGTTTTTACTAGCCGGCTTTGGTTTAAGCCAGATTCTTGTATTAGGTTATTGGATTTATACAGTCTAAAGTTTTTCCGTGTTTTCACGGATTGGAGGGGCGTTCTCGTAATTTCCGGGAAGCTTCTAGGTGCATGGTGACTTGGGGGTTAAGGTGGCATAAGCATTTATTGCTTAATGACTCATTTGTGTGATTCATCCATAGAGTTAATGCCTCATTTATTGAGCTAATGACTCATGAGATGAATCACACAAAGTGAATGCATCAACCATGATGATTAATCATGTATATTATATATTTGATAAATTGTTGTGGTTGATATATATTCAAATGAGTTCATTTTTCAATATCATTCTTATCATCACCTTCTCTCTCCTCAAGCTCTCTCATTCTTGTAACCCTAACCCTAACCTCTCATGTGTTGAGATCAAGGGTTAGCTAGACTAATACATCCATAACATCACTCTATATTCCCTAGGTAGCTTAGATTAGCACTTTGAGCAATCTAGTTATCTCAAGTTAGAGAACAAGCTTGGCGTAGGAGCTCTCGGGTGGATCGTCTTTGACTCGAGGAGGCCGTTGAGGTGCCGATGTTCCAAGGAGCCTACAAGGAGTGGAGGACAGCGATGAAGACCCGAAGGACAAGTAACGTGAGGTATAACTTCGAATCCGAGTAGTTAAACCTCTCGTAGTTTGCTAGTAAAGGTTTAGATACGATTCATGCGCTCAAATCCGTGTTACGAAGCTTTGATAATCGTTTTTCATATATTCCGCCTCCCCGCAAGTTCGTGGGGTGCATGACATGGACTTACAATACTTGCTCCTGATGGGGATTTAACCCTTCAGATATAGCATCCAAAGTCCATACTTTGTTGGTATACATGAATTCCATCTCAGATCGCTAAGTATCCAGCCATTCTTATAGAGTCCCCGCTCTTGATGGCCTGCTCGAAACTAGTTGGGTCATCATCTTATGATGCAATCCTCGCTCCCACTGTCATCGAGAAACCGAAGTATCTCTCAAGCAGATGAGGAACCCTACTAGATTGGCGGAGAGGCTGAGGTTCGTTGGCGTCTTTTGAATCCTTTGGTTCTATCAAATCATCAGCTGTAGTTTGTATAGCTGGAACTCCTTCCAGTTCTACAGAACTGACCTTGCCTCGATCTTGTCCGGATTTTGCTTTTGACATAGGTCGGACAATCCCAAATCTTAACTTACTTAAGAGATGGGCTCTTCCCATACCATATCTCATATGGAGTGGTAGGCACTGATTTGATTCGAACCCAATTCAATAGGTATGCAGCTTCTTAAGTGCATAACCCCCAAAAGGAAACAGGTAACTCAGTAGTACTCATCATAGAGCGCACCATATCATATAGGGTGCGATTGCTCCACCCCGATACACCGTTGTGCTGTGGTGTATACGGAGGAGTAATGCTGAGAGAGAATCTCATTCTCCTTTAGAATAGTCCAAGAATTCCATGCACAAGTATTTTCCTCCCTGATCTCATCATAGGACATAATACTTATACCCGTTTTGGTTCTTTACTTCTGACTTATATTCTTTGAATTTCTCAAAAGCTTCAGACATGTGTTTCAACAGGAACATGTGTCCGAATCTTGAGAGATTCTCATTGAATGTAAGGAAGTATAAAGAACTAGTCCTGGCATCTGCAGATAGGGGACCTTCATACATCACTATGTATCAGTCCCAAGAGTTAACTAACTCTTTCTCTGTTTCCAGTAAACGGAGCTATGGTCATCTTATCTTTGTGATATGACTGGCAAGTTTCACAAGATGTAAATTCAAACTGATTTAAATATGCATCTAAGTGTAACTTAGCTAGTCGGGTCGCATAGATATGACCTAGTCTACAATGCTTCAAGAAGGATTCGTTTACTTCTAAAATCTTCCTCTTGTGTGTGTTCTGTACGTTAAGAACTGTAGTTTGATTTAGAATGTATATGCTTTTAGATAACGTGCCTGAACCGATCAACACTTGATATAGGAAATATTCAAATCATTATCCAACAATACAAAATTATATCCTTTCTTTAGTAAATAAAGAGACTGATATGATATTGTATATCAGGTTCGGTATCTAATAACATTCGTTTAGAATCAGTGGATTTAGTAATACAGGGTGATAACTGCCAAACTTTGGCTGCAACAATTGCACTATTTCTAACTCTTGAAATTTATCACCCGTTCTCAGTTCTCTACCTACCTATAGCCCATGTAAAAGATTACATATTTGGGATCCTGATCCGGTATCAAATACCTAGGACGTAGAGGATACTGAGAAACAGTTCTATGTAATGAACACACCCGAAGGAGATGCATCAACATGCATTTTCTTCGTTTGGGTGGCATGGGAATCCTGGTATTCCCCTATTTCCTGCTCGGTCTTATAACAATTATAAGTTGGAGCGGGACCAACGTTCCCCAGCACAGTATAACAAGCGGGTTCGGTCAATACATCCATATTATTATCTTGATTAAGGCGTGACATGGTCGCTACCTGGAGAGAGAGAGAAGAAAACACTCTGCGTGCGCTCTTGCAAGATTACATTGGTTATATATTTTATCTAATCAGGATGGCTCCCACTGTTTTTATCAAATCTTCCTTCAAACCCTAAAAGGAAAGACTAGCCGGGATTAATTACATTCTACAAGTTCGCCAATCTTTCAGCCAGGCCAGTGCCGGTACTTTGAGGGAGGTTCCCCGTGCTTTCGCACGGACCTAATTAAAATAAACCTCGTTTTCCCAGGGGCGTAACCCCGTTGACACCTTTCTAGACACCTACTTGATCGGCTAATTGTAAAGTGCAAAACTCTCCCAGGAGTAACTCTTACTCGCAGCGGGTATCGGGATCCAACTATCTCATAGAAGGTATGCAATCTCATTGCAAATTTCAACACTTGAAATTCCCAACAATATTTTACCCCTAGTGACTTATGACCTTAACTATGGTCAACAAATCATAAGCACTAGTCAAGTTCTACCCGTCATTTCTTGATTAATTAGACCCACCGACATGACCCTTAACTAAGGTCAACAAAGTCACATGACTGTCCTAACTAATCGCATCATATGCTATGTAGGAATACATCACTTAGCTACCGTACAATGTGCCTTAACTAAGGTCAACAAACACAGCATGAATACTAAGTACTCTACTTCCTAAAATGACGGGGGGTTACAAAAGGTATTTAAGAAAATATTTTGCGTAATGAACTTGATATCGTCATACAATCGAGTGATTTTAAATGGAGTGTTTTTTAGGCTTTTCTAGTTTTACTAAAGTGGTCACTCCCGGTGAAGGGATCGTCGGCTCTTTCCTTATCGAATAAGGTGCAGGATATTTCACAAATACCACTATGCAAAGCAAAAACTATAGAAGCAATGAAAAGACAAACCGAGTGTGTAGCATCTGCTGGTTATTGCTAAAGAGGTCACTCCCGGTGAAGGGATCTCGGCTCTTTCCTTATCGAATAAGCTGTTGGATGTTCTACAAGGAACACCGCTATGCAAAGCAACAACTAGAGCTACCTAATTTTTTTTTGAAATTCGATTCCACAACATCTATTAGGTTTATTTTCTTTCATTAATCTCATTAATGAATGTCCCATCATTTAAGTCCACCTAAACATCATAGATAAATACAACGTACACTTATGCCATCCACATTCGCCTCGATATCCCGTCTGCACCGTAAGGTTAGGTAACTAACGGCAGAGCGGGGCAGGGCTAGCGCGGGTGTAAAACATAAGCAACGTCTATATAATATATCATATATACTATATACAGTATCTATCTGAACATATCACATGATCACATCACAGATAACGCAGCAGAAAATATCATATGAAATATTGGATATACTAGGACATCCGTATTTTATTTTGAGCCTGTATAAAACACAGATTCCACGGTCGTGATGAATAGAAAATCCCACACCCCTAGACCCCTACGAGAGCGGCAAGCAACCCTGCCAATTCTAGAGTTAGGAGACCCGGTCTCGACTCCTCGAGATGGTCTCCCACTGGACCTTAGAACCCGGTTACTTGTGCTCCCCCGCCTTGGGTCTATCCTAATGCGGAAAAGTAAATAATATACAATGGTGACATCATTCTCAGCCCGGAAGTGCCCCAATAAAAGAATATTACATACAAGTTTAATACATGAATGAAAAAAAAAACTCTCATCTCACAAAAAAAACCCGGCTATTCAGAATACGACGATCCAATATAACATATCCAGCAACACATAACATCACATGTTATCAACGTAAGTAAATATGCGTATCCCAATTGTCGTTGATGTATAGCAACGAAACCGGCGATACACTACATATTACACTTACGGTAGCAGAAAAGAAAGCGTAAAACTACAACAGTTGGAATCCGCAACCTCCTTAGACATCGCATGCCTGACCAAATGAATTCCTTAGACATCTCATGCCTAACTATTATAAACACCGCATTTTAGTCTCATTATCGAAAACACTTTTCAATATCTAGTCGGGCAAGTCAACAAGATTCCCGACATCCTGATCGAATGCTCGTCGCAAACTTTAGTAGACGGCCGCACCCCCGGATGCCGTCGACGAAGTGCACTAAGGCGGAACACCGCTGTCGCGAGCACCCGAACGGATGCTTTTGGCGACGGGGTTCTCCTACAGTCACTTGGTCGGGGCGTGGCTATCTATTAAGTTTACCCGGCGAGTATCCGCGTACGCTACGTAATTGCGACGGACTTTTGATCGCATCAAAATCCCGTGGCAACCGATCATTTGAGACTGAACTGCTAGATTTATAACATTCAAATTAGTTATCTCATAACTACTTGTGGATTCCAAATATTGTATCACATTCCAGATAAATAGACAATGTTAAACTTTTCGATCGAATAAACAAACACCCAAGATTTCCCAAATAGCTCAACACTTGAGAGAAGTTCAAAAAATATCCATCACATGCCACGGTACCAATGGTCCAGCCGTAGAAGGGTCAAGCCAACGCTTCACATGTGGCAACGCCGTACTGCCCCAAACCCTAAGGTTCAAAAGGCAGTTCAAGACGGTCACATAATCGAGTTAAGGTTTGTTGTCTTCTAGAGGGTCAACCGCGTTACTTGCACGACTTAGAACGTTTTTAAACTACGGAAAAATCCAACACCTGGAAATTTTCCGGCAGGGGAAAAAGTGAGTTATTGATATCCGTTCGAACTTTTTAACACATTCTAAAATTACCCTGAAAAACTTAAACAAAGTTAAATTATCCGATCGAATCAACGAGTCCCCAATACATCCCAAAACAAAACTCAACACTTGAGTATAATTAAAAAATCCCAGAAGAATCAGGAAGTCGGTACTGAAGTTACTGTACAAAACCCTAACCCTAATTCTACTATTCCGCCGCGGAACCGCCGCGCAAGCAGGGTATTGTCGCGGTTCCGCGGCGCTTTAGTGGAATTAAGATGTCGTATTTCACAGTAATTCCTAAAATACCCTGCTGATTTTTTTGAGTATTTTTAATATGAAAAAATCAACAGTTTTGAAAAATTTCCAGAAACTAAGGTATATCGGGTTTTCCGGGTTCGATCGGACTTTAAACTTCATCTAGACTTCGCCTAAAGCTCTAGCTTGGCTCTGATACCACTGTAGGGTTCCTAGGCACTGACACAAGGTTCTACAATTTCTTCAAGTTCTATTGCGATCCCACTTGTTTCCTTTTCTAAAAACTGCTGTTTTAGAAAATGGGCATTACGAGAAACAAAAACCTTTTGTTCCTCTGCGTAATAGAAAAAATACCCCTTGGAGTTCTTTGGATATCCCACAAACTTACATTGTACTGAGCGTGCCTCGAGTTTGTCCGCATGCTGCTTTTTAACAAAAGATGGACATCCCCATATCTTGAGATACTGAAGATAGGGTTTCTTCCCGCTCCACATCTGATATGGTGTGGTAGGCACAGTCTTGGTAGGAACCATGTTCAAAAGATATGCAGCTAATTCTAGTGCATAACCCAGAAAGATCGTGGTAACTCAGCATTACTCATCATGGAACGTACCATATCCAATAGGGTTCGATTCCGTCTCTCCGATACACCGTTATGTTGTGGAGTGTATGGAGGAGTAAGCTGAGAGAGAATTCCATTCTCTTTTAGGTAACCTACGAACTCGGCACTTAAGTATTCACCACCTCGATCAGATCTCAGTGTCTTGATACTTTTGCCGGTTTGGTTTTCTACTTCATTCTTATATTCTCGGAATTTCTCAAAGGCCTCGGATTTATATTTCATCAAGAAAATGAATCCATACCTAGAGTAATCATCCGTAAAAGTAATGAAATATGAAAAACCGCCTCTTGCATGTGTAGACATTGGACCACATGCATCGCTGTGTATGAGTCCTAAGAGCTCGCTCGCTCTTACTCCATGTCTAGTGAATGGAGACTTTGTCATCTTTCCTTTGAGACATGATTGACAAGTGGCATAAGATTGATATTCGAACGGATCCAAATATCCTTCTCTATGTAACTTAGTTAACCTTGTCTCATTGATGTGACTCAGTCTACAATGCCATAATAAAGCGTGATTTATATCTGGAGACTTTCTTTTTAGTGTGTTCTGGACATTGAAAATCTGTAATTGGTTTAACACTTATATACCGTTATCTAGTGTACCGGACCCAATCAAACCATGATTAAAGTGGATGTTAACAACATCGCTTACAAACGTGAAATCATAACCTTCTTTTGATAACAACGATACTGATATGATATTACACGTTAAACTAGGTACACAAAAACAGTTGCGCAAAACCAAAATATGTCCACTCGTCAATCCAAGGGGATAATCCCCTACGGACACAACATTCACGCTAGCTCCGTTAGCAAACTGGAGGGTCATATCACCAACCTTCAGCACTCTACGGTTTCTCAGTGCCTGCAATGAATTGCATATATGAGATCCTGATCCGGTATCCAATACCCAGGAAGTAGAGTTGATTGACAGACAATTTTCAATTACAAACACACCTGAAGCCGAAGCCACAACTTGCCTCGGGTCCTGGTTCTTGGCAATCCAAGCTTTGCAATCCTTCTTCCAATGGCCTTTCCTACGACAGTGGAAGCACTCGTCCTTTGCCACTACTGGCACCACAACCTTGTTAGTTATATGTATGCCCTAGAGGCCATTACTATACATGAGATGTATATTGTAGTGGATGCTTGGACATATATAGGGAGGACTTTCTTGCTCGACATGATAGTATGCCATCTGGTCACTCTTTACCTTAACGTGTACACTGATTGTCTCTCTGTTACATGTTGGTAAAGCCCTTGGGATGTGTACTTGATGTTAGTGTATATGCCCTAGAGGCCATTACTGTATCATACTAGTTTGTATATTACTTAATGGAAGCTTGGGATATTCACCTTGTATAAACAATCTTGCTCAATATAGTAGTATGCTACTTGGTTTGTTTCTACTTCAATGTGTACATGTGTTTAATTTAGTATATCACCTATACACATTAGTGGAGCGCTTAGGATCTTTGCTTGATTACCAGCGTTGTGATGGCAGTCACACTAGTGGGGGCTGGGTAATCTATAAGCACATCCTTATACAGGTCCCTAGTCGCAGGGCTATCGAGACAGGGCATCGATACTCCGGAGTAGACTAGCGTATGCGCTTCTCATCCCAGTGTGGGAGATGGTCTGTCCCACAGCCATCAGTACGTCGTACTGGAGATAGTATACGGGTGCTCGTTAGGTTACGAGTACACTGGATAGGACTCGTCGGGAACTGACCGGTTGGTATTATACCTATCGACAGTTATCAGTTCCCAGGTGACATGAGTACAGCTTAGTCCGCTGACTTGACACTGTCACTTCGTCTCGAGTGTGTTCCCACTGTACTTTGATTACTACCCTACCACGGCTCAAAGGAGTCGTGCAAACAGGTGGTAGTTGGGTGCGGTCCCGAAGCACTTGGAGGCAGTGACGGTTAGACAGGATTCGTCTCTCCTGGTATTGGGGGTTGACATCGCGCTGTGTCTAGGAGAGCCATTACACGAGTAGTCCCTGGCCAGGGCAATCGAGATATACTGGTAGGCTTCCAGTGTTATCTCAGGGTGTTTTGGGCTTCACTCCGACACGATTTGTACCGCTATTAGGGGACTGACGTTTACCGCCCCCTAGGCCCGCCATGCAATGTATCAGACGAACAGACCGGACTGTACGGAGATTGTCACATTCAGGCTCAGTAGGAGTTCAGATGGGTTTCGCCTCGTCAGTCTTCTTGTCGGCTTCTACCTGGGGACCGTTACGCACAGCTAGTGCCGCTTGCGGTCTGTGGTTAAACCCACTGCCAGCGTAGTGTCGAGTCTTTAGAGTCCCATACAGAAAGCTATTCGCCTTTAGGCAAAAGAGTAGGGGTCGCATGGTTTTGCGGCAGGTCGCATGGTTTTGCGACAGGGTTCGGTCACATCCGTGCACTTGTGCACGTACAGTGTCCGGACAGTTTACACTAGCGGGCTTTGGTTTAGGCCAGATCCTAGTGTATGTATTGGGATTGGATTTATCCAGTTTGTATTCGTGCTCCTCGGAACGCGGATGCGGGTGTGTATGCACAGTTGACGGAGAGACAGAGGCGGAGGATTCTCATTAGGGTTGTTGACCGTTGACGGTTGACTATTGACTTTTGCTCAACCCTAATGAGAATATGATATGTGATTAACAATTATATTAATTAGGTATTATGGTGACATGGTTGTTGAGTTGTTGACTTTGTTGACTTGTTGACTTTTGTTGACTTGTTGACTTTGTTTACCGGTTGACTAGGCTTGACTAGTTGACCATCATGATAACCATAGCTATCATTTCATGGCAAAGACTTTTGCTTGCTTTCTCTTTTGTGCAAAATGAGTGCATGAAATGATATGGCTATGGTTGCTTAAACCATCACATAATACTTGATTGATATGATGTGTTATGATTGTTTTGGATTATGAGAGCCAAATGAGAAAAGTCTTCTCTCATTCTTTCATGATCATTCTCTCTCTTGTTCTTGAGATCTCATCTTCCTCCTCTTGCTCTCCCTCTCTTGAATCTATGGTTCACTTGTCTCATGAGTTGAGAACCAAGAACCATAGATAAAATCCCATACAAACTCTTCTCTACTCACTCTAGTTCACAAGGTTTAGCAAACCAAGTGAACTAGTTTCTTCAAAGACCGAAGAAGAAGCCAAAGGTAGAAGCTTTCGAGGTGGATCTATCTTCGGCGTAAGGAGACGACGGAGTGAAGCCAATCCGGACTACCATCAAGAGTCAAAGAAGAAGGAGTTCAAGAAAGAAAGGTATAACCCCCTAACCGAGTAGTTAGCAACTCGTAGTTAGGTTGTTAGTTAGATGTTTAACAAAGATCCGGGTTTTAAGTCCATGTTACCGCCTCTAAGAAAATCGTTTTTATCAAATTCCGCATGCCCGAAAGTACCGGGAGAGGTAGCATGGACTTACAGTGGTATCAGAGCCTAGTTTAACTCTATCTAACATGTTAGCAAAGTAGCTAGAAGATCGATCAAAGAAAAAGTCCCGAAATGAACCCCGTTTTCAAAGTTGCTGTCGATTTTTTATGTTCTGTAAAATTAATAAATCATGCATCAAAAATCGACTCAGGGTTTTTAGAGTGCACTGTAGAAAGACGGTCCCCTGATATCATCATTGCGCCGCGGAAACGCGGCAATAGCTTGCTATTGCCGCGGTTCCGCGGCCGTCTTGGCTCCTCTCTGGTTGTTCTTTCTACAGTGTGCTTATGGGGGTATTTTAGGAATTTTGGAATATGTATTTTCAGCCCAGTTTTTCCAGAACGAAAATTTTATTTTTTGAGTCCTGAAAATCCGTATTTTTGATCGAACTTCTAAAAGACTTTAGCTGACGGGTTTTTCTGTAATGTGATATTTGTATTGAACGTCTACTAATCGCTATATGTCGATTAGTGGGGGTTATACAAATCTGTGATCTGTAATGTTGCTGGAATGTGTATATGAATATGTTGGATTGTCGCGGGTGAATAGCCGGGGGTTGTGAGACAAGAGTTTTCTTTTCTTTCAATTCATGTAAATTTGTAAATTGATGTAATAATTATTTGTATGGCCGCACAACCGGGTCGGGGTTGTAGCCGTCATTGTATAATTTCTTTTTACTGTTTTTGCTCCTAGGATAGACCCATGGAGGGGGTGCACAAACTACCGGGTATGCCGAAGTGCCGAGTGGCCTACTCACGGGGATGAGGGAGGTTGCTTCGCTTCGGGTACTTGGCGGGTAGTTTGCCGCACCCGTAATGGTCTTGGGTGGGGTTTTGGCTATTCACCGCGACCGTGTAATCTGCTTTTCGTTACAGGCTTGTACGAATTGCAGGTTCCTAGTATATCCAATGTGTTCATCTGTGATCTGAAATGTCTATCATTGCAATATATCTACATATGATATTATTTAGGCGTTGCTTATGTTTTACAGCCGCGCTAGCCCTGCCCCTGCTCTGTCGTTAGTTAAGTAACCTAACGGGTAATGACGAGGCCCCGTGGCGAATGCGAATGGCATAAGCGTACGTCATATTTTGGTTGTTTTCTGCAATGGTAGGACTAAATGATGGGACGCATTAAAAGAACTAATGCAAGAATATCACGCATTAAAAGAACTAATGCAAGAAAATAAACCATGTAAAAGTCGTTGGAACACTTTCGAAAAACCACTCGGTTCTTTTCAAAACAAACTTTTAAAATGCGGAGTTTGAGCCACTCCATTTAAAAGCTATCTCGTTCCATCGACTAAATCAAGTTCACTGCGTTCACGGTTTCGCCAAAACCATTCGTAGCCCTCCGTCGTTTCGCATAAATGGTTAATAGTATTCAAGCTATGTATGTTGGCCAAAGTCAAGGCATAGTGATTGGTAGCTATTGGGTATTCATATGTAGCATAGATAGATGCGTTGGTTTGGGACAGTCGTACTGCCATTTTAGCCAAAGTCAAGGGTGGGTACGGGTGGATCCAAATTAACCTGGATAATGACGGGCAGAACTTGACATGTGACTTATGATATTTTGGCCAAAGTCAAGGTCATAAGAGCATGGGGCAAAAATCCACATCGGGAGTTTCAAAAGAACTGAAACTTGCTAGTGTTGCATACCATTTGGAGTGTGATGATTCTGGTAGGATTCCTTCAGTTTCGTCACGCGATGATATTTGGATCCCGGTCCTACTGTGAGTATATGCTACTCCTCGGGAAATTTCTCACTTAACGATCAATGCTATAAACCTAGTAGGTGTCTAGAAAGGTGTTAGCGGGGCTACGCCCCCAGGGAAAAGAGGTTCTTAAATTAAGGAACTTCGCGAAAGCGTTGGAAAACCTCCCTCGAAGTACCGACACCAGCCTGGCCGAACGGTTAAGCAAGTATTGTACGGTGAGATTGATCCTGACTAATTCTTCCTTTTTGGTTTGAGGAGGGATTCGAGAAACTGTGGGAGCCATCCTGTTTAGACAAATTAAAAACCACTCTAAACTTGCAAGAGCATCGTGCTAAGTGTTTCTTCTTCTCTCTCCTAATTGCAGCAACCAATCGAAATGACTGGACTTAAGTTACTTCTAGATAAAAACATACTGACAGGGCCAAACGACAAAGATTGGCTCAGGAATGTCAAAATGGCAATCACTTACGACAAGCTGGGGTATCTTCTTACCACCAAAGCTCCCCCTATCCCAAGTCCCACCTCCAGCGTCGCGGATAAGGAAATCCGTAAGACCTGGGAGATTGATAGCGCGAAGGCCAAGTGCCTCGTACTTGCCTCGATGGACAACGAACATCAGAGGAGGCACGAGAATATGGACCTTGAATCCATATTTCTCCATACAAAAGAACTGTATGGAGAGCAATCTCGTATCGCAAGATACGAAGTGTCGAAGAAGTTATTTTCGGCAAGGTTGGCCATCGGATCATCGGTAGCGGAACACGTGCTTAAGATGATTGGCTTCATTGAGGAGCTCGCGGAACTTGGAACCACGTTGGAGAATGAGCTCTATACGGACTTGATTCTCCAGTCCCTTCCTTCCACTTACGCCCAGTTCATACTGAACTTCAACTTACAAGAAAAAGAGGTTGAACTTTCAGAGCTCCTCAACATGCTGAGGAGCGCAGAGGGCACCCTACAGAAAGGTAGGGAAACATCCACTTTGTTTGTAGGAGGATCATCTTCTTCTAGGTCCAAGGCGAAAGCCAAGGGAAAGAAGAAGAAAGCCCCCGCCAAACCAAGAGGCGGTGTTAGTAAAATGGATACGAAGGGAAAAGCCAAAGCAACAAAGATAGAGGGGAAGCTTGTGGATAAGGAAGAATGCTTCTATTGTCATAAGAAAGGTCACTGGAAGAATGATTGCAGGGCGTGGAAAGCCAGAACACAGGAATTGAAGCAGGTTGCAGCTTCAGCTTCAGGTGTGTATGTTATTGAAAACTGACTTTCAATAAACTCTACTTCCTGGGTATTGGATACCGGATCAGGATCTCATATCTGTAATTCTTTGCAGGCGTTGAGAAACCGTAGTGTTTTGAAAGCAGGTGACATGACCCTCAGAGTTGCGAACGGAGCTAGCATGGATGCTAAAGCCGTGGGGGACTTGTTAGTTATGTATATGCCCTAGAGGCCATTGTTGTACATATGATGTATATTATGATGGATGCTTAGATATATACAGAGAGGACTTTCTCGCTCGTCATGATAGTATGCTATTTGGTTTCACTTTATCTTAACATGTTGACTTGTATTGGTTTACTGTTTTTCTCTCACATGTTGATAAAGCACTTAGGATCTGTACTCGACTACTGGGGCTATGATGAGATCATACTAGTGGGGCCACGGTAGTCGATGAGTACATCCTATAACTGTTCCTAGTCGAGGGTATATCGAGACAGGGCATCGATACACCAGAGTAGACTAGCGTATACGCATCTTGACCCATATGATGGGCGATGGATGATCCCATATCCATCGGTGTTTGACATCAGAGATGGTGTACGGGTGCTCAGTGGAGACTGGGTACACTGGACGGACTCGCCGAGAACTCCCAGATGGTGATATACCACACGTCAGATAGCAGTTCTCCGGTGACACTGGTACAGGGTAATCTGTAGACCCGAGATCGTCATGGAGTCTTATGTGATTCCCACTGTGCTTTGATTTCCACCTTACCACGTCCAAGAGGGCGTGCAAAACGGTGGCTTTTGGGTACAGTCCCGAATCACATGGAGGCAATGAGCGATAGGAGGGGATTCGTCTCTTCCGGTATAGGGAGTTGATGTTGTGCTGTGTTCGATTGGCTATAACTGGAAGTCCCTGGCCAGGGCTGATATAGAGATTTACTGGTAAGTGTTACTAGTAGTTTCTCGACCCGTTATGAGCCATACATCGACACGACTTATCGGTTACTGGGGTCTGACGTTTACCACCCCTAGACTTGATATGCGACATATCAGACGAACAGACCGGACTGTACGGGAGTGTTACTGATTGGATTCACAGGAGAACGCACAGGCTAGCTTGTTGATCTTCTGATCGCTCAATACCTGGGTGGCTGTTACGTTTAGCTGACCGCTTGCAGCTTATGGGTGTTTGATATGATCATCACCTGCTACCGGCGTATTGACGATTCTTTAGAGTCCTACACAGAGGTTTCTTGGCTCAGGCGAAACGGAGTAGAGGCGCATATGTGATATGTGCAGGACCGAGAATAATGCGATATGAGATACCGTATTATATTCTCGCGATATTTAGATATGAACCGGGTCATCGGATCAAGTGTTGATTCGATGAATCGGTACATGATATATTAGTCGGTAATATTCGATATAGCCGGATCGTAGGATCAAGTGTTGATTCGATGATTTAATGTGTAATAATATATATGATATATTGTATTACATTATCTAATATTGGCTCGCTTTATTATTTCATTTTCTCACTGGATGATACATTGATATATATGCGATATATGTTAATTGTATTATTTTCTTTTGTTGCAAATATATAATATATATATGTGATATATATTATTGTGACATGATATGATTTATTGTTAAACATGTTTAAGGATGATTAAATGAGGTTAGGGTTTGATTAGGGTTAGTTGCTTCATGCACCTTCTAGAAGCAATTTCTTTTGTCATGGTTAAGATATTTGTTGATGACACATTATCTAACCCAACCAAACCCTAACTCTAGTTTATTCTCTACACATTATTAGCCACTCATCCTTGACCATGGTTGATACATCAATCATATACTTTTATTTCTATTCATCACAAAAGGAATTATCATTATCTTTTCCATTATCATCTTCTTCTTCTCTCTTGATTTTGAGCTCACTAGAAATTCCATTTGTGATGATAAATTGTGAGAAAGTGAATTAAAAAGAAAGCATAAATACTACTCTCTCATCCTCATCTCATCTAGCCCATGAGATTAGTGTGTTCATCTCTTTAGAGTGAGAAAGCTTGAGTTATTGGAACTTTGACGTAGATCATCGGAGATTTGGAACACTTCAAGCGAGCATGGATCGTTCAAGTCGTGGAGCCTCTCTTGAGTCCGGGAGATCAAGGATCGCGGCGAAGGGACTTCTACTCGGAGCTTGTGAAGCGAAGGAGCGGACTACAAAGGTTGTAATCCCTCACACTTAGATAAAAAGTTGTTATCTTGCATGCTTAACCCTAATAATCTAGCAAAGATCCTGTCTTTGGGTTGTTCGGCACGTCTAAATTTTTATCCGGGCATGTTTGATGCCTTATGAACCTTCACAAGAGTGCCTAGGAACCCTACAGTGGTATCAGAGCCTAGCTAGAGCATTAGGCGACGTGTTTACGAAGTTAAAACTCCGATCGAACCCGAACCGACAAAATTTACCGCCTCTCTGGAAATTTTTCAAAAACTGGGATTTTTCTGAATTAAAAATACGTAAAAAAATCAGCAGGGAATTCTAAGAATTACCATGAAATAAGGGCCCACAAATCCACCAAACTGCGGCGTAACCGCGGCGGGAACCTGTTTACCGCGGCGGTTCCGCGGCCGAATTGTGGAATTGTGACACGTGGTTTTCATGGTAATATCCGTAGGTGCTTATTGATGCTTCTGGGTATTTTTAAATCTGATTCAAGTGTTGTTTAAATCTGGGGTTTATTTTGTGATCGAAGATTCAATCGGAAAATTTAAATTCGTTGTTTTTCCAGATATTTAGAAATTGTTAAAAAGTTCGAACGGATATCATTAACTCACTTTTTCCCGCCACGTAAAACTTTCAAGTGTTGAATTTTTATCGGGTTTAAATCTTTCGGAAAAATTGTACAAGTTAAGCAGTGGACCCTCTAGAAGACAACAAACCTTAACTCGATTATGTGACCGTCTTGAACTGCCTTTTGAACCTTCGGGTTTGGGGCAGTACGGCGTGCTACATGTGAGGCATTGGCTTGACCCTTCTACGGCTGGATCACCGGTACTGTGACATATTCTGGGATTATTTGAACTCCGCTCAAGTGTTGAGCACTTTAGGAAATTTTGGGTATTTGATTATCTGTTCGGAAAGTTTAATACTGTCTATTTATCTGGAATGTGATACAATATCTGGAATTCATAGAGTTAGGCATGAAATGCGAAGTATGTGATAGTTCGGATTTACGATGTCTAAAGTGATTGTGGATTCCAAATATTGTAGTTTTACACTTTCTTTTCTGTGACCGTAAGTGTAATATGTGATATCGCCGGTTTCGTTGCTATATGTCAACGACAATTGGGATGCGCATATTTACTTACGTTGATGATATGTGATATTATGTGTTGCTGTGATATGTTATATTGGATCGTCGCGTTCTGAATAGCCGGGGGTTTTATGTGAGATGAGGGTTTTTATTTTCATTCATGTAAAATTCAATTGTAATGTAATATTCTTTTATTTGGGGCACTTCCAGGTTGAGGTTGATGTCACCAGTGTATATTATTTACTTTTCCGCATTAGGTAGACCCAAGGAGGGGAGCACAAGTAACCGGGTTCTAGGGTCCAGTGGGAGGCCATCTCGAGGAGTTGAGACCGGGTCTCCTAACCCTAGAATTGGCAGTGTTACTTGCCGCTCTCGTAGGGGTCTTGGGATGTGGGTTTGGCTATTCATCGCGACCGTGGAATCCGTGTTTTATACAGGCTCGTATTGAAAACACGGACGTCCTAGTATATCCAATATTTCATATATGTTCTTCTGCTGCAATGTTCTGTGATGAGATCATATTACTGCCTGAGACGAATGCTTATACTATATATATATATATATATATATATATATATATATGCTGATATATAAATATTACTGCTTTCGTTTCTTCTGTGATGCTTAGGAAGCATAAGCTGATGGGATTTTTATTAATGAGATTAATAAAAGGAAAAGAAACCTAAAGATGTTGTAGAATCAAAACTTTATAAAAGGGGTAGCTACAGTTTTTCTTTGCACAGTGATATATATGATATATCCTGCACCTTATTCGATGAGGAAAGAGCCGACGATCCCTTCACCGGGAGTGACCTCTTTAGCGAAACTGGCAGATGCTACAAAACTCGGTTTGTCTTTTGATTGCTTTTAGTGTTTTGCTTTGCACAGCGGTATATATGATATATCCTACACCTTATTCGATGAGGAAAGGGCCGACGATCCCTTCACCGGGAGTGACCCCTTTAGCGAAACTAAGAAAAGCCTCAAAAACACCCCTTTTCAAAAACTACTCGATTCTACGACGATATCAAGTTCATTACGCTAAGGGTTTTCTGAAAAACCTGCGTAGCCCTCCGTCATTTCAGATAAGTAATATTTAGTATTCGTGCTACGGTAGTTTGGCATGCGTCAAGGCGTAGCGTACGGTAGCTGATTATTACTTATCTGCAGCATGAGATGCGATTGGATTAGGGTATTCGTACGGCGTTGTTTGGCATGCGTCAAGGGTCGTACGGATGGGTTTAATTCAATCACGAAATGTACGGGTTGAACTTGACTAGCGGACTATGGGTTGTTTGGCATGCGTCAAAGTCATAGCACGCTAGGGGTAAAAGTTTTATCGGGTTTCAAGTGTTGAAATTTGAAATGAGATTGCATACCTCCTATGAGATAGTTGGATCCCGATACCCACTGCGAGTAAGTGTTACTCCTGGGAGAGTTTTACACAGGACAATTAGTCGATCAAGTAGGTGTCTAGAAAAGTGTTAACGGGGTTACGCCTCTGGGAAAACGAGGTTTACTTTAATTAGGTCCGTGCGAAAGCACGGGGAACCTCCCTCAAAGTACCGACACTGATCTGGCTGAAAGATTGACGAAATTATAGGGTGTAATTAATCCCGGCTAATCTTACCTTTTTAGGGTTTGAAGGTAGATTTGATAAAAACAGTGGGAGACATCCAGATTAGATAAGATAATAACCAATCTAATCTTGCAAGAGCATACACTAAAGTGTTTTCTTCTCTCTCTCTTCAGGTAGCGACCATGTCAGGCCATAATCAAGATAATAATATTGATGTATTGACTAAACCCGATTATTATACTGTGCAAGGGAACGTTGGACCCGTTCTTTCTTATAAGAGTTATAAAACTGAACAGGAAACAGGAGAATATCTGGATTCTCAAGCCGCCCAAAAGAACATGCATGTTGATGCATCTTCTTCAGGTGTGTTAGTTATTGAGAACTGTTTCTCAGTTCACCCTACGTCCTGGGTATTAGATACCGGATCAGGATCACACATATGTAAATTGTTACATGGGCTACGAAAAGGTAGAGAACTGGGAAAAGGTGATCATTCCGTTCAAGTAGGGAACGGTGCAAGTGTTGTAGCCAAAGCAGTTGGCGAATATCACCTAGTATTGCCAAGTCGTAATACACTGATTCTTAATGAGTGCTATTATATACCGAACATGATGTGCAACATTATATCAGTTTCTTTATTGAGTAAAGAGGGATATAATTTTGTAGTACCGGATAATGTTATGAACATCTTCCTAAATCAAAAGTTGATTGCATCAGGCTCGTTACATAATGGCATATTCATTCTCAATCAAAATACAGTCCTCAATATACAAAACACACACAAGAGAAAAAGTTCAGAAATGAACGAATCCTACTTGTGGCATTGTAGACTTGGTCATATCAATGCGACACGACTGGCTAAGTTACATAAGGATGGTTATTTGAATCCGTTCGAATTATCATCTTATGATACTTGCCATTCATGTCTCAAAGGAAAAATGACCAAAGCTCCGTTTAGTGGACACGGAGAAAGAGTTACAGAACTCTTAGGACTGATATATAGTGATGTATGCGGTCCCATGTCTACGCATGCTAGGAACGGTTCTTCCTACTTCATTACATTCACTGACGATCTCTCTAGATACGGACATGTGTTTCTGATGAAACACAAGTCTGAAGCTTTTGAGAAATTCAGAGAATATAAGCACGAAGTAGAGAACCAAATGGGAAAAAATATTAAAATTCTTCGATCTGATCGAGGAGGTGAATACTTAAGCGGTGAGTTCCTAGATTATCTAAAAGAGAATGGGATTCTCTCTCAGCTTACTCCTCCTTATACACCACAGCACAACGGTGTATCGGAGCGGAGGAACCACACCCTATTAGATATGGTGCGCTCTATGATGAGTACAGCTGAGTTACCTATTTCCTTTTGGGGGTATGCGCTTGAGACAGCCATAGACCTATTGAATAGAGTTCCTACCAAATCTGTGCCTACCACTCCATATGAGATATGGAAAGGGAAGAGACCACATCTTAATTATATTAAGATATGGGGTTGTCCGGCCTATGTCAAAAGACAAAATCCGGACAAATTCGAGGCAAGATCTGTCTTATGTAAGTTTGTAGGATATCCCAAAAATTCACAGGGGTATATCTGTTAGTGTATATGCCCTAGAGGCCATTATTGTATCATACTAGTTTGTGTATTACTTAATGGAAGCTTGGGATATTTACAGTTGTATATACAATCTTGCTCGAAATGGTAGTATGCTACTTGGTTTGTCTCTGCTTTAATATGTGCATGTGTTTCTTTTAGCATATTGCTGGTATACATATTAGTAGAGCCCTTAAGATCTTTGCTTGATTACCAGCGTTGTGATGGCGCTCGCACTCGTGGGAGCTGGGTAATCTATAAGCACATCCTTATACAGGTCCCTGGTCGTTGGACTATCGAGACAGGGCATCGATACTCCGGAGTAGACTAGCGTATACGCTTCTCATCCCAGTGTGGGAGACGGTCTGTCCCACAGCCGTTAGTACGTCGTACTTGGGATAGTATGCGGGTGCTCGTTAGGTTACGAGTACACTGGACAGGACTCGTCGGGAACTGTTGGTTGGTAATATACCTATCGTCAGTTATCAGTTCCCAGGTGACATGAGTACAGCTTAGTCCGCTGACTTGACACTGTCACTTCGCCTCGAGTGTGTTCCCACTGCACTTTGATTACTACCCTACCACGGCTAAAAGGAGTCGTGCAAACAGGTAGTTTTTGGGTGCAGTCCCGAAGCACTTGGAGGCAGTGACGGTTAGACAGGATTCGTCTCTCCCGGTATTGGGGGTTGACATCGCGCTGTGTCCAGGAGAGCCATTACACGAGTAGTCCCTGGCCAGGGCAAGCGAGATATACTGGTAGGTTTCCAGTGTTATCTCAGGGTGTTCTGGGCTACACTCTGACACGACTTGTACCGCTATTAGGGGACTGACGTTCACCGCCCCCCTAGGCCCGCCATGCGATGTATCATACGAACAGACCGGACTGTACGGAGACTGTCACATACAGGCTCAGTAGGAGTGCAGATGGGGTTCACCTCGTCAGTCTTCTTATCGACATCTACCTGGGGACCGTTACGTACAGCTAGTGTCGCTTGCGGTCTGTGGTTAAACCCACTGCCAGCGTAGTGTCGAGTCTTTAGAGTCCCACACAGAGAGCTATTCGCCTTTAGGCAAAATGAGTAGAGGTCGCATGGTTTTGCGACAGGGTTCGTTCGCATCCGCGCACTTGTGCACGTTTGCTGTCCGGACAGTTTATACTAGCGGGCTTTGGTTTAAGCCGGATCCTAGTATATGATTTGAGATTGGTTTTTCTCAGTGTATTCGTGTTCCTCGGATCACGAATGCGGGTGCGTATGCACAGTTGCTTGAGATTGGGGGAGAGGACCTTGTTTAGGGTTAATGGCTATTGTCATTTTATTAACCCTATTGCTTATGTGTGTATTATAGTTAATTGATAATTAGCTTAATAATTGTGCATGGTTGTTATTGTTGACCATTTGACTTCATTGACTTGTTGACCTAGTTGACAACTTGACCATAATCATTTCATCTGGAAGATGCTCTTTGATCCTTGCAATTTGCATTAATATTGAAATGATAATGGTCATGTCTTGATAAAACCATGACAATTTTCTAGCTAATTATTGAATTAAAATATTACACACATATTAGTGAGAATGGCTCACTAATAATTCATTCTCTCATATCATTTCTCTCTCTCTTGCTCATCCTCTCCCTCAAGCTCTCTCCCTCTCATGTGTTGAGAAACAAAAAGATTGAGAAAAACCCTCACTTGATCTTCTCTACTCTCTTCTAGGGTTCAAGTCTTAGCATTTCTTGCACTCTAGTTACTCCTAGCTTGGAGTTGAAGCTAAAGGTCGAGGCTTTCGGGTGGATCCTTCTTTGACGGGAGAAGACAAGCAAGGTGACCTCTTTCTACCATTCCAAGGAGCAAGGAGAGAAGGACTTTGAGCTCAAGGTATAACCTTTCCATCACTTAGCTAGTTACTAGTTAGGGTTAGCTTGTTTTTGTTTAGCAAAGATCCTTAAAGCTTGGTCCATGTTGCCTATAGTTGATAAAAATCCAATTTTTATTATGTTTTCCGTCTCCCCGTAAGCACCGGGGTAGGCAACGTGGACTTACAGTGGTATCAGAGCCTAACTAAACATAAACTAGCTAAGTAGTAAAGTGTAACGAAGTTTCGAAACCGGAAAATCGAAAAACCAAACTCACAAAACCCTAAGTTTCTGTTAATTTTTTTTCTGGTCAAAATAAAATTTGTCATACACCAAAAATTATCTCAGGGTTTTGTGTAGAAAACCACCAAAGACGAACCAGAGAGGCGACCAAAGGGCCGCGGATCCGCGGCAATAGGAAGCTCTTGCCGCGGAACCGCGGCCGTCTTGTCCCCTCTCTGCTTCGATTTTGGTGCAGTGTGTTTCTGTGTTGGTTTTGGGATTTTTAGGATATGTTATAAGTGCCCAAATTTTCCAGAACTAAAATTTACTTTTGGGGGCCTATAAATCCGTATTTTTTTCGGAACTTCACTACACTTTAACTATATCGGTTATATCTGTGATGCTTGTATGTATTGAACGTCGGCTAATCGCTATAAGTCGATTAGTCGGGGTTATACATCTCTGTGATCTGTGATTGTTATTGGTTTGTGGATATGAATGGATTGGATTGTCGCGGGTGAATAGCCGGAGTGGATGTGAGATGAGCGTTATTTTTCTTTCATTCATTTGTAACATGTAAATTGATGTAATAATATTATTTGTATGGCCGCACAACCGGGTCGGGGTTGTAGCCGTCATTGTATAATTCTTTTTACTGTTTTTGCTCCTAGGATAGACCCATGGAGGGGGTGCACAAACTACCGGGTATCTCGAAGTGCCGAGTGGCCTACTCACGGTGGTGAGGGAGGTTGCTTCGCTTCGGGTGCTTGGCGGGTAGTTTGCCGCACCCGTAGGGGTCTTGGGTGGGGTATTGGCTATTCACCGCGACCGTGTAATCCGCTTTACGTTGCAGGCTCGAACGCATTGCGGATTCCTAGTATATCCAATGTATTCATCTGTGATCTGTAATGTCTATCATTGCTATATATTTATATATAATAACTATTTAGGCGTTGCTTATGTTTTACAGCCGCGCTAGCCCAGCCCCCGCTCTGTCGTTAGTTAAGTAACCTAACGGGTGATGACGGGGCCCCGTGGCGAATGCGAATGGCATAAGCGTACGTCATATTTTGGTTGTTTTCTGCAATGGTAGGATTAAATGATGGGACGCATTAAAAGAACTAATGCAAGAAATAAACCAAGTAAAAGTCGATTGGAACACTTTGAAAACCACTCGGTTTTTTTTCAAAAACTAAACTTTTAAACGCGGAGCTTGAACCACTCCTTTTAAAAGCTATCTCGTTCCATCGATTATATCAAGTTCACTACGTTCACGGTTTCGCCAAAACCATCTGTAGCCCTCCATCATTTCGGTTAAATATTCAGTAGTATTCAAGTTATGTATTTTGACCTCACGCCAAGGCATAGTGATTGGTAGCTGCCGGATATTTATCCGTTGCATAGATAGAATGCGTTGATTTGAGACAGTCGTACTGCCGTTTTGGCCTACGTCAAGGGTAGGTACAAGTGGGTTCAAATTAACCAGGATAATGATGGGAAGAACTTGACATGTGACTTATGACATTTTGACCTCACGCCAAGGTCATAAGAGCATGGGGCAAAAATCCACATCGGGAGTTTCATAAGTACTGAAACTTGCTAGCGTTGCATACCATTTGGAGTGTGATAATTCTGGTAGGATTCCTTCGGTTTTATCACGCGATGATATTTGGATCCCGATCCTACTGTGAGTATATGCTACTCCTCGGGAAAACTCTCACTTAACGATCAATGCTATAAACCTAGTAGGTGCCTAGAAAGGTGTTAGCGGGGCTACGCCCACAGGGAAAAGAGGTTACTTAATTAAGGAACTTCGCGAAAGCGTTGGAAAACCTCCCTCGAAGTACCGACACTGGCCTGGCTGAACGGTTAAGCAAGTATTGTACGGTGAGAATGATCCTGGCTAATCCTTTTCTTTATGGTTTGAGAAGGGATTCGAGAAACAGTGGGAGCCATCCAGTTTAGACAAACTAAAAACCACTCTAAACTTGCAAGAGCATCATGCTAAAGTGTTTCTTTTCTCTCTCCTAATTGCAGCGACCATTCAACATGACCGGACTTAAGTTACTATTAGACAAAAATATATTGACAGGGCCAAACTACAAAGATTGGCTCAGGAATGTCAAGATGGCTATCACTTATGACAAGCTGGGGTATATACTTACCACCAAAGCTCCCCCTGTCCCAGGTCCCACCTCCAGCGTCGCGGATGTAGAAATCCGTAAGACATGGGAGATAGATTGCGCGAGGGCCAGATGCCTCGTACTAGCCTCGATGGACAACGAACATCAGAGGAGGCACGAGAATATGGACCTAGAGTCCATATTTCTCCATACAAAAGAACTGTATGGAGAGCAGTCTCGTATCGCTAGATACGAAGTGTCGAAGAAGCTTTTTTCGGCAAGGTTGGCCGTCGGATCATCGGTAGCGGACCACGTGCTTAAGATGATCGGCTACATAGAGGAGCTCGCGGACCTTGGGACCACGTTGGAGAATGAACTCTATACCGATTTGATTCTCCAGTCCCTTCCTTCCACTTACGCCCAGTTCATTCTTAACTTCAACATGCAAGGAAAGGAGGTTGAACTTGCCGAACTTCTGAACATGTTGAGGACTGCTGAGGGCACCCTACAGAAGGGTAGGGAGACATCCACTTTGTTTGTAAGAGGATCTTCCTCTTCTAGGTCCAGGGCGAAAGCCAAGGGCAAGAAGAAGAAAGCCCCCGCCAAACCAAGAGGCGGTGTCGGTAAAGTGGATATGAAGGGAAAGGGTAAAGCAACAAAAGTAGCGGGGAAGCTAGTAGGGAAGGAAGAATGCTTCTATTGTCACAAAAGTGGTTACTGGAAACAGGATTGCAAGGCTTGGAAAGCCAGAACACAGGATTTGAAGCGAGTTGCAGCTTCAGCTTCAGGTGTGTATGTTATTGAAAACTGTCTATCAATAAACTCTACATCCTGGGTATTGGATACCGGATCAGGATCTCATATCTGTAATTCTTTGCAGGCGTTGAGAAAGCGTAGAGTTTTGAAGGCAGGTGACATGACCCTCAGAGTTGCGAACGGTGCTAGCATGGATGCTGAGGCCGTGGGGGACTATCACCTGGGATTATCAGATGGAAACTTTTTGGTTTTGCGTAGTTGTTATTATGTACCAAATGCAACCTGTAATATCATTTCTGTATCTTTATTATCTAAAGAAGGTTATGAATTTGCATTTGTAAGTAATGTAGTGAACATTCACCTTAATCAAGTTTTGATTGGGTCAGGTACATTGAACAACGGTATATACGTTTTAAACCAACCACAGGTTTTCAATATCCAGAATACACACAAAAGAAAGTCTCCAGAAATTAATAAAACTTTCTTATGGCATTGTAGACTGGGTCACATCAATGAGAGAAGATTGACTAAGTTACATACTGAAGGATATTTAGATCCGTTCGAATATCAATCGTATGCAACTTGTCAATCCTGTCTCAAAGGAAAGATGACAAAGGCTCCGTTTTCTGGACACGGAGAAAGAGCGAGCGAGCTCTTGGGACTCGTGCACAGCGACGTGTGCGGTCCAATGTCTACACATGCGCGAAGCGGTTTTTCTTACTTCATTACTTTTACGGATGATTTCTCAAGATTCGGACATGTCTTCTTAATGAAGCATAAATCCGAAGCTTTTGATAAGTTCCAGGAATATAAGAATGAAGTAGAAAAACAAACAGGCAAAAGTATCAAGATCCTAAGATCGGATCGAGGAGGAGAATACTTAAGTGCCGAATTCCTGAATTACTTAAAAGAGAATGGAATTCTCTCTCAGCTTACTCCTCCATACACTCCGCAACATAACGGTGTATCGGAGAGACGGAACCGAACCCTATTGGATATGGTACGGTCCATGATGAGTAACGCTGAGTTACCGCGATCGTTCTGGGGATATGCGCTAGAAACAGCTGCATATCTTTGTAAGTGCACGGCGGCGCCCCGGCCGTCGATCCGACGGCCAAATGCGGAAACGGTGATAAACTTTAATTTTGCGGACTTAGCAAACCGGCACCACCGCGCACTAAACCCCGGATCATGCCATTAAACTAGTCTAAGCTAACAAGAGAATGAGTTAGAGATGTACCGACTGATCCGAGTCCTCCGGTCTTCATCTCCTCTCCGATCTCCTCACGGGATCTCCGGTCGTCGCCTCCTCGCCGGAAGGGCACCACGTCGCCTGCATCTTTTACGGGCTCCCGCCTCTATACCGAGGCAACTCGGGCGCGAAGCTGGCGAATCGACGCGTCCAAGATTTGCTGTAGGAAGTGTAGTGTAGAGTCATAGTCTCACTTTTAGGGTATTGGTTGCCTTTTGAAGATGGAGGAATGAAGGTATGAAAAATGGTGCTTTCATTTTTCCTTGTATCAAAAATGAGATGAATGAATGCTACTCTCTCAAAGATGAAGATGAAGCTCTCTCATTTTGCTCTCTTTTCTTCTTCTCTCTTTTTTTTTTCTTTTTCTTCTCACTTATGAAAAACTTATCATTCAAAATGAGAATGGTGGAGGAGAGGTTATGAAGCAAGAAGGGAGGTGAGTGTAGGAAGTGAAAAGAGGTGACCACATCCTAGACATAAAAACATCAACCATGCTTTTCTTTCCATCAAAACCATACCCTTTCCAATCTCATTTAAAGCAAGTGATGGAGAGAATCAAAGATGCTATCATAATCTCTACAATTGCAATAAAACCCCTCCACTAAAGTTATTTGCACAATTGCAAATAACCCCCTCCATCGGAAAAGTCCGGTCGGGAAAGAACAAAGGAAAACCGGCCGGAACGGAATGCAAACTGGCAACTCCAGAAAACTGGTCCCGTAATAAATTACAGGAAAACCCCATACTGTGCATACACACCCGCATCTGTATTCCGTCCGGATACAAATGCAATGAGACAAAATCTACACTGTACTAAACTAGGACCGGCTTAAACCAAAGCCGGCTAGTAATATCCGTTCGATCCTGATCCGTGCAATACCGCACGTATCTGATCGAACCCTGCCATATAACCATACGGCAACTAGTACAAACTGTCCGATCCTGATCCGTGCAATACCGCACGTATCTGATCGGACCCTGCCATATCTCCATACGGCCTCTACAGCGTTTCGCCCGAAAGCTGAGTAACTGAAAGTGTGGTGGACTCTAAAGACTCGTCAATACTATGGCTGTGGATTTAACCACTAGCACGTCAGAGGTATAAGCCAATACGTGACGGGCCACCAGCTATTGACTAAAAGGGACGTCGATGAGCGAACTCATCCTGACACCCTACTGAGCCTGTCAGTGACAATATCCGTACAGTCCGGTCCGTTCGTCTATGAGCATCGCATGTCGGGCCTAGGGGGTTGGCAAAAGTCAGACCCCCAAAAGCGGTACAAGTCGTGTCGGAGTATAGCCCAGAACACCCTGAGATACTACTGGAATACCTACCAGTAAATCTCCTGCCTTGGCCAAGGTCTTCGTGTAATGGCTCTCCTAGACACAGCGCGACCTCACCCCCAATACCGGGAGAGACGAAACCCCCGAAGATCCGCTCACTGCCTCCATGTGGCTCGGGACTGTACCCAACTAAAAACCTGTTTGCACGACTCCTTTGAGCCGTGGTAGGGTAGTAATCAAAGCACAGTGGGAACTCACACGAGACAAATGACGATCCCCAGGTCGATGAACTAACCTGTACACATGTCACCTGGGAACTGCTATCTGACGTCAGGTATAAGACCAACTAGCATGTTCCCGGCGAGTCCTGTCCGGTGTACTCATAACCCAATGAGCACCTGTATACATCTTAGGTGAACCAACTGACACCAGTGGCTTGTGAGACCGGCCACCGCCCCTCGTCGGGGTCTCGACTGTATACACTAGTCTACTCTGGAGTATCGATGCCCTGTCTCGAAACTCCTACGACTAGGGACCTTTTAAGGATGCGCTTATAGACTCCAGCTCTCACTTATATGATCGCCCTCATACTGCTGGCAGTCAAGCAAGAATCCTAGGGGCTCTATCAACGTGCAATAGCGACATGTCATGTCACCTAAAGCAGTACACGATGATAAAGGTAAACCAGATAGCGTACTATCATCTCGAGTAAGACTGTCTTCCCGGGATAGGTCCTCCCTCAATCATTGCAATCACGTGCCTGTGACCCAATAATTGACTCTGAGGGCACTATCTCCAACAATATCCCACTTGCACTCAAGGCTAATTATTGCGATGTCGCATACTCACAGCCCGTGTGATACCGAACACCCAACTCCTCTACTTGTCAGTCTCACAAAGCCCGTTTGCGAAACTATTGCGTTCGAGGAATAGCCTTAGTGAGTGGATCCGCTCTGATGTTTCTTTCTATGTCTCTCTATATCTCAAGTTCGCGGAGAAAACCATCTCCCGAAATGAGCAATACCTCTCTTAGTATGTCTGGATGTCTGATGGGACCTAGCTCATAAATAAACTCCAAATCCAAACTTCTTAGACTGTATCGTCAACTGAACTTAATCAGTTTCCTGCGCCATGCCACCCTCAGTATTGCCTTGGACCACCTGTCCAAAATACTGCCCCTCGTCAGAAGGAAAAATATAACTCTGACAACCTCCTTGTCGTCCATGTCACCTTGGAAGCCTGAAATGATAACGGTCTCCCAAAGGAGAATGCTGCTATCATATCCCTAGAACATCCACTTATGTTCTAAAACTGCCTCCGACTGTTTCTCCAGGATTGGATGAATATCAACTTATTGCATCTACTGCAAGAACAACATCTGGTGTGGTACTTGACATCTCATGATTGACTCAATTGCCTAAGCAAGTGATCTGCCAATCATGCGTATCCCTCTCCCCTTTAGTCTGTAAGACACTTTTAGAGAGGGTGACTCCATTACCTGCAGGTATACTACCGTGCCAGGAGTCGTCCATTCTAAATACTCTTAGAATGCTGTCTAAGTACCCTGATTGGGAAACCACCCAAATCTAGATCTAAAAACCAGTATGTCTGATATAATGTCCAAGTCCTATGTGGAGAAACGACTGTGTGACGACCAAAGTATAACCGATCGTAGTATAGGAATATCACTTCCTACTACCTTCTCAACAGATCCATCCCCTATTCTGATGACGTCAAACCCATGACTGTCACATCAGAAATAGATGATCTATCTCCGCTACATCTGCTTTAGTCTATAAATAGACATAAGTCTGATGTCCACCAATGCTTCCGCTGCTCCCACTGACTACGACAACCCTCTGCCAGAGTCATACAGACGTGCACTTCTAAAACTAGTTTAGAACGACGCTATACTCATCCTCCAGCCGGGTCTCGCAGCCTGGAACAACAACAATGGCGAGTGTGGGTAAACAAGAACTTCCCTGTCACCGTCCTTGAGGCTACCGGAGTACCTCTCGGGTGCCTGAAGTTACCCACCTTATCTGCGGAGTGGCCAATGGAATGTCAAATCAGATTGAATCTTTAGGTTCCTTATCAAATCTTCAGTAATCGTTTGCGGTTCTGGAATCAGTTCCAGTTCTACCATACTCCCACTACTGTTTTTGAAAAAAAAATCCATTTTTAATAAAACTGTGGCGAGTTTAGAACAATATTTCTATTGATCTGCCAGATGGTAGAAAGTCAACCCTCGTCATAGCCTGGGTCAACCCACAAACAGCCATTACAGAAACGTGCCTTGAGTTATCCAGAGTCTGGTTTTAATCATAAGCCGGACAACTCCCCGTACCTTAACAATGTTAAGATATGAACTGTGCTATATCCAATATAGAACCAGAGGCACTGATTTAATTTAACCAGATTCAAATCATGCAGCTGTCTCCAGTGCATGTCAACTAAATGGAGAGAGGCCGATCAGCGTCACTCAACTTAGGAATGCTTCCAATTATGAGTAACCTGAAAAAGAAGCAATTTCTCTTTATCATTACTATCAACTGAATACCATACACAAGTATCTACATCTTCGATCACTTTGAAGAATCCCGATACTTGCTACACCTGGTTCTCTACTCTATTCAAATACCTATAACTCCTCAAAACTTAGACCCTGTGTTTCAACGAAACACATGTCTAAGAACTAGAGAAGTTAAAAGTAAACAGAATATAGTATGAGGACCAACCCCTCTGTCCTAATGGACACTGGACAACATACAATAGTCTGTATAAGTCCACTGAGTCTAATAACTCTTTCACTGTGTGTCGTAGGTTGGAAAACTGTACTTATGGTTAAGAAGAATTACACCGCTGTTTAATGCTCCTTACCTAACCATCCACTGATATAGGTAAATGTCATCGACATAATATCAAAAGATATATCTCACTCTATGAAAATAGACGTACAGATATATCAATTTGAAATTGGTGCACAACAGTGGATATTCAAAACCAAATATTTGCCGACCGGCAAACAGCCCAGATGATCTCCTCAAATATCACCGATTACAACGAATCCCGATATAATGAGGATGATCACCCAATTCCCAATAACTTACTCCCACTCACCATCTGTAAAACCATACAGATGTGAGAATCAAACCTGGTAAATACATACCCTGGAGCAAGTGTGTAATCAGGAAATCAGTTTTCTTTTAACAGTACACAGTGAAACTGAAACATTGAAATGTTTCGGTGGGGTATCCCGGTATTCTTAGTAATGCCTCTACCATTATCCAGATTCACAACTATAACCGTATAATTCTTTGCCACCTCTCCAAATCCCTTTATATGTCTTTAGTCATTACCTTCTGCACACCCCTTAGGCCAAATGGTTTTCTTCCTTCCCTACCGTTCGACACCAGCCTATGGTTTGGAAGAAGACTATCCAAAAAGCATAAAAGGGTGTACTGTCCTAATCCTAGGAGCACTCGCAACGCGAGAGAAGGTGAAGATAAAAGACACTTGAATGTACTTTATTCCTATTTCTCCTGGACCAGAATCCATCCCCGAACTAGAACAAGTTCCTTTCGAGTTCGTATATAACCATACGATGGAGTATCCAATAAACTGTGGATCTTCGTAGTGATACGGAGTGTCCTGGAGAAATACAAAGGTGATTTTAGGGTTGGCGAAGAAATACTTGGTTTGGTCGTGAATATCAGTCGCAACTTACTTTGCCCTCTTACTAATCCCTTGATTTGTCTGAACTTAATACCTTCTGTACACCGTTTAGGCTAACTGGTTTTCTTCATTCCCTACCGGTCGGCACCAGCCTATGGTTTGGAAGAAGACTATCCAATTTGCGTAATAGGTGTACTACTCCTAAACCAAGGAGTACTCGCAACATGAGAGAGGGTGAAAAGAAAAGACAACTGAATAATCCTATCCGTTTTCTCCAGAACCAGAAACCATCCTCGAATTACTTCGAGTTCGTATCTAACCATACGATGGTTTTGTCCAATGGAAGTGGACGTTCGCAGTAATACGGGGTGTCCCGGAGAAAAGGGTAAAAGTAGGAGTGGCAATGAGGTCTGCAACTCTGACAATCCAAAAGCCAGTGTCAAGAAGGTTCGGTCAACTTGGTCACTGAGTCATAGTCTTAGGGTCGGGTCAATGGTCGCTGCCAGAGAGAGAGAAAAGAAACACTCAGCGTGCACTCTTACCTAGATCAGAATGGTTACCAATTTATCTAATCTGGAAACCTCCCACTGTATCTCAAATTCTCCTCCAAACCTAAAAGAAGAATTAGTCGGGGTCACCCGAGGAGTAAACCAACTCATCAGTGGGAATCGGGATCCAACTATCATCGCATGATAACGTGACGGAATCCGCTCACGGTATCACACACCAGAAGGTATGCGCATATCTGGCAAGTTTCAGTTCTTTTGAAACTCCCGATGTGATTTCTGCCCCATGCTCTTATGACCTTGGCGTGAGGTCAAAATATCATAAGTCACATGTCAAGTTCTTCCCATCATTATCCAGGTTAATTTGAACCCATCCGTACATACCCTTGACGTAGGCCAAAATAGTAGTACGACTGTCCCAAACCAACGCATCTATCTATGCTGCAGATAAATACCCGGCAGCTACCAAACACTATGCCTTGGCGTGAGGTCAAAATACATAGCATGAATACTGCCGAATATTTAACTGAAATGACGGAGGGCTACGAATGGTTTCTGGCGAAAACCTTTAACGTAATGAACTTGATATCGTTGAAGGAACGGATAGCTTTTTACAAAATATAGTGACGAAAACCTTTACTAAAGAGGTCACTCCCGGTGAAGGGATCTCGGCTCTTTCCCCGTAGAATGGGGTGCAGGATATTCCATCTGAATACCACGGTGCAAAGCAAAAGTAATCGGCTATAGTGAAGTTAATGCCCTGACGCAAACTTCTGTCCAAGGGGTCACTCCCGGTGAAGGGATCTCGGCCCTTGCCTCGTCGACTGAGGAGCAGGATATTCCAAATGAATACCACGATGCAAAACAAAAGTGAACGTCCTTGCAATAACAGCTTTTGAAAAGTGTTCCAACAACATCAGAATAGGTTTGTTTAACTTGCATTGATCCAAATCAATGCAGTCCCATCATTGAACACACCACAAAGAACGAAAATATACTGACGTACGTATGTGCCATCCGCATTCGCCACTGGGTCCCATCATCACTCGTTAGGTTAGCTTACTAACGACAGAGCGGGGACTGGACTAGCGCGGATGAAAAACATATACAACATCTACTAATATATATACCAATATATAGTATTTCGCTCAAGGCGTGAAAAGAAATGCAACATCACAGAAATGTACAGCATCACAGAACAATACAGATATCTGGGATCCCCGGGTTTCACAGAGCCACTACTGAAACCCGACGTTCCCCTGGTCGTGTGGATAGCCTGTGCAATGAAATCCTAGACCCCTACGGGCGCGGCAAGTCACCCGCCAAAACCTGAAGCGAGGAAGCCCCCTTCAGCTCCGTGAATGGACCACCCAGCACTCCACGGAATCCGGCAACTTGGGCACCCCTCCTGGGTCAACCTGTACCCCCTACGAGTGCGGCGAATAGCCCGCCAATCCTAGAGTGAAGCCCCCTCAGTCCCAATGCCATGAGATGCGGGCTTGTTGCCCTCTAGAACCCGGCCATCCGTGCACCCCACCGCGGGGTAATCCTAGTACAGAAAGTAAAATATACATACACCGGGTACATCGACCGCAACCAGGTCGTGCCCCAAAAGAATAATACAAACAGGCAGTGACGGCAGTCCACATGTCGGACGCTCGCCCCGCAATATCAAATGTACATAATACAATAGCATTGTACTAGCATTGCATCCAGGCTATCCCCCACGACCGATCCACAACATCACAGCATAAACATAGAACATCAACGTGAAAGTCACGTTCGCAAATCCGTCTAACCGGGCTATAGCAGTTAGACGGGATTTACCGATCGAGTGACATTCACGGTCGCAGATATAATGTAAATACTGTGAAAAATGTGTTTAAAATTTTCCGATTGACCAAAAATTAACAAGTGGGCCCCCAATCAAAACTGTAGCACTCACAGAAATCCTGGGCCCAATTTTAATATTCCAAAACCCATATTTTAAGCCCAGAAGGCCTCTGAAAAAATTTGGTGAAGTGATCTCCACAGTGTGCGGCGGAAGGGCGGTGGGAAGGGGGTTTTCGCGGCGCTTCCGCGCTCCCACTGTGGAGTTACTTCGTCGAATTTTTACAGAGTTCTTAGATTTTCCAGTACATCAATATTTTACAACCTGAAAAATTTTTAGACTTCAAAAAATTTCAACAGAAACTGATGTGAAGAAAAAATACGGTTTTTGGAATTTTGGTCGATCGGAACTGAAAAACACATCAAACCAAGCTAGACGAAGTTAATGGCGAGGCTCTGATACCACTGTAAGTGCACGGCGGCGCCCCGGCCGTCGATCCGACGGCCAAATGCGGAAACGGTGATAAACTTTAATTTTGTGGACTTAGCAAACCGGCACCACCGCGCACTAAACCCCGGATCATGCCATTAAACTAGTCTAAGCTAACAAGAGAATGAGTTAGAGATGTACCGACTGATCCGAGTCCTCCGGTCTTCATCTCCTCTCCGATCTCCTCGCGGGATCTCCGGTCGTCGCCTCCTCGCCGGAAGGGCACCACGTCGCCTGCATCTTTTACGGGCTCCCGCCTCTATACCGAGGCAACTCGGGCGCGAAGCTGGCGAATCGACGCGTCCAAGATTTGCTGTAGGAAGTGTAGTGTAGAGTCATAGTCTCACTTTTAGGGTATTGGTTGCCTTTTGAAGATGGAGGAATGAAGGTATGAAAAATGGTGCTTTCATTTTTCCTTGTATCAAAAATGAGATGAATGAATGCTACTCTCTCAAAGATGAAGATGAAGCTCTCTCATTTTGCTCTCTTTTCTTCTTCTCTCTTTTTTTTTTCTTTTTCTTCTCACTTATGAAAAACTTATCATTCAAAATGAGAATGGTGGAGGAGAGGTTATGAAGCAAGAAGGGAGGTGAGTGTAGGAAGTGAAAAGAGGTGACCACATCCTAGACATAAAAACATCAACCATGCTTTTCTTTCCATCAAAACCATACCCTTTCCAATCTCATTTAAAGCAAGTGATGGAGAGAATCAAAGATGCTATCATAATCTCTACAATTGCAATAAAACCCCTCCACTAAAGTTATTTGCACAATTGCAAATAACCCCCTCCATCGGAAAAGTCCGGCCGGGAAAGAACAAAGGAAAACCGGCCGGAACGGAATGCAAACTGGCAACTCCAGAAAACTGGTCCCGTAATAAATTACAGGAAAACCCCATACTGTGCATACACACCCGCATCTGTATTCCGTCCGGATACAAATGCAATGAGACAAAATCTACACTGTACTAAACTAGGACCGGCTTAAACCAAAGCCGGCTAGTAATATCCGTTCGATCCTGATCCGTGCAATACCGCACGTATCTGATCGAACCCTGCCATATAACCATACGGCAACTAGTACAAACTGTCCGATCCTGATCCGTGCAATACCGCACGTATCTGATCGGACCCTGCCATATCTCCATACGGCCTCTACAGCGTTTCGCCCGAAAGCTGAGTAACTGAAAGTGTGGTGGACTCTAAAGACTCGTCAATACTATGGCTGTGGATTTAACCACTAGCACGTCAGAGGTATAAGCCAATACGTGACGGGCCACCAGCTATTGACTAAAAGGGACGTCGATGAGCGAACTCATCCTGACACCCTACTGAGCCTGTCAGTGACAATATCCGTACAGTCCGGTCCGTTCGTCTATGAGCATCGCATGTCGGGCCTAGGGGGTTGGCAAAAGTCAGACCCCCAAAAGCGGTACAAGTCGTGTCGGAGTGTAGCCCAGAACACCCTGAGATACTACTGGAATACCTACCAGTAAATCTCCTGCCTTGGCCAAGGTCTTCGTGTAATGGCTCTCCTAGACACAGCGCGACCTCACCCCCAATACCGGGAGAGACGAAACCCCCGAAGATCCGCTCACTGCCTCCATGTGGCTCGGGACTGTACCCAACTAAAAACCTGTTTGCACGACTCCTTTGAGCCATGGTAGGGTAGTAATCAAAGCACAGTGGGAACTCACACGAGACAAATGACGATCCCCAGGTCGATGAACTAACCTGTACACATGTCACCTGGGAACTGCTATCTGACGTCAGGTATAAGACCAACTAGCATGTTCCCGGCGAGTCCTGTCCGGTGTACTCATAACCTAATGAGCACCTGTATACATCTTAGGTGAACCAACTGACACCAGTGGCTTGTGAGACCGGCCACCGCCCCTCGTCGGGGTCTCGACTGTATACACTAGTCTACTCTGGAGTATCGATGCCCTGTCTCGAAACTCCTACGACTAGGGACCTTTTAAGGATGCGCTTATAGACTCCAGCTCTCACTTATATGATCGCCCTCATACTGCTGGCAGTCAAGCAAGAATCCTAGGGGCTCTATCAACGTGCAATAGCGACATGTCATGTCACCTAAAGCAGTACACGATGATAAAGGTAAACCAGATAGCGTACTATCATCTCGAGTAAGACTGTCTTCCCGGGATAGGTCCTCCCTCAATCATTGCAATCACGTGCCTGTGACCCAATAATTGACTCTGAGGGCACTATCTCCAACAATCTTTTGAACCGTGTTCCTACTAAGACTGTGCCTACCACACCATATGAGTTATGGAGTGGGAAGAAACCCTATCTTCAATACTTGAAGATTTGGGGATGTCCAGCTTATGTCAAAAAGCAGCATACGGACAAGCTCGAGGCACGCTCAGTACTGTGCAAGTTTGTGGGATACCCCAAGAACTCCAGGGGGTTCCTTTTCTATTACGCAGAGGAACAAAAAGTCCTTGTTTCTCATAATGCCCATTTTCTGGAACATCAGTTTTTAGAAAAAGAAATAAGTGGGAGCGCAATAGAACTGGAAGAAATTCCAGAACCACAAACTATTACTGAAAGCTTAGTGGAACCAGAAGGTTCAAAAGAACAGGACATTCCTACGCCACTCCGCAGGAGTAGTAGGCAGTCTCATCCGCCCGAGAGGTACTACGGTTTTCTCATTGACGGGGATAGAGAGGACTGCATCATAGATTGTGATGAACCTACTAGCTTCCAACAAGCCATTCAGAGCGTCGACTCGGTAAAATGGCTGGATGCAATGCGGACCGAGATGGAGTCCATGTACACCAACAAAGTATGGACGTTGGACATTGCTCCAGACGGGGTAAAACCCGTAGGATGCAAGTGGATCTTCAAAAGGAAGATTGGTGTAGATGGACAGGTTGAGACCTATAAAGCTAGACTGGTAGCAAAGGGTTTTCGTCAGCGACCTGGTTTGGACTATGACGAAACCTTTTCCCCAGTAGCTATGCTGAAATCCATTCGGATCCTTCTTGCCATCGCTGCTTTCCACGATTATGAGATTTGGCAGATGGACGTAAAGACAGCTTTTCTAAATGGTCATTTAGAGGAGTGTGTCTATATGGACCAGCCAGAGGGTTTCATTCAGGGTGGGAGCAGCGGAAAGGTGTGCAAGTTGCTCAAGTCCATTTATGGACTCAAGCAGGCATCGCGGAGTTGGAACATCTGTTTTGATGAGACGGTCAAAGAATTTGGCTTTATCAAAAATCCAGATGAACCATGCATCTATTGTAGATTTGTAGCGAGAACTGTAGTATTCCTCGTTTTATACGTGGATGACATTCTCTTAATAGGAAATGACATTCCTATGCTACAATCTGTCAAGGGGTTCTTGTCATACAGGTTCTCCATGAAAGACCTGGGTGATGCCACATACATTCTGGGTATCCGGATCTACCGTGACAGATCCAAGAGGATATTAGGACTCTCACAGTCCAGGTACATCGACACCATACTGAAGAGATTCAGTATGGAAGATTCCAAGCGCGGTAATCTACCGGCTTGTCACGGGATCACCCTCTCCAAAGAGATATCTCCCAAGACTGATTTGGAGAGGGATCGCATGTCTATTATACCCTACGCTTCTGCGGTAGGCTCTATAATGTATGCGATGTTGTGTACTAGACCGGATGTGGCTTATGCACTGAGTGTGGTAAGCAGGTATCAGTCAAACCCTGGGGAGAAACATTGGATAGCAGTAAAGAACATTCTCAAGTACCTGAGAAGGACTAAGGAGATGTTCTTGGTGTATGGCGGAAAAGACCTGCAGATTGAGGCCTTTGCTGACTCCAGCTTCCAGAGTGACAAGGATGATTCCAAGTCCATGTCGGGTTTTGTCTTTACCCTCAATGGAGGGGCGGTGTGTTGGAAGAGCTCCAAACAGGAAACCGTTGCTGACTCGACTATGGAAGCGGAATACATCGCTGCATCTGATGCCGCAAAAGAAGCTGTCTGGATGAGGAAGTTCTTGAAAGAACTTCAGGTGGTTCCGTCCATTGTTGACCCAATACCTCTGTATTGCGACAACAACGGGGCTATAGCATTAGCGAAGGAACCCAGTTCCATCAGAAATCCAGACACATCTTAAGGCGGTATCACCTGATCAGGGAGATCGTGGATCGCCAGGAGATCGAGGTCCGGAGAGTTGCATCAGAGGATAACACAGCAGATCCATTCACCAAGGCCTTGCCCCAGACTCATTTCGAGCGGCTGATCGAGATGATAGGTCTTCGATACGCCAGTACATGGCCTTAGTGCAAATGGGAGATTGTTAGTGTATATGCCCTAGAGGCCATTACTGTATCATACTAGTTTGTGTATTACTTAATGGAAGCTTGGGATATTCACAGTTGTATATACAATCTTGCTCGAAATGGTAGTATGCTACTTGGTTTGTCTCTGCTTTAATATGTGCATGTGTTTCTTTTAGCATATTGCTGGTATACATATTAGTAGAGCCCTTAGGATCTTTGCTTGATTACCAGCGTTGTGATGGCGCTCGCACTCGTGGGAGCTGGGTAATCTATAAGCACATCCTTATACAGGTCCCTGGTCGTTGGACTATCGAGACAGGGCATCGATACTCCGGAGTAGACTAGCGTATGCGCTTATCATCCCAGTGTGGGAGACGGTCTGTCCCACAGCCGTTAGTACGTCGTACATGGGATAGTATGCGGGTGCTCGTTAGGTTACGAGTACACTGGACAGGACTCGTCGGGAACTGTTGGTTGGTAATATACCTATCGTCAGTTATCAGTTTCCAGGTGACATGAGTACAGCTTAGTCCGCTGACTTGACACTGTCACTTCTCCTCGAGTGTGTTCCCACTGCACTTTGATTACTACCCTACCACGGCACAAAGGAGTCGTGCAAACAGGTAGTTTTTGGGTGCAGTCCCGAAGCACTTGGAGGCAGTGACGGTTAGACAGGATTCGTCTCTCCCGGTATTGGGGGTTGACATCGCGCTGTGTCCAGGAGAGCCATTACACGAGTAGTCCCTGGCCAGGGCAAGCGAGATATACTGGTAGGTTTCCAGTGTTATCTCAGGGTGTTCTGGGCTACACTCCGACACGACTTGTACCGCTATTAGGGGACTGACGTTCACCGCCCCCCTAGGCCCGCCATGCGATGTATCAGACGAACAGACCGGACTGTACGGAGACTGTCACATACAGGCTCAGTAGGAGTGCAGATGGGGTTCACCTCGTCAGTCTTCTTATCGACATCTACCTGGGGACCATTACGTACAGCTAGTGCCGCTTGCGGTCTGTGGTTAAACCCACTTCCAGCGTAGTGTCGAGTCTTCAGAGTCCCACACAGAGAGCTATTCGCCTTTAGGCAAAATGAGTAGAGGTCGCATGGTTTTGCGACAGGGTTCGTTCGCATCCGCGCACTTGTGCACGTTTGCTGTCCGGAAAGTTTATACTAGCGGGCTTTGGTTTAAGCCGGATCCTAGTATATGATTTGAGATTGGTTTTTCTCAGTGTATTCGTGTTCCTCGGATCACGAATGCGGGTGCGTATGCACAGTTGCTTGAGATTGGGGGAGAGGACCTTGTTTAGGGTTAATGGCTATTGTCATTTTATTAACCCTATTGCTTATGTGTGTATTATAGTTAATTGATAATTAGCTTAATAATTATGCATGGTTGTTATTGTTGACCGTTTGACTTCATTGACTTGTTGACCTAGTTGACAACTTGACCATAATCATTTCATTTGGAAGATGCTCTTTGATCCTTGCAATTTGCATTAATATTGAAATGATAATGGTCATGTCTTGATAAAACCATGACAATTTTCTAGCTAATTATTGAATTAAAATATTACACACATATTAGTGAGAATGGCTCACTAATAATTCATTCTCTCATATCATTTTTCTCTCTCTTGCTCATCCTCTCCCTCAAGCTCTCTCCCTCTCATGGTTGAGAAACAAAAAGCTTTAGAAAAACCCTCACTTGATCTTCTCTACTCTCTTCTAGGGTTCAAGTCTTAGCATTTCTTGCACTCTAGTTACTCCTAGCTTGGAGTTGAAGCTAAAGGTCGAGGCTTTCGGGTGGATCCTTCTTTGACGGGAGAAGACAAGCAAGGTGACCTCTTTCTACCATTCCAAGGAGCAAGGAGAGAAGGACTTTGAGCTCAAGGTATAACCTTTCCATCACTTAGCTAGTTACTAGTTAGGGTTAGCTTGTTTTTGTTTAGCAAAGATCCTTAAAGCTTGGTCCATGTTGCCTATAGTTGATAAAAATCCAATTTTTATTATGTTTTCCGCCTCCCCGTAAGCACCGGGGTGGGCAACGTTGACTTACAATATCTTCTACCACCCCGAGGAACAAAAGGTGTTTGTTTCTCGACATGCCACTTTCTTAGAAAAAGGTTTTCTAATGAAACAGAATAGTAGCATTGAGGTAGAACTGGAAGAGGTTCCAGCAACACAAACTATAACAGAAGACTTGGTTGAACCAGAGAATTCAGTAGTACCCAACGAACCCCAGCCTCTCCGCCGATCTAGTAGGGTTTCTCGTCCACCTGAGAGATACTACGGTTTTCTTATTGATGGTGGAAGCGAGGATTGCATCATGGATGATGATGAACCCACTAGTTTCGAGCAGGCCATCATGAGTAGTGACTCTGTGAAATGGCTGGATGCAATGCGATCTAAGATGGAATCCATGTACACCAACAAAGTATGGACTTTGGAAAATGCTCCTGAAGGGATAGAACCCATTGGGAGCAAGTGGATCTTTAAAAAGAAATTTGGTATAGATGGAAAAGTTGAGACTTTCAAAGCTAGACTTGTAGCAAAAGGTTTTCGTCAAAGACCAGGTGTGGATTATGACGAAACCTTTTCTCCAGTGGCTATGCTTAAGTCCATCCGGATCTTACTTGCCATTGTTGTTTACCATGACTACGAAATCTGGCAAATGGATGTTAAGACCGCCTTTCTAAACGGTGATTTAGAAGAGAGCGTGTACATGACTCAGCCAGAGGGCTTCGTAGATAGTGGGAGCAGCGGAAAGGTGTGCAAGCTGCTTAAATCCATTTATGGGTTAAAGCAAGCATCGCGGAGTTGGAACATCTGTTTTGATGTTGTAGTCAAAGAGTTTGACTTCATCAAAAATATAGATGAACCTTGTATCTATAAGAAGGTAGCAGAGGGTAAGGTTGTCTTCCTCGTATTGTACGTGGATGACATACTCTTGATAGGAAATGATATTCCTATGCTGCAATCAGTCAAGCTCTTCTTATCACAGAGATTCTCAATGAAAGATCTAGGTGATGCCTCCTGCATATTAGGAATCATGATCTATAGAGATAGATCTAAACGGATATTGGGATTGTCCCAATCCAGGTACATTGACACCATACTAAAAAGGTTTAATATGGAAGAATCCAAGCGTGGGAATCAGCCCACGATCTCTGGACTCACTCTCTCCAAAGAGATGTCTCCCAAGACTGATTTGGAGAGAACTCGCATGCAAGGGATACCCTATGCTTCGGAAGTAGGCTCTATCATGTATGCGATGCTATGTACCAAACCCGATGTAGCATACTCACTAAGTGTAGTGAGTCGGTATCAAGCAGATCCTGGAGAGAGTCACTGGACAGCTGTGAAGAACATTCTCAAGTACTTACGAAGGACTAAGGAGATGTTCTTGGTGTATGGTAACGGAGAACTCCAGGTGGAGTCCTTTACCGATTACAGCTTCCAAAGTGATAAGGACGACTCTAAGTCGCACTCGAGATTTGTCTTTACCCTCAATGGAGGGGCGGTATGTTGGAAGAGTTCCAAACAGGATACCGTTGCAGACTCGACGATGGAGGCTGAATACATCGCTGCCAACGATGCTGCCAAAGAGGCTGTCTGGATAAAGAAGTTCATTAGTGAACTTGGTGTGGTTCCATCCATTGAGCATCCAATACCTCTGTATTGCGATAACAATGGAGCTGTGGCTTTGGCCAAGGAACCCAGGTCCCATCAAAAGTCCAGACATATTCTGAGGCGGTATCACCTGATCAGGGAGATAGTTGATCGCCGGGAGATCGAGGTCAGGAGAGTAGATACGAAGGACAACACTGCGGATCCATTCACGAAGGGTATTCCCCAGATACTGTTTGAGAGATTATTCGGGATGCTAGGTATGAGATACTACAGCAGCTGGCCTTAGTGCAAGTGGGAGATTGTTAGTTATGTATATGCCCTAGAGGACATTGTTGTACATATGATGTATATTATGATGGATGCGTAGATATATACGGAGAGGACTTTCTCGCTCGTCATGATAGTATGCTATTTGGTTTCACTTTATCTTAACATGTTGACTTGTATTGGTTTACTGTTTTTCTCTCACCTGTTGATAAAGCCCTTAGGATCTGTACTCGACTACTGGGACTATGATGAGATCATACTAGTGGGGCCACGGTAGTCGATGAGTACATCCTATAACTGTTCCTAGTCGAGGGTATATCGAGACAGGGCATCGATACACCAGAGTAGACTAGCGTATACGCATCTTGACCCATATGATGGGCGATGGATGATCCCATATCCATCGGTGTTTGACATCAGAGATGGTGTACGGGTGCTCAGTGGAGACTGGGTACACTGGACGGACTCGCCGAGAACTCCCAGATGGTGATATACCACACGTCAGATGGCAGTTCTCCGGTGACACTGGTACAGGGTAGTCTGTAGACCCGAGATCGTCATGGAGTCTTATGTGATTCCCACTGTGCTTTGATTTCCACCTTACCACGTCCAAGAGGGCATGCAAAACGGTGGCTTTTGGGTACAGTCCCGAATCACATGGAGGCAATGAGCGATAGGAGGGGATTCGTCTCTCCCGGTATAGGGAGTTGATGTTGTGCTGTGTTCGATTGGCTATAACTGGAAGTCCCTGGCCAGGGCTGATATAGTGATTTACTGGTAAGTGTTACTAGTAGTTTCTCGACCCGTTATTAGCCATACATCGACACGACTTATCGGTTACTGGGGTCTGACGTTTACCACCCCTAGACTTGATATGCGACATATCAGACGAACAGACCGGACTGTACGGGAGTGTTACTGATTGGATTCACAGTAGAACGCACAGGCTAGCTTGTTGATCTTCTGATCGCTCAATACCTGGGTGGCTGTTACGTTTAGCTGACCGCTTGCAGCTTGTAGGTGTTTGATATGATCATCACCTGCTACCGGCGTATTGACGATTCTTTAGAGTCCTACACAGAGGTTTCTTGGCTCAGGCGAAACGGAGTAGAGGCGCATATGTGATATGTGCAGGACCGAGAATAATGCGATATGAGATACCGTATTATATTCTCGCGATATTTAGATATGAACCGGGTCATCGGATCAAGTGTTGATTCGATGAATCGGTACATGATATATTAGTCGGTAATATTCGATATAGCCGGATCGTAGGATCAAGTGTTGATTCGATGATTTAATGTTAATAATATATATGATATATTGTATTACATTATCTAATATTGGCTCGCTTTATTATTTCATTTTCTCAATGGATGATACATTGATATATATGCGATATATGTTAATTGTATTATTTTCTTTTGTTGCAAATATATAATATATATATATGTGATATATATTATTGTGACATGATATGATTTATTGTTAAACATGTTTAAGGATGATTAAATGAGGTTAGGGTTTGATTAGGGTTAGTTGCTTCATGCACCTTCTAGAACCAATTTCTTTTGTCATGGTTAAGATATTTGTTGATGACACATTATCTAACCCAACCAAACCCTAACTCTAGTTTATTCTCTACACATTATTAGCCACTCATCCTTGACCATGGTTGATACATCAATCATATACTTTTATTTCTATTCATCACAAAAGGAATTATCATTATCTTTTCCATTATCATCTTCTTCTTCTCTCTTGATTTTGAGCTCACTAGAAATTCCATTTGTGATGATAAATTGTGAGAAAGTGAATTAAAAAGAAAGCATAAATACTACTCTCTCATCCTCATCTCATCTAGCCCATGAGATTAGTGTGTTCATCTCTTTAGAGTGAGAAAGCTTGAGTTATTGGAACTTCGACGTAGATCATCGGAGATTTGGAACACTTCAAGCGAGCATGGATCGTTCGAGTCGTGGAGCCTCTCTTGAGTCCGGGAGATCAAGGATCGCGGCAAAGGGACTTCTACTCGGAGCTTGTGAAGCGAAGGAGCGGACTACAAAGGTTGTAATCCCTCACACTTAGATAAAAAGTTGTTATCTTGCATGCTTAACCCTAATAATCTAGCAAAGATCCTGTCTTTGGGTTGTTCGGCACGTCTAAATTTTTATCCGGGCATGTTTGATGCCTTATGAACCTTCACAAGAGTGCCTAGGAACCCTACAGGACTATCACCTGGGAATGTCAGATGGACATGTTTTGGTTTTGCGTAATTGCTTTTTTGTAACCAACGCAACTTGTAATATCATTTCTGTATCTTTAGTTTCTAAAGAAGGTTATGAATTTGCGTTTGTAAGTAATGTTGTAAACATTCACCTTAATCAAGTTCTGATTGGGTCAGGTACATTGAGCAATGGTATATACGTATTAAACCAACCACGGATTTTCAATGTCCAGAATACACACAAAAGAAAGTCTCCGGAAATAAATCAGACTTTCTTATGGCATTGTAGACTGGGTCACATCAATGAGAGAAGGTTGACGATATTACATACAGAAGGATATTTGAATCCGTTCGAATATCAAGCGTATGCCACTTGTCAATCCTGTCTCAAAGGAAAGATGACAAAGACTCCGTTTACTGGACACGGAGTAAGAGCGAGCGAGCTCTTGGGACTCGTACACAGCGACGTGTGCGGTCCAATGCCTACACATGCACGAAGCGGTTATTCTTACTTCATTACTTTTACGGATGACTTTTCAAGGTACGGTTATGTCTTCTTAATGAAACATAAGTCCGAAGCCTTTGGAAAGTTCCAGGAATTTAAGAATGAAGTAGAAAAACAAACCGGCAAAAGTATTAAGATTCTAAGATCGGATCGAGGTGGAGAATACTTGAGTGCCGAGTTCGTGGACTATTTAAAAGAGAACAGAATTCTCTCTCAGCTTACTCCTCCATACACTCCGCAACATAACGGTGTATCGGAGAGATGGAACCGAACCCTATTGGATATGGTACGGTCCATGATGAGTAACGCTGAGTTACCGCGATCATTCTGGGGATATGCGCTAGAATCAGCTGCATACCTTTTGAACCGAGTTCCTACTAAGACTGTGCCTACTACGCCATATGAGATGTGGTGTGGGAAGAGACCCTATCTTAAGCATATTAAGACATGGGGAAGTCCGGCTTTTGTTAAAAAGCAGCATGCGGACAAGCTCGAGGCACGCTCAGTACAGTGCAAGTTTATGGGATATCCAAAGAATTCCAAGGGATATTTCTTCTACTGCGAAGAGGAACAAAAAGTCCTTGTTTCTCGTCATGCCCACTTTCTAGAACACCAGTTCTTAGAAAAGGAAATAAGTGGGAGCGCAGTAGAACTGGAAGAAATTCCAGAACCACAGACTATTACAGAAAGCTTAGTGGAACCAGAGGGTTCAAAAGAACAGGACATTCCTACGCTGCTCCGCAGAAGTAGTAGGCAGTCTCATCCGCCCGAGAGATACTACGGTTTTCTCATAGACGGGGATAGAGAGGATTGCATCATAGATTATGATGAGCCTACTAGCTTTCAGCAAGCCGTTCAGAGCGTCGACTCGGTAAAATGGCTGGATGCAATGCGGACCGAAATGGAGTCCATGTACACCAACAAGGTATGGACGTTGGACATTGCTCCAGACGGGGTAAAACCCGTAGGATGCAAGTGGATCTTCAAAAGGAAGATTGGTGTAGATAGACAGGTTGAGACTTATAAAGCTAGACTTGTTGCAAAGGGTTTCCGTCAAAGACCTGGCTTGGACTATGACGAAACCTTTTCTCCAGTGGCTATGCTGAAGTCCATTCGGATCCTTCTTGCCATTGCTGCCTTCCACGATTATGAGATTTGGCAGATGGACGTAAAGACAGCTTTTCTAAATGGAAATTTAGAGAAGTGTGTCTATATGGACCAGCCAGAGGGTTTCATTCAGAGTGGGAGCAGCGGAAAGGTGTGCAAGTTGCTTAAGTCCATTTACGGACTAAAGCAGGCATCGCGGAGTTGGAACATTTTTTTGATGAGACGGTCAAGGAATTTGGCTTTATCAAAAATCCAGATGAACCATGCATCTATAGTAGATTTGTAGCGAGAACTGTAGTATTCCTCGTTTTTTACGTGGATGACATTCTCTTAATAGGAAATGACATTCCTATGCTATAATCTGTCAAGGGGTTCTTGTCACACAGGTTCTCCATGAAAGACCTGGGTGATGCCTCGTACATTCTGGGTATCCGGATCTACCGTGACAGATCCAAGAGGTTATTAGGACTTTCACAGTCCAGGTATATCGACACCATACTGAAAAGATTCAGTAGGGAAGATTCCAAGAGCGGTAACCTGCCGGCTTGTCACGGGATCACCCTCTCTAAAGAGATGTCTCCCAAGACTGATTTGGAGAGGGATCGCATGTCTATTATACCCTACGCTTCTGCGGTAGGCTTTATAATGTATGCGATGTTGTGTACCAGACCGGATGTAGCTTATGCACTCAGTGTGGTAAGCCGGTATCAGTCAGACCCAGGGGAGAAACACTGGATAGAGGTAAAGAACATTCTCAAGTACCTGAGAAGGACTAAGGAGATGTTCTTGGTGTATGGAGGAAAAGACCTCCAGATCGAGGCCTTTGCTGACTCCAGCTTCCAGAGTGACAAGGATGATTCCAAGTCCATGTCGGGTTTTGTCTTTACCCTCAATGGAGGGGCGGTGTGTTGGAAGAGTTCCAAACAGGAAACCGTTGCAGACTCGACGATGGAAGCGGAATACATCGCTGCATCTGATGCCGCAAAAGAAGCTGTCTGGATGAGGAAGTTCTTGAAAGAACTTCAGGTGGTTCCATCCATTGTTGATCCAATACCTCTGTATTGCGACAACAACGAGGCTATAGCTTTAGCGAAGGAACCCAGGTCCCATCAGAGATCCAGACACATCTTGAGGCGGTATCACCTGATCAGGGAGATCATGGATCGCCAGGAGATCGAGGTTCGGAGAGTCGCTTCAGAAGATAACACTGCAGATCCATTCACCAAGGCCTTGCCCCAGACTCAGTTCGAGCGGCTGATCGAGATGATAGGTCTTCGATACGCCAGTACATGGCCTTAGTGCAAGTGGGAGATTGTTAGTGTATATGCCCTAGAGGCCATTACTGTATCATACTAGTATGTATATTACTTAATGGAAGCTTTGGATATTCACCTTGTATAAACAATCTTGCTCAATATAGTAGTATGCTACTTGGTTTGTTTCTACTTCAATGTGTACATGTGTTTAATTTAGTATATCACCTATACACATTAGTGGAGCCCTTAGGATCTTTGCTTGATTACCAGCATTGTGATGGCAGTCACACTAGTGGGGGCTGGGTAATCTATAAGCACATCCTTATACAGGTCCCTAGTCGCAGGACTATCGAGACAGTGCATCGATACTCCGGAGTAGACTAGCGTATGCGCTTCTCATCCCAGTATGGGAGATGGTCTGTCCCACAGCCATCAGTACGTCGTACTGGAGATAGTATACGGGTGCTCGTTAGGTTACGAGTACACTGGACAGGACTCGTCGGGAACTGACCGGTTGGTATTATACCTATCGTCAGTTATCAGTTCCCAGGTGACATGAGTACAGCTTAGTCCGCTGACTTGACACTGTCACATCGTCTCGAGTGTGTTCCCACTGTACTTTGATTACTACCCTACCACGGCTCAAAGGAGTCGTGCAAACAGGTGGTAGTTGGGTGCAGTCCCGAAGCACTTGGAGGCAGTGACGGTTAGACAGTATTCGTCTCTCCCGGTATTGGGGGTAGACATCGCGCTGTGTCTAGGAGAGCCATTACACGAGTAGTCCCTGGCCAGGGCAATCGAGATATACTGGTAGGCTTCCAGTGTTATCTCAGGGTGTTTTGGGCTTCACTCCGACACGACTTGTACCGCTATTAGGGGACTGACGTTTACCGCCCCCTTAGGCCCGCCATGCGATGTATCAGACGAACAGACCGGACTGTACGGAGATTGTCACATTCAGGCTCAGTAGGAGTTCAGATGGGTTTCGCCTCGTCAGTCTTCTTGTCGGCTTCTACCTGGGGACCGTTACGCACAGCTAGTGCCGCTTGCGGTCTGTGGTTAAACCCACTGCCAGCGTAGTGTCGAGTCTTTAGAGTCCCACACAGAAAGCTATTCGCCTTTAGGCAAAAGAGTAGGGGTCGCATGGTTTTGCGGCAGGGTTCGGTCACATCCGTGCACTTGTGCACGTACAGTGTCCGGACAGTTTACACTAGCGGGCTTTGGTTTAGGCCAGATCCTAGTGTATGTATTGGAATTGGATTTATCCAGTTTGTATTCGTGTTCCTCGGAACGCGGATGCGGGTGTGTATGCACAGTTGACGGAGAGACAGAGACGGAGGATTCTCATTAGGGTTGTTGACCGTTGACAGTTGACTATTGACTTTTTGCTCAACCCTAATAAGAATATGATATGTGATTAACAATTATATTAATTAGGTATTATGGTGACATGGTTGTTGAGTTGTTGACTTTGTTGACTTGTTGACTTTTGTTGACTTGTTGACTTTGTTGACCGGTTGACTAGGCTTGACTAGTTGACCATCATGATAACCATAGCTATCATTTCATGGCAAATACTTTTGCTTGCTTGTTCTTTTGTGCAAAATGAGTGCATGAAATGATATGGCTATGGTTGCTTAAACCATCACATAATACTTGATTGATATGATGTGTTATGATTGTTTTGGATTATGAGAGCCAAATGAGAAAAGTCTTCTCTCATTCTTTTATGCTCATTCTCTCTCTTGTTCTTGAGCTCTCATCTTCCTCCTCTTGCTCTCCCTCTCTTGAATCTATGGTTCACTTGTCTCATGAGTTGAGAACCAAGAACCATAGATAAAATCCCATACAAACTCTTCTCTACTCACTCTAGTTCACAAGGTTTAGCAAACCAAGTGAACTAGTTTCTTCAAAGACCGAAGAAAAAGCCAAAGGTAGAAGCTTTCGAGGTGGATCTATCTTCGGCGCAAGGAGACGACGGAGTGAAGCCAATCCGGACTACCATCAAGAGTCAAAGAAGAAGGAGTTCAAGAAAGAAAGGTATAACCCCCTAACCGAGTAGTTAGCAACTCGTAGTTAGGTTGTTAGTTAGATGTTTAACAAAGATCCGGGTTTTAAGTCCAAGTTACCGCCTCTAAGAAAATCGTTTTTATCAAATTCCGCATGCCCGAAAGTACCGGGAGAGGTAGCATGGACTTACACTTGAATACCTGGACTATGATGCGGATCATACTAGTGGGGACATGGTAGTCCATAAGTACATCCTTCAAGGTCCCTAGTTGTGGGTGTATCGAGATGGGGCATCGATATACCAGAGTAGACTAGCGTATACCTTCTCGACCCATGTAGATGGGCGATGATTGATCCCATATCCATTGGTGTTTGACATCAGAGATGATATACGGGTGCTCAGAGGAGACTGGGTACACTGGACGGACTCGCCGAGAACTCCCAGACGGTATTATACCTTACGTCAGATGGCAGTTCTCTTGTGACACCGGTACAGGTTAGTCTGTAGACCCGAGATCGTCATAGAGTCTTGTGTGATTCCCACTGTGCTTTGATTTCCACCTTACCACGTCCAAGAGGGCATGCAAAACGGTGGTTTTTAGGTACAGTCCCGAATCACATGGAGGCAATGAGCGATAGGAGGGGTTTTGTCTCTCCCGGTATTGGGGGTTGATGTTGCGCTATGCTCGATTGGCCATAACAGGGAAGTCCCTGGCCAGGGCTGGTTTAGAGATTTACTGGTAAGTGTTACCAGTAGTTTCTCGTCCCGTTATGAGCCTCATATCGGCATGACTTATCGGTTATTGGGGTCTGACGTTTACCACCCCTAGACTTGATATGCGACATATCAGACGAGGAGACCGGACTGTACGGTAGTTTCACTGTCAGGCTTTTTGCAGGAGTTGGAGCGGGCTTGCTTGCTGATCTTCTGATCACTCAATACCCGGGTATCCGTTACATCCAGCTAGTACCGCTGACGGCTTGTGGGTGCTTGATATGATCATCACCTACTGCCGGCGTATTGACGAGTCTTTAGAGTCCTACATAGAGGTTTTACTGGCTCAGGCAAAACGAAATAGGAGTGCATATGTGATATGTGCGGGACCGAGAATAATGCGTGTATGTGATACCATATTCTATTCTCGCGACTATTGTATCGGCCGGTTATATGTGATATAGCCGGGTTATCGAATCAAGTGTTGATTCGATAAGTTGGTGCATTTTGTGTTAGTCGGTTATATATGATATAACCGGATTATTAAGTCAAGTGTTGATTTAATAATTTAGTGTATAATTGTATATGTGATATACTAATTTACATTAACTAACATTGGTTCACTTAAGCATTCGTTTTTCTCACTTGTGCACAACTTAATATATATGTGATATATATTTATTTGTATTCATATTGTATCATGGTTGTTGATACACTTGACATGGGTGTATAAGACATACACCATTCTAATTTTAGTGGAGGGGTTTTTATATTTAAAGTAAATCTAAATTGATTGATATTTGTTAAGTGCATGAAGCTTGTAGAAGCTTTTAGTGCTTTGACAAATTCAACTCAATTTGTTTTATTTATGATATTATGTTAACCCAACCATTAGAATTAGCCATGGTTATGTCTCTACATGAGTTAGTATATGATACTCACTCACCCATGGTTAGTATTCACTCTCTCTTGATTAGTTTTAATTCTCATTTTGAGCTCATCTTCTTCCTCCTTCAAATTCTTTCTAGGGTTTGATAAAGAGAGAGAAACATTGTGAGAAAAGAAATTCTAAAGTGTACTCATTTCCTATTTCATCATCCTCTACTAGACTAGCACTTTAGTTTAGGGTGTTTGCTTCACTAATTCTTTAGTTGGTGAAGTAGAAGCTTGAGTTCGTATTCCCTCGATGTAGATTATCTTCGGCCTCGCAGACTTCAAGCAATACCGTTGCAATCTTCTCATGGAGCCGTCTGAGAGTCCGGGAGCATGATGATCGCAGTGAAGGGACTACTACAAGGAGCTTAAGAAGTGAAGGACTGATCTACAAAGGTTGTATTTCGTATTCACTTAGTGATAATTGTTATTTACTAGCATGTGTTACCCTAATTATCTAGCAAAGATCTTGTTTAGAGTTATTCGGCACGGCTAAAATTTTAATCGGGCATGGTTGATGCCTTGTAGAACCTTCTTAGAGTGCCTAGTAACCCTACAATGGTATCAGAGCCTAGCTAGAGCATTAGGCGACGTGTATACAAAGTTAAAACTCCGAACGAACTCCGAATCGATGAAATAACCCCCTCTCTGGACATTTTTTTAAAACTGTGATTTTTCTGTATTAAAAATGCCTAAAAAATCAGCAGGGAAATATAAGAATTGTAGTGAAAAACGATAGCATAATCCGTACAAACCGCCGCGGAACCGCGGCCGTACCGCGCTTGGGCCGCGGATCCGCGGCAGTACAGAGGATTTATGCCCTCATTTTTGCACTGTAATCTCTATTTCTGTGAGTTATATTTTCTGGGTATTTTTAAATTGACTCAAGTGTTGAGTGTTCTGGGGTTTATTTTGTATTCGTTGATTCGATCGGAAAATTTAATTTCGTTATGTTTTTCCGGATAATTTAGAAAGTATTAAAAAGTTCGAACAGATATCAATAACTCACTTTTTCCCGACCCGGGAAATTTCCAAGTGTTGGATTTTTCCCGTAGTTTAAGAACGTCTAAATCGTGCAAGTTACGCAATGGACCCTCTAGAAGACAACAAACATTAACTCGATTATGTGACCGTCTTGAACTGCCTTTTGAACCTTAGGGTTTGGGGCAGTACGGCGTTGCCACATGTGAAGCGTTGGCTTGACCCTTCTACGGCTGGACCATTGGACTGTAGCATGTGATGGATATTTTTAAACCCCCCTCAAGTGTTGAGAACTATTTGGGAAAACTTGGGTGTTTGATCATTCGATCGGAAAGTTTAATATTGTCTATTTATCTGGAATGAGATACAATATTTGGAATCCACAAGTAGTTATGAGATAACTAATTTGAATGTTATAAACATAGCAGTTTAGTCTCAGATGATCGGTTGCCACGGGATTTTGATGCGATCAAAAGTCCGTTGCAATCACGTAGCATACGCGGATACTCGCCGGGTAAACTTAATAGACAGCCATGCCCTATAGCCCCGACCAAGTGACTGTAGGAGAACCCCGTCGCCAAAAGCATCCGTTCGGGTGCTCGCGGCAGCGGTGTTCCGCCTTAGTGCACTTCGTCGACGGCATCAAGGGGTGCGGCCGTCTACTAAAATTTGCGACGAGCATTCGATCAAATATCGGGAATCTTGTTGAATTGCCCGACTAGATATTGAAAAATGATTTCGATATAGAGACTAAAATGCGGGGTTTATAATTGTTAGGCATGCGATGTCTAAGGAATTCATTTGGTTAGGCATGAATGTCTAAGGAGGTTGCGGATTCCAACTGTTGTAGTTTTACACTTTCTTTTCTGCGACCGTAAGTGTAATATATGTTATCGCCGGTTTCGTTGCTATATGTCAACGACAATTGGGATGCGTATATTTACTTACGTTGATGACATGTGATGTTATGCGTTGCTGGATATGTTATATTGGATCGTCGCGTTTTTGAATAGCCGGGGGTTTTATGTGAGATGAGGGTTTTTATTTTCATTCATGTAAAATTCAATGTATGTAATATTCTTTTATTGGGGCACTTCCGAGATGAGGTTGATGTCACCATTTGTATATTATTTACTTTTCCGCACTAGGATAGACCCAAGGAGGAGAGCACAAGTAACTGGGTTCTAGAGTCCAGTGGGAGACCAACTCGAGGAGTCGAGTCCGGGTCTTCTAACTATAGAATTGGAAGGGTTGCTTGCCGCTCTTGTAGGGGTCTAGGGGTGTGGGTTTGGCTATTCATCGCTGTTGGATATATATGCCCTAGAGGCCTTCATTGTATAGGATACTGGGATATGTATGTACATAACAGTCTTGCTTAATATAATAGTACGTTATTTGGTTTGTCTTTATCTTAACATTTGATATATTTTGGGTAGTATTCATATATATATATATATGTTGATAAAGCCCTTAGGATGTTTGCCTGACTACCGGCGTTGTGATGGCAGTCATACTAGTGGGAGCTGGATAGTCAATAGGCACATCCTTAGATGTCCCTGGTCGCAGGAGTATCGGGACTGGGCATCGATACTCCAGAGTAGACTGGTGTATACATATCTAAGACCCTGAGGAAGGGCGATGGATTGGTCCCGCAGCCATTAGTGGAGTGCACCTAAGATTGTATACAGATGCTCACTGGGTGTGAGTACACCGGACAGGACTCGCCGAGAACTGACTGGATGGTATTTATACCTTACGTCAGATAGCAGTTCTCAGGTGACATGTGTGCAGATAGTCCGTTGACTTAAAGTCGTCATTCGCCTCGTGTGAGTTCCCACTGTGCTTTGATTACTACCCTACCACGGTTCAAAGGAGTCGTGCAAACAGGTTTTAGTTGGGCACAGTCCCGAGCCACGCGGAGGTAGTGAGTGACTGTTAGGGATTCGTCTCTCCCGGTATAGGGAGTTGATATCACACAGTGATCGGTTGGTCATTACCATAAGTCCTTGGCCAGGGCTGATTGAGAATTACTGATAGATTGATCAGTAGATTCTCGGATGGTGATAGAGCCATACTGACACGACTTGTACGGTTATTAGGGATCTGACGTTTACCACCTCCCTAGACCATACATGCGATACTCTTAGACGAACAGACCGGACTGCACGGATATTGTCACGCACAGGCTCAGTAGGATTTCGGATGGGTATCCTCACCGGCCTTCTTATCGACATCTACCTGGGGACCGTTACGTACAGCTAGTGCCACTTGCGGTCTGTGGTTAAACCCACTGCCAGCGTAGTAGTCGAGTCTTTAGAGTCCCACACAGAGTTTTCCCAACTCCAGGAGAAATGATATAGAGGTCGTACGGTTTACGACAAAAGGTTCGGACGCATACGTGTTTAAAACGCATGTACGACATTCGGATAGTTTTTACTAGCCGGCTTTGGTTTAAGCCAGATTCTAGTATCGGGTTATTGGATTTATACAGTCTACAGTTTTTCCGTGTTTTCACGGATGCGAGGGGCGTTCTCGTAATTATCCGAGAAGCTTCTAGAAGGAGGGTGACTAAGGGGGTTAAGGTGGCATTTTCATTAATTGCTTAAGTGACTCATTCATATGATTCATCATATCATTAAATGCATCATTAATGCATCATTAATGATCTAATGACTCACATGATGAATCACTCTTCTTGAATAAATGAAGCATGGTGAATAATCATTTAATTGATATTATTTGATAATTCATTATGTTTGATATATTCAAGTGAGAAGCTTTTCTCTTCTCATTATCATCTCCACCTTCTCTCTCCTCAAGAGTACTCTCCTTCTTCAAACCCTAATCCTACCACTCATGAGTTGAGACCATGGATTAGGATAGACTAAACACTCCACAACCTAACTCTACATCATCTTAGTTACTTTGGTTAGCAACTAGAGAAACAAAGTTACCTCAAGTCTTGAGGTGTAGCTTGGATTAGGGTACTCGGGTGGATCATCTATCACGGATAGGAGGCCGAGGAGGACTTAAAGATCATAAAGACGAAGGACTAGAATCATTTGGTATAATCTCTTTACATAGTAGCTTAGAACTCTATGCTTATTGTTAATTATCGTTTAGAAAAGATCTTCGGTTAGTAGATGTATGCTACAAAACAAGATCGTTTTTCATATTTCCGCCTCCCCACAACTCGTGGGGTGTTGCACATCGACTTACAGTGGTATCAAAGCCTCACTAAACAATAATTAACTCACTTGCAAAGTCGTATGAATTTCGAACGCAAAACAAATCGGAAAAAACACGGATATCATGAAGTTTCTGTCGATTTTAAAATGAGGTCCTAAAATTTTTCAGGCTCCTCCAGAATGACCAGCAAGAAAATATAAGAACACAGAAGAAAAATGGGCCCCTGAATCGGCCACTGAGCCCCGGAACCGCGGCAGATCCCACCGATCCGCCGCGGATCCGCGGCCGAGTTGGGGCTGATTCAGCCCAGTTTTCTTCTGTGCATCTTTTGTGATATTTTGTATTTTCTGGTATTATTTATTTTCTGCTCAGGTTTCAAATTTACAGAGAAGATTTGGAGTATAATTAAATGTGTTTAATCGATCGAAATTATACGATATTTGCTTGTTTGATTATATCTGTGATCTGTATTATGTGTTCGTAAACCTCCCCTAACTGGTAGTATGTCGGTTGGCAGGGCGTTGCACATATCTGTAATGTTTTAACTGTTTGTGATTATGAACTCTATTGGACTGTTGTGATGATTAGCCGGGGTTTTGTGATGGGTTATTGTATTAATTCATTCGATGTAATTGTAATAAGTTGTAATATTATTTTGCGGGGCACATCCAGGTTGCGGTTGTAGCCACCGTTGTATTATTTCTTTTTACTGGTTTTGCTCCTAAGATAGACCCAAGGTGGGGTGCACAAACTACCGGGTATTTCGAAGTGTTTAGTGGCCTACTCACGTCGTTGAGGGAGACCGCTTCACTTCGGGTACTTGGCGGGTAGTTTGCCGTACCCGTAGGGGTCTAGGGTGGGGTAATAGCTATTCATCACAACTGTGTAATCCGTCTTTTCTTACAGGCTCAAAAGAAACGCGGATTGCTTGCAAATCCAATATTGTTTATCTGTGATCTGGAATGCCTATTATTGCGTCTGACGAATGTATAATATCTATATATGATAGCTATTTAGGCGTCACTTATGTTTTACACCCGCGCTAGCCCAGCCCCCGCTCTGCCGTTAGTTAAATAACCTAACGGGTGATGACGGGACCCCGTGGAGAATGCGGATGGCATAAGAGGACATTGTATTTTCGTTGTTATCTGTAATGATAGGTTAAAGATGGGACGCATTATTTTTTAATGCAAAGAAAAATAAAACCTAAACTGAATCGTTGGAACAATTTCTAAAGCCACTCGGTTTTCTTGAAAAAGCAAATTTGAAATGCGGAGCTTAAACCACTCCTTTTAATAAAAGCTATCTTAGTTCCTTCGATCAAATCAAGTTCATTACGTTAACGGTTTTTTGCCAAAAACCAGCTGTAACCCTCCGTCGTTTCAAATAGACAGCACATCGTATTCATGCTATGCTTGTTGGCCTACGTCAAGGCATAGTGGATGGTAGCAGTATGGCTTGCTTATTTTTTGCATAGATAGATGCATTAGTATAGGACATACGTACAGCCTTGTTGGCCTACGTCAAGGGCATGTACGATATACCTAAATTAATCAGGACAACGAAGGGTAGAACTTGACTTGCGTCTTATGACTTGTTGGCCTACGTCAAGGTCTATAAGAGCTTGGGGTATAAAAATCACATCGGGAGTTTCAAACATAAAGGAAACTTGCAGATTTTAGCATACCTTCTGGAGTGTGGTGACTATAGTGGCTTCCATCTAGTACATCATACAATGATAGTTGGATCCCGATCCCACTGATGAGTAGGATTACTCTCGGGAAACATTCTCACTTAACAATCAATGCTATAAACCAAGTAGGTGTCCAGAAAGGTGTTAGAGTGGCTACGCCTCCAGGGAAAAGAGGTTATTTAATTAAGGAACTTCGCGAAAGCATTGGAAAACCTCCCTCGAAGTACCAACACCAGCCTGGCTGAAAGCTTAAGCAAGTATTGTGACGTGTGATTAAATCCTTACTAGTTCTTCTTTTAGGTTTTGAAGAAGGATTTGAGGGAACAGTGGGAGCCATCCTGTTAGATAAACTTATAACCAATCTAAACTTGCTAGAAGCATATGCTGAGTGTTTTCTTTTCTCTCTCTCTAGCGGCTACCATGACAGGACTAAAACTATTACTTGAGAAAAATATACTGACCGGACAGAACTATAAAGATTGGCTAAGGAACGTCAACATTGCACTGACTTATGACAAAGTAGAATTTGTTACCACCGCTGTTCCTCCCCTTATCCCTGGACCAGATGTCAAGTCCCGAAAGTACGGAAAATGACCGGCACTTAAACTACGAACGTCTCGAAGCGTACGTAATCTAAGTAAGCCGAAAACCCAGAAATCCAAACCAAGAAAAGTAGTAGAGTGAAGGAAAACCAATTTAAAACAAATAGTTTTAATAGCATAAGCCGAATTATGCGTTTTAAAAACATCAAGAATTTCCTGAAAATTTCAGCAGAGTCTCCTTTGTAAAAACTGGCCCCCAAACGGGATACAACATGAATAGTATACGAAATCAATAAAAAGGTATCCCCAAGCGGGAGCTAGCTCTTCGTCAATCGACGGTCACAACCACATAAGCACTATAATATACAACGCCAATGGCGAGGATCAAAATTCAAAAGGAAACTCAAAACCACAAGAAAACCACAGGAATAAAATGCGCGACTCTAAGGTCGAAGGAATAACATCACTGGTCTCTATCTCAAAATAAATACATGTTTGGTTGATGGAATTTACTAGATACAACTGAAAAATATAATACAAGGTAATATGATGGGTACGATACCAATAACCCACCTACTAGCAAGTCACCCGAACGAAACTGTGCCCGCAAAGCCGTAAAGAAACCTGTACGGCAAAACCTGCAAGAAACTGGGGCACAACAGGGGTGAGTTGCCAACTCGTGAATAGAAAAACATCTACGAGTAAAAATTGCATGTATGACGCAATCCTAGGTCATACGATCATAATATATCCTCAAAAATATATAACCAGCAGCCTATAATAAGGCTAGGGTAAATATCTAACCCGAGTGTAATCTCATGTGCCCGTGTCTGTGCCTCAGGTAGCAATATATCATATGAATGAGGTATGAATGCATGAAAACAAAATACATGTAAATGAAGAACTGTTTTCATAATTTAGTGAGATTTCCTTTGTATTATTAAAATGAGGTATCATAATGAAATCAGCATAAAACAGTGCCCAGCATCGACACAAAACAAGTGTCCAAATATCTCGATATCTCTGTATCACAATCTCTGTACCTCAATATCTCAAAATCAATATCTAGGGTGCCGTCAATCCAGACCGGCCCCTACCATCCATCTCAAGACCACGACGGTATCCTCTGGATATCCGACGCGTCGGGTAATATCACCGGTCGGTAGTGCTCCCATGTCGGGCTCAACGTCAACAACACATTCCTCTTGCCCCGGGGTACCGCACCGGGCCCACCATGTACCCGAAACGGTTCCTCCACTCCTCGAATCGGGTCTCGAAATCCATCAGCAAACTCATGGTGGACGACTCATACATCATGGGAAAACCGCACTTTTATTTTAAAAGAGAGAAAAGGTTTATTTATGTTTTTTGCGGTTTTCCTCCAAATCCAAGAAATCTCATGAAATCCGAATCCAAGTCATCAATAGCATGTAAATAGTGAATATAGGCATGAGAATCCATAAATACGACACAACAGTGAATAATAACATGCATGAAGTAGTAGGCAATAACTACAATATCTAACTAGCATATAAGGCAAGTACACTAATATCATGTCTAAACTATTAGCTAACAACCTATGTCAAATGAAATAGTACTTTCTAAAGCGTTCGTGACATGGCAATTACTGATGAAGATGTATGTGAGCCGGCAAGTAAGTGTATGTGGTACATACGCGTCATCGGTAATGGTGCTGGTGTCCTAACAGCATGATATTAGTAATGCAATAAGAAATTATAATATAAGTATGCGATGCGGAGCGAACAGTAAAAACAGCGGGAGCTGAATACTAGACACAACTATAACTAATCTGCACTAATCTAATATAAGTCCTACAAATGGTGCCTTTTGAAATAACACGAATCATGGGGTTTTGAAAATAGGGGCTACGGTGTTTTTAAGAAAAGATACGTTTTTGAAATATCCGTAGAATCCCTTGACCTGTCTTTTAAAATACGCATGATTCGTAAGCTTCGAAATAGGTAAGAATCGAATCTAATCTAACAACTAAACTAAACTAAAGGGCTAAGCTAACCAGCTGGACTACAGGTAAGGAACCGCCTAACATCTGAGTCGATACATATACATACCTGTATATATATTAGTCGGTGATCCCGCCTCAATAATATCATATCCGATACCATATCTATAATCAGACATCCCAAGTCAAGAGTGCGGATCAATCATCAAAATCTAGCTCGTACGTAAATCCGTCGTACGGCATCCCCAAATCTGGGTACGGGTTAATATCATATTCATCATAATATTCATCTGGTATCCTCTTTATCCAAGATCATAGTCTAGGGTACTGACCTATGTCTAGTACAATACTAATATCCTCAATATACTCATGATCTGACTACTGATCGACAATCTCGTACAAACCGATATCGTCATCACATATCATCATCAAGGGGTATACATCGCCCGATACGGCCTAATATCAATATCCTAGCATATCATGCCTCATATCACGATCACATGTCGACCATTTTATTTATAACACTATTCACCCGTATCGCCGCCCCAAGATCCGCTATAACACCAGGACGTACCTCAAGTACGAATCCTGCCATATCACCGATATCACAACCATAAACAAATCTCATCGACTCAGCTCAATCCCAAGTATCATCCTCAAATCCGTATGTGAACACATAGTCCCATACCCATGTGAACACATAACTATAAAGAATCCCATGAGCACATATAAATAGGGATGTATGCAAGTATGTATGTGTGTATGTGTAGTGCAACACTACCCTAGGGTTCGCGACACTAAAATAATCCAACAAACCAATATCCATCCTAAACATCATTATTAATCCCAAATAACATGTAATAATTGTTGGTGTGTATACGCATCCGTATACACCACCACGGACTGCGGGGGTGCTATACGCCATCCACCCGACATCTCCCCGTAGATATAAATCTACTCACCTGGTCCTCGCTCGCCGGTGCCGACGTCGCCACGCGCTTTCTTGTCGTCTCGAAGTCCACATGGGGGTACCTACATATCATAACGCACCGCATCGCATTAAAATCCGACTCATGACCAAAACGACACACGAATCCCACATAGGTCAAAACCTATGGTTGCTTCCACAAATCAACCCGAAAACCCTCGACATCGGCGTACAAACGCCAGACCATCGAGAAAAACCCAAATACACTCATTTGCACATTCGCGAACACTAATTTTAATATAAAATAGGTTAAAACTCACAAAAACCCCCAAATTCACTTTAAAAGCCGTTTTTTTCCGAAAAACTAGCAAGCAAAATTTCCCGTTTTAGTACAAAACTCGACGTTTAAACAATTCTAGCGGCCATAATACTTATTAAATAACTTAAATAAGTCATATAACCCATAACCACAATTTAATCTCATCAAACTATATGCGTTCAAAAAAAACTAGTTTATAATTTTAAACCCAATTATTTAACCATTTCCAAAAACCTAGATAGCAAATTAGTGTAATTATCACAATTTTTAACTAACAACTAACAACTTAATTTGATTTAGCAACCATTAATATGTCAAAACATCACACAAGCATAATCTCATAACATAAAACCCTAACATGATTCAAATTCTTCTCTTGAATTTCACAAACCCTCACTTGCATTCAAGTTCTTTTCTTGAACTTTCAAACACACAATTAAACCACCATTAAACTTATAATTAAGCTAGACTATGTTAGTTATATGTATGCCGTAGAGGCCATTACTGTACATAGGATGTATATTGTAGTGGATGCTGGGACATATATAGGGAGGACTTTCTTGCTCGACATGATAGTATGCTATCTGGTTACTCTTTACCTTAACGTGTGCAAAGATTGTCTCTCTATTACATGTTGGTAAAGCCCTTAGGATTTGTACTTGACTACCTGGACTATGAAGCGGATCATACTAGTGGGGACATGGTAGTCCATAAGTACATCCTTCAAAGTCCCTAGTCGTGGGTGTATCGAGACGGGGCATCGATATACCAGAGTAGACTAGCGTGTACCTTCTCGACCCATACAGATCGGCGATGGATGATCCCATATCCATTGGTGTTTGACATCAGAGGAGATATACGGGTGCTCAGTAGAGACTGGGTACACTGGACGGACTCGCCGAGAACTCCCAGATGGTATTATACCTTACGTCAGATGGCAGTTCTCTGGTGACACTGGTACAGAGTAGTCTGTTGACCCGAGATCGTCATAGAGTCTTGTGTGGTTCCCATTGTGCTTTGATTTCCATCTTACCACGTCCAAGAGGGCATGCAAAATGGTGGTTTTTAGGTACAGTCCCGAGTCACATGGAGGCAATGAGCGATAGGAGGGGATTCGTCTCACCCGGTATAGGGGGTTGATGTTGCGCTGTGTTCGATTGGCTATAACAGGAAATCCCTGGCCAGGGTTGCTGAGATTTACTGGTAAGTGTTACCAGTAGTTTCTCGAATTGTTATAGACCTCATATCGACACGACTTATCGAGCTATTGGGGTCTGACGTTAACCACCCCTAGGCGAGATATGCGACATATCAGACGATCAGACCGGACTGTACGGTAGTGTTACTGGTTGGATTCACTGGAGTGTGAGCGGGCTTGCTCCTTGATCTTCTGATCGCTCAATACCCGGGTGGCCGTGACGTTTAGCAGACCGCTTGCGGCTTGTAGGTGCTTGATATGATCATCATCTGCTACCGGCGTATTGACGAGTCTTTAGAGTCCTACACAGAGGTTTCCTGGCTCAAGCGAAACGAAATAGGAGCGCATATGAGATATGTGCGGGACCGAGAATAATGCGTGTATGTGATACCGTATTTCATTCTCGCGATGTATGTATCGATTGGTTGTATGCGATATAACCTAGTTATCGAATCAAGGGTTGATTCGATAAGCCGATACATAGGGATACTAGTCGGTTATATGCGATATGACCGGATCGTTAAATCAAGTGTTGATTTAATGATTTAATGTATAATTATATATTATGATATATTACTTTGCATTAACTAGTATTGGTTTACTTTAAATGGATTTTCTCACTTGGATTGTGCACATTGTATATGTGATATATTTTTGTGCACTTGTATGTATCATGTTTGATGATGCATGCTAACTTGTGTTTTGTGTAAAGTTTAAACCATGGTTATGTAATGGTTAGGGTTTTCATTTTCATATCTATTTATTTATTAATTTATTCATTTTTGGAAAATGATAAGCATAATGCAAAATGGTGGCTTTCTTTGGATGGATGTTGAAGCTTCATGAAGCTTTGACCAAGTGACCATTTTGTCTCCATGCTTAACCCTAACCATTCCCGCTAACCATGATTTATTCTCTACACTTGACCATGGTTATTATTATGATAAGTATTGATTTACTTTTTATTTTGAAAACAACTTATCATAATATTCATCTTCTTCTTCTTCTTCATCACAAGAAGAAAGCTTCACTTCATCAATGGTGATTGATGAAATCAAGTGAGAAATCCAATTCTAAAGTCTACCCACTTCCTATTTCTTCATCCTCTACCTCTTGCCAAGTAGTAGAGTGTGTTTTCTTCACAAGTTTCTTGACTTGGTGAAGTCGGAGCTTGATCTAGTGATGCCTCGACGTAGATCATCTTCGGCATCGACGTCGACGACCTAGCCCGCCTATTTCTCTGATGAAGCCGACGCGAGAGTCCAAGATCGGATTTGTACAGCGGAGAGGACTTCTTCATGGAGCTATGGAGGTGGAGAAACGGATCTACAAAGGTTGTATTTCCGTATTCTAGTAGTTATGTGTTAACTAGTTTGCTTTGTCGCCTAAATTTCTAGCCAACGATCTAGTCTAGGGTTTCTCGGCACCGTATTTTTGAAATTGGCATGGTTGATACCATGTGAGACCTCTTGAGAGTGCCTAGGAACCCTACAGTGGTATCAGAGCCTAGCTAGAGCATTAGGCGATGCGTAGACGCAATTTGAAGCCCGAACGAACCCGAAACCCTAAACCAAACATGCTCTCTGGACTTTTTCTAAAATCTGGGATTTTTCCACATTAAAAATATGCAGAAAAATCAGCAGAGAATTGTAAGAATTACTGTGAAGCCCGTACCCATGAATCCACCAAAGTGCGGCGGAACCGCGGCAGAAGCCTGGCTTCTGCGGCGGTTCCGCGGCCATATGGTGACATCATCAATTCCTGATTGCACAGTAATTCCTCTTTTCTGGTGTTGGATTTTCTGGGAATTTTTAATATTTATTCAAGAGTTGAATTTTCTGGGTTGTTTTGGGGATTCGAATGTTCGATCGGATTATCAAATTTTGTCTGTGTGGCTTTCCGGGTATTTTTGAATATGTTAAAAAGTTCGACCGGACAATAATACCCAATTTTTCCCCTGTCGGAAAATTTCCAATTGTTGGATATTTCTATGGTTTAAAGACGTTCTAAGTAGTGCAAGTAACACGATGGACCCTCTAGAAGACAACAAACCTTAACTCGATTATGTGACCGTCTTGAACTGCCCTTTGAACCTTCGGGTTTGGGGCAGTACGGCGTGCCACATGTGAGGCGTTGGCTTGACCCTTCTACGGTTGGACCGTTAGTACTGAGGCACGAACAGAATGTTTTTAGACTTGTTTCATGTGTTGATCTGTTACGGGAAAACTTGGGTGTTCGAATGTTCGATCGGAAAGTTTAACATTTTCTAATTATCCGGAATGGGATACAATAATTGGAATTCACAAAAGTTATGTGATAACTGAATGAATGTTATAAACATAGCAGTTTAGTCTCACTTGATCGGTTGCCACGGAATTTTGATGTGATCAAAAGTCCGTCGCAATCACGTAGCGTACGCGGATACTCGCCGATAAACTTAATAGATAGCCTCACTCCATAGCCCCGACCAAGTGACTGTAGGAGAACCCCGTCGCCGAAAGCATCCGTTCGGGTGCTCGCGGCAGCGGTGTTCCGCCTTGGTGCACTTTGTCGACGGCGTCGGGGGTGCGGCCGCCTACTGAAGTTTGCGACGAGCATTCGATCAGGATGTCGAGAATCTTGTTGAATTGCCCGACTTGATGTTGAAAAGAGTTTTCGATAAATGAGACTAAAATGCGGGGTTTATAATTGTTAGGCATGCGATGTCTAAGTAATTCATTTGATTAGGCATGCAATGTCTATGCAGATTGCGGATTCTAACTGTTGTAGTTTTACACTTTCTTTTCTGTGACCGTAAGTGTAATATGTGTTATCGCCGGTTTCGTTGCTATATGTCAACGACAATTGGGATGCGCATATTTACTTACGTTGATGACATGTGATGTTATGTGTTGCTGGATATGTTATATTGGATCGTCGTGTTTGAATAGCCGGGGGTTTTTATGTGAGATGAGTGTTTTTTCATTTTCATTCATGTAAAAACTTGTATGTAATATTCTTTTTATTGGGGCACTTCCAGGTTGCGGAAGTTGTCACCCTTTGTATATTATTTACTTTTCCGCACTAGGATAGACCCAAGGAGGAGGGCACAAGTAACCGGGTTCTGGAGTCCAGTGGGAGACCAACTCGAGGAGTCGAGTCCGGGTCTCCTAACTCTAGAATTGGTAGGGTTGCTTGCCGCTCTCGTAGGGGTCTAGGGGTGTGGGTTTAGCTATTCATCACAACCGTGGAATCCGTGTTTTGTAATGGCTCGTATTGAAAACACGGACGTCCTAGTATATCCAATATTTCATATGATTCTTCTGCTGCGATATCTGTGATGTGATCATGTGATGTTCTGTGATAGATACAGTATATAGTATATATGATATATTATATAGACGTTACTTATGTTTTACACCCGCGCTAGCCCTGCCCCGCTATGCCGTTAGTTACCTAACCTAACGGTGCACGAGGGGACATCGAGGCGAATGCGGATGGCATAAGTGTACGTCGTATTTATCTGTGATGTTTAGGTACTTAAATGATGGGACTTCATTAATATGATTAATGAAATAAAAGAAACCTAAGATGTTGTAGAATCGAATTTCAAAATAAAACAGGTAGCTACAGTTCTTGCTTTGCACAGCGGTATATGTGATATATCCTGCACCTTATTCGATAAGGAAAGGACCGAGATCCCTTCACCGGGAGTGACTCCTTTAGCAATAATTGGCAGATGCTACACACTCGGTTTGTCTTTTGATATCTTTTAAGTGTTTTGCTTTGCACAGTGATATATATGATATATCCCCCACCTCATTCGACGAGGAAAGGACCGACGATCCCTTCACCGGGAGTGACTCCTTTAGCAAAACTAGAAAAGCCTCAAAGACACTCCATTTCAAAATTCATTCGATCCTACAACGATATCAAGTTCATTACGCAATAGGTTTTCAGAAAAACCTGTCGTAGCCCTCCGTCATTTCAGATAAGTACTAGTTAGTATTCGTGCTACGTTTGTTGACTATGTTAAGGCGTAGTGTGCGGTAGCTAATTAGTGTTGATCTGTATAAGCATATGATGCGATTGGATTAGGGTAGTCGTGCGACTTTGTTGACTATGTTAAGGGTCGTGCGGGTGGGTTTAATTCAATCGGGAAATGACGGGTTGAACTTGACTAGCACTTATGATTTGTTGACTATGTTAAGGTCATATAGCTGCTAGGGGCAAAATATTATCGGGAATTTCAAGTGTTGAAATTTGCAATGAGATTGCATACCTTCTATGAGATAGTTGGATCCCGATACCCGCTGCGAGTAATTGTTACTCCTGGGAGAGTTTTATACATTACAATTAGCCGATCAAGTAGGTGTCTAGAAAGGTGTTAACGAGGTTACGCCTCTGGGAAAACGAGGTTTACATTAATTAGGCTCGTGCGAAAGCACGGGGGACCTCCCTCAAAGTACCGACACTGGCCTGGCTGAAAGATTGGCGAACTTGTAGTGTGTAACTAATCCTGGCTAGTCTTTCTTTTTAGGGTTTGAAGGAAGATTTGATGAAAAGCAGTGGGAGCCATCCTGATTAGATAAATTAATAACCAATCTTTTCTTGCAAGAGCGCACGCTGAGTGTTTTCTTCTCTCTCTCTCCTGGTAGCGACCGTATCACGCCTTAATCAAGATAATAAAACGGATATTTGACCGAACCCGCTTGTTATACTGAGCTGGGGAACGTTGGTCCCGCTCCAACTTATAATTATTATAAGACAGAGCAGGAAATTAGGGAATACCAGATTTCCCGTGCCGCCCAAACGAGGAAAGTGCATATGATGCATCATCTTCGGGTGTGTTCGTTATACAGAACAGTTTCTCAATGTCCTTTACATCCTGGGTATATGATACCGGATCAGGATCCCGCATATGTAAAATGTTACATGGGCTACAGATAGGTAAAGAACTGAGAACGGGTGATAAGTTTCATGAGGCAGAAAACGGGGCAAGAGTTGCAGCCAAGTCTGTCGGTCACTGTCACCCTGTATTACCAATACATTGATTCTGAACAAATGCTATTAGATACCGAACCTGATATACAAAATCATATCAGTCTCTTTATTAGTAAAGAAATGATAAAATTTTGTATTGTTGGATAATGTTTTGAACATTTCCTATATCAAAAGTTGATCGGTTCAGGCACGTTATCTAAAAGCATTAATGTTCTAAATCAAACTACAGTTCTTAGTATACAGAACACACACAAGAGGAAGAGTTCAATCATGAAAGAATTCTTCTTGAGGTATTGTATACTAGGTCAGATCAATGTGACCCGATTAGCTAGAGTTACATAAAGATGCATATTTAAATTAGTTTGAATTTACATCTTGTGAAACTCGCCAGTCATGTCACAAAGATAAGATGACCATGCTCCGTTTACTGGAAACAGAGAAAGAGTTAATGAACTCTTGGGACTGATACATGATGATGTATGTAAGGTCTCCTGTCTACACATACCAAGACCGGTTCTTTATACTTCATTACATTCTCTGATGATCTCTCAAGATTCAGACATATGTTCCTGTTGAAACACAAGTCCGAACCTTTTGAGATATTCACAGAATATGATTTAGAAGTAGAGAACCAAAATACGGGTATAAGTATTATGTCCTTTGATGTGATCGAGGAGGAGAATACTTGAGCACGGAAATCCTGGACTATTCTAAAGGCGAATGTGATTCTCTCTCAGCATTACTCCTCCGTATACACCATAGCACGATGGTATATCGGGGCGGAGCAATCACACCCTATATGATAAGGTGTGCTCTATGATGAGTACTACTGAGTTACCTTTTTCCTTAGGGGGTTATGCACTTGAGAAGTTGCATACCTATTGAATAGGTTTCCAATCAAATCAGTTGCCTACCGCTTCATATGTGATATGGAGTGGGAAAAGCCCATATCTTAAGTTAGTTAAGATTTGGGGTTGTCCGGCCTATGTCTAAAAACAAAATCCGGACAAGCTCGAGGCAAGGTCTGTTATGTTCAACTGGAAAGGTTCCAGCTATACAAACTACAACAGATGATTTGGTAGAACCGAAGGATTCAGTAGATTCCAACGAACCTCAGCCTCTCCGCCGATCTAGTAGGGTTCCTCACCCACCTGAGAGATACTTCAGTTTCTCTATGACAGTGGGAGCGAGGATTGCATCATGAGATGATGACCCAACTAGCTTCGAGCAGGCCATCAGGAGTAAGATTCTGTAAGACTGGCTGGATGCTTATCGATCTGAGATGGAATCCTTATACACCAACAAAGTATGGACTTTGGTTGCTATATCTAAAGGGTTAAATCCCCATCAGGAGCAAGTATATCTTGAGAAGATTACTTGGTGTAAATGGAAAAGTTGAGACTTTCAAAGTTAGACTTGTTAAAGGTTTTCGTCATTGACCAGGCGTGGATAATGATGAAACCTTTTCAGTACCTATGCTTAAGTCCATCCAGATCCTACTTGTCACGGCTACATACCATGACTACGATATCTGGCGGTTGGGTGCCATGACTCCTTTTCTAAATGATGTTTTAGAAGAGTGTGTCTATAAGTACACAGCCAGAGGGCTTCGTAGACAGTGGGAGCAGCGGAAACGTGTGCAAGATGTTTTATGTGATAAAACAGGCATCGCGGAGTTGGAACGTCTGTTTTGATGTAGTAGTCAAAGAGTTTGACATCATCAAAATGGTAGATGAACCTTGTATAAACAAAAAGGTAGTAGGGAGTATGGTGGTGATCCTCGTAGAGTACGTGGATGACATACTCTTGATAGGGAAGGAGTTTCCTATGCTACGCTCGATCAATCTCCGCTTATCACAAGGATTCTCCATATAGGATCAAAATGATACCTCCTAAATCCTGAGTTTTGGATCTATGAGATAGATTTAATTGGATGTTAGGATTCTCACTAGTTGTAGTGAGATGGTATCAATCGATCCTGGGAAGAATCACTGGAAGTGTTCCAGGGTGATAAAGACGACTGAATGTCAGTCGCAGGCATTGTCTTTACCCTCAGTAAAGGGACGGTATGTTGGAAGAGTTCCAAGCTAGATACCATGACATATTAGACGATAAAGGCAGGATACATCGCTACTAAAGATGCTACCAAAGAAGCTGTTTGGGTGTATATTGGTTCATGAGATGAACTATGTTCCTCCCATTTTGTGACAATGGAATTGTGGCTTATGCCAAGGAACGCAGGTCCCATCAGTGATCCAGACATATTCTAAGGCAGTATGACCTGATCATGGAGATGGTTGATCTCTAAGGGATCGAGGTTAGGAGAGTAGACTCAGAGGACAACACGGTGGATCCACTCACGAAGGCCTATTCCCAGAGAGAGACTTTTATGGGATGGTTGAGTATGAGATACTACAACCACTGCAACAGATGGCCCAAGTGCAAGTGGGAGATTGTTAGTTATATGTATGCCCTAGAGGCCATTACTGTACATAGGATGTATATTGTGGTGGATGCTGGGACATATATAGGGAGGACTTTCTTGCTCGACTGATAGTATGCTATCTGGTTACTCTTTACCTTAACGTGTGCAAAGATTGTCTCTCTATTACATGTTGGTAAAGCCCTTAGGATGTGTACTTGACTACCTGGACTATGATACGGATCATACTAGTGGGGACATGGTAGTCCATAAGTACATCCTTCAAAGTCCCTAGTCGTGGGTGTATCGAGACGGGGCATCGATATACCAGAGTAGACTAGTGTGTACCTTCTCGACCCATACAGATGGGCGATGGCTGATCCCATATCCATTGGTGTTTGACATCAGAGAAGATATACGGGTGCTCAGTAGAGAATGGGTACACTGTACGGACTCGCCGAGAACTCCCAGATGGTATTATACCTTACGTCAGATGGCAGTTCTCTGGTGACACTGGTACAGAGTAGTCTGTTGACCCGAGATCGTCATAGAGTCTTGTGTGGTTCCCATTGTGCTTTGATTTCCATCTTACCACGTCCAAGAGGGCGTGCAAAACGGTGGTTTTTGGGTACAGTCCCGAGTCACATGGAGGCAATGAGCGATAGGAGGGGATTCGTCTCCCCCGGTATAGGGGGTTGATGTTGCGCTGTGTTCGATTGGCTATAACAGGAAATCCCTGGCCAGGGTTGCTGAGATTTACTGGTAAGTGTTACCAGTAGTTTCTCGAATTGTTATAGACCTCATATCGACACGACTTATCGAGCTATTGGGGTCTGACGTTAACCACCCCTAGGCGAGATATGCGACATATCAGACGATCAGACCGGACTGTACGGTAGTGTTACTGGTTGGATTCACTGGAGTGTGAGCGGGCTTGCTCGTTGATCTTCTGATCGCTCAATACCCGGGTGGCCGTTACGTTTAGCAGACCGCTTGCGGCTTGTGGGTGCTTGATATGATCATCATCTGCTACCGGCGTATTGACGAGTCTTTAGAGTCCTACACAGAGGTTTCCTGGCTCAAGCGAAACGAAATAGGAGCGCATATGAGATATGTGCGGGACCGAGAATAATGCGTGTATGTGATACCGTATTTCATTATCGCGATGTATGTATCGATTGGTTGTATGCGATATAACCTAGTTATCGAATCAAGGGTTGATTCGATAAGCCGATACATAGGGATACTAGTTGGTTATATGCGATATGACCAGATCGTTAAATCAAGTGTTGATTTAATGATTTAATGTATAATTATATATTATGATATATTACTTTGAATTAACTAGTATTGGTTTACTTTAAATGGATTTTCTCACTTGGATTGTGCACATTGTATATGTGATATATTTTTGTGCACTTGTATGTATCATGTTTGATGATGCATGCTAACTTGTGTTTTGTGTAAAGTTTAAACCATGGTTATGTAATGGTTAGGGTTTTCATTTTCATATCTATTTATTTATTAATTTATTCATTTTTGGAAAATGATAATCATAATGCAAAATGGTGGCTTTCTTTGAATGGATGTTGAAGCTTCATGAAGCTTTGACCAAGTGACCATTTTGTCTCCATGCTTAACCCTAACCATTCCCACTAACCATGATTTATTCTCTACACTTAACCATGGTTATTATTATGATAAGTATTGATTTACTTTTTATTTTGAAAACAACTTATCATAATATTCATCTTCTTCTTCTTCTTCATCACAAGAAGAAAGCTTCACTTCATCAATGGTGATTGATGAAATCAAGTGAGAAATCCAATTCTAAAGTCTACCCACTTCCTATTTCTTCATCCTCAACCTCTTGCCAAGTAGTAGAGTGTGTTTTCTTCACAAGTTTCTTGACTTGGTGAAGTCGGAGCTTGATCTAGTGATGCCTCGACGTAGATCATCTTCGGCTTCGACGTCGACGACCTAGCCCGCCTATTTCTCCGATGAAGCCGACGCGAGAGTCCAAGATCGGATTTGTACAGCGGAGAGGACTTCTTCATGGAGCTATGGAGGTGGAGAAACGGATCTACAAAGGTTGTATTTCCATATTCTAGTAGTTATGTGTTAACTAGTTTGCTTTGTCGCCTAAATTTCTAGCCAACGATCTAGTCTAGGGTTTCTCGCCACCGTATTTTTGAAATTGGTATGGTTGATGCCATGTGAGACCTCTTGAGAGTGCCTAGGAACCCTACAGACTAAAGTATTAGCAACAAATTAAACAAAAAGCCAAGATTTATACCTCACAAATCCATGATCAAACATGAAATCTAGACTTCCAAAATGAAATCCTTGCACCAAGATCCATGTATCTAAGGCTACACTAAAATGGGTAAGAACTAGATTTTGATTTTTGGATTTTTTTGATGGGTATTTGATGAATTTTTTGAAGCAAAAGAGATGGAACAATGGGGGGGAGAAAGAGGGCTGTTTGTGCAGGAATTTTCGGCCATAAAGGGAGTGGGGGAGGAGAGAGAGGGAGGTGGAGAAAAATGGGGAGAAAAAGACAAAGTCTACACCCCCTTTTGACTTTCTTTCATTTCCCTTTTTCTTTTCTTTTCTTTTCTTTTTTGGGTGGAATTGAGTGGGGAAATGGCGGGGATGTGCTGCTGAATTCAGCCACATGGGGATGGGGGTGAGTGAGTGTGGGTGTGGGTGTGGGGAAAAAAGATAAATGTTATACCCCAAACAACCATTTACACTAATTTCACCGAAAAAAGCCCTTTTCTTCGATATTTTCTAAACCGTTTTGGCAAACGATTTCGTTTCAAAAACAACATGATAAAATTTTATTTAAAGTTTTATGATGCACAAAATTTGTTTCAACTCATTCCAATTTGTAATTTTCCCTAATTAAATATATTAGTGACGGCTTAAAATAATATTAAAATAATTTTTTTCAGAAAATTTAAAATTTCACCAGTGCCTCAATAAACACCAAATACTAGCAATTACATATCTAGAATATGTATATTTAATTTTTATAATAAGATATTTGTATTTTGACTTTTTACAGAAAAGCCCCTTATTTTACCGTTTTTTCGAAATTTCACCGAAACAATTTTCAAAACGTTACAATCTTCCCCCCTTAAAGAAATTCGGTCCCCGAATTTAAATTAAAACTCCCCCCAAATACTAAAACATCTAAGCAAAACCATTAAGTCGTCGGGGCTCCGAAATCATAAATACATAAAACAAATCGTAGCGCAGCGCATGCGCATGAAAAATAAGCATATAACTCAAATCAAAACTCCATCCAGCATCCCGCAATCATCGGAGTCATGGTGAAGACACAATGTCCAAATCAAAAATGAAAATCAGTATGATATACATCATTAAAACATCTGGAAGCAATGCATGCCAAATCTTTTTCAAATCGTTGTGCGATGCTCGCAGCACTGCACAGTGGCGGACGTTTATTGTAAAAAAAATAACTACATATATATATATATATATATATATATATATCCTTTGTTTAATATGCACGTCCCGCCGTTTTGGAAGCAATTTCAGAAGGGTTTCCTTTATAAAATGTTTCGTGTCATCTCAGACACGTAGGTAAATACTGAGACTATAGCTCGCTTTTTGGAAATCCCTTCGATAACTATCAATGCATACAAAATATATTCAGGTACTGTCCTCTGACTAGTCCTGCTCAGTACGAGAACACATAGCAAATATCACAAAAACGTACTGCTCTATAGGTTAAATCAATCCCAAAATACGCATATGAATACTACGTGCGTCTGGTGCGCACGGAAATCAAAATCCATATACGTGCTATACAAGCGCACAGAAACAACATCTAAGTGCATCGGTTGTGCACACAACATCTGTCATAGGCAACGTGTGTGCCTGACAGCAAGGACAGGTGCGTCTGACACGCACGAAGAATCTCGATTTAGTGCATCTGGTGTGCACCAAAATCGTATCTCATAACATGCGCCCAACATGCGCGAAAAACCCCAAATCAGGTGCATCCATCATGCACGAAATCATGAAATCCAATATCAAGCACCGAATATGCGCAAAATCCAATCAAGTGCACAAGGTGCACAAAACAAATATCGAACATCACAATCGAAATCGAAGTCCAGTGCATCTAAGTGCACAAAATGCGTATCACTGCACTGCAAGCATATATGAACTATACCGAGTGCAAAAACCAAATCGTGTGCGTACATGCGCACAAAATCAACTCAACTGTATGAAACCCATTAAATCATAAACATGAGAAACCAAGGCACGAAAACGATATCAAGTGCAACACTGTACAGAAATCATAAATACTCAGTAGGTGCAACCATGGCGCATGAAAATGATATCATGAAACTCAATCATCAAAACCAAATCATGCGAATATATCGCTCAAAATACCAAAATCAAGTATGGCGGAATAGTCCCGCTCAAGAACATCCTCCAAGAATCTCTGGCCAACTGTCGGGGTCACTCATAGCATATCTTGTCGACGATCCTGAACTCTGGCCTGCCGGTGTGCGCAACATGACCACTCCTGGGTCCTAGTTTTCTCGTAATTCATTCCAGAAAGGTCCTATCGAGATCTCTCCCAAATTTCGTCTCTGCCGAACCGTCCGGAAGTCATCGTCCTTTACTATATCTGTTTCTTGTTCGGGAACGGCTGCATACTCATCGCGACTCCTTCTGGAAGGTATATCCATGCACAATGCCTCGGCATGCGTATCGCATCTCTGATGTCGGCGGAGTGGAACGTCGTTTCATCAAGATCTCGTATGAACCTCTTACTCCACTTTTCTAATGTCGACCGCTCTGGACTCGTCTCGTCGTGGCTGCATGGACTGAGCTCCAACGACTATCCTCGTATCTGGAGTCTCCCAAGAATGCATCTCACCACCTAGCATCCGAATTAAGTCGAGCCATCCGATCGAGTCGTCAAAACCTCATAATCTCCCAAGAGCTCAACATCTTGGGCACAGTTTAATAGTATCGAGTACATACCACAGCATCGGTGGTCCAGCCGTAGAAGGGCAAACCCAAGCCTCACTAATGACGCCGCAGAACTGCCGCAAACCCGAAGGTCCAAAGGCTTTCATACGGTCATTAAGTCGAGTTAGGGTTTCATTCTTCTAGAGGGACCATAGAATTGCCTGCATGTCTTTCCGACTACATTAAACTTGGAATAATAGGTTTCTGACATTCGATCGTCTCTGTCGACTCCCAACGTCTCCGCGTGAAGTCGTCTCTAGCTGGAATCAATCTATCTGATGACCTCGCATCGGGGTAGCGAACGATCTACATGTCCTAGTCTCTCATCCTCGGGTGACTAGCGACCTCTATCATCTCTTAGTACAACTTTTACTGCAATAGCTCCAACATCTGGGGCAATATCACGTCGTTCGCAGCAATAACTGGCCCACTCGTCTGCACGTTGAACCGTGCCTCAATCATCATGAATAAGCCACACATCAACGGTCATCAAAGTCTGGCTGGCCTCTGTCAGTGGCATAATCCTCTAGTGCTAATCTGCACGTCCGAGAAGGCTCAAACAGCGATCCATCCAACGCTCGTGGCGCAAAGACACAATCCAAAAGACACATCTCTACAATCGTGTGTCGCCCGAATCACGCCCTGGTCAGTCCTCGTTCGTAACGAGCGCATGCTGACCGCAACTCTAGCCGTAGCTCTCCCTGCCCGTAATCATGGCAGCAAAACCAAAACTGGTACCGATGAGGCTAAATTGGAATGAATATAATACTGAGCAAAGAAATGTACATCCTAAGGCTCCTTAAGTGGAGTGGCGTGTCGTAAATATGCCGCGGAACATACCCACGGTACGTCACTCTACTTTAGTCATCTATTCCATCAACCAAGGGTCATCTACGCTCCGAAGGTAAAACCTAACGCTCTGATACCAACTTTGTCACGTCCAGAAAGTACGGAAAATGACCGGCACTTAAACTACGAACGTCTCGAAGCGTACGTAATCTAAGTAAGCCGAAAACCCAGAAATCCAAACCAAGAAAAGTAGTAGAGTGAAGGAAAACCAATTTAAAACAAATAGTTTTAATAGCATAAGCCGAATTATGCGTTTTAAAAACATCAAGAATTTCCTGAAAATTTCAGCAGAGTCTCCTTTGTAAAAACTGGCCCCCAAACGGGATACAACATGAATAGTATACGAAATCAATAAAAAGGCATCCCCAAGCGGGAGCTAGCTCTTCGTCAATCGACGGTCACAACCACACAAGCACTATAATATACAACGCCAACGGCGAGGATCAAAATTCAAAAGGAAACTCAAAACCACAAGAAAACCACAGGAATAAAATGCGCGACTCTATGGTCGAAGGAATAACATCACTGGTCTCTATCTCAAAATAAATACATGTTTGGTTGATGGAATTTACTAGATACAACTGAAAAATATAATACAAGGTAATATGATGGGTACGATACCAATAACCCACCTACTAGCAATTCACCCGAACGAAACTGTGCCCGCAAAGCCGTAATGAAACCTGTACGGCAAAACCTGCAAGAAACTGGGGCACAACGGGGGTGAGTTGCCAACTCGTGAATAGAAAAACATCTACGAATAAAAATCGCATGTATGACGCAATCCTAGGTCATACGATCATAATATATCCTCAAAAATATATAACCAGCAGCCTATAATAAGGCTAGGGTAAATATCTAACCCGAGTGTAATCTCATGTGCCCGTGTCTGTGCCTCAGGTAGCAATATATCATATGAATGAGGTATGAATGCATGAAAACAGAATACATGTAAATGAAGAACTGTTTTCATAATTTAGTGAGATTTCCTTTGTATTATTAAAATGAGGTATCATAATGAAATCAGCATAAAACAGTGCCCAGCATCGACACAAAACAAGTGTCCAAATATCTCGATATCTCTGTATCACAATATCTGTACCTCAATATCTCAAAATCAATATCTAGGGTGCCGTCAATCCAGACCGGCCCCTACCATCCATCTCAAGACCACGACGGTATCCTCCGGATATCCGACACGTCGGGTAATATCACCGGTCGGTAGTGCTCCCCTGCCGGGCTCAACGTCAACAACACATTCCTCTTGCCCCGGGGTACCGCACCGGGCCCACCATGTACCCGAAACGGTTCCTCCACTCCTCGAATCGGGTCTCGAAATCCATCAGCAAACTCATGGTGGACGACTCATACTTCATGGGAAAACCACACTTTTTATTTTAAAAGAGAGAAAAGGTTTATTTATGTTTTTTGCGGTTTTCCTCCAAATCCAAGAAATCTCATGAAATCCGAATCCAAGTCATCAATAGCATGTAAACAGTGAATATAGGCATGAGAATCCATAAATGCGACACAACAGTGAATAATAACATGCATGAAGTAGTAGGCAATAACTACAATATCTAACTAGCATATAAGGCAAGTACACTAATATCATGTCTAAACTATTAGCTAACAACCTATGTCAAATGAAATAGTACTTTCTAAAGCGTTCGTGACATGGAAATTACCGATGAAGATGTGTGTGAGCCGGCAAGTAAGTGTACGTGGTACATACGCGTCATCGGTAATGGTGCTGGTGTTCTAACAGCATGATATTAGTAATGCAATAAGAAATTATAATATAAGTATGCGATGCGTAGCGAACAGTAAAAAGAGCGGGAGCTGAATACTAGACGCAACTATAACTAATCTTCACTAATCTAATATAAGTCCTACAAATGGTGCCTTTTGAAATAACACGAATCATGGGGTTTTGAAAATATGGGGTACGGTGTTTTTAAGAAAAGATACGTTTTTGAAATATCCGTAGAATCCCTTGACCTGTCTTTTAAAATACGCATGATTCGTAAGCTTCGAAATAGGTAAGAATCGAATCTAATCTAACAACTAAACTAAACTAAAGGGCTAAGCTAACCAGCTGGACTACAGGTAAGGAAACCGCCTAACATCTGAGTCGATACATATACATACCTGTATATATATTAGTCGGTAATCCCGCCTCAATAATATCATATCCGATACCATATCTATAATCAGACATCCCAAGTCAAGAGTGCGGATCAATCATCAAAATCTAGCTCGTACGTAAATCCGTCGTACGGCATCCCCAAATCTGGGTACGGGTTAATATCATATTCATCACACTATTCATCTGGTATCCTCTTTATCCAAGATCACAGTCTAGGGTACTGACCTATGTCTAGTACAATACTAATATCCTCAATATATTCATGATCTGACTACTGATCGACAATCTCGTACAAACCGATATCGTCATCACATATTATCATCAAGGGGTATACATCGCCCGATACGGCCTAATATCAATATCCTAGCATATCATGCCACATATCACGATCACATGTCGACCATTTTATTTATAACACTATTCACCCGTATCGCCGTCCCAAGATCCGCTATAACACCAGGACGTACCTCAAGTACGAATCCTTCCATATCACCGATATCACAACCACAAACAAATCTCATCGACTCAGCTCAATCCCAAGTATCATCCTCAAATCCGTATGTGAACACGTAGTCCCATACCCATGTGAACACATAACTATAAAGAATCCCATGAGCACATATAAATAGGGATGTATGCAAGTATGTATGTGTGTATGTGTAGTGCAACACTACCCTAGGGTTCGCGACACTAAAATAATCCAACAAACCAATATCCATCCTAAACATCATTATTAATCCCAAATAACATGTAATAATTGTTGGTGTGTATACGCATCCGTATACACCACCACGGACTGCGGGGGTGCTATACGCCATCCACCCGACTTCTCCCCGTAGATATAAATCTACTCACCTGGTCCTCGCTCGCCGGTGCCGACGTCGCCACGCGCTTGCTTTTCGTCTCGAAGTCCACATGGGGGTACCTACATATCATAACGCACCGCATCGCATTAAAATCCGACTCATGACCAAAACGACACACGAATCCCACATAAGTCAAAACCTATGGTTGCTTCCACAAATCAACCCGAAAACCCTCGACATCGGCGTACAAACGCCAGACCATCGAGAAAAACCCAAATACACTCATTTGCACATTCGCGAACACTAATTTTAATATAAAATAGGTTAAAACTCACAAAAACCCCCAAATTCACTTTAAAAGCCGTTTTTCCGAAAAACTAGCAAGCAAAATTTCCCGTTTTAGTACAAAACTCGACGTTTAAACAATTCTAGCGGCCATAATACTTATTAAATAACTTAAATAAGTCATATAACCCATAACCACAATTTAATCTCATCAAACTATATACGTTCAAAAAAAACTAGTTTATAATTTTAAACCCAATTATTTAACCATTTCCAAAAACCTAGATAGCAAATTAGTGTAATTATCACAATTTTTAACTAACAACTTAATTTGATTTAGCAACCATTAATATGTCAAAACATCACACAAGTATAATCTCATAACATAAAACCCAAACATGATTCCAATTCTTCTCTTGAATTTCACAAACCCTCACTTGCATTCAAGTTCTTTTCTTGAACTTTCAAACACACAATTAAACCACCATTAAACTTATAATTAAGCTAGACTAAAGTATTAGCAACAAATTAAACAAAAAGCCAAGATTTATACCTCACAAATCCATGATCAAACATGAAATCTAGACCTCCAAAATGAAATCCTTGCACCAAGATCCATGCATCTAAGGCTACACTAAAATGGGTAAGAACTAGATTTCGATTTTGGGATTTTTTTGATGGGTATTTGATGAATTTTTTGAAGCAAAAGAGATGGAACAATGGGGGGGAGAAAGAGGGCTGTTTGTCCAGGAATTTTCGGCCATAAAGGGAGTGGGGGAGGAGAGAGAGGGAGGTGGAGAAAAATGGGGAGAAGAAGACAAAGTCTACACCCCTTTTGACTTTCTTTCATTTCCCTTTTTCTTTTCTTTTCTTTTCTTTTCTTTTTTGTGTGGAATGGAGTGGGGAAATGGGGGGGATGTTCTGCTGAATTCAGCCACATGGGGATGGGGGTGAGTGAGTGTGGGTGTGGGTGTGGGGGAAAAAGATAAATGTTATACCCCAAAAAACCATTTACACAAATTTCACCGAAAAAAGCCTTTTTCTTCGATATTTTCTAAACCGTTTTGGCAAACGATTTCGTTTCAAAAACCACATGATAAAATTTTATTTAAAGTTTTATGATGCACAAAATTTGTTTCAACTCATTCCAATTTGTAATTTTCCCTAATTAAATATATTAGTGACGGCTTAAAATAATATTAAAATAATTTTTTTCAGAAAATTTGAAATTTCCCCAGTGGCTCAATAAACACCAAATACTAGCAATTACATAGCTAGAATATGTATATTTAATTTTTATAATAAGATATTTTTATTTTGACTTTTTACAGAAAACCCCCTTATTTTACCGTTTTTTCGAAATTTCACCGAAACGATTTTCAAAACGTTACACCAGATTCCTCAGTTGTGGACAAGGAAGTTCGCAAAACTTGGGATATGGATTGTGAGCAAGCTAAGTGTATCGTGCTGGCATCCATGAACAATGAACTCCAGAAACAGCACGAGAGTATGGATATTGTATCCATCTTCCTCCATGTAATGGAATCATATGGAGAACACTCCCGTATCGCAAGGTACGAGACCTCAAGAAAACTCTTCCAGATGAGGTTAGCTCCAGGATCGCCTGTAGGAGAGCATATCCTCAAAATGATCAGCCTCATTGAGAACTCGCAAACCTGGGATGCGTGCTAGAGAATGATTTGTATATCGAGTTGATTTTGCAGTCCCTTCCCCACACCTTCTCTCAGTTCGTGCTTAGCTTCAATATGCACGAAATGGAAGCTGATCTTCCAAAGCTCCTCAACATGTTGAGGGTAGCAGAGACCTCCTTGAAAAAGGAGAAGACCCCCGTTCTGTATGTTGGCCAATCATCCTCTTCTAAATCTAAAGCGAAAGCTAAAGGGAAGAAGAAGATGAAAGCCACCAAACCGAAGGGTGGGGTTAAGAAGGTGCAGGGAAAGAACAAGGCAGGAAGGGTGAAAGCGGATATAAACGAATGCCATTATTGTCACAAGCAAAGGCACTGGAAGAAGAACTGTATGGCCTTCAAGGCAAAGGAAAAGAAGCAAGCGGTTGCTTCTGCTTCAGGTGTGTTCGTAATCGAATATTGTCTTTCAGTAAACTCTACTTCATGGGTACTTGATACCGGTTCTGGTTCTCACATCTGTAATTCATTGCAGGATCTGAGAAATAGTAGAGTACTGGGGGCAGGTGATATGACTTTCCGGATGGGCAATGGAATGCATGTAGATGCTGTTGCAATAGGGGAGTATCGCCTAGGGCTAACTAGTGGGCACATTTTGGTGTTGTACAGCTGTTTTTGTATTCCCAGTATGCTATGTAATATTATATCAGTATCTTTGTTGTCTAATGAAGGATATAATTTTGCGCTTGAAAGTAATGTCATGAACATTCTCCTGAATCAAGAACTGATTGGGTATGGCACACTGGAAAACGGCATATACATACTTAATCAACCTCGAATTTTCAATATTCAAACCACACTTAAAAGAAAGGCTCCAGAATCAAATCAAGCCTTCTTATGGCATTGTAGACTTGGTCATATCAACGAAAGAAGGTTGACTAAGTTACATAAAGATGGATATCTAGATCCGTTTGAATATTCATCATATGCAACTTGTCAATCATGTATCAAAGGAAAAATGACCAAATCTCCATTCTCCGGACACAGAGCAAGAGCTACTGAACTCTTGGGACTTGTACACAGTGATGTATGTGGTCCAATGTGTAAGTCCATGCTACCTCTCCCGGTACTTTCGGGCATGAGGAATTTGACGAAAAACAATTTTCTAGAGGTGGTAGCATGGACTCAAAACCGGATCTTTGTTAAACATCTAACTAACAACCTAACTAGGAGTTGTTAACTACTCGGTTAGGGGGTTATACCTTTCTTTCTTGAACTCCTTCGTCTTCAAGCCTCGATGGTTGTCCGGATCGGCTTTACCCCGTCGTCTCCTTGCGCCGAAGATCGATCCACCTGAAAGCTTCTACCTTTGGCTTCTTCTTCGATCTTTGAAGAAACTAGTTCACTTGGTTTGCTAAACCTTGTGAACTAGAGTGAGTAGAGAAGAGTGTGTTTGGGATTTTACTCTATGGCTCTTGTTTCTCAACACATGAGACAAGTGAACCATAGACTCAAGAGAGAGGGAGAGCAAGAGGAAGAGGATGAGAGCTCAAGAGCAAGAGAGAGAATGAAAATGATAGAATGAGAAAGACTTTTCTCTCTTGGCTCTCATAATCCAAAGCCATCATCACAAATCATAGCAATCAAGTATTATGTGATGGTTTAAGCTACAATAGCCATATCATTTCATGCACTCATTTTTCACAAGAGAAACAAGCAAGTAAAAAGTCTTTGCCATGAAATGATAGCCATTGTCATCATGATGGTCAACTAGTCCAACCTAGTCAACCGGTCAACAAAGTCAACAAGTCAACAAAGTCAACCTCTCAATGACCATGTCACCATAATACTTAATTAATATTATTGTTAATTACATATCATATTCTCATTAGGGTTGAGCAAAGAGTCAATAGTCAACAGTCAATAGTCAACAGTCAACAACCCTAATGAGAATCCTCTGCCTCTGTCTCTCCGTCAACTGTGCATACACCCGCATCCGCGTTCGTAGGAACACGAATACATACTGGATAAATCCAATCCCAAAACGTACACTAGGATCTGGCTTAAACCAAAGCCCGCTAGTGTTAACTGTCCGGACACTGTACGTGCATAAGTGCACGGATGTGAAGTAACCCTGTCGCAAAACCATGCGACCTGTCGCAAAACCAAGCGACCTCTACTCTTTTGCCTAAAGGCGAATAGCTTTCTGTGTAGGACTCTAAAGACTCGACACTACGCTGGCAGTGGGTTTAACCACAGACCGCAAGCGGCACAAGCTGTGCGTAACGGTCCCCAGGTAGATGCCGACAAGAAGACTGACGAGGTGAAACCCATCTGAACTCCTACTGAGTCTGACTGTGACAGTCTCCGTACAGTCCGGTCTGTTCGTCTGATACATCGCATGGCGGGCCTAGGGGGCGGTAAACGTCAGTCCCCTAATAGCGGTACAAGTCGTGTCGGAGTGAAGCCCAAAACACCCTGAGATAACACTGGAAGCCTACCTTTATATCTCGATTGCCCTGGCCAGGGACTACTCGTGTAATGGCTCTCCTAGACACAGCGCGATGTCAACCCCCAATACCGGGAGAGACGAATCATGTCTAACCGTCACTGCCTCCAAGTGCTTCGGGACTGTACCCAACTACTACCTGTTTGCACGCCTCTTTTGAGCCGTGGTAAGGTAGTAATCAAAGTACAGTGGGAACATACTCAAGGCGAAGTGACAGTGTCAAGTCAGCGGACTAAGCTGTACTCATGTCACCTGGGAACTGATAACTGACGATAGGTATAATACCAACCGGTCAGTTCCCGACGAGTCCTGTCCAGTGTACTCGTAACCTAACGAGCACCCGTATACTATCTCCAATACGACGTACTGATGGTTGTGGGACAGACCATCTCCCACACTGGGATGAGAAGCGCATACGCTAGTCTACTCCGGAGTATCGATGCCCTGTCTCGATAGTCCTGCGACTAGGGACCTGTATAAGGATGTGCTTATAGACTACCCAGCCCCCACTAGTGTGACTGCCATCACAACGCTGGTAATCAAGCAAAGATCCTAAGGGCTCCACTAATGTGTATAGGTGATATACTAAAATAAACACATATACACATTGAAGTAGAAACAAACCAAGTAGCATACTACTATATTGAGCAAGATTGTTTATACAAGGTGAATATCCCAAGCTTCCATTAAGTAATATACAAACTAGTATGATACAGTAATGGCCGCTTGGGCATATACACTAACAATCTCCCACTTGCACTAAGGCCATGTACTGGCGTATCGAAGACCTATCATCTCGATCAGCCGCTCGAACTGAGTCTGGGGCAAGTCCTTGGTGAATGGATCTGCGGTGTTATCTTCTGAAGCAACCCTCCGAACCTCGATCTCCTGGCGATCCACGATCTCCCTGATCAGGTGATACCGCCTCAAGATGAGTCTGGATCTCTGATGGGACCTGGGTTCCTTCGCTAAAGCTATAGCCCCGTTGTTGTCTCAATACAGAGGTATTGGATCAACAATGGACGGAACCACCTGAAGTTCTTTCAAGAACTTCCTCATCCAGACAGCTTCTTTTGCGGCAACAGATGCAGCGATGTATTCCGCTTCCATCGTCGAGTCTGCAACGGTTTCCTGTTTGGAACTCTTCCAACACACCGCCCCTCCATTGAGGGTAAAGACAAAACCCGACATGGACTTGGAATCATCCTTGTCCCTCTGGAAGCTGGAGTCAGCAAAGGCCTCGATCTGGAGGTCTTTTCCGCCATACACCAAGAACATCTCCTTAGTCCTTCTCAGGTACATGAGAATGTTCTTTACAGCTATCCAGTGTTTCTCCCCAGGGTTTGACTGATACCGGCTTACCACACTCAGTGCATAAGCTACATCCGGTCTGGTACACAACATCGCATACATTGTAGAGCCTACCGCAGAAGCGTAGGGTATAATAGACATGCGATCCCTCTCCAAATCAGTCTTGGGAGACATCTCTTTAGAGAGGGTGATCCCGTGACAAGCCGGTAGGTTACCGCGCTTGGAATCTTCCATACTGAATCTTTTCAGTATGGTGTCGATGTACCTGGACTGTGAAAGTCCTAATATTCTCTTGGATCTATCACGATGGATCCGGATCTCCAGGATGTATGAGGCATCACCCAGGTCTTTCATGGAGAACCTGTGTGACAAGAACCCCTTGACAGATTGTAGCATAGGAATGTCATTTCCTATTAAGAGAATGTCATCCACGTATAAAACGAGGAATACTACAGTTCTCGCTACAAATCTACTATAGATGCATGGTTCATCTGGATTTTTGATAAAGCCAAATTCCTTGACCGTCTCATCAAAACAGATGTTCCAACTCCGCGATGCCTGCTTTAGTCCATAGATGGACTTAAGCAACTTGCACACCTTACCGCTGCTCCCACTCTGAATGAAACCCTCTGGCTGGTCCATATAGACACACTCCTCTAAATTTCCATTTAGAAAAGCGGTCTTTTCGTCCATCTGCCAAATCTCATAATCGTGGAAGGCAGCAATGGCAAGAAGGATCCGAATGGATTTCAGCATAGCTACTGGAGAAAAAGTCTCGTCATAGTCCAAACCAGGTCTTTGACAAAAACCCTTTGCAACCAGTCTAGCTTTATAGGTCTCAACCTGTCCATCTACACCAATCTTCCTTTTGAAGATCCACTTGCATCCTACGGGTTTTACCCCGTCTGGAGCAATGTCCAACGTCCATACTTTGTTGGTGTACATGGACTCCATTTCGGTCCGCATTGAATCCAGCCATTTTACCGAGTCAACGCTCTGAACGGCCTGCTGGAAGCTAGTAGGCTCATCATAATCTATGATGCAATCCTCTCTATCCCCGTCTATGAGAAAACTGTAGTATCTCTCGGGCGGATGAGACTGCCTACTACTCCTGCGGAGCGGCGTAGGAATGTCCTGTTCTTTTGAACCCTCTGGTTCTACTAAGCTTTCAGTAATAGTCTGTGGTTCTGGAATTTCTTCCAGTTTTATTTCGCTCCCACTTGTTTCCTTTTCTAAGAACTGGTGTTCCAGAAAATGGGCATTACGAAAAACAATGATCTTTTGTTCCTCTGCGTAATAGAAGAGATACCCCCTGGAGTTCTTTGGGTATCCCACAAACTTGCACAGTACTGAGCGTGCCTCGAGCTTGTCCGCATGCTGCTTTTTGACAAAAGCCGGACATCCCCAGATCTTCAGATATTGAAGATAGGGTTTCTTCCCACTCCATATCTCATATGGTGTGGTAGACACAGTCTTAGTTGGAACTCGGTTCAAAAGGTATGCAGCTGATTCTAGCGCATACCCCCAGAATGATCGCGGTAACTCAGCGTTACTCATCATGGACCGTACCATATCCAATAGGGTTCGGTTCCGTCTCTCCGATACACCGTTATGTTGCGGAGTGTATAGAGGAGTAAGCTGAGAGAGAATTCCGTTCTCTTTTAAATAATCCAGGAACTCGGCACTTAAGTATTCTCCACCTCGATCCGATCTTAGAATCTTGATACTTTTGCCGGATTGTTTTTCTACTTCATTCTTATATTCCTGGAATTTTCCAAAGGCTTCGGACTTATGTTTCATTAAGAAGACATAACCGTATCTTGAAAAGTCATCCGTAAAAGTAATGAAGTAAGAATAACCGCTTCGCGCATGTATAGACATTGGACCGCACATGTCGCTGTGTACGAGTCCCAAGAGCGAGCTCGCTCTTACTCCGTGTCCAGTGAACGGAGTCTTTGTCATCTTTCCTTTGAGACAGGATTGACAAGTGGCATACGATTGATATTCGAACGGATTCAAATATCCTTCTGTATGTAACTTCGTCAACCTTCTCTCATTGATGTGACCTAGTCTACAATGCCATAAGAAAGTCTGATTTATTTCCGGAGAATTTCTTTTGTGTGTATTTTGGACATTGAAAATCTGTGGTTGGTTTAATACGTATATACCATTGCTCAATGTACCTGACCCAATCAGAACTTGATTAAGGTGAATGTTTACAACATTGCTTACAAACGCAAATTCATAACCTTCTTTAGAAACCAAAGATACAGAAATGATATTACAAGCTGCGTTGGGTACAAAAAAGCAATTACGTAAAACCAAAACATGTCCATCTGACATTCCCAGGTGATAGTCCCCCACGGCCTTAGCATCCATGCTAGCTCCGTTTGCATCTTTGAGGGTCATGTCACCTGCCTTCAAAACACTACGGTTTCTCAACGCCTGCAAAGAATTACAGATATGAGATCCTGATCCGGTATCCAATACCCAGGAAGTAGAGTTTATTGAAAGACAGTTTTCAATAACATACACACCTGAAGCTGAAGCCGCAACCTGCTTCAATTCCTGTGTCCTGGCTTTCCAAGCCCTGCAATCATTCTTCCAGTGTCCTTTCTTATGACAATAGAAGCATTCTTCTTTATCCACAAGTTGCCCCGCTTTCTTTGTTTCCTTTGCCTTTCCCTTCGTATCCACTTTACCAACACCGCCCCTTGGTTTGGCGGGGGCTTTCTTCTTCTTTCCCGTGGCTTTCGCCTTGGACCTAGAAGAGGAAGATCCTCCTACAAACAAAGTGGATGTTTTCCTACCTTTCTGTAGGGTGCCCTCTGCACTCCTCAGCATGTTGAGGAGTTCTGAAAGTTCAACTTCTTTTTCTTGTAAGTTGAAGTTCAGGATAAACTGGGCGTAAGTGGAAGGAAGAGACTGGAGAATCAAGTCCGTATAGAGCTCGTTCTCTAACGTGGTCCCAAGTTCCGCGAGCTCCTCAATGAAGCCAATCATCTTAAGCACGTGTTCCGCTACCGATGATCCGATGGCCAACCTTGCCGAAAATAACTTCTTCGATACTTCGTATCTTGCGATACGAGATTGCTCTCCATACAGTTCTTTTGTATGGAGAAATATGGATTCGAGGTCCATATTCTCGTGCCTCCTCTGATGTTCGTTGTCCATAGAGGCAAGTACGAGGCACTTGGCCTTCGCGCTATCAATCTCCCAAGTCTTACGGATTTCCTTATCCGCGACGCTGGAGGTGGGACCTGGGATAGGGTAGCTTTGGTGGTAAGAAGATACCCCAGCTTGTCGTAAGTGATTGCCATTTTGACATTCCTGAGCCAATCTTTGTAGTTTGGCCCTGTCAGTATACTTTTATCTAGAAGTAACTTAAGTCCAGTCATGTCGATTGGTCGCTGCAATTAGGAGAGAGAAGAAGAAACACTCAGCATGATGCTCTTGCAAGTTTAGAGTGGTTTTTAGTTTGTCTAAACAGGATGGCTCCCACTGTTTCTCGAATCCCTCCTCAAACCAAAAAGGAAGAATTTAGTCAGGATCAATCTCACCGTACAATACTTGCTTAACCGTTCGGCCAGGCTGGTGTCGGTACTTCGAGAGAGGTTTTCCAACGCTTTCGTGAAGTTCCTTAATTTAAGAACCTCTTTTCCCTGGGAGCGTAGCCCCGCTAACACCTTTCTAGACACCTACTAGGTTTATAGCATTGATCGTTAAGTGAGAAATTTCCCGAGGAGTAGCATATACTCACAGTAGGATCAGGATCCAAATATCATCGCGCGACGAAACTGAAGGAATCCTACCAGAATCATCATACTCCAAATGGTATGCAACGCTAGCAAGTTTCAGTACTTATGAAACTCCCGATGTGGATTTTTGCCCCATGCTCTTATGACCTTGGCGTGAGGTCAAAATGTCATAAGTCACATGTCAAGTTCTTCCCATCATTATCCAGGTTAATTTGAACCCACCCGTACATACCCTTGACATAGGCCAAAATGGCAGTACGACTGTCTCAAACCAACGCATTCTATCTATGCAACAGATAAATATCCGGCAGCTGCCAATCACTATGCCTTGGCGTGAGGTCAAAATACATAGCTTGAATACTACCGAATATTTAACTGAAATGATGGAGGGCTACGGATGGTTTTGGCAAAACCGTGAACGTAGTGAACTTGATATAATCGATGGAACGAGATAGCTTTTAAAAGGAGTGGCTCAAGCTCCGCATTTAAAAGTTAGTTTTGAAAAGAACCGAGTGGTTTTTCGAAAGTGTTCCAACGACTTTTACTTGGTTTATTTTCTTGCATTAGTTCTTTTAATGCGTGTTATTCTTGCATTAGTTCTTTTAATGCGTCCCATCATTTAATCCTACCATTGCAGAAAACAACCAAAATATGACGTACGCTTATGCCATTCGCATTCGCCACGGGGCCCCGTCATTACCCGTTAGGTTACTTAACTAACGACAGAGCGGGGGCTGGGCTAGCGCGGCTGTAAAACATAAGCAACGCCTAAATAATATCATATATATAGATATGCATTGCAATGATAGCCATTTCAGATCACAGATGAACACATTGGATATACTAGGAACCCGCAATTCGTACGAGCCTGTAACGAAAAGCAGATTACACGGTCGCGGTGAATAGCCAAAACCCCACCCAAGACCCCTACGGGTGCGGCAAACTACCCGCCAAGTACCCGAAGCGAAGCAACCTCCCTCAACTCCGTGAGTAGGCCACTCGGCACTTCGGCATACCCGGTAGTTTGTGCACCCCCTCCATGGGTCTATCCTAGGAGCAAAAACAGTAAAAAGAAATTATACAATGTCGGCTACAACCCCGACCCGGTTGTGCGGCCATACAAATAATTATTACATCAATTTATAAATTTACATGAATTGAAAGAAAAGAAAACTCTCGTCTCACAACCCCCGGCTATTCACCCGCGACAATCCAATGAATTCATATACACAAACCAATAACATTACAGATCACAGATTTGTATAACTCCCACTAATCGACATATAGCGATTAGTAGACGTTCAATACAAATATCACATCACAGAAAAACCCGTCATCTTAAGTCTTTAGAAGTTCGATCAAAAGATACGGATTTTTAGGCCCTAAATACAAAATTTTCGTTCTGGAAAATCTGGGCTGAAAATACATATTCCAAAAATCCCAAAACAACCCCAGAAAAACACTGCACAAAATTTGGACCTCGGCCGAGTCAACTCGGCCGCGGAACCGCGGCGGGAGCGTGCTCCCGCCGCGTTTCCGCGGCGCTTTGACCGGTTCGTGGGACAAAATTTCGTGGGTGTTTAATAAAAACCCTGAGCCGATTTTTAAGATGAAATTTATCATTTTTACGGAACTTTAAAAATCGACAGCAACTTTGAATTTCGGGTTCATTTCGGGACTTTTTCTCCGATCGAATTTCTAGCTACTATGCTAACATGTTAGATAGTGTTTAAATAGGCTCTGATACCACTGTAAGTCCATGCTACCACTCCCGGTACTTTCGGGCATGCGGAATTTGACGAAAAACAATTTTCTAGAGGTGGTAACATGGACTCAAAACCGGATCTTTGTTAAACATCTAACTAACAACCTAACTAGGAGTTGTTAACTACTCGGTTAGGGGGTTATACCTTTCTTTCTTGAACTCCTTCGTCTTCAAGCCTCGATGGTTGTCCGGATCGGCTTCACCCCGTCGTCTCCTTGAGCCGAAGATCGATCCACCTGAAAGCTTCTACCTTTGGCTTCTTCTTCGATCTTTGAAGAAACTAGTTCACTTGGTTTGCTAAACCTTGTGAACTAGAGTGAGTAGAGAAGAGTGTGTTTGGGATTTTACTCTATGGTTCTTGTTTCTCAACACATGAGACAAGTGAACCATAGACTCAAGAGAGAGGGAGAGAAAGAGGAAGAGGATGAGAGCACAAGAACAAGAGAGAGAATGAAAATGATAGAATGAGAAAGACTTTTCTCTCTTGGCTCTCATAATCCAAAGCCATCATCACAAATCATAGCAATCAAGTATTATGTGATGGTTTAAGCTACAATAGCCATATCATTTCATGCACTCATTTTTCACAAGAGAAACAAGCAAGTAAAAAGTCTTTGCCATGAAATGATAGCCATTGTCATCATGATGGTCAACTAGTCCAACCTAGTCAACAAAGTCAACCCCTCAACAACCATGTCACCATAATACTTAATTAATATTATTGTTAATTACATATCATATTCTCATTAGGGTTGAGCAAAGAGTCAATAGTCAACAGTCAATAATCAACAGTCAACAACCCTAATGAGAATCCTCTGCCTCTGTCTCTCCGTCAACTGTGCATACACACCCGCATCCGCGTTCCGAGGAACTCGAATACATACTGGATAAATCCAATCCCAAAACATACACTAGGATCTGGCTTAAACCAAAGCCCGCTAGTGTTAGCTGTCCGGACACTGTACGTGCATAAGTGCACGGATGTGACCGAACCCTGTCGCAAAACCATGCGACCTGTCGCAAAACCATGCGACCTCTACTTTTTTGCCTAAAGGCGAATAGCTTTCTGTGTGGGACTCTAAAGACTCGACACTACGCTCGCAGTGGGTTTAACCACAGACCGCAAGCGGCACTAGCTGTGCGTAACGGTCCCCAGGTAGATGCCGATAAGAAGACTGACGAGGTGAAACCCATCTGAACTCCTACTGAGTCTGACTGTGACAGTCTCCGTACAGTCCGGTCTGTTCGTCTGATACATCGCATGGCGGGCCTAGGGGGCGGTAAACGTCAGTCCCCTAACAGCGGTATAAGTCATGTCGGAGTGAAGCCCAAAACACCCTGAGATAACACTGGAAGCCTACCAGTATATCTCGATTGCCCTGGCCAGGGACTACTCGTGTAATGGCTCTCCTAGACACAGCGCGATGTCAACCCCCAATACTGGGAGAGACGAATCCTGTCTAACCATCACTGCCTCCAAGTGCTTCGGGACTGTACCCAACTACTACCTGTTTGCACGACTCCTTTGAGCCGTGGTAGGGTAGTAATCAAAGTACAGTGGGAACACACTCGAGGCGAAGTGACAGTGTCAAGTCAGCGGACTAAGCTGTACTCATGTCACCTGGGAACTGATAACTGACGATAGGTATAATACCAACCGGTCAGTTCCCGACGAGTCCTGTCCAGTGTACCCGTAACCTAACGAGCACCCGTATATTATCTCCAGTACGACGTACTGATGGCTGTGGGACAGACCATCTCCAATACTGGGATGAGAAGCGCATACGCTAGTCTACTCCGGAGTATCGATGCCCTGTCTCGATAGTCCTGCAACTAGGGACCTGTATAAGGATGTGCTTATAGATTACCCAGCCCCCACTAGTGTGACTGCCATCACAACGCTGGTAATCAAGCAAAGATCCTAAGGGCTCCACTAATGTGTATAGGTGATATACTAAAATAAACACATGTACACATTGAAGTAGAAACAAACCAAGTAGCATACTACTATATTGAGCAAGATTGTTTATACAAGGTGAATATCCCAAGCTTCCATTAAGTAATATACAAACTAGTATGATACAGTAATGGCCTCTAAGGCATATACACTAACACAATGTCTACACATGCACGAAGCGGTCACTCCTACTTCATCACTTTTACTGATGACTTCTCTAGGTATGGACATGTGTTCTTAATGAAACATAAATCAGAGACCTTTGAGAAGTTTAAAGAGTATAAAAATGAAATAGAGAAACAAACTGGTAAAAGCATCAAGACACTTCGATCTGATCGAGGTGGAGAATACTTAAGTACCAGTTTCCTTGAATACTTAAAAGAGAATGGAATTCTCTCTCAGCTTACTCCGCCTTATACACCTCAGCATAATGGTGTATCAGAAAGGAGGAATCGCACGCTATTAGATATGGTGCGTTCAATGATGAGTAGTGTTGAGTTACCACTTTCCTTCTGGGGATTTGCTCTAGAATCAGCGGCATACTTATTGAATAGAGTTCCAACTAATTTTATGCCTACCACTCCATATGAAATGTGGAGCGGGAAGAGACCATATCTTAAGTATATCAAGATATGGGGGTGTCCGGCATATGTTAAAAAGCATAAACCGGACAAGCTCGAGACACGATCGGTTTTGTGCAAGTTTGTAGGATACCCCAAACATTCAAGGGGGTACATGGTCTACCACACTGAAGAACAAAAGGTGTTTGTCGCTCGCCACATTGTCTTCTTAGAGAGCGAATTTCTTGCAAAAGAAATTAGTGGGAGCGCGGTAGAGCTGGAAGAAATTCCAGAACCTCAAACTGCTACCGAGGACTTAGAAGAACCTCAGATTTCAATAGAACATAACGAACCAACGCCACTCCGCAGATTTAGTAGGCTTTCTCATCCTCCAGAGAGATACTATGGTTTTCTTCTAGATGGGGATCGAGAGGATTGCATCATCGATGATGACGAGCCTACTAGTTTTCAGCAGGCTATCACGAGTATTGACTCGATGAAGTGGCTGGATGCTATGAGATCCGAAATGGAATCCATGTACACCAATAAAGTATGGACTTTAGAAGTTGCTCCTCCAGGGGTGAAACCAGTTGGATGCAAATGGATCTTCAAAAAGAAGATTGGTGCACTTGGACAAGTAGAAACCTACAAAGCTAGACTCGTTGCAAAAGGTTTTCATCAAAGACCAGGACTGGACTATGATGAAACCTTTTCACCTGTAGCTATGCTTAAATCCATTTAGATCCTGCTTGCCATTGCTGCCTTCCATGACTATGAAATCTGGCAGATGGACGTAAAAACAACTTTTCTGAATGGACATTTAGAAGAAAGTGTTTACATGGATCAACCAGAAGGTTTCTTAGACAGTGGGAGAAGCGGAAGAGTGTGCAGGTTGCTTAAATCCATTTATGGATTAAAGCAAGCATCGCGAAGTTGGAACATCTGCTTTGATGAGACAGGCAAAGAGTTTGGCTTTATCAAAAATGTGGATGAACCATGTATTTATAGGAAGATTGTAGAAGGAGCAGTAGTCTTCCTCGTTTTGTACGTCGATGACATACTACTGATAGGGAATGATGTCCCTATGCTACATGTTAGTGTATATGCCCTAGAGGCCATTACTGTATCATACTAGTTTGTATATTACTTGATGGAAGCTTGGGATATTCACCTTGTATAAACAATCTTGCTCAATATAGTAGTATGCTACTTGGTTTGTTTCTACTTTAATGTGTACTTGTGTTTATTTCAGTATATCACTTATACGCATTAGTGGAGCCCTTAGGATCTTTGCTTGATTACCAGCGTTGTGATGGCAGTCACACTAGTGGGGGCTGGGTAATCTATAAGCACATCCTTATACAGGTCCCTAGTCGCAGGACTATCGAGACAGGGCATCGATACTCCGGAGTAGACTAGTGTATGCGCTTCTCATCCCAGTGTGGGAGATGGTCTGTCCCACAGCCATCAGTACGTCGTACTGGAGATAGTATACGGGTGCTCGTTGGGTTACGAGTACACTGGACAGGACTCGTCGGGAACTGACAGGTTGGTATTATACCTTTCGTCGGTTATCAGTTCCCAGGTGACATGAGTACAGCTTAGTCCGCTGACTTGACACTGGCACTTCGCCTCGAGTGTGTTCCCACTGCACTTTGATCACTACCCTACCACGGCTTAAAGGAGTCGTGCAAACAGGTGGTGGTTGGGTGCAGTCCCGAAGCACTTGGAGGCAGTGACGGTTAGACAGGATTCGTCTCTCCCGGTATTGGGGGTTGACATCGCGCTTTGTCTAGGAGAGCCATTACACGAGTAGTCCCTGGCCAGGGCAAGCGAGATATACTGGTAGGCTTCCAGTGTTATCTCAGGGTGTTTTGGGCTTCACTCCGACACGACTTGTACCGCTATTAGAGGACTGACGTTTTACCGCCCCCTAGGCCCGACATGCGATGTATCAGACGAACAGACCGGACTGTACGGAGACTGTCACATTCAGACTCAGTAGGAGTTCAGATGGGGTTTCACCTCGTCAGCCTTCTTGTCGGCATCTACCTGGGGACCGTTACGCACAGCTAGTGCCGCTTGCGGTCTGTGGTTAAACCCACTGCCAGCGTAGTGTCGAGTCTTTAGAGTCCCACACAGAGGGTATTCGCCTCTGGGCAAAACTGAGTAGAGGTCGCATGGTTTTGCGACAGGGTTCGTTCTCATTCGCGCACTTGTGCACGTTTGGAGTCCGGACGGATTTTACTGGCTGGCTCTGGTTTGAGTCAGATACTGGTATATGTTTTGGGGTTGCTTTTATCTCTCAGTATTCATGTTCCTCGGAACAAGAATGCAGGTGTGTATGCACAGTTATTTGAGGAGGAGGAAGAGGACTTTCATTAGGGTTTCGGAACGGGTGCGTATGCACAGTTGACAGTCGTCTTTTTCCAAACCCTAATGGATTTATGTTATATCAATTAATAATATATAATAAAATGAAATTGTGTCATGGTTGGTTTTTTGTTGACTTGTTGACCATGGTTGACTTGTTGACCATGGTTGAAGTTTTGACCATCATCATTACAAAAGAAAGATGCTCTTTGATTCTAGCAAATTCATTTAATGTTTGAAATGATAATGGTCATTCCTAAACCTTCCATCAACCTTTTTCATTTTCATTATTATTATTAATTTGATAATTCTTTTGCTTTTTGTTATGGTTGCAAAAAAAAGAAAAGAGCTCATTCTATCATTTAGCTTCTCTCTCCTCACTTCATCTTCTTCTTCCTCTAGCAAAAGGAGAACCCTTCTCATGTGTTGAGAATCCCTCTCCTTAAAATAAAAGCACCCTTTAGACACTCTCTACTCACTCTAGGATCAAAGGTTTAGCAAGCCGAAGATTCTAGTTCTCTCCAAGTTCGAGAAAGAGCCCGAAGGTTGAACCCTCAGGTGGATCCATCTTCGACGGAAGAAGGCGACAAGAAGAGAACCATCAACCTCTACTAGGTTTCAAGAAGAAGGAGTTCAAGTTAGGTATAACCACTTTGCCGAGTAGTTAACTCTCCTTTGCATGTTTGCTAGTTTAGTTTAGAAAAGATCCCGACTTTGTTAGTCCATGTTGCCCCATGCGCTAAAAATTTGATTTTTATACCGTTTCCGCCTCCCCGTAAGAACCGGGGGTCGCAACGTGGACTTACAGTGGTATCAGAGCCTAACTAAACTTAAACTAGCTTGGTAGTGAAGTGTAACGAAGTTCGGAACCGAAAAATCCAAAAACCAAACTTTTACAAAACCCTAGTTTCTGTTAAAAAAATTTCTGGCCAAAACAAGATTTGTTATACACCTAAATTCGGCTCAGGGTTTTGTGTGAACACCCAAGAAAAACGATCCCCTGATTCATTCAAACCGCCGCGGTTCCGCGGCATGAGGTAGGCATTTGCCGCGGAACCGCCGCCGTTTGGTGTCCTCTCGTGATCGGCTTTCGTGCAGTGTTCTTCTGGTAGGGTTTTAGGATTTTTAAGATATATTATATGTGCCCAGATTTTCCAGAATAGAAATTTGTTTTTGGGGGCCTATAATTCCGTATTTTTTCCGAACTTCACTACACTTGGACTATATTGGTTATATCTGTGATGTTTGATTGTATTGAACGTCGGCTAATCGCTATAAGTCGATTAGTCGGGGTTATTCATCTCTGTGATCTGTGTTTGATACTGGAATGTGTATATGAATGTGTTGGACTGTCGCGGGTGAATAGCCGGGGTGGATGTGAGATGAGCTTTTGTTTTTCTTTCATTCATTGTAAATGTAAATTGATGTAATATTATTATTTGTTTGGCCGCACAACCGGGTCGGGGTTGTAGCCATCATTGTATAATTCTTTTTACTGTTTTTGCTCCTAGGATAGACCCATGGAGGGGTGCACAAACTGCCGAGTACTTGGCGGGTAGTTTGCCGCACCCGTAGGGGTCTTGGGTGGGGTATTGGCTATTCACCGCGACCGTGTAATCCGCTTTTCGTTGCAGGCTCAAACGGATTGCGGATTCCTAGTATATCCAATGTATTGATCTGTGATCTGTAATGTCTATCATTGCTATATTTATAACTATTTAGGCGTTGCTTATGTTTTACAGCCGCGCTAGCCCAGCCCCCGCTCTGTCGTTAGTTAAGTAACCTAACGGGTGATGACGGGGCCCCGTGGCGAATGCGAATGGCATAAGCGTACGTCATATTTTGGTTGTTTTCTGCAATGGTAGGATTTAAATGATGGGACGCATTAAAAGAACTAATGCAAGAATATCACGCATTAAAAGAACTAATGCAAGATAATAAACCAAGCTAAAGTCGTTGGAACACTTTCGAAAAACCACTCGGTTCTTTTCAAAACTGACTTTTAAATGCGGAGATTGAGCCACTCCTTCTAAAAGCTATCTCGTTCCATCGACTATATCAAGTTCACTACGTTCACGGTTTCGCCAAAACCATTCGTAGCCCTCCATCATTTCAGTTAAATGTACGGAAGTATTCAAGCTATGTATTTTGACCTCACGCCAAGGCATAGTGATTGGTAGCTACCGAATATTTATCTGTTGCATAGATAGAATGCGTTGGTTTGAGACAGTCGTACTGCCATTTTGGCCTACGTCAAGGGTAGGTACGGGTGGGTTCAAATTAACCAGGATAATGATGGGAAGAACTTGACATGTGACTTATGACATTTTGACCTCACGCCAAGGTCATAAGAGCATGGGGCAAAAATCCACATCGGGAGTTTCATAAGTACTGAAACTTGCTAGATTTGCATACCATTTGGAGTGTGGTGATTCTGGTAGGATTCCTTCAGTTTCGTCACGCGATGATATTTGGATCCCGATCCTACTGTGAGTATATGCTACTCCTCGGGAAATTTCTCACTAAACGATCAATGCTATAAACCTAGTAGGTGCCTAGAAAGGTGTTAGCGGGGCTACGCCCCCAGGGAAAAGAGGTTATTTAATTAAGGAACTTCGCGAAAGCGTTGGAAAACCTCCCTCGAAGTACCGACACTGGCCTGGCTGAACGGTTAAGCAAGTATTGTGCGGTGGGATTGATCCCGACTAATTCTTCCTTTATGGTTTGAGGAGGGATTCGAGAGACAGTGGGAGCCATCCTGTTTAGACAAATTAAAAACCACTCTAAACTTGCAAGAGCATCGTGCTAAAGTGTTTCTTCTCTCTCTCCTAATTGCAGCGACCAATCGACATGACTGGACTTAAGTTACTTCTAGATAAAAATATATTGACAGGGCCAAACTACAAAGATTGGCTCAGGAATGTCAAGATGGCAATCACTTACGACAAGCTGGGGTATCTTCTTACCACCAAAGCTCCTCCCGTCCCAGGTCCCACCTCCAGCGTCGCGGATAAGGAAATCCGTAAGACTTGGGAGATTGATTGCGCGAAGGCCAGGTGCCTCGTGCGTGCCTCTATGGAAAACGAACATCAGAGGAGGCACGAGAATATGGATTTGGAATCCATATTTCTTCATACAAAAGAACTGTATGGAGAGCAGTCTCGTATCGCAAGATACGAAGTGTCGAAGAAGTTGTTTTCGGCAAAGTTGGCCGTCGGATCATCGGTAGCGGACCACGTGCTTAAGATGATTGGCTACATTGAGGAGCTCGCGGAACTTGGGACCACGTTGGAAAGTCAACTCTATACGGATTTAATTCTCCAGTCCCTTCCATCCACTTACGCCCAGTTTATACTGAACTTCAACTTACAAGAAAAGGAAGTTGAACTTTCAGAACTCCTCAGCATGCTGAGGAGCGCAGAGGGCACCCTACAGAAAGGTAGGGAAACACCCGCTTTGTTTGTAGGAGGATCTTCTTCCTCTAGGTCCAAGGCGAAAGCCAAGGGAAAGAGGAAGAAAGCCCCCGCCAAACCAAGGGGCGGTGTTAGTAAAGTGGGTACGAAGGGAAAAGAAATGGCAACAAAGATTGCGGGGAAGCTTATGGGAAAGGAAGAATGCTTCTATTGTCATAAGAGTGGACACTGGAAGAAAGATTGCAGGGCTTGGAAGGCCAGGACACAGGAACTGAAGCAGGTTGCGGCTTCAGCTTCAGGTGTGTATGTTATTGAAAACTGTCTTTCTATAAACTCTACTTCCTGGGTATTGGATACCGGATCAGGATCTCATATCTGTAATTCTTTGCAGGCGTTGAGAAACCGTATGGTTTTGAAGGCAGGTGACATGACCCTCAGAGTTGCAAACGGAGCTAGCATGGATGCTAAAGCCGTGGGGGACTATCACCTGGGAATGTCAGATGGGCATGTTTTGGTTTTGCGTAATTGCTTTTTTGTACCCAACGCAACTTGTAATATCATTTCTGTATCTTTAGTTTCTAAAGAAGGTTATGAATTTGCGTTTGTTAGTAATGTTGTAAACATTCACCTTAATCAAGTTCTGATTGGGTCAGGTACACTGAGCAATGGTATATACGTGTTAAACCAACCACAGATTTTCAATGTCCAGAATACACACAAAAGAAAGTCTCCAGATATCAATCAGGCTTTCTTGTGGCATTGTAGACTGGGTCACATCAATGAGAGAAGGTTGACTAAGTTACATATAGAAGGGTATTTGAATCCGTTCGAATATCAATCGTATGCCACTTGTCAATCCTGTCTCAAAGGAAAGATGACAAAGACTCCGTTCACTGGACACGGAGTAAGAGCGAGCGAGCTCTTGGGACTCGTACACAGCGATGTGTGCGGTCCAATGTCTACACTTGCGCGAAGCGGTTTTTCTTACTTCATTACTTTTACGGATGATTTTTCAAGGTTCGGACATGTCTTCTTGATGAAACATAAATCCGAAGCCTTTGGAAAATTCCTGGAATATAAGAATGAGGTAGAAAAACAAACCGGCAAAAGTATCAAGATCCTAAGATCGGATCGAGGTGGAGAATACTTGAGTGCCGAGTTCCTGAACTACTTAAAAGAGAATGGAATTCTCTCTCAGCTTACTCCTCCATACACTCCGCAACATAACGGTGTATCGGAGAGACGAAACCGCACCCTATTGGATATGGTACGGTCCATGATGAGTAACGCTGAGTTACCGCGATCATTCTGGGGGTATGCGCTAGAATCAGCTGCGTACCTTTTGAACCGAGTTCCCACTAAGACTGTGCCTACCACACCATTGAGTTATGGAGTGGGAAGAAACCCTATCTTCAATATCTGAAGATCTGGGGATGTCCGGCTTTTGTCAAAAAGCAGCATGCGGACAAACTCGAGGCACGCTCAGTACTGTGCAAGTTTGTGGGATACCCAAAGAGCACCAGGGGGTATCTTTTCTACTACGCAGAGGAACAAAAGGTCATTGTTTCTCGTAATGCCCACTTTCTAGAACACCAGTTCTTAGAAAAGGAAATTAGTGGGAGCGCAATAGAACTGGAAGAAATTCCAGAACCACAAACTATTACTGAAAGCTTAGTGGAACCAGAGGGTTCAAATGAACAGGACATTCCTACGCCGCTCCGCAGAAGTAGTAGGCAGTCTCATCCGCCCGAGAGATACTACGGTTTTCTCATAGACGGGGATAGAGAGGATTGCATCATAGATTATGATGAGCCTACTAGCTTCCAGCAGGCCGTTCAGAGCGTTGACTCGGTAAAATGGCTGGATGCAATGCGGACCGAAATGGAGTCCATGTACACCTACAAAGTATGGACGTTGGACATTGCTCCAGACGGGGTAAAACCCGTAGGATGCAAGTGGATCTTCAAAAGGAAGATTGGTGTAGATGGACAGGTTGAGACCTATACAGCTAGACTTGTAGCAAAGGGTTTCCGTCAAAGACCTGGCTTGGACTATGACGAAACCTTTTCTCCAGTGGCTATGCTGAAATCCATTCGGATCCTTCTTGCCATTGCTGCCTTCCACGATTATGAGATTTGGCAGATGGACGTAAAGACCGCTTTTCTGAATGGAAATTTAGAGGAGTGTGTCTATATGGATCAGCCAGAGGGTTTCATTCAGAGTGGGAGCAGCGGAAAGGTGTGCAAGTTGCTTAAGTCCGTCTATGGACTAAAGCAGGCATCGCGGAGTTGGAACATCTGTTTTGATGAGACGGTCAAGGAATTTGGCTTTATCAAAAATCCAGATGAACCATGCATCTATAGTAGATTTGTAGCGAGAACTGTAGTATTCCTCGTTTTATACGTTGATGACATTCTCTTAATAGGAAATGACATTCCTATGCTACAATCTGTCAAGGGGTTCTTGTCACACAGGTTCTCCATGAAAGACCTGGGTGATGCCTCATACATCCTGGGGATCCGGATCCATCGTGATAGATCCAAGAGGATATTAGGACTTTCTCAGTCCAGGTACATCGACACCATAGTGAAAAGATTCAGTATGGAAGATTCCAAGCGCGGTAACCTACCGGCTTGTCACGGGATCACCCTCTCTAAAGAGATGTCTCCCAAGACTGATTTGGAGAGGGATCGCATGTCTATTATACCCTACGCTTCTGCGGTAGGCTCTATAATGTATGCGATGTTGTGTACCAGACCGGATGTAGCTTATGCACTGAGTGTGGTAAGCCGGTATCAGTCAAACCCTGGGGAGAAACACTGGATAGCGGTAAAGAACATTCTCAAGTACCTGAGAAGGACTAAGGAGATGTTCTTGGCGTATGGCGGAAAAGACCTCCAGATCGAGGCCTTTGCTGACTCCAGCTTCCAGAGTGACAAGGATGATTCCAAGTCCATGTCGGGTTTCGTCTTTACCCTCAATGGAGGGGCGGTGTGTTGGAAGAGCTCCAAACAGGAAACCGTTGCGGACTCGACTATGGAAGCGGAATATATCGCTGCATCTGATGCCGCAAAAGAAGCTGTCTGGATGAGGAAGTTCTTAAAAGAGCTTCAGGTGGTTCCGTCCATTGTTGACCCAATACCTCTGTATTGCGACAACAACGGGGCTATAGCTTTAGCGAAGGAACCCAGGTCCCATCAGAGATCCAGGCACATCTTGAGGCGGTATCACCTGATCAGGGAGATCGTGGATCGCAAGGAGATCGAGATTCGGAGGGTTGCTTCAGAAGAGAACACTGCAGATCCATTCACCAAGGCCTTACCCCAGACTCAGTTCGAGCGGCTGATCGAGATGATAGGTCTTCGATATGCCAGTTCATGGCCTTAGTGCAAGTGGAAGATTGTTAGTGTATATGCCCTAGAGGCCATTACTGTATCATACTGGTTTGTATATTACTTAATGGAAGCTTGGGATATTCACCTTGTATAAACAATCTTGCTCAATATAGTAGTATGCTACTTGGTTTGTTTCTACTTCAATGTGTACTTGTGTTTATTTCAGTATATCACTTATACGCATTAGTGGAGCCCTTAGGATCTTTGCTTGATTACCAGCGTTGTGATGGCAGTCACACTAGTGGGGGCTGGGTAATCTATAAGCACATCCTTATACAGGTCCCTAGTCGCAGGACTATCGAGACAAGGCATCGATACTCCGGAGTAGACTAGTGTATGCGCTTCTCATCCCAGTGTGGGAGATGGTCTGTCCCACAGCCATCAGTACGTCGTACTGGAGATAGTATACGGGTGCTCGTTGGGTTACGAGTACACTGGACAGGACTCGTCGGGAACTGACAGGTTGGTATTATACCTTTCGTCGGTTATCAGTTCCCAGGTGACATGAGTACAGCTTAGTCCGCTGACTTGACACTGGCACTTCGCCTCGAGTGTGTTCCCACTGCACTTTGATCACTACCCTACCACGGCTCAAAGGAGTCGTGCAAACAGGTGGTGGTTGGGTGCAGTCCCGAAGCACTTGGAGGCAGTGACGGTTAGACAGGATTCGTCTCTCCCGGTATTGGGGGTTGACATCGCGTTGTGTCTAGGAGAGCCATTACACGAGTAGTCCCTGGCCAGGACAAGCGAGATATACTGGTAGGCTTCCAGTGTTATCTCAGGGTGTTTTGGGCTTCACTCCGACACGACTTGTACCGCTATTAGGGGACTGACGTTTTACCGCCCCCTAGGCCCGACATGCGATGTATCAGACGAACAGACCGGACTGTACGGAGACTGTCACATTCAGACTCAGTAGGAGTTCAGATGGGGTTTCACCTCGTCAGCCTTCTTGTCGGCATCTACCTGGGGACCGTTACGCACAGCTAGTGCCGCTTGCGGTCTGTGGTTAAACCCACTGCCAGCGTAGTGTCGAGTCTTTAGAGTCCCACACAGAGGGTATTCGCCTCTGGGCAAAACTGAGTAGAGGTCGCATGGTTTTGCGACAGGGTTCGTTCTCATTCGCGCACTTGTGCACGTTTGGAGTCCGGACGGATTTTACTGGCTGGCTCTGGTTTGAGTCAGATACTGGTATATGTTTTGGGGTTGCTTTTATCTCTCAGTATTCATGTTCCTCGGAACAAGAATGCAGGTGTGTATGCACAGTTATTTGAGGAGGAGGAAGAGGACTTTCATTAGGGTTTCGGAACGTGTGCGTATGCACAGTTGACAGTCGTCTTTTTCCAAACCCTAATGGATTTATGTTATATCAATTAATAATATATAATAAAATGAAATTGTGTCATGGTTGGTTTTTTGTTGACTTGTTGACCATGGTTGACTTGTTGACCATGGTTGAAGTTTTGACCATCATCATTACAAAAGAAAGATGCTCTTTGATTCTAGCAAATTCATTTAATGTTTGAAATGATAATGGTCATTCCTAAACCTTCCATCAACCTTTTTCATTTTCATTATTATTATTAATTTGATAATTCTTTTGCTTTTTGTTATGGTTGCAAAAAAAAGAAAAGAGCTCATTCTATCATTTAGCTTCTCTCTCCTCACTTCATCTTCTTCTTCCTCTAGCAAAAGGAGAACCCTTCTCATGTGTTGAGAATCCCTCTCCTTAAAATAAAAGCACCCTTTAGACACTCTCTACTCACTCTAGGATCAAAGGTTTAGCAAGCCGAAGATTCTAGTTCTCTCCAAGTTCGAGAAAGAGCCCGAAGGTTGAACCCTCAGGTGGATCCATCTTCGACGGAAGAAGGCGACAAGAAGAGAACCATCAACCTCTACTAGGTTTCAAGAAGAAGGAGTTCAAGTTAGGTATAACCACTTTGCCGAGTAGTTAACTCTCCTTTGCATGTTTGCTAGTTTAGTTTAGAAAAGATCCCGACTTTGTTAGTCCATGTTGCCCCATGCGCTAAAAATTTGATTTTTATACCGTTTCCGCCTCCCCGTAAGAACCGGGGGTCACAACGTGGACTTACACTACAATCAGTAAAGCTCTTCTTATCACAGAAATTCTCCATGAAAGACTTGGGTGATACAACCTACATTTTGGGCATTAAGATCTATCGTGATAGATCTAATAGAATGTTGGGATTTTCACAGTCCAGGTATATTGACACTATACTAAAGAGGTTTAGTATGGAAGATTCCAAGCGCGGTAACATGCCCGCTTGTCACGGGATCACCCTCTCCAAAGAGATGTCTCCAAAGACTGATGAAGAGAGGGATCGCATGAGCATTTTACCCTACGCTTCGGCGGTAGGATCTATAATGTATGCGATGTTATGTACAAGACCGGATGTAGCTTACGCACTTGATGTGGTAAGCTGGTATCAGTCTGACCCAGGTGAGAAACATTGGATAGCGGTAAAGAACATTTTCAAGTACCTGAGAAGGACTAAGGAGATGTTCTTGATTTACGGTAATGGGGACCTCCAGGTAGAGGCTTTTACCGACTCCGGCTTCCAAAGTGACAAAGATGAATCTAAATCCATTTCGGGTTTTGTGTTTACCCTCAATAGAGGGGCGGTATGTTGGAAGAGTTCCAAACAGGATACCGTCGCAGACTCAACTATGGAGGCTGAGTATATAGCTACTAGTGAAGCCGCAAAAAAGGCTGTCTGGATGAGGAAGTTCATTTCTGAACTTCAGGTGGTTCCGTCCATTGCAAATCTAATACCTTTGTATTGTGATAACAATGGGGCCGTAGCATTGGCAAAGGAACCCATGTCCCATCAGAAATCCAGGCATATCTTAAGGCGTTTTCACCTGATCAGGGAGATCGTTGATCGTCGAGAGATCGAGGTACGGAGAGTGGATACAAAAGACAACACGGTAGATCCATTCACAAAGGCCATCCCTCAAGTTCAGTTCGAGAGGTTGTTTGAGATGTTGGGCATGCGGTACTCCAGCAACTGGATATAGTGAAGACAGTGGGTACTCATTGCGCCAACAATTGGCCCTAGTGCAAGTGGGAGATTGTTGGATATATATGCCCTAGAGGCCTTCATTGTATAGGATACTGGGATATGTATGTACATAACAGTATTGCTTAATATAATAGTACGCTATTTGGTTTGTCTTTATCTTAACATTTGATATATTTTGGGTAGTATTCATATATATATACATATTGATAAAGCCCTTAGGATGTTTGCCTGACTACCGGCGTTGTGATGGCAGTCATACTAGTGGGAGCTGAATAGTCAATAGGCACATCCTTAGATGTCCCTGGTCGCAAGAGTATCGAGACTGGGCATCGATACTCCAGAGTAGGCTGGTGTATACATATCTAAGACCCTGAGGAAGGGCGATGGATTGGTCCCGCAGCCATTGGTGGAGTGCACCTAAGATTGTATACAGATGCTCACTGGGTGTGAGTACACCGGACAGGACTCGCCGAGAACTGACTGGATGGTATTTATACCTTACGTCAGATAGCAGTTCTCAGGTGACATGTGTTCAGATAGTCCGTTGACTTAAAGTCGTCATTTATCTCATGTGAGTTCCCACTGTGCTTTGATTACTACCCTACCACGGTTCAAAAGAGTCGTGCAAACAGGTTTTAGTTGGGCATAGTCCCGAGCCACGTGGAGGCAGTGAATGACTGTTAGGGATTCGTCTCTCCCGGTATAGGGAGTTGATATCGCACAATGATCGGTTGGTCATTACCATAAGTCCCTGGCCTGGGCTGATTAAGAATTACTGATAGATTGATCAGTAGATTCTCGGATGGTGATAGAGCCATACCGACACGACTTGTACGGTTATTAGGGGTCTGACGATTACCACCTCCCTAAACCATACATGCGATACTCTTAGACGAACAGACCGGACTGCACGGATATTGTCACGCACAGGCTCAGTAAGATTTCGGATGGGTATCCTCACCGGCCTTCTTATCGACATCTACCTGGGGACCGTTACGTAAAGCCAGTGCCGCTTGCGGTCTGTGGTTAAACCCACTGCCAGCGTAGTAGTCGAGTCTTTAGAGTCCCACACAGAGTTTTCCCAACTCCAGGCGAAATGATATAGAGGTCGTACGGTTTACGACAAAAGGTTCGGACGCATACGCGTTTAAAACGCACGTACGACATTCGGACAGTTTTTACTAGCCGACTTGGTTTAAGCCAGATTCTAGTATCAGGTTATTGGATTTATACAGTCTACAGTTTTTCCGTGTTTTCACGGATGCGAGGGGCGTTCTCGTAATTATCCGAGAAGCTTCTAGAAGGAGGGTGACTAAGGGGGTTAAGGTGGCATTTTCATTAATTGCTTAAGTGACTCATTCATATGATTCATCATATCATTAAATGCATCATTAATGCATCATTAATGATCTAATGACTCACATGATGAATCACTCTTCTTGAATAAATGAAGCATGGTGAATAATCATTTAATTGATATTATTTGATAATTCATTATGTTTGATATATTCAAGTGAGAAGCTTTTCTCTTCTCATTATCATCTCCACCTTCTCTCTCCTCAAGAGTACTCTCCTTCTTCAAACCCTAATCCTACCACTCATGAGTTGAGACCATGGATTAGGATAGACTAAACACTCCACAACCTAACTCTACATCATCTTAGTTACTTTGGTTAGCAACTAGAGAAACAAAGTTACCTCAAGTCTTGAGGTGTAGCTTGGATTAGGGTACTCGGGTGGATCATCTATCACGGATAGGAGGCCGAGGAGGACTTAGAGATCATAAAGACGAAGGACTAGAATCATTTGGTATAATCTCTTTACATAGTAGCTTAGAACTCTATGCTTATTGTTAATTATCGTTTAGAAAAGATCTTCGGTTAGTCGATGTATGCTACAAAACAAGATCGTTTTTCATATTTCCGCCTCCCCGCAACTCGTGGGATGTTGCACATCGACTTACAGTGGTATCAAAGCCTCACTAAACAATAATTAACTCACTTGCAAAGTCGTATGAATTTCGAACGCAAAACAAATCGGAAAAAATACGGATATCATGAAGTTTCTGTCGATTTTAAAATGAGGTCCTAAAATTTTTCAGATTCCTCCAGAATGACCAGCAAGAAAATATAAGAACACAGAAGAAAAATGGGCCCCTGAATCGGCCTCTGAGCCGCGGAACCGCGGCAGATCCCACCGATCCGCCGCGGATCCGCTGCCGAGTTGGGGCCGATTCAGCCCAGTTTTCTTCTGTGCACCTTTTGTGATATTTTGTATTTTCTGGTATTATTTATTTTTGCTCAGGTTTCAAATTTACAGAGAAGATTTGGAGTAGAATTTAATGTGTTTAATCGATCGAAATTATACGATATTTGCTTGTTTGATTATATCTGTGATCTGTATTATGTGTTCGTAAACCTCCCCTAACTGCTAGTATGTCGGTTGGTAGGGGGTTGCACATATCTGTAATGTTTTAACTGTTTGTGATTATGAACTCTATTGGACTGTTGTGATGATTAGCCGGGGTTTTGTGATGGGTTATTGTATTAATTCATTCGATGTAATTGTAATAAGTTGTAATATTATTTTGCGGGGCACATCCAGGTTGCGGTTGTAGCCACCGTTGTATTATTTCTTTTTACTGTTTTTGCTCCGAGGATAGACCCAAGGTGGGGTGCACAAACTACCGGGTATTTCGAAGTGTTTAGTGGCCTACTCACGTCGTTGAGGGAGACCGCTTCACTTCGGGTACTTGGCGGGTAGTTTGCCGTACCCGTAGGGGTCTAAGGTGGGGTAATGGCTATTCATCACAACTGTGTAATCCGTCTTTTCTTACAGGCTCAAAAGAAACGCGGATTGCTTGCAAATCCAATATTGTTTATCTGTGATCTGGAATGCCTATTATTGCATCTGACGAATGTACAATATCTATATATGATAGCTATTTATGCGTCACTTATGTTTTACCCCCGCGCTAGCCCAGCCCCCGCTCTGCCGTTAGTTAAGTAACCTAACGGGTGATGACGGGACCCCGTGGAGAATGCGGATGGCATAAGAGGACATTGTATTTTCGTTGTTATCTGTAATGATAGGTTAAAGATGGGACGCATTATTTTTTAATGCAAAGAAAAATAAAACCTAAACTGAATCGTTGGAACAATTTCTAAAGCCACTCGGTTTTCTTGAAAAAGCAAATTTTAAATGCGGAGCTTAAACCACTCCTTTTAATAAAAGCTATCTTAGTTCCTTCGATCAAATCAAGTTCATTACGTTAACGGTTTTTTTCCAAAAACCAGCCGTAACCCTCCGTCGTTTCAAATAGACAGCACGTCGTATTCATGCTATGCTTGTTGGCCTACGTCAAGGCATAGTGGATGGTAGCAGTATGGCTTGCTTATTTGTTGCATAGATAGATGCATTAGTATAGGACAGACGTACAGCCTTGTTGGCCTACGTCAAGGGCATGTACGATGTACCTAAATTAATCAAGACAACGACGGGTAGAACTTGACTTGTTGGCCTACGTCAAGGTCTATAAGAGCTTAGGGTATAAAAATCACATCGGGAGTTTCAAACATAAAGGAAACTTGCAGATTTTAGCATACCTTCTGGAGTGTGGTGACTAGAGTGGCTTCCATCTAGTACATCATGCAATGATAGTTGGATCCCGATCCCACTGATGAGTAGGATTACTCTCGGGAAACATTCTCACTTAACAATCAATGCTATAAACCAAGTAGGTGTCCAGAAAGGTGTTAGAGGGCTACGCCTCCAGGGAAAAGAAGTTATTTAATTAAGAAACTTCGCGAAAGCGTTGGAAAACCTCCCTCGAAGTACCAACACCAGCCTGGCTGAAAGGTTAAGCAAGTATTGTGACGTGTGATTAAATCCTGACTAGTTCTTCTTTTAGGTTTTGAAGAAGGATTTGAGGGAACTGTGGGAGCCATCCTGTTTAGATAAACTTATAACCAATCTAAACTTGCAAAAAGCATATGCTGAGTGTTTTCTTTTCTCTCTCTCTAGCAGCTACCATGACAGGACTAAAACTATTACTTGAGAAAAATATACTGACCGGACAGAACTATAAAGATTGGCTAAGGAACGTCAACATTGCACTGACTTATGACAAAGTAGCATATGTTACCACCGTTGTTCCTCCCCTTATCCCTGGACCAGATTCCTCAATTGTGGACAAGGAAGTTCGCAAAACTTGGGATATGGATTGTGAGCGAGCTAAGTGTATCGTGCTGGCGTCCATGAACAATGAACTCCAGAAACAGCACGAGAGTATGGATATTGTATCCATCTTCCTCCATGTAAAGGAATTATATGGAGAACACTCCCGTATCGCAAGGTACGAGACCTCAAGAAAACTCTTCCAGATGAGGTTAGCTCCAGGATCGCATGTAGGAGAGCACGTCCTCAAAATGATCAGCCTTATTGAAGAACTCGCAAATCTGGGATGCGTGCTAGAGAATGATTTGTATATCGACTTGATTTTGCAGTCCCTTTCCCACACCTTCTCTCAGTTCGTGCTTAGCTTCAACATGCACGAAATGGAAGCTGATCTTCCAAAGCTCCTCAACATGTTGAGTGTAGTAGAGACCTCCTTGAAAAAGGAGAAGACCCCCATTCTGTATGTTGGCCAATCATCCTCTTCTAAATCTAAAGCGAAAGCTAAAGGGAAGAAGAAGATGAAAGCCACCAAACCGAAGGGTGGGGTCAAGAAGGTGCAGGGAAAGAACAAGGCTGGAAGGGTGAAAGCGGATATAAACGAATGCCATTATTGTCACAAGCAAGGGCACTGGAAGAAGGACTGTATGGCCTTCATGGCAAACGAAACGAAGCAAGCGGTTGCTTCTGCTTCAGGTGTGTTCGTAATCGAATATTGTCTTTCAGTAAACTCTACTTCATGGGTACTTGATACCGGTTCTGGTTCTCACATCTGTAATTCATTGCAGAATCTGAGAAATAGTAGAGTACTGGGGGCAGGTGATATGACTCTCCGGATGGGCAATGGAATGCATGTAGATGCTGTTGCAATAGGGGAGTATCACCTAGGGTTGACTAGTGGGCACATTTTGGTGTTGTACAGCTGTTTTTGTATTCCCAGTATGCTATGTAATATTATATCAGTATCTTTGTTGTCTAATGAAGGATATAATTTTGCGCTTGAAAGTAATGTCATGAACATTCTCCTAAATCAAGAACTGATTGGGTATGGCACACTGGAAAATGGCATATACATACTTAATCAACCTCGAATTTTCAATATTCAAAACACACTTAAAAGAAAGGCTCCAGAATCAAATCAAGCCTTCTTATGGCATTGTAGACTTGGTCATATAAACGAAACAAGGTTGACTAAGTTACATAAAGATGGATATCTAGATCCGTTTGAATATTCATCATATGCAACTTGGCAATCATGTATCGAAGGAAAAATGACCAAATCTCCATTCTCCGGACACGGAGCAAGAGCTACTGAACTCTTGGGACTTGTACACAGTGATGTATGTGGTCCAATGTCTACGCATGCACGAAGCGGTCACTCCTACTTCATCACTTTTACTGATGACTTCTCTAGGTATGGACATGTGTTCTTAATGAAACATAAATCAGAGACCTTTGAGAAGTTTAAGGAGTATAAAAATGAAGTAGAGAAACAAACTGGTAAAAGCATCAAGACACTTCGATCTGATCGAGGTGGAGAATACTTAAGTACCAGTTTCCTTGAATACTTAAAAGAGAATGGAATTCTCTCTCAGCTTACTCCGCCTTATACACCTCAGCATAATGGTGTATCAGAAAGGAGGAATCGCACGCTATTAGATATGGTGCGTTCAATGATGAGTAGTGCTGAGTTACCACTTTCCTTCTGGGGATTTGCTCTAGAATCAGCGGCATACTTATTGAATAGAGTTCTAACTAAGTCTGTGCCTACCACTCCATATGAAATGTGGAGCGGGAAGAGACCATATCATAAGTATATCAAGATATGGGGGTGTCCGGCATATGTTAAAAAGCATAAACCAGACAAGCTCGAGTCACGATCGGTTTTGTGCAAGTTTGTAGGATACCCCAAACATTCAAGGGGGTACATGGTCTACTACACTGAAGAACAAAAGGTGTTTATCGCTCGCCACATTGTCTTCTTAGAGAGCGAATTTCTTGCAAAAGAAATTAGTGGGAGCGCGGTAGAGCTGGAAGAAATTCCAGAACCTCAAACTGCTACCGAGGACTTAGAAGAAACTCAGATTTCAATAGAACATGACGAACCAACGCCACTCCGTAGATCTAGTAGGCTTTCTCATTCTCCAGAGAGATACTATGGTTTTCTTCTAGATGGGGATCGAGAGGATTGCATCATCGATGATGATGAGCCTACTAGTTTTCAGCAGGCTATCACGAGTATTGACTCGATAAAGTGGCTGGATGCTATGAGATCCGAAATGGAATCCATGTACACCAATAAAGTATGGACTTTAGAAGTTGCTCCTCCTGGGGTGAAACCAGTTGGATGCAAATGGATCTTCAAAAAGAAGATTGGTGCACTTGGACAAGTAGAAACCTACAAAGCTAGACTCGCTGCAAAAGGTTTTCGTCAAAGACCAGGACTGGAATATGATGAAACCTTTTCACCTGTAGCTATGCTTAAATCCATTCGGATCCTGCTTGTTATTGCTACCTTCCATGACTATGAAATCTGGCAGATGGACGTAAAAACAGCTTTTCTGAATGGACATTTAGAAGAGAGTGTTTACATGGATCAACCAGAAGGTTTCTTAGACAGTGAGAGCAGCGGAAGAGTGTGCAGGTTGCTTAAATCCATTTATGGATTAAAGAAAGCATCGCGAAGTTGGAACATCTGCTTTGATGAGACAAGCAAAGAGTTTGACTTTATCAAAAATGTGGATGAACCATGTATTTATAGGAAGATTGTAGAAGGAGCAGTAGTCTTCCTCGTTTTGTATGTCGACGACATACTACTGATAGGGAATGATGTCCCTATGCTACAATCAGTAAATCTCTTCTTATCACAGAAATTCTCCATGAAAAACTTGGGTGATGCAACCTACATTTTGGGCATTAAGATCTATCGTGATAGATCTAATAGAATGTTGGGACTTTCACAGTCCAGGTATATTGACACTATACTAAAGAGGTTTAGTATGGAAGATTCCAAGCGCGGTAACATGCCCGCTTGTTACGGGATCACCCTCTCCAAAGTGATGTCTCCAAAGACTGATGAAGAGAGGGATCGCATGACCATTTTACCCTACGCTTCGGCGGTAGGATCTATAATGTATGCGATGTTATGTACAAGACCGGATGTAGCTTACGCACTTGGTGTGGTAAGCAGGTATCAGTCTGACCCAGGTGAGAAACATTGGATAATGATACAGAACATTCTCAAGTACCTGAGAAGGACTAAGGAGATGTTCTTGATTTACGGTAATGGGGACCTCCAGGTAGAGGCTTTTACCGACTCCGGCTTCCAAAGTGACAAAGATGATTCTAAATCCATTTCAGGTTTTGTGTTTACCCTCAATGGAGGGGCGGTATGTTGGAAGAGTTCCAAACAGGATACCGTCGCAGACTCAACTATGGAGGCTGAGTATATAGCTGCTAGTGAAGCCGCAAAAGAGGCTGTCTGGATGAGGAAGTTCATTTCTGAACTTCAGGTGGTTCCGTCCATTGCCAATCCAATACCTTTGTATTGTGCTAACAATGGGGCCGTAGCATTGGCAAAGGAACCCAGGTCCCATCAGAAATCCAGGCATATCTTAAGGCGTTTTCACCTGATCAGGGAGATCGTTGATCGTCGAGAGATCGAGGTACGGAGAGTGGATACAAAAGACAACACGGGAGATCCATTCACAAAGGCCATCCCTCAAGTTCAGTTCGAGAGGCTGTTTGAGATGTTGGGCATGCGGTACTCCAGCAACTGGATATAGTGAAGACGGTGGGTACTCATTGCGCCAATAATTGGCCCTAGTGCAAGTGGGAGATTGTTGGATATATATGCCCTAGAGGCCTTCATTGTATAGGATACTGGGATATGTATGTACATAACAGTCTTGCTTAATATAATAGTATGCTATTTGGTTTGTCTTTATCTTAACATTTGATATATTTTGGGTAGTATTCATATATATATATACATGTTGATAAAGCCCTTAGGATGTTTGCCTGACTACCGGCGTTGTGATGGCAGTCATACTAGTAGGAGCTGGATAGTCAATAGGCACATCCTTAGATGTCCCTGGTCGCAGGAGTATCGAGACTGGGCATCTATACTCCAGAGTAGACTGGTGTATACATATCTAAGACCCTGAGGAAGGGCGATGGATTGGTCCCGCGGCCATTGGTGGAGTGCACCTAAGATTGTATACAGATGCTCACTGGGTGTGAGTACACCGGACAGGACTCGCCGAGAACTGACTGGATGGTATTTTGTAACACTTTGAAATTTCCGTTAGAATGTTTTTCGTGATAATTAGTAATTGTGCGTGTTATCATATATGTGTTCATAGGATTATTTGTTATTTTAGTCGGGTTTACCCTAATTGGAAAATTTTCCTTTATAGTGTACACTTGCACACTAAGCACAATTTTCCTTGACCTAGGCTAAAAGAATAAGCATGTTAACCATTTCTTGTCATTCTTGCATGGTTCATTGTTATCCCCACCCATTTTCTAAGTCCAAAACCATTTTTTTTTTATAATTCAAAATTTCAATTAAAGTATAGAAGCATGGTGGTTAGGTGAGAACTTGACTTTTTAACCCCTTTTCATTTCCTCTTCTCTCTCTTTCCCTCATTCAGAAATTCTGCAGAAAACCCCCCATTTTTCTCCATGTTCTCTTCTCTTTTCACTTCTCTTTAGTTCCTCATTCAAACACTACACAAATCTAAACTTTTTCCTTCACAAAACCTTGGTTTAATGGCTCATTTGAGGTGTTTAGTGGCAAGACTGCATACTTGAGGCTAGGTCTGGAGCTTTTGGTGTTTTATATGGTCTTTAGAAGGTATAAACTCATGTCTTAACCTCTTTTTCCATAACTTGTTGTATTTTGGCTAAATATCACATTTTTATGCAAGTTTTGTGCTATATAAGGGGATTTAGTGAAGTTATGTTAAAATTGATATCCTTATGGCTTGATTAGCTTGGTGATGAGTTATAAAGGTGATTTTAGACTTAGGTTTGTTTCATATTTCAGAAAAATACCCTAAAGTTTCATTTTAGTGCAAAGTGTGACTTTTAACTTGAATTTGAGCTCTGAGGAATCTGCTGCCACCCGAGTTTCTGTAAATTAAAATTGGAATTACTGTAGCATATACATGGGGTATGGAGTGCACACACTAAACCCGGGAGCCCACCCCCCTACCCAGGGCGCCAAAATAATCATTCTGGCCGTAATTTGCGGCCAGATGGGAGGGTATTGGGTTGGGGTTTTGGTGGTTGGTGTCTGCTGATATTTGGGGTTTTATGATATATTTATTTTTGTAATTTCAATTCTGTATCAAAATCTGGGACCTATTACCCTATTTTCCGTATTTTAAATCTCCGCGACACACGTGATGCGTGTGTGGTTTTGGGTTGTGCTGCGTATCGCGACGGGTCAGGTTAGCTTCAGGAGCGTAATCACACGTTTTAGCGTATCGCGCACGCGCGCGCTTGGGTTGCAACACGGGGTTCTAGTTTGACCTTAATATTGCGTTTTTGGTGGATTTGAGCTTATGTGTGATATTTTGTGTAAATCTAGGTTCGCAGGCGAGTGAGACGGACGCTGTGAAGAAGGGGAAGCAAGTCGTCGGCTACACTTAGCGCGAGACTTCGGTGAGTAGATTTAACATCTACGGGGATATCGCCCGCATGGCGTTCTACGTCAGGGCTGATAGGACTTATAGCTACACATTGCATTTACCTACATTGACTGTTCATGGATACTGTTGTTGCATACTGCATTCCCTGCTATATGTATAAAAACTTAGAATTGATAGAACACCGCACTATTACTAACGGTTTATGTTGCACGAGCACTAATCTGCATGTTACACACACACCGTTAGTAATTGCCATGACACACTCACTGTAGAATTGCCATGATCATTATACTGTACTTCATTTCACATATGATTCGATATGATTTTCATAGAAATTGGAAGCCGCATGCTGTCTTTAAAAACTGAACTGTCTTAAGAAACGCGGTTTCTCCCTTGTACCTATATTATGATGACTTGATGTACATAGCACATCGTATTTAATTTACTCATTGGTGTTGGATTTTTATGTGATTTCTGGTTTTGAGGACCATGGAGTTATTTAAGAAAAGATGCACTATTTGAAAACCCGGTTCCTCGTGATATGATATTTTGGTGCGTCCACCACGCGTTTTCTCGGTGCTGAGACGTGTGCTTGAAACCCGATTCGTGGAGTGGATGATCCGTTTGCGGGTTCGTGGTGGACCCGGTATGGTTCCCCTCGGCAAGATGATCGATGGAGTTTGCCGATTGAGCCTGGAGGTGGGCGAGTACCTACCGGTGATTGGTTGGACCTGGCGGTTATCCGGAGGATACTGACCAGAGTCGAGAGATGGATACGGGATGATCCGTACTGCCGGGGCCGAGGGCCGATACCGCAGACGGAGCCCGTGGGCTGATCCGGACTTACGGAGCCCGATGTATGAGGATTTGCGTGTCGATGCTGGACACGAGTATTTATGATATTTTGAGTGCCGATGTTGGGCACTCATGATTCTCAGAGATGTACAGGATTTGAGGGCCGAGGAGAGTGCCGGCGCCTGAGTTTATTTGGGGTTTGGGTGCAGCTTGGGCACCGACTATTTTTCCACGATTGATATTTCGTGTAGATGTTGTTTATCCCATGCTCAGCAGTGATTATCATGTATCTCATCCTGTAGTTATTTTACCTGACAGAGCATTTGCAGGATTATTGCACTTACTACTTGTCGCATATAGATTTACCTGCTGGCATATGATAGCGTAGCGCAGTACGTGCATGCTCGTGATTACCTTTATATGTTATCTCTATTCACGAGTTGGCAACTCACCCCCGTTGTGCCACGGTATTTGCAGGTTGCCCCTCAGAGTAGTCGCGGCAGGCTGCCTTTTTGCATCTTTTGGCTTCAGATACCACCACAGTTGGCGCGAGAGCTATTTTGCTATTTAGGTGGGTTGTGGTATCTGGTTACTTTTATTGTACACACTTTTGGATATAGTATTCTCTATCTGCCATATATGTACTTGACTTAGAAACAGTGTGAGGACGATGATGTATATTTTTTTGTATTCTGGTGTCGAGCTCGTGGGAGCCGACTTTATATTTGCAGTTATTATTCTGGGATGTTACTTTTTGCTCATTCTTCGCTACGGCGTCGTATATTACTCTTGTGGTGATGGTTTCTGCCGTTGGGCGTGATTGCTCCCGGTTGGGGATGCTTTGTTCATTATATCTCATTTTCACTTATATCCTGTTTTTACCCGATTTTCGGGGTTACTTTTACAAAGGAAATGCTGCCAAAATTATTATAAGGATAATTTAACTTTAAAAAGAACCTCATTGAACTAATTAAGGTTTTCTAAATGTTTTTAATTAAATGTTTTCAACACTCACTACTTTTAAATGGTTTTGATTTCTGGGTTCGGCTTACTTAGTCGCGTTACGCCTATAGACGTAGCGTGGTTAAGTGCCGGTCACGAGTCGAAATATTCGGGTCGTGACAAAGTTGGTATCAGAGCGTAGGTTTTACCTTTCGGAGTGTTCCTAGGATGACCCTGGTATGATGGAGTAGGTAGCTGAAGCAGAGTGGCGTAGCGTGCGTATGTTCCGCAACATACTCACGACACGGTACTCCACCAAAGCGACCTTAGGACTTATTGATTTAAATTCCTTTTGAGTATATACATTCTTGCGATTCGATTTCTGCATCCTTATCGAATCCTATTTTCCTTTCAGCCATTATGTCGCCAAAGACTACGAGGGCGCAGAGAGCGGCCGCGAGGGCCGAGATTCGAGTTGATTCGTCTGAGACGAGGACTGATCCGGGCAGTACACCGGTTGTACCCGAGCAGGTTGTTCCTCCCGTGATAGATCAGATCGCCACGCTAGGGGCTGGTATGCAGGAGATGCGCCAGACGGTGGGATCCAGCATGCAGGAGATGCGCCAGATGATAGGATCGCTAGTTGAGACGCTTCGAGCGCAGCGACCAGAGGTAGCTCCACCCGTTACAGAGACCGCGATGGTACCTACCGCATAGCCAGTTGCCCCTACAGCTACGGAGGTGATTACAGTATCGCTATCAGAGTTCATGAGGCTGAAGCCTCCGGTCTTCACAGGCACCGATGAAGCCGAGGACCCACAGTCCTTCATTGATAGGATGGCTCGGATATGTCGTTCCCTCGGATGCGCAGATGCGAGATGGGTTGAGTTCGCGAGCTTTCGCCTGGAAGGTCTTGCGCAGAAATGGTGTGAATCAGTCGAGAAGGGCAGAGCAGCTGGTCTTCCTCCTATGACCTGGACAGAGTTCATGGCGCTATTCCTTGCCCGCTTTCTTCCCCTGAGTGTCAGAGATGCTAGAGCACGCAGGTTCGAGTCCTTACACCAGACTCCGGAGATGTCAGTGGCAGAGTATGATGTGCTGTTCACAGAGCTATCTATCTATGCGCCGTATCTAGTGGCTACCGAGGAGTTGCGAGTCAAGAGATTTGTTCGAGGCTTGCTTACACCACTGTTCTTTGCGATCAGTGCGCAGCACTACGAGGCATATGCAGCAGCGGTAGATGCAGCTCTATTAGTCGAGGAGCGCCTTGCTGAGACTTCGGTAGTTCCAGAGCCGAAGAGAGTTCGTACTGGTATAGCAGCACGGAGACAGACATTCAGACGCCGCGACAGGTATCGTTCAGGTACGAGGAGTGGCAGAGATTCGAGACGAGGCCAGATGTTTAGTTCGTATCCACGGGAGAGTCAGCAGTCGTCGCGAGGTTGCTATACATGCGGCAGTTTACTTCACCTCATCAGAGATTGTCCTGAGATACACCGGAGGGAGACAGCAGCACCGCACATCACCTTACCACCTTCACCGCCCCAGAGGGCGTTGCCTGTTGTTCCTACTGTTACTCCACGTCAGACTCATACACAAAGAGGTCGTAGGCGTGGAGGAGTTTCTCAGAGAGGATGGGATGACCGAGGCAGAGGACAGTCAGTCACAGGTGGAGGGCAGGCACGAGTTTTTGCTTTGACGCATCAGGACGCGCAGGCGTCCAATGCGGTGGTCTCAGGTATCCTTCCAGTATGTTCTGTTGATGCACACGTATTGTTCGATCCCGGATCCACGCACCGGTACGTATCTACACACTTCGTGCCGAGTTTGGGTAGAGAGTCCGGTTTGCTTGATCAGCCGCTTGTTGTGACTACTCCTGTGGGAGAGTCGTTTGTTGCTAGGCATGTGTTCCGATCCTGTACCGTCTGTATTGGCGAGAAAGAGTTGCCTGTCGATTTGATCCTTCTCGAGATGTTGGACTTCGACGTTCTTTTGGGCATGGAATGGTTAGCCACGTGCTATGCTTCTGTGGACTGCCGTGAGAAGACAGTTAGATTTTGTTTTCCCGGCGAGTCGGTTTTTGTTGTGTTGGGGGACCGTGGTGCCGCCCCGCACTGTGTGATTTCTTCTTTTCGCGCTGGACAGCTTTTGAGGAAGGGATGTCAGGGATTTCTCGCCTATGTTTATGATACTAGAGCTACAGAGGTTCCTCTGGATCAGGTTCCGGTTGTTAGCGAGTTCCCTGATGTGTTCCCTGACGAGCTTCCTGGGCTACCGCCCGAGCGTGACATTTCTTTCTGTATTGATTTGGTTCCTGGCGTGGGGCCTATTTCTATACCGCCTTATCGGATGGCCCCGGCGGAACTTAGAGAATTGAAGGGTCAGTTGCAAGATTTGCTGGATAAGGGACTTATTCGACCCAGTGTTTCTCCGTGGGGTGCTCCAGTCCTGTTCGTCAAGAAGAAGGACGGCAGTTTGAGTCTGTGTATTGACTACCGCCAGCTGAACAGGGTGACAGTGCGGAACAGGTATCCTTTGCCACGCATCGACGATTTGTTCGACCAGCTTCAGGGGGCAGGATACTTTTCGAGGATCGATTTGCGATCAGGCTACCATCAGCTGCGGGTTCGACAGGAGGATAGCTTTCTGCACGCGCTACGGCCATTATGAGTTTTTGGTGATGTCGTTCGGACTCACTAACGCGCCAGTAGCATTTATGGACTTGATGAACCGTATTTTTCGGTCGTATCTTGATCTGTTCATCATTGTATTCATTGACGATATTCTGGTGTATTCTCGGAGTAGAGAGGAGCACGAGCAGCACCTGCGGATTACACTGCAGACCTTGAGAGAGCATCAGCTTTTCGCTAAATTCTCCAAGTGTGCTTTCTGGCTGGACAGCGTAGACTTCTTAGGGCACGTGATTTCACGAGACGGTATATGTGTAGACCCGAGGAAGATCGAGGCCGTTCGGAGTTGGCCCAGACCCACATCAGTTACGGAGATTCGCAGCTTTCTAGGGCTGGCCGGCTACTACTGGCGATTTGTGCAGGATTTCTCTCGCATTGCTACACCTTTGACCGGGTTGACCCGGAACGGAGTTCCTTTCGTTTGGACAGAGGAGTGTGAGCACAGTTTTCAGCAGTTACGGGTTCTACTGACTACGGCGCCAGTATTATCATTGCCTTCAGGGTCAGGCGGATTTTTGGTATATTGTGATGCTTCTCTAGTGGGGCTAGGGTGTGTTCTGATGCAGCATGACAGGGTGATCACGTATGCTTCGCGGCAATTGAAGAAACATGAACAGAACTACCCCACTCACGATTTGGAGATGGCTGCAGTGGTCTTTGCACTTAATATCTGGCGACATTATCTGTATGGAGAGTCGTGCCAGATATTTACTGATCACAAGAGCTTAAAGTATATATTCCAGCAGCGAGACCTGAACCTTAGACAGCGTCGATGGATGGAGTTAGTGAAGGACTACGACTACGAGATCTTGTATCACCCGGGCAAGGCGAATGTAGTGGCGGATGCTTTGAGCAGGAAGCCCGGGGGAAGTCTATCTTGTTTGAGCGCAATGCAGAGGCAGTCGTCGGCAGATTGGCAGATCTTATGCAACAGCCGGGTACAGTTCGAGTTTACGCCGATCGGAGGACAGATTGTGCATGTTCGTGCATGCCCGCAGTTGCTTGACCGTATACATGAGGCACATCACAGTGATGACCGTTGTTCAAAGATCAGGACGCAGATGGGACAGGGCAGATTTTCCGAGTTCGTGATCGATGATCAGGGGATACTACGATTTGGGACCAGATTGTGCATACCAGATGCTGAGGGACTGCGGCGTGAGATTCTCGAGGAGGCACATCGATCGGTGTATAGTGTTCATCCCGGTTCCACCAAAATGTACCACGATTTGAGAGATGTTTACTGGTGGGACGGGATGAAGAGGGACATCGCAGATTTTGTGTCGAGATGCCTGACTTGTCAGCAAGTCAAGGCTGAGCATCAGAGGCCCGCGGGAGAGCTACAGCCGTTGCCCATTCCGGAGTGGAAATGGGAACAGATTTCTATGGACTTTATTGTGGGTCTACCCAGGACTAGTCGAGGGTATGACTCCATCTGGGTGATCGTGGATCGTTTGACGAAAGCGGCTCACTTCCTACCGGTGAAGACGACTTTCGGATTTGCTCAATATGCCCAGATTTACATTGATGAGATTGTACGACTGCACTGAGTTCCGACATGTATTGTGTCCGACAGAGGCACCCAGTTTACCAGCCGACTATGGCAGAGGCTTCAGGAGGCTTTGGGCACCCGCTTGAGTTTCAGCACAGCATTTCATCCGCAGACCGACGGACAGTCAGAGCGGACTATTCAGACTCTCGAGGACATGCTCAGAGCATGCATATTAGACTTCGGAGGTAGCTAGGATCATCATTTGCCCTTAGTGGAGTTCTCCTATAACAACAGCTACCAGCAGACCATTCAGATGGCACCGTTTGAGGCTCTTTATGGGAGGAGATGTAGATCGCCCGCCTGTTGGACAGAGCTCGGTGAGAGCAGTATCTTAGGGCCGCAGATTGTGGAGGAGATGACCGCGAAGATCCAGTTGATTCGCGATAGGATGAGAGCAGCCCAGAGTAGGCAGAGATCTTATGCGGACCGTCGTCGGCGCAGACTTGAGTTTTCTGTTGGTGATCATGTTTTCTTGAGGGTCTCCCCAATGAAAGGTGTGATGAGATTTGGGAAGAAGGGGAAGCTTAGTCCCAGGTATGTGGGCCCCTTCGAGATCCTCGAGCGAGTTGGTACGGTTGCGTATCGTTTAGCCCTTCCGCCCAGTTTTCCAGACGTGCATCCGGTATTTCATATTTCGATGCTCCGCAGATATCTTCATGATCCTTCGCATGCGATTCAGCACCCGATGATCCAGCTTGAGCGTGACCTTTCCTATGCAGAGCAGCCGGTGATGATCTTGGATCGACAAGTGAAGAAATTGAGGTCGAAGAACATACCGTCGGTCAAGGTACTTTGGCGTGGCCAGAGCGGCGAGGAGGTCACTTGGGAGACCGAGAGCGAGATGAGGAAGAGGTATCCCCATCTTTTTGAAGGTATGTATAGTTAGATTTTTAAATTCGAGGACCGAATTTCTTTAAGGGGGGTAGATTGTAACACTTTGAAATTTCCGTTAGAATTTTTTTCGTGATAATTAGTAATTATGCGTGTTATTATATATGTGTTCATAGGATTATTAGTTATTTTAGTCGGGTTTACCGTAATTGGAAAATTTTCCTTTATGGTGTACACTTGCACACTAAGCACAATTTTCCTTGACCTAGGCTAAAAGAATAAGCATGTTAACCATTTCTTGTCATTCTTGCATGGTTCATTGTTATCCCCACCCTTTTTCTAAGTCCAAAACCCTTTTTTTTAAAATTCAAAATTTCAATTAAAGTATAGAAGCATGGTGGTTAGGTGAGAACTTGACTTTTTGACCCCTTTTCTTTTCCTCTTCTCTCTCTTTCCCTCATTCAGAAATTCTGCAGAAAATACCAGCAGAAAACCCCCCATTTTTCTCCATGTTCTCTTCTCTTTTCACTTCTCTTTAGTTCCCCATTCAAACCCTACACAAATCTAACCTTCTTCCTTCACAAAACCTTGGTTTAATGGCTCATTTGAGGTGTTTAGTGGCAAGACTGCATACTTGAGGCTAGATCTGGAGCTTTTGGTGTTTTATAAGGTCTTTAGAAGGTATAAACTCATGTCTTAACCTTTTTTTCCATAACTTGTTGTATTTTGGCTAAATATCACATTTTTATGCAAGTTTTGTGCTATATAAGGGGATTTAGTGAAGTTATGTTAAAATTGATATCCTTATGGCTTGATTAGCTTGGTGATGAGTTATAAAGGTGATTTTAGACTTAGGTTTGTTTCAGATTTCAGAAAAATACCCTAAAGTTTCATTTTAGTGCAAAGTGTGACTTTTAACTTGAATTTGAGCTCTGAGGAATCTGCTGCCACCCGAGTTTCTGTAAATTAAAATTGGAATTACTGTAGTATATACAGGGGGTATGGAGTGCACACACCAAACCTGGGAGCCCACCCTCCAACCCAGGCCGCCAAAATAATCATTCCGGCCGCAATTTGCGGCCAGATGGGAGGGTATTGGGTTGGGGTTTTGGTGGTTGGTGTCTGCTGATATTTGGGGTTTTATGATATATTTATTTTTGTAATTTCAATTCTGTATCAAAATCTGGGACCCATTACCCTATTTTCCGTATTTTAAATCTCCGCGACACACGTGATACGTGTGTGGTTTTGGGTTGTGCTGCGTATCGCGACGGGTCAGGTTAGCTTCAGGAGCGTAATCACACGTTTTAGCATATCGCGCACACGCGCGCTTGGGTTGCAACGCGGGGTTCTAGTTTGACCTTAATATTGCGTTTTTGGTGGATTTGAGCTTATGTGTGATATTTTGTGTAAATCTAGGTTCGCGGGCAAGTGAGACGGACGCTGTGAAGAAGGGGAAGCAAGTCGTCGGCTACACTTAACGCGAGACTTCGGTGAGTAGATTTAACATCTACGGGGATATCGCCCGCATGGCGTTCTACGTCAGGGCTGATAGTACTTTATAGCTACACATTGCATTTACCTACATTGACTGTTCATGGATACTGTTGTTTCATACTGCATTCCCTGCTATATGTATGAAAACTTAGAATTGATAGAACACCGCACTATTACTAACGGTTTATGTTGCACGAGCACTAATCCGCATGTTACATGATCAGTCGAAAATATTGCATCTTTTAACCGGCAATTTCCTTATCATTTGCATTCATTTAGAAGTATACGGTTCTCATATTTCACATATTAGCAAATCAGTCGTTAAATATCAGATTACATGTGTTAGACTCTAAAACCGGCACTATAAAGGAAATTGACCGCATTTCATGGCATCGCATCATCCCTATATTGCGCAACACTTGTTTTGATATCTGTGCAGGAAAATCCAGAAGAAAGGCCAAAATTTACATGGTGCTGATCAAACATTACGCCAACTCAATGATTTCAGTTCTGGTAGCAATCTAGAAGGAACAATAAAATTCAACATGTCAGATAAAGCCCTAAACTTCAGTCCAAAGCAGCACCAGAAGTTTCAAAGCCCAAGCTTCCAACATGGCCGCGGAACCGCGGCCGGAGCCTGCTTGCGCCGCGGTTCCGCGGCCGTATTGTCACTTCACTTCCTCAATTTCAGTGCAAAATGCTTCTCTCAGGGCCCACACTTCAGCAAGACATGTAAAATTCCAAAAGATTCCAGAGGCTTCTGCCAGATCAGCAAACTAGGGTTTCTAAGCTTAATTAATCCTAGCTTAAATCCTAAGCTAAACTCCTAACAAACTCTTTCTAGAAGCCCCTCAACAAACTTTTGGAGGGAATTGTAATTTCAAACCTAGACCTAGGGTTTGGGAAGTCTATAAATAGAAGCCTAAACCTAGGGTAAAGGATATACCATCTATTAGCCATCAAGTATCAAACTAGAGCCATTCAATCTCTACTTTTTCATTCTACCCCTTTCTTCATCTTCTTCCACAAGTCTAGTGACAAGACTTGTGTGAAACCCTAACCCTAATTCCAATCAAAAGCCAAGATCCCGAGTACCACATCAAGCAAGAAGCCCTTCAACCTTTTATGAGCGGAGCCGATCTTCAACAGAGCAAGTGGTCCAAGCCGATCCACGATTCACGGAGAAAAGCGAAGCCAGATCGACAATTTAGTTCTTCCTCTTGTAGTTCTTGAGCGACTGTAATCAAATTGTTGATATAAATAAAATGTGATATTCTTTTATCTTGTTTTCTTTAAATTCTTGCATCATGATTCGATCTCAATTTCTAGTTGTAGTTCTTGTTGTGATGTTTGAGTAATACTCCGCTCGTCGAGGAGTCGAGACGATCAATAGAATGATGATGTAACATATCTTAAATCGATTCTTGAGTCCTACGAGTTTTGTAAACCCTAGCAAGTTCAAGAACCGACGACCTAATTTTGTTGCGATGCTTTCTTGATTGATATCGCTCGAAATTGGGGAGTTACGATCGTTTCTTGAAATTGCTAGAGGCTAGAATGTGAATGATATCGACGAAAGAACAAGGGTTAAATGATGAAACCCTCGTTTCACGAGAAAGCCCTAACTCTCGTCGATCATCATCGATCTAGTATGAATTCTTCGAAGGACAAGAACACGATATCTTAAGATTATATCACGTCTATAGATCCGATCGATTCCTGCGAGCCTCATTTAGATTCTTGACATTTTGGTTAGAAATATCATCGAAACCCGATTCTCGATTGTTTATCATTTTCTTGATTCTTGATTAGACTAGTGACACCTGAATCAATTGATAAAATCTTGAATCATGTTTTCTTTTCTTTTCGATTAACTTTTCAATTCAAACAAATCAAACATAAAAATGAATCGCACAATCCCTGTGGACGATCCGCACTCACTTACAATCTATATCCGACACCGTAGTTGATTGCGGTCAAAACAATTCTTTGATTGTGAATTTTATTCAATTTTCTAATTACCGACATAAAGAAACTCATTCGTTTTATTCTAGTTACACACGACACAGTCAGTGAATTTATTATCAATCATTACACACACACCGTTAGTAATTGCCATGACACACTCACTATAGAATTGCCATGATCATTATACTGTAGTTCATTTCACATATGATTCGATATGATTTTCATAGAAATTGGAAGCCGCATGTTGTCTTTGAAAACTGAACTGTCTTAAGAAACGCGGTTTCTCCCTTGTACCTATATTATGATGACTTGATGTACATAGCACATCGTATTTAATTTACTCATTGGTGTTGGATTTTTATGTGATTTCTGGTTTTGAGGACCATGGAGTTATTTAAGAAAAGATGCACTATTTGAAAACCCGGTTCCTCGTGATATGATATTTTGGTGCGTCCACCACGCGTTTTCTCGGTGCTGAGACGTGTGCTTGAAACCCGATTCGTGGAGTAGATGATCCGTTTGCGGGTTCGTGGTGGACCCGGTATGGTTCCCCTCGGCAAGATGATCGATGGACTTTGCCGATTGAGCCTGGAGGTGGGCGAGTACCTACCGGTGATTGGTTGGACCTGGCGGTTATCCGGAGGATACTGACCAGAGTCGAGAGATGGATGCGGGATGATCCGTACTGCCGGGGCCGAGGGCCGATACCGCAGACGGAGCCCGTGGGCTGATCCGGACTTACGGAGCCCGATGTATGAGGATTTGCGTGTCGATGCTGGACACGAGTATTTATGATATTTTGGGTGCCGATGTTGGGCACTCGTGATTCTCAGAGATGTACAGGATTTGAGGGCCGAGGAGAGTGCCGGCGCCTGAGTTTATTTGGGATTTGGGTGCAGCTTGGGCACCGACTATTTTTCCACGATTGATATTTCGTGTAGATGTTGTTTATCCCATGCTCAGCAGTGATTATCATGTATCTCATCCTGTAGTTATTTTACCTGACAGAGCATTTGCATGATTATTGCACTTACTGCTTGTCGCATATAGATTTACCTGCTGGCATATGATTGCGTAGCGCAGTACGTGCATGCTCGTGATTACCTTTATATGTTATCTCTATTCACGAGTTGGCAACTCACCCCCGTTGTGCCACGGTATTTGCAGGTTGCCCCTCAGAGTAGTCGCGGCAGGCTGCCTTTTTGCATCTTTTGGCTTCAGATACCACCACAGTTGGTGCGAGAGCTATTTTGCTATTTAGGTGGGTTGTGGTATCTGGTTACTTTTATTGTACACACTTTTGGATCTAGTATTCTCCATCTACCATATATGTACTTGACTTAGAAACAGTGTGAGGACGATGATGTATATTTTTTTGTATTCTGGTGTCGAACTCGTGGGAGCCGACTTTATATTTGCAGTTATTATTCTGGGATGTTACTTTTTGCTCATTCTTCGCTACGGCGTCGTATATTACTCTTGTGGTGATGGTTTCCGCCGTTAGGCGTGATTGCTCCCGGTTGGGGATGCTTTGTTCATTATATCTCATTTTCACTTATATCCTGTTTTTACCCGATTTTCGGGGTTACTTTTACAAAGGAAATGCTGCCAAAATTATTATAAGGATAATTTAACTTTGAAAAGAACCTCATTTAACTAATTAAGATTTTCTAAATGTTTTTAATTAAATGTTTTCAACACTCACTACTTTTAAATGGTTTTGATTTCTGGGTTCGGCTTACTTAGTCGCGTTACGCCTATAGACGTAGCGTGGTTAAGTGCCGGTCACGAGTCGAAATATTCGGGTCGTGACATATTTATACCTTACGTCAGATAGCAGTTCTCAGGTGACATGTGTGCAGATAGTCCGTTGACTTAAAGTCGTCATTTGTCTCGTGTGAGTCCCCATTATGCTTTGATTACTACCCTACCACGGTTCAAAGGAGTCGTGCAAACAGGTTTTAGTTGGGCACAGTCCCGAGCCACGTGGAGGCAGTGAGTGACTGTTAGGGATTCGCCTCTCCCGGTATAGGGAGTTGATATCGCACAGTGATCGGTTAGTCATTACCATAAGTCCCTGGCCAGGGCTGATTGAGAATTACTGATAGATTGATCAGTAGATTCTCGGATGGTGATAGAGCCATACCGACACGACTTGTATGGTTATTAGGGGTCTGACGTTTACCACCTCCCTAGGCCATACATACAATACTCTTAGAAGAACAGACCGGACTGCACGGATATTGTCACGCACAGGCTCAGTAGGATTTCGGATGGGTATCCTCACCGGCCTTCTTATCGACATCTACCTAGGGACCGTTACGTACAGCTAGTGCCACTTGCAGTGTGTGGTTAAACCCACTGCCAGCGTAGTAGTCGAGTCTTTAGAGTCCCACACAGAGTTTTCCCAACTCCAGGCGAAATGATATAGAGGTCGTACGGTTTACGACAAAAGGTTCGGACGCATACGTGTTTAAAACGCACGTACGACATTCGGAAAGTTTTTACTAGCCGGCTTTGGTTTAAGCCAGATTCTAGTATCGGGTTATTGGATTTATACAGTCTACAGTTTTTCCGTGTTTTCACGGATGCGAGGGGTGTTCTCGTAATTATCCGAGAAGCTTCTAGAAGGAGGGTGACTAAGGGGGTTAAGGTGGCATTTTCATTAATTGTTTAAGTGACTCATTCATATGATTCATCATATCATTAAATGCATCATTAATGATCTAATGACTCACATGATGAATCACTCTTCTTGAATAAATGAAGCATGGTGAATAATCATTTAATTGATATTATTTGATAACTCATTATGTTTGATATATTCAAGTGAGAAGCTTTTCTCTTCTCATTATCATCTCCACCTTCTCTCTCCTCAAGAGTACTCTCCTTCTTCAAACCCTAATCCTACCACTCATGAGTTGAGACCATGGATTAGGATAGACTAAACACTCCACAACCTAACTCTACATTATCTTAGTTACTTTGGTTAGCAACTAGAGAAACAAAGTTACCTCAAGTCTTGAGGTGTAGCTTAGATTAGGGTACTCGGGTGGATCATCTATCACGGATAGGAGGCCAAGGAGGACTTAGAGATCATAAAGACGAAGGACTAGAATCATTTGGTATAATCTCTTTACATAGTAGCTTAGAACTCTATGCTTATTGTTAATTATCGTTTAGAAAAGATCTTCGGTTAGTCGATGTATGCTACAAAACAAGATCGTTTTTCATATTTCCGCCTCCCCGCAACTCGTGGGGTGTTGCACATCGACTTACAATCGCGACCGTGGAATCCATGTTTTATAGAGGCTCAAAATAAAACACGGACGTCCTAGTATATCCAGTGTTTCATATGTTTCTTCGTCTGCGATATCTGTGATGTGATCATTTGATATGTTGTGATATATACTGTATATAGTATATATGATATATTATATAGAAGTTACTTATGTTTTACACCCGCGCTAGCCCTGCCCCGCTCTGCCGTTAGTCACCTAACCTAATGGTGCACGAGGGTACATCGAGGTGAATGCGGATGGCATAAGTGTACGTCGTATTTATCTGTGATGTTTAGGTGACTTAAATGATGGGACTTCATTAATGTGATTAATGAAAGAAAAGAAATCTAAAAGATGTTGTGGAATCGAATTTTCAAAAACAGGTAGCTACAGTTCTTGCTTTGCATCGCGGTGTTCCTTGAAGAATATCCTGCACCTTATTCGATAAGGAAAGGGCCGAGATCCCTTCACCGGGAGTGACCCCTTTAGCAATGACTGGCAGATGCTACACCCCTCGGTTTTGTCTTTTGATTGCTTTTCTAGTTCTTGCTTTGCACAGTGATATATATGATATATCCTGCACCTCATTCGACGAGGAAAGAGCCGAGATCCCTTCACCGGGAGTGACCTCTTTAGCGAAACTAGCAAAAGCCTCAAAAACAATCCATTTTAAAATTATTTGATTCTACAACGATATCAAGTTCATTATGCAATAGGTTTTCAGAAAAACCTGTCGTAGCCCTCCGTCATTTCAGATAAGTAGTAGTTAGTATTCGTGCAGCGTTTGTTGGCCTTTGTCAAGGCGTAGTGTGCGGTAGCTGACTAGTGCTTATCTGCTTATGCATATGATGCAGATTGGGTTAGGGTAATCGTTGTTAGGCCCCGGCAGTGCCCCGGCCGTCAGAACGAGGCCAAAATGCGGAAACAAATTTTTTTCTTAACTTTAAACCGGCGCTACCACGTACTATAAACCCGGATCAGGCTATTAACCTACTACTAGCTAACTAAAGAACGGGTAGAGAGATATACCGAGTGATCCGTGTCTTTCGGTCTTCTCGTCGTCGTCCCGATCTCCCCGCGGAATCTCCGGTCTTCATCTCCTCTTCGGAAGGGCACCACATCGCCGGGTTCTTTTACGTGCTCCCACCTCTGGACCAAGGCAACTCGGGCACGAAGTTGGCGAGTCGACGTGCCCAAGGATACTGTAGATGAAGTGTAGAAAGCTATGTCTCATTGGGGTTTGAAGTTGCCATGGTTTTGGTGGAGGAATGAGATGTAATAAACTTTTGAGAGGGTGAGCCATTTTTTCAAGCAAGAATGAGAACTCTATTTTCTCCCCTCAAAAATAAAAATGAAAAACAACCAACCCACACCCTCCCCAAGTGTGGCCGGCCAAAGATCATGGAGGAGAGAGAAAACCAATGAAAAAAACGGTAATGATCACTAAAGAAAATGATTTACCTCAATCATCATATCAATCCCCTCACACAACCCATCAAGTAAATCATGATGAATGAGAAAGTCAATGGAGGCAAAACCATCATGATGCATAAAAAGTCTTTTCCTTTGTTAAATGCACAATTGCAAATAACCCCCTCCACCAAATTTCATCCAAGGAAAGAAACAAAGGAAAATGGCCGAAACGGCAAGCAAACTGGCAACTTCAAACAACTGATCCCGTAATAAATTACAGGAAAACCCCGCGACTGTATATACATACCCGCATTTGTATTCCGACCGAATACAAATGCAATGAGACAAAATCTACACTGTACAATACTAGGAACTGGCTTAAACCAAAGCCCGCTAGTATTATCCGTCCGATCATGATCCGTGCAATACCGCACGTACATAATCTAACCCTGCCATATCTCCATATAGCCTCTACAGGGTTTCGCCTGAAACTTGAGAAACGGTCTGTGGGGGACTCTAAAGACTCGTCAATCCCATGGCTGTGGATTTAACCACTAGTACGTCAGAGGTATTAGCCATACGTAACGGGCTAACAGGTATTGACCAAAAGGGACGTCGATGAGCGAACTCATCCTGACACCCTACTGAGACTGTCAGTGACAATATCCGTACAGTCCGGTCCGTTCGTCTATGAGTATCGCATGGCGGGCCTAGGGGGTTGGTAAAAGTCAGACCCCCAAAAGCGGTACAAGTCGTGTCGGAGTGTAGCTCAGAACACCCTGAGATACTACTGGAATACCTACCAGTAAATCTCCTGCCTCGGCCGAGAGCTTTGTGTAATGGCTCTCCTAGACACAGTGCGACCTCACCCCTAATACCGGGAGAGACGAACCCCTGCAGATCCGCTCACTGCCTCCATGTGGCTCGGGACTATACCCAACTAAAACCTGTTTGCACGACTCCTTTGAGCCGTGGTAGGGTGTTAGTGTATATGCCCTAGAGGCCATTACTGTATCATACTAGTTTGTATATTACTTAATGGAAGCTTGGGATATTCACCTTGTATAAACAATCTTGCTCAATATAGTAGTATGCTACTTGGTTTGTTTCTACTTCAATGTGTACATGTGTTTATTTTAGTATATCACCTATACACATTAGTGGAGCCCTTAGGATCTTTGCTTGATTACCAGCGTTGTGATGGCAGTCACACTAGTGGGGGCTGGGTAATATATAAGCACATCCTTGAACAGGTCCCTAGTCGCAGGACTATCGAGACAGGGCATCGATACTCCGGAGTAGACTAGCGTATGCGCTTCTCATCCCAGTGTGGGAGATGGTCTTTCCCACAGCCATCAGTACGTCGTACTGGAGATAGTATACGGGTGCTCGTTAGGTTACGAGTACACTGGACAGGACTCGTCGGGAACTGACCGGTTGGTATTATACCTATCGTCAGTTATCGGTTCCCAGGTGACATGAGTACAGCTTAGTCCGCTGACTTGACACTGTCACTTCGTCTCGAGTGTGTTCCCACTGTACTTTGATTACTACCCTACCACGGCTCAAAGGAGTCGTGCAAACAGGTAGTGGTTGGGTACAGTCCCGAAGCACTTGGAGGCAGTGACGGTTAGACAGGATTCGTCTCTCCCGGTATTGGGGGTTGACATCGCGCTGTGTCTAGGAGAGCCATTACACGAGTAGTCCCTGGCCAGGGCAATCGAGATATCCTGGTAGGCTTCCAGTGTTATCTCAGGGTGTTTTGGGCTTCACGCCGACACGACTTGTACCGCTATTAGGGGACTGACGTTTACCGCCCCCCTAGGCCCGCCATGCGATGTATCAGACGAACAGACCGGACTGTACGGAGATTGTCACATTCAGGCTCAGTAGGAGTTCAGATGGGTTTCGCCTCGTCAGTCTTCTTGTCGGCTTCAACCTGGGGACCGTTACGCATAGCTAGTGCCGCTTGCGGTCTGTGGTTAAACCCACTGCCAGCGTAGTGTCGAGTCTTTAGAGTCCCACACAGAAAGCTATTCTCCTTTAGGCAAAAGAGTAGAGGTCGCATGGTTTTGCTACAGGTCGCATGGTTTTGCGGCAGGGTTCGGTCACATCCGTGCACTTATGCACGTACAGTGTCCGGACAGTTTACACTAGCGGGCTTTGGTTTAAGCCAGATCGTAGTGTACGTATTGGGATTGGATTTATCCAGTATGTATCCGTGTTCCTCGGAACACGGATACGGGTGTGTATGCACAGTTGATGGAGAGACAGAGGCAGAGGATTCTCATTAGGGTTGTTGACCGTTGACTGTTGACTATTGACTTTTTGCTCAACCCTAATGAGAATATTGTAAGTCTACGCTAGCGCCCCGGCAGTCTACAGACGCCAAATGCGGAACAAAAACTTTTTAACTGGCGCTATCGTATACTTTAACCCGGATCTGCCATTATTGCTAAACTAACAAACTGTAAAGAGTGTAGAAAGGTTATACCGAACGATCCGAGTCCTTCGTTCTTCAACCATCATCCCACGCTCCGTTGCGGCTGCTCCGATCTCATCGATCTCCGATTCCTTCGTCGAGGTGGCACCACGTCGACGATTCTTTAAACGGGCTCCCGCCTCTGACTCGAGGCAACTCAATCGTCAAGTTTGCTAAAAGAGACGACCAAGAATGATGTAGAGAATGAGTAGATGACTTTGTCTCACTTCGTCCAAGTCCGTGGACGATCGGTAAATGAAGTTGCCGAGGGAATCGGGTGATGGAATGAAATGAGCTGTGAATTACATACACCCCAAATCTATCATAATCTTTTTTCCAATGAAAAACCATCAAGTAGTGAGAGAGAGAGGGGGGGCCGGCCTCATATATGGAGAGGGGGTGACCGTAGGATAGGGGGGTGACCACAAGAAAAATATCATGTGTGAACACATGAAAATATCAAGCATAAAGATCTTAAGAAAAACAAGAAATGGTTGAAATCAAAGCATGTGTCATAATCCTTGTCACCAAATTCTAGAACCTTTTAGAACCTTCTAGAAGCTTCTAGAAGTATGACTCTCTCTCAACCAAGAAAAGATAAATCCGTCTTTAACCGAATGTTAAAAGACGGCTGATAGAAAACTGGAAACTGGCAACTTCCAAAAGTGATCCTGAAACGACTTTCAGGATAACCCCGAAACTGTATAAATATACCCGCATTTGTATTACGACCGAATACAAATGCAACTGAGACAAAGATATTATACCTACTCAATATAATACTCGGATCCGGCTTAAACCAAAGCCGACCAGTATCATCTGTCCGAAAACCGACACGTGCGTAAACGCACGTGCATTTTCCGAACCCTGCCATAAAACCATACGGCCTCTACAACGTTTTGCCCGAACTTGGGAAACTGTCTGTGGGGGACTCTAATGACTCGTCAGTACCCTGGCAGTGGGTTTAACCACAAACCGTCAGCGGCACTAGCAATGCGTAACGGCTGCCCATGGACTGACCTCAAGGGATGCCGATGAGCGCACTCATCCGGAAAACCCTACTGAGCCTAACAGTGACAATGTATATACAGTCCGGTCCGTTCGTCTATGAGTATCGCATATCTGCCTAGGGGGCTAGTAACGGCAGACCCCCAATAGCAGTATAAGTCGTGTCGGAGTGAAGCCAATAACACCCTGAGATACTACTGGAGTACCTACCAGTAAATCTCCTGCCATGGCCATGGACTTTGTGTAATGGCTCTCCTAGACACAGCACGACCTCGCCCCCAATACCGGGAGAGACGAATCCCCTGCCGATCCGCTCACATGCCTCCATATGGCTCGGGACTGTACCCAAAAGCTACCTGTTTGCACGACTCCTTTGAGCCGTGGTAGGGTAGAAATCAAAGCACAGTGGGAACTCACACGAGACAAATGACGACCTCAGGTCGATGAACTAACCTGTACACATGTCACCAGGGAACTGCTATCTGACGGTAGATATAATACTAACTAGCAGATTCCCGGCGAGTCATGTCCGGTGTACTCATAACCCAATGAGCACCTGTATACATCTTAGGTGATCCAACTGACACCAGTGGCTTGTGAGACCGGCCACCGCCCCTCGTCGGGGTCTCGACTGTACACACTAGTCTACTCCGGAGTATCGATGCCCTGTCTCGAAACTCCCACGACTAGGGACCACAATTAAGGATATGCGTATAAACCACCCAACTCTCACGTATATGATCGCCATCATACTGTTGGTGGTAAAGCAAGATCCTAAGGGCTCTATCAAAGTGTAACATGTAATCAGTCACCTGAGCATGTACATGACTGATAAAGGCAAACCAGATAGCATACTATCATCTTGAGTAAGACTGTCCTACCGGTATAGGTTCTCCGCAATCATTGCAATCACGTACCTGTGATCCAATAATTGACTATGAGGGCACTATCTCCAACAATCTCCCACTTGCACTCAAGGCTAATTATTGCGATGTCGACTACTCACAGCCCGTGTGAAACCGAACATCCAACTCCTCTACTAATCAGTATCACAAAGCCCGTTTGTAAAACTATTGTGTTCGAGAAATAGCCTTAGTGAGTGGATCCGCCTAGAAGTTTCTTTCTATATCTCTCTAAATCTCAAGTTCGCGGAGAAAGCCATCTCCCGAAACGAGTAATACCTGTCTTAGAATATGTCTGGATATCTGATGGGACCTAGTTCATAAATGAACTCCAAATCCAAACTTCTTAGACTGTATCGATCACTGAACCTAATCAGTATCGGGCACCATGCCACCCACAGTATCCTCTTGGACCACCTGTCCATAATACTGTCCCTCTTCGTCAGAGGGAAAAACTATAACTCTGACAATCACTCTGTCAACCATGTCACCTTTGAAGCCTGGAATGATAATCGTCTCCCGAAGGAGGCTGCCGTTATCAAATCCGTAGAACATGTACTTATGTTCTAAAACTGCTTCCTTATGTTTCTCCAGGATTGGATTAATACAAACTTATTGCATCTAGTGCAAAAACAACATCTGGTGCGGTACTTGACATCTCACGATTGACTCAATTGCCTAAACAAGTGATCTGTCAATCATGCACATCCCTCTCCCCTTTAGTCTATACGACACCTTTAGAGAGGGTGACTCCATCACCTGCAGGTACACCACCATGCTAGGAGTCATCTATTCTAAAAACCATTAGAATACTGTCAAAGTATCCACATTGGGAAACTACCCAAATCTAGATCTAAAACCATAGATCTAGAAACCAGAATGTCAAATATTATATCCATATCCTGTCTGGAGAAACAACTGTGTGACGACCACAGTACAACCGATCGTAGTATAGGAATTTTACTTCCTACTATGTGTATGTCATCCAGATACCATGACATCACACCCTACTACTTTCTTAACAGATCCATCCCTTATTCTGATTGAAGTCAAACCTATGACTGTCACATCAAAAATAGATGATCTATCTCCGCTATAACTGCTCTAGTCTATAAATAGACATAAGCTACTTGCCCACTATGCTTCTGCTGCTCCCACTGACTACGACAACCCTCCTACCGGGTCTCATATCCTGGAACATCAGTAGTGTCAAGTCTGGGTAGATAAGAACCTCCCTGTCACTGTCCTTGAGCCTACCGAAGTACCTCTCGGGTGTCTGAGGTTACCTACCTGATCTGCGGAGTGGCTATTGGAGTGTCAAACCTTATTGAATGTATAGGTCCTATTAAATTTTCCATAATCGTTCGCGGTTCTGGAATCGCTTCCAGTTCTACCATACTCCCACTACTGTTTTCTGAAAAAGATCCATTTTACTAAAACTGTGGCGAGTCAAGAACAATATCACTATTGATCTTCCAAATGGTAGAATATCAACCCTCGTTATATCCAGGGTCAACCCACAAACAGCCATTACAGAAACGTGCCATGAGTTATCCAGAGTCTGGTTTTAAGCATAAGCTGGACAGCTCCCCGTACCTTAATATCTTTTAAGGTACGATCTATTCTATATCCAATATAGAAACTTTGGCACTTATTTAATTGGAACCAGATTCAAATCATGCAGCTGTCTCCAGTGCATATCAACTTAATGGAAAAAGGCTAATCAGCATTACTCAACTTAGGAATCCATCCAATTATGAGTAACCTGAAAGAGAAACACGTTTCTCAAAACCATCACTATCATCTGAATACCAATCACAAGAATCTACATCTTCGATCTCTTTGAAGAATCCCGATACTTGTGATTCCTTGTTCTCTACTTTATTCTTATACCCACAACTTCTCAAAACTTAGACCATGTATTTCTACGAAACACTTGTCTAAATACTAGAGAAGTTATAAGTAAACAGAACATAGTACGGGGACCTACCCCTTTGTCCTGATGGACACTGGACAACATACAATACTCTGTATAAGTCCGCTGAGTTGAACAACTCATAACCTGTGCGTTGTAGGTGGAAAACTGTACCCTGGCGATTTCCTCAAATATCACCAATTACAACGAATTCCGATATAATGAGGATGATCACCTAATTCCCAATAACTTACTCCCACTCATCATCTGTAAAACCATACAGATATGAGAATGAAACCTGGTAAATACATACCCTTGGAGTAAGTGTCTAATCGGGAAAACAGTTTATCTTTAACAATGCACTGAAACATGAAAATGTTTCGTAGGGGTATCCTAGTATTTAGAGTAATGCCTCTTCCATAATCCAATTCATGACTTCAACCGTATATTTTATTGCCATCTCTCCAAATCCCTTTATTTGTCTTTAGTCGTTACCTTCTGTACACCATCGTTAGGCTAAATGGTTTTCTTCCTTCCCTACCGTTCGGCACCAGCCTATGGTTTGGAAGAAGACTATCCAGTAAGCATAATAGGTGTACCCTCCTAAACCAAGGAGTACTCGCATCTCGAGAGAAGGTGATGATAAAAGACAACTGAATAATACCTTATTCTTTTAAAGGTGAAATAGGAGTGGCGATGAAGTACGCGGTTTTGGTCGTGAATGATATCAGTCGCAATTTACTTTGCCCTCTTTCTAATCCCTTTATTTTGTCTTTACATATTACCTTCTGCACACCCTACTTAGGCTAATTGGTTTTCTTTATTCCCTACCTTTCGGCACCAGCCTATGGTTTGGAATAAGACTATCCAATAAGCGTAATAGGTGTACTCTCCTAAACCAAGGAGCCCTCGCAACCTGAGAGAAGGTGATAATAAAAGACAACTGAATAAACCAATTCTATTTCTCCTGAACCTGGATCCATCCTCGAAGAAGTCCCTTCGAGTTCGTATATAACCATACGATGGATCTATCCAATGGAAGTGGATATCCGTAGTAATACGGGTGTTCTGAGAAATTCAAAGGGTAAAAGAAGGAGTGGCAATGACTTATGCAACTCAGACAATCCAAAAGCCAGTATTTTAAGAAGGTTCGGTCAACTTGGTCACTGAGTCATAGTCTAGGGTCGGTCAAAGGTCGCTGCCAAAGAGAGAGAGAAAAGAAACACTCTGCGTGCACTCTAACCTAGATCAGAATGGTCATCACTTTATCTAATCCGGAAACCTCCCACTGTCCTGTCAAATTCTCCCCCAAACCTAAAGAAGAATCAATCGGGGTCACCCGAAGAGTAAACCAACTCATCAGTGGGAATCAGGATCCAACTCTCATCGCATGATAACGTGATGGAATGCATCCACGTTACTCATACTCCAGATGGTATGCGCATACTTGGCAAGTTTCAGTTTCTTTAGAAACTCCCGATATAATTTATGCCCCATGCTCTTATGACCTTGACGTATGCCAACAAATCATAAGTCACATGTCAAGTTCTGCCCGTCATTATCTTGTTAATTTGAACCCACCCGTACATACCCTTGACGTATGCCAACAAGGTAATACGACTGTCCCAAACCAACTCATCTATCTATGCAACAAATGAATACCCAGCAGCTACCAAACACTATGCCTTGACGTATGCCAACAAACATAGCTTGAATACTACTGACCATCCATAAGAAACGACGGAGGGCTACGGCTGGTTTTTGGCGAAAAACCTTTAACGTAGTGAACTTGATATCGCTGAAGGAACCTGATAGCTTTTTAAAATATAGTGGCGAAAACCTTTTGCTAAAGAGGTCACTCCCGGTAAAGGGATCTCGGCTCTTTCCTCGTGGAATGAGGTGCAGGATATTCCACTGAATATCGCTATGCAAAGCAACTTGTAATCGACTATAGTGAAGTTATTACTCTGACGCAAACTTCTGTCCAAGGGGTCAGTCCCGGTGAAGGGATATCGGCCCTTGCCCCGTCGAATGAGGTGCAGGATATTCCACTGAATACCGCTATGCATAACAAAAGGAAACGTCTTTGTAACAACACTTTTTAAATTTGTTCCAACAACTGTAAACAGGTTTGTTTTACTTTGCGTTGATCAGAATCAACACAGTCCCATCATTTAATCACACCAGAAAAGAACGAAAATAAAATGTACGTATATGCCATCCGCATTCGTCACTGGGTCCCGTCATCACTCGTTAGGTTACTTAACTAACGACAGAGCGGGGACTGGACTAGCGCGGGTGTAAAACATATACAACATCTAATAGTATATAAACCAATATACAACAATCGCTCCAGGCGTGATAGTATGCAATATTACAGAAAAGTAATAAGCATCACAGAACAATACAGATAATCTGGGATCCCCGGGTTTCACAGAGCCGCTGCTGAAACCCGACGTTCCCCTGTCGTGTGGATAGCCTGTGCAATGAAACCTAGACCCCTACGGATGCGGCAAGTTACCCGCCAAAACCTGAAGCGAGGCAGCCCCCTTACAGCATAGTGAATGGACCACCCAGCACTTCACGGAATCCGGTAGCTTGAGCACCCCTCCTTGGGTCAACCTGTACCCCCTACGAGTGCGGCGAATAGTCTGCCAATTCTAGAGTGGGACCCCTCTGCCTCTCAAAGCCATGAGATGCGGACCCGTTGCCCCCCAGAACCCGGCTATCCATGCACTCCGTCGCGGGGCAAAACCTAGTACAGTAATGAAAAATAGTACAATAGGTACATCGACCGCAACCTGGTCGTGCCCCAAAAGAATATTATACAACAGGCAGTGACGGCAGTCCACAAGTTGGACGCTCGCCCCGCAATATCAAATGTACAAATAAACACAAACTGTACTACCATTGCACACTGCTATCCACCACGACAAATCCGCAACATCACATCATAACACAGAACATCAACGCGAATGTCACGTTCGCAAACCCGTCTAAAAGAACTATAGCAATCAGACGTGGTTTACCGATCAAATGACATTCCCGGTCGGAGATATAATGTAAGCACTGTAAACTAACATGTTTAAATTTCGATCGACCAAATATCAAAAAGTGGGCCCCACGACTTACTGGTGAACAGTAACAAAATCTGGGCCAAAACGATATTTACCAAAAACCACAAATTCCATAGAAGAAGCCACTGACAAAATTTGGGAGCACGAGCTCACCACATGGCCGCGGATGCGCGGTCAAACCATGGGTTTGACCGCGTTTCCGCGGTGCTTTGGTGGGGTCACGAGCCCAAATTTTGTCGTCGTTCTAATAAAAGCCTGCACAGTATTCTGAGATGTGTAGAAAAATTTTAGGACACCGTTTAAAAACAACAGAAACTGTCAAGTTGTAATTTTGTGATTTTTGATTTCCGGTCGGATCGATGTTTTAAACACGTTAGCACAAGTTAGTATAGCAAAATGGTGAGGCTCTGATACCACTGTAAGTCTACGCTAGCGCCCCGGCAGTCTACAGATGCCAAATGCGGAACAAAAACTTTTTAACTGGCGCTATCGTATACTTTAACCCGGATCTGCCATTATTGCTAAACTAACAAACTGTAAAGAGTGTAGAAAGGTTATACCGAACGAACCGAGTCCTTCGTTCTTCAACCATCATCCCACGCTCCGTTGCGGCTGCTCCGATCTCATCGATCTCCGATTCCTTCGTCGAGGTGGCACCACGTCGACGATTCTTTAAACGGGCTCCCGCCTCTGACTCGAGGCAACTCGATCGTCAAGTTTGCTAAAAGAGACGACCAAGAATGATGTAGAGAATGAGTAGATGACTTTGTCTCACTTCGTCCAAGTCCGTGGACGATCGGTAAATGAAGTTGCCGAGGGAATCGGGTGATGGAATGAAATGAGCTGTGAATTCCATACACCCCAAATCTATCATAATCTTTTTTCCAATGAAAAACCATCAAGTAGTGAGAGAGAGAGGGGGGGTCGGCCTCATATATGGAGAGGGGGTGACCGTAGGAGAGGAGGGGTGACCACAAGAAAAATATCATGTGTGAACACATGAAAATATCAAGCATAAAGATCTTAAGAAAAACAAGAAATGGTTGAAATCAAAGCATGTGTCATAATCCTTGTCACCAAATTCTAGAACCTTTTAGAACCTTCTATAAGCTTCTAGAAGTATGACTCTCTCTCATCCAAGAAAAGATAAATCCGTCTTTAACCGAATGTTAAAAGACGGCTGATAGAAAACTGGAAACTGGCAACTTCCAAAAGTGATCTTGAAACGACTTTCAGGATAACCCCGAAACTGTTTAAAATACCCGCATTTGTATTACGACCGAATACAAATGTAACTGAGACAAAGATATTATACCTACTCAATATAATACTCGGATCCAGCTTAAACCAAAGCCGACCAGTATCATCTGTCCGAAAACCGACACGTGCGTAAACGCACGTGCATTTTCCGAACCCTGCCATAAAACCATACGGCCTCTACAACGTTTCGCCCGAACTTGGGAAACTGTCTGTGGGGGACTCTAATGACTCGTCAGTACCCTGGCAGTGGGTTTAACCACAAACCGTCAGCGGCACTAGCAATGCGTAACGGCTGCCCATGGACTGACCTCAAGGGATGCCGATGAGCGCACTCATCCGGAAAACCCTACTGAGCCTAACAGTGACAATGTATATACAGTCCGGTCCGTTCGTCTATGAGTATCGCATATCTGCCTAGGGGGCTAGTAACGTCAGACCCCCAATAGCAGTATAAGTCGTGTCGGAGTGAAGCCCAATAACACCCTGAGATACTACTGGAGTACCTACCAGTAAATCTCCTGCCATGGCCATGGACTTTGTGTAATGGCTCTCCTAGACACAGCACGACCTCGCCCCCAATACCGGGAGAGACGAATCCCCTGCCGATCTGCTCACGTGCCTCCATATGGCTCGGGACTGTACCCAAAAGCTACCTGTTTGCACGACTCCTTTGAGCCGTGGTAGGGTAGAAATCAAAGCACAGTGGGAACTCACACGAGACAAATGATGACCTCAGTTCGATGAACTAACCTGTACACATGTCACCAGGGAACTGCTATCTGACGGTAGATATAATACTAACTAGCAGATTCCCGGCGAGTCATGTCCGGTGTACTCATAACCCAATGAGCACCTGTATACATCTTAGGTGATCCAACTGACACCAGTGGCTTGTGAGACCGGCCACCGCCCCTCGTCGGGGTCTCGACTGTACACACTAGTCTACTCCGGAGTATCGATGCCCTGTCTCGAAACTCCCACGACTAGGGACCACAATTAAGGATATGCGTATAAACCACCCAACTCTCACGTATATGATCGCCATCATACTGTTGGTGGTAAAGCAAGATCCTAAGGGCTCTATCAAAGTGTAACATGTAATCAGTCACCTGATCATGTACACGACTGATAAAGGCAAACCAGATAGCATACATCATCTTGAGTAAGACTGTCCTACCGGTATAGGTCCTCCGCAATCATTGCAATCACGTACCTGTGATCCAATAATTGACTATGAGGGCACTATCTCCAACAAATATGATATATCATTAACAATATTATTAATTAAGTATTGTGGTGACATGGTTGTTAAGGGGTTGACTTTGTTGACTTGTTGACTTTGTTGACCGGTTGACTAGGTTGGACTAGTTGACCATCATGATGACAATGGCTATCATTTCATGGCAAAGACTTTTTACTTGCTTGTTTCTCTTGTGAGAAATGAGTGCATGAAATGATATGGCTATTGAAGCTTAAACCATTTACACAATACTTGATTACTATTTTGTAATGATGGTTATGGATTATGAGAGCCAAGAGAGAAAGTCTTCTCTCATTCTATCATTCTCATTCTCTCTCTTGTTCTTGAGCTCTCATCTCCTTCCTCTTGCTCTCCCTCTCTTAGTCTATGGTTCACTTGTCTCATGTGTTGAGAACCAAGAACCATAGAGAAAATCCCAACACACTCTTCTCTACTCACTCTAGTTTATAAGGTTTAGCAAACCAAGTGAACTAGTTTCTTCAAAGACCGAAGAAGAAGCCAAAGGTAGAAGCTTTCGAGGTGGATCTATCTTCGGCGCAAGGAGACGACGGAGTGAAGACGATCCGGACAACCATCGAGGCTTGAAGACGAAGGAGTTCAAGAAAGTAAGGTATAACCTCCTAACCGAGTAGTTAACAACTCCTAGTTAGGTTGTTAGTTAGATGTTTAACAAAGATCCGGTTTTGAGTCCATGTTACCACCTCTAGAAAAATTGTTTTTCACCAAATTCCGCATGCCCGAAAGTATCGGGAGAGGTAGCATAGACTTACAGTGGTATCAGAGCCTAGTTAAACTCTATCTAACATGTTAGCAAAGTAGCTAGAAGATCGATCAAAAGAAAAAGTCACGAAACGAACCCGAGTTGCCAACTTTCTGCCGATTTTTATTCTGTTCAAAAGTTGATAAATTTCATCTTAAAAATCAGCTCAGGCTTTTTATAGAATAACCACCAAATTTGGTCCCACGAACCGTTCAAAGCGCCGTGGAAACGCGGCGGGAGCACGCTCCCGCCGCGGTTCCGCGGCCGAGTTGACTCGGTCGGGGTCCAACTTTGGTGCAGTGTATTTCTGGGGTTGTTTTGGGATTTTTGGAATATGTATTTTCTGCCCAGATTTTCCAAAACGAAAATTTTGTTTTTGAGTCCTGAAAATCCGTATTTTTGATCGAACTTCTAAAAGACTTAAGCTGACGGGTTTTTCTGTGATGTGATATTTGTAATGAACGTCTGCTAATCGCTATATGTCGATTAGTGGGGGTTATACAAATTTCTGATCTGTAATGTTGCTGGAATGTGTATATGAATTCATTGGATTGTCGCGGGTGAATAGCCGGGGGTTGTGAGACGAGAGTTTTCTTTTCTTTCAATTCATGTAAATTTGTAAATTGATGTAATAATTATTTGTATGGCCGCACAACCGGGTCGGGGTTGTAGCCGTCATTGTATAATTTCTTTTTACTGTTTTTGCTCCTAGGATAGACCCATGGAGGGGGTGCACAAACTACCGGGTATGCCGAAGTGCCGAGTGGCCTACTCACGGGGATGAGGGAGGTTGCTTCGCTTCGGGTACTTGGCGGGTAGTTTGCCGCACCCGTAGGGGTCTTGGGTGGGGTATTGGCTATTCACCGCGACCGTGTAATCTGCTTTTCGTTACAGGCTCGTACGAATTGCGGGTTCTTAGTATATCCAATGTGTTCATCTGTGATCTGAAATGTCTATCATTCCAATATATCTATATATGATATTATTTAGGCGTTGCTTATGTTTTACAGCCGCGCTAGCCCAGCCCCCGCTCTGTCGTTAGTTAAGTAACCTAACGGGTAATGACGGGGCCCCGTGGCGAATGCGAATGGCATAAGCGTACGTCATATTTTGGTTGTTTTCTGCAATGGTAGGATTAAATGATGGGACGCATTAAAAGAACTAATGCAAGAATATCACGCATTAAAAGAACTAATGCAAGAAAATAAACCAAGTAAAAGTCGTTGGAACAATTTCGAAAAACCACTCGGTTCTTTTCAAAACTAACTTTTAAATGCGGAGTTTGAGCCACTCCTTTTAAAAGCTATCTCGTTCCATCGATTATATCAAGTTCTCTACGTTCACGGTTTCGCTAAAACCATTCGTAGCCCTCTGTCGTTTCACATGAATAGTCAATAGTATTCAAGCTGTGTTTGTTGGCCAAAGTCAAGGCATAGTGATTGGTAGCTATTGGGTATTCATGTGCAGCATAGATAGATGCGTTGGTTTGGAACAGTCGTACTGTCTTGTTGGCCAAAGTCAAGGGTAGGTACGGGTGGATTCAAATTAACCTGGAGAACGACGGGTAGAACTTGACATGTGACTTATGATTTGTTGGCCAAAGTCAAGGTCATAAGAGCATGGGGCAAAAATCCACATCGGGAGTTTCAAAAGAACTGAAACTTGCTAGTGTTGCATACCATTTGGAGTGTGATGATTCTGGTAGGATTCCTTCAGTTTCGTCACACGATGATATTTGGATCTCGATCCTACTATGAGTATATGCTACTCCTCGGGAAATTTCTCACTTAACGATCAATACTATAAACCTAGTAGGTGTCTAGAAAGGTGTTAGCGGGGCTACGGGAAAAGAGGTTCTTAAATTAAGGAACTTCGCGAAAGCGTTGGAAAACCTCCCTCGAAGTACCGACACCAGCCTGGCCGAACGGTTAAGCAAGTATTGTACGGTGAGATTGATCCTGACTAATTCTTCCTTTTTGGTTTGAGGAGGGATTCGAGAAACAGTGGGAGCCATCCTGTTTAGACAAACTAAAAACCACTCTAAACTTGCAAGAGCATCATGCTGAGTGTTTCTTCTTCTCTCTCCTAATTGCAGCGACCAATCGACATGACTGGACTTAAGTTACTTCTAGATAAAAACATACTGACAGGGCCAAACTACAAAGATTGGCTCAGGAATGTCAAAATGGCAATCACTTACGACAAGCTGGGGTATCTTCTTACCACCAAAGCTCCCCCTGTCCCAAGTCCCACTTCCAGCGTCGCGGATAAGGAAATCCGTAAGACCTGGGAGATTGATAGCGCGAAGGCCAAGTGCCTCGTACTTGCCTCGATGGACAACGAACATCAGAGGAGGCATGAGAATATGGACCTTGAATCCATATTTCTCCATACAAAAGAACTGTATGGAGAGCAATCTCGTATCGCAAGATACGAAGTGTCGAAGAAGTTATTTTCGGCAAGGTTGGCCATCGAATCATCGGTAGCGGAACACGTGCTTAAGATGATTGGCTTCATTGAGGAGCTCGCGGAACTTGGAACCACGTTGGAGAATGAGCTCTAAACTGACTTGATTCTCCAGTCCCTTCCTTCCACTTACGCCCAGTTTATACTGAACTTCAACTTATAAGAAAAAGAAGTTGAACTTTCAGAACTCCTCAACATGCTGAGGAGTGCAGAGGGCACCCTACAGAAAGGTAGGGAAACATCCACTTTGTTTGTAGGAGGATCTTCCTCTTCTAGGTCCAAGGCGAAAGCCAAGGGAAAGAAGAAGAAAGCCTTCGCCAAACCAAGGGGCGGTGTTAGTAAAGTGGATATGAAGGGAAAAGCAAAGGCAACAAAGAAAGCGGGGCAGCTTGTCGATAAATAAGAATGCTTCTATTGTCATAAGAAAGGTCACTGGAAGAATGATTGCAGGGCTTGGAAAGCCAGGACACAGGAATTGAAGCAGGTTGCGGCTTCAGCTTCAGGTGTGTATGTTATTGAAAACTGTCTTTCAATAAACTCTACTTCCTGGGTATTGGATACCGGATCAGGATCTCATATCTGTAATTCTTTACAGGCGTTGAGAAACCGTAGGGTTTTGAAGGCAGGTGACATGACTCTCAGAGTTGCAAACGGAGCAAGCATGGATGCTAAGGCCGTGGGGGACTATCACCTGGGAATGTCAGATGGACATGTTTTGGTTTTGCGTAATTGCTTTTTTGTACCCAACGCAACTTATAATATCATTTCTGTATCTTTAGTTTCTAAAGAAGGTTATGAATTTGCGTTTGTAAGTAATGTTGTAAACATTCACCTTAATCAAGTTTTGATTGGGTCAGGTACATTGAGCAATGGTATATACGTATTAAATCAACCACAGATTTTCAATGTCCAGAATACACACAAAAGAAAGTCTCCGAAAATAAATCAGACTTTCTTATGGCATTGTAGACTGGGTCACATCAATGAGAGAAGGTTGACGAAGTTACATACATAAGGATATTTGAATCCGTTCGAATATTAATCGTATGCCGCTTGTCAATCCTGTCTCAAAGGAAAGATGACAAAGACTCCGTTCACTGGACACGGAGTAAGGGCAAGCGAGCTCTTGGGACTCGTACATAGCGATGTGTGCGGTCCAATGTCTACACATGCGCGAAGCGGTTATTCTTACTTCATTACTTCTACGGATGACTTTTCAAGGTACGGTTATGTCTTCTTAATGAAACATAAGTCCGAAGCCTTTGGAAAGTTCCAGGAATATAAGAATGAAGTAGAAAAACAAACCGGCAAAAGTATTAAGATTCTAAGATCGGATCGAGGTGGAGAATACTTGAGTGCCGAGTTCCTGGATTATTTAAAAGAGAACGGAATTCTCTCTCAGCTTACTCCTCCATACACTCCGCAACATAACGGTGTATCGGAGAGACGGAACCGAACCCTATTTGATATGGTTCGGTCCTTGATGAGTAACGCTGAGTTACCGCGATCATTCTGGGGGTATGCGCTAGAATCAGCTGCATACCTTTTGAACCGAGTTCCTACTAAGACTGTGCCTACTACACCATATGAGATGTGGTGTGGGAAGAGACCCTATCTTAAGCACATTAAGACATGGGGATGTCCATCTTTTGTTAAAAAGCAGCATGCGGACAAGCTCGAGGCACGCTCAGTACAGTGTAAGTTCGTGGGATATCCAAAGAACTCCAAGGGATATTTCTTCTACTGCGAAGAGGAACAAAAAGTTCTTGTTTCTCGTCATGCCTACTTCTTGAAAACTGAGTTTTTGGAAACCCAGATAAGTGGGAGCACAGTAGAACTGGAAGAAATTCCAGAACCACGAGCTATTACTGAAAGCTTAGTAGAACCTGAGGGTTCAAAAGAACAGGATATTCCTACACCGCTCTGCAGAAATAGTAGGCAGTCTCATCCGCCCGAGAGATACTACGGTTTTCTCATAGACGGGGATAGAGAGGATTGCATCATAGATTATGATGAGCCTACTAGCTTCCAGCAAGCCGTTCAGAGCGTCGACTCGGTAAAATGGCTGGATGAAATACGGACCGAAATGGAGTCCATGTACACCAACAAGGTATGGACGTTGGACATTACTCCAGACGGGGTAAAACCCGTAGGATGCAAGTGGATCTTCAAAAGGAAGATTGGTGTAGATGGACAGGTTGAGACCTATAAAGCTAGACTGGTAGCAAAGGGTTTTCGTCAAAGACCTGGTTTGGACTATGACGAGACCTTTTCTCCAGTAGCTATGCTGAAATCCATTCGGATCCTTCTTTCCATTGCTGCCTTCCACGATTATGAGATTTAGCAGATGGACGTAAAGACAGCTTTTCTAAATGGAAATTTAGAGGAGTGTGTCTATATGGACCAGCCAGAGGGTTTCATTCAAAGTGGGAGCAGCGGAAAGGTGTGCAAGTTGCTTAAGTCCATTTACGGACTAAAGCAAGCATCGCGGAGTTGGAACATCTGTTTTGATGAGACGGTCAAGGAATTTGGCTTTATCAAAAATCCAGATGAACCATGCATCTATAGTAGATTTGTAGCGAGAACTGTAGTATTCCTCGTTTTATACGTGGATGACATTCTCTTAATAGGAAATGACATTCCTATGCTACAATCTGTCAAGGGGTTCTTGTCACACAGGTTCTCCATGAAAGACCTGGGTGATGCCTCATACATCCTGGGGATCCGGATCCATCGTGATAGATCCAAGAGGATATTAAGACCTTCACAGTCCATGTACATCGACACCATACTGAAAAGATTCAGTATGGAAGATTCCAAGCGCGGTAACCTACCGGCTTGTCACGGGATCACCCTCTTTATAGAGATGTCTCCCAAGACTGATTTGGAGAGGGATCGCATGTCTATTATACCCTACGCTTCTACGGTAGGCTCTATAATGTATGCGATGTTGTGTACCAGACCGGATGTAGCTTATGCACTGAGTGTAGTAAGCCGGTATCAGTCAAACCCTGGGGAGAAACACTGGATAGCGGTAAAGAACATTCTCAAGTACCTGAGAAGGACTAAGGAGATGTTCTTGGTGTATGGCGGAAAAGACCTCCAGATCGAGGCCTTTGCTGACTCCAGCTTCCAGAGTGACAAGGATGATTCCAAGTCCATGTCCGGTTTTGTCTTTATCCTCAATGGAGGGGCGGTGTGTTGGAAGAGTTCCAAACAAGAAACCGTTGCAGACTCGACGATGGAAGCGGAATACATCGCTGCATCTGATGCCGCAAAAGAAGCTGTCTGGATAAGGAAGTTCTTGAAAGAACTTCAGGTGGTTCCGTCCATTATTGATCCAATACCTCTGTATTGCGACAACAACGGGGCTATAGCTTTAGCGAAGAAACCCAGGTCCCATCAGAGATCCAGACACATCTTGAGGCGGTATCACCTGATCAGGGAGATCGTGGATCGCCAGGAGATCGAGGTTCGGAGGGTCGCTTCAGAAGATAACACTGCAGATCCATTCACCAAGGCCTTGCCCCAGACTCAGTTCGAGCGGCTGATCGAGATGATAGGTCTTCGATACGCCAGTACATGGCCTTAGTGCAAGTGGGAGATTGTTAGTGTATATGCCCTAGAGGCCATTACTGTATCATACTAGTTTGTATATTACTTAATGGAAGCTTGGGATATTCACCTTGTGTAAACAATCTTGCTCAATATAGTAGTATGCTACTTGGTTTGTTTCTACTTCAATGTGTACATGTGTTTATTTTAGTATATCACCTATACACATTAGTGGAGCCCTTAGGATCTTTGCTTGATTACCAGCGTTGTGATGGCAGTCACACTAGTGGGGGCTGGGTAATCTATAAGCACATCCTTATACAGGTCCCTAGTCGCAGGACTATCGAGACAGGGCATCGATACTCCGGAGTAGACTAGCGTATGCGCTTCTCATCCCAGTGTGGGAGATGGTCTGTCCCACAGCCATCAGTACGTCGTACTGGAGATAGTATACGGGTGCTCGTTAGGTTACGAGTACACTGGACAGGACTCGTCGGGAACTGACCGGTTGGTATTATACCTATCGTCAGTTATCAGTTCCCAGGTGACATGAGTACAGCTTAGTCCGCTGACTTGACACTGTCACTTCGTCTCGAGTGTGTTCCCACTGTACTTTGATTACTACCCTACCACGGCTCAAAGGAGTCGTGCAAACAGGTAGTGGTTGGGTACAGTCCCGAAGCACTTGGAGGCAGTGACGGTTAGACAGGATTCGTCTCTCCCGGTATTGGGGGTTGACATCGCGCTGTGTCTAGGCGAGCCATTACACGAGTAGTCCCTGGCCAGGGCAATCGAGATATACCGGTAGGCTTCCAGTGTTATCTCAGGGTGTTTTGGGCTTCACTCTGACACGACTTGTACCGCTATTAGGGGACTGACGTTTACCGCCCCCCTAGGCCCGCCATGCGATGTATCAGACGAACAGACCGGACTGTACGGAGATTGTCACATTCAGGCTCAGTAGGAATTCAGATGGGTTTCGCCTCGTCAGTCTTCTTGTCGGCTTCTACCTGGGGACCGTTACGCACAGCTAGTGCCGCTTGCGGTCTGTGGTTAAACCCACTGCCAGCGTAGTGTCGAGTCTTTAGAGTCCCACACAGAAAGCTATTCGCCTTTAGGCAAAAGAGTAGAGGTCTCATGGTTTTGCGACAGGTCGCATGGTTTTGCGGCAGGGTTCGATCACATCCGTGCACTTATGCACGTACAGTGTCCGGACAGTTTACACTAGCGGGCTTTGGTTTAAGCCAGATCGTAGTGTACGTATTGGGATTGGATTTATCCAGTATGTATTCGTGTTCCTCGGAACACGGATACGGGTGTGTATGCACAGTTGACGGAGAGACAGAGGCAGAGGATTCTCATTAGGGTTGTTGACCGTTGACTGTTGACTATTGACTTTTTGCTCAACCTTAATGAGAATATGATATATCATTAACAATAATATTAATTAAGTATTGTGGTGACATAGTTGTTGAGGGTTTGACTTTGTTGACTTGTTGACTTTGTTGACCGGTTGACTAGGTTGGACTAGTTGACCATCATGATGACAATGGCTATCATTTCATGGCAAAGACTTTTTACTTGTTTGTTTCTCTTGTGAGAAATGAGTGCATGAAATGATATGGCTATTGTAGCTTAAACCATTTACACAATACTTGATTACTATTTTGTGATGATGGTTATGGATTATGAGAGCCAAGAGAGAAAGTCTTATCTCATTCTATCATTCCCATTCTCTCTCTTGTTCTTGAGCTCTCATCTCCTTCCTCTTGCTCTCCCTCTCTTAGTCTATGGTTCACTTGTCTCATGTGTTGAGAACCAAGAACCATAGAGAAAATCCCAACACACTCTTCTCTACTCACTCTAGTTCACAAGGTTTAGCAAACCAAGTGAACTAGTTTCTTCAAAGACCGAAGAAGAAGCCAAAGGTAGAAGCTTTCGAGGTGGATCTATCTTCGGCGCAAGGAGACGACGGAGTGAAGACGATCCGGACAACCATCGAGGCTTGAAGACAAAGGAGTTCAAGAAAGTAAGGTATAACCCCCTAACCGAGTAGTTAACAACTCCTAGTTAGGTTGTTAGTTAGATGTTTAACAAAGATCCGGTTTTGAGTCCATGTTACCACCTCTAGAAAAATTGTTTTTCACAAAATTCCGCATGCCCGAAAGTACCGGGAGAGGTAGCATAGACATACATAGGGTAGTAATCAAAGTACAGTGGGAACTCACACGAGACAAATGACGATCCCAGGTCGATGAACTAACCTGTACACATGTCACCAGGGAACTGCTATCTGACGTCAGGTATACGACCAACTAGCATGTTCCCGGCGAGTCATGTCCGGTGTACTTATAACCTAATGAGCACCTGTATACATCTTAGGTGAACCAACTGACACCAGTGGCTTGTGAGACCGGCCACCGCCCCTCGTCGGGGTCTCGACTGTATACACTAGTCTACTTTTGAGTATCGATGCCCTGTCTCGAAAACTCCCACGACTAGGGACCTTTTAAGGATGTGCTTATAGACCCCAGCTCCCACGTATATGATCGCCACCATACTGCTGGCAGTCAAGCAAGAATCCTAGGGGCTCTATCAACGTGCAATAGTGATCCGTAATGTCACCTAAAGCAGTACACGATGATAAAGATAAACCAGATAGCATACTATCATCTTGAGTAAGACTGTCCTACCGGCATAGGTCCTCCCTCAATCATTGCAACCACGTGCCTGTGATCCAATAATTGACTCTGAGGGCACTATATCCAACAATCTCCCACTTGCACTCAAGGCTAATTATTGCAATGTCGCATACTCACAGTCCGTGTGATACCGAACACCCAACTCCTCTGCTAATCAGTCTCACAAAACCTGTTTGCAAAACTAGTGCGTTCGAGGAATAGCCTCAGTGAGTGGATCCTCCTTAATGTTTCTTTCTATATCTCTCTTAATCTCAAGTTCGCGGAGAAACCTATCTTCTGAAATGAGCAATACCTGTCTTAGAATATGTCTGGATATCTGATGGGACCTAGTTCATAAATGAACTCCAAATCCAAACTTCTTAGACTGTATCGTCAACTGAACTTAATCGGTATCCTGCGCCATGCCTCCCTCAGTATCCGCTTGGACCTCCTGTCCAAACTACTGCCCCTCATCAGAGGGAAAACTATAACTCTGACAGTCACTCTGTCATCCAGGTCACCTTGGAAGCCTGGAATGATAACTGTCTCCCGAATGAGGTTGTCGTTATCATATCCCTAGAACATTCTCTTATGTTCTAAAACTGCTTCCGATCGTTTCTCCAGGATTGGATTAATATCAACTTATTGCATCTACTGTAAAAACAACATCTGGTATGGTACTTGACATCTCATGATTGACTCAATTGCCTAAACAAGTGATCTGCCAATCATGCACATCCCTCTCATATTTAGTCTGTAAGACACCTTCAGAGAGGGTGACTCCATCACCTGCAGGTACACTATCGTGCCAGGAGTCGTCCATTCTAAAACACCTTTAGAATGCTGTCTAAGTACCCAGATTGGGAAACCACCCAAATCTAGATCTAAAACCATAGATCTAGTGACCAGAATGTCTTGATACAATATCCAAGTCCCATGTGGAGAAACTACTGTGTGACAACCAAAGTATAACCGATCGTAGTATAGGAACTTCACTTCCTACTCTGTGTATGTCATCCAAATACCAGGACATCACACCCTACTACCTTCTCAACAGATCCATCCCCTATTCTGATGAAGTCAAACCTGTGACTGTCACATCAGAAATAGATGATCTATCTCCGCTATTTCTGCTTTAGTCTATAAATAGACATAAGCCACTTGTCCACCAATGCTTCCGCTGCTCCCACTGACTATGACAACCCTATGGCAGAGTCATATAGACGTACACTTCTAAAGCTTGTTTAGAACGACGCTATACTCATCCTCCTGCCGGGTCTCATAGTCTGGAACAACAGCAATGGCAAGTCTGGGTAAACAAGAACCTCCATGTCACCGTCCTTGAGGCTACCAGAGTACCTCTCGGGTGCCTGAGGTTACCCACCTTATCTACGGAGTGGCCAATGGAATGTCAAACCAGATTGAATCTTTAGGTTCTTATCAAATTTTCAGTATTCGTTTGCGGTTCTGGAATCACTTCCAGTTCTACCATACTCCCACTACTGTTTTCTGAAAAAATCCATTTTTATTAAAACTGTGGCGAGTCTAGAACAATATCACTATTGATCTTCCAGATGGTAGAAAGTCAACCCTCGTCATAACCCGGGTCAACCCACAAACAGCCATTACAGAAACATGCCTTGAGTTATCCGGAGTCTGGTTTTAAGCATAAGCCGGACAACTCCCCGTACCTTAACATCGTTAAGATATGAACTGTTCTATATCCAATATAGAAACAGAGGCACTGATTTAATTGAACCAGATTCAAATCATGCAGCTGTCTCCAGTGCATGTCAACTAAATGGAAGGAGGCCGATCAGCGTTACTCAACTTAGGAATGCTTCCAATTATGAGTAACCTGAAAGAGAAACAAGTTTCTCAAAACCATTACTATCAACTGAATACCATACACAAGTATCTACATCTTCGATCACCTTGAAGAATCCCGATACTTGCAATACCTGGTTCTCTACTTTACTCTTATACCTATAACTTCTCAAAACTCAGACCTTGTATTTCGACGAAACACTTATCTAAGAACTGGAGAAGTCATAAGTAAACCGAATATAGTACGAGGACCAACCCCTCTGTCCTAATGGACACTGGACAACATACAATACTCTGTATAAGTCCTCTGAGTCTAATAACTCAAACTCTGTATGTCGTAGGTTGAAAACTGTACTTATGGTTAAGAAGAATTACACCGCTGTTTAATGCTCCTTACCTAATCATCCACTGATATAGGTAAATGTCATGGACATAATTTCAAAAAGGTATATCTCACTCTATAAAAATAGACGTACAGATATATCAATTTGAAATTGGTGCATAACAGCGGATATTCAAAACCAAATATTTGCCGTCCGGCAAACTACCCAGGCGATTTCCTCAAATATCACCAATTACAACGAATTCTGATATAATGAGGATGATCACCTAATTCCCAATAACTTACTCCCACTCATCATCTATAAAACCATACAGATGTGAGAATCATACCTGGTAAATACATACCCTGGAGCAAGTGTCTAATTGGGAAATCAGTTTTCCTTTAACAGTACACAATGAAACTGAAACATTGAAATGTTTCGTAGGGATATCCTGGTATTCCTAGTAATGCATCTTCCATTATCAGATTCACAACTGCAACCGTATACTTCTATGCCATCTCTCTACATCCTTTCATATGTCTTTAGTCATTACCTTCGGCACACCCCTTTAGGCCAAATGGTTTTCTTCCTTCCCTACCATTCAGCACCAGCCTATGGTTTGGAAGAAGACTATCCAATAAGCATAATGGGTGTACTGTCCTAATCCTAGTGTTGGAGATAGTGCCCTCAGAGTCAATTATTGGATCACAGGCACATGATTGCAATGATTGAGGGAGAACCTATCCCGGTAGGACAGTCTTATTCGAGATGATAGTACGCTATCTGGTTTACCTTTATCATCGTGTACTGCTTTAGGTGACCTGACAGGTCGCTATTGCACGTTGATAGAGCCCCTAGGATTCTTGCTTGACTGCCAGCAGTATGAGGGCGATCATATAAGTGAGAGCTGGAGTCTATAAGCACATCCTTAAAAGGTCCCTAGTCGTGGGAGTTTCGAGACAGGGCATCGATTCTCCAGAGTAGACTAGTGTTTACAGTCGAGACCCCGACGAGGGGCGGTGGCCGGTCTCATAAGCCACTGGTGTCAGTTGGTTCACCTAAGATGTATACAGGTGCTCATTGGGTTATGAGTACACCGGACAGGACTCGCCGGGAACATGCTAGTTGGTCTTATACCTGACGTCAGATAGCAGTTCCCAGGTGACATGTGTACAGGTTAGTTCATCGACCTGGGGATCGTCATTTGTCTCGTGTGAGTTCCCACTGTGCTTTGATTACTACCCTACCACGGCTCAAAGGAGTCGTGCAAACAGGTTTTAGTTGGGTATAGTCCCGAGCCACATGGAGGCAGTGAGCGGATCTTCAGGGGTTCGTCTCTCCCGGTATTGGGGGTGAGGTCGCGCTGTGTCTAAGAGAGCCATTACACGAATTCCTTGGCCAAGGCAGGAGATTTACTGGTAGGTATTCCAGTAGTATCTCAGGGTGTTCTGGGCTACACTCCGACACGACTTGTACTGCTTTTGGGGGTCTGACTTTTACCAACCCCTAGGCCCGACATGCGATGCTCATAGACGAACGGACTGGACTGTACGGATATTGTCACTGACAGGCTCAGTAGGGTGTCAGGATGAGTTCGCTCATCGACGTCCCTTTTGGTCAATAGCTGGTGGCCCGTCACGTATTGGCTTATACCTCTGACGTGCTAGTGGTTAAATCCACAACCATAGTATTGACGAGTCTTTAGAGTCCACCACACTTTCAGTTACTCAAGCTTTCGGGCGAAACGTTGTAGAGGCCGTATGGAGATATGGCAGGGTCCGATCAGATACGTGCGGTATTGCACGGATCAGGATCGAACGGTTTGTACTAGCGGCCGTATGGATATATGGCAGGGTTCGATCAGATACGTGCGGTATTGCACGGATCAGGATCGAACGGATATTACTAGCCGGCTTTGGTTTAAGCCGGATCCTAGTATAGTACAGTGTAGATTTTGTCTCATTGCATTTGTATCCGGTCGGAATACAGATGCGGGTGTGTATGCACAGTATCGGGGTTTTCCTGTAATTTATTACGTGACCAGTTTTCTGGAGTTGCCAGTCTGCATTCCGTTCCGGCCGGTTTTCCTTTGTTCTTTCCCGGCCGGACTTTTCCGATGGAGGGGGTTATTTGCAAGTTTGCAAATAACATTTGTGGAGGGGGTTTCTTGCACTTGTGGCCTTATGATAGATTAAGCATCTTTGCTTTTCATGATGGCTTACTTTTTGAGATTAGAAATGATATGAGGGTTGATTTGATTTAGTGATCATTTCTTTTGGATGTGGTTACCACTTGCTTTTCCTACACTCACCTTCCTTCTTGCATTTGGTTTTTCCCTCCACCATTTCCATAACAAGGGGGGCCGGCCACATTAGAGAATGAGAGAAAAAATGAGAGGTTCATTTTTTTGTGATAAGAAGAATTCCTATCTCATTTTCTCATGCTACAAAAAAAAACCATTCTAGCTCCACTTGATAAGTTGATTTCCATTCTATCCCTCCATCACCATGGCAACCAAAACCCAAATGAGACATAGGCTCTACACTACACATTCTACAGCAAATCTTGGACGCGTCGGCTAGCCTACTTCGCGCCCGAGTTGCCTCGGTATTGAGGTGGGAGCCCGTAAAAGATACAGGCGATGTGGTGCCCTTCCGGCGAGGAGGCGACGACCGGAGTTTCCGCAGGAGATCGGGACGACGACGAGAAGACCGGAGGACTCGGATCATTCGGTATATCTCTTCCCCTTCTTGTAGTTAGCTTAGACTAGTTAATGGTTCGATCTGGGTGTTTAGTGCGCGGTGGTGCCAGTTTGCTAAGTTCGCAAAATTAAAGTTTATCACCGCTTCCGCATTTGGCCGTCGGATTGACGGCCGGGGCACCGCCGTGCACTTACAGTGGTATCAGAGCCTCGCCATTAACTTAGTCTAGCTTTGTTTGATGTGTTTGCATTTCCGATCGACCAAAATTCCAAAAACCCGCGTTTTTCCTCACATCAGTTTTCTGTCGAAATTTTTTGAACTCTAAAAATTTTTCAGGTTGTAAAAAACTAATGTACTGGAAATTCTAAGACTTCTGTAAAAATTCGACGCAGTGAGTCGATCACTGAAGCGCGGAACCGCGGCCAAACCCCCCCTTGGGCCGCGGTTCCGCCGCACATTGGTGTCTTCACTATGTCCAATTTCTCCAGTGGGCTTCTGGGCTGATTTTAGGGGTTTTGGAATATTAAAATTGGGCCCAGAATTTCTGTGAGTGCTACAGTATTGCTTGGGGGCCCACTTGTTAATTATTTGATCGATCGGATATTTTAAACACATTTTTCACAGTATTTACATTATATCTGCGACCGTGAATGTCACTCGATCGTTAAATCCAGTCTAACTGCTATAGCCCGGTTAGACGGATTTGCGAACGTGACTTTCACGTTGATGTTTTGTGATTTTGCTATGATGTTGTGGATCGGTCGTGGGGGATAGCCTGGATGCAATGCTAGTACAGTGTTGTTGTATTATGTACATTTGATATTGCGGGGTGAGCGTCCGACATGTGGACTGCCGTCACTGCCTGTTTGTATTATTCTTTTGGGGCACGACCTGGTTGCGGTCGATGAACCCGTTGTATGTATATTTTACTTTCTGTACTAGGATTACCCCGCGGAGGGGTGCACGGATAGCCGGGTTCTGGAGGGCAACAAGCCCGCATCTCATGGCATTGGGATGGAGGGGGCTTCACTCTAGAATTGGCGGGCTATTCGCCGCACTCGTAGGGGGTACAGGTTGACCCAGGAGGGGTGCCCAAGTTACCGGATTCCGTGAAGTGCTGGGTGGTCCATTCACGGCGCTGAAGGGGGCTGCCTCGCTTCAGGTTTTGGCGGGTAACTTGCCGCGCCCGTAGGGGTCTAGGATTTCATTGCACAGGCTATCCACATGACCAGGGGAACGTCGGGTTTCAGTAGTGGCTCTGTGAAACCCGGGGATCCCAGATATCTGTATTGTTCTGTGATGCTGTACATTTCTGTGATGTTGCATTTTTATCACGCCTTGAGTGAATATAATATATTGGTATATATATTAGTAGATGTTGTATATGTTTTACATCCGCGCTAGTCCAGTCCCCGCTCTGTCGTTAGTTAGCTAACCTAACGGGTAATGACGGGACCCAGTGACGAATGCGGATGGCATATACGTACATCAGTATATTTTCGTTCTTTGTGGTGTGATCAATTGATGGGACTGCGTTGATTCGGATCAATGCAATTTAAAACAAACCTATTCTGATGTTGTTGGAACACTTTTCAAAAAGCTGTTATTGCAAGGACGTTCACTTTTGTTTTGCATCGTGGTATTCATTTGGAATATCCTGCTCCTCAGTCGACGAGGCAAGGGCCGAGATCCCTTCACCGGGAGTGACCCCTTGGACAAAAAGTTTGCGTCAGGGCATTAACTTCACTATAGCCGATTGCTTTTGCTTTGCATCGTGGTATTCATTTGGAATATCCTGCACCCCATTCTACGAGGAGATAGCCGAGATCCCTTCACCGGGAGTGACCTCTTTAGTAAAGGTTTTCGTCACTATATTTTCTAAAAAGCTATTCGTTCCTTCAACGATATCAAGTTCATTACGTTAAAGGTTTTCGCCAGAAACCATTCGTAGCCCTCCGTCGTTTCATATGGGTAGTCAATAGTATTCAAGCTGTGTTTGTTGACCAAAGTCAAGGCACAGTGTTTGGTAGCTGTTGGTTATTCATATGCAGCATAGATAGATGCGTTGGTTTGGGGCAGTCGTATAGCCTTGTTGGCCAAAGTCAAGGGCTTGTACGGATGGGCTCAAATTAACCTGGAGAATGACGGGCAGAACTTGACATGTGACTTATGATTTGTTGGCCAAAGTCAAGGTCATAAGAGCATGGGGTAAAAATCACATCGGGAGTTTCAAAAGAACTGAAACTTGCCAGATATGCGCATACCTTCTGGAGTGTGATACCGTGAGCGGATTCCGTCACGTTATCATGCGATGATAGTTGGATCCCGATTCCTACTGATAAGTTAGTTTACTCCTAGGGTGACCCCGACTAATTCTTCTTTCAGGTTTGGAGGAGAATTTGAGGTACAGTGGGAGGTTTCCAGATTAGATAAATTGGTGACCATTCTGATCTAGGTTAGAGTGCACGCTGAGTGTTTCTTTTCTCTCTCTCTCTGGCAGCGACCATTGACCTGACCCTAAGACTACGACTCAGAAACCAAGTTAACCGAACCTTCTTAACACTGGATTTTGGATTGTCAGAGTTGCAAACCGCATTGCCACTCCTACTTTTACCCTTTTCTCCAGGACACCCCGTATTACTACTGTCACGACCCGAAAGTACGGAACATGACCGGCACTTAGACTACGAACGTCTCAAGGAGTACGTATGCTAAGTAAGCCGAAACCCAGAAATCCAAACCAAGAGAAGTAGTAGAGAATAGGAAGAACCATATCAAATCAACCTGTATGCAACATAATATAAAAGCCTAAAGGCGAGGATCACAACAGAAATGGAACTCAACCAGCAAGAAACTCAAGAAATACAACTTGCTACTCTATGGTCGAAAGAATAACATTACTGGTCTCTATCTCAAAAAAATACAAGTTTGGTTGATGGAACTTCTAGATACAACTGAAATATAATATAGAAGGTATAATGATGGGTAAGATACAATAAACCCACCTACTAGCAAGTCACCCGAAAAGAAACCGTGCCCGCAAAGCCGTAATGAAATCCGTACGGCAACACCTGCAAGAAACTGGGCACAACGGGGGTGAGTTGCCAACTCGTGAGTAGAAAAAGATCTACGAACAGAAAATCGCATGAATAACGCAACCTAGGTCAATGATCATAATATAGCCTCAAATATATGAATAACATGCAGCCTATAACAATGGCTAGGGTAATATCTAACCCGAGTGCGATCTCATGTGCCCGTGTCAGTGCCTCAGGTAGCAATATATCATATGAATGAGGTATGAATGCATGAAAACAGAATACATGTAAATGAAGAAACTGTTTTCATAAATTAGTGAGATTTCCTTTGTATTTTTAAAATGAGGTATCATAAATGAAATCAGCATCAACAGTGTCTAGCATCGACACAAAACATAAATCTCAATGTCTCAAAACCTCAGGCTCCGGCCATCCGGACTGGCCTGTATCATCAAATCTCAGTACCTCAATATCTCGAAATCTCAATGTCTCAATCTCAATATCTAGGGCGCCGTCAGTCCAGACCGGCCCCTACCATCCATCTCAAGACCACGACGGTATCCTCCGGATATCCGACGCGTCGGGTAAAATCACCGGTAGGTAGTCTCCCCCTGCCAGGCTCATCGTCATCACCACGAGCTTCTTGCCCCGGGGTACCTTACCGGGTCCACCATGTACCCGAAACGGTTCATCCAACTCCTCGAATCGGGTCTCCAAATCTATCAGCAAACTCATGGTGGACGACTCATACATAATGGGAAAAACCGCGCTTTTTATTTAAAAGAGAAAGAAGAAGTTTGTATATGTTTTGCGGTTTTCCCCAAATCCAGAAAATCTCATGGAAATCCAAATCCAAAACCTCAATAGCATGTAAAAAGTGAATATATGCATGAGAATCCATGAATGCGGCATAACAATGAATAACTGTATGCATGAGGTAGCAGGTAATAACTATAATGTCTAAACTAACATATAAGGCAAGTACACTAATATCATGTCTAAACTATGCGCTAACAGGCTATGTCAAGCAATAATATTTTCTAAGGTGTACGTGACATGGCAATTACCGATGAAGATGTGTGTGAGCCGGCAAGTAAGTGTACGTGGTACATACGCATCATCGGTAATGGTGCTGGTGTCCTAACCACAAGATATCAACAGTAGAATATGAAGCATAATATAAGCATGTGATGCGGAGCAAACGACAATAATGAGCGGGAGCTGAATACTAGACGCAACGATAATTAATCTGTTTTAACCTAATATAAGTCCTACAATGGTGCCTTTTGAAATAACACGAATCGTGGGGTTTTGAAAATAGGGGCTACGGTGTTTTTAAGAAAAGATACGTTTTTTGAAATATCCGTAGGATCCCTTAGGCTGTCTTTAAAAATACGCACGATTCGTAAGCTTTGAAATAGGTAGGAACCGAATCTAATCTAACAACTAACTAAACTAAAGGGCTACGCTATAAGCTAGACTACAGGTAAGGAAACCGCCTAACATCTGAGTCGATACATATACATACCTGTATATATATTAGTCGGTGATCCCGCCTCAATAATATCATATCCGATACCATATCTATAATCAGACATCACAAGTCAAGAGTGCGGATCAATCATCAAGATATAGCTCGTACGTAAATCCGTCGTACGGCATCCCCAAATCTGGGTACGGGTCAATATCATATTCCTCACACTATTCCTCTGGTATCCTCTTTATCCAAGATCATAGTCTAGGGTACTGACCTATGTCTAGTACAATACTAATATCCTCAGTATACTCATGATCTGACTACTGATCGACAATCTCGTACAAACCGATATCGTCAGCACATATCATCATCAAGGGGTATACATCGCCCGATACGGCCTAATATCAATATCCTAGCATATTATGCCTCATATCACGATCACATATCGACCATTTATTTATAACACTATTCACCCGTATCGCCGCCGCAAGATCCGCTATAACACCAGGACGTACCTTAAGTACGAATCCTGCCATATCACCGAGATCACAACCACAAACAAATCTCATCGACTCAGCTCAATCCCAAGTATCCTCCTCAAATCCGTATGTGAACACATAGTCCCATACCCATGTGAACATATAAATACATTCCCATACACGCACATATGAAATAAGGAATGTATGCAAGTGTGTATATGTGTGTATGTGTAAGTGTAGTGCACCCACTACCTAAGGTTTCGTAACCATGCACCAATCCAACACCAATATCCATCTAAAATCATCAATAATAAATCCTAACATATCATAAATTGTTGGTGTATATACGCATCCGTATACATCACCACGGACTGCAGGGGTGCTATACGCCATCCACCCGAATTCTCCCCGTAGATATAAATCTACTCACCTGGTCCTCGCTAGCCGGTACCGACGTCGCCACGTGCTTGCTTGTCGTCTCGAAGTCCACATGGGGGTACCTACATATCATAACGCACCATATCGCATTAAAACTAAATTCGAAATCGAAACGGCATACGAAAATCAAATCGGCACGCGTATCACGCATAGGTCCAAACCTATCGCCTACGCATGCAAGAATAGTCAAACCAACCCTCGATGTCGATGTACAAACCTCAAACCATCGAGAAAAATCCAATCACACTCATTTGCACATTCACGAACACTAATTTTAATATAAACTAGGTTAAAACTCACAAAAACCTCAATTTTGCTTAAAAAGTCATTTTTCCGAAAATCTAGCAAGCACAATTCGTCGTTTTTGTACAAAACAGGATGTTTAAATGAATGTAGCGGCCAATATATTTATTAAATATCTTAAATAAGTCGTATAAACAATTTCCGGAATTTAATCTCATTAAATTCCAAAAATCCTAATATTCTAGTTTACCAAAAATACCCTTTTTAACAATTTCAAAGCAAAATGCACAAACTACAATCTAGCTTAGAATTGCATGATCCAATGCATTAAACCACACTTAATAAAGTTAATGAAGCCAAGAAAAACCTAATCACATTTTTAATCCCAAGCATTTAACAAATTTCAAAAACCTAGTAAGCAAATTAGCAAAATAACAAAATTTTTAAAGCTAGCCATTAGCACTAGCTACTAAACTTGTGTTAACATGACAACAAAGCCTAATTATAACACACAACCACACACCAATTTTATAAACCCTAACTTGCATTCAATTTCACAACTTGAATTCCAAAACTTGCAATTAAACTCACATATCCAAATAACACTTAATTAAATTAGCTTAAGAAATTAGTAACAATTTAAGCAACAAAAAGTTTTAGAATTATACCCAAACAATATATGAAGGTCCACAAGACTCCATTGCCTCCCAAAATGCTCTCTTTTCACAAGGATCCATGCTAAACGAGCTAAGCTAAAATGGGTAGGACTTTGATTTTGATTTTGTGGGATTTTTGGTGGATTTTTGATGCAATTTTTCATGAAGTTTTGAAGGGAAAAGAGAGGGGGAAATGGAGGGGGGGCTGCTGTGGGGAGAAGGAATTTTCGGCCAGAAAAGTGGGTGGGGGAGAGAGAGGGAGGTGAGGAAAATGGGGGGGGACAAGGTCAAGGTCAAACAAAGTCAAAAGTCTAACTACTTCACTCATTTTCTTTTCTTTTCTTTCATTTCTTTCTCCTTGAAAATCAAGTGGGGAAAAATATGGTGGGTGCTGAATTCAGCCATGGGGAGGAGTAAGTGGGGGTGTGTGGGTGTGGGCACGGGTGTGGGGTGATGAAAAATGATAAATACAATACCCCAAACATCCATTTACGCTAAAAAAAAGCCTTTTTTTCTTCAATAATTTCTAAACCATTTGGGCAAATGATTTCGTTCCAAAAACCACATGATAAATTTTTATTTAATGTTTTATGATGCACAAAATTTGTTTCAACTCATTCCAATTTGTAATTTTCCCTAATTAAATGTATTAGTGACGGCTTAAAATAATAATAAAATAATATTTTTTTCAGAAAATTTGAAATTTCACCAGCGGCTCAATAAACACCAAATAATAGCAATTACATAGCTAGAATATGTATATTTAATTTTTATAATAAAATATTTGTATTTTGACTTTTTACAGAAAACCCCCTCATTTTACCGATTTTTCCGAAATTTCACCGAAACGATTTTCAAAACGATACAATCTTCCCCCCTTAAAGAAATTCGGTCCCCGAATTTAAATTCAAACTTCCCCAATTACTAAAATATCTAAGAAAAACTATCAAGTCGTCGGGGCTCCGAAATTGTAAATACATAAAACAAATCGTAGCGCAGCGCATGTGCTTGAAAAATGAGTATATAACTCAAATCAAAACTCCGTCAAGCATCCCGCGATCATCGGAGTCGTGGAGAAGGCATCAATGCCAAATCCAAATCAAAACCAATATGATATAACTCGAAACTATAAATGTAAATATCGAATCTATATCTGTAAGTATCTGAAGGAAATGCATGCCAAATCTCTTTAAGTCGCTGTGCAACGCGTATAACACTGCACAGTGGCGGACGTCTACCATAAGAAAATAACTATATACATATATACCTTTATTTGAAATGTACGTTCCGCCGTTTTGGAAACAATTTAGAAGGGTCTCCTTGTTTTAAACATTTCGTGTCATATCAGACACGTAGGTAAATACTGAGGCTATAGCTCGCTTTTTTGGAAATCCCTTCAATAACTATCAATGCATGCAAAATGTATTCAGGTACTGTCCTCTGACTAGTCCTGCTCAGTACGGAAACACATAGCAATATCATAAAAACGTACTGCTCTATAAGAAATCAATCCCAAAATATGCACATGAATACTACGTGCGTCTGGTGCGCACGGAAATCAAAATCCATGAATGTGCCATACATGCGCACAGAAACAACATCTAAGTGCATCAGGTGTGCACGAAACATCTGTCGTAGGCAACATGTGTGCCTGACAGCAAAATCAGGTGCATCTGACATGCACGAAAAATCTCGAATTAGTGCATCTGGTGTGCACCAATCGCATCTCGTAACAGGCGCCCAACAGGCGCTAAAAATCCAATCCGGTGCATAAAATGCAAAAAACAAATGTCGAGCATCACCCTCGAAATCGAAATCCAGTGTATCCAAGTGCACAAAATACATGTCACTGCACTGCCAGCATATATAAACTATACAGAGTGCAGGAACCAAATCGCGTGCGTGCATACGCACAAAATCAACTCAACTGTTTAAAACCGTAAAATCACAAACATGTGAAACTAAAGCACGAAAACGATATCAAGTGCAACACTGTGCAAAGATCGTAAATCCTCAATCATCAAAATCAAATCATACGAATAAATCACCCAAAACATCGAAATCAATAATGGCGGAACAGTACCGCTCAAGTGCATCCTCTAAGAATCTCGGGCCAACTGTCACGGTCACTAGTGGGACGTCTCGTCGATGATCATGAACTCTGGCCTGCTGGTGTGCGTAACATGACCACTCCTGGGTCCAAGTTTTCTCCGTGGATTACCAATCTCACAATCCATCGGCTCATCGGCCCTGTCAAGGCAGCATATCACTGGCGTCGGCCTCTGGCTCTCTGAATGCACGTGACACATCTGATCCTGGGTGCAAGTATCATCGCAGCAGTATCCTGGAAGGAATCCTGCTCACGGTCTCTTCCATGTCTCGTCTCTGCCAACTGTCCGGAAGTCATTGTCCTTTCCTATATCTGCATCTTGCTCTGGAACGACTGCATACTCATCGCGACTTCTTCTGGAAGGTAAGTCCAAGTACCATGCCTCGGCATGCGCATCGCCTCTCTGATGTCGGCGGAGTGGAACGTCATCTCATCTAGATCTGGTGCGAACCTCTTATTCCACTTTTCTCTAATGTCATCTGCTTTGGACTCGTCTCGTCGCGGCTGCATGGACTGAGCTCCAACGGCTATCCTCGTATCTGGAGTCTCCCAAGAATGCATCTCACCACCTAGCATCCGAATTAAGTCGAGTCATCCGATCGAGTCGTCAAAACCTCACAATCCCCCAAGAGCTCAACCTCTTGGGCACAGTTTAATAGTATCGAGTACATACCACAGCATCGGTGGTCCAGCCTAGAAGGGCAAACCCAAGCCTCACTAATGGCGCCGTAGAACTGCCGCAAACCCGAAGGTTCAAAGGCTTTCATACGGTCATTAAGTCGAGTTAGGGTTTCATTCTTCTAGAGGGACCATAGAATTGCCTGCATGTCTTTCCGACTACTTTAAACTTGGAATAATAGGTTTCTGACATTCGATCGTCTCTGTCGACTCCCAACGTCTCCACGTGAAGTCGTCTCTAGCTGGAATCCATCTATCTGATGACCTCGCATCGGGTTAGGCGAACGATCCACATGTCCTAGTCATTCATCCACGATGACTAGCGACCTTCTATCATCTCTTAGTACAACTCGTTCTGCACTAACTCCAGCATCTGGGGCAATACCTCGTCGTTCGCAACAATAACTGGCTCGCTCGTCTGCACGCCGAACAGTGCCTCGATCATCATGAATAAGCAACACACCAACGGTCATCAAGATCTGGCTGGCCTCTATCATTAGCTCAATCCTCTAATGTCGATCAGCACATCCGAGTAACCTCATAAAGGCGATCAGCCAAACGCTCGTGGCGCGGAAATACAGTCAAAAGACACCTCTCTATAATCGGGTGTCGCCGGAATCATGCCCTGGTCAGTCCTCGTTCGTGCCGAGCTCGTGCTGACCGCAACTCTAGCCGTAGCTCTTCCTGCCCGTAATCGTGGCAGCAAAACCAAACTGGTACCGATGAGGCTAGATCAGGAAGAAATATAATACTGAACAAGGAAATGTACATCCTAAGGCTTTTTAAGTGGAGTGGCGTGTCGTAAATATGCCGCGGAACATACCAACGGTACGTCACTCTACTTTAGTCACCTATTCCATCAACCAAGGGTCATCCTACGCTCCGAAGGTAAAACCTAACGCTCTGATACCAACTTTGTCACGACCCGAAAGTACGGAACATGACCGGCACTTAGACTACGAACGTCTCAAGGAGTACGTATGCTAAGTAAGCCGAATCCCAGAAATCCAAACCAAGAGAAGTAGTAGAGAATAGGAAGAACCATATCAAATCAACCTGTATGCAACATAATATAAAAGCCTAAAGGCGAGGATCACAACAGAAATGGAACTCAACCAGCAAGAAACTCAAGAAATACAACATGCTACTCTATGGTCGAAAGAATAACATTACTGGTCTCTATCTCAAAAAAATACAAGTTTGGTTGATGAAACTTCTAGATACAACTGAAATATAATATAGAAGGTATAATGATGGGTAAGATACAATAAACCCACCTACTAGCAAGTCACCCGAAAAGAAACCGTGCCCGCAAAGCCGTAATGAAATCCGTACGGCAACACCTGCAAGAAACTGGGCACAACGGGGGTGAGTTGCCAACTCGTGAGTAGAAAAAGATCTACGAACAGAAAATCGCATGAATAACGCAACCTAGGTCAATGATCATAATATAGCCTCAAATATATGAATAACATGCAGCCTATAACAATGGCTAGGGTAATATCTAACCCGAGTGCGATCTCATGTGCCCGTGTCAGTGCCTCAGATAGCAATATATCATATGAATGAGGTATGAATGCATGAAAACAGAATACATGTAAATGAAGAAACTGTTTTCATAAATTAGTGAGATTTCCTTTGTATTTTTAAAATGAGGTATCATAAATGAAATTAGCATCAACAGTGTCTAGCATCGACATAAAACATAAATCTCAATGTCTCAAAACCTCAGGCTCCGGCCATCCGGACTGGCCTGTATCATCAAATCTCAGTACCTCAATATCTCGAAATCTCAATGTCTCAATCTCAATATCTAGGGCGCCGTCAGTCCAGACCGGCCCCTACCATCCATCTCAAGACCACGACGGTATCCTCCGGATATCCGACGCGTCGGGTAAAATCACCGGTAGGTAGTCTCCCCCTGCCAGGCTCATCGTCATCACCACGAGCTTCTTGCCCCGGGGTACCTTACCGTGTCCACCATGTACCCGAAACGGTTCATCCAACTCCTCGAATCGGGTCTCCAAATCTATCAGCAAACTCATGGTGGACGACTCATACATCATGGGAAAAACCGCGCTTTTTATTTAAAAGAGAAAGAAGAAGTTTGTATATGTTTTGCGGTTTTCCCCAAATCCAGAAAATCTCATGGAAATCCAAATCCAAAACCTCAATAGCACGTAAAAAGTGAATATATGCATGAGAATCCATGAATGCGGCATAACAATGAATAACAGTATGCATGAGGTAGCAGGTAATAACTATAATGTCTAAACTAACATATAAGGCAAGTACACTAATATCATGTCTAAACTATGCGCTAACAGGCTATGTCAAGCAATAATATTTTCTAAGGTGTACGTGACATGGCAATTACCGATGAAGATGTGTGTGAGCCGGCAAGTAAGTGTACGTGGTACATACGCATCATCGGTAATGGTGCTGGTGTCCTAACCACAAGATATCAACAGTAGAATATGAAGCATAATATAAGCATGTGATGCGGAGCAAACGACAATAATGAGCGGGAGCTGAATACTAGACGCAACGATAATTAATCTGTTTTAACCTAATATAAGTCCTACAATGGTGCCTTTTGAAATAACACGAATCGTGGGGTTTTGAAAATAGGGGCTACGGTGTTTTTAAGAAAAGATACGTTTTTTGAAATATCCGCAGGATCCCTTAGGCTGTCTTTAAAAATACGCACGATTCGTAAGCTTTGAAATAGGTAGGAACCGAATCTAATCTAACAACTAACTAAACTAAAGGGCTACGCTATAAGCTAGACTACAGGTAAGGAAACCGCCTAACATCTGAGTCGATACATATACATACCTGTATATATATTAGTCAGTGATCCCGCCTCAATAATATCATATCCGATACCATATCTATAATCAGACATCACAAGTCAAGAGTGCGGATCAATCATCAAGATATAGCTCGTACGTAAATCCGTCGTACGGCATCCCCAAATCTGGGTACGGGTCAATATCATATTCCTCACACTATTCCTCTGGTATCCTCTTTATCCAAGATCATAGTCTAGGGTACTGACCTATGTCTAGTACAATACTAATATCCTCAGTATACTCATGATCTGACTACTGATCGACAATCTCGTACAAACCGATATCGTCAGCACATATCATCATCAAGGGGTATACATCGCCCGATACGGCCTAATATCAATATCCTAGCATATTATGCCTCATATCACGATCACATGTCGACCATTTATTTATAACACTATTCACCCGTATCGCCGCCGCAAGATCCGCTATAACACCAGGACGTACCTTAAGTACGAATCCTGCCATATCACCGAGATCACAACCACAAACAAATCTCATCGACTCAGCTCAATCCCAAGTATCCTCCTCAAATCCGTATGTGAACACATAGTCCCATACCCATGTGAACATATAAATACATTCCCATACACGCACATATGAAATAAGGAATGTATGCAAGTATGTATATGTGTGTATGTGTAAGTGTAGTGCACCCACTACCTAAGGTTTCGTAACCATGCACCAATCCAACACCAATATCCATCTAAAATCATCAATAATAAATCCTAACATATCATAAATTGTTGGTGTGTATACGCATCCGTATATATCACCACGGACTGCGGGGGTGCTATACGCCATCCACCCGACTTCTCCCCGTAGATATAAATCTACTCACCTGGTCCTCGCTAGCCGGTACCGACGTCGCCACGCGCTTGCTTGTCGTCTTGAAGTCCACATGGGGGTACCTACATATCATAACGCACCATATCGCATTAAAACTAAATTCGAAATCGAAACGGCATACGAAAATCAAATCGGCACGCGTATCACGCATAGGTCCAAACCTATCGCCTACGCATGCAAGAATAGTCAAACCAACCCTCGATGTCGATGTACAAACGTCAAACCATCGATAAAAATCCAATCACACTCATTTGCACATTCACGAACACTAATTTTAATATAAACTAGGTTAAAACTCACAAAAACCTCAATTTTGCTTAAAAAGTCATTTTTCCGAAAATCTAGCAAGCACAATTCGCCGTTTTTGTACAAAACAGGATGTTTAAATGAATGTAGCGGCCAATATATTTATTAAATATCTTAAATAAGTCGTATAAACAATTTCCGGAATTTAATCTCATTAAATTCCAAAAATCCTAATATTCTAGTTTACCAAAAATACCCTTTTTAACAATTTCAAAGCAAAATGCACAAACTACAATCTAGATTAGAATTGCATGATCCAACGCATTAAACCACACTTAATAAAGTTAATGAAGCCAAGAAAAATCTAATCACATTTTTAATCCCAAGCATTTAACAAATTTCAAAAACCTAGTAAGCAAATTAGCAAAATAACAAAATTTTTAAAGCTAGCCATTAGCACTAGCTACTAAACTTGTATTAACATGACAACAAAGCCTAATTATAACACACAACCACACACCAATTTTATAAACCCTAACTTGCATTCAATTTCACAACTTGAATTCCAAAACTTGCAATTAAACTCACATATCCAAATAACACTTAATTAAATTAGCTTAAGAAATTAGTAACAATTTAAGCAACAAAAAATTTTAGAATTATACCCAAACAATATATGAAGGTCCACAAGACTCCATGGCCTCCCAAAATGCTCTCTTTTCACAAGGATCCATGCTAAACGAGCTGAGCTAAAATGGGTAGGACTTTGATTTTGATTTTGTGGGATTTTTGGTGGATTTTTGATGCAATTTTTCATGAAGTTTTGAAGGGAAAAGAGAGGGGGAAATGGAGGGGGGGCTGTGGGGAGAAGGAATTTTCGGCCAGAAAAGTGGGTGGGGGAGAGAGAGGGAGGTGAGGAAAATGGGGGGGGGGGGACAAGGTCAAGGTCAAACAAAGTCAAAAGTCTAACTACTTCACTCATTTTCTTTTCTTTTCTTTCATTTCTTTTTCCTTGAAAATCAAGTGGGGAAAAATATGGTGGGTGCTGAATTCAGCCATGGGGAGGAGTAAGTGGGGGTGTGTGGGTGTGGGCACGGGTGTGGGGTGATGAAAAATGATAAATACAATACCCCAAACATCCATTTACGCTAAAAAAAGCCTTTTTTTCTTCAATAATTTCTAAACCATTTGGGCAAATGATTTCGTTCCAAAAACCACATGATAAATTTTTATTTAATGTTTTATGATGCAAAAAATTTGTTTCAACTCATTCCAATTTGTAATTTTCCCTAATTAAATGTATTAGTGACGGCTTAAAATAATAATAAAATAATATTTTTTTCAGAAAATTTGAAATTTCACCAGCGGCTCAATAAACACCAAATAATAGCAATTACATAGCTAGAATATGTATATTTAATTTTTATAATAAGATATTTGTATTTTGACTTTTTACAGAAAACCCCCTCATTTTACCGATTTTTCCGAAATTTCACCGAAACGATTTTCAAAACGATACAACTACGAACGTCCACTTCCATTGGACAAAACCATCGTATGGTTATATACGAACTCGAAGGAATTCGAGGATGGTTTCCGGTTCTGGAGAAAACGGATAAGATTTATTCAGTTGTCTTTTCCTTTTTGCCTTCTCTCAAGTTGAGAGTACTCCTTAGTTTAGGAGATAGTACATCTATTACGCAAATTGGATAGTCTTCTTCCAAACTTTAGGCTGGTGCCGAAAAGTGGGGAATGAAGAAAACCAATTAGCATAACGATGGTGTGCAGAAGGTATTAAGATTAAGACAAAGTAAGGGATTAGTAAGAGGGCAAAGTAAAATGCGACTGCTATTCACGACCAAACCAAATATTTCTTCGCCAATCCTAAATCACCTTTGTATTTCTCCAGGACACTCCGTATCACTACGAAGATCCCAGTTTATTGGATAATCCATCGTATGGTTATATACGAACTCGAAAGGAACTTGTTCCAGTTCGGGGATGGATCCTGGTTCAGGAGAAATAGGAATAAAGTACATTCAGGTGTCTTTTATCTTCACCTTCTCTCGCGTTGCGAGTGCTCCTAGGATTAGGACAGTACACCCTTTATGCTTATTGGATAGTCTTCTTCCAAACCATAGGCTGGTGCTGAACGGTAGGGAAGGAAGAAAACCATTTGGCTTAAAGGGGTGTACAGAAGGTAATGACTAAAGACATATAAAGGGATTTGGAGAGGTGGCAAAGAATTATACGGCTATAGTCGTGAATCTGGATAATGGTAGAGGCATTACTAGGAATACCAGGATACCCCATCGAAACATTTCAATGTTTCAGTTCAGCTGTGTACTGTTAAAAGAAAACTGATTTCCCGATTGGACACTTGCTCCAGGGTATGTATTTACCAGGTTTGATTCTCACATCTGTATGGTTTTACAGATGATGAGTGGGAGTAAGTTATTGGGAATAGGGTAATCATCCTCATTATATCGGGATTCGTTGTAATCGGTGATATTTGAGGAGATCGTCTGGGCTGTTTGCCGGTCGGCAAATATTTGGTTTTGAATATCCGCTGTTGTGCACCAATTTCAAATTGATATATCTGTACGTCTATTTTCATAGAGTGAGATATACCTTTTGATATTATGTCGATGACATTTACCTATATCAGTGGATGGTTAGGTAAGGAGCATTAAACAGCGGTGTAATTCTTCTTAACCATAAGTACAGTTTTCAACCTACGACACACAGTGAAAGAGTTGTTAGACTCAGCGGACTTATACAGAGTATTGTATGTTGTCCAGTGTCCATTAGGACAGAGGGGTTAGTCCTCATACTATATTCTGTTTACTTTTAACTTCTCTAGTTCTTAGACATGTGTTTCGTAGAAACACAGGGTCTAAGTTTTGAGGAGTTATAGGTATTTGAATAGAGTAGAGAACCAGGTGTAGCAAGTATCGGGATTCTTCAAAGTGATCGAAGATGTAGATACTTGTGTATGGTATTCAGTTGATAGTAATGATAAAGAGAAATTGCTTCTCTTTCAGGTTACTCATAATTGGAAGCATTCCTAAGTTGAGTAACGCCGATCGGCCTCTCTCCATTTAGTTGACATGCACTGGAGACAGCTGCATGATTTGAATCTGGTTAAATTAAATCAGTGCCTCTGGTTCTATATTGGATGTAGAACAGTTCATATCTTAACGTTGTTAAGGTACGGGGAGTTGTCCGGCTTATGATTAAAACCAGACATTGGACAACTCAAGGCACGTTTCTGTAATGGCTGTTTGTGGGTTGACCCAGGCTATGACGAGGGTTGACTTTCTACCATCTGGCAGATCAATAGAAATATTGTTCTAGACTCGCCACAGTTTTATTAAAAATGGATTTTTTCAAAAACAGTAATGGGAGTATGGTAGAACTGGAAGTGATTCCAGAACCGCAAACGATTACCGAAGATTTGATAAGGAACCTAAAGATTCAATCTGATTTGACATTCCATTGGCCACTCCGCAGATAAGGTGGGTAACTTCAGGCACCCGAGAGGTACTCCGGTAGCCTCAAGGACGGTGACAGGGAAGTTCTTGTTTACCCACACTTGCCATTGCTGTTGTTCCAGGCTGCGAGACCCGGCAGGAGGATGAGTATAGCGTCGTTCTGAACTAGCTTCAGAAGTGTACGTGTATATGACTCTGCCAGAGGGTTGTCGTAGTCAGTGGGAGCAGCGGAAGCATTGGTGGACATCAGGCTTATGTCTATTTATAGACTAAAGCAGATATAGCAGAGATAGATCATCTATTTCTGATGTGACAGTCATAGGTTTGACGTCATCAGAATAGGGGATGGATCTGTTGAGAAGGTAGTAGGGTGTGATATCCGGGTTTTGGATGACATACACAATGTAGGAAGTGATATTCCTATACTACGATCGGTTATACTTTGGTCGTCACACAGTGGTTTCTCCACATAGGACTTAGATCTTACATCAGACATACTGGTTACTAGATCTATAGTTTTTGGTCTAGATTTGGGTGGTTTCCCAATCAGGGTACTTTGACAGCATTCTAAGAGTATTTAGAATGGACGACTCCTGGCACGGTAGTGTACCTGCAGGTGATGGAGTCACCCTCTCTAAAGGTGTCTTATAGACTAAAGTAGAGAGGGATATGCATGATTGGCAGATCACTTGCTTAGGCAATTGAGTCAATCATGAGGTGTCAAGTACCACACCAGATGTTGTTCTTGCACTAGATGCAATAAGTTGACATTGATCCAATCCTGGAGAAACAGTCGGAAGCAGTTTTAGAACATAAGTGGATGTTCTAGGGATATGATAACGACAGCCTCATTTGGGAGACAGTTATCATTCCAGGCTTCCAAGGTGACATGGACGACAAGGAGGTTGTCAGAGTTATAGTTTTCCTTCTGACGAGGGGCAGTATTTTGGACAGGTGGTCCAAGGCAATACTGAGGGTGGCATGGCGCAGGATACTGATTAAGTTCAGTTGACGATACAGTCTAAGAAGTTTGGATTTGGAGTTCATTTATGAGCTAGGTCCCATCAGACATCCAGACATTCTAAGACAGATATTGCTCATTTCGGGAGATGGCTTTCTCCGCGAACTTGAGATATAGAGAGACATAGAAAGAAACATCTGAGCGGATCCACTCACTGAGGCTATTCCTCGAACGCAATAGTTTCGCAAACGAGCTTTGTGAAACGGACTAGTAGAGGAGTTGGGTGTTCGGTATCACACGGGCTGTGAGTATGCGACATCGCAATAATTAGCCTTGAGTGCAAGTGGGAGATTGTTGGAGATAGCGCCCTCAGAGTCAATTATTGGATCACAGGAACGTGATTGCAATGATTGAGGGAGGACCTATCCCGATAGGACAGTCTTACTCGAGATGATAGTACGCTATCTGGTTTACCTTTATCATCGTGTACTGCTTTAGGTGACCTGACAGGTCGCTATTGCACGTTGATAGAGCCCCTAGGATTCTTGCTTGACTGCCAGCAGTATGAGGGCGATCATATAGGTGAGAGCTGGAGTCTATAAGCACATCCTTAAAAGGTCCCTAGTCGTGGGAGTTTCGAGACAGGGCATCGATTCTCCAGAGTAGACTAGTGTATACAGTCGAGACCCCGACGAGGGGCGGTGGCCGGTCTCACAAGCCACTGGTGTCAGTTGGTTCACCTAAGATGTATACAGGTGCTCATTAGGTTATGAGTACACCGGACAGGACTCGCCGGGAACATGCTAGTTGGTCTTATACCCGACGTCAGATAGCAGTTCCCAGGTGACATGTGTACAGGTTAGTTCATCGACCTGGGGATCGTCATTTGTCTCGTGTGAGTTCCCACTGTGCTTTGATTACTACCCTACCACGGCTCAAAGGAGTCGTGCAAACAGGTTTTAGTTGGGTACAGTCCCGAGCCACATGGAGGCAGTGAGCGGATCTTCAGGGGTTCGTCTCTCCCGGTATTGGGGGTGAGGTCGCGCTGTGTCTAGGAAAGCCATTACACGAAGTCCTTGGCCAAGGCAGGAGATTTACTGGTAGGTATTCCAGTAGTATCTCAGGGTGTTCTGGGCTACACTCCGACACGACTTGTACCGCTTTTGGGGGTCTGACTTTTACCAACCCCCTAGGCCCGACATGCGATGCTCATAGACGAACGGACCGGACTGTACGGATATTGTCACTGACAGGCTCAGTAGGGTGTCAGGATGAGTTCGCTCATCGACGTCCCTTTAGGTCAATAGCTGGTGGCCCGTCACGTATTGGCTTATACCTCTGACGTGCTAGTGGTTAAATCCACAACCATAGTATTGACGAGTCTTTAGAGTCCACCACACTTTCAGTTACTCAAGCTTTCGGGCGAAACGCTGTAGAGGCCGTATGGAGATATGGCAGGGTCCGATCAGATACGTGCGGTATTGCACGGATCAGGATCGAACGGTTTGTACTAGCGGCCGTATGGATATATGGCAGGGTTCGATCAGATACGTGCGGTATTGCACGGATCAGGATCGAACGGATATTACTAGCCGGCTTTGGTTTAAGCCGGATCCTAGTATAGTACAGTGTAGATTTTGTCTCATTGCATTTGTATCCGGTCGGAATACAGATGCGGGTGTGTATGCACAGTATCGGGGTTTTCCTGTAATTTATTACGGGACCAGTTTTCTGGAGTTGCCAGTCTGCATTCCGTTCCGGCCGGTTTTCCTTTGTTCTTTCCCGGCCGGACTTTTCCGATGGAGGGGGTTATTTGCAAGTTTGCAAATAACATTTGTGGAGGGGGTTTCTTGCACTTGTGGCCTTATGATAGATTAAGCATCTTTGCTTTTCATGATGGCTTACTTTTTGAGATTAGAAATGATATGAGGGTTGATTTGATTTAGTGATCATTTCTTTTGGATGTGGTTACCACTTGCTTTTCCTACACTCACCTTCCTTCTTGCATTTGGTTTTTCCCTCCACCATTTCCATAACAAGGGGGGCCGGCCACATTAGAGAATGAGAGAAAAAATGAGAGGTTCATTTTTTTGTGATAAGAAGAATTCCTATCTCATTTTCTCATGCTACAAAAAAAAACATTCTAGCTCCACTTGATAAGTTGATTTCCATTCTATCCCTCCATCACCATGGCAACCAAAACCCAAATGAGACATAGGCTCTACACTACACATTCTACAGCAAATCTTGGACGCGTCGGCTAGCCTACTTCGCGCCCGAGTTGCCTCGGTATTGAGGTGGGAGCCCGTAAAAGATACAGGCGATGTGGTGCCCTTCCGGTGAGGAGGCGACGACCGGAGTTTCCGTAGGAGATCGGGACGACGACGAGAAGACCGGAGGACTCGGATCATTCGGTATATCTTTTCCCCTTCTTGTAGTTAGCTTAGACTAGTTAATGGTTCGATCCGGGTGTTTAGTGCGTGGTGGTGCCGGTTTGCTAAGTTCGCAAAATTAAAGTTTATCACCGCTTCCGCATTTGGCCGTCGGATTGACGGCCGGGGCGCCGCCGTGCACTTACACCTAGGAGCACTCGCAATGCGAGAGAAGGTGAAGATAAAAGACAACCGAATAAACCTTATTCCTATTTCTCCTGAACCAGAATCCATCCCCGAACTGGAACAAGTTCCTTTCGAGTTCGTATATAACCATACGATGGAGTATCCAAATAACTGTGGATCTTCGTAGTGATACGGAGTGTCCTGGAGAAATACAAAGGTGATGTGGGAGTGGTAATGAAATACTTGGTTTGGTCGTGAATAGCATTCGCAATTTACTTTGCCCTCTTACTAATCCCTTTATTTGTCTTTACATAATACCTTCTGCACACCATCGTTAGGCTAATTGGTTTTCTTCATTCCCTACCGGTCGGCACCTGCCTATGGTTTGGAAGAAGACTATCCAATTTGCGTAATAGGTGTACTGTCCTAATCCAAGGAGCACTCGCAACCTGAGAGAAGGTAAAAGGAAAAGACAACTGAATAGTCCTATTCGTTTTCTCCAGAACCAGAAACCATCCTCGAATAAATTCTTTCGAGTACGTATATAACCATACGATGGTTTTATCCAATGGAAGTGGACGTTCGTAGTAATACGGGGTGTTCTGGAGAAAAGGGTAAAAGTAGGAGTGGCAAAGAGGTTTGCAACTCTGACAATCCAAAAGCCAGTGTTTAAGAAGGTTCGGTCAACTTGATCACTGAGTCATAGTCAAGGGTCGGGTCATGGTCGCTGCCAAAGAGAGAGAGAAAAGAAACACTCAGCGTGCACTCTAACCTAGATCAGAATGATTATCAATTTATCTAATCTGGAAACCTCCCACTGTAACATCAAATTCTCCTCCAAACCTGAAAGAAGAATTAGTCGGGATCACCCGAGAAGTAAACCAACCCATCAGTGGGAATCGAGATCCAACTATCATCGTATGATAACTTGACGGAATCCACTCAAGTCACCACACTCCAGAAGGTATGCGCATGCCTGGCAAGTTTCAGTTTCTTTAGAAACTCCCGATGTGTGTTTTTACCCCCAAGCGGCTTATGACCTTGACTAGGTCAATGATCAGTCGAAAATAATGTATTTTTAACACGGCAATTTCCCTATCATTTGCACTCATTTAGAAGCGTTCGGTATTCAAATTTCACATATTAGCAAATCAGTCGTTAAATATCAGATTGCATGTGTTAGACTCTAAAACCGACATTTCTAAGGAAATTGACTGCATTTCATGGCATTGCATCATCTCTATATTGCGCAACACTTGTCTTGAGAAATTGTGCAGGAAAATCTGGAAGAAAAGCAAAAATTGTCAATTTGCTGATCAAACATTACACCAACTCCAAGTTTTGAGATCTGGTAGCAATCCAAAGGGAGAAATACAATTCAACATATCAAAGAAAGGCCCACAACTCAAGCCCAACAAGCACCAGAAGAACCAAGCCCTGAAGCTTCAAAAGAGCCGCGGAACCGCGGCGGGAGACGGCTTGAGCCGCGGTTCCGCGGCGGTTTGGTCAGATCATCATGCCATTTTTAGTGCGTTATTCTTATCTCAGTGGCCACAGCTCAGAATGATATGTCAAATTCCAGAAGGATCTCGAAGCTACTGCCAGATCAGCAAAGATCATTAAGCAAGGCTAATCTTAATTAAGCTCCTAACAAACTATTTCTAGAAGCTCCCTCCTAACTAATCACATCTAGAAGCTTCTCCTCTAACTAACTTTTGGAGGGAAATTCAAATTTCCTCAACAAACTTTTGGAGGGAAACTTAAAATTTGAAATCCTAGATCTAGGGTTTGGATATCTATAAATAGAAGCCTAGACCTATGGTTAAAGGCTAATCAATCTTTAATCATTAGTTGTTCATTAGTTCATTCTTTCCCTCTTACATCATCTTCTTCCACAAGTCTAGTGACAAGACTCGTGCGAAACCCTAACCCTAATTCCACTCCAAATTCAAGATCTTGAGTACCAATCAAGCAAGAAGCCTTCAACCTTTTATGAGCCGAGCCGATCTTCAATCGGGCAAGTGATCCAAGCCGATCCGCAACTCACGGAGACGAGCGAAGCCAAATCGACGATCGAGTTCTTCCTCTTGTAGTTCTTGAGCGATTGTAATTAAATTGTTGATATAAATAAAAGGTGAAATTCTTTAGTCTTGCTTTCTTTTAATTCTTACATCATGATTAGATCTCAATTTGTAATTGTTGTTCTTGTTGTGATGTTTGAGTAAAACTCCGCTCGTAAAGGAGTCGAGACGATCAATAGAATGATGATGTAACAAATCTTAAAACGATTTTTAAGTCCTACGAGTTTTGTAAACCCTAGCAAGTTCAAGAATCGATGACCTAGTTTCGTAGCGATACTTTCTTGATTGTGATCGCTCGAAATTAGGGATCTACGATCGTTTATTGAATTTACTAGAGGCTAGAATGTGAATGATATCAACGAAAGAACAAGGGATAAGATGAAACCCTAGTTTCACTAGAAATCCCTAATTCTTGTCGATCATCATCGATCTAGTATCAATTCATCAAAGGATAAGAATACGTAATTGTAAGATTACATCACATCTATAGATCCGATCGATTCCTACGAGCCTCATTTCGATTCTTGATATTTGGTTTGGAAAAATCAACAAATTATCAATTCTTGATTCTATCTTTTTCTTGTTATTAGATCTAGTTTTTTCTAATTCTTGAACTTCAAATACAAATCTTGAATTGTTTTGTTTTGTTTTCTTTAAAGTTTCGACTCATCTAATTCAAAAACGAACTATTACACTGTCCCTGTGGACGATCCGCACTCACTTACAATCTACATCCGACACCGTAGTTGATTGCGGTCAAAATATTTTTGGTTGTGATTCTATACATATTTTCTTAAACACACAAACAAGAATTCTTTTCAATCAAATGGCGCCGTTGCCGGGGATAGTGCGCTAATTGTTCGTATTTTGAAATTTGAGTTGAAAAGTTTATTCCATCTATATTTTTAGATCTAAATTCGCACAAACCCTAAACGTGTTGTTGTGATTTGTTGCGAGGAAATCTGGAATCATTGGAGCTGTGGAAAATTTTTTCTGATCATTCCAGAGAGCTTAGAAGGTGATCAGAAACAGAGCTTAAAAATTTCGTGCAGTGATCTGATATTTCCACTGCGGAACCGCGGCATTAGGCGACTCCCGCGGCGGAACCGCGGTGCTACAGTGGAATCACTGTTCAAAAATTTTTGGTAACTCTCTTGACTTTCTTATCTACTTCCTCATCTACTCCAATTAACATTTTGTGCAGGTTTCTTTGCAAATAAATCGCAGCGCCGCAAAAAGCAAAATAAATTGTGCGTGTTTTTGATTTTTTTGGTTGTTTGCATAATTAATACGGACATTAAGGGGCAAAGACCAAATCCAGATTAGGTGGGGAGTTCATTACCCTTCCTAAGCCCCGAAAACCGCAAAACTTGCATCCGCATTTACCCCAATTAACTAAAAAATATCTAGAGATGACTCTAAGGACCGTCGCGCTCACTTAGGACAGAAGAAGGTCGTGGGTAATTCATTGCTTATCCGCGTTTTCTTGTGGTGTCTAAGGCAAGTGTGTCTAAGGCTAGTGGTTATTAATTAGGCCCACTACTTACGTAGTGGGGTACCTTCCCACTTACCTGGCACTTACCTGGCCACAAGGGGACAAAGAGGCAGTGGAGGATTTTTTCCTGCGACTTGTCTTTTGGCAGTTAGGAGCGGTCTAGAGCCGGACCTAGGTGACTACTAGATTCTAGGGTTTTGTGTGTTGCATTTGTTGTGTTGCATCATATTTTCAAAAAAATCCGTATATTTTCAAAACAAACACCGCATTCATATCATTTCCCCTAATTATAAATTCACGCTGCCACTTGTACTAACCCTTTTTAGTGCAAGATAGGCTGGACACGGGATTCTAGTGCCCGTTAAGTCCGCGTTTCCTTGATCGACCCTAAAGTCGGTATTTCTACATTTACCCTTTCTTTTACCCACCACCACACCCACATCGATGGATCCACCTCCATCGAATTTCTTTTCCAATAATCTGCCGCCGTCCGTTGGTGCGCAGAATCCACCTCGCATCTCTCTCCAAGAGAGATGCTATCCTACACGAGGTCCACTTTCCACCTGTCTTTCCATTCCACCAGCCAACGGGGGAAATTTTCAAATAAAACCCCAATACATCAACCTTCTACCAAAATTTCACGGTCTCGAGTCTGAAGACGCATATGCATTTATCACCAAATTTGAAAATGTATGCGCAATGATGGGTACTTCACAGCTTTCTGTGGATGCTTTCCGTCTTCGTCTTCTCCCATTTACTTTGTGCGATTTAGCCGAGAAGTGGCTATATAACACTACCGCACATTCCATTTCAAATTAGGACGAATTCGTCAAAGCATTCCTTAAGAAATTCTACCCACATCAAAAGACAGCTCGAGTCCATAGCGAAATCTAACAATTCACCCAGCTTCCAAATGAAACATTTTCAAAATGTCTTGAACGTTTCAAGGATCTGTTAGTCCAATGTCCACATCACGGCATCCCGAGATGGGAACTGTGCCGAATCATTTATGAGGGCATTAATCCTAACACAAGACAGACCCTTGAATCCATGTGTCAAGGCAACTTCATGACTAAAGATGATGGGGAAGCCTGGAACTTTCTAGAAGATTTCGCTGAAAAATCTTTACAGTGGGAGGGTGTGAGTCAATTGTCTAGGGATGGCAATGATATTTCCGTAGGAGTTAGAGCTGACATTTCAGTTATGCAAAAGAAACTTGAGACTATGGAAAACAAATTCTTAGCCGCCCTAAGTCAAATATCACTCTCCAAAACTGTATGTGGATGTTGTTCTGATCCTTCTCATTTGACGGAAGAATGTCCACTAAATTCTCCATTTCAAGGTCACGAGCATACCAATGCCGCATTTCAAAGACCTAGAAACGATCCATCTTCTTCCACATATAATCAGGATTGGAGGAATCACCCAAATTTTGCTTAGAACCACTCACAATCTCAAAACACGGTTCCAACCCAACACAATTTCCAAAAGGTCCCTCCACCACAACAGCAGCCACCACTTCAATTGAGTCAGCACCCCTTCCAAGCACAAAACTTCCAAAATCCAGCCAACACTTTTGCACCACATGAAAACTCTTTGCAATTGACCGGTACAGATAATACCTCTGCACTAGCACAAACCTTGGATACTTTCATGAAACAATCCATCCAACGGACGGAAAGTTTGCAATCTTCCGTCGAGAATGTGATGAAGATCATTATCTCTCAAAATGAGAACATCAAATCGATGGAAGAACAAATTGCACAACTAAAAGCCGAAATGTGTGCAAGAGAGAAAGGGAAACTTCCAGCTCAACCTTTAACCAATCCTGGCTATTCACATCATGTGGATGCAATCACGTTGAGATCTGGAAGAGTGCTTGACACTCACGTTGGGGAAGAGTTTGATGATACTGATAAATCAATCAATAACACCCCGGCTGAGACCTTTCCTCACACACACACTTCTAGTTCTGACCCCAGTTCTTCTACCCCACCACCTTCTTCCGAGCCTATTCTTCGTTTCCCAAAAAGCTCGCCACTTCAGCCCACCTCTTCTACTCCTCCACCGACGATCCCCACTTCTATTTTGGGATCGGGTCCATGCACACTTCCTTCTCCTATGATGGACCCAGCACTTATTGCTAAAGCACCTTATCCTAATCGGTTAAGGGCTAACACACCGAGTCCACATATGGAGAAGATTATGAACATTTTTAAGCAAGTAAACACCAACATCCCTCTCCTAGATGCCATCCAACAAGTTCCGTCCTATGCGAAAACTCTTAAGAACTTGTGCACTAGGAAGATGAAGACTCAAGTGCCCAGGAAGATTTTCATGGAAAAGACAGTAGACACAGCCTTTCCCCAGCAATTACCGAGGAAACGTAAGGATCCTGGATATCCTACGATTTCCATTTCTATCGGGGAAAAACACATTAACCGTGCTCTACTAGACCTTGGCGCTAGTGTTAACTTGCTTCCATATTCAGTTTATGAGCAACTAGGTATCGGTGAGTTGAAGCCAACCCATTGCACTCTCCAGATGGCTGACCGATCTATCACCAAACCTAGGGGTGAACTGGAGGATGTGTTAATAAAAATCGGGGAATTCATATTCCCTGTGGACTTTATTGTAATTGATACACAGCCTGTAGCGAACCCACGGAATCAAATTCCGGTGATTTGAGGTCGCCCCTTTTTGGCCACTTCCAATGCTATAATCAACTGTCGTAACGGTTCTATGACCCTATCTTTCGGGAATAGGTCAATAGAGCTAAACATTTACAAGTTGGGAAGTGTACCTTCCGAACCTACTGCTCAGGTCTGTTCTGTCGACTTAATGGAGGTCGACAGCAGCGAATTTGATGATCCTCCTGATATTGATCTAGACTCTTTTCATACGTTATTGTTTGACCCAACTATGTATCATACACATACGGACTCTTCCACCGAGATGTCCGGGTCAACAATTAACACCGATTATGAACTGTTCTTAGAGTCTGAAGATCACCCCGCACTTTGTGATGACATTATTCATCGGGGCATTGATGGAACTTTTGAGGAGATCTTCGCTGATGAACTCGCATTTTTGAATGACACGGGTGTTGAGATGAATCATCTCCCAATCAATGAAATTGAACCTCCACCCCTTCTTCTGAATTGTAAAAAGAATGCGAGTAATCCATCACATTCACTGCATCGTCTCTCCAAAATGAGACGCACACACATTCTATTCCACCACTTAACCTTTCCCCAGTTCTTCTTCCACCAACCAGAGCACTGCATTGATAAAAAATTTGAATGGTTGGTGTTAACATTCGGTCTTTGCGAAGCTTGGCATCGACCAATGATTTTTGACACCCTCATATGATTTTCAAAGATTAACATTGCTTAAGTTTGGGGGGGTATAATCGGGCTCTTGAAAAGAAACTTTTTACAAAATTATGAGCCAAAAATAAGTTTGGGGGAGGTTCTTCACTTACATATTTTGCCCCCACTAATAAATTCCTCCCAAGCTTACAGGTTTTTCGAGATTTAGCAGATGGCAACAGTGAGGACACTGTTGAAAACAAGTTTGGGGGAGGTTTGTGCTTATTTTCGCATCATTTGCATCATTCTCTGCATAAGCACAAAACATTTTTTCAAAACCTATAAAAATTTAAAAATTTTCAAAATTATAAAAATATTTTTTTACATAAATAAGATAATAAAAGATTAGATAGTGAAAAATTACATCCATGAGATTAGAAAAATTTAAGAAAACCAAGAAAATTAGAAGTTTTCTTACACGAACTAGTAATAAGTAGTTATGAGCCGTTGTCCCAAGGGTTAGTAAGATGAAGGACGTCACTAATCTGAGGATAAAAATAAGTCTGAAAAATAGTTTCTATTCTGGAAAGCCAAACATTTTGAACGTTGATACCCTGCTATTCGCACTTACACACGTCTTAAAGCCTGGGATAGTAGAGAATACCTTGAAATGCTCTTGTCTTAAAGCCAAAAGTATGAAGGAAATAAAAATAAAAAAAATGAAGAAAATATAAAGTGGTGAGAAAAATGGACACTGGTTTTGTTATCACCAAGGGCAATAAAAAAATATATAGCGAGGGTGCTTCTTCACCTAGTGCCCTAAGGCCAACTGGTCTGGGAGTCACTGCTATGCCTGAGGTGGTGCAAGACGAGGAAAATACACCAAATAAGCAAGCACATGAGTAATCGGTCGGTTAGTACCTCAAGAAGTATTAACGGTCGCATGAAAGTGTGTGAGCAATCTCATCTAAATATTCATTAATTAAAAAGTACTGAGGCTGATGGGCAAGAGTATGATAGCTTGAATTGAATTCTCCGGGTGTAGGGATGTCTTTACACACACGCAGGGTTATATGATCGATGTTTGGAAGAAAGATAGGAATGAAGAATAAGACGATGTTTTATTGAGGGAGGACGTGATTTCTGACATCTTTTCATGACCATTAAGATAGGGCTCATGACAACCGAAAAGCTAGCCTAGTAGAAAACCCTAATTTTCAAAGTCTTTCTTTTACAATTCTTTTCTTTAAATGTAATATTCATGATCTTCCTTTTATTATTGGATTTTGTGGGTGCAATCCGCTGAAAACCCTCAGGAGACAACACTTCTCCTACCAGGGACACCTAGAGGTTTAAAGGCTTGTTGCACGTGCTCAGTGCAATCGTGTTGCCTACGAAAGTGTGCTAGTTCGTTTTTCTCTTTCTTTATTTTCTCCTTCTCTTTTTAATAAAAAGTTCGCTCGAGACGATCGAAATTAAGTTTGGGGGAATTTGATCAGTCGAAAATAATGTATTTTTAACACGGCAATTTCCCTATCATTTGCACTCATTTAGAAACGTTCGGTATTCATATTTCACATATTAGCAAATCAGTCGTTAAATATCAGATTGCATGTGCTAGACTCTAAAACCGACATTTCTAAGGAAATTGACTACATTTCATGGCATTGCATCATCTCTATATTGCGCAACACTTGTCTTGAGAAATTGTGCAGGAAAATCTGGAAGAAAAGCAAAAATTGTCAATTTACTGATCAAACATTACACCAACTCCAAGTTTTGAGATCTGGTAGCAATCCAAAGGGAGAAATACAATTCAACGTATCAAAGAAAGGCCCACAACTCAAGCTCAACAAGCACCAGAAGAACCAAGCCCTGAAGCTTCAAAAGAGCCGCGGAACCGCGGCGGGAGCCGGCTTGCGCCGCGGTTCCGTGGTGGTTTGGCCAGATCATCATGCCATTTTTAGTGCGTTATTCTTATCTCAGTGGCCACAGCTCAGAATGATATGTCAAATTCCAGAAGGATCTCGAAGCTACTGCCAGATCAGCAAAGATCATTAAGCAAGGCTAATCTTAATTAAGCTCCTAACAAACTATTTCTAGAAGCTCCCTCCTAACTAATCACATCTAGAAGCTTCTCCTCTAACTAACTTTTGGAGGGAAATTCAAATTTCCTCAACAAACTTTTGGAGGGAAACTTAAAATTTGAAATCCTAGATCTAGGGTTTGGATATCTATAAATAGAAGCCTAGACCTATGGTTAAAGGCTAATCAATCTTTAATCATTAGTTGTTCATTAGTTCATTCTTTCCCTCTTACATCATCTTCTTCCACAAGTCTAGTGACAAGACTTGTGCGAAACCCTAACCCTAATTCCACTCCAAATTCAAGATCTTGAGTACCAATCAAGCAAGAAGCCTTCAACCTTTTATGAGCCGAGCCGATCTTCAATCGGGCAAGTGATCCAAGCCGATCCGCGACTCACGGAGACGAGCGAAGCCAAATCGACGATCGAGTTCTTCCTCTTGTAGTTCTTGAGCGATTGTAATGAAATTGTTGATATAAATAAAAGGTGAAATTCTTTAATCTTGCTTTCTTTTAATTCTTGCATCATGATTAGATCTCAATTTGTAATTGTTGTTCTTGTTGTGATGTTTGAGTAAAACTCCGCTCGTAAAGGAGTCGAGACGATCAATAGAATGATGATGTAACAAATCTTAAAACGATTTTTAAGTCCTACGAGTTTTGTAAACCCTAGAAAGTTCAAGAATCGATGACCTAGTTTCGTAGCGATGCTTTCTTAATTGTGATCGCTCGAAATTAGGGATCTACGATCGTTTCTTGAATTTACTAGAGGCTAGAATGTGAATGATATAGACGAAAGAACAAGGGATAAGATGAGACCCTAGTTTCACTAGAAATCCCTAATTCTTGTCGATCATCATCGATCTAGTATCAATTCATCGAAGGATAAGAATACGTAATTGTAAGATTACATCACATCTATAGATCCGATCGATTCCTACGAGCCTCATTTCGATTCTTGATATTTAGTTTGGAAAAATCAATAAATTATCAATTCTTGATTCTATCTTTTTCTTGTTATTAGATCTAGTTTTTTCTAATTCTTGAACTTCAAATACAAATCTTGAATTGTTTTGTTTTGTTTTCTTTAAAGTTTCGACTCATCTAATTCAAAAGACGAACTATTACACTGTCCCTGTGGACGATCCGCACTCACTTACAATCTACATCCGACACCGTAGTTGATTGCGGTCAAAATATTTTTGGTTGTGATTCTATACATATTTTCTTAAACACACAAACAAGAATTCTTTTCAATCAGTCAACAAACAATAAACCGCTAGTCAAGTTCAACCGGTCATTATTCTAGATTGCATTAAACCCACCCGTACGTGCCCTTGACTAGGTCAACAAGGCTGCACGACTGTCCTAACCAATCCTACTTATGCAACAAACAAGTACTACTTAGCTACCGAACACTACGTCTTGACTAGGTCAACAAACGCAGCACGAATACTAAATAATACCCGTAAGAAATGACGGAGGGCTACGGCTGGTTTTGGCAAAAAAAACCTTTAACGTAATGAACTTGATATCGTTGAAGGAACTGCATAGTTTTTTATAAAAATATAGTGGCGAAAACCTTTGCTAAAGAGGTCACTCCCGGTGAAGGGATCTCGGCACTTTCCCCATAGAATGAGGTGCAGGATATTCCAACTGAATACCACGATGCAAAGCAAAAGGTAATCGGCTATAGTGAAGTTATTGCCCTGACGCAAACTTCTGTCCAAGGGGTCACTCCCGGTGAAGGGATCTCGGCCCTTGCCTCGTCGACTGAGGTGCTGGATATTCATAACCGAATACCACTGTGCAAAACAAAAGAGAACGTCCTTGCAATAACAGCTTTTTGAAAAATTGTTCCAACAACATCAGAATAGGTTTGTTTAGCTTGCATTGATCCGAATCAATGCAGTCCCATCAATTGATCACACCAATAAAGAACAAAAATAATGATATACGTATATGCCATCCGCATTCGCCACTGGGTCCCGTCATTACCCGTTAGGTTACTTAACTAACGACAGAGCGGGGACTGGACTAGCGCGGATGCAAAACATATACAACATCTACTAGTATATATATCAATATATAATATTCGCTCAAGGCGTGATAAAATGCAACATCACAGAAATGTAATAAGCATCACAGAACAATACAGATATCTGGGATCCCCGGGTTTCATAGAGCCGCTACTGAAACCCGACGTTCCCCTGGTCGTGTGGATAGCCTGTGCAATGAAATCCTAGACCCCTACAGGCGCGGCAAGTTACCCGCCAAAACCTGAAGCGAGGCAGACCCCTTCAACAACGTGAATGGACCACCCAGCACTTCACGGAATCCGGTAACTTGAGCACCCCTCCTTGGGTCAACCTGTACCCCATACGAGTGCGGCGAATAGCCCGCCAATTCTAGAGTGAAGCCCCCTCCGTCTCAACGCCATGAGATGCGATCCTGTTGCCCTCTAGAACCCGGCTATCCGTGCACCCTACCTTGGGGTAATCCTAGTACAGAAAGTAAAATATACATACAACGGGTACATCGATCTCAGCCCGGTCGTGCCCCAAAAGAATAATATACAAACAGGCAGTGACGGCGGTCCACATGTCGGACGCTCGCCCCGCAATATCAAATGTACATATAAAATGAAACTGTACTAACATTGCATCCAGGCTATCCCCCACGACCAATCCGCAACATCACAGCACAACACAGAACATCAACGTGAATGTCACGTTCGCAAATCCGTCTAAAAGGGCTATAGCAGTTAGACAGGATTTACCGATCAAATGACATTCACGGTCGCAGATATAATGTAAAAACTGTGAAATAACATGTTTAAAATTCTCGATCGACTAAATTTCCCGAAGTGGACCCCAAGCACAATACCCAGTACTCAGAAAAATCTGGGCCCAAACGGAATATACCATAAACCCCAATTCCATGTCAGAGACTTACTGAAGAAATTTGGTACACTGAGGCAATAGAACGGCGGCTGATCCGCGGCCAAAACGTGGTTTTGGCGGCGGATCCGCCGCTCTACAGTAAAATCAGCATGCCAAATTTTCTCAGTTTTTATAAAATTGCCTGCATATATTTATGCAATGTACCAAATAATTTTTTGAGCACAACTGAAAATCGACAGAAACTGTCAAATTGAAATCGGGGTTTTTGGAAATTTGATTGATCGAACTTTTAAACACGCTAGAGCAAGCTAGACTAGGTTAATGGCCTGTCTCTGATACCATTGTTAGGCCCCGGCAGCGCCCCGACCGTCAGAACGAGGCCAAAATGCGGAAACAAAATTTTTTCTTAACTTTAAACCGGCGCTACCGCGGACTATAAACCCGGATCGGGCCATTAACCTACTACTAGCTAACTAAACAACGGGTAGAGAGATATACCGAGCGATCCGTGTCCTTCGGTCTTCTCGTCGTCGTCCCGATCTCCCCGCGGAATCTCCGATCTTCATCTCCTCGTCGGAAGGGCACCACATCGCCGGGTTCTTTTACGAGCTCCCACCTATGGACCGAGGCAACTCGGGCACGAAGTTGGCGAGTCGACATGCCCAAGGATACTGTAGATGAAGTGTAGAAAGCTATGTCTCATTGGGGTATGAAGTTGCCATGATTTTGGTGGAGGAATGAGATGTAATAAACTTTTGAGAGGGTGAGCCATTTTTTCAAGCAAGAATGAGAACTCTATTTTCTCCCCTCAAAAATAAAAATGAAAAACAACCAACCCACACCCACCCCAAGTGTGGCCGGCCAAAGGTCATGGAGGAGAGAGAAAGCCAATGAAAAAAAAGGTAATGATCACTAAAGAAAATGATTTACCTCAATCATCATATCAATCCCCTCACACAACCCATCAAGTAAATCATGATGAATGAGAAAGTCAATGAAGGCAAAACCATCATGATGCATAAAAAGTCTTTTCCTTTGTTAAATGCACAATTGCAAATAAGCCCCTCCACCAAATTTCAGCCAAGGAAAGAAATAAAGGAAAATGGCCGAAACGGAAAGCAAACTGGCAACTTCAAAAAACTGATCCCGTAATAAATTACAGGAAAACCCCGCGACTGTATATACATACCCGCATTTGTATTCCGACCGAATACAAATGCAATGAGACAAAATCTACACTGTACAATACTAGGATCCGGCTTAAACCAAAGCCCGCTAGTATTATCCGTCCGATCATGATACGTGCAATACCGCACGTACATAATCGAACCTTGCCATATCTCCATACGGCCTCTACAGCGTTTCATCCGAAACTTGAGAAACGGTCTGTGGGGGACTCTAAAGACTCGTCAATCCCATGGCTGTGGATTTAACCACTAGCACGTCAGAGGTATTAGCCATACGTAACGGGCTACCAGGTATTGACCAAATGGGACGTCGATGAGAGAACTCATCTTGACACCCTACTGAGCCTGTCAGTGATAATATCTGTACAGTCCAGTCCGTTCGTCTATGAGTATCGCATGGCGGGCCTAGGGGGTTGGTAAAAGTCAGACCCCCAAAAGCGGTACAAGTCGTGTCGGAGTGTAGCCCAGAACACCCTGAGATACTACTGGAATACCTGTTGGAGATAGTGCCCTCAGAGTCAATTATTGGATCACAGGCACGTGATTGCAATGATTGAGGGAGGACCTATCCCGGTAGGACAGTCTTACTCGAGATGATAGTATGCTATCTGGTTTACCTTTATCATCGTGTACTGCTTTAGGTGACCTTACAGGTCACTATTGCACGTTGATAGAGCCCCTAGGATTCTTGCTTGACTGCCAGCAGTATGAGGGCGATCATATACGTGGGACCTGGTAGTCTATAAGCACATCCTTAAATGGTCCCTAGTCGTGGGAGTTTCGAGACAGGGCATCGATACTCCAGAGTATACTAGTGTATACAGTCGAGACCCCGACGAGGGGCGGTGGCCAGTCTCACAAGCCACTGGTGTCAGATTGGATCACCTAAGATGTATACAGGTGCTCATTGGGTTATGAGTACATCGGACAGGACTCGCCGGGAACATACTAGTTGGTCTTATACCTGACGTCAGATAGCAGTTCCCTGGTGACATGTGTACAGGTTAGTTCATCGACCTGGGGATCGTCATTTGTCTCGTGTGAGTTCCCACTGTACTTTGATTACTACCCTACCACGCTCAAAGGAGACGTGCAAATAGGTTTTAGTTGGGTACAGTCCCGAGCCACATGGAGGCAGTGAGCGGATCTTCAGGGGTTCATCTCTCCCGGTATTGGGGGTGAGTTCGCGCTGTGTCTAGGAGAGCCATTACACGAAGTCCTTGGCCAAGGCAGGAGATTTACTGGTAGGTATTCCAGTAGTATCTCAGGGTGTTCTGGGCTACACTCCGACACGACTTGTACCGCTTTTGGGGGTCTGACTTTTACCAACCCCCTAGGCCCGCCATGCGATGCTCATAGACGAACGGACCGGACTGTACGGATATTGTCACTGACAGGCTCAGTAGGGTGTCAGGATGAGTTCGCTCATCGACGTCCCTTTTGGTCAATAGCTGGTGGCCCGTCACGTATTGGCTTATACCTCTGACGTGCCAGTGGTTAAATCCACAGCCATAGTATTGACGAGTCTTTAGAGTCCACCACACTTTCAGTTACTCAAGCTTTCGGGCGAAACGTTGTGGAGGCCGTATGGAGATATGGCAGGGTCCGATCAGATACGTACGGTATTGCACGCATCAGGATCGGATGGTTAGTACTAGAGGCCGTATGGATATATGGCAGGGTTCGATCAGATACTTGCGGTATTGCACGGATCAGGATCGGACGGATATTACTAGCCGGCTTTGGTTTAAGCCGGATCCTAGTATAGTACAGTGTAGATTTTGTCTCCTTGCATTTGTATCCGGTCAGAATACAGATGCGGGTGTGTATGCACAGTATCGGGGTTTTTCTTGTAATTTATTACGGGATCAGTTTTCTGAAGTTGCCAGTTTTGCATTCCGTTCCGGCCGGTTTTCCTTTGTTCCTTCACGGCCGGACTTTTCGATGGAGAGTGTTATTTGCAAGTTTGCAAATAACATATTGTGGAGGGGTTTCTTGCATTTGTGAGATTATGATATGATCATCATCATTATATTCTTTTTCCATCTTTTCTTTTGCTTTAATGGTGATTAGAATGGATTAGGACTTGATGAGAGTTGATATGACTTTGTTATCATTGCTTTTTGATATGGTCACCCTTTTTGCTTTTACTACCATCACCTCCCTTCTTGTTATTGATTCATATTCATTCCCTCCACCATTCTCACTTGAAGAGGTTGGCCACACTTGAGAGAAGAGAATGAGAGAGTTCATTTTGTTATGTGAGGAATTCTTCATCTCATATTCTTCTTGCTAGAACATTGAAAGCACCAATTTTCCTAACCTCCTCCTCCATCCTCCATGGCAACAAAAACCCCATATGAGACATAGCCTCTACACTACATTCTAGAGCAAATCTTGGGCACGTCGACTTGCCAGCTTCGTGCCCGAGTTGCCTCGGTATTGAGGTGGGAGCCCGTAAAAGATGCAGGCGATGTGGTGCCCTTCCGGCGAGGAGGCGACGACCGGAGTTTCCGGAGGAGATCGGGACGACGACGAGAAGACCGGAGGACTCGGATCACTCGGTATATCTCTAAACCGTCTTGTAGTTAGCTAGATCTAGTTTAATGGCCCGATCTGGGTGTTTAGTGCGCGGTGGTGCCGGTTTGCTAAGTTCGCAAAATCAAAGTTTATCACCGCTTCCGCGTTCCGGCGTCAGGATTGACGGCCGGGGCGCCGCCGTGCACTTACAGTGGTATCAGAGCCTCGCCATTAACATAGTCTAGCTTTTTTTAATGTGTTTGCATTTCCGATCGACCAAAATTCCAAAAACCCGCGTTTTCTTCACATTAGTTTTCTGTCGAATTTTTTCTGGCTCGAAAAATTTTTCAGGTTGTAGAAAAGTGATGTACTGAAAGTCGTAATAAAACTGGAAAAATTTGGTGCCCTGATCCTTCCGTACGACCACGGAACCGCGGCCATAACCCCTCTTTGGCCGCGGTTCTGCCGCAGGAATGTGGACTCATGTCATCATTTTTTTGCAGTGGGCTTGGGGGCTTAAAATAGGGTTTCTGGAATATTATTTTTGGGCCCAGAATTTCTTGAAGTGCTACAGTATTGCTTGGGGGCCCACTTGGTAAATTTGATCGATCGGATATTTTAAACACATTTTTCACAGTATTTACATTATATATGCGACCGTGAATGTCACTTGATCGGTAAATCCAGTCTGACTGCTATAGCCCGGTTAGACGGATTTGCGAACGTGATTTTCACGTTGATGTTCTGTGATTTTGCTGTGATGTTGCGGATCGGTCGTGGAGGATAGCCTGGTTGCAGTGGTAGTACAGTTTTGTTGTATTATATACATTTGATATTGCGGGGCGAGCGTCCGACATGTGGACTGCCGTCACTGCCTGTTTGTATTATTATTTTGGGGCACGACCAGGTTGCGGTCGATGTACCCGTTGTATGTATATTTTACTTTCTGTACTAGGATTACCCCGCGGAGGAGTGCACGGATAGCCGGGTTCTAGAGGGCAACGAGCCCGCATCTCATGGCATTGAGACGGAGGGGGCTTCACTCTAGAATTGGCGGGCTATTCGCCGCACTCGTAGGGGGTACAGGTTGACCCAGGAGGGGTGCCCAAGTTACCGGATTCCGTGAAGTGCTGGGTGGTCCATTCACGGTGCTGAAGGGGACTGCCTCGCTTCAGGTCTTGGCGGGTGACTTGCCGCGCCCGTAGGGGTCTAGGATTTCATTGCACAGGCTATCCACACGACCAGGGGAACGTCGGGTTTCAGTAGTGGCACTGTGAAACCCGGGGATCCCAGATATCTGTATTTTTCTGTGATGCTGTACATTTCTGTGATGTTGCATTTTATCACGCCTTGAGCGAATTTAATATATTGGTATATATACTAGTAGATGTTGTATATGTTTTGCATCCACGCTAGTCCAGTCCCCGCTCTGTCGTTAGTTAAGTAACCTAACGGGTGATGACGGGACCCAGTGGCGAATGCGGATGGCATATACGTACATCAGTATATTTTCGTTTTTTGTGGTGTGATCTTTTAATGGGACTGCGTTGATTCGGATCAATGCAAGATAAACAAACCTATTCTGATGTTGTTGGAACACTTTTTCAAAAAGCTGTTATTGCAAGAACGTTCACTTTTGTTTTGCATCGTGGTATTCAGTTGGAATATCCTGCTCCTCAGTCGACGAGGCAAGGGCCGAGATCCCTTCACCGGGAGTGACCCCTTGGACAGAAGTTTGCGTCAGGGCAATACCTTCACTATAGCCGATTACTTTTGCTTTGCATCGTGGTATTCAATTGGAATATCCTGCACCTCATTCTACGGGGAAAGAGCCGAGATCCCTTCACCGGGAGTGACCTCTTTAGCAATGGTTTTCGTCACTATATTTTTATAAAGCTATCCGTTCCTTCAGCGATATCAAGTTCATTACGTTAAAGGTTTTCGCCAGAAACCATTCGTAGCCCTCCATCATTTCGGTTAAATATTCGGTAGTATTCAAGCTATGTATTTTGACCTCACGCCAAGGCATAGTGATTGGTAGTTGCCGGATATTTATCTGTAGCATAGATAGATGCGTTGGTTTGGGACAGTCGTACTACTATTTTGGCCTACGTCAAGGGTATGTACGGGTGGGTTCAAATTAACCTGGATAATGATGGGCAGAACTTGACATGTGACTTATGATATTTTGACCTCACGCCAAGGTCATAAGAGCATGGGGTAAAAATCCACATCGGGAGTTTCAAAAGAACTGAAACTTGCCAGATATGCGCATACCTTCTGGAGTGTGATGACGTGAGCGGATTCCGTCACGTTATCATGCGATGATAGTTGGATCCCGATTCCCACTGATGAGTTGGTTTACTCCTCGGGTGATCCCGACTAATTCTTCTTTCAGGTTTGGAGAAGAATTTGAGGTGACAGTGGGAGGTTTCCTGATTAGACAAATTGGTAACCATTCTGATCTAGGATAGAGTGCATGCTGAGTGTTTCTTTTCTCTCTCTCTTTGGCAGCGACCATTGACCTGACCCTAGACTATGACTCAGTGACCAAGTTGACCGAACCTTCTTAACACTGGCTTTTGGATTGTCAGAGTTGCAAACCTCATTGCCACTCCTACTTTTACCCTTTTCTCCAGGACACCCCGTATTACTACGAACGTCCACTTCCATTGGACAAAACCATCGTATGGTTAGATACGAACTCGAAGGAATTTATTCAAGGATGGTTTCCGGTTCTGGAGAAAACGGATAGGATTATTCAGTTGTCTTTTCATTTTACCTTCTCTCAGATTACGAGTACTCCTTGGTTTAGGAGATAGTACACCTATTACGCAAATTGGATAGTCTTCTTCCAGACCTTAGGCTGGTGCTGACCGGTAGGGAATGAAGAAAGCCAATTAGCCTAAACGGTGTACAGAAGGTATTAAGTTCAGACAAAGCAAGGGATTAGTAAGAGGGCAAAGTAAATTGCGACTGCTATTCACGACCAAACCAAGTATTTCTTCGCCAATCCTAAATCACCTTTGTATTTCTCCAGGACACTCCGTATCACTACGAAGATCCACAGTTTATTGGATACTCCATCGTACGGTTATATACGAACTCGAAAGGAACTTGTTCCAGTTCGGGGATGGATTCTGGTTCAGGAGAAATAGGAATAAGGTTTATTCGGTTGTCTTTTATCTTCACCTTCTCTCACATTGCGAGTGCTCCTAGGATTAGGACAGTACACCCATTATGCTTATTAGATAGTCTTCTTCCAAACCATAGGCTGGTGCCGAACGGTAGGGAAGGAAGAAAACCATTTGGCCTAAAGGGGTGTACAGAAGATAATGACTAAAGACATATAAAGGGATTTGGAGAGGTGGCAAAGAATTATACGGTTACAGTTGTGAATCTGGATAATGGAAGAGGCATTACTAGGAATACCAGGATACCCCATCGAAACATTTCAATGTTTCAGTTTCACTGTGTACTGTTAAAGGAAAACTGATTTCCCAGTTAGAAACTTGCTCCAGGGTATGTATTTACCAGGTATGATTCTCACATCTGCATGGTTTTACAGATGATGAGTGGGAGTAAGTTATTGGGAATTAGGTGATCATCCTCATTATATCAGGATTCGTTGTAATCGGTGATATTTGAGGAAGTCACCTGGGTTGTTTGCCGGACGGCAAATATTTGGTTTTGAATATCCGTTGTTATGCACCAATTTCAAATTGATATATCTGTACGTCTATTTTTATAGAGTGAGATATACCTTTTTGAAATTATGTCTACGACATTTACCTATACCAGTGAATGGTTAGGTAAGGAGCATTAAACAGCGGTGTAATTCTTCTTAACCATAAGTACAGTTTTCAACCTACGACACACAGTGAATGAGTTATCAGACTCAAGGGACTTATACAGAGTATTGTATGTTGTCCAGCGTCCATGAGGACAGAGGGGTTGGTTCTCGTACTATATTCGGTTTACTTATGACTCCTCTAGTTTTTAGACAGGTGTTTCGTGGAAACACAGGGTCTGAATTTTGAGAAGTTATAGGTATTTGAATAAAGTAGAGAACCAGGTATTGCAAGTATCGGGATTCTTCAAGTTGATCGAAGATGTAGATACTTGTGTATGGTATTCAATTGATAGTAATGATTAAGAGAACTTGCTTCTCTTTCAGGTTACTCATAATTGGAAGCACTCCTAAGTTGAGTAACGCTGATCGGACTCTCTCCATTTAGTTGACATGCACTGGAGACAGCTGCATGATTTGAATCTGGTTCAATTAAATCAGTGCCTCTGGTTCTATATTGGATATAGAACAGTTCATATCTTAACGTTGTTAAGGTACGGGGAGTTGTCCGGCTTATGATTAAAACCAGACGCTGGACAACTCAAGGCACGTTTCTGTAATGGCTGTTTGTGGGTTGACCCAGGCTATGCCGAGGGTTGACTTTCTACCATCTGGAAGATCAATAGTGATATTGTTCTAGACTCGCCACAGTTTTAATAAAAATGGATTTTTTCAGAAAAACAGTAGTGGGAGTATGGTAGAACTGGAAGTGATTCCAGAACCACAAACGATTACTGAAGATTTCATAGGAACCTAAAGATTCAATCTAGTTTGACATTCCATTGGCCACTCCGCAGATACGGTGGGTAACTTCAGGCACCCGAGAGGTACTCCGGTAGTCTCAAGGACGGTGACAGGGAAGTTCTTGTTTACCCAGACTTGCCATTGCTGTTGTTCCAGACTGTGAGACCCGGCAGGAGGATGAGTATAGCGTCGTTCTAAACTTGCTTTAGAAGTGTACGTCTATATGACTCTACCAGAGGGTTGTCGTAGTCAGTGGGAGCAGCAGAAGCATTGGTGGACAAATGGCTTATGTCTATTTATAGACTACAGCAGATATAGCGGAGATAGATCATCTATTTCTGATGTGAGAGTCATAGGTTTGACTTCATCGAAATAGGGGATGGATCTGTTGAGAAGATAGTAGGGTGTGATGTCCTGGTATTTGGAAGACATGCACAGAGTAGGAAGTGATATTCCTATACTACGATCGGTTATACTTTGGCCGTCACACTGTGGTTTCTCCACAAAGGAAATGGATTTTATATCAGACATACTGGTTACTAGATCTATGGTTTTAGATCTAGATTTGGGTGGTTTCCCAATTAAGGGTACTTAGACAACATTCTAAGAGTATTTAGAATGGACGACTTCTGGCACGGTAGTGTACCTGCACGTAATGGAGTCACCCTCTCTAAAGGTGTCTTATAGACTAAAGGGGAGAGGGATGTGCATGATTGGCAGATCACTTGCTCAGGCAATTGAGTCAATCATGAGATATCAAGTACCGCACCAGATGTTGTTCTTCCACTAGATGCAATAAGTTGACATTGATCCTATCCTAGAGAAACAGTCGGAAGCAGTTTTAGAACATAAGTGGATGTTCTAGGGATATGATAACGACAGCCTCATTCGGGAGACAGTTATCATTCCAGGCTTCCAAGGTGACCTGGACGACAAGGAGGTTGTCAGAGTTATAGTTTTCCTTCTGACGAGGGGCAGTATTTCGGAAAGGTGGTCCAGGTGGATACTGAAGGAAGGCATGGCGCAGGATACTGATTAAGTTCAGTTGACGATACAGTCTAAGAAGTTTGGATTTGGAGTTCATTTATGAGCTAGATCCCATCAGACATCCAGACACATTCTAAGACAGATATTGCTCATTTCGGGAGATGGCTTTCTCCGCGAACTTGAGATATAGAGAGACATAGAAAGAAATATCAAAGCGGATCCACTCACTGAGGCTATTCCTCAAACGCAATAGTTTCATAAACGAGCTTTGTGAGACTTCCTAGTAGAGGAGTTGGTAGTTCGGTATCACACGGGCTGTGAGTATGCGACATCGCAATAATTAACCTTGAGTGCAAGTGGGAGATTGTTGGAGATAGTGCCCTCAGAGTCAATTATTGGATCACAGGCACGTGATTTCAATGATTGAGGGAGGACCTATCCCGGTAGGACAGTCTTACTCGAGATGATAGTCTGCTATCTGGTTTACCTTTATCATCGTGTACTGCTTTAGGTGACCTTACAGGTCACTATTGCACGTTGATAGAGCCCCTAGGATTCTTGCTTGACTGCCAGCAGTATGAGGGCGATCATATACGTGGGAGCTGGTAGTCTATAAGCACATCCTTAAATGGTCCCTAGTCGTGGGAGTTTCGAGACAGGGCATCGATACTCCAGAGTAGACTAGTGTATACAGTCGAGACCCCGACGAGGGGCGGTGGCCGGTCTCACAAGCCACTGGTGTCAGATTGGATCACCTAAGATGTATACAGGTGCTCATTGGGTTATGAGTACACCGGACAGGACTCACCGGGAATATGCTAGTTGGTCTTATACCTGACGTCAGATAGCAGTTCCCTGGTGACATGTGTACAGGTTAGTTCATCGACCTGGGGATCGTCATTTGTCTCGTGCGAGTTCCCACTGTACTTTGATTACTACCCTACCACGCTCAAAGGAGACGTGCAAACAGGTTTTAGTTGGGTACAGTCCCGAGCCACATGGAGGCAGTGAGCGGATCTTCAGGGGTTCGTCTCTCCCGGTATTGGGGGTGAGTTCGCGTTGTGTCTAGGAGAGCCATTACACGAAGTCCTTGGCCAAGGCAGGAGATTTACTGGTAGGTATTCCAGTAGTATCTCAGGGTGTTCTGGGCTACACTCCGACACGACTTGTACCGCTTTTGGGGGTCTGACTTTTACCAACATCCTAGGTCCGCCATGCGATGCTCATAGACGAATGGACCGGACTGTTCGGATATCGTCACTGACAGGCTCAGTAGGGTGTCAGGATGAGTTCGCTCATCGACGTCCCTTTTGGTCAATAGCTGGTGGCCCGTCACGTATTGGCTTATACCTCTGACATGCTAGTGGTTAAATCCACGGCCATAGTATTGACGAGTCTTTAGAGTCCACCACACTTTCAGTTACTCAAGCTTTCGGGCGAAACGCTGTAGAGGCCGTATGGAGATATGGCAGGGTCCGATCAGATACGTACGGTATTGCACGCATAAAGATCGGACGGTTAGTACTAGAGGTCGTATGGATATATGGCAGGGTTCGATCAGATACGTGCGGTATTGCACGGATCAGGATCGGACGGATATTACTAGCCGGCTTTGGTTTAAGCCGGATCCTAGTATAGTTCAGTGTAGATTTTGTCTCCTTGCATTTGTATCCGGTCGGAATACAGATGCGGGTGTGTATGCACAGTATCGGGGGTTTTCCTGTAATTTATTACGGGATCAGTTTTCTGAAGTTGCCAGTTTGCATTCCGTTCCGGCCGGTTTTCCTTTGTTCCTTCACGGCCGGACTTTTCGATGGAGGGTGTTATTTGCAAGTTTGCAAATAACATATTGTGGAGGGGTTTCTTGCATTTGTGAGATTATGATATGATCATCATCATTATATTCTTTTTCCATCTTTTCTTTTGCTTTAATGGTGATTAGAATGGATTAGGACTTGATGAGAGTTGATATGACTTTGTTATCATTGCTTTTTGATATGGTCACCCCTTTTGCTTTTACTACCATCACCTCCCTTCTTGTTATTGATTCATATTCATTCCCTCCACCATTCTCACTTGAAGAGGTTGGCCACACTTGAGAGAAGAGAATGAGAGAGTTCATTTTGTTATGTGAGGAATTCTTCATCTCATAATTCTTCTTGCTAGAAAATTGAAAGCACCAATTTTCCTAACCTCCTCCTCCATCCTCCATGGCAACAAAAACCCCATATGAGACATAGCCTCTACACTACATTCTACAGCAAATCTTGGGCACGTCGACTTGCCAGCTTCGTGCCCGAGTTGCCTCGGTATTGAGGTGGGAGCCTGTAAAAGATGCAGGCGATGTGGTGCCCTTCGGCGAGGAGGCGACGACCGGAGTTTCCGCGGGAGATCGGGACGACGACGAGAAGACCGGAGGACTCGGATCACTCGGTATATCTCTAACCCGTCTTGTAGTTAGCTAGATCTAGTTTAATGGCCCGATCCGGGTGTTTAGTGCGCGGTGGTGCCGGTTTGCTAAGTTCGCAAAATCAAAGTTTATCACCGCTTCCGCGTTCCGGCGTCAGGATTGACGGCCGGGACGCCGCCGTGCACTTACAATACCTACCAGTAAATCTCCTGCCTCGGCCGAGGGCTTTGTGTAATGGCTCTCCTAGACACAGTGCGACCTCACCCCCAATACCGGGAGAGACGAACCCCTGCAGATCCGCTCACTGCCTCCATGTGGCTCGGGACTGTACCCAACTAAAACCTGTTTGCACGACTCCTTTGAGCCGTGGTAGGGTAGTAATCAAATTACAGTGGGAACTCACATGAGACAAGTGACGATCCCAGGTCGATGAACTAACCTGTACACATGTCATCAGGGAACTGCTATCTGACGTCAGGTATAAGACCAACTAGCATGTTCCCGGCATGTCCTGTCCGGTGTACTCATAACCTAATGAGCACATGTATACATCTTAGGTGAACCAACTGACACCAGTGGCTTGTGAGACCGGCCACCGCCCCTCGTCGGGGTCTCGACTGTATACACTAGTCTACTCTGGAGTATCGATGCCCTGTCTCGAAAACTCCTACGACTAGGGACCTTTTAAGGATGTGCTTATAGACCCCAGCTCCCACGTATATGATCGCCATCATACTGCTGGCAGTCAAGCAAGAATCCTAGGGGCTCTATCAACATGCAATAGTGATCAGTAATGTCACCTAAAGCAGTACACGATGATAAAGATAAACCGGATAGCATACTATCATCTTGAGTAAGACTGTCCTACCGGCATAGGTCCTCCCTCAATCATTGCAACCACGTGCCTGTGATCCAATAATTGACTCTGAGGGCACTATATCCAACAGTCGTACGACCTTGTTGGCCTTTGTCAAGGGTCGTGCGGGTGGGTTTAATTCAATCAAGAAATGACGGGTTGAACTTGACTAGCATTCTATGGTTTGTTGGCCTTTGTCTAGGTCATAGGAGGTTAGGGGCAGAATTATCGGAATTTCAAGTGTTGAAATTTGCAATGAGATTTCATACCTTCTATGAGATAGTTGGATCCCGATACCCACTGCGAGTAATTGTTACTCCTGGAGAGTTTTACACATTACAATTAGTCGATCAAGTAGGTGTCTAGAAAGGTGTCAACGGGGTTACGCCTCTAGGAAAACGAGGTTTACTTTAATTAGGTTCGTGCGAAAGCACGGCGAACCTCCCTCAAAGTACCGACACTGGCCTGGCTGAAAGAATGGCGAAGTTGTAGGGTGTAATTAATCCCGGCTAGTCTTTCCTTTTAGGGTTTGAAGGAAGATTTGATAAAAAAACTGTGGGAGCCATCCTGAATAGATAAAATAATAACCAATCTAATCTTGCAAGAGCGCACGCAGAGTGTTTTCTTCTCTCTCTCTCCAGGTAGCGACCATATCATGCCTTAATCAAGATAATAATATGGATGTATTGACCGAACCCGCTTGTTATACTGTGCTGGGGAACGTTGGTCCCGCTCCAACTTATAACTGTTATAAAACCGAGCAGGAAATAAGGGATTACCAGAATTCCCGTGCCGCCCAAACGAAGAAAGTGCATGTTGATGCATCATCTTCGGGTGTGTTCATTACAGAGAACTGTTTCTCAGTATCCTTTACGTCCTGGGTATGAAATACCGGATCAGGATTGTCACGACCCAAAGTTTGGCCCGTGACCGGCACTTAACCACGTAACGTCTACAGGCGTAACGCGACTAAGTGAACCAAAAACCCAGAAATCAAACCAGTAAAAGTATGGAATGTTTTAAGTTTTAAATGAAAGCACTCACTAACATGTTAAGAAATCTGAGTAAACAATCACCAAGATAGCAATATACGACGCCGTAGCGAAGATCAAGATCCACAAGTGGGAACATCACAGATAGAATAAACTGCAAAGTACAGTCGGCTCACAACAAGCACGACACCAGAAAACAAATAATATACATCATCGTCCTCACACTGTCTCTAAGTCAAATACATACATGGTAGATGGAGAATACTAGATACAAAAGTGCGTACAATAAAAGTAACCAGATACCACAACCCACCTAATAGCAAATAACTCTCGCACCAACTGTAGTGGTATCTGTAGCCAAAAGATGCAAAAGATAGCCTGCCGCGACTACTCCAAGGGCAACCTGCAAATACTGTGGCACAACGGGGGTGAGTTACCAACTCGTGAATAGAGATAACTTATAAAGGTAATCGCGAGCATGCACGTACTGCGCTACTCTATCATATGCCAACAGATGATATCAATGCGTGATAAGCAGTATGTGCAATAATCATGCAAGTGCTCTATCAGGTAATATAACTACAGGATGAGGTACAATAATAAATGCTGAGCATGGGCAATATAACATTTACACGGAATATCAACGTGGAATATATAATCGGTGTCCATCAATGCACCCAGATCCCCCAAATAGCTCAGCGCCGGCACTCTCATCGGCCCTCTAATCCTGTAAATCTCTGAGAATCACGAGTGCCCAACATTGGCACCCAAATATCATAAGTACTCGTGTCCAGCATCAACACGCAAATCCTCATCCATCGGGCCCCGTCAGTCCGGGTCAGCCCATGGGCTCCGTCTGCGGTATCGGCCCTCGGCCCCGGCAGTACGGATCATCCCGCATCCATCTATCGACTCTGATCAGTATCCTCCGGATAACTGCCAGGTCTAACCAATCACCGGTAGGTAGTAGTCCCTCTGCCAGGCTCACCGTCTACTACACAGCGAAACCGTTCTCGCCCCGGGGTACCAAACCGGGTCCACCATGTACCCGTAATCGGCCTCATCCAGCTCCTCGATTCGGGTTCACATATATCACTCTAGCAACGAGGAAACACATGGTGGACGCACAGAAATATCATATCAAGGGAACAGGGTTTTTAAATGATTACATATTTGAAATAGCCACGGTCCCAAATCCAGAAATCACATGTAATCCAAACCAATATGCAAGTCAATGTGAGGTGATATGTGCATCAAGTATGAATATCATGTCTAGTACATAAAAGATGAGCTACAGCATAATGATCATGGAAATTCTACAGTGTGAGTGTCATGGCAATTACTAACGGTGTGTGTATAACATGCAGGATAGTGCTCATGCAACATGAACCGTTAGTAATGGTGCGGTGTTCTATCAATTCTAGTTTATATCCATATAGCAGGGAATGCAGTATGCACTAAATAGTAGCCATGAACAGTCAATGTATGTAAATGTAGCTATAAGGTCCTATCAGCCCTGACGTAGAACGCCATGCGGGCGATATCCCCGTAGATGTTAAATCTACTCACCGTAGTCTCTCGCTAGGTATAGCCAACGACTTGTTTCCCCTTCTGCGCGGCGTCCGCCGTACTCGCCTGTGAACCTATAATTACACAATATATCACACATAAGCTCAAAGTCACATAAACACGGCATTAAAGCCGAACTAGTAACTCGTGTCGTGAACCAAGCGCGCGTGTGCGCGATACGCTAAAACGTGTGATTACGCACCTGAAGCCACTCCGACGCGTCGCGATACGCAGAAACCCAGAACCCACACACACGTATCACGCGTGTCGCGAAGATTAAAATACGGGAAAATAGGTATTCACCTCCAGATTTTGATACAGAAATGATATTGTAAAACTATATATACCAAAATACTACACATAACAGCAGACTCCTGTGTCCCAAACCCCAACCCCCAACTCACTCATCTGGCCGCAAATTGCGGCCAGAATGAATATTCCGGCGGCCTGGGTAGGGGAGTGGGCTCCCAGGTTTGGTGTGTGCACTCTATACCCCCCATACATGCTACAGTAAAATCTAGTTTTGCTCTAAAACATCTCGGGTAGTAGCAGATCTTACAGAGCCTTAAATCAAGTTAAAATCCACACTTTTTGCACTAAAATGGAACTTTATGGTATTTCTGTGCAAACTGAAACAGACCTGGCCTAAAATAGCTCTAATAACACATAATAGAGCTAACCAAGCTAACAAAACCCTAATCTAACATATGAATCACAAATATCCTTTAATATCACTAAAAAATGCACAAAAATGAGATTTTTGCTAAAGAATACTACAAGTTTATGGAAAAGGAGTGCTGACATGAGTTAATACCTTCAAAAGACCCTATGAAACACCAAAAATCCAAGCTCTAATATCAAGTGTGCAGATTCGCCTTCAAACACCTCAAAAAGCTCACTTTTCCATGGTTTTGTGATGAAAATGTGTTGATTTGTGTAGGTTTTGTGTAGGGATAAAAAGGAAATGAAAGAGGAGAAGAAAAGATGGAGAAAGATGGGGGGTTTCCTGCTGGAATTCTGCAGAAAGCTGAAGTGAGGAGAAGAGAGAGAGAAGAGAGGGAAATGGGGTCAAAAGTCAATCCTCTTACCTAACACCATGCTCTCAATTGTTTATTTGGATTTTGAATTCTAAAAAAAAGGTTTTGTTTTGATTAAAAATGGTGGGGAATTAAAATGAACCATGCAACAAAAGAATGGTTAATATGCTATACCAAAAACCCTAAGTCACAAATGCTAAGTGTGCAAGTGTACACTACAAAAATAGAAAAATTTCCAATTAGGGTAAACCCGACTAAAATAACTAATAATCCTATGAACACATATAAAATAACGCGCACAATTACTAATTATCAAGAAAAACATTCTAACGGAAATTTCAAAGTGTTACAATCTACCCCCCTTAAAGAAATTCGGTCCCCGAATTTAAAAATCTAACTATACGCACCTTCAAAAAGATGGGGATACATCTTCCTCATCTCGCTCTCGGTCTCCCAAGTGACCTCCTCGCCGCTCTGGCCACGCCAAAGTACCTTGACGAACGGTATCTCTTTCGACCTCAATTTCTTCACTTGTCGATCCAAGATCATCACCGGCCGGTCTGCATAGGAAAGGTCGCGCTCAAGCTGGATCATCGGGTGCTGAATCGCATGCGAAGGATCATGAAGATATCTGCGGAGCATCGAAACGTGAAATACGGGGTGCGCATCTGGAAAACTGGGTGGAAGGGCTAATCGATACGCAACCGCACCAACACGCTCGAGGATCTCGAAGGGGCCCACATATCTGGGACTAAGCTTCCCCTTCTTCCCAAACCTCATCACGCCTTTCATTGGGTAGACCCTCAAGAAAACAAGATCACCAACAGAAAACTCAAGTCTGCGCCGACGACGGTCCGCATAAGATCTCTGCCTACTCTGGGCTGCTCTCATCCTATCGCGAATCAACTGGATCTTCACGGTCGTCTCCTCCACAATCTGCGGCCCTAAGATACTGCTCTCACTGAGCTCCGTCCAACAGGTGGGCGATCTGCATCTCCTCCCATAAAGAGCCTCAAACGGTGCCATCTGAAAGGTCTCCTGGTAGCTGTTGTTGTAGGAGAACTCTACTAAGGGCAAATGATGATCCCAGCTACCTCCGAAGTCTAATACGCATGCTCTGAGAATGTCCTCGAGAGTCTGAATAGTCCGCTCTGACTGTCCGTCGGTCTGCGGATGGAATGCTGTGCTGAAACTCAAGCGAGTGCCCAAAGCCTCCTGAAGCCTCTGCCATAGCCGGCTGGTAAACTGGGTGCCTCTATCGGACACGATACATGTCGGAACTCCGTGCAGTCGTACAATATCGTCAATGTAAATCTGGGCATACTGAGCAAATCCGAAAGTCGTCTTCACCGGTAGGAAGTGAGCCGCTTTCGTCAAACGATCCACGATCACCCAGATGGAGTCATACCCTCGACTAGTCCTGGGTAGACCCACAATGAAGTCTATAGAAATCTGCTCCCATTTCCACTCCGGAATGGGTAACGGCTGTAGCTCTCCTGCGGGCCTCTGGTGCTCAGCCTTGACTTACTGACAAGTCAGGCATCTCGACACAAAATCTGCGATGTCTCTCTTCATTCCGTCCCACCAGTAAACACCTATCAAGTCATGGTACATCTTGGTGGAACCGGGATGAACACTATATACCGATCGATGTGCCTCCTCAAGAATCTCGCGCCGCAATCCCTCAGCATCTGGTACGCACAGTCTAGCCCCAAATCGTAGTATCCCCTGATCATCGATCACGAACTCGGAAAATCTGCCATGTCCTATCTGTGTCCTGATCTCTGAACAGCGGCCATCACTGTGCTGTGCCTCATGTATACGGTCAAGCAACTGTGGGCGTGCACGAACATGCGCAATCTGTCCTCCGATCGGCGTAAACTCGAACTGTACCCGGCTATCGCATAAGATCTGCCAATCTGCCGACGACTGCCTCTGCACTGCGCTCAAACAAGATAGACTACCCCCGGGCCTCCTGCTCAAAGCATACGCCACTACATTCGCCTTGCCCGGGTGATACAAGATCTCACAATCGTAGTCCTTTACTAACTCCGACCATCGGCGCTATCTAAGGTTCAGGTCTCGCTGCTGGAATATATACTTTAAGCTCTTGTGGTTAGTGAATATCTGGCACGACTCTCCATACAGATAATGTCGCCAGATCTTAAGTGCAAAGACCACTGCAGCCATCTCCAGATCATGAGTGGGGTAATTCTGTTCATGTTTCTTTAATTGCCGTGAAGCATACGCGATCACCCTGTCATGCTGCATCAAAACGCACCCTAGCCCCACTCGTGAAGCGTCACAGTAGACCACAAATCCGCCCGATCCTGAAGGCAATGATAGCACTGGTGTCGTAGTCAGTAAAGCCCGTAGCTGCTGGAAACTGTGCTCACACTCCTCCGTCCAATCGAAGCGAACTCCCTTCCGGGTCAACCCGGTCAAAGGGGTAGCAATGCGAGAGAAGTCCTGCACGAATCGCCTGTAATAGCCTGCCTGCCCTAGAAAGCTACGAACCTCCGTCACTGACGTGGGTCTAGGCCAACTCCGAACTGCCTCGATCTTCCTCGGGTCCTACATATATACCATCTAATGTAATCACGTGCCCCAAGAAGTCTACGCTGTCTAGCCAGAAAGCACACTTTGAGAATTTGGCGAAAAGCTGATGCTCCCTCAAGGTCTGCAGTGTAATCCGCAGGTGCTGCTCATGCTCCTCTCTACTCCGAGAATACACCAAGATAACGTCAATGAACACTATGATGAACAGATCAAGATACGGCCGGAAAATGCGGTTCATCAAGTCCATAAATGCCGCTGGCGCGTTGGTGAGTCCGAACGACATCACCAAAAACTCATAATGGTCGTAGCGCGTGCGGAAAGCTGTCCTAGAAATGTCCTCCTGTCGAACCCGCAGCTGATGGTAGCCTGATCGCAAATCGATCCTCGAAAAGTATCCTGCCCCCTGAAGCTGGTCGAACAAATCATCGATGCGTGGCAAAGGATACCTGTTCCGCACTGTCACCCTGTTCAGCTGGCGGTAGTCGATACACAAACGCATACTGCCGTCCTTCTTCTTGACAAACAGGACTGGAGCACCCCACGGAGAAACACTGGGTCGAATAAGTCCCTTATCCAGCAAATCTTTGCAACTGACCCTTCAATTCTCTAAGTTCCGCCGGGGCCATCCGATAAGGCGGTACAGAAATAGGCCCCGTGCCAGGAACCAAATCAATACAGAAAGAAATATCACGCTCGGGCGGTAGCCCAGGAAGCTCGTCAGGGAACACATCAGGGAACTCGCTAACAACCGGAACCTGATCCATCGGAACCTCTGTAGCTCTAGTATCGCAAACATAGGTGAGAAATCCCTGACATCCCTTCCTCAAAAGCTGTCCAGCGCGAAAAGAAGAAATCACACTGTGAGGGGTAACACCACGGTCCCCCAACACAACAACAACCGACTCGCTGGGAAAACAAAATCGAACTGTCTTCTCGCGGCAGTCAACAAAAGCATAGCACGTGGCTAACCAATCCATGCCCAAAAGAACGTTGAAGTCCAACATCTCAAGAAGGATCAAATCGACATGCAACTCTCTCTCGCCAATACGGACGGTACAGGATCGGAACACGTGCCTAGCAACAAACAACTCTCCCACAGGAGTAGTCACAACAAGCGACTGGTCAAGCAAACTGGACTCTCTACCCAAACTCGGCACAAAGTGTGTGGATACGTACGAGTGCGTGGATCCAGGATCGAATAACACGTGTGTATCAACCAAACATACTGGAAGGATACCTGAGACCACCGCATTGGACGCCTGCGCGTCCTGATGCGTCAAAGCAAAAACTCGCGCCTGTCCTCCACCTGCAACTAACTGTCCCCTGCCGGCCGCTGGCTGCCCTCTGCCTCGGTCACCCCGTCCTCTATGAACAAATCCTCCACGACCACGACCTCTCTATGCATGCGTCTGACGCGGAGTAACAGTAGGTACTATCGGCAATGCCGTCTGGGGTGGTGAAGGTGGTAATGTGGCATGCGGTGCTGCCGCCTCACTCCGGGGTACCTCCGTACAATCTCGCACATGATGATAAGAGCTCCCGCAACGGTAACATCCCGATGATGGTCGCTAACCCTCCTGGGGATAGGAGCTAAACAACCGGCCTCGCCTCGAATCTCTGCCACCTGCAAGGTGCCTGTCATGACGCCGAAAAGGCTGTCTCTGCACTGATGTATCCGCACGAACTCTCTTCGGCTCTGGGACTGCCGAAGTCTCAGCAAGGCGCTCCTCAACCAATAAGGCTGCATCTACAGCTGCTGCATATGTCTCGTAGTGCTGCGCGCTAATCGCAAGGAACAGTGGTGTGAGCAAGCCTCGGACAAATCTCTTAACTCGCATCTCTTCGGTAGCCACTAGGTACGGAGCATAAACTGATAGCTCGGTGAACAGGACATCATACTCTGCCACTGACATCTCCGGAGTCTAACGTAAGGACTCGAACCTGCGTGCTCTAAAATCTCTGATACTCAGGGGAAGAAAGCGGGCTAGGAATAGCGCCACGAACTCTGTCCAGGTCATAGGAGGAAGACCTGCTGCTCTACCCTTCTCGACTGATTCGCACCATTTCTGCACAAGACCTTCCAGGCGAAAGCTCACGAACTCAACCCATCTCGCATCTGCGCATCTAAGTGAACGACATATCCGCGCCATCCTATCAATGAAAGACTGTGGGTTCTCGGCCACATCGGTGCCTGTGAAGACCGGAGGCTTCAGCCTCATAAACTCTGACAGCGATACTGTAATAACCTCAGTAGTCGCAGGTGCAACTGCCTGCACTGTGGGTACCACCGCGGTCTCTGCAACGGGTGGAACTACCTCTGGTCGCTGCGCTCGAAGTGTCTCAACTAGAGATCCCATCATCTGGCGCATCTCCTGCATACTGGATCCCATCGTCTGGCGCATCTCCTGCACACCAGCCCCTAACATGGCAATCTGATCTGTCACGGCAGGAACAGCCTGCTCGGGCACAACCGGTGTACTACCCGGATCAGTCCTCATCTCGGACGAGTCAACTCGAATATCGGCCCTCGCGGCCGCTCTCTGCGCCCTCGTAGTCTTTGGCGGCATACTGGCTGAAAGGAACAATAGGATTCGATAAGGATACGGAAATCGAATCGCAAGAATGTATATGCTCAAGAAGGAATTTAAATCAACAAGTCCTAAGGTCGCTTTGGCGGAGTACCGTGTCGTGAGTATGCCGCGGAACATACGCACGCTACGCCACTCTGCTTCAGCTACCTACTCCATCATACCAGGGTCATCCTAGGAACACTCTGAAAGGTAAAACCTACGCTCTGATACCAACTTTGTCACGACCCAAAGTTTGGCCCGTGACCGGCACTTAACCACGTAACGTCTACAGGCGTAACGCGACTAAGTGAACCGAAAACCCAGAAATCAAACCAGTAAAAGTATGGAATGTTTTAAGTTTTAAATGAAAGCACTCACTAACATGTTAAGAAATCTAAGTAAACAATCACCAAGATAGCAATATACGACGCCGTAGCGAAGATCAAGATCCACAAGTGGGAACATCACAGATAGAATAAACTGCAAAGTACAGTCGGCTCACAACAAGCACGACACCAGAAAACAAATAATATACATCATCGTCCTCACACTGTCTCTAAGTCAAATACATACATGGTAGATGGAGAATACTAGATACAAAAGTACGTACAATAAAAGTAACCAGATTCCACAACCCACCTAATAGCAAAATAACTCTTGCACCAACTGTAGTGGTATCTGTAGCCAAAAGATGCAAAAGACAACCTGCCGCGACTACTCCAAGGGCAACCTGCAAATACTGTGGCACAACGGGGGTGAGTTGCCAACTCGTGAATAGAGATAACATATAAAGGTAATCGCGAGCATGCACGTACTGCGCTACTCTATCATATGCCAACAGATGATATCAATGCGTGATAAGCAGTATGTGCAATAATCATGCAAGTGCTCTATCAGGTAATATAACTACAAGATGAGGTACAATAATAAATGCTGAGCATGGGCAATATAACATCTACACGGAATGTCAACGTGGAATATATAATCGGTGTCCATCAATGCACCCAGATCCCCGAAATAGCTCAGGCGCCGGCACTCTCATCGGCCCTCTAATCCTGTAAATCTCTGAGAATCAAGAGTGCCCAACATCGGCACCCAAATATCATAAGTACTCGTGTCCAGCATCGACACGCAAATCCTTATCCATCGGGCCCCGTCAGTCCGGGTCAGCCCACGGGCTCCGTCTACGGTATCGGCCCTCGGCCCCGGCAGTACGGATCATCCCGCATCCATCTATCGACTCTGATCAGTATCCTCCGGATAACTGCCAGGTCCAACCAATCACCGGTAGGTAGTAGTCCCTCTGCCAGGCTCACCGTCTACTACACAGCGAAACCGTTCTCGCCCCGGGGTACCAAACCGGGTCCACCATGTACCCGTAATCGGCCTCATCCAGCTCCTCGATTCGGGTTCACATATATCACTCTAGCACCGAGGAAACACATGGTGGACGCACAGAAATATCATATCAAGGGAACCGGGTTTTTAAATGATTACATATTTGAAATAGCCACGGTCCCAAATCTAGAAATCACATGTAATCCAAACCAATATGCAAGTCAATGTGAGGTGATATGTGCATCAAGTATGAATATCATGTCTAGTAACATAAAAGATGAGCTACAGCATAATGATCATGGAAATGCAGTATGCACTAAATACTAGCCATGAACAGTCAATGTATGTAAATGTAGCTATAAGGTCCTATCAGCCCTGACGTAGAACGACATGCGGGCGATATCCCCGTAGATGTTAAATCTACTCACCGTAGTCTCTCGCTAGGTATAGCCAACGACTTGTTTCCCCTTCTGCGCGGCGTCCGCCGTACTCGCCTGCGAACCTAGAATTACACAATATATCACACATAAGCTCAAAGTCACAAAAACACGGCATTAAAGCCGAACTAGTAACTCGTGTCGTGAACCAAGCGCGCGTGTGCGCGATACGCTAAAACGTGTGATTACGCGCCTGAAGCCACTCCGACGCGTCGCGATACGCAGAAACCCAAAACCCACACACACGTAACACGCGTGTCGCGAAGATTAAAATACGGGAAAATAGGTATTCACCTCCAGATTTTGATACAGAAATGATATTGTAAAACTATATATACCAAAATACTACACATAACAGCAGACTCCTGTGTCCCAAACCCCAACCCCCAACTCACTCATCTGGCCGCAAATTGCGGCCAGAATGAATATTCCGGTGGCCTGGGTAGGGGAGTGGGCTCCCAGGTTTGGTGTGTGCACTATATACCCCCCATACATGCTACAGTAAAATCTAGTTTTGCTCTGAAACATCTCGGGTAGTAGCAGATCCTACAGAGCCTTAAATCAAGTTAAAATCCACACTTTTTGCACTAAAATGGAACTTTATGGTATTTCTGTGCAAACTGAAACAGACCTGGCCTAAAATAGCTCTAATAACACATAATAGAGCTAACCAAGCTAACAAAACCCTAATCTAACATATGAATCACAAATATCCTTTAATATCACTAAAAATGCACAAAAATGAGATTTTTGCTAAAGAATACTACAAGTTTATGGAAAAGGAGTGCTGACATGAGTTAATACCTTCAAAAGACCCTATGAAACACCAAAAATCCCAGCTCTAACATCAAGTGTGCAGATTCGCCTTCAAACACCTCAAAAAGCTCACTTTTCCATGGTTTTGTGATGAAAATGTGTTGATTTGTGTAGGTTTTGTGTAGGGATAAAAAGGAAATGAAAGAGGAGAAGAAAAGATGGAGAAAGATGGGGGGTTTCCTGCTGGAATTCTGCAGAAAGCTGAAGTGAGGAGAAGAGAGAGAGAAGAGAGGGAAATGGGGTCAAAAGTCAATCCTCTTACCTAACACCATGCTCTCAATTGTTTATTTGGATTTTGAATTCTAAAAAAAAGGTTTTGTTTTGATTAAAAATGGTGGGGAATTAAAATGAACCATGCAACAAAAGAATGGTTAATATGCTATACCAAAAACCCTAAGTCACAAATGCTAAGTGTGCAAGTGTACACTACAAAAATAGAAAAATTTCCAATTAGGGTAAACCCGACTAAAATAACTAATAATCCTATGAACACATATAAAATAACACGCACAATTACTAATTATCAAGAAAAACATTCTAACGGAAATTTCAAAGTGTTACAATCTACCCCCCTTAAAGAAATTCGGTCCCCGAATTTAAAAATCTAACTATACGCACCTTCAAAAAGATGGGGATACCTCTTCCTCATCTCGCTCTCGGTCTCCCAAGTGACCTCCTCGCCGCTCTGGCCACGCCAAAGTACCTTGACGAACGGTATCTCTTTCGACCTCAATTTCTTCACTTGTCGATCCAAGATCATCACCGGCCGGTCTGCATAGGAAAGGTCGCGCTCAAGCTGGATCATCGGGTGCTGAATCGCATGCGAAGGATCATGAAGATATCTGCGGAGCATCGAAACGTGAAATACGGGGTGCGCATCTGGAAAACTGGGTGGAAGGGCTAATCGATACGCAACCGCACCAACACGCTCGAGGATCTCGAAGGGGCCCACATATCTGGGACTAAGCTTCCCCTTCTTCCCAAACCTCATCACGCCTTTCATTGGGTAGACCCTCAAGAAAACAAGATCACCAACAGAAAACTCAAGTCTGCGCCGACGACGGTCCGCATAAGATCTCTGCCTACTCTGGGCTGCTCTCATCCTATCGCGAATCAACTGGATCTTCACGGTCGTCTCCTCCACAATCTGCGGCCCTAAGATACTGCTCTCACTGAGCTCCGTCCAACAGGTGGGCGATCTGCATCTCCTCCCATAAAGAGCCTCAAACGGTGCCATCTGAAAGGTCTCCTGGTAGCTGTTGTTGTAGGAGAACTCTACTAAGGGCAAATGATGATCCCAGCTACCTCCGAAGTCTAATACGCATGCTCTGAGAATGTCCTCGAGAGTCTGAATAGTCCGCTCTGACTGTCCGTCGGTCTGCGGATGGAATGCTGTGCTGAAACTCAAGCGAGTGCCCAAAGCCTCCTGAAGCCTCTGCCATAGCCGGCTGGTAAACTGGGTGCCTCTATCGGACACGATACATGTCGGAACTCCGTGCAGTCGTACAATCTCGTCAATGTAAATCTGGGCATACTGAGCAAATCCGAAAGTCGTCTTCACCGGTAGGAAGTGAGCCGCTTTCGTCAAACGATCCACGATCACCCAGATGGAGTCATACCCTCGACTAGTCCTGGGTAGACCCACAATGAAGTCTATAGAAATCTGCTCCCATTTCCACTCCGGAATGGGTAACGGCTGTAGCTCTCCTGCGGGCCTCTGGTGCTCAGCCTTGACTTGCTGACAAGTCAGGCATCTCGACACAAAATCTGCGATGTCTCTCTTCATTCCGTCCCACCAGTAAACACCTATCAAGTCATGGTACATCTTGGTGGAACCGGGATGAACACTATATACCGATCGATGTGCCTCCTCAAGAATCTCGCGCCGCAATCCCTCAGCATCTGGTACGCACAGTCTAGCCCCAAATCGTAGTATCCCCTGATCATCGATCACGAACTCGGAAAATCTGCCATGTCCTATCTGTGTCCTGATCTCTGAACAGCGGCCATCACTGTGCTGTGCCTCATGTATACGGTCAAGCAACTGTGGGCGTGCACGAACATGCGCAATCTGTCCTCCGATCGGCGTAAACTCGAACTGTACCCGGCTATCGCATAAGATCTGCCAATCTGCCGACGACTGCCTCTGCACTGCGCTCAAACAAGATAGACTACCCCCGGGCCTCCTGCTCAAAGCATACGCCACTACATTCGCCTTGCCCGGGTGATACAAGATCTCACAATCGTAGTCCTTTACTAACTCCGACCATCGGCGCTATCTAAGGTTCAGGTCTCGCTGCTGGAATATATACTTTAAGCTCTTGTGGTTAGTGAATATCTGGCACGACTCTCCATACAGATAATGTCGCCAGATCTTAAGTGCAAAGACCACTGCAGCCATCTCCAGATCATGAGTGGGGTAATTCTGTTCATGTTTCTTTAATTGCCGCGAAGCATACGCGATCACCCTGTCATGCTGCATCAAAACGCACCCTAGCCCCACTCGTGAAGCGTCACAGTAGACCACAAATCCGCCCGATCCTGAAGGCAATGATAGCACTGGTGTCGTAGTCAGTAAAGCCCGTAGCTGCTGGAAACTGTGCTCACACTCCTCCGTCCAATCGAAGCGAACTCCCTTCCGGGTCAACCCGGTCAAAGGGGTAGCAATGCGAGAGAAGTCCTGCACGAATCGCCTGTAATAGCCTGCCTGCCCTAGAAAGCTACGAACCTCCGTCACTGACGTGGGTCTAGGCCAACTCCGAACTGCCTCGATCTTCCTCGGGTCTACATATATACCATCTAATGTAATCACGTGCCCCAAGAAGTCTACGCTGTCTAGCCAGAAAGCACACTTTGAGAATTTGGCGAAAAGCTGATGCTCCCTCAAGGTCTGCAGTGTAATCCGCAGGTGCTGCTCATGCTCCTCTCTACTCCGAGAATACACCAAGATAACGTCAATGAACACTATGATGAACAGATCAAGATACGGCCGGAAAATGCGGTTCATCAAGTCCATAAATGCCGCTGGCGCGTTGGTGAGTCCGAACGACATCACCAAAAACTCATAATGGTCGTAGCGCGTGCGGAAAGCTGTCCTAGAAATGTCCTCCTGTCGAACCCGCAGCTGATGGTAGCCTGATCGCAAATCGATCCTCGAAAAGTATCCTGCCCCCTGAAGCTGGTCGAACAAATCATCGATGCGTGGCAAAGGATACCTGTTCCGCACTGTCACCCTGTTCAGCTGGCGGTAGTCGATACACAAACGCATATTGCCGTCCTTCTTCTTGACAAACAGGACTGGAGCACCCCACGGAGAAACACTGGGTCGAATAAGTCCCTTATCCAGCAAATCTTTGCAACTGACCCTTCAATTCTCTAAGTTCCGCCGGGGCCATCCGATAAGGCGGTACAGAAATAGGCCCCGTGCCAGGAACCAAATCAATACAGAAAGAAATATCACGCTCGGGCGGTAGCCCAGGAAGCTCGTCAGGGAACACATCAGGGAACTCGCTAACAACCGGAACCTGATCCATCGGAACCTCTGTAGCTCTAGTATCGCAAACATAGGTGAGAAATCCCTGACATCCCTTCCTCAAAAGCTGTCCAGCGCGAAAAGAAGAAATCACACTGTGAGGGGTAACACCACGGTCCCCCAACACAACAACAACCGACTCGCCGGGAAAACAAAATCGAACTGTCTTCTCGCGGCAGTCAACAAAAGCATAGCACGTGGCTAACCAATCCATGCCCAAAAGAACGTTGAAGTCCAACATCTCAAGAAGGATCAAATCGACATGCAACTCTCTCTCGCCAATACGGACGGTACAGGATCGGAACACGTGCCTAGCAACAAACAACTCTCCCACAGGAGTAGTCACAACAAGCGACTGGTCAAGCAAACCGGACTCTCTACCCAAACTCGGCACAAAGTGTGTGGATACGTACGAGTGCGTGGATCCAGGATCGAATAACACGTGTGTATCAACCAAACATACTGGAAGGATACCTGAGACCACCGCATTGGACGCCTGCGCGTCCTGATGCGTCAAAGCAAAAACTCGCGCCTGTCCTCCACCTGCAACTAACTGTCCCCTGCCGGCCGCTGGCTGCCCTCTGCCTCGGTCACCCCGTCCTCTATGAACAAATCCTCCACGACCACGACCTCTCTATGCATGCGTCTGACGCGGAGTAACAGTAGGTACTATCGGCAATGCCGTCTGGGGTGGTGAAGGTGGTAATGTGGCATGCGGTGCTGCCGCCTCACTCCGGGGTACCTCCGTACAATCTCGCACATGATGATAAGAGCTCCCGCAACGGTAACATCCCGATGATGGTCGCTAACCCTCCTGGGGATAGGAGCTAAACAACCGGCCTCGCCTCGAATCTCTGCCACCTGCAAGGTGCCTGTCATGACGCCGAAAAGGCTGTCTCTGCACTGATGTATCCGCACGAACTCTCTTCGGCTCTGGGACTGCCGAAGTCTCAGCAAGGCGCTCCTCAACCAATAAGGCTGCATCTACAGCTGCTGCATATGTCTCGTAGTGCTGCGCGCTAATCGCAAGGAACAGTGGTGTGAGCAAGCCTCGGACAAATCTCTTAACTCGCATCTCTTCGGTAGCCACTAGGTACGGAGCATAAACTGATAGCTCGGTGAACAGGATATCATACTCTGCCACTGACATCTCCGGAGTCTAACGTAAGGACTCGAACCTGCGTGCTCTAAAATCTCTGATACTCAGGGGAAGAAAGCGGGCTAGGAATAGCGCCACGAACTCTGTCCAGGTCATAGGAGGAAGACCTGCTGCTCTACCCTTCTCGACTGATTCGCACCATTTCTGCACAAGACCTTCCAGGCGAAAGCTCACGAACTCAACCCATCTCGCATCTGCGCATCTAAGTGAACGACATATCCGCGCCATCCTATCAATGAAAGACTGTGGGTTCTCGGCCACATCGGTGCCTGTGAAGACCGGAGGCTTCAGCCTCATAAACTCTGACAGCGATACTGTAATAACCTCAGTAGTCGCAGGTGCAACTGCCTGCACTGTGGGTACCACCGCGGTCTCTGCAACGGGTGGAACTACCTCTGGTCGCTGCGCTCGAAGTGTCTCAACTAGAGATCCCATCATCTGGCGCATCTCCTGCATACTGGATCCCATCGTCTGGCGCATCTCCTGCACACCAGCCCCTAACATGGCAATCTGATCTGTCACGGCAGGAACAGCCTGCTCGGGCACAACCGGTGTACTACCCGGATCAGTCCTCATCTCGGACGAGTCAACTCGAATATCGGCCCTCGCGGCCGCTCTCTGCGCCCTCGTAGTCTTTGGCGGCATACTGGCTGAAAGGAACAATAGGATTCGATAAGGATACGGAAATCGAATCGCAAGAATGTATATGCTCAAGAAGGAATTTAAATCAACAAGTCCTAAGGTCGCTTTGGCGGAGTACCGTGTCGTGAGTATGCCGCGGAACATACGCACGCTACGCCACTCTGCTTCAGCTACCTACTCCATCATACCAGGGTCATCCTAGGAACACTCTGAAAGGTAAAACCTACGCTCTGATACCAACTTTGTCACGACCCAAAGTTTGGCCCGTGACCGGCACTTAACCACGTAACGTCTACAGGCGTAACGCGACTAAGTGAACCGAAAACCCAGAAATCAAACCAGTAAAAGTATGGAATGTTTTAAGTTTTAAATGAAAGCACTCACTAACATGTTAAGAAATCTAAGTAAACAATCACCAAGATAGCAATATACGACGCCGTAGCGAAGATCAAGATCCACAAGTGGGAACATCACAGATAGAATAAACTGCAAAGTACAGTCGGCTCACAACAAGCACGACACCAGAAAACAAATAATATACATCATCGTCCTCACACTGTCTCTAAGTCAAATACATACATGGTAGATGGAGAATACTAGATACAAAAGTACGTACAATAAAAGTAACCAGATTCCACAACCCACCTAATAGCAAAATAACTCTTGCACCAACTGTAGTGGTATCTGTAGCCAAAAGATGCAAAAGACAACCTGCCGCGACTACTCCAAGGGCAACCTGCAAATACTGTGGCACAACGGGGGTGAGTTGCCAACTCGTGAATAGAGATAACATATAAAGGTAATCGCGAGCATGCACGTACTGCGCTACTCTATCATATGCCAACAGATGATATCAATGCGTGATAAGCAGTATGTGAAATAATCATGCAAGTGCTCTATCAGGTAATATAACTACAAGATGAGGTACAATAATAAATGCTGAGCATGGGCAATATAACATCTACACGGAATGTCAACGTGGAATATATAATCGGTGTCCATCAATGCACCCAGATCCCCGAAATAGCTCAGGCGCCGGCACTCTCATCGGCCCTCTAATCCTGTAAATCTCTGAGAATCAAGAGTGCCCAACATCGGCACCCAAATATCATAAGTACTCGTGTCCAGCATCGACACGCAAATCCTCATCCATCGGGCCCCGTCAGTCCGGGTCAGCCCACGGGCTCCGTCTACGGTATCGGCCCTCGGCCCCGGCAGTACGGATCATCCCGCATCCATCTATCGACTCTGATCAGTATCCTCCGGATAACTGCCAGGTCCAACCAATCACCGGTAGGTAGTAGTCCCTCTGCCAGGCTCACCGTCTACTACACAGCGAAACCGTTCTCGCCCCGGGGTACCAAACCGGGTCCACCATGTACCCGTAATCGGCCTCATCCAGCTCCTCGATTCGGGTTCACATATATCACTCTAGCACCGAGGAAACACATGGTGGACGCACAGAAATATCATATCAAGGGAACCGGGTTTTTAAATGATTACATATTTGAAATAGCCACGGTCCCAAATCTAGAAATCACATGTAATCCAAACCAATATGCAAGTCAATGTGAGGTGATATGTGCATCAAGTATGAATATCATGTCTAGTAACATAAAAGATGAGCTACAGCATAATGATCATGGAAATGCAGTATGCACTAAATACTAGCCATGAACAGTCAATGTATGTAAATGTAGCTATAAGGTCCTATCAGCCCTGACGTAGAACGACATGCGGGCGATATCCCCGTAGATGTTAAATCTACTCACCGTAGTCTCTCGCTAGGTATAGCCAACGACTTGTTTCCCCTTCTGCGCGGCGTCCGCCGTACTCGCCTGCGAACCTAGAATTACACAATATATCACACATAAGCTCAAAGTCACAAAAACACGGCATTAAAGCCGAACTAGTAACTCGTGTCGTGAACCAAGCGCGCGTGTGCGCGATACGCTAAAACGTGTGATTACGCGCCTGAAGCCACTCCGACGCGTCGCGATACGCAGAAACCCAAAACCCACACACACGTAACACGCGTGTCGCGAAGATTAAAATACGGGAAAATAGGTATTCACCTCCAGATTTTGATACAGAAATGATATTGTAAAACTATATATACCAAAATACTACACATAACAGCAGACTCCTGTGTCCCAAACCCCAACCCCCAACTCACTCATCTGGCCGCAAATTGCGGCCAGAATGAATATTCCGGTGGCCTGGGTAGGGGAGTGGGCTCCCAGGTTTGGTGTGTGCACTATATACCCCCCATACATGCTACAGTAAAATCTAGTTTTGCTCTGAAACATCTCGGGTAGTAGCAGATCCTACAGAGCCTTAAATCAAGTTAAAATCCACACTTTTTGCACTAAAATGGAACTTTATGGTATTTCTGTGCAAACTGAAACAGACCTGGCCTAAAATAGCTCTAATAACACATAATAGAGCTAACCAAGCTAACAAAACCCTAATCTAACATATGAATCACAAATATCCTTTAATATCACTAAAAATGCACAAAAATGAGATTTTTGCTAAAGAATACTACAAGTTTATGGAAAAGGAGTGCTGACATGAGTTAATACCTTCAAAAGACCCTATGAAACACCAAAAATCCCAGCTCTAACATCAAGTGTGCAGATTCGCCTTCAAACACCTCAAAAAGCTCACTTTTCCATGGTTTTGTGATGAAAATGTGTTGATTTGTGTAGGTTTTGTGTAGGGATAAAAAGGAAATGAAAGAGGAGAAGAAAAGATGGGGTTTTTCCTGCTGGAATTCTGCAGAAAGCTGAAGTGAGGAGAAGAGAGAGAGAAGAGAGGGAAATAGGGTCAAAAGTCAATCCTCTTACCTAACACCATGCTCTCAATTGTTTATTTGGATTTTGAATTCTAAAAAAAAGGTTTTGTTTTGATTAAAAATGGTGGGGAATTAAAATGAACCATGCAACAAAAGAATGGTTAACATGCTATACCAAAAACCCTAAGTCACAAATGCTAAGTGTGCAAGTATACACTACAAAAATGGAAAATTTTCCAATTAGGGTAAACCCGACTAAAATAACTAATAATCCTATGAACACATATAAAATAACACGCACAATTACTAATTATCACGAAAAACATTCTAACGGAAATTTCAAAGTGTTACAAGGATCCCACATATGTAATTTGTTACATAGGCTACAGATAGGTAGAGAACTGAGAACGGGTGATAAGTTTTATCAGATAGAAACGGTGCAAGTGTTGCAGCCAAATCTGTTGGTAGTTATCACCCTGTATTACCAGAATACATTGATTCTGAACGAATGTTATTAGATACCGAACCTGATATACAACATCATATCAGTCTCTTTATTAGTAAAGAAGGATATAATTTTGTATTGTTGGATAATGTTTTGAACATTTCCTATATCAAGAGTTGATCGGTTCAGGAACGTTATCTAAAAGCATTGACGTTCTAAATCAAACTACAGTTCTTAGTATACAGAACACACACAAGAGGAAGAGTTCAGAATTGAACGAATCCTTCTTGAGGTATTGTAGACTAGGCCATATTAATGTGACCCGACTAGCTGAAGTTACATAAGATGCATATTTAAATTAGTTTGAATTTACATCTTGTAAAACTTGCCAGTCATGTCACAGAGATAAAATGACCATAGCTCTGTTTATAGGAAACAGAGAAAGAATTAGTGAACTCTTAGGATGATACATGTTGATGTATGAAGGTCCCCTGTCTACACATGCCAAGACCGGTTCTTTGTACTTCATTACATTGTCTGATGATCTCTCAAGATTCAGACATATGTTCCTGTTGAAACACAAGTCCGAAGATTTTGAGATATTCACAGAATATAAGTTAGAAGTAGAGAATCAAAACGGGTATAAGTATTATGTCCTTTGATGTGATCAGGGAGGAGAATACTTAAGCATGGGATTCCTGGACTATTCTAAAGGAGAATGAGATTCTCTCTCAGCATTACTCCTCCGTATACACCACAGCACGTCGATGTATCGGGGCGGAGCAACCACACCCTATTTGATATGGTGCGCTCTATGATGAGTACTATTGAGTTTCCTATTTCCTTAAAGGAAGTTATGCACTTGAGAAGTTGCATACCTATTGAATAGGGTTCCGATCAAATCAGTTGCCTACTGATCAGTCGAAAATATTGTATATTTTAACCGGCAATTTCCTCATCATTTGCATTCATATAGAAGTGTTCGGCATTCATATTCTACATATTAGCAAATCTATCACAGAATATCAGATTTCATGTGTTAGACTTTTAAACCGACACTTTAAAGGAAATTAACCACATTTCATGGCATCGCATCATTTCTGTATTTGCGCAACACTTGTCTTGAGTCTGTGCAGGAAAATACGGAAGAAAAACCAAAGAGCTGATCAAAAATTACGCCAACTCCAAGTTTTGAGATCTGGTAGCAATCCAAAAGGAGAAATATAATTCAACATATCAAAGAAAGGCCCACAACTCAGGCCCAACAAGCACCAGAGAGCCAGAGCCCCAACTCCTCAAAAGAGCCGCGGAACCGCGGCGGGAGCCGGCTTGCGCCGCGGTTCCGCGGCGGTTTAGTCAGATCATCATTCCAATTTTGCATCATTATTCCTATCTCAGTGGCTACAGCTCAGAATGATATGTCAAATTCCAGAATTCTCTCGAAGGTTCTACCAGATCAGCAAAGAAGATTAAGCAAGGCTAATCTCAATTAAGCTCCTAACTAACCTCTTCTAGAAGCCCCCTCCTAACTAATCACATCTAGAAGCTTCTCCTCTAACTAACTTTTGGAGGGAAATTCAAATTTCCTCAACAAACTTTAGGAGGGAAACTTAGAATTTGAAATCCTAGATCTAGGGTTTAGATGTCTATAAATAGGAACCTAGACCTAGGGTTAAAGGCTAATCAATCTTTAGGTAATCAATTTTAGTTAATCTTTACCTCTTTCTTCATCTTCTTCCACAAGTCTAGTGACAAGGCTTGTGCGAAACCCTAACCCTAACCCTAATTCCACTCCAAATTCAAGATCTTGAGTACCAATCAAGCGAGAAGCCTTCAACCTTTTAGGAGCCGAGCCGATCTTCAATCGGGCAAGTGATCCAAGCCGATCCGCGACTCACGGAGAAGAGCGAAGCTAAATCGACGATCGAGTTCTTCATCTTGTAGTTCTTGAGCGAATGTAACAAAATTGTTGATATAAATAAAAGGTGAAATTCTTTTATCTTGCTTTCTTTTAATTCTTGCATCATGATTAGATCTCAATTTGTAATTGTTGTTCTTATTGTGATGTTTGAGTAAAACTCCGCTCGTTAAGGAGCCGAGACGATTAATAGAATGATGATGTAATAAATCTTTAAACGATTCTTGAGTTCTACGAGTTTTGTAAACCCTAGCAAGTTCAAGAATCGATGACCTAGTTTCGTTGCGATGCTTTCTTGATTATGATCGCTCGAAATTAGGGATCTACGATCGTTTCTTGAATTTACTAGAGGCTAGAATATGAATGATATCGATGAAGGAACAAGGGATAAGATGAAACCCTAGTTTCACTAGAAATCCCTAATTCTTGTCGATCATCATCGATCTAGTATCAATTCATCGAAGGATAAGAATATGTCATCTTGAGATTACATCACATCTATAAATCCGATCGATTCCTACGAGCTACATTTCGATTCTTGAGATTTGGTTTGGAAAAATCAACAAACTATCAATTCTTGATTCTATCTTTTTCTTGTTATTAGATCTATGTTTTCTAATTCTTGAACTTCAACTATAAATCTTGAATTGTTTTGTTTTCTTTTCATTAAAGTTTCGACTCATCTAATTAAAAAGACGAACGATTACGCTGTCCCTGTGGACGATCTGCACTCACTTACAATCTACATCCGACACCGTAGTTGATTGCAGTCAAATATAATTCTTTGATTGTGATTCTATTCATTTTCTAAAACGACACACAAAGAAACGATCAATCAAATGGCGCCGTTGCCGGGGTCTATTTGATTCGATTTACACAAACGAGAATTTCTATTCAATCAAATGGCGCCGTTGCCGGGGATGGTGCGCTAATTGTTCGTATTTTGAAATTTGAGTTGAAAAATTTATTCCATTATAATTTTTAGATCTAAACTCGCACAAACCCTAATACGTGTGTTGTGTTTTGATTGCGAGGAAATCTGGAATCATTGGAGCTTGGATAAAATTTTTGTGAATATTCCAGAGAGCTAAAGGGAGCAACAGGAGCATTGTGATAAAAAATTTTGCAGAGATCTCTTCACACAACCGCGATTCCGCGGCAAACACCTACCAAACGCGGCGGTTCCGCGGCCCCCTTGTTGATTCACTGCACCAATTTTGCTCAGTAACTCTCTGTACTTTCTTATCTCTTACCTCATCTGCTCCAATTAACAATTTTCTGCAGGTTTCTTTGCAAATAATCGCAGCGCACAAAAGCAAAATAAAAATTTGTGCGTGTTTTTTATTTTTGGTTGTTTGCATATTAATACGGAATTTAAGGGGCACGACCAAATTCAAATTAGGTGGGGAGTTCATTACCCTTCCTAGGCCCCGAAAATCGTAAAACTTGCATCCACATTTACCCTCATTAATTAAAAAATATCTAGAGATGACTCTAAGGACCGTTGCGCTCAATTAGGACAGAAGAGGGCCGTGGGTAATTCATTGCTTATCCGCGTTTTCTTGTGGTGTCTAAGGTGAGTGTGTCTAAGGCTAGTGGTTTTTAATTAGGCCCACTACTTACGTAGTGGAGTACCTTCCCACTTACCTGGCACTTATCCGGCCACAGGGGGACAAAGAGGCAGTGGAGGATTTATCCTGCGACTTGTCTTTTGGCAGTTAGGAGCGGTCTAGAGTTTGACCTAGGTGACCACTAGATTCTAGGGTTTTGTGTGCTGCATTTGTTGTGTTGCATCATATTTTCAAAAATCCGTCCACTTTTCAAAACAAACACCGCATTCATATCATTCCCCTAATTATAAATTCACGCTGCCACTTGTACTAACCCTTTTTAGTGCAAGATAGGCTGGACACGGGTTTCTAGTGCCCGTTAGTCCGCGTTTCCTTTTGATCGACCCTAAAGTCAGTATTTCTACACTTACCTTTTCTTTACCCACCACCACACCCACATCGATGGATCCACCTCCATCGAACTTCTTTTCCACTACTCTGCCGCCGTCCGTTGGTGCGCAGAATCCACCTCGCATCTCTCTCCAAGAGAGATGCTATCCTACACGAAGCCCATTTCCACCTGTCTTTCCATTCCACCAGCCAACGGGGAAAATTTTCAAATAAAACCCCAATACATCAACCTTCTACCAAAATTTCACGGTCTCGAGTCTGAGGACGCATACGTGTTTATCACGAAATTTGAAAATGTATGCGCAATGATGGGTACCTCACAGTTGTCTGTGGATGCTTTGCGTCTTCGTCTTCTCCCATTTACCTTGTGCGATTTAGCCAAGAAGTGGCTATATAACACTACCGCACATTCCATTTCAAATTGGGACGAATTCGTCAAAGCATTCCTTAAGAAATTCTACCCACATCAAAAGACAGCTCGAGTCCGTAGCGAAATCTATCAATTCACCCAGCTTCCAAATGAAACATTTTCAATATGTCTTGACCGCTTCAAGGATATGTTAGTCCAATGTCCACATCACGGCATCCCGAGATGGGAACTGTGTCGAATCATTTATGAGGGCATTACTCCTTACACAAGACAGACCCTTGAATCCATGTGTCAAGGCAACTTCATGACTAAAGATGATGGGGAAGCCTGGAATTTTTTAGAAAATTTCGCTGAAAAATCTTTACAGTGGGAGGGTGTGAGTCAATCGTCTAGGGATGGCAATGATATTTCCATAGGAGTTAGAGCTGACATTGCAGCTATACACAAGAAACTCGAGACTATGGAAAATAAATTTTTAGCTGCCACCCTAAATCAAATGTCACTCTCCAAAACTGTATGTGGCTGCTGTTCTGATCCGTCTCACTTGACGAAAGAATGTCCGTTTCAAGGTCATGAGCATACCAATGCCGCATTTCAAAGACCTGGAAACGATCCATCTTCCTCCACATATGATCAGGGTTGGAGGAATCACCCTAACTTTGCTTGGAACCAATCACAATCTCAAAACACGGTTCCAACCCAAAACAATTTCCAAAGGGTCCCTCCACCACAACAGCACCCACAACTTCAATTGAGTCAGCACCCCTTCCAAGTACAAAACTTTCAAAATCCGGCCAACACTTTTGCACCGTCTAGTCCTTTCCAATTGACCGGTATAGATAATACCTCTGCACTAGCACAAACCTTGGATACTTTCATGAAACAATCCATCCAAGGGACGGCAAGTTTGCAATCTTCCATCGAGAATGTGATGAAGATCATTATCTTTCAAAATGAGAATATCAAATCGATGGAAGAACAAATTGCACAACTAAAAGCCGAAATGAGTGCAAGAGAGAAAGGGAAACTTCCCGCTCAACCTTTACCCAATCCTGGCTATTCACATCATGTGGATGCACTCACGTTGAGATCTGGAAGAGTGCTTGACAATCACCTTGGGGAAGAGTTTGATGACACAGATAAATCAAATAATAACACCCCGGCTGAGACCTTTCCTCACACACACACTTCTAGTTCTGATCCTTGTTCTTCTACCCCACCATCTTCTTCCGAGCCTATTCTTCATTTCCCAAAAGGCTCGCCACTTCAACCCACCTCTTTTACTCCTCCACGGACGATCCCCACTTCTATTTTGGGATCAGTTCCACACACACTTCCTTCTCCTATGATGGACCCAGCGCTTATTGCTAAAGCACCTTATCCTAATCGGTTAAGGGCTAACACACCGATTCCACAGATGGAGAAGATTATGAACATTTTTAAGCAAGTAAACACCAACATCCCTCTCCTAGATGCCATCCAACAAGTTCCGTCCTATGCGAAAACTCTTAAGAACTTGTGCACTAGGAAGAGGAAGACTCAAGCGCCCAAGAAGATATTCATGGAAAAGACAATAGACACGGCTTTCCCCCAACAATTACCGAGGAAACGTAAGGATCCAGGATATCCTACTATTTCCGTTTCTATTAGGGAAAAACACATCAACCGTGCTCTACTAGACCTTGGCGCTAGTGTTAACTTGCTTCCATATTCAGTTTATGAGCAATTATGAATCGGAGAGTTGAAGCCAACCAATTGCACTCTCCAGATGGCTGACCGATCAATCACCAAACCTAGGGGTGAACTGGAGGATGTGTTAATAAAAATCGGGGAATTCATATTCCCTGTGGACTTTATTGTAATTGATACACAGCCTGTAGCGAACCCACGGAATCAAATTCCGGTGATTTTAGGTCGCCCATTTTTGACCACTTCCAATGCTATCATCAACTGTCGTAATGGTTCTATGACCCTATCTTTTGGGAATAGGTCAATAGAGCTGAACATTTACAAGTTGGGAAGTGTACCCTCCGAACCTATTGCTCAGGTATGTTCTGTCGACTTAATGGATGTCGACAGCAGCGAATTTGATGATCCTCCTGATATCGATCTTGACTCTTTTCATATGTTATTGTTTGACCCAACTATATATCATACACATACGGACTCTTCCACCGAGATGTCCGGGTCAACAATTAACACTGATTATGAACCATTCTTAGAGTCTGAAGATCACCCCGCACTTTGTGACGATATTATTCACTGGGGTATTGATGGAACTTTTGAGGAAATCTTCGCTGATGAACTCGCATTTTTGAATGACACGGGTGTTGAGATGAATCATCTCCCAATCAATGAAATTGAACCTCCACCCCTTTTTATGAACTGTAAAAAGAATGCGAGTAATCCATCACATACACTGCATCGTCTCTCCAAAATGAGACGCACACACATTCTATTCCACCACTTAACCTTTCCCCACTTCTTCTTCCACCAACCCGAGCACTGCATTGATAAAATTTTCGAATGGTTGGTGTTGACGTTCGGTCTTTGCAAAGCTTGGCATCGACCAATGATTTTTGACCCCCACTTGTGATTTTCAAAGCTTAACATTGCATAACTCAAGTTTGGGGGGTACATTTTTCTGGCTATTGAAAAGAAAATTTTTACAAAATGATGAGCCAAAAATAAGTTTGGGGGAGGATCTTCACTTAAATATTTTGCCCCCACTAATAAATTCCTCCCAAGCTTACAGGTTTTTCGAGACTTAGCGGAAGGCAACAGTGAGGACACTGTTGAAAACAAGTTTGGGGGAGGTTTGTGCTTATTTTCGCATCATTTGCATCATACTTTGCATAAGCACAAAACATTTTTTGAAAACCAAAAAAAATTTAAAAATTTTCAAAATATAAAAATATTTATTGTACATAAATAAGATAATAAAAGTTTAGATAGTGAAAAATTGCATCCATGAGATTAGAAAAATTTAAGAAAACCAAGAAAATTAGAAGTTTTCTTATATGAACTAGTAATAAGTAGTTATGAGCCGTTGTCCCAAGGGTTAGTAAGATGAAAGACGTCACTAATCTGAGGATAAAAATAAGTCTGAAAAATAGTTTCTATTCTGGAAGCCAAACATTTTGAACGTTGATACCGTGCTATTCGCACTTACACACGTCTTAAAGCCTGGGATAGTAGAGGATACCTTGAAATGCTCTTGTCTTAAAGCCAAAAGTATGAAGGAAATAAAAAAAATGAATAAAATATAAAGTGGTGAGAAAAATGGACACTGGTTTTGTTATTACCGAAGGCAATAAAAAAATGTATAGCGAGGGTGCTTTTTCACCTAGTGCCCTAAGGCCAACTGGTCTGGGAGTCACTGCTATGCCTGAGGTGGTGCAAGACGAGGAAAATGCACCAAATAAGCAAGCACATGAGTAATCGGTCGGTTAGTACCTCAAGAAGTATTAACGGTCGCATGAAAGTGTGTGAAAAATTTCGTCTAAATATTCATCAATTAAAAAGTACTGAGGCTGATGGACACGAGTATGATAGCTTGAATTGAATTCTCCGGGTGTAGGGATGTCCTTTACACACACGCAGGGTTATATGATCGATGTTTGGAAAACAGATAGGAATGAAGAATAAGACGATGTTTTATTGAGGGAGGACGTGATTTCTAACATCTTTTCATGACTATTAAGATAGGGCTCATGACAACCGAAAAGCTAGCTTAGTTGGAAACCCTAATTTTCGAGGCTTTTCTTTTACAAATTCTTGTCTTTAAATGTAATATTCATGATCTTCCTTTTATTATTGGATTTTGTGGGTGCAATCCGCTGAAAACCCTCAGGAGACAACACTCCTCCTACTAGGGACACCTAGAGGTTTAAAGGCTTGTTGCACATGCTCAGTGCAATCGTGTTGCCTACGAAAGTGTGCTAATTAGTTTTTCTCTTTCTTTATTTTCTCCTTCTCTTTTTAATAAAACATTCGCTCGAGACGATCGAAATTAAGTTTGGGGGTATTTGATCAGCCGAAAATATTGTATATTTTAACCGGCAATTTCCTCATCATTTGCATTCATATAGAAGTGTTCGGCATTCATATTCTACATATTAGCAAATCTATCACAGAATATCAGATTTCATGTGTTAGACTTTTAAACCGACACTTTAAAGGAAATTAACCACATTTCATGGCATCGCATCATTTCTGTATTTGCGCAACACTTGTCTTGAGTCTGTGCAGGAAAATACGGAAGAAAAACCAAAGAGCTGATCAAAAATTACGCCAACTCCAAGTTTTGAGATCTGGTAGCAATCCAAAAGGAGAAATATAATTCAACATATCAAAGAAAGGCCCACAACTCAGGCCCAACAAGCACCAGAGAGCCAGAGCCCCAACTCCTCAAAAGAGCCGCGGAACCGCGGCGAGAGCCAGCTTGCGCCGCGGTTCCGCGGCGGTTTAATCAGATCATCATTCCAATTTTGCATCATTATTCCTATCTCAGTGGCTACAGGTCAGAATGATATGTCAAATTCCAGAATTCTCTCGAAGGTTCTACCAGATCAGCAAAGAAGATTAAGCAAGGCTAATCTCAATTAAGCTCCTAACTAACCTCTTCTAGAAGCCCCCTCCTAACTAATCACATCTAGAAGCTTCTCCTCTAACTAACTTTTGGAGGGAAATTCAAATTTCCTCAACAAACTTTAGGAGGGAAACTTAGAATTTGAAATCCTAGATCTAGGGTTTAGATGTCTATAAATAGGAACCTAGACCTAGGGTTAAAGGCTAATCAATCTTTAGGTAATCAATTTTAGTTAATCTTTACCTCTTTCTTCATCTTCTTCCACAAGTATAGTGACAAGGCTTGTGCGAAACCCTAACCCCAATTCCACTCCAAATTCAAGATCTTGAGTACCAATCAAGCGAGAAGCCTTCAACCTTTTAGGAGCCGAGCCGATCTTCAATCGGGCAAGTGATCCAAGCCGATCCGCGACTCACGGAGACGAGCGAAGCCAAATCGACGATCGAGTTCTTCATCTTGTAGTTCTTGAGCGAATGTAACAAAATTGTTGATATAAATAAAAGGTGAAATTCTTTTATCTTGCTTTCTTTTAATTCTTGCATCATGATTAGATCTCAATTTGTAATTGTTGTTCTTGTTGTGATGTTTGAGTAAAACTCCGCTCGTTAAGGAGCCGAGACGATTAATAGAATGATGATGTAATAAATATTTAAACGATTCTTGAGTTCTACGAGTTTTGTAAACCCTAGCAAGTTCAAGAATCGATGACCTAGTTTCGTTGCGATGCTTTCTTGATTATGATCGCTCGAAATTAGGGATCTACGATCGTTTCTTGAATTTACTAGAGGCTAGAATATGAATGATATCGATGAAGGAACAAGGGATAAGATGAAACCCTAGTTTCACTAGAAATCCCTAATTCTTGTCGATCATCATCGATCTAGTATCAATTCATTGAAGGATAAGAATACGTCATCTTGAGATTACATCACATCTATAGATCCGATCGATTCCTACGAGCTACATTTCGATTCTTGAGATTTGGTTTGGAAAAATCAACAAACTATCAATTCTTGATTCTATCTTTTTCTTGTTATTAGATCTATGTTTTCTAATTCTTGAACTTCAACTATAAATCTTGAATTGTTTTGTTTTCTTTTCATTAAAGTTTCGACTCATCTAATTAAAAAGACGAACGATTACACTGTCCCTGTGGACGATCCGCACTCACTTACAATCTACATCCGACACCGTAGTTGATTGCGGTCAAATATAATTCTTTGATTGTGATTCTATTCATTTTCTAAAACGACACACAAAAAAACGATCAATCACCTACCATTTCATATGAGATATGGAAAGGGAAGAGCCCATATCTTAAGTTTGTTAAGATTTTGGGGTTGTCCAGCCTATGTCTAAAAGCATAATCCGGACAAGCTCGAGGCAAATTCAGTTCCGTGGAAGTTTGTTGGATATCTCAAGCATACGCAAGGAAATATCTTCTACCAAACCGAGGAACAAAAGATGTTTTGTTTCTCAGCATGCCACCTTTGTGAAAGGGAATTTCTTGTGAAGAAATTAGTTGACATGAGGTAGAACTGGAAGGAGTTCCAGCTATACAAACTGCAGCTGATGATTTGGTTGAACCAAAGGATTCAATAGTTTCTAACGATCCTCAGCCTCTCCACCGATCTAGTAGGGTTCCTCACCCACCTGAGAGATACTTCGGTTTCTCTATGACAGTGGGAGCGAGGAATGCATCATGAGATGATGACCCAACTAGTTTCGAGTTGGCCATCAGGAGTGGGACTCTGTAAGAATGGCTGGATGCTTAGCGATCTGAGATGAAATCCTTATACACCAACAAAGTATGGACTTTGGTTGCCTTATCTGAAGGGTTAAATCCCCATCAGGAGCAAGTATATCTTGAGAAGATTACATCGTGTACATGGAAAAGTTGAGACTTTCAAAGCTAGACTTGTTAAAGGTTTGCATCATAGACCAGTTGTGGCTAATGATGAAACTTTTTCTAGGGCCTATGCTTAAGTCCATCCAGATCCTACTTGTCACGGCTACATACCATGACTACGATATCTGGCGGTTGGGTGTCATGACTGCTTTTCTAAATGATGTTTTAGAAGAGAGAGTCTATAAGTACACAGTCAGAGGGCTTCGTAGACAGTGGGAGCAGCGGAAATGTGTGCAAGATGTTTTATATGATAAAGCAGGCATCGCGGAGTTGGAACGTATGTTTTGATGTGTTAGTCAAAGAGTTTGACATCATCAAAATGGTAGATGAACCTTGTATATACAAAAAGGTAGTAGAGAGTATGGTGGAGATCTTCGTAGAGTACGTGGATAACATACTCTTGATAGGAAAGGAGTTTCCTATGCTACGCTCGATCAATCTCCGCTTATCACAATGATTCTCCACATAGGATCAAAGTGATACCTCCTAAATCCTGAGTTATGATCTATGAGATAGATGTAATTGGATGTTAGGATTCTCACTAGTTGTAGTGAGATGGTATCAATCGATACTGGGGAGAATCACTGGAAAGATTCCAGAGTGATAAGGATGACTGAAAGTCGGTCACAGGCATTGTCTTTACTCTCAGTAGAGGGACGGTATGTTGGAAGAGTTCCAAGACAGATACCGTGGCATACTAGACGATAAAGGCTAGATACATCGCTACCAAAGATACTACCAAAGAGGCAGTCTGGGTGTATATTAGTTCATGAGATGAACTTCGTTCCTACCATTGTGTGACAATGGAGTTGTGGCTTATGCCAAGGAACGCCCGTCCCATCAGTGATCCAGACATATTCTAAGGCAGTGTCACCTGATCATGGAGATGGTTGATCTCCAGGGGATCGAGGTCAGGAGAGTAGACTCAGAGGACAACACGGCGGATCCACTCACAAAGGCTCTTTCCCAGAGAGAGACTTTTATGAGATGGTTGAGTATGAGATACTACAACCACTGTTATCAGATGGCCCTAGTGCAAGTGGGAGATTGTTAGTTATATGTATGCCCTAGAGGCCATTACTATATATGAGATGTATATTGTAGTGGATGCTTGGACATATATAGGGAGGACTTTCTTGCTCGACATGATAGTATGCTATCTGGTCACTCTTTACCTTAACGTGTACACTGATTGTCTCTCTGTTACATGTTGGTAAAGCCCTAAGGATGTGTACTTGACTACCTGGACTATGATGCGGATCATACTAGTGGGGATATGGTAGTCCATAAGTACATCCTTCAAGGTCCCTAGTCGTGGGTGTATCGAGACGGGGCATCGATATACCAAAGTAGACTAGCGTATACCTTCTCGACCCATGTAGATGGGCGATGGATGATCCCATATCCATTGGTGTTTGACATCAGAGATGATATACGGGTGCTCAGTAGAGACTGGGTACACTGGACGGACTCGCCGAGAACTCCCAGATGGTATTATACCTTACGTCAGATGGCAGTTCTCTGGTGACACTGGTACAGGTTAGTCTGTAGAGCCGAGATCGTCATAGAGTCTTGTGTGATTCCCACTGTGCTTTGATTTCCACCTTACCACGTCCATGAGGGCATGCAAAACGGTGGTTTTTGGGTACAGTCCCGAGTCACATGGAGGCAATGAGCGATGGGAGGGGTTTCGTCTCTCCCGGTATTGGGGGTTGATGTTGCGCTGTGCTCGATTGGCCATAACAGGGAAGTCCCTGGCCAGGGCTGGTTTAGAGATTTACTGGTAAGTGTTACCAGTAGTTTCTCGACCCGTTATGAGCCTCATATCGGCATGACTTATCGGTTATTGGGGTCTGACGTTTACCACCCCTAGACTTGATATGCGACATATCAGACGAGGAGACCGGACTGTACGGTAGTGTCACTGTCAGGCTTTTTGCAGGAGTTGGAGCGGGCTTGCTTGCTGATCTTCTGATCGCTTAATACCCGGGTAGCCGTTACGTCCAGCTAGTACCGCTGACGGCTTGTGGGTGCTTGATATGATCATCACCTACTGCCGGCGTATTGACGAGTCTTTAGAGTCCTACATAGAGGTTTTACTGGCTCAGGCAAAACGAAATAGGAGCGCATATGTGATATGTGCGGGACCGAGAATAATGCGTGTATGTGATACCGTATTCTATTCTCGCGACTATTGTATCGGCCGGTTATATGTGATATAGCCGGGTTATCGAATCAAGTGTTGATTCGATAAGTTGGTACATTTTGTGTTAATCGGTTATATGTGATATAACCGGATTATTAAGTCAAGTGTTGATTTAATAATTTAGTGTATAATTGTATATGTGATATACTAATTTACATTAACTAACATTGGTTCACTTAAGCATTTGTTTTTCTCACTTGTGCACAACTTAATATATATGTGATATATATTTATTTGTGTTCATATTGTATCATGGTTGTTGATACACTTGACATGGATGTATAAGACATACACCATTCTAATTTTAGTGGAGGGGTTTTTATATTTAAAGTAAATCTAAATTGATTGATATTTGTTAAGTGCATGAAGCTTGTAGAAGCTTTTAGTGCTTTGACAAATTCAACTCAATTTGTTTTATTTATGATATTAAGTTAACCCAACCATTAGAATTAGCCATGGTTATGTCTCTACATAAGTTAGTATATGATACTCACTCACCCATGGTTAGTATTCACTCTCTCTTGATTAGTTTTAATTCTCATTTTGATCTCATCTTCTTCCTCCTTCAAATTCTTTCTAGGGTTTGATAAAGAGAGAGAAACATTGTGAGAAAAGAAATTCTAAAGTGTACCCATTTCCTATTTCATCATCCTCTACTAGACTAGCACTTTAGTTTAGGGTGTTTGCTTCACTAATTCTTTAGTTGGTGAAGTAGAAGCTCGAGTTCGTACTCGACGTAGATCATCTTCGGCCTCGAAGACTTCAAGCAATACCGTTGCAATCTTCTCATGGAGTCGTCTGAGAGTCCAGGAGCACGATAATCGCAGTGAAGGGACTACTACAAGGAGCTTAAGAAGTGAAGGACCGATCTACAAAGGTTGTATTTCGTATTCACTTATTGATAATTGTTATTTACTAGCATGTGTTACCCTAATTATCTAGCAAAGATCTTGTTTAGAGTTATTCGGCACGGCTAAAATTTTAATCGGGCATGGTTGATGCCTTGTAGAACCTTCTTAGAGTGCCTAGTAACCCTACAAACCTTTGCCTTTCCCTTGACTCCCACCTTACCAACACCACCTCTCGGTTTGGTAGCGGCCTTCTTCTTCCTTCCTTTGGCCCTTGCCTTGGACCTGGAAGAGGAAGCACCACGAACAAACATAGTGGGTGTTTCCCTTGCCTTCTACAAGGTGCCCTCTGCACTCCTCAACATGTTAAGGAGTTCTGGAAGTTCAACTTCTTTACCTTAAATGTTGAAATTCAAGATAAACTGGACGTAGGTGGAAGGAAGGGACTGGAGAATCAAGTCTGTATACAGCTCGTTCTCTAATGTTGTCCCGAGGTCTGCGAGCTCTTCAATATAGCCAATCATCTTAAGGACATGTTCCCCTACAGATGATCCGACGGCCATCCTCGATTGAAACAAGTTCTTCGAGGTCTCGTATCTAGCTATACGAGATTGCTCTCCATACAGTTCCTTGGTATGGAGAAATATGGATTCTAGATCTATATTCTCGTGCCTCCTCTGATGTTCATTATTCATAGAGGCAAGCACGATGCACTTAGCCTTCGCGCAGTCTAACTCCCAAGTCTTGCGGATTTCCTTATCCGCGACACTGGATTCAGGACCTGGGACGGCAGGGGCCTCAGTAGTAAGGACATACCCTAATTTGTCATAGGTAATTTCCATCTTGACATTTCAGAACCAATCTTTATAGTTTAGCCCTGTCAAAATATTTTTATCTAATAATAATTTAAGGCATGTCATGTTCCGGGTCGCTGCAATTAGGAGAGAGAGAGAGAGGAAACACTTTAGCATGATGCTCTTGCAAGTTTAGAGTGGTTTTTAGTTTATCTAAACAGGATGGCTCCCACTGTTTCTCGAATCCTTCCTCAAACCATAAAAGAAGAACTAGTCAGGACTATTCTCACTGTGCAATACTTGCTTAACCGTTCAGCCAGGCCAGTGTCGGTACTTCGAGGGAGGTTTTACGACGCTTTCGCGAAGTTCCTTAATTAAATAACCTCTTTTCCCTGGGGGCGGGCCCCGCTGACACCTTTCTCGACACCTACTTGGTTTATAGTATTGATCGTTTAAGTGAAAGAATCTCCCGATGAGTAGCATATACTCACAGTAAGATTGGGATCCAAATATCATCGTGTGATAAAGCTGAAGGAATCCTACCAAAATTATCACACTCTAAATGGTATGCAACTCTAGCAAGTTTCAGTTTCTTTAGAAACTCCCGATATGGATTTCTGCCCCATGCTCTTATGACCTTGGCATTGGTCAAAATGTCATAAGTCACATGTCAAGTTCTACCCATCATTATCTTGTTAATTTGAACTCATCCGTACATACCCCCGACGTTGGCCAAATTGCAGTACGACTATCCCAAACCAACTCATCTATCTATGCAACAGATGAATACCCAGCAGCTACCAAACACTATGCCTTGGCGTTGGTCAAAATACATAGCTTGAATACTACTGAATACCCAAATGAAATGACGGAGGGCTACGAATGGTTTTGGCGAAACCGTGAACGTAGTGAACTTGATATGATCGAAGGAACCTGATAGCTTTTAAAAGGAGTGGTTTAAGCTCCGCAATTAAAAATCTGTTGTTTTAAAATAACCAAGTGGTTTCTTTTAAATTGTTCCAACGATTCAACTTTGGTTTATTTTCTTTGCATTAAAATAATGCGTCCCATCAATTAACCTATCATTGCAGAAAACAACGAAAATACAACGTCCTCTTATGCCATCCGCATTCGCCACTGGGCCCCGTCATTCACCCATTAGGTTACTTAACTAACGACAGAGCGGGGGTTGGGCTAGCGCGGATGCAAAACATAAGCAACGCCTACTAGATATCATATATAGATATTGTATATTCGTCAGACGCAATAATATGCATTCCAGATCACAGATGAACATATTGGATATTCTAGGAATCCGCATTCCCTTTGAGCCTGCAATGAAATACGGATTACACAGTCGTGATGAATAGCCAACCCCACCCTAGACCCCTATGGGTACGGCAAACTACCTGTCAAGTACCCGAAGTGAAGCGGTCTCCCTCAACGACGTGAGTAGGCCACTAAACACTTCAAAGTACCCGGTAGTTTGTGCACCCCACCTTGGGTCTATCCTAGAAGCAGAAAACAGTAAATGAAATAATACAACGGTGGCTACAACCTCAATCCGGATGTGCCCCGCAAAAGAATATTACAATAAATTACAATTTACATTTGAATGAAAGAAACACTCGTCTCACATCCCGGCTATTCATTCACGACAATCCAACAAGTTCACATTCACAAACCAGTAAAAACCATTACAGAAATGTCCAACCCCCTGCTAACCGACATACTAGCAGTTAGGGGAGGTTTACGAACACATTAATCACAACACAGATATAATCCAGTTAGCCAAAGTTCTTAGAATATCGATCAAGCAACACATATGAATCTACTCCAAACAATTCTCTGTGCACATAAAACCTGAGCAGAAACAAAACACCCCAGAAAACACAACATCAACACAGAAGAATAATTGAGCAAATTTGGGTTAACTCGGTGTCAACTCGGCCGCAGATCCGTGGCGGATAACTTGGATCGGCCGCGGTTCCACGGTGGTTTGGAAGAGTCACGATCCTAAATTTCTTCACAATTCTTAAAAAAACCCTGCTTGTATTTTTAAGGGTCCCTGAAAAAATTTTAAACCCCAATTTAAAATCGGAAGAAACTAGGTGAAAATGTCGTTTTTTCGGGATTATTTTGCGATCGAATTTCTAAAGACTTTGCTAACATGTTAGTTATGATTTAGCTAGGCTCTGATACCACTGTAAGTCGATGTTATACACCCCACAAGATGCGGGGAGGCGGAATAGGTAAAACAATCATTTTGTTCAAGGTAACATCGACTAACTTTACGGATCTTTGCTAAACCCTAACTAACAAACTATCTAGAAGTACTAAACTACTATGATAGATGATTATACCTCAAGATACTAGTCCTTCTTGTTCTTGTTGTTCACCCCCTCGTCGGCCTCCTCGATGTAATAGAAGATCCACCCAAGAGTTCCTTCTCCAAGCTTTAACCTCTAACTTGAGGTAACTAAGTGGCTAGGATTGCTAATCCAAGTGACATAGAAGATATAGAAGTGGATTAAGGATCTATTAGTCTTTCTAACCCTTGGGATCTCAACACATGAGAGGATTAGGGTTAGGTTGAAGAAGAGGAGAGCTTGAGGAGAGAGAGTGTGTATGTGAGAATGAAATGAAAATAATAACTCATTTGTATATATCATGAAGCATGATAATTATCTAATAAATCATATGAGATAATTACAACTATGCTTCATTTAATACATTAGGATGAATCATCTCATGAGTCATTAAAACAATTAATGTTTCATTAACTCATTTTGGATGAATCATCTCATGAGTCATTAAAACATTTAATACAAATAACACATAAGCTCTCCACCTGATTTAGTTTAATTCATAAATGAATTAAAACTAAATGAGTCACCTTTCTTCTAGAAGTTTCTCGACTAATTACGAGAATGCCTTTCCCATCCGTATTTACGAAAAACATGGATATACTGAGACTGCATAAATCCAATAATCCAATACTAGAATCTGGCTTAAACTAAAGCCCGCTAGTATAATCTGTCCGAACATCATACGTGCACAAGTACACGTATATGTCTGAACCCTGTCGTAAAACCATACGACATCTATATCGTTTCGCCTGAAGCAGGGAAACCCTCTGTGTGGGACTCTAAAGACTCGACACTACGCTGGCAGTGGGTTTAACCACAGCCCGCAAGCGGTACTAGCTGTACATAACGGTCCCCAGGTAGATGTCGATAAGAAGGCCGATGAGGAAACCCATCCGAACTCCTACTGAGTCTGATGTGACAATCTTCATACAGTCCGGTCTGTTCGTCTAAGACTATCGCATATCGGGCCTAGGGGCGGCAAGCGTCAGTCTCCTAAAAGCGGTATAAGTCGTGTTGGAGTGAAGCCCATCACACCTTGAGAAGCTACTGGAAAACCTACCAGTAAATCTCGCTTGCCCTGGACAAGGACCTTGCGTAATGGCTCTCCAAACACAGCGCGATATCAACTCCCAATACCGGGAAAGACGAATCCTATCTAACCGCCACTGCCTCCAAGTGCTTCGGGACTGCACCCAACTGCTACCTGTTTGCACGACTCAGTCGAGCCGTGGTAGGGTAGCAATCTAAGAACAGTGGGAACACACTCGAGGTGAAGCAGCAGTGTCAAGTCTACGGACTATGCTGTACTCATGTCACCTGGGAACTGTTAACTGACGACGGGTATAATACCAACCAACAGTTCCCTGTGAGTCCTGTCCGGTGTACCCGTAACCCAACGAGCACCTGCATACTATCTCCAGTACAATGTACTAATGGCTGTGGGACAGACCATCTCCCCTGCTGGGATGAGAAGCGTATACACTAGTCTACTCTGGAGTATCGATGCCCTGTCTCGATAATCCTATGACTAGGGACCTGAAAAAGGATGTGCTTGTAGACTACCGAGCCCCCACTAGTGGGACTGCCATCACAACGCTGGTAGTCAAGCAAGATCCTATGGGCTCTATCAATATGTATTCGCGATATGTTAAAAGAAACATATACACATATTAAGATAGATATAAACCAAGTAGCATACTACTATGTTGAGTAAGACTGTTAATACAACTGTGAATATCCCAAGCTTCCATTAAGTAATATACAAGCTAGTATGATACAATAATGCCCCCTAGGGCATATACACTAACAATCTCCCACTTGCACTAGGGCCATGTACTGGCGTATCGAAGACCTATCATCTCGAATACCCTCTCGAACTGTGTCTGAGGTAAGGCCTTTGTAAATGGATCTGCAGTGTTCTCCTCTATAGCAACTCTCCGGACCTCGATCTCCCTGATCAGGTGATACCGCCTTAAGGTGTGTCTGGACTTCTGATGGGACCTGGGTTCCTTCGCTAAAGCTATAGCGCCGTTGTTATCACAATACAGCGGTATTGGATTAACAATGGTAGGAACCACCTGAAGTTCTGTTATGAACTTCTTCATCCAGACTGCTTCTTTTGCGGCATCGCAAGTAGCGATATACTCCGCTTCCATCGTTGAGTCAGCAACAGTGTCCTGCTTGGAACTCTTCCAGCACACCGCCCTTCCATTGAGGGTAAAGACATAACCTGACATGGACTTGGAGTCATCCTTGTCACTCTGGAAGCTGGAGTCAGCAAAAGACTCGATCTTGAGGTCTTTTCCGCCGTAAACCAAGAACATATCCTTAGTCCTTCTCAGGTACTTGAGAATGTTCTTTACTGCTTTCCAGTGCTTCTCCCCTGGGTCTGACTGATACTGGCTTACCACACTAAGTGTATAAGCTACATCTGGTCTGGTGCACAACATCGCATACATTATAGAGCCTACCGCAGAAGCGTAGGGTATAATCGACATGCGATCCATTTCCAAATTAGTCTTGGGAGACAACTCTTGGGTGATTCCGTGACAAGCCGGTAAATTACCGCGCTTAGAATCTTCCATACTGAATCTTTTCAGTATAGTGTTGATATACCTGGACTGTGAAAGTCCCAACATTCTCTTAGATCTATCACGATAGATCTGGATCCCCAGAATATAAGAGGCATCACCCAGGTCTTTCATGGAGAACCTGTGTGATAAGAATCCTTTGACAGATTGTAGCATAGGAATGTTATTTTCTATCAAGAGAATGTCATCCACGTACAAGACGAGGAATACGACAGTTCGTGCTACAATTTTACTATATATACATGGTTCATCTGGATTTTTGATAAAGTCATATTCTTTGACCGTTTCATCAAAACAGATGTTCCAACTCCGTGATGCCTGCTTTAGTCCATAAATGGACTTAAGCAACTTGCACACTTTCCCGCTGCTCCCACTCTAATTGAAACCTTCTTGCTGATCCATATAGACGCACTCTTCTAAATTACCATTTAGAAAAGCCGTCTTTACGTCCATCTTCCAGATCTCATAATCATGGAAGGCAGCAATGGAAAGAAGGATCCGAATGGATTTGAGCATAGCCACTGGAGAAAAGGTTTCGTCATAGTTCAAACCAGGTTTTTGACGAAAACCCTTTGCAACAAGTCTAGCCTTATAGGATTCCACCTGTCCATCTACACCAATCTTCTTCCTGAAGATCCACTTTCATCCTATGGGTTTTACCCCATCTGGAGCAAAGTCCAAAGTCCATACGTTGTTGGTGTACATGGACTACATCTCGGTCCGCATTGCATCCAGCCATCTTACTGAGTCGCCGCTCTGGATGGCCTGCTGGAAGCTAGTGGGTGCATCATTATCAATGATGCAATCCTCTCTATCCTCATCTATGAGAAAACCGTAGTATCTCTCAGGCGGATGAGACGGCCTATTACTCCTGTGGAGGGGTGCTGGAATGTCCTGTTCTTCTGGAACTTCTGATTCTACCAAACTTTCAGTAGTAGTTTGTGGTTCTGGAATTTCTTCCAGTTCTATTGCGCTCTCACTTGTTTCCTTTTCTAAAAACTGCTGTTTTAGAAAATGGGTATTACGAGAAACAAAAACCTTTTGTTCCTCTGCGTAATAGAAAAAATACCCCTTGGAGTTCTTTGGATATCCCACAAACTTACACTGTACTGAGCGTGCCTCGAGTTTGTCCGCATGCTGCTTTTTAACAAAAGATGGACATCCCCATATCTTGAGATACTGAAGATAGGGTTTCTTCCCGCTCCACATCTGATATGGTGTGGTAGGCACAGTCTTGGTAGGAACCCTGTTCAAAAGATATGCAGCTGATTCTAGTGCATAACCCAGAAAGATCGTGGTAACTCAGCATTACTCATCATGGAACGTACCATATCCAATAGGGTTCGGTTCCTTCTCTCCGATACACCGTTATGCTGTGGAGTGTATGGAGGAGTAAACTGAGAGAGAATTCCTTTCTCTTTTAGGTAACCTAGGAACTCGGCACTTAAGTATTCACCACCTCGATCAGATCTCAGTGTCTTGATACTTTTGCCGGTTTGGTTTTCTAATTCATTCTTATATTCTCGGAATTTCTCAAAGGCCTCGGATTTATATTTCATCAAGAAAATGAATCCATACCTAGAGTAATCATCCGTAAAAGTAATGAAATATGAAAAACCGCCTCTTGCATGTGTAGACATTGGACCACATACATCGCTGTGTATGAGTCCTAAGAGCTCGCTCGCTCTTACTCCATGTCCAGTGAATGGAGTCTTTTTCATCTTTCCTTTAAGACATGATTGACAAGTGGCATAAGATTAATATTCGAACGAATCCAAATATCCTTCTCTATGTAACTTAGTTAACCTTGTCTCATTGATGTGACCCAGTCTACAATGCCATAAGAAAGCCTGATTTATATCTGGAGACTTTCTTTTTAGTGTGTTCTGGACATTGAAAATTTGTAATTGGTTTAACACGTATATACCGTTATCTAGTGTACCGGACCCAATCAAACCATGATTAAGGTGGATGTTAACAACATCGCTTACAAACGTGAAATCATAACTTTCTTTTGATAACAACGATACTGATATGATATTACACGTTAAACTAGGTACACAAAAACAGTTGCACAAAACCAAAATATGTCCACTCGTCAATCCAAGGTGATAATCCCCTACGGACACAGCATTCACGCCAGCTCCGTTAGCAACCTGGAGGGTCATATCACCAACCTTCAGCACTCTACAGTTTCTCAGTGCCTGCAATGAATTGCATATATGAGATCCTGATCCGGTATCCAATACCCAGGAAGTAGAGTTGATTGACAGACAATTTTCAATTACAAACACACCTGAAGCCGAAGCCACAACTTGCCTCGGGTCCTGGTTCTTGGCAATCCAAGCTTTGCAATCCTTCTTCCAATGGCCTTTCCTACGAAAGTGGAAGCACTCATCCTTTACCACTACTGGCACCACAACCTTTGCCTTTCCCTTAACTCCCACCTTACCAACACCACCTCTCGGTTTGGTAGCGGCCTTCTTCTTCCTTCCTTTGGCCCTTGCCTTGGACCTGGAAGAGGAAGCACCACGAACAAACATAGTGGGTGTTTCCCTTGCCTTCTGCAAGGTGCCCTCTGCACTCCTCAACATGTTAAGCAATTCTGGAAGTTCAACTTCTTTACCTTGAATGTTGAAATTCAAGATAAACTGGGCGTAGGTGGAAGGAAGGGACTAGAGAATCAAGTCTGTATACAGCTCGTTCTCTAATGTTGTCCCGAGGTCTGTGAGCTCTTCAATATAGCCAATCATCTTAAGGACATGTTCCCCTACAGATGATCCGACGGCCATCCTCGACTGAAACAAGTTCTTTGAGGTCTCGTATCTAGCTATACGAGATTGCTCTCCATACAGTTCCTTGGTGTGGAGAAATATGGATTCTAGATCCATATTCTCGTGCCTCCTCTGATGTTCATTATTCATAGAGGCAAGCACGATGCACTTGACCTTCGCACAGTCTAACTCCCAGGTCTTGTGGATTTCCTTATCCACGACACTGGATTCAGGACCTGAGACGGCAGGAGCCTTAGTAGTAAGGACATACCCCAATTTGTCATACGTAATTGCCATCTTGACATTCCGGAACCAATCTTTATAGTTTGGCCCTGTCAAAATATTTTTATCTAATAATAATTTAAGGCCTGTCATGTTCTGGGTCGCTGCAATTAGGAGAGAGAGAGGAAACACTTTAGCATGATGCTCTTGCAAGTTTAGAGTGGTTTCTAATTTATCTAAACATGACTTTAATCTGACGGTTGATAATACTAGCCGACTCAGGATTAAACCGGATTATTAAATCAAGTTTTGATATAATAATTTATATATATTTTTTTAATATATATATATATATATATATATATATATATATATATATATATATATATATATATTCTAGTATTATTATTCACTGTTCATTTTCTCTCTCTTGGCTATTCGTATTTTTATACGAGTTTGCATATATGTATTTCAATACGTATACCGGGTTGTATTCTGTATTTATACGGAATACTTTTTAAAAAGTGGACACCTCATTTGTGAATATTCATTTATGAATATTCAAAGAAATGGGGTGGAGGGTGGAGTGGCTTTGAGTATGGTTGTGAACATATAAAGAAAGATGGGCTTCATTTGTTTAAAGGAAAAGTTCTTGTGATATTTTTTTGGATTGCAGAAAAATTATTATGAAGCGATTCCGTTCTCTCACTCATTACACAACACTCAACTCATTTTTGTTATGACTACCTCTTCATCCTCCTCCTTCTCCTTCTTCATTTTCTTTCTTGAGCTTGAGTTTGAGAGTGAAAATGATAGTGGAAAATTCCTACACCCCCATTCTCCATTTCTAACAAGTTTGGAGCTTCGGTTGCTTCAGTAGGTGAAATTAGAGATTAGATCGGTTCTCTCGGGTGGATTATCTTCGGTAAGGACAGTCGCCTCTCAAACTTTTTACCGACGGCCTACAAGGAGCTTGGAGGGGTCTTCCACGATTTTGTGGACACTCATCAAAGGTTGTAGTCTGTAGTCCCTAAACCTTGCATGCTTTTTTCTAGTTTAGTGTTTGGAACTATCGCTAGGAATTAGTTTCTAGTACTCCCTATAAAATTTTTGTTTTTCGATTCCGCATTGGCCGCGGTTGTAGCGGCAAGGTCGCTAGGAACTTTCATAACCTTGACAATTTCGGTGATTTCAACTATACCTTAATTTATGTTACATGTTTTTTATAGACTTCCAAAATGGGTGCTGGAAAATGTTGGTTTTTTGACTATTTCCGCCCAAGTGATTGGACCGTTCGGATCGAATATGAATATAAACCCGAACCAAACCAAATAGGGTTTTATGCCTATATATAATGTATGCATGCCTAGGGTTTGCGACAATTGATTAAGAGCGAGGATCTTTGCCTCTTTCTTTAAAATTCCATCTTCTCCCTCTTTCTTATTCATCTTTGTGAGTTAGCTTGTGGGGTGATTACATGAGAATTTCTTGCCATCACGATGTGGTCATCTTCCAACCGTTGTTTTAAGAAGATCGTGACAAATAGCAGTAGAACATTCTTTCTTCAATCGATTGAGGTATTCTGTATACTTTATTTCCGCTACATTATAAGTTGTCGAATCTCATCTAGGAATTTCAAGATGATGGATTCATATTTAGATTATCAAAAGTAAACAGAAAAAATTGACAATATTAGAAAATGGTTTTTTGGGGGTACGGGAGATTCAGGAAGCACTTTCAAAATATTGGTAGATTGAAACATAGTTTGTAAAAGAAAAGAATACGGTGGTTTAGGAATTCTGAACCTGAAGGATTTTAATACTAGTCTTCTTGCAAAATGAGTGGAGGGTTCTGAACAACAACAATATGCTTTGGGTCATGTGTTGGAAATCTTATCATTCTGCTACAAAAAATTGGAGATTACTCAATACAGGAAATGATATGGTGTGGAAGAATATCACTCTTAATGAGGTTTTATTATCTATAAATTGTGGCTAGGTCTTGGGTAATGGCAAAACAATTCGGTTCTTCCTGGATCAGTGGATGGGAGAGATTTTTTTGAAGTCTAAATTTCCCAAAGTTTTTTATTCAATGATAAATAATGAAGTTGCTGTTGGAGAAATGGGATATCTGTTTTCAAATGGACGGCGGTGGAGGCTATTGAATTTTCGCTTACTTAATTATGAGTTGTGAATAATTGGAGAAACTTACTCAGAGAGCTTAATGGAATTGCACCAACAGAAAAGGAAGATGGTGTAGTGTGGAAACTAAATGATGATGGTAAATTTACGGTGCAAAAATTGTTATAAATTTTTAAACTTCGCAGGTCTTGAAGCTTCATGGTATAACTTTATTTGGAAATCGGTAGTTCCGTTGAAAATTAAAATATTTGCTTAGATTCTTCTCAACAGACGACTCTTGACAAGATCAGATATGACATGCAAAGGATCAGTAGGAAACTCATCTTGTGAATTTTGTAGTTCACACGAAAAAACAGACAACCGTCTTTTTTTGAAATGTCCTTTTAGTGTTGATATTTAAACAATTATGGCAAGAATGTTTGGGATTGCAAGATTACGCGACGAGATTGAGGAAATGGCCCTCGATTGGGACCCACCGAATTCGGAGGCTTCATAATGCTGGAATAATTTTTAAATAATTATTTGCTTTTGTTTGTTGAACAGAAAGAACTCGAAAATCTTTGACAACAAAGATTTATACTTACGCGATGTATTATTAAAGATCGAGTTTCTATTCAAATTATTGGTGGCGGAAGTATCTAGCAAAGTTAAAGACAAATTAAAATACACACGGAACTACTGCAACCTTCCGGAGGAGTTTTAGAACTTTTGATTTGTTTCTTTTATTTTGCTAATGGTAATTTTATGAACGATTTTGATGTAATTAAACTTTTTTTTTATCAATATACTATTGAGGTGTGCTATATCTCAACTTTTCATTAAAAAAAATGTAACATTCATCTCATCATATGAATTTTTGTCGAATAATTCCAACTTCCGATGTTTGGCCGCACCGGCAACATATATTGTTTTCAGTCAAGTCACCACGATATTAAAGAAAATCTCAAACATGCAGGACTGTAAAAATTAGATCTGACCATCAACAATGAAGAAAGAAATGAACACTGGATTTGATAAGGTTATTTTATCGTATCTTTCTTCCTTATCTGTACACAATCGTCTCTCTATGTATTTATTTGTCTTACAGAAACCTAATTTGCACACACTTATATACCTTGAATAGCCCATAACATCCTCAAAGTTCATTAAAATTATAAATTCTTCAAAGACTATGGTGAAGCATTCGGTCCTCTTTCAGTGTGCGGTACCTCTTGAAATACAAAACACCGTCTCAACAAAACACAGCCTTAAATTGCATGTTTATGCATTATTGTCGTTTGAATCTATAATAAAATTGGAGAAGAATAAAATTTACAAAAATGTTATGTAGTAATTAGGGCGCAACAGAGATGTCAAAGAACTCAAAGTAATTGATACGTATAATTAGAGCACTAAATATCCATGTTACATGAAGAGCCTTAGAAACTCGGTGGGTAAACCTATAAATGTCATAAAAATGGTGTGAACCCCAAGGTTTAGAAATATAAACCATTTTTATGACATTTATAGGTTAACCTACCCAGTTTTTATATATATAATGAAAAGCCATAGGGCAGTACCGGCTCCAGCAATTTTTTTTCGGTTTGTGATGGAAAATTTACTTTATTCCCTTGCATTTTAACGAAATTTACATTTGACCCTTTTCTCCTGGATTGTTTTGGGGAAAAATTAGCTTTTGCCCTGGCTATTTTAGAAAAAGTGTATTAGCTCCTTTCTCTTATACTTACACACTCACATTTATTTATATTCTGATTTACCATGACAGTTTAGTTTTCCATCTGTATCTTTATTAGGGATGTAAATGGATATGGATGGTTCGAATGGAATCTGTATTTGTATCCAATTTTTTTCAAATATGGATATAATTTTCATGTTCGATATCTACCCGTATCTCTGCTCGTGTCCGTCAACGATAACCAAATACGAATATTATATCTGTAACCAACTTTTTCGAATACAGAAGTTGTTTTCATTATCTTTATCCATATTGAAATGGATATGGTTACATCTATATCTGATATGTGGATCCCTTTACATCCTTAATTTTTATGCAAATATCTTAAAATTACTGATAACTGCATATAATTTAATGTTGATTACTTTCAAAAACAAAAGGTGAAAAAGCCACAGAAATCTGCATTATATATGATTATTCAGGTCGCATTGCATTGATTTATTCAGATTGTATACGATTGTATATCATGTACTATCAACACCGCTAAAGATTGACATATGATTTTGAGCTGCTATCCCGCATGAGAGGGGAATCCTGCCAGTTGCCTTATGTTACTTAAACCAATAGTTTTACCATTTTAATTGAAGTAATGTATTTGGCATTCATCATCTTGCTATTTTTTAATTAAAAGAGGGGAAAAGATGGATGTGTACAATTTTGATGTATTTTTTTTCCCAAACATAAATCCATATTATATGACCGACCATGAAGTCTAAGGCTGAAGCCTGCGATAGTGCCGTTACCAAAGCCTAGGGTTCGAGCTCAGGAAAAAACTTCTCTACAAACCCCTTGCAAGCCTTTGGACGGGTTTTGAGATTCGTGCAAATCTTTTTTGCGCACACACACTCTCTCTCTTCTTGCACGAATCTCAAAGCCCGTCCAAAGGCTTGCAAAGGGCTTGTGGATAAATTTCTGTACAAGCTCTTATAGAGAAGATTTTTCCTCCAGCTCCTTATATCATTCTTTTCTCAAAAATTTAAATTCAATTTAAATGATAAATGGATAGAGAAATTATCACTTTAACTCTTATCCATCCTGCCCATCATCCAAAATATAGAAAGAAAACATTCCATTAATGAGTTTTAATGCCTTCACGCTTATACCATGACTCCTTTATGATAAGCCACCCACCAAAAGTTTAAATGAGGCTACAAATTAATGAGCAGAAACCATGCAATTCGATGGGATGTACTACCCCAATTTAACCATGCCAACATTTATGGTTAGCTCTTCAACCACCACCACCTTTGTATTTAGGCATCAAGTTTGGCTGCAAGCAGTCCTGTAGACGAGTCAGAGCTGGTCGGTACCTGCATGTTTCAAATCTAGACCCATTTATTATTATGGAAACAAACGCGGCTATTTCCCCCAACGGTTATATACATAACGGAACCAGACTCAGAACTGTTAATAATTCGTTCGTCATACCCATTTACCCGAACTCATTTCCCTACTATTCAACTTTATAAGTGCAACACAATTACTAAGAAGCTCTGATAAAAATTTAATACATAGTCAAGTGGAAAAAAAGTTAATACACAATAAACTATCAATTATAACCATTGATCAAATGCGGAAATACTATAACTTGAAATCTATAATTAACAACATTCGAAATAATTTGAAGTTATAACATACAACCCATAATTTAAGAAATAAAATCTACAGCTAAAAAATAACTTGAAAACTAAATCCACCAACTACTAAGATTGCGATAGCTTTCAAGATTAGGGTTAGGGTTTTATATAAATTACTTATATATATAAAAGGTAACGGGATCGGGTCTAAATTGGCCCCAGCTGAAGAGGCCCAACCTCATCCATTATTAAGCCATTAAAGAGTTTGATCGGGTCGAGTATGGATACCGATGCTCTTATATAATATAATATTCATATTCATATAATTTGAAAGTAAAATATGGAGTATCATTACTAAATTGTAAACAAATAATTAGCTCGGATTATCATCCTAAAATAAGTAAGAAATGTTTCCCTGTCTGCCTTAAATATAGTCATTGGGCTCTTATGAACATTTTAAAAAAATAAAACATTAGCCATTGGGCTCTTATGAAAACAAAAAGGAGAGAGAGATCAAAGAACGCACATCTCAAGACTCATGCGGAGCATGCCTACTGAATCCTTCACCATGACCGTGATCTTTAGAGAAAGCAAACGCGCTAGAATGCAGTGAAAATAATATGATGATGGATTCTCTGGCCCAATACACACACGCTGTGTGCGGGTAATGATCCAATGATACGTTTTCTTATGTGAGACAAATGAGACGCGCTCTATAACACCCTACCCCGGTGTATTTTACCGATCCGGACCGTTCACCGTGATTTGCATGTCACGCATACCCTACATATCAATTTTCATGAGATTCCTAATCTCTTGCACATGTGATTAAGTGAACGAAAAATGAACGTCTCTCGTTAGTCTAGAAAATGATATCATCGATCGTGCGTGCTAAGAAAAATTGATACGTAGGATATGCGTGACATGCGGACCCTGTATATATTGTTTAAACACAAAATTCGAGTTTCAAAGTCTTGTTGCAGCTGCAGCTACTGAACTAATCTTATTCTGAAGAGTAAATGGGCCTTAGAGTGTCCTTATAGGTGTGATATGACATGAAATATTCGGGAGGGGGAGGGGTGTTATACCTTTCCCTGTTGAAGCCTACGAATTGGGGATAACCCGAACCTACGAATTGGGGATAACCCGAACCCGAATGCTTGATACCCGCATGGGCCCAAACGCAAAATCCGAAATAACAGAATGAATACTTCTCAATTGCATGACACGACTCCATATAAACCTTTTTAACTTGAGGCCAAATGTATGCACTCGTCTCTACCAAAAATGCCTCAATCTCATCTTGAACGACGGCTAACTTAGGCATCGGAGGAGGACCCTGAAGAGAATCTCTTGCCACGATAACCCCAACTATAAATTTATTGGTGCATCGAAGGTACTCTGCATGTTGTGCCGCATCAGGTTGCATCCTAAATTGAAGCATATATAAGATCTTTGCATTGGACTTATACATTGTGCTTTTACACTTAAGTGCTTCATTTTCTTTAGGTTTTGCACTTAAATGCAAAAACACCATGCAAACTCCACTCAATACATATCACATATGCTCCATTGTAGGGTGCACTTATAAAGGCAGTGTACCTTTACCCTACTTTGGATGCAAGGTGGTTGTTGAAATCAGTATACGGTTTCCATTGGTAAATGCGCAAATATGCAGGAGCCGCTTATCTAGTGACCATGACTTATAAGTGATACTTACAAGGTATTCATCGCATCGGTGATGTTTTAACTGTTTATATTAAATAGATTTTCTCTCTATTTTTACTAGGGGCATAAAACGTATCAAATACAAATCGAATATAGGTGCGGCGTTTTGAGACGGATTAAAATACGGCTATGGATAGTCACCAAAAATGAAAATTTCTATCTGTATTTGATAAAATTCGGATACAGATGCGGACATGAAATGAATAATGAAAAAGATATACTTAAAAAAGCCGAAAATTACAATTTTTGTTATCGGATATGAATACGGATGGGATATATGTATTACCATATCCATGTCTGATGACTATCGACCGATGCAGATTGTCATGGAAATGAAAATTACATCCGTATTTGATAAAGCTCGGACACTATCCAGACTCAGATTATCATCCCTAGTGTATACAAAACACATGACCATTCTAAATTAATAACCTCAAAAATCATCTCCCCACGCCTTTGGGCTAAAGCCCAACTTTATATTCTTAAGCTCACATATATAAGAATAAATGAAATTAGCTCAGGTAATGTTATTAGCTCAGGTAAAATGATTTTGAATCTGAGTCGGGTAATGTTATTAGCTCAGGTAACAAATCAGTCGCATATCAGAAATACATCACGCTGCTGCTAGTTGCTCCAAAAACTTATAATTCACTCGAGCTAGATATCGGATTGTATTTCAAGTAATTAAAGCTCCTTATGTTGAGCTCGCTTGATGAAACTAAAAATTATATGCAACAAATGTTTATTTCATGTGCACAGATCATTTTATTGCTATAATAGTTCGGAGTACAGAGAGAAAGGGCCCTCCAAATCCAGCTAACCATGAAATTATTCTCACTAATAAACTGTACATAAAATCATAAATGAAATCGTATCACTCGAACCTCAACACAAACATATCACACCTATACCACTAACAATAATAATATCAGTATGGCAAAATGAGTGTATCCCGCATATCTAGAACGATCGAACTATAGCGACAGAAATGATTGAGATGAACAGCCAAATTGAGGTCTTCGGAGCAAATGAATCTGAGAAATCACACGAGAATTTATATCCAATAAGCGTAAACATTGTTGCAAAATAATAATAATAATAATAGAAACATTGTTATGTAATCAAGTAAAAAATCGATTGATTTCCATTATACCTCCTGCAGATGAACTCCCGCTATCAGCTAGATTGGATGGAGGTGATGCGCTGGTCGAATTTGACAAATTGATGCCGAGGCTTACACAATCTGCCCCTATAGAACCTGTAATCGAAACATAATCAATTAGGCTAATTATATATCTACAACGAATCTAATTTTCATTAGGAAAAACTCCTTACAATCTGCATAACAAGGAAATGAAGAGGAATTGAAGAGGTTGCTGTAGCCATCATTGCATTCACATTTGTGCTCATATGGTGAAGAAGTTGTAGTGCATTTGCCTCCACCACAATAAGACCACAAGCATGCTATTGAAGAAAGAAAAATACAAGTCGGAATTTAAATGGCGCAATAATTATGTATTTATATATATAAAAATTTGGAGGGCTATAATTACGATCAAAGCTGGAGACGTTGGTTGGAGGCGATGGAGGTGGTGCAGGAGCAGGTGCCACTGAACTTTTTGAGCATGAGTAGTTGATGCTGCCTGGAAAAGAATAGCATATGAGAAGGTTTTTTAAAAACCTTATATTTAATAACATTTAATCGAAAAGCTTTATGGCGTATCTTATGATAGGATAACTTGATTGTTCCTGTTACTCCGCAAAGTACAAAAAGAATCAGAACTAAAGGCCAAGGTGGAAAATTTTCATTGCATCATATATAATAATAACATGCATATGTAAGAATATAAAATATATTACCTCAACCCTCATCATAACTTGGGAGTTTTGGTGCAGTGACAGGAACATTTAAAATGATATCCGAGCAATTTGGATTCAAATCCCAGCGAGCGCGTATTTAAATCGGATTATTAAAAACATTACCACTAGGTAAAACCCTAGGTTATGGCCCGTAAAAGAAAAGACGTTCAATTCACGGGTGCGTGTTGGAATATAAAATATATAACCCTCATCATAACTTCGGAGTTTTGGTGCAGTAAGACATTTAAGAACATATATATTTTATTGGATGAGTGATTGGGAAATTTTCTATTTGCTATCCAATTTTGTCTTTCAATTCTATTGGATGGGTAACTAATTAAAATTATGACTTTTTTGTCTTATCTACATATATCTCATTTTTTTCTATGGGCTTTTACTACATGGTCCCTCAAAACTTGGGTAATTACTAAAATCCCCTCTAAATACTTGATAATTACTATTTATTCTCCGAAAACCTTTAAATTGTTACTTTTTACTCTCCCTCCAAGATTTTCACTCAAATATAATGTCGTCGTTAGGAATCATTTAATACCTCCTCAATTACTTAGGACTTCAATCGAGAATTAATCATTTTTCCTATTTCAAAATTCTCTCCCCAATTACCCTCGGCTTCTCTCTCTTTGATTTAGATTTTTCACTTATCTTTAGCTTGCAAATTTGATCATATTCGCATTCCACTAGTGCATGGGAAGAGAAAGTTGAGAAAGAAAATCATGTTTTCATGACGAATTGAGTTTTGATAGACCAAATCCCTAAACCTAATTTTAATTTAGGACCGAACTTGGGGATTTTAGATGTAGGAGAAGGGTTTGGGGGTTTAAAACCCTATCCTCGACATCTCTCCGTTAAATACCTAAGGGAATGAAAGAAAAATAGTATTTTTAGCAAGTAAGGGACCTTTTAGTAATTATTTAGAGCTTTGGGAGAGTAGTAATTATCTAGAGTTTTGGGAGAGTAGTAATTATCAAGTATTGGGTTTTTTTTAGTGATTAGTCAAGTTTGAAAGACCATTTAGTAAAAAACCTTTCTTTTATTTAACATTAATCTTTCTTCTTTTTTATAAATTTAAATTCTTACTATAATTTAAATAAGGATATTTTCTTATTCTATTCATACAATGTAATAGTTTAAATTTAAATTAAAAACCAACAAACTCCATCTTTACTTTAGACTTTAAATTTAAAATTATTCTTTAAGTATGCTCATATCTTATTTATCAATAACTACCCCGCACAGATTAATCTGAACCAAGTCCGAACCGGAATTTTTCGGATCAACGAACCGCACTTAAATGCTCAACATGATATGAGATACAACTCCAACAATTTACACTAAGCTCGAACAATAATATTGAGCAACTAACTTTTGTGTACTCTGGTTGCATAAATGCATATTAATATCAAAATGTTCTATGTTAGCATATTATAACGGTGTCTTATATTTTCGCATCAAATTGTTTAACACGCTTATTAACCAAACCAACTTCAAGGCCTTATACTACAAAGTCTTCCACTCTGCCTTGCTCCCTACAAATGAGCCTTTTATATACAATGATATGTTTTTGTGAAATGTGAAAGAGACTATAAAGTAGACACTCTGCCTTGCTATATTTAAAAAAGCTTGGGATGCAAATATATCTTTTATTGATTATAATTATAACAATTGTTTCAAATATATAATAGACTGGGAAAAGAATAGACAAGTTTAAGAGTAGTAAATGCTCAACTCCATATAGTATAGGAGTCAAGAGGTCTATTACTATGTGTAATTAAACATTAAAAAATAGCGTGTCAATGGTTTTCTGTTTTTGAAAAAAGTGGGACAACGGCTCGCCTAATTTCTTTAAAAAAATAGAAAAAATTCAAAAAGGATGAAAATGAAGGTGAAGTAGTATCCAACGATTCGATATAAACTCAAAGCCTTTGTATCTAATAATTGAGATAAGTTCTCTTCGAATTAGAATACGGGTGTAATCTTTTGACTTAACTTATATGGCAAATTACATATTATACCATCAAACTTTTACGGTGCTCATAAAAAATTGTTAAACTAAAAAGTTGCTTTATACCCTATTAAGGCACCATAGCACTCTCTAAACGCTAGTCATGGAGGTTCGCATTAAAGTTTTGAGCTTGCCGGAGGTTATCTATAGGGATTTGAGAAAAGATATTTAAAGGATTTGATGCATGTATTTGGTCTTGAAATAAGTTCTAGGATAAAGGTTAATTTGATTTTCTCCTTATTATTGGATTTTTTTGATGGAGGGGTATTTCGAGATATAAGTTTATAAAGAACAGTCTAGGACTACTTTTTGATTCATATAGTCAAACGAGAGGCCCATGCTATCTTGACTAATGATTTCAAATGGATATTTTAGTTCAATTGGGTTTAATGTAAGTAATAAATTGTATGGTTTTTTAATATGCCTCCTCAAATTCTCTTTTATTTTTAAAATCTCCGTTTAATTACGAAATTTTTATATTCCTCCCTTAAATTGCTTTTAACTATTTCATATTGCTCTTTTACAACTTTTTATCCAAAAATTAACTTGTCATTATGTCAACGAATTTACCATACAGAGATTCGGTTAGCGTAAGAGAAGATTAATTTTTGGATAGGATATGTAAAATGAAGAAATATGATATGACAAGAGATTTAAGAAAGAAATCTGAAAATATTGAGATTAAAAGAAGATTAATTTTATTTTGATGGATTGTGTGCAATTTTTTTGAGGGCTGCTATTCTACTAGTGTATAAAAGAAGTAAGAAGAGCTGTAATTAGCAAGTGATTATAGCCTGCTCGTATAGGGTTAGAATCCTGGTTCCATACCTAGCTATAACATAATAGAGTTTGCAGTTTTTACATAGTTAATTACAATAAAATATATTCTATGGAATACAATAAAATATATTCTATGGAATGCCCTTCGTAATAAAATATTTGCGTAGAAATGTTAGAATTGCTTTTTTTAAAAAGAAAAATACATGGTTTAAACTTGGTTAAAAATGGTAGAATCCATGTTGTTAGAAAAAGATGTGTTTGCTACATTTTCTATATTGACACAAGTATTCTACATCAGATATGGACATTTTACATCGTCACATTATTCAAAGGAAGCCCTCCATACAAAATAGTTGCATACAAATCTTAGAATTGATTTTTTTAAACAAAGCATGATACTACCCTTCTTTTTACCTCAAATGAAATGAACAATACATCATTTAAACTTATAAAAAAATAGAAATTATAGAAATTATACTTTTCCTCCATGCACAAAAATTCTATAATAAAAAAGGTGTGTCTTCCGCATTTGACTTCTTCTAAATTTGAAATTATAGATTCATTCATTCCTTATACATGTTACCTAATATAGGTATACATGGATTACACATGAAAGTAACTTCCTAGTATTCAAAAGAGGTATCAATCACATATAGCATCCTTCGTGAATGCGTCATTTAGCACTTAGCACCCTTCATATGCTTTATTAGCACACAACACTTCTGGGGCCATATGACAATATGGCTTAAAGGATAAAATTTGACCTAGTAATTGACCTGCCTAAAGGCGTAAGGTGATGATTTAGAAAAGAAATTTCATCCCAATAATTGACCATCCAAGGGCATCACAAGCTCATAAACCAGTTGACATCTCACATCTAATAAGTGCTAGACGAGATGTGCAAAAGAGGGGTTTTTATTTTCTTGATAACAATGTTGTTATTTTCTTGATAACAATATCGCATCACTTTTCAATGTACTCATTATCGATAATATTTATGCTATATGCAATATAATTCTAAGAAGTGGTTATATGAGAGAGAGAGAGAGAGAGAGAGAGACTCACAATTCGGAACGACGCAAGGCAGGAACCTAAAACTGTCCCCTATGTGGAATTGGGTCCAACCAGGATTGCACTCACAAGCAAACCCAAATGTGTGGTTTGATGAGGCTTGGCATTTCCCCTTGCCACAGTCCACAATATCACATATACCATCTACACAAAAACATCAAAATAAATTTAATTCATGAGCCAACCCCCCCCCCCCCCCCAACCAACCCCCAACTAATATAACAATTCATCTCAAAGATTTAACAGAATCAAACCCTTTGAAAATGGATTGACTAGAAATAAGATGCGGGTGTGTCCCATGTCACCAAAACCACACTTTCCTCTTAGAATATTCTCTCAATAAAACAAGGCACACATGGGTTGAAGCATTAGGAATCAACATCATCCTTGTAAAACATTTTTGAATCCTTAATCTAGAATTGAAGTAAATCTATCAGGGTGATTGAACTAATTCAGAAATTAATCAAATGGATACAAAAAAGAACTGTTTTAAGGAGATCTTTGATGTTGAAAGAAGCCATTGAAGCTCCCCAACAAGGAAAGCCCACTTGAAAGGGAAAGGTTAAAAAAAAGGGCAACTTTGCTTGAAAACAAAGTGAGAGGCTACTTTTAAGAGCATCAAATGAAACCCATATTCTTGAAAATCAAACCTTAACCAAGAAGACCAAACAGATCAACTTAACTAGTGCTTAATTAAAATCTCATCAAAACCATTTAAGGAAATAACTTCAAACAAAATACTCTAATAAAGGAAGATTTAGAGATGAGAGTAGTACTCAAAACAGGAGAGAGCATAGGACTTAGGGGAGATAAAAAGCCTCCAACAGCTATTGATGGCAGCAAAGGAGAAATGACCAACAAAATGAGCAGAACCTTATTCCAAGCCATATCTCTATCTCACTTCAAAAGTTCAAATGATATGTGTGTGTGTGTGTGTGTGAGAGAGAGAGAGAGAGAGGTGGTGGTGGGGGTGGTGGTGGTGAGCTAATGGGCTACGGGTGGTTATTTAATGCTTGGTGAGGCTGGGACTGTTTTTCTATGATGACATCAATGGGGAATTGAAGGATTTGGTTGTGGTCACCATAGGTGATCAAAAAATTTGGAACTTTGACTAAATACTCTTTAATATTTTTCAAAGATATCCTTTGAAAGCCAAAGGGTTTTGTCATAGAAGCTTCCTTGGTCTTCAAGCCTAGTTTTACCATAGTCCCCATTGCCATTCCTTTCGCAATATGCCAATAGAAGCATCTTTATGGTTTTGTTTCACAAAGATTGCCACCATAATGTCTTATGGGTTGCATGGGCTCTACCAACTTTCTTAGAGCCTGTTAATAATAACCCATTAAATATCTCCATAAACTATAGATTATGTGTCAAAGTTTTATTATCCGATAAAATATTACCCGAATCTGGTCCATCAGTATACAAGTATCACCGAGGATGGGTTTTATCTGGTCCATCACCAGGTCAACCCGACCCATGGGTTCATGGGCTTACACAGCCCGTGGACAGGGACTTTTCATTAATTTTTCTAATCATGAGACTAAATATTTTATATTTAAATATTTAGCAAGAATACTACTAAAGACCCCCAATCAACTCAATCAATATGATTTTTCATCCATACAATATCTAAAATGTGTAGAACAACTTGGCAGAAGCAGATCGTCGGAAGAAAGTCTTATGAAAAAGTTCGTGAATTTGAAAAAACGCACACTCGTCCTAACTACCGGTCCGTGTTTTTTTAAAACGAGACTCTCAATCCACGACATATTTGAACGATCCGAACTGTTCAAGTTGATCATCCTACCTTCAACTCTATGTGTCAAAAATCAAAGAATTTAAAGACCTCTGACTTATGAATTAGATAGACTTTTATGTTGTTATATTGAAAGTCGTTCATTTTGCACTCATCCGATGCATGAGTTAGAGGTCTTCAAATCCTTTAATTTTGCATACACATATATTTGAGAGTAGGGTGATCAACTTGAACGATTCGAATCCTTAAAATATGTAGTGTATCGGGAGATCCCGTTTTTAAAAACGTGGACCGGTTTGGAATGAATCCCTCCCCACCCCTCTCCTTCCCCTCCCTCTCTCTCTAAAGCGGTAGGCGTTTTTAAAAAATGGAAACTCCCGATTCGTTACATATTTTAACGATCAGAACCGTTCAAGTTGATCACCCTACTCTCAATTATATGTGTATGAAAAATCAAAGGAATGGAAGACCTTTAACTCATGCATCAAATGAGTGTAAAATGAACATCTTTCAATATAACAATTCATGGGTTAGAGGTCTTCAATTTCTTTGATTTTTCATACACAAAAACTTGAATGTAGGATGATCAATTTGAACGGTTCGGATCATTCAAATATGTCGTGGATCCAGAGTTCCCGTTTTTAAAAAACGCGGTCCGGTTTGCAATAGAGCGATCTCCTACACACACACATATGGAAGCGCTCCATTTCAAACCGGTCCGTATTTTTTTTAAAAACGGGAACTCTCGATCCACGACATATTTTAACGATCCAATTTTTTCAAGTTGATCACTCTACCCTAAAATATATGTGTATGAAAAATCAAAGAATTTAAAAATGTTTAGCCTATGCATCGGACGACGTCTATGTTGCATTATGCATTATTGAAAGACGTTTATTTTTACACACATCGATACATAGGCTAAAGATACACCCGAGCAAACATTTTGTTACTTTATAATGCATGGTCTTTCAAGTCCAATAAGCAGGTAGAATCAATGAGAAATTGTTTAGTGGTATGTCACTTCCCCTCCTGGAGTGATTGTGGGGGTCGAACCCCAAAAGGGAAAGTAACTACAAATTAACGTTTTCGGGGCAAATTCGTGAGTCCTTGGATGTCTGTGTGTGTTGTGTGTTTGTGTATGCTGTGTGTATGGATATTGTGTATGTTTGGATGACGCTTCCGGGCCAGTTTTAAAAAATAGACGGGTAGAAGAAGAACGTACAATGAAATGCTTAAATAACCGCTTCTTATTCTTCACTTGCAAATTTTGGCATGTAGAGAGGTAATTACACGTGCAGCTCACATGTTGGACCTATTCAGAAAGTGTGAACGCTTTTGCAATCACAAGAGAAAATTTAGTTGGTAGTTTGGAACAAAAATTCAGCTAAATTTATTATTATAATTAGAAGTTCTTAAATGACGTTATTAATCAAAAAGTTAAAAATTAGAAAAATGATAAAATTCCATTAGCAAAATTAACGAATTGAAGATGTCCACTACAAAAGATAAAAATATGAAGATGAAAAGTCAACAACACTCTCTTCTCTCTCTTATAATATTATTCGTTACACATTTTCTCGGGTGCTCTAAAATCTAAAATGAGACGTCTTATAAATTTATACATAATTTCTTATATTTTTGTTATTCTGCACAACCTATAAATTTTCTAGATTCTAATATTACTAGTAACCTTATTAATTTAATTTCAATTTAGAAAAACCGTTGATTTCTTCATATAATATTCAAAGATAAAATTTTCTGCACGCTGCAAAATAGTAGTATGTCATAATGGAAACAGAGAAAATGATGTTATATTGCTGACAAAACATGTCAAATTTAATGGGCGGTGACCAGAACCGTCTCGTGTGGACCCCACCGACAACACGCGGCGAGTGGAAGAGAATCGTATCAGATATGTTAACAGTAGGATGAATTTAACGACTAAGTCCATCTTTAAATCTATATTACAAAAATACTATATAGGCGTCTAGATTGGAATTCTCTGCTATTATTTTCCATGCTAAGCGATCTAAACAAAAAATAACAACCCTCCAATTGGTATAATTGGATCCCATAGTCCAAGAATATGTACAACGATATGATGTTAATCATCATAACCAGATTAATAATTGTGTACGATGTGGATCTTTTTCTCTTTTCGTTTAAGTTAACAACTTAGTATGTTTGAGAGATATTTTCAAAAAATTTAAGAATTTTTAATGCATGAGGAATATCGAAGGATAATACAAGAATATTGAAATAGCAAATTTTTAAGCTATATCCGGAAAACCCCCCAACTTTTGCAATAATCAATTGGCTTCAATTCAATTCATGTTTCTGGCATAACAATATATTTTCCACAAGGTATTTTAAATAATATTTTCGAGTAGAACAATATTTCTCTACATGAATCAGTTTGAAGTTTGAAAGAAGTGTTTTCTATTCAAAATAACTTATTCCGTAGGTCCATGGAAAAAAATACATGTTTCAAAGAAAATTATTTAAATCACGGGCCAAAATCCTTTTTCACATCCAGATAAAATTAAGATCGTGTTGAAGTCTTAAAAGAGTTAAGGCAGCAACTTCAAGGGACAAAATCTCTATTATTAATTTTACCTAGAACTAAGGGGGTGCCATATCATTTGCCATCTCAATCCATCTCTCTCATTTGTCAGTCATAAGAAAGTAAAAGAAGAAGACAAACGCATACGTTTTGAGATTAAAAATTTAACACAACTCTTTAAATATTTTTTCATAAATTATTCTAATTAACATTGACATTTTAGATGAGGAAGTTTCAACCGAAATATTAGTTTAATTCTTTACAAGACACTTGACAAAGAACATTCTCTAGCTTCTAGAATATATATATAAATAAAGGATTTTTTTCCGTTAGCCCCCACATACTTCAATATCCACCCATAGTTAGTATTTACCTATAACCCCATATACTTATAAGTTACTTCTACAACCCCTACTTTACATTTGAAAATTATTATTCTTCCTCTTCCACTTCTCCGGCCATCGCCGCCACCTTCTTTCTCATCCTCTTTAACACCGCCATCTTCGCCATCATCATCTTCCTCCTCAACTCATCAACATCTCAATCCATCAATACCTCCTTCTTCATCTTCCATCTCTTCAACCCCACCGCCGCCAACACCATCATCAACATAATCACCACCACTTTCTTCTTCAACCCACAATTGCCACCGCCATCCTTCATCTTCCTCTACAACCCGCCGCCGCCGCCTTCCTCCTCCTCATCGGGAATCGCCGTCGTCCCCACCGCCACCTCCTCCTTTCTTCTATACTTCAACACCACCACGGTGGCGTTGTTGAAGAGGAGGAGAAAGGAGGAGAAGGTGGTGGTGTAAGTCTATGTTACCCACCCCGGTACTTTCGGGGAGACAGAATAGGTAAAACTCGAATTTTTCTTTGAAGGAAATATAGACTAACCATGAAGAATCTTTGCTAAACAAAAACTAACAAACAAACATGGAGCTTTAACTACTAGGTTAAGAGATTATACCAAAATCTTGAACTCCTTCTCTTCTTGTGTTGCTTTCCCTTGTTGTGAGCTCTTTGGAGTGGTGTAGATGGCTCCTCCTCACCGTCTTCTCTTTGCCAAAGAAAGATCCACCCGAAAGCCTCTACCTTGAGCTCCAACCTCTATCTTGAAGTAACTAAGGTGCTTGGTGTGCTAGACTAAGAACCCTAAAGTGAGTAGAGAATTGTTTTGGTGGTTTGATCTCGCAAAGCTTTTGATTTTCAACTCATGAAACAAAAGAGTCTTGAGAGAGGAAGAGCAGAGAGTTAGCAAGAGAGAGAATGGTTATGTGAGAATGAGAGGATAAACTCTCATATGAGGAAAATATGATAATAATAGTTGTTCAGTTGATAAAACTGCATATTTAATATGACTTTTTTCCTACTATTATTATATAATAAAAGGTGTTTATTATAATATATGATACATATGAGGGTTTATCTGTAAAAATACTATTTTCATGTGTTTATATATTATAAATAACATTTTTAAGGAAAAAGTAAGCATATAATATCCATGTAACATTTGGCCCATTTAAATATGCTTACCTTATTAATACTTTTGACCAATTCTTAATGGTTAAGTTAATATCTCAATAAAACAAACTCTACTAATATTGTTTGTTGAGTTATTGTGCAGAAATTTCAGGGCTAAAATCAAGGAAATCAAAGTTGGCAAATCAAATCTATCAAAAATATTCAAGAAACTAATTCTGGTAGAAATGTAAAAAAGATTTTCAAAGTCTAGATACTCAAAAGATTACCAAGTATTACAGATATGAAGCTACAAAAATTAGAGGTCATGATCTCACCAAAAGGGGACGGATCCGTGGCCAAACCTATCCAATGGCCGCGGTTCTGCCGCGGATTTGAAGAGTTGAGATATGAGATTGTGGTGGTTAGGATCCTAACAACTAGTTTCCATATTAGGAAACTAGGGTTATGGCTCTGTGACTATAAATAAGGACCGAGAGCCTCTTGGAAAAATCATCAAGCCGAAGAGATCACGAAGTCCCAGACGCTCACGCATCCAGGCTGATCATCAACTGTTCGTCTACCTCCTTAGGAAAGATCGAGAAGCAACTAGTTTGTAATCATTTTCTACGGAATAAAGTGTAGATTGTTCAAGTGATTAATAAAGGTAGTTATTTTATTTAATTCTTTTGCATTTTACATTATGTTTCCCCTCTCTGTCTTTTCATCTTCTTCTCCCAACATGCGCGAGTAATTCTCCGCTTGTTAGGGTTCGTAGGATTAGGGTAGGCTAATGGATGATGAACATCCCTAAACCCTTTTTAAGTCCTATAAAGTTTATGAACTTTATCAAAAGAATCATTAACATCCTAATCGGGCGTGCTGGCAATTCTTTACTAGTTCCGACCGCGATTAGAGATTAGATTAATGATTGTTTTGGTAAAGGCTAGATTTGAACGGAGTTCCGTGTCGAGATAAGGGTTAAGAGTGGGATTCCTTTTCCCTCCAGAAACCCTAATCTACACGCATCACCGTCGTTCTAGTTTTAAATCTATTAATGGATAAAAAGGGTAACTTTTAAATAATCGTCCATGACTACTAAATCCTAACGAACCCTACAAGCCTTCTTATTATATTATCTACATCTCTAAAATAATCTAGATCTATATTTTTGCATTCTTGCTTAACGTAGATCTAGAAACTTTTCACAAAATTCTTATTTCCTCATCTCTTTCAACACATGTAAAGTAAAAGTAAAAGGTTCCACGTTTCCCAGAGGACGACCCGTACTCATCTCGGTCTAGCTATACGCGACACCGTTATTGATTGCGGTTAACTACAAAAACACTTTTACGTGTCAATCAAATGGCGCCGTTGCCGGGGAAACGTGCGTAATTTTTTATTATTGCTATTTGTGTTGAATTCTTAGACGATTCAGATCATTATTAAAACAAAACTGCAAATTGTATATTTAACGATTTGTGTGTGAATTTTGCGAGGGAATCTGGAGTCACGGACTTAAGGAAACAGGAGATCTAGGGTTTCACACTTCTCTGGTATCTTTCTTAACTCCTTCTCTCTCCTCTCAAATCCAATAAAATCTATTTTCTGCAGGATTCTTTTCAAAATATCGCCGCTCAAAAATCTTTTTGCAAAGTTTTGTTTTGTGGTTTGTTTTTGCATATTTTAATACGGATTTTTAAGGGGCAAGACCAAATCCAGATTAGGTGGGGATTTCATCACCCTTCCTAAGCCCCACAAATCACAAACCGAGCATCGGCATCAACCCTACATTAATTAAAAAAATATCTAGACCAGACTCTAAGGACTGTCGCGCTCAATAAGGACAGAGGAAGGTCGTGGGTAATCTATTGCTTATCCGCATTACTTTTGTAGTGTCTAGACAAGTGTGTCAAAGGCTAGTGGTTTTTAATTAGGCCCGCTACTGTGGTTCCTTCCCACTTACCTGGCACTTACCTGGCTACAAGGGTAGTACAGAGGCGGTAGAGGATTGATCCTGCGGCTTGTCCTTTGGAAGCCTAGGAGCGGTCTAGAGACTGGACCTAGGTAACCATAGTTCTAGGGTTGTGCATTTTTGTGTGATTTGTCTAAATCCGTTATTTTTCAAAACAAACCAATTACTTTCTCTCCTTTTTACCACTTCCCCCTTCTTCTCTTCTTATAATGGGTGACCTAAACAGAAGAACACTTGCCGAGTTTTGCTGTCCACAACCAGATATCTCTTATTTTCGTAATCCCTTCGGTATACCGTCCGGCTCTTCCATGTCCTTAAAAGATCATATAGAACAAGCAGGAAGAAACAGTTGGCCACCTCAGTCTAGGTCTTATCAACCGTATCCTAATCCTACACCTGTTTCAGTTGATACCCAGAGTGAGGAAGCTCCTAGACGAATGTCCATTGCTGAGCACATAGCTAGGTCTAGAGGCCAAAGTTTCAATCCGGACCAATATCAACCATCACCACCACTGTCCGGAGAAGAGTTTGATATGCGGTTTGTGGCATATAAGATGTTTGTTGAAAATAGCCAACCAACCAACCCATATCACTATTCTTCTTATCATAATATTGATTCTACTCCTACCCAAGTTCCGCAACCATTCTATTCTTATCAATCCAATCCGACTTTTCCACCTACCCTAGACAGTTCTTCTAATCATTCATTTGGGAGTTTTAATTATCCACAGGAATTTCAATCTTATACTGAAACCCCTTATCAATCCAAGACTAGTCTGGAGCAGACATTAGAAAAATTTATGGAAATGTCGAACCAAATTATGAAGGATTTGGGTAGGAAGACAGAACTGTACACCCTTCCTAATCAAACCTCCCCATTCCAAACTGAAATCCACAACTCCAGTTTCATAGATTCATCAAGTACAATGTCTGATAAGTTGTGTGACTTTGTAGTGTTTGATTTACCCAACTGTGAAGGGTCCATTTCAAGTGAAACCATACCCAACCCTTGTGATCTCTACACCTCCACTCTTGAACCAAAACTGATTGAAAACCATACTTTTGATGAGGAGTTTGAGAATTTTAACCTTCACTTGAATGAGGTGATTGACGTTGGGGATATTTTGATTGATGAACCCGAAATTTTGGATGATTTTGTCCTACCAATTCATCAAATCCTTTCATTTCCTTGTGGTCATCATCTTGAGCCTTTAATTCTTCCTGAACCCCAAATATGTCTTGAAGTTGATGATAATGGTATACCCGAAGATCAGACCGAAATACAGCCTCCATCTTCCACATCTGGTTCAGCAACACTCGACATACCAATTTGTTTACCCATTTCACCTTCTAATTTCTCCGGTTCTTCTTCTGTTCCTATAGTTTCAGTGAGTTTTGATGAATCACAATCCGTTAATTCAAGTTCAATAATACCAGAAATTCAACTTGATTTGGATATTTTTGAAAATGAGGTAGATGAGTTTTTCGAGTCCTCTACCTCAATAATTTTTGAATCAAGTAGGATAAATTCTGGCACAAAACTCTTTGACAGCAAAATGTTCAATCACACCATTGATAAAAGTTTTGAAGAACTTTTTGCTGACGAACTTGAATTTTTAAACAATACGGATTTTGTGATTAATCAATCTCCACCTATAGAGGTTGGACCGTCACCATTCTTCTTCCTAATCATTCACATTCATCCTCATTCTTTCTTTTCTCTAATTTCAAACCCTTTCCAGACCACCTCTTATCCCTTCCCCACTTTTTCTTGACTTGATACAACACATTTTTCCACCAACCTATACGATATACTGATAAAATCTTTGAATGGTTGGTGTTAACTTTTGGTCTTTGTAAAGTTTTATTTTGATCAGAAGACTCACCCCCTCTTAAAATGCTTCATATTGTCTAACTCATGTTTGAGGGGGGGTATATTTTTGGCTCTTGAACATAACTTTTGTCCTCAAATTTGTGAGCCAAAAATAAGTTTGGGGGAGGATTTTCACTTTCATATATTTTTGCCCCCATTAATAATTTCCACCCAAGCTTACAGGTTTTTGTGATCCAGCGGATAGCAACAGTGAGGACACTGTTGAAAACAAGTTTGGGGGAGGTTTGTGCTTATTTACGCATCAATTTGCATCATATTTTGCATAAGCACAACATTTTCAAAAAAAAAAAAATTTTAAATTTTTTCTTTTATAACAAAAGAGTAGAAAGTGAAAAATTACATCCAAAAGATAGGAATAGTTTAAGAAAACCAAGAAAATTAGAAGTTTTCTTAAACGAACTAGTAATAAGTAGTTATGAGCTGTTGTCCCAAGGGTTAGTAAGATGAAGGAAGTCACTAATCTGAGGATAAAAATAAGTCTGAAAAATAGTTTCTATTCTGGAAGCCAAACATTTGAATGTTGATACCCTACTATATGCACTTACACACGTCTTAAAACTCGGGATAGTAGAGGATACCTTGAAATGCTCTTGTCTAAAAGCCAAAGTATGAAGGAAATAAAACAAATGAATAAAATAAAAAATGGTGAAAAGAAAAAAAAATGAACACTGGTTTTGTATCGCCAAGGCAGCAATAAAAAAATATAGCGAGGGTGCTTCATCGCCTAGTGCCCTAAGGCCAACTGGTCTGGGAGTCACTGCTAAGCCTTAGGTGGTGCAAGACGAGGAAAATATTATCACCTAATCAGCAAGCACATGAGTAATCGGTCGGTTAGTACCTCAAGAAGTATTAACGGTCGCATGAAAATGTGTGAGCAAATCTAAATATTCATCAAGTTAAAAAGTGCTGAGGTAGATGGACAAGAGTATGATAGCTTGAATTGAATTCTCCGAGTGTAGGGATGTCCATTTCACACACGTAGGGGTATATGATTGATGTTTGGATGAAAGGTAGGAATGAAGAATAAAGACGATGTTTTATTGAGGGATGATGTGATTTCTAACATCTTTTCGTGACTATTAAGATAGGGCTTATAACAACTGAAAAGCTAGTGTAGTTGGAAACTCTTATTTTCAAAGTCTTTCTTTTATGGTTCTTATCTTTATATGTAAATTTCACCATCTCTCTTTTATTATAGGATTTTGTGGGTGTAATCCGCTGAAAACCCTCAGGAGACAACACTCCTCCTACTAGGGACACCTAGAGGTTTAACGGCTTGTTGCACGTGCTCAGTGCAATCGTGTTGCCTACGAAAGTGTGCTTAGTTTTCTCCTTTCTTTTTCTCCTTCTCTTGAATAAACTAGTTTGCTCGGGACGATCAAAGATAAGTTTGGGGGTATTTGTTCAGTTGATAAAACTGCACATTTAATATGACTTTTTTCCTACTATTATTATATAATAAAAGGTGTTTATTATAATATATGATACATATGAGGGTTTATCTGTAAAAATACTATTTTCATGTGTTTATATATTATAAATAACATTTTTAAGGAAAAATTAAGCATATAATATCCATGTAACATTTGGCCCATTTAAATATGCTTACCTTATTAATACTTTTGACCAATTCTTAATGGTTAAGTTAATATCTCAATAAAACAAACTCTACTAATATTGTTTGTTGAGTTATTGTGCAGAAATTTCAGGACTAAAATCAAGGAAATCAAAGTTGGCAAATCAAATCTACCAAAGATATTCAAGAAACTAATTCTGGTAGAAATGTAGAAAAGATTTTCAAAGTCCAGATACTCAAAAGATTACCAAGTGTTACAGATATGAAGCTACAAAAATTAGAGGCCATGATCTCACCAAAAGGGGGCGGATCCGTGGCCAAACCTATCCAATGGCCGCGGTTCTGCCGCGGATTTGAAGAGTTGAGATATGGGATTGTGGTGGTTAGGATCCTAACAACTAGTTTCCATATTAGGAAACTAGGGTTATGGCTCTGTGACTATAAATAAGGACCGAGAGCCTCTTGGAAAAATCATCAAGCCGAAGAGATCACGAAGTCCCAGACGCTCACGCATCCAGGCTGATCATCAACTGTTCGTCTACCTCCTTAGGAAAGATCGAGAAGCAACTAGTTTGTAATCATTTTCTACGGAATAAAGTGTAGATTGTTCAAGTGATTAATAAAGGTAGTTATTTTATTTAATTCTTTTGCATTTTACATTATGTTTCCCCTCTCTGTCTTTTCATCTTCTTCTCCCAACATGCGCGAGTAATTCTCCGCTTGTTAGGGTTCGTAGGATTAGGGTAGGCTAATAGATGATGAACATCCCTAAACCCTTTTTAAGTCCTATAAAGTTTATGAACTTTATCAAAAGAATCATTAACATCCTAATCGGGCGTGCTAGCAATTCTTTGCTAGTTCCGACCGCGATTAGAGATTAGATTAATGATTGTTTTGGTAAAGGCTAGATTTGAATGGAGTTCCGTGTCGAGATAAGGGTTAAGAGTGGGATTCCTTTTCCCTCCAGAAACCCTAATCTACACGCATCACCTTCGTTCTAGTTTTAAATCTATTAATGAATAAAAAGGGTAACTTTTAAATAATCGTCCATGACTACTAAATCCTAACGAACCCTACAAGCCTTCTTATTATATTATCTACATCTCTAAAATAATCTAGATCTATATTTTTGCGTTCTTGCTTAACGTAGATCTAGAAACTTTTCACAAAATTCTTATTTCCTCCTCTCTTTCAACACATGTAAAGTAAAAGTAAAAGGTTCCACGTTTCCCAGAGGACGACCCGTACTCATCTCGGTCTAGCTATACGCGACACCGTTATTGATTGCGGTTAACTACAAAAACACTTTTACGTGTCAATCAATAGTATTAATTAGGATAATTGTGATGGTGTGTTGATTTGACCATTATCATATCACATTTAATGCTAAGCATGCTTACAAAAAATATCTCAAGCTTAACAAAAAATATCTAAGTCAACATGGGTCAACTTGGTCAAATGGTCAAGCCAACATTAGCCATGACACAATTAACTCTAATTAAAACTATTAATTAATTTCCTCCTTCTCATTATGGTTTTGATCAAGTCAATGGTCAAAACCCTACTGAGGTGTCTCCTCCCTTGCCTATGTCAGCTGTATGTAAATACCCGTATCCGTATTCCGAGAAACACGAATACCATGAGACTAAACCAATCCAAAATGCAATACTAGGATCTGGCTTAAACCAAAGTCCACTAGTATCTACTGCCCGAACACCAAACATGCACAAGTGCGCGTATATGAACGAACCCTGTCGTAAAACCATACGACATCTACTCATATCGCCCAAAGGTGAACAACCCTTTGTGTGGGACTCTAAAGACTTGACACTACGTTGGCAGTGGTTTTAACCACAGGCCGCAAGCGGTACTAGCTGCACGTAACGGTCCCCAGGTAGATGCCGATAAGAAGACCGATGAGGTGAACCCATCCGAACTCCTACTGAGCCTGAATGTGACAATCTACGTACAGTCCGTTCTGTTCATCTAAGAGTATCGCATATCGGGCCTAAGGGGCGGTAAACGTCAGACCCCTAATAGCGGTACAAGTCGTGTCGGAGTGTAGCCCAGAACACCCTGAGAAACTACTGGAAACACTACCAGCAAATCTCGTTTGCCCTGGCCAGGGACTTTGTGTAATGGCTCTCCTAGACACATCGCGTTATCAACCCCCAATACCGGGAGAGACGTATCCTGTCTAACCGTCACTGCCTCCAAGTGCTTCAGGACTGCACCCAACTACTACCTGTTTGCATGACTCAATAGAGCCGTGGTAGGGTAGTAATCTAAGAACAGTGGGAACACACTTGAGGCGAAGTGACCATGTCAAGTCAACGGACTAAGCTGTACTCATGTCACCTAGGAACTGCTAACTAACGATAGGTATAGTACCAACCAGCAGTTCCCGACGAGTCCTGTCCAGTGTACTCATAACCTAATGAGCACCTGCATACTATCTCCAGTACGACGTACTGATGGCTGTGGGACAGACCATCTCCCCATCTGGGATGAGAAGCGTACACACTAGTCTACTCTGGAGTATCGATGCCCTGTCTCGATAATCCTATGACTAGGGACCTGTATAAGGATGTGCTTGTAGACTACCCAACCCCCACAAGTGTGACTACCATCACAACGCTGGTAGTCAAGCAAATATCATAAGGGCTCTATCAATATGTATTAGCGATACGTCAAAAGAAACATATACACATATTAAGATAGATACAAACCAAGTAGCATACTACCATATCGAGCAAGACTGCTATAAATCGGTGTATATATATATCCCAAGCTTCCAAAATGTAATATACAAACTAGTACTATACAATAATGGCTTCTAGGGTATATCACACTAACAGGTGGTGGAGACGGCAGCGATGCCCGATGAGGAGGAAGGAAGAGGCGGTGGCGGCTGGTTGAAGAGGAGGAGGAGGAAGAAGGATGACGGTGTATTGTTGATGATGGCGGCGGCGGCGGTTGTGTGTTGAAAAAGAAAAGGAAGAAGGTGGTGGTGTTGATGATGGCGGCGGCGGCGAAGCTGTTGAGGGGAAGGAGAAAGAAGGAGGCGATGAGTTGAAGAAGAGGAGAAGGAGGAAGATGGTGGTGATGATGATGGCGGTTGCGGTGGAGGCATTGAAGAGTAGAAGAAAGAAGGCAGCGGCGGTGGGGACGACGGCGATAGCCGGAGTGGAGGAGGGGAAATGATTTTCAAAAGTGAAGTAGGGGGCCTGCAGGAGTAACTTATAAGTATAGAGGGGCTGCAGGTAAATACATCCTTTAGCTCAAGTATACAATTTAAAAAAATCTAGTGTGTTAATGCATGCTATCATAGAATCGAACTAGAGAATTAGGGTTTTTATGCATGTAAACAAACTTTACACTAAGTGAATAGAGAATACAACCTTTGTAGACTGGTCCTTCACTTCTAAAGCCCCAAGTAGTAGTCCCTTAGCTCCAAGTAGTGCTCCCTAGAACTCTTATAAGGCTCCACTTGGTGAAAGGAACGAGCTTGCTTAAGGATTTTCGAGGCCGAAGATGATCCACCTTGAGCAATCTCTAACTCAAGCTACCTCTTCACTAACTAAGAAATTAGTGAAGCAAACAACCTACACTAATGAGATAGATGGGAGTAGGTTGATGAAGTATGAATTTTGATCACTTTAGAATTTTATTTCTCTTTTTCTTTTTCACTCCAAGAAAATCAAGAGAGGAAGAAGATGAACAACTAGTGAACTAGGGTGAGGTAAATATCTCAAGAGATATTTGTAGAGACTTAACCATGGGCTAAGGATAATGGTTGGGTTTTAAAATATCTAGAATAAATAAAAATTATTGGAATGTGTCATGGCTTCTACATATTTCCACAAGCATCTTAAACCATGCTCATTTTCCACTTCATTTTTGATTTACTTTAAAATTAAATCCTCATTATTATCCTAAGCCATAGTGTGAGTCTCATACACCCATGTCCTATGTATCATCTAGCATGACACAATAGCATATGTAATATATACATACATACATACATACATACATACATATATATATATATATATATATATATATATATATATATATATATATATCACATAATCATATATATATCAACACATATATAAATACAAGAGAAGAAATTCTTTAGTGAGCTAATATTAGTTAATACATATTAATATATCAAATATATATATATATATATATATATATATATATATATATATAAAATTATTAAATCAACACTTGATTTAATAATCTGGCTATATCATATATAACCGACTAATATCTTATATTGCCTGATTAGAATACGGTATCACATACACGTATTTAATCAAGGTCCCGCACATATCACATATGTGCCCTACTTCGTTTCGCTTGAGCTAGGAAATCTCTACGTGGGACTCTAAAGACTCGTCAATATGCCAGCAGTAGGTAATGATCACATCAGTTATCCATAAGCCATCAGCGGTACTAGCTGGATGTAACGGCTACCCAGGTATTGAGCCAATAGAAAATCAACAAGAAAACTTGTCCAAACTCCCATGAAGCCTATAAGTAACACTACCGTATAGTCCAGTTTCTTCGTCTGATATGTCGCATATCAAGTCTAGGGGTGGAATCGTCAGACCCCAGTAACTTGATAAGTCAGGCCGATGTGTGGTCTATAACGGTTCGAGAAACTACTGATAACACTTACCGGTAAATCTCATCATCAGCCCTGGCCAGGGCTTGCTGTTATAGCCAATCGAGCATAGCGCAACATCAACTCCCAATACCGGGAGAGACAAAACCCCTCCTATTGCTTATTGCTTCCATGTGACTGGGGACTGTACCCAAAATCCACATGTTTGCATGACTCCTTTAAGCCGTGGTAGGGAGGAAATCAAACCACAGTGGGAACCACACAAGACTCTATGACGATCTCGGGTCTACAGACTAACCTGTACCAGTGTCACCAGAGAACTGCTATATGACAATAGGTATAGTATCATCTAGGAGTTTTCGGCGAGTCCTGTTCGGTGTACCCATTCTCTAATAAGCACCTGTGTACAATCTCTGATGTCAAATACCGATGGCTATAGGATCAACCATCGTCCCATACAGGGTCAAGAAACGTATACACTAGTCTACTCGTGAATATCGATGCCCTGTCTCGATACTCTCTCGACTAGGAACAATTAAAGGATGTACTTGTGGACTACCCTGGCCCCACTTGTACCCTGGCCCCACTAGTATGATTTGCATCATAGTCCTCGTAGTTAAGTACATATCCTAAGGGCTTTATCAATATGTATCAGAGAGACAGTATAATAATACAGGTGTATATGTTAAGATAAAGAGCAACCAGATAGCATACTATCATGTCGAACAAGAAAGTCCTCTCTCTCTATATATATATATATGTCCAAACATCTACTTTAATATACAGTCATGTATAATAATGGCCTCTAGAGCATATATATGACTAAAAATCTTCCACTTGCACTAAGGCCAGTTGTTGTAATATCGCATACCCAACATCCTAAAAAGTCTCTCAAATTGCGTCTGGGAGAGGGCCTTCGTGAGTGAATCCGCCGTGTTATTCTTCGTGTTAACTCTCCTGATCTCGATCTCCCGGCGATCTACTATCTCCCGGATTAGGTGATACCGCATAAGAATATGTATGGATCGCTGATGGGACCGAGGTTCCTTAGCCAAAGCCACAGCTCCATTATTATCACAATACAAGGGTATTGGATGCTCAATGGATGGAACCACACCAAGTTCAGCTATGAACTTCTTCATCCAGACAGCCTTTTTGGCGGCATCGTTGGCAGCGATGTATTCAGCCACCATCGTCGAGTCTGCTATGGTATCTTGCTTGGAACTTTTCCAACAAACCGCCCCTCCATTAAGGGTGAAAACAAAACCAGAGACCGACTTACTGTTTGTCCTTATCACTCTGGAAGCTTTTCACGACCCGAAATGGCACGTGACTGGCACTTGAATCATATGAAGTCTATAGGACCCCATCTAATTCATGTAAGCCAAAATCCTAAAAATCTAAACGATTTAAAAGAAGAAAGTGAAGGAAACTTGTTTAAAAGTTTGTGTATAAATCACTTTGAAATTTGTAGTAAACATTTTTAAAACATCAAGTCTTTTCTAAAAATTTTGGCAGAGTCACCTTTGTAAATACTGGCCCTAAACGGGTACAAACATGAATAATATGAAAAAGATGAATAAAGGCATCCCCAAGCGGGAGCTAGCACTTCGCCAATTGGCGGTCACAACCACGCAAGCAATATAATATACAATGCCGAAGGGCGAGGATCAAAACTCCAAAAGGAAACCAATATCATCAAGAAAACCATAATAATACAAGCGCGACTCTAAGGTCGAAAGAATATACACCGGTCTTCTAAGTCTATCTAATATACATGTCTGGTTGATGGAGTTACTAGATACAACTAAATATAAATAGAATGCAATGGTGGTCACGATGCGAGTGAACCCACCTACCAAAGCAATCATCCGGAAAGGAGCAGTGTGCCAGCAAACCCCAACGAAACCTGTACGGAAAAACCTGCAAGAAACTGTGGCACAATGGGGGTGAGTTGCCAAATCGTGAGTAGAAAACATCACCAAGAAGAAATCGCATGTATGACCTTATCCTAGGTCATACCATAATATCCATATAAAATATAACCTGAAACATCTGCGAATGGACAGGGTAAACATCTTTTCATAAGTGTAATACCAAGTGCTCGTTTTAGTGCCTCAGGTAGCAACGTATCATATATATGATGTATGAATGCATGAAAACAGAATACATCTAAATGAGAAAACTGTTTTCTTATCTCAGTGAGATTTCTGTATAAAATCGAAGTATCATCAATGAAATCAACAGAGAATCAGTGTTTAGTATCGACACAAAATATATATCTCGCTATCTCAATATCTCGGGCTCCGGCAATCCGGACTGGCCCGTATCATCAAATCTCAATACCTCAGGCTCCGGCAATCCGGACTGGCCTATATCATCAAATCTCAAGACTACGTTGGTATCCTCCGGATATCCGCCGCGTCACAATCATCGGTCGGTAGTGCTCTCCTGCCAGGCTCAACGCCATCATCTGCGACCATCTTGCCCCGGGGTATCGCACCGGGTCTACCATGCACCCACAGACGGTTCCTCTTCCTCCTCGAATCAGGTGTAAGCTATCGCTCAAGAGCCGAGAAAAATCATGGTGGACATATCTCACATCATAACATGAGAAAGCCGCAATTTTTATCATTGAAAATGAGAATGAGTTTATAAAATCCTTGCGGTTTCTCCAAATCCATAAATCTCATGGAAAATCCGAATCCCATAATCAAAAGTCAATAAACAGTGAATAGCATAATATTGTATGACAAATGAAAATACACATGCATGAGATATCACAGTAATAAATGCAATATCTAAGCTATCATATAAAAGCAAGCACACCAGTACTATGTCGAAACTATCAACTAACAATTTATACTAATGAAGTAGTGTTTTCTAATGTGTACGTGACATGAAAATTACCGACGATGATGTGTGTGAGCCGGCAAGTAAGTGTACGTGGAGCATACACATCATCGGTAATGGTGCTGGTATCCTGACAGCAGGGTTTCATAATAACTACGAAAACACATTTAAGCATGCAATGCAATGAAAATAGAAAGAATATACGGAAAATGAATTGTAAATGCTATAATAAAGAATGTATATAAAACATATGAGTCATACAGTTTGGCATTTGAAATAACACGAATCGTGGTGTTTAGAAAATAGGGGTTACAGTGTTTTTAAGAAAATGTACGTCCTTTGAAATATCCGTAGTATCTCTTGGCCTGTCTTTAAAATACTCACGATCCGTTAGTTTTAGAAATAAGTATGACTCGAGCCCAGTCTAACATCTACTAAGTAAACTACAGGACTAAACCAACAGACTAGTCGAAGGGTAAGGAAAACAACCTAAGTCTGAGTCGATATATATATATCTAGTAGTCGGTGATCCCTCCTCAATAGTGTCACATACGATACAATATATAATATGACATTCTCGAGTCAAGAGTGCGAATCAATCATCATAATTATATCTCATACGGTAAATACATCGTACGACATCTAAAATCTGGGTATGGGTCGAATATCACATATATCTCATTATTCCTCTGGTATCTTTATCATCATATCCTTAGTTAGGGGCACTGATCTAAAGTCTAGTACATTTCGAAACCATCAACATATATATATATATATATATATATATATATATATATATATGCGTGTGTATGAAAACACATCGCCTAAATATTCGCTATAATATCATGTTGTATACCATAATACGAACCAAGTCATATCACCGATCTCATGGCATCATGCCTAATCACATCGACTCATCTCTAAGTACCATATACTATCCTCATCGTCCATATATATATATATATATATATAGATACATACTCACATACATATATGTATGTATACACACACACGCACAATTAAAACAAATGTATGCGTGTGTGCAAATTTTTACTCTAGGGTTTCGCGACTAAGAAGCTAAACCAAGTTACTTCTAATTACACTAAAACTAACCCATGAACACCTACAACCTATCTTGATAATCATTAGTCTCACAATACACACACATATATATATATATATATGCGTATTGTGAGACTAATGATTATCAAGATAGGTTTTAGGTGTTCATGGGTTAGTTTTAGTGTAATTAGAAGTAACTTGGTTTAGCTTCTTAGTCGTGAATATATATATATATATATATATATATATAAATATATACAAACTATACTACGAAACTGCGGGGGTGCTATACGCCATCCATCCGACTTCCCACGTAGATATATATCTACTCACCCGATCCTTGCTTGCCGAAGTCGATGTCGCAACGCTCTTGCTTGTCGTCCCGAAGTTCACGCGGAGGTATCTATATATCATTACATATCGTGCCGCATTAAAATCCAATTCAAAACCAAAACGACACACGAATCATACATAGGTTAAAACCTATGGTCTACGCATGCAAGAAAGGCCCAACAAATCCTCGATGTCGATGTACAAACGTCAAACAATCGAGTTAAAACCAAAATACCAAAACTTAAGCTAAAACGAAGTCGCAAAACAAAGTAGCAACTCAAGAAAACACCTCTAGATTTTACCCTAGGTTGAATTAGCCAATTTTGCACATGTGGAGGGTCTAGTTTACTGAAGATAAAGCCATGGACCAAACACGAATCCCATCACCCCTACCCTGGCCGCAATTTGGGGCCAGAAGGAATAAATTTCCGGCCATGGATGGGAGTTAGGGTCTCGGGGCTCTAGGGTAGCTTCTAGGTTGCCTGCACGACTCACTATGATTGCTAAATAATTTTCTGGGCCTCCGGGTGAGAGCAGATCACAAAACTACACCAAAATTCCTACACAAATCCGACGACGGGGATTTCTAAGTTCATGACTCGGGGTCTTAGTCTCTGATTTAGTCCATGTTTTAACACAAAAAGGGGGTTTGTAGTCACTAACACACTCACATGCATCATCATAAGTCAATAATTCCACAAAACCTCATCTAGGAATTTTCTAAGTTCACTAAACCTCACTAAACAAACTCTAAACATGTATGGATGCTTAATTGAATGAAATACTATACACAGTTTGAAGGAATTACCTCATTTGGCAACTCAAGAAATTTCTTGAGTTGCCCCAAGTGCTCAAAATCCCAGCTTTCTTGATCCAAAATGCTTGTAGTGAGCTTGTGCATATTTTTAATGAAGGGAAGATAATGTTTTGATGTGGGATTGTGAGTGTTTGTGAGGGTTTAGAGGAGGTAGGAGAAGAGGGAAGCCATGGAGATGAGGAGAAGGGAAAATGATGAAGAGGAATGGAATGGAGGAAGACAAATGTGAGCTTTGGTCAATTGACCTCTCACCTCTCTCTCTTTTCTCTCTTTTGTCCATACTCTATTCTTTATTCTTTTTCCTTTTCTTTTCTATTTTCCTTTTTCTTTTTTTCTCTTCTCATTTAAAACAAAGCCATGCATGAAAAATAAGGAAAAAGCCATGGTAGAAAATGTAACAAATGTGTAATATGACATGGTGCATGTCACATGCACAAAACACCATCAATGTGTGATTAGATACTAATCGTGTTTAGTAATACTTACTTATATACAAATCATTGTATACAACATTGCAAAATTCCCAATTTTCATAAATTCATTTAAAATCAATAATTGATATAAATTTCCAAATATTTCCCAATTTATCGATATTTAATTATACCGTATCATAAAAATATTCATAATATTTATTATTTTAATTATATCAATTCCTAAAATAATATTTTATTTTTCTGAAATGTTACAATCTTACCTTCTTAAATAAATTTGGTCCCCGAATTTAAATTTAAACCCCTCAAATAATAAAACATTTTAGTAAAAAGATCAAGTCGTCGGGGCTTCGAAATCATAAATACATAAAATACATCGTAGCGCAATGCATGCGCATGAAAAATGAGTATATAAACCAAAATCAAAACTCCGTCAAGTATCCCGCAATCATCAGAGTTATGGTGAAGACACCAATGTCAAAATCCAATACGAAAATCAACATGATATACATCAAACTATACATGTGCGCATCGTTAAAACATCTGAAAGAAATGCATGCCAAACTCTTTTCCAATCACTGTGCAATGCGCGTATCACGGCACAGTGGCGGACGTCTATTGTAAGAAAATAACTATATATATATACACCCTTTGTTTAACATACACGTTCCGCCGTTTTGAAAAATAATTTAGAAGGGTTTTCTTTGTTAAATGTCTCGTGTCATCTCGAACACATAGGTAAATACTGAGACTATAGCTCCTTTTTGGAAATCCCTTCGATAACTATCAATGATTGCAAAAAATAAATTCAGGTACTGTTCTCGGACTAGTCCTACTCAGTCACTATACCAAATAGTAAACATCATAAAACATACTGCTACAAAAAATCAATCCCAAAATGTATATAAGGATGCAACGAGCTTCTGGTGCGCACGGAAATCGAAATCCAGGAATGTGCCATACATGTACACAGAAACAAAATTTAAGTGCAACGGGTGTGCACGAAAATACCTGTCAAGGGCAATGGTGTGTGCCTGACAACAATATCAGGTGCATCTAATATGCACGAAGAATCCCGATTTAGTGCATCTGGCGTGCACCAAAATCGCATCAAGCGCGTCAAGTGTTCGCAAGAATCCAAATCAAGTGCACAAGGTGCACGAAAACAATATCGAATATCACAATCGAAATCGATGGTATACAACAAACCTCAATCCAAATCAGATATACCGTGGTATATAATCTCACAACCATGTGCATCAGCGTGCACAAAATCGAATCAAAGTACTAAAAGTGCATGAAATTTATGCCGAAAGCACAAGTCAAATCACATGCATACCATAGGCATGAAATCAAAATCAACATCTCGAATGATGTCAAATCGAAGTCAAGTGCAACTGTGGTGCATAAAATCTCAATCATGCAAATAAATCGCACAAATTACCGAAATCAAAGATGACGGAACCAGTCCCGCTCTGGCACATCCTCTAAAGATCTTCGGCCAACTATCATGGTCACTCATAATATGTCTCATCGACGATGACGAATTCTGGCCTACTGGGTGTGCGTAATACGACTGATCCTGGGTCCAGGTCTTCTCGTTTAGTATTTCCAGAAAGATCTTGTCGGGGTCTCTCCAAATCTCGTTTTTGTTGAATTGCCCGGCAGTCATCACCTTTTACTAAGTCTATTTCTTGTTCCGGAATGGCTGCATACTCATCACGACTTCTTTTGGAAGATATATCCATATACAATGCCTCTGCATGCGTATCACATCTCTGATGTCAACGGAGTGGAACGTCATCTCATCAAAATCTCGTACGAACCTCTTACTCCACTTTTCTCTAATGTTGACTGATTCAGACACGTCTCTTCATGGCTGCATGGACTGCGCCCCAATGGCTATACTCATATTTGGAGTCTCCCAAGCAATGTATCCCATCACATGATATCCGGACGACGTCGAACTTTTCGATCGATTCGTCAAAGTCCCATAATTCCCCGAGAGCTCAACACTCGTGCATAGTTTAATAATATCCAGTACATACCACAGTACTTATGGACCAGCCGTAGAAGGGCAAACCCAAGCCTCATTAATGGTACCGCGGAACTGCCGCAAACCCTAAGGTTCAAAGGCATTTCCATGGTCATTATGTCGAGTCAGGGTTTCATTCTTCTAGAGGGTCCACGGAATTACTTGCATGTTTTCCCGAATACTTTAAACTTGGAAAAATGGTTTTCTGACATTCGATCGTTTCTATCGACTCTCAACGTACCTGCGTGAAGTCTTCTCTAGCTGGAATCAATAAATCTGATGACCTCGCATCGGGGTATGCAATGAACCACATGTCCTAGTCGTTCCTCCTTGGGTGACTAGCGATCTTTTATCATATCTCTAAATACAACTCGTGCTGCATTAGCTTCAAACATCTGGGGCGATATCTTGTCAGTCGCAACAATAACTGAATCATTCGTCCGCACGCTGAACAGTGCCTCAATCATCAAGAATAACGGTGCATTGACGGTCATCACATTCTGGCTGGCCTCAAGTAGTGGCCCAATCCTCTGGTGCTGATCTGCACGTTCGAGAAATTTTGTGAAGCAATCCATCAAACGCTCATGGCGCGAAAACAGAATAAAACGACACATCTATGCAGTCATGTGTCGCCAGAATTTCGTCCTGGTCAGTCCTCATCCAAAATGAGCTCATGCTGACCGCAACTCTAGCTGCAGCTCTCTCTGCCCGTGTAATCGTGGTAGCAAAAACCATAAACCGATATCGATGACGATAGATCATAGGAATGGATATAATACTGTGCAAGGAAATGTACATCCTAAGACTACTTAAGCCGAGTAGCATATCGTAAGTATGCCGCGGAACATACACACGGTACGTCACTCTACTTAAGTCACCTACTCCATCAACCAAAGTCAACCTACGCGACGAAAGTTCGGGTCTAATACCCCCTCGACCAAGTCTAAGTTCCGTAAGGTCAAGCCTAGGTTCCGAATAAATATACGCCCTAGATTCCGCATAGTCAAACATAGACTCGAACCAAGGTTAAACCTTGCGCTCTGATACCAACTTTGTCACGACCCGAAATGGCACGTGACTGGCACTTGAATCATATGAAGTATATAGGACCCCATCTAATTCAAGTAAGCCAAAATACCAGAAATCTAAATCATTTAAAAGAAGAAAGTGAAGGAAAACTTGTTTAAAAGTTTGCGTATAAATCACTTTGAAAGTCGTAGTAAACATTTTTAAAACATCAAGTCTTTTCTAAAATTTTTGGCAGAGTCACCTTTGTAAATACTTGCCCCAAACGGGTATAAACATGAATAATATGAAAAAGATGAATAAAGGTATCCCCAAGCGGGAGCTAGCACTTCGCCAATTGGCGGTCACAATCACGCAAGCAATATAATATACAACGCCGAAGGGCGAGGATCAAAACTCTAAAAGGAAACCAATATTATCAAGAAAACCATAATAATACAAGCGCGACTCTAAGGTCGAAAGAATATACACCGGTCTTCTAAGTCTATCTAATATACATGACTGGTTGATGGAGTTACTAGATACAACTAAATATAAATAGAATGCAATGGTGGTCACGATGCGAGTGAACTCACCTACCAAAGCAATCATCCGGAAAAGAGCAGTGTGCCATCAAACCCCAACGAAACCTGTACGGAAAAATCTGCAAGAAATTGTGGCACAATAGGGTGAGTTGCCAAATCGTGAGTAGAAAACATCACCAAGAAGAAATCGCATGTATGACTCTATCCTAGGTCATACCATAATATCCATATAAAATATAACCTGAAACATCTGCGAATGGACAGGGTAAACATCTATACATAAGTGTAATACCAAGTGCTCGTGTCAGTGCCTCAGGTAGCAACGTAGCATATATATGATGTATGAATGCATGAAAACATAATACATCTAAATGAGAAAACTATTTTCTTATCTCAGTGAGATTTCTGTATAAAATCGAAGTATCATCAATGAAATCAACAGAGAATCAGTGTCTAGTATCGACACAAAATATATATCTCGCTATATATATATCTCGGGCTCCGGCAATCCGGACTGGCCCGTATCATCAAATCTCAATACCTCAGGCTCCGGCAATCCAGACTGGCCTATATCATCAAATCTCAAGACTACGTTGGTATCCTCTGGATATCCGCCGCGTCACAATCACCGATCGGTAGTGCTCTCCTGCCAGGCTCAACGCCATCATCTGCGATCATCTTGCCCCGGGGTACCGCACCGGGTCTACCATGCACCCACAGACGGTTCCTCCTCCTCCTCGAATCGGGTGTATGATATCGCTCATGAGACGAGAAAACTCATGGTGGAAATATCTCACATCATAACATGAGAAAACCGCAATTTTTATCATTGAAAATGGTAATGAGTTTATAAAATCCTTGCGGTTTCTCCAAATCCATAAATCTCATGGAAAATACGAATCTCATAATCAAAAGTCAATAAACAGTGAATAGCATAATATTGTATGACAAATGAAAATACACATGCATGAGGTATCACAGTAATAAATGCAATATCTAAGCTATCATATAAAAGCAAGCGCACTAGTACTATGTCGAAACTATCAACTAACAATTTATACTAATGAAGTAGTGTTTTCTAATGTGTACGTGACATGAAAATTACCGACGATGATGTATGTGAGCCGGCAAGTAAGTGTACGTGGAGCATACATATCATAGGTAATGGTGCTGGTGTCCTGACAGTAGGGTTTCATAATAACTACGAAAACACATTTAAGCATGCAATGCGATGCGAATAGCAAGAATATAAGGAAAATGAATCGTAAACGCAACAATAAAGAATGTATATAAAATATATGAGTCATACAGTTTGGCATTTGAAATAACACGAATTGTGGTGTTTAGAAAATAGGGGCTACGGCGTTTTTAAGAAAAGGTACGTCCTTTGAAATATCCGTAGTATCTCTTGGCATGTCTTTAAAATACTCATGATTCGTTAGTTTTAGAAATAAGTATGACTCAAGCCCAGTCTAACATCTACTAAGTAAACTACATGACTAAACCAACAGACTAGTCGAAGGGTAAGGAAAACCACCTAAGTCTGAGTCGATATATATATATATATATATATATATATATATAGTAGTCGGTGATCCCGTCTCATTAGTGTCACGTACGACACAATATATAATATGACATCCTCGAGTCAAGAGTGCGGATCTATCATCATAATTATATCTCGTACGGTAAATCCATCGTACGGCATCCCAAATCTGGGCATGGGTCGAATATCACATTTATCTCATTATTCCTCTGGTATCTTTATCATCATATCCTGAATTAGGGGTACTGATCTAAAGTCTAGTACATTCCGATACCATCAACATATATATATATATATATATGCGTGTGTATGAAAACACATCGCCTAAATATCGGCTATAATATCATGTCGTATCTCATAATACGAACCTGTAAGTCTATGTAACCCACCCCGGTACTTACGGGGAGGCGGAAAGAGTAAAAATCAAATTTTTATCACAAGGGAACATAGACTAACCATGAAGGATCTTTGCTAAACAAAACCAACAAACTAACTACAAGTTCTAGCTATTAGGTAAGATGGTTATACCTAGTTCTTAAACTCATTCTCTTCTTGTTGTGGTCCTCCTTGTTGCTAGCTCCTTGGAGTGGTGTGGCTCTTCGTCTTCTCTTTGCCTAAGAAAGATCCACCCGAAGGCCTCTACCTTGAGCTCCTATCTCAACCAAGAAGTAACTAGAGTGCTTGGCTTGCTAGACTAAGAACTCTAGAATGAGTAGAGAGGTGTTTTGATGGTTTTATCTCACAAAGCTTGGATTTTCAACACATGAAACACTTAAGCTTTTGAGAGAGAGGAAGAGTGAGAGCAATGCAAGAGAGAATGAGAGAAAATCCCAACCTTGCTCTCATATGAGACAATATGAGAATAATAATAATAATAATTAGGAAAATTGTGATGGTTAGTTGATTTGACCATTATCATTTCACATTTAATGCTAATGCAAGCTTCAAGAAGCATCTTTCTTTTGCTAAAGAAAATATCAAGGTCAACAAAAGTCAACAAGTCAAATGGTCAACCCAACCATAACTATGGCACAATTATCCTTAATTAATATTATAAATCATATTTCTCATTCTCATCAGGGTTTAGAAAAAGTCAACGGTCAAAAACCCTAATGAGGTTACTCCGCCTCTGTCAACTGTGCATACACACCCGCATCCGTGTTCCGAGGAACATGAATGCACTGAGACAAAACCAATCCCAAAACAAATACTAGGACCTGGCTTAAACCAAAGCCCGCTAGTAATAACAGCCCGGACACCAAACGTGCACAAGTGCGCGTATGTGAACGAACCCCGTCGTAAAACCATACGACCACTACTCTGTTTTGCCCAAAGGTGAACAACCGTCTGTGTGGGACTCTAAAGACTCGACACTACGCTGGCAGTAGGTTTAACCACAGGACGCAAGCGGTACTAGCTGTACATAACGGTCCCCAGGTAGATGCCGATAAGAAGACCGATGAGGTGAACCCATTCGAACTCCTACTGAGGCTGAATGTGACAATCTCCGTACAGTCTGGTCTGTTCATCTAAAAGTATCGCATGTCGGGCCTAGGGGGGCGGTAAACTTCAGTCCCCTAATAGCGGTACAGGTCGTGTCGTAGTGTAGCTAAGAACACCCTGAGAAACTACTGGAAACGCTACCAGCAAATCTCGCTTACCCTGGACAGGGACTTTGTGTAATGGCTCTACTAGACACAGCGCGATATCAACTCCCAATACCGGGAGAGACGAATCCTGTCTAACCGTCACTGCCTCCAAGTGCTTCGGGACTGCACCCAACTACTACCAGTTTGCACGAATCATTTGAGCCATGGTAGGGTAGTAATCTAAGAACAGTGGGAACACACTCGAGGCGAAGTGACAGTGTCAAGTCAACGGACTAAGCTGTACTCATGTCACCTGGGAAATGATAACTGACGATAAGTATAATACTAACCAACAGTTCCCAGCGAGTCCTATCCAGTGTACTCGTAACCTAACGAACACCCGCATACTATCTCCAGTACGACGTACTAATGGCTGTGGGACAGACCATCTCCCATGCTGGGATGAGAAGCGCATACGCTAGTCTACTTCGGAGTATCGATGCCCCATCTCGATAATCCTACGACTAGGGACCTGTATAAGTATGTGCTTGTGGATTACCCAGCCCCCACTACTGTGACTGCCATCACAACGCTGGTAATCAAGCAAAGATCTTCTGGGCTCCACTAATATGTATAAGCGATATGCTATAAGAAACACATGCACATATTTATGTAGAAACAAACCAAGTAGCATACTACCATTTTGAGCAAGATTGTCTATACAACTGTGAATATCCCAAGCTTCCATTAAGTAATACTAGTATGATACAGTAATGGCCTCTAGGGCATATATACTAACAATCTCCCATTTGCACTAGGGCCATGTACCGGCGTATCGAAGACCTATCATCTTGATCAGCCGCTCGAACTGAGTCTGGGGTATGGCCTTCGTGAATGGATCTGCAGTGTTATTCTCCGAATCTACTCTCTTCTCCTCGATCTCCCGGCGATCTACGATCTCCCGGCGATCTACGATCTCCCGGATCAGGTGGTACCGCCTCAAAATGTGTCTGGACTTCTGATGGGACCTGAGTTCCTTCGCTAAAGCTATAGCGCCATTGTTGTCGCAATACAACGGTATTGGATCAACAATGGTTGGAACCACCTGAAGCTCCGTGAGGAACTTCTTTATCCAGACAGCTTCCTTTGCGGCATCGCATGCAGCTATGTATTCCGCTTCCATAGTTGAGCCAGCAACGGTTTCCTGCTTGGAGCTCTACCAGCAAACCGCTCCTCCATTGAGGGTAAAGACATAACCCGACATGGACTTGGAGTCATCCTTGTCACTCTGGAAGCTGGAGTCAGCAAAGGCCTCAATCTGGAGGTCTTTTCCGCCATACACCAAGAACATCTCCTTAGTCCTTCTCAGGTACTTGAGAATGTTCTTTACTGCTATCCAGTGTTTCTCCCCTGGGTCTGACTGATACCGGCTTACAACATTTAATGCGTATGCTACTTCTGGTCTGGTACACAACATCGCATACATTATAGAGCCTACCGCAGATGCGTAGGGTATAGATGACATGCGAGCCCTTTCCAAATCAGTCTTGGGAGGCATATCTTTGGAGAGGGTGAATCCGTGACAAGCCGGTAGATTATCGCGCTTTGAATCTTCCATACTGAATCATTTCAGTATGGTGTCGATGTACCTGGACTGCGAAAGTCCCAACATCTTCTTAGATCTATCACGATAGATCTGGATCCCCAGAATGAAGTTGGCATCGCCCAGGTCCTTCATGGAGAACCTCCGTGATAAGAATCCTTTGACCGACTGTAGCATAGGAATGTCATTTCCTATTAAGAGAATGTCATCTACGTACAAGACGAGGAATACCACAGTTCTCCCTACAATCTTACTGTAATTGCATGGTTCATCAGGATTTTTAATAAAGCCGAATTCTTTGACAGTATCATCAAAGCAGATGTTCCAACTTCGCGATGCCTGCTTTAGTCCATAAATAGACTTAAGCAACTTGCATACTTTACCGCTGCTCTCACTCTGAATGAAACCCTCCGGCTGATCCATATAGACGCACTCTTCCAAATTTCCATTTAGAAAAGCCGTCTTTACGTCCATCTGCCAGATCTCATAATCGTGGAAGGCAGCAATGGCAAGAAGAATCCGAATGGATTTGATCATAGCCACTGGAGAAAAGGTTTCTTCATAGTCCAAACCAGGTCTTTGACGAAAACCCTTTGCAACAAGTATAGCTTTATAGGTTTCAACCTGCTCATCTACACCAATCTTCTTTCTGAAGATCCATTTGCAGCCTACGAGTTTTACCCCTTCTGGAGCAATGTCCAAAGTCCAAACTTTGTTGGTGTACATGGACTCCATCTCTGTTCGCATTGCATCCAGCCATTTTACTGAGTCACCGCTCTGAATAGCTTGCTGGAAGCTAGTAGGCTCATCATTTTCAATGACGCAATCCTCTCGATCCCCGTTTATGAGAAAACCGTAGTATCTCTCGGTCGGATGAGACTGCATACTACTCCTGCGGAGTGGCGCAAGAATGTCCTGTCCTTTCAAACCTTCTGGTTCTACTAAGCTTTCAGTAATACCTTGTGGTTCTGGAATTTCTTCCAGTTCTATTGCTCTCCTACTTATCTGATTTTCTAAAAATTCAGTTTCCAAGAAGCAGGCATGATGAGAAACAAATACCTTTTGTTCCTCTGCGTAATAGAAGAAATATCCCTTAGAGTTCTTTGGATATCCCACAAACTTGCACTGTACTGAGCGTGCCTCGAGTTTGTCCGTATGCTGCTTTTTGACAAAAGCTGGACATCCCCATGTCTTAATGTGTTTAAGATAGGGTTTCTTCCCACTCCACATCTGATATGGTATGGTAGACACTGACTTAGTTGGAACTCGGTTCAAAAGATATGCAGTTGATTCTAGTGCATATCCCCAGAAAGATCGCGGTAACTCAGCGTTACTCATCATGGAACGTAGCATATCCAATAGGGTTCGGTTCCGTCTCTCCGATACACCGTTATGTTGTGGAGTGTATGGAGGAGTAAGCTGAGAGAGAATTCTATTCTCTTTTAAGTAATCCAGGAACTCGGCACTCAAGTATTCACCACCTCGATCAGATCTCAGTGTCTTAATACTTTTGCCTGTTTGTTTTTCTACTTCATTCTTGTATTCCTCGAATTTTTCAAAGGCTTCAGATTTATACTTCATTAAGAAGACATGTCCATACCTTGAAAAATCATCCGTATAAGTAATGAAATAAGAATAACCACTTCGCGCATGTGTAGACATTGGACCACATACATCGTTGTGTATGAGTCCCAAGAGCTCGCTCGCTCTTACTCCGTGTCCAGTGAACGGAGTCTTTGTCATCTTTCCTTTGAGACATGATTGACAAGTTGCATATGATTGATATTCGAACGGGTCCAAATATCCTTCTTTATGCAACTTAGTTAACCTTGTCTCATTGATGTGACCCAGTCTACAATGCCATAAGAAAGCCTGATTTGTTTCCGGAGACTTTCTTTTAAGTGTGTTCTGGACACTGAAAACTTGAGCTTGATTCAGTACGTATATTCCGTTTTCTAATGTACCTGAACCAATCAAAACTTGATTTAGGTGGATGTGGACCACATCGCTTACAAAAGTTAAATCATATCCTTCCTTAGAAAGTATGGATACAGATATGATATTACAAGCCATACTAGGTACATACAAACAGTTACGCAGAATCAATATCTGCTCACCTGTCAATCCAAGGTGATATTCCATTACGGATTCAGCGTCCATGCTCATTCCGTTGGCAACCCTGAGAGTCATATCACCTATCCTGATAACTCTATGGTTTCTCAAATCCTGTAATGAATTACAGATGTGAGATCCTGATCCGGTATCCAGTACCCAGGAAGTAGGGTTAATACATACAGTTTTCTATTACAAACACACCCGAAGCCGAAGCCACAACATGCTTCGAATCCTGGTTACCGGCTTTGTTAGCCCAGCAATCCTTCTGCCAATGTCCTTTCCTGTAACAATAGGAACGTCCCTCCTTCACTATATACAGTCCCAAAACTTTTGCCCTTTCCTTTCCTTCTTCTTCCCTGGTTTCCTTCAGGGTGTTAGTAGAGGGCAGAGACTGTAGAATCAAGTCAGTATTTGACCCGTTCTTCAACGTGGTCTTCAGGTCTGTGAGCTTATCAAAATAGCTAGTCTCTGTAAGGACGTTGTCCCCTACAGATGACCCGACAGCCAACCTCACTTGAAGCAATTCGTTCGTGGTCTCATATCTTGCGATACGAGATTGCTCTCCATATAAATCTTTGTTATGGAGGAAGACAGAAACTAAGTCCATCTTCTCGTGCTTCCTCTGGTATGCACCATCAACTGAGGCCAACACGAGGCACTTGGCATTCACACAGTCCCTTTTCGATGTCTTACGGATATCAATATCCGTGGCAGGGGAAATTGGTCCTGAGACGGCAGGGGTTTGATTAGTTAGGAGGTGTCCCAGCTTGTCATGGGTAATGGACATCTGGACAGACCTTTGCCAGCCATAACAGTCAGATTCAGTCATTTATTATCTAGATGCAACCTATGTCTGGTCACTGGGTCGTTGCAATTAAGAGAGAGAGAGAGAAGAAAACACTTAGCATGATGCTCTTGCAAGTTTAGACCGGTTTTTAGTTTATCTAAACATGATGGATCCTACTGTTTCTCGAATCCTTCCTCAAACCATAAAAGAAGAATTAGTCGGGATTGATCTCACCGTACAATACTTGCTTAACCGTTCGGCCAGGCTGGTGTCGGTACTTCGAGGGAGGTTTTACGACACTTTCGCGAAGTCCTTTAATTAAATAACCTCTTTTCCCTGTGGGCATAGCCCCGCTAGCACCTTTCTAGACACCTACTTGGTTTATAGCATTGATCGTTAAGTGAAAAGTCTCCCGAGGAGTAGCGGATACTCATAGTAGGATCGGGATCCAAATATCATTGTGAGATAATGCTGAAGGAATCTTACCAACATTATCAAACTCCAAATGGTATGCAGCACTAGTAAGTTTCAATTTCCTTAGAAACTCCCGATGTGAATTTTTGCCCCATGCTCTTATGACTTTGACTTTGGCCAACAAATCATAAGTCACATGTCAAGTTCTACCCATCATTATCAAGGTTAATTTGAACCCACCCGTACCTACCCTTGACTTTGGCTAACAAGGCAGTACGACCGTCCCAAACCAATGCATCTATCTATGCTACATATGAATATCCAACAGCTACCAATCACTATGCCTTGACTTTGGCCAACAAACATATCTTGAATACTATTGACTATCCATACGAAATGACGGAGGGCTACGGATGGTTTTGGCGAAACCGTGAACGCAGTGAACTTGATATAATCGAAGGAACCTGATAGCTTTTAAAAGGAGTGGTTTAAGCTCCGTGTTTTTAAAAGTTTTCTGTTTTGGAAAAAACCAAGTGGTTTTGAAATTGTTCCAACGACTTAACTTTGGTTTGTTTTCTTTGCATTAATTTAATGCGTCCCATCAATTAATCCTACCATTATAGAAAATAACGAAAATATGACGTACGCTTATACCATCTACATTCGCCACTGGGCCCCGTCATCACCCGTTAGATTACTTAACTAACGACAGAGCGGGGGCTAGACTAGCGTGGATGCAAAACATAAGCAACGCCTACTAGATATCATATATAGATATATACATTCGTCAGATGCAATGATAGCCATTCCAGATCACAGATGAACACATTGGATATGCTAGGAATCCGCGTTTCGTTCGAGCCTGCAACGAAAGACGGATTACACGGTCGCGATGAATAGCCAAACCCCACCCTAGACCTCTACGGGTGCGACAAACTACCCGCCAAGTACCCAAAGTGAAGCAGCCTCCCTCAACAATGTGAGTAGGCCACTCAGCACTTCAAAGTACCCGGTAGTTTGTGCACCCCACCTTGGGTCTATCTTAGGAGCAAAAACAGTAAAAGAAATAATATACAATGGCGGCTACAACCTCAACCCGGATGCGCGGCCATAAAAATAATATTACATCAATTTACAATTTACATCAAATTAAAGATAAATAAACTCTCATCTCACAACCCCGGCTATTCATCCGCGACGATCCAACAAGTTCATATCCACAAACCAACATTACAGATCACAGATATGTACAACCCCTACTAATCGACGTATAGCGATTAGCAGACATTCAGTGTATATAACACATTACAGATATAATTCAATTAGCGAAAGTTTATAGAATTTCGATCAATATTTCAATTTGAAACTACCCCAAACACAACACTGTTCTCAGAAGAATCTGGGCAGAAACAAAGCATTTTAAAAATCACAAAACCAACACAGAGAACCCCAGAAGAAATTTGGTGCGCGACCGAGTTGACTCGGCCGCGGATCCGCGGCGGATCGCTTGGATCGGCTCGAATCCGCGGTCTTATGAGCGATTCAGGCGCTCAAATTTCTACAGTTTTCTCTAAAAAGCCTACTTGTGTTTTTCAGGTCTCTAGAAATATTTTTAGACCTGTTTTAAAAATCGGCAGAAAACACTAAATTTTGATGTATTTTGCGATTTTTTCCGGATCGAAGTTCAAAACACTTTGCTAACATGTTAGTTGTTGTTTAGCTAGGCTCTGATACCACTGTAAGTCTATGTAACCACCCCGGTACTTACGGGGAGGCGGAAAGAGTAAAAATCAAATTTTTATCACAAGGGAATATAGACTAACCATGAAGGATCTTTCCTAAACAAAACTAACAAACTAACTATAAGTTCTAGCTACTAGGTAAGATGGTTATACCTAGTTCTTGAACTCCTTCTCTTCTTGTTGTGGTCATCCTTGTTGCTAGCTCCTTGGAGTGGTGTAGACGGCTCCTCCTCTTTGTCGAAGAAAGATCCACCCGAAGGCCTCTACCTTGAGCTCCTACCTCAACCAAGAAGTAACTAGAGTGCTTGGCTTGCTAGGCTAAGAACCCTAGAATGAGTAGAGATGTGTTTTGATGGTTTTATCTCACAAAGCTTGGATTTTCAACACATGAAACACTTAAGCTTTTGAGAGAGAGGAAGAGGGAGAGCAATGCAAGAGAGAGAGAGAGAGAGAGAGTGAGCAAGAGAGAATGAGAGAAAATCCCAACCTTGCTCTCATATGAGAGAATATGGGAATAATAATAATAATTAGGAAAATTTTGATGGTTAGTTGATTTGACCATTATCATTTCACATTTAATGCTAATGCAAGCTTCAAGAAGCATCTTTCTTTTGCTAAAGAAAATATCAAGGTCAACAAAAGTCAACAAGTCAAATGGTCAACCCAACCATAACCATGGCACAATTATCCTTAATTAATATTATTAATCATATTTCTCATTCTCATTAGGGTTTAGAAAAAGTCAACGGTCAAAAACCCTAATGAGGTTCGTCCGCCTCTGTCAACTGTGCATACACACCCGCATCTGTGTTCTGAGGAACATGAATGCAATGAGATAAAACCAATCCCAAAAAAAATACTAGGACCTGGCTTAAACCAAAGCCCGCTAGTAATAACTGCCCGGACACCAAACGTGCACAAGTGCGCGTATGTGAACGAACCCCGTCGTAAAACCATACGACCTCTACTCTGTTTTGCCCAAAGGTGAACAACCGTCTGTGTGGGACTCTAAAGACTCGACACTATGCTGGCAGTGGGTTTAACCACAGGCCGCAAGTGGTACTAGCTGTATGTAACGGTCCCCAGGTAGATGCCGATAAGAAGACCGATGAGGTGAACCCATCCGAACTTCTACTGAGCCTGAATGTGACAATCTCCGTACAGTCCGGTCTGTTCGTCTGAGAGTATCACATGTCGGGCCTAGGGGGCGGTAAACGTCAGTCCCCTAATAGTGGTACAAGTCATGTCGAAGTGTAGCCCAGAGCACCCTGAGAAACTACTGGAAACACTACCAGCAAATCTCGCTTACCTTGGCCAGGGACTTTATGTTATGGCTCTCCTAGACACAGCGCGATATCAACTCCCAATACCGGGAGAGACGAATCCTGTCTAACCGTCACTGCCTCCAAGTGCTTCGGGACTGCACCCAACTACTACCTGTTTGCACGACTCATTTGAGCCGTGGTAGGGTAGTAATCTAAGAACAGTGGGAACACACTCGAGGCGAAGTGACAGTGTCAAGTCAACGGACTAAGCTGTACTCATGTCACCTGGGAACTGATAATTGAAGATAGGTATAATACCAACCAACAGTTCCCAGCGAGTCCTGTCCAGTGTACTCGTAACCTAACGAGCACCCGCATACTATCTCCAGTACGACGTACTAATGGCTGTGGGACAGAACATCTCCCTTGCTGGGATGAGAAGCGCATACGCTAGTCTACTCCGGAGTATCGATGCCCCGTCTCGATAATCCTACGACTAGGGACCTGTATAAGGATGTGCTTGTGGATTACCCAGCCTCCACTAGTGTGACTGCCATCACAACGCTGGTAATCAAGCAAAGATCCTCAGGGCTCCAGTAATATGTATAAGTGATATGCTAAAAGAAACACATGCACATATTTAAGTAGAAACAAACTAAGTAGCATACTACCATTTTGAGCAAGATTGTCTATACAACTGTGAATATCCCAAGCTTCCATTAAGTAATATACAAACTAGTATGATGCAGTAATGGCCTCTAGGGCATATACACTAACAGAACCAAGTCACATCACCGATCTCATGGCATCATGCCTAATCACATCGACTCATCTCCAAGTACCATATACTATCCTCATCGTCCATGTATGTGTGTGTGTGTATATATATATATACACACACACATACTCACATACATATATGTATATATATAGATACATGCTCACATATATATATGTGTGTGTGTGTGTATACGCACAAGTAAAACAAATGTATGCGTGTGTGTGCGTGTATGCAAATCTTTACTCTAGGGTTTCACGATTAAGAAGCTAAACCAAGTTACTTCTAATTACACTAAAACTAACCCATGAACACCTAAAACCTATCTTGATAATCATTAGTCTCACAATATATATATATATATATATATATATATATATATATATATATACATACTACACTACGAAACTGCGGGGGTGCTATACGCCATCCATCCAACTTCCCCCGTAGATATATATCTACTCACCCGATCCTTACTTGCCGAAGTCAATGTCGCCATGCTCTTGCTTGTCGTCCCGAAGTTCACGCGGAGGTACCTATATATCATAACATATCGTTCCGCATTAAAATCCAATTCAAAACCAAAATGACACACGAATCGTACATAGGTTAAAACCTATGGTCTACGCATGCAAGAAAGGCCCAACAAATCCTTTATGTCGATGTACAAACGTCAAACCATCGAGTTAAAACCCAAATACTAAAACTCAAGCTAAAACGAAGTCGCAAAACAAAGCAGCAACTCAAGAAAACACCTCCAGATTTTACCCTAGGTTGAATTAGCCAATTTGGCACATGTGGAGGGTCTAGTTTACTGAAGAGAAAGCCATGGACCAAACACGAATCCCATCACCCCTACCCTGGCCGCAATTTGGGGCCAGAAGGAATAAATTTGCGGCCATGGATGGGAGTTAGGGTCTCGGGGCTCTAGGGTAGCTTCTAGGTTGCCTGCACGACTCACTGTGATTGCTAAATAATTTTCAGGGCCTCCGAGTGAGAGCAGATCACAAAACTACACCAAAATTCCTATACAAATCCGACGTCGGGGATTTCTAAGTTCATGACTTGGGGTCTTAGTCTCAGATTTAGTCCAAGTTTTAACACAAAAAGGGGGTTTGTAGTCACTAACACACTCACATGCATCATCATAAGTCAATAATTCCACAAAACCTCATCTAGGAATTTTCTAAGTTCACTAAACCTCACTAAACAAACTCTAAGCATGTATGGATGCTTAAGTGAATGAAATACTATACTAAGTGTGAAGGAATTACCTCATTTGGCAACTCAAGAAATTTCTTGAGTTGCCCAAAGTGCTCAAAATCCTAGCTTTTTTGGTCCAAAATGCTTGTAGTGAGCTTGTGCATATTTTTAATGAAGGGAAGATGATGTTTTTGTTAGGTCCACGTTACCTCTCCCGGTACTTTCGGGGTTGCGGAAACGGTAAAATTTTTTTTTTCCTGGACTTTGTAACATGGACCGTAAAAGCCGGATCTTTTCTAAACAATACACTAGCATCCTAACATGAGTCGTATCTACTCTGTTAGGGGTTATACCTCAACTTGAACTCCTTCTCTTGTTGTTGTTGTTCTTCTCTTTGCTTGCTTAATGGTTGATCCGGACTTCGGTCACCTCCGCGGCCTCCTTGAGTCGAAGACGATCCACCCGAGAGATGTACACCGAGCTCCACCTCAAGCCGAGGTAACTAGGGCAAGGAGATTGCTAATCTAGAAGCCCTAAGATGTGTAGAGAAGATGTATGGATGTATTTGTCAAGTGAAATCCTTTTTCTCTCAACACATGAGATCAAAGGAGAAATCAAGAGGAGGAAGAAGAAGGAGTTTTCTAGCAACCATGGAGCTTCTCATTTCAAGAGAGAGAATGAGAATGAGCAAATGAAAAGCTTAACCAAGAGAAAAACTAACCATGGTTGCAATAAAGCACAAACATTATGATTACTAATCCCATCAAGATAAAGGTGATGGCTACAAATGACATGACCATTATCATAACAAAAGAAAAAGAAAACCAAAGAATACTTTAGATCTTCTAAGAAGATCCAAGTCAACTTTGGTCAAATGGTCAACAAAGTCAAGATGGTCAAATGGTCAATGTAATTAGCCATAACAAAATTATCAATGAAAGGATTAGTAAATAATGTCCCCGGCTCAAAATGGTTTTGACCAAACGAACTGTCGAAACCCTAATGAGTCCGCCTCAAAATGGTTTTGACCGAATCAACTGTCAAAACCCTAATGAGCCTGCCACATAGCGGTTTTGGCCGAACCAACTGCCAAAACCCTAATGAGGCACCTCCTCCTTCATCGCTCCGGAAAACTGTGCATACACACCTGCATCCGTATTCCGTAGAATGCGGATGCGCAGAAGACAAAACAAATCCATCCATGCAATACTAGGATCCGGCTTAAACCAAAGCCCACTAGTATTGCCTGCCCGAACACCACACGCACACAAGTGTACGTAAGTGATCGCAGCCCTGCCGTAAAACCATACGGCCTCTACACGTTTCGCTCAATGCAGGGAAACACTCTGTGTGGGACTCTAAAGACTCGACACTACGCTGGCAGTGGGTTTAACCACAGACCGCAAGCGGCACTAGCTGTACGTAACGGTCCCCAGGTAGATGTCGATAAGAAGGCCGATGAGGTAAACCCATCAGAACTCCTACTGAGTCTGTATGTGACAATCTCCGTACAGTCCGGTCTGTTCGTCTGATACATCGCATGTCGGGCCTAGGGGGGCGGCAAGCGTCAGACCCCTAATAGCGGTACAAGTCGTGTCGGAGTGAAGCCCAGAACACCCTGAGATAACACTGGAACCTACCAGTACATCTCGCTTGCCCTGGCCAGGGACTACTTGTGTAATGGCTCTCCTAGACACAGCGCGATGTCAACCCCCAATACCGGGAGAGACGAATCCTGTCTAACCGTCACTGCCTCCAAGTGCTTCGGGACTGCTCCCAACTACTAACTGTTTGCACGACTCAGTAGAGCCGTGGTAGGGTAGCAATCAAAGAACAGTGGGAACACACTCGAGGCGAAGTGACAGTGACAAGTCAGCGGACTAATCTGTATTCATGTCACCTGGGAACTGATAACTGACGATAGGTATAATACCAACCATCAGTTCCCGACGAGTCCTGTCCAGTGTACTCGTAACCCAATGAGCACCCGCATACTATCTCAAGTACGACGTACCGACGGCTGTGGGACAGACCGTCCCCCGTGCTGGGATGAGAAGCGCATACGCTAGTCTACTCCGGAGCATCGATGCCCTATCTCGATACTCCCATGACTAGGGACGTGTATAAGGATGTGCTTGTAGATTACCCAGCCCCCACGAGTGTGATCGCCATCACAACGCCGGTAATCAAGCAAAGATCCTAAGGGCTCTACTAATGCGTATAGGCGATATAATAAATAAACACACAAGTACACATTAAAGCAGAGACAAACCAAGTAGCATACTACTATATTGAGCAAGATTGTCTGTACAACTGTGAATATCCCAAGCTTCCATCAAGTAATATACATACTAGTATGATGCAGTAATGGCCTCTAGGGCATATACACTAACAATCTCCCACTTGCACTAAGGCCATGTACTGGCGTATCGAAGACCTATCATCTCGATCAGCCGCTCGAACTGAGTCTGGGGTAAAGCCTTCGTGAATGGGTCCGCAGTGTTGTCCTTTGTGTCCACTCTCCGCACCTCGATCTCCTGTCGATCAATGATCTCCCTGATCAGGTGATACCGCCTTAAGATGTGCTTGGATTTCTGATGGGACCTTGGTTCCTTCGCTAAAGCTATAGCCCCATTGTTATCGCAATACAAAGGTATTGGGTCAACAATGGACGGAACCACCTGAAGTTCACTAATGAACTTCTTCATCCAGACCGCCTCTTTTGCGACGTCGCTTGCAGCAATGTATTCAGCCTCCATCGTCGAGTCTGCGACGGTTTCCTGCTTGGAACTCCTCCAACATACCGCCCCTCCATTGAGGGTAAACACAAAACCCGAGACGGACTTGCTGTCATCTTTGTCACTCTGGAAGCTTGAATCGGTAAAGGACTCGACCCGGAGGTCTCCATTACCGTAAACCAGGAACATCTCCTTAGTCCTTCTCAGGTACTTGAGAATGTTCTTCACTGCTGTCCAGTGGTCCTCCCCTGGGTCTGACTGATACCGGCTTACCGCGCTCAACGCGTAAGCTACATCTGGTCTTGTACATAGCATCGCATACATTATAGATCCTACCGCCGAAGCGTAGGGTATAGTGCTCATGCGAACCCTCTCCTCGTCAGTCTTAGGAGACATCTTCTTGGAGAGGGTAATTCCGTGCAATGCGGGTATGTTACCGCGCTTGGAACCCTCCATACTAAATCTCTTTAGTACGGTCTCTATGTATCTGGACTGCGAAAGTCCCAATAGTCTCTTGGATCTATCTATATGGATCTTGATCCCCATAATGTACGAGGCATCACCCAGGTCCTTCATGGAGAACCTTTGTGACAAAAATAGCTTGACCGATTGTAGCATAGGAACATCATTTCCTATCAAAAGAATGTCGTCCACGTACAAGACTAGGAATACGACAGTTCGTCCTACAATCTTCTTATAAACACAGGGTTCATCTTCGTTCTTGATGAAATCAAATTCCTTGATTGTCTCATCAAAACAGATGTTCCAGCTCCGCGATGCCTGCTTTAATCCATAAATGGATTTAAGCAACTTGCACACCTTTCCGCTGCTCCCACTGTCTACGAAACCTTCTGGTTGATCCATGTAAACGCACTCTTCCAAACAACCGTTTAGGAAAGCCGTTTTAACATCCATCTGCCAGATTTCATAGTCATGGAAGGCAGCAATGGCAAGTAGGATCCGAATAGATTTGAGCATAGCCACCGGAGAAAAAGTTTCATCATAGTCCAAACCAGGTCTTTGACGAAAACCTTTTGCAACGAGTCTAGCTTTATAGGTTTCCACCTGCCCATCTACACCAAGTTTCCTTTTGTAGATCCATTTGCATCCAACGGGTTTTACCCCAGGTGGAGCAATATCCAAGGTCCACACTTTATTGGCGTACATGGACTCCATTTCGGATTGCATTGCTTCCTGCCACTTATCAGAGTCCCTACTGATAATGGCCTGCCTGAAACTGGTAGGGTCATCTTCTTCCAAGATGCAATCCTCTCGATCCCCGTCAATGAGAAAACCGTAGTATCTCTCGGGCGGATGAGAAATCCTACCAGATCTGCGGAGTGGCTGAGGTTCGTTTGGGGTTACTGAATTTTCTGGTTCTGCTAAATCCTCAGTTTGAGTTTGTGGATCAGATATTTCATCCAGTTCTACCGTGCTCCCACTTATTTCTTTTGCAAGAAATTGCCACTCTAAAAAGGTGGCGCGGCGAGCAACGAACACCTTCTGTTCCTCAGTGTGGTAGAACAGATATCCCAGAGAATTTCTAGGATATCCCACAAACTTACATAAAACTGACCGTGCCTCAAGCTTGTTTGGTTTTTGTACTTTTACATAGGCCGGACAACCCCATATCTTAATCCGTTCTAGATATGGTTTCTTACCACTCCATATTTCATATGGAGTCTTAGGCACGGATTTAGACGGAACCTGATTCAGTAAGTATGCCGCTGTATCTAGCGCAAGTCCCCAGAATGAAAGAGGTAACTCAGCATCACTCATCATGGATCGAACCATATCCAATAGGGTACGATTCCTTCTCTCCGATACACCGTTGTGCTGTGGTGTATAAGGAGGAGTGAGCTGAGAGAGAATACCATTCTCTTTTAAGTAATCTCGGAATTCCGTGCTTAAGTACTCCCCTCCTCTATCAGACCGGAGGATCTTGATACTTTTGCCTGTCTGGTTCTCTACTTAGTTTCTGAATTCCTTGAATTTCTCAAAAGTTTCAGATTTGTGTTTCATCAGATACACATATCCGAACCTAGAGAGATCGTCAGTGAATGTGATGAAGTACGAGAACCCACCCCTTGCAAGTATAGACATCGGACCACACACATCACTGTGTATGAGTCCCAAGAGCTCTCTTGCTCTTTCTCCATGTCTGGTGAACGGAGATTTGGTCATCTTCCTTTGAGACAAGACTGACAAGTTTCATAAGATGAAAACTCGAACGCATTCAAGAGTCCATCTTTATGCAACTTACTCAGTCTTTTCTCTCCGATATGACCAAGTCTACAATGCCACAAGTAGGATTCATTCGTATCTGAATTCTTCCTCTTGCGTGTGTTTTGTATATTGAGAACTGTATTCTGATTTAGAACGTAGATACCATTACACAGTGTACCCTCTGCTACCAGTACCTTATCAAGGTAAATGTTCATGATATTCTTTTCAAGAACAAAGTTATATCCATCTTTATCGAGTAAAGAAACTGATATGATGTTGCAAACCATGGAGGGTACATAGTAGCAATCGTTCAAAATCATAGTCTTGCCATTTGGCAATACTAGGTGATATTCACCGACGGCTGCCGCATTAACTTATGCTCCGTTCGCTACTCTGAGCGACATATCACCCGGTGCAACTTTCCTACTTTTTCCCAGTCCCTGCAATAAATTACAGATATGAGATCCTGATCCGGTATCAAGTACCCAGGAGGTAGGGCTGACCGTAAAACAGTTCTCAATTACAAGAACACCTGAAGTAGATGCAAAACCATGCTTCTTCTTCAACTGGGTATCCTGGAAATCCATACAATCCCCTTTCCCATTCTCATGACTGTTGTCACAAGTTAGAGCTGAACCAACTTTCCCCAGTCCCGAATAAGAATTCGGATCGGTCAAGCGATACATTTTATTATCTTGATTAGGGCGTGAAAAGGTTGCTGCCTGGAGAGAGAGAAAAGAAACACTCAGCGTATGCTCGTGCAAGATTAGATTGGTTTATTAATTTATCTAACCAGTATGTCTCCCACTGTTTCCTCAAATCCTTCTTAAAACCTTTTAAAAGAAGAACTAGCCGGGTTTTAATTCACGTCACAATACTTGCTTAACCTTTCAGCCAGGCTAGTGTCAGTACTTCGAGGGAGGTTTTCCAACGCTTTCGCGAAGTTCCTTAATTAAAGAACCTCTTTTCCCTGGGGGCGTAACCCCGCTAACACCTTTCTAGACACCTACTAGGTTTATAGCATTGATCGTTAAGTGAAATAATCTCCCGAGAGTAAACCAACTCATCAGTGGGATCGGGATCCAACTGTCATTGTGTGATAACCTAGATGGAATCCACTCTAGTCACCACACTCCAGAAGGTATGCTAAATCTGCAAGTTTCAGTTCTTTTGAAACTCCCGATGTGGTTTTTGCCCCTAACGATTCATGACCTTGATAATGCCAACATATCATGAACTGTTAGTCAAGTTCGGCCCGTCATTATCTTGATTAACTTAGACCCACCCGCACAACTCTTGACAATGCCAACATAGCTATGAGACTGTCCTAAATAATCTGAAAAATAAGGTTGCAAACAAGTAATACTTAGCTACCGATCACTACGCCTTGACAATGCCAAAATACGTAGCTCAAATACTGAGTAGTACATGTAGGAAATGACGGAGGGCTACGGCTGGGTTTTTGGCGAAAAACCCGTTAACGTAATGAACTTGATGTTGTTGAAGGAACCTGATAACCCTTTTTTGGAAAAATATAGTGGCGAAATCTTTTTGCTAAAGAGGTCACTCCCTGTGAAGGGATCTCGGCTCTTTCCTCGTCGAATGAGGTGCAGGATATTCCAAATTGAATACCTCGATGCAAAGCAAGAATAATCGACTATAGTGAAGTTATTACCCTGACGCAAACTTTTGTCCAAGGGGTCACTCCCGGTGAAGGGATCTCGGCCCTTGCCTCGTCGACTGAGGTGCTGGGCATTCACAACCGAATACCGCGATGCAAAACAAAAATGAACGTCCTTGCAATAACAGCTTTTTGAAAAATTGTTCCAACAACGTCTTTTAGGTTTATTTTCTTGCATTAGTTCTTTTAATGCGTCCCATCATTTAAATCCTACCATTGCAGAAAACAACCAAAATATGACGTACGCTTATGCCATTCGCATTCGCCACGGGGCCCCGTCATCACCCGTTAGGTTACTTAACTAACGACAGAGCGGGGGCTGGGCTAGCGCGGCTGTAAAACATAAGCAACGCCTAAATAGTTATAAATATAGCAATGATAGACATTACAGATCACAGATGAACACTTTGGATATACTAGGAACCCGCGATTCGTTCGAGCCTGCAACGAAAAACGGATTACACGGTCGCGATGAATAGCCAAAACCCCACCCAAGACCCCTACGGGTGCGGCAAACTACCCGCCAAGTACCCGAAGCGAAGCAACCTCCCTCAATACCATGAGTAGGCCACTCGGCACTTCGAGCTACCCGGTAGTTTGTGCACCCTCTCCATGGGTCTATCCTAGGAGCAAAAACAGTAAAAAGAATTATACAATGACGGCTACAACCCCGACCCGGTTGTGCGGCCATACAAATAATATTACATCAATTTACAAATTTATTACATGAATGAAAGAAAAAGAAACTCTCATCTCACATCCACCCCGGCTATTCATCCGCGACAATCCAACGAGTTCATATACACAAACCATCAAGAACAATCACAGATCACAAATATGTATAACCCTGACTAATCGACATATAGCGATTAGCCGACGTTCAATACATAAGAACATCACAGATATAACCTTTATAGTCAAAGTATATTGAAGTTCGAAAAAAATACGGATTTATAGGCCCCCAAAAACAAATTTCTATTCTGGAACATCTGGGCACATATAATATATCTTAAAAATCCTAAAACCACGTCAGAAACACACTGCACCAAAATCGATGCAGCAACTCACCAAGTTGGCCGCGGTTCCGCGGCAATAGCTTGCTATTGCCGCGGAAGCGCGGCGCTTTGGTCGAGCCACTGTCTCGTTTTTGGTGGTTTTCTTCTAAAAACCCTGAGATGATTTTTGGAGTATAATAAATTTTGTTTTGACCAGAAAATTTTTTAACAGAAACTCAGGTTTTTATAACTTGGTTTTTTCGATTTTTCCGTTTCGAACTTCGATACACTTTACTACCAAGCTAGTTTATGTTTAGTTAGGCTCTGATACCACTGTTAGGTCCACGTTACCTCTCCCGGTACTTTCGGGGTTGCGGAAACGGTAAAACAAAATTTTTTCTGGACTTTGTAACATGGACCGTAAAAGCCGGATCTTTTCTAAACAATACACTAGCATCCTAACATGAGTCGTATCTACTCGGTTAGGGGTTATACCTCAACTTGAACTCCTTCTCTTGTTGTTGTTGTTCTTCTTTGATGTTCTTCTCTTCTTGTTGTTCTTCTCTTTGCTTGCTCAATGGTTGATCCGGACTTCGGTCACCTCCGCGGCCTCCTTGAGTCGAAGACGATCCACCCGAGAGATGTACACCGAGCTCCACCTCAAGCCGAGGTAACTAGGGCAAGGAGATTGCTAATCTAGAAGCCCTAGGATGTGTAGAGAAGATGTATGGATGTATTTGTCAAGTGAAATCCTTTTTCTCTCAACACATGAGATCAAAGGAGAAATCAAGAGGAGGAAGAAGAAGGAGTTTTCTAGCAACCATGGAGCTTCTCATTTCAAGAGAGAGAATGAGAATGAGCAAATGAAAAGCTTAACCAAGAGAAAAACTAACCATGGTTGCAATAAAGCACAAACATTATGATTACTAATCCCATCAAGATAAAGGTGATGGCTACAAATGACATGACCATTATCATAACAAAAGAAAAAGAAAACCAAAGAATACTTTAGATCTTCTAAGAAGATCCAAGTCAACTTTGGTCAAATGGTCAACAAAGTCAAGGTGGTCAAATGGTCAATGTAATTAGCCATGACAAAATTATCAATGAAAGGATTAGTAAATAATGTCCCCGGCTCATAATGGTTTTGACCAAACGAACTGTCGAAACCCTAATGAGTCCGCCTCAAAATGGTTTTGACCGAATCAACTGTCAAAACCCTAATGAGCCTGCCACATAGCGGTTTTGGCCGAACCAACTGCCAAAACCCTAATGAGGCACCTCCTCCTTCATCGCTCCGGAAAACTGTGCATACACACCTGCATCCGTATTCCGTAGAATGCGGATGCGCAGAAGACAAAACAAATCCATCCATGCAATACTAGGATCCGGCTTAAACCAAAGCCCACTAGTATTGCCTGCCCGAACACCACACGCACACAAGTGTACGTAAGTGATCGCAGCCCTACCGTAAAACCATACGGCCTCTACACGTTTCGCTCAATGCAGGGAAACTCTCTGTGTGGGACTCTAAAGACTCGACACTACGCTGGCAGTGGGTTTAACCACAGACCGCAAGCGGCACTAGCTGTACGTAACGGTCCCCAGGTAGATGTCGATAAGAAGGCCGATGAGGTAAACCCATCCGAACTCCTACTGAGTCTATATGTGACAATCTCCGTACAGTCCGGTCTGTTCGTCTGATACATCGCATGTCGGGCCTAGGGGGGGCGGCAAGCGTCAGACCCCTAATAGCGGTACAAGTCGTGTCGGAGTGAAGCCCAGAACACCCTGAGATAACACTGGAACCTACCAGTACATCTCTCTTGCCCTGGCCAGGGACTACTTGTGTAATGGCTCTCCTAGACACAGCGCGATGTCAACCCCCAATACCGGGAGAGACGAATCCTGTCTAACCGTCACTGCCTCCAAGTGCTTCGGGACTGCTCCCAACTACTACCTGTTTGCACGACTCAGTAGAGCCGTGGTAGGGTAGCAATCAAAGAACAGTGGGAACACACTCGAGGCGAAGTGACAGTGTCAAGTCAGCGGACTAAGCTGTACTCATGTCACCTGGGAACTGATAACTGACGATAGGTATAATACCAACCATCAGTTCCCGACGAGTCCTGTCCAGTGTACTCGTAACCCAACGAGCACCCGCATACTATCTCAAGTACGACGTACCGACGGCTGTGGGACAGACCGTCTCCCGTGCTGGGATGAGAAGCGCATATGCTAGTCTACTCCGGAGCATCGATGCCCTATCTCGATACTCCCACGACTAGGGATGTGTATAAGGATGTGCTTGTAGATTACCCAGCCCCTACGAGTGTGATCGCCATCACAACGCCGGTAATCAAGCAAAGATCCTAAGGGCTCTACTAATGCGTATAGGTGATATAATAAATAAACACACAAGTACACATTAAAGCAGAGACAAACCAAGTAGCATACTACTATATTGAGCAAGATTGTCTGTACAACTGTGAATATCCCAAGCTTCCATCAAGTAATATACATACTAGTATGATACAGTAATGGCCTCTAGGGCATATACACTAACAGTTTTGATGTGGGATTGAGAGTGTTTGTGAGAGTTTAGAGGAGGTGGGAGAAGAGGGCAGCCATGGAGATGAGGAGAAGGGAAAAATGATGAAGAGGAATGGAGGAAGACAAATGGGAGCTTTGGTCAATTGACCCCTCACCTCTCTCTCTTTTCTCTCTTTTGTCCATACTCTATTCTTTATTCTTTTTCCTTTTCTTTTCTATTTTCCTTTTTCTTTTCTTCTCTTCTCATTTAAAACAAAGCCATGCATGAAAAATAAGGAAAAAGCCATGGTAGAAAATGTAACAAATGTGTAATATGACATGGTGCATGTCACATGCACAAAACACCATCAATGTGTGATTAGATACTAATCGTGTTTAGTAATACTTACTTATATACAAATCATTGTATACTACATTGCAAAATTCCTAATTTTCATAAATTCATTTAAAATCAATAATTGATATAAATTTCCAAATATTTCCCAATTTATCGGTATTTAATTATACAGTATCATAAAAATATTCATAATATTTATTATTTTAATTATATCAATTCCCAAAATAATATTTTATTTTTCTGAAATGTTACAATCTTACCCCCTTAAATAAATTCGGTCCCCGAATTTAAATTTAAACCCCTCAAATACTAAAACATTTTAGTAAAAAGATCAAGTCGTCAAAGCTTTGAAATCATAAATACATAAAACACATCGTAGCGCAATGCATGCGCATGAAAAATGAGTAGATAAACCAAAATCAAAACTCTGTCAAGCATCCCGCAATCATCGGAGTTATGGTGAAGACACCAATGTCAAAACCCAATACGAAAATCAACATGATATACATCAAACTATACATGTCCGCATTGTTAAAACATCTGAAAGAAATGCATGCCAAACTCTTTTCCAATCACTGTGCAATGCGCGTATCACGGCACAGCGGCAGACGTCTATTGTAAGAAAATAACTATATATATATACACCCTTTGTTTAACATACACGTCCCTCCGTTTTGAAAAATAATTTAGAAGGGTTTCCTTTGTTAAATGTCTCGTGTCATCTCAAACACATAGGTAAATACTGAGACTATAGCTCCTTTTTGGAAATCCCTTCGATAACTATCAATGATTGCAAAAAATATATCCAGGTACTGTCCTCGGACTAGTCCTGCTCAGTCACTATACCAAATGGTAAATATCATAAAACATACTGCTCCAAAAAATAAATCCCAAAATGTATATAAGTATGCAACGTGCGTCTGGTGCGTACAGAAATCGAAATCTAAGAATGTGCCATACATGTGCACAGAAACAAAATCTAAGTGCAATGGGTGTGCACGAAAACACCTGTTAAGGGCAACAGTGTGTGCCTGACAACAATATCAGGTGCATCTGATATGCACGAAGAATCCCGATTTAGTGCATCTGGCATGCACCAAAATCGCATCAAGCGCGTCAAGTGTGCGCCAGAATCCAAATCAAGTGCACAAGGTGCAAGAAAACAATATCGAATATCACAATCGAAATCGACGGTATACAACAAACCTCAATCCAAATCAGATATACCGTGGTATATAATCTCACAACCATGTGTATCAGCGTGCACAAAATCGAATCAAAGTACTAAAAGTGCATGAAATTTATGCCGAAAGCACAAGTCAAATCACATGCATACCATAGGCATGAAATCAAAATCAACATCTCGAATGACGTCAAATAGAAGTCAAGTGCAACTGTGGTGCGCAAAATCTCAATCATGCAAATAAATTGCACAAATTACCGAAATCAAAGATGACGGAACCAGTCCCGCTCTGGCACATCCTCTAAAAATCTCTGGCCAACAATCATGGTCACTCATAACATATCTCATCGATGATGTCGAACTCTGGCCTACTGGGTGTGCGTAATACGACTGATCCTGGGTCCAGGTCTTCTTGTTTAGTATTTCCAGAAAGATCTTGTCGGGGTCTCTCCAAATCTCATTTCTGCTGAACTGCCCGGAAGTCATCACACTTTACTAAGTCTATTTCTTGTTCCGGAATGGCTGCATACTCATCATGACTTCTTCTGGAGGATATATCCACATACAATGCCACTGCATGCGTATCACATCTCTGATGTCAACGGAGTGGAACTTCATCTCATCATAATCTCGTACGAACCTCTTACTCCACTTTTCTTTAATGTCGACTGATTCATACTTGTCTCTTCGTGGCAGCATGGACTGCGCCCCAATGGCTATACTCATATCTGCAGTCTCCCAAGCAATGTATCCCATCACATGATATCCGGACGACGTCGATCTTTTCGATCGATTCGTCAAAGTCCCATAGTTCCCCGAGAGCTCAACACTCGTGCATAGTTTAATAATATCCAGTACATACCATAGTACCTATGGACCAGCCGTAGAAGGGCAAACCCAAGCCTCATTAATGGTACCGCGGAACTGCCGTGAACCCTAAGGTTCAAAGGCGTTTCCATGGTCATTATGTCGAGTTAGGGTTTCATTCTTCTAGAGGGTCCAAGGAATTACTTGCATGTTTTCTCGAATACTTTAAACTTGGAAAAATGGGTTTCTGACATTCGATTGTTTCTATCGACTCTCAACGTACCTGCGTGAAGTCTTTTCTAGCTGGAATTAATCAATCTGATGATCTTGCATCGGGGTATGCATCGAACCACATATCCTAGTCGTTCCTCCTTGGGTGAATAGCGATTTTCTATCATATCTCTAAGTACAACTCGTGCTGCATTAGCTTCAAACATCTGGGGCGATATCTTGTCAGTCGCAACAACAATTGAATCTTCGTCCGCACGCTGAACAGTGCCTCAATCATCAAGAATAACGGTGCATTGACGGTCATCACATTCTGGTTGACCTCTAGCAGTGGCCCAATCCTCTGGTGCTGATTTGCACGTTCGAGAAATTTTGTGAAGCAATCCATCAAACGCTCATGGCGCGAAAACACAATAAAACGACACATCTATGCAGTCGTGTGTCGCCGGAATTTCTCCCTGGTCAGTCCTCATCCAAAACGAGCTCATGCTGACCGCAACTCTAGCTGCAGCTCTCTCTACCCGTGTAATCGTGGTAGCAAAAACCATAAACCGATATCAATGAGGATAGATCATAGGAATGGATATAATACTGTGCAAGGAAATGTACATCCTAAGGCTTCTTAAGCGGAGTAGCGTATCGTAAGTATGCCGTGGGACATACACACGGTACGTCACTCCACTTAAGTCACCTACTCCATCAACCAAGGTCAACCTACGCGACGAAAGTTCGGGTCTAATACCCCCTCGACCAAGTCTAAGTTCCGTAAGGTCAAGCCTAGGTTTCGAATAAATATACGCCCTAGACTCCGCATAGTCAAACATAGACTCGAACCAAGGTTAAACCTAGCGCCCTGATACCAATTTTGTCACGATCCGAAATGGCACGTGACTAGCACTTGAATCATATGAAGTCTATAGGACCCTATCTAATTCAAGTAAGCCAAAATCCCAGAAATCTAAACCATTTAAAAGAAGAAAGTGAAGGAAAACTTGTTTAAAAGTTTGCGTATAAATCACTTTGAAAGTCGTAGTAAACATTTTTAAAACATCAAGTTTTTTCCAAAAATTTTGGCAGAGTCTCCTTTGTAAATACTGGCCCCAAACGGGTACAAACATGAATAATATGAAAAGATGAATAAAGGCATCCCCAAGCGGGAGCTAGCTCTTCGCCAATTGACGGTCACAACCACGCAAGCAATATAATATACAGCGTCGAAGGGCGAGGATCAAAACTCCAAAAGGAAACCAATATCATCAAGAAAACCATAATAATACAAGCGTGACTCTAAGGTCGAAATAATATACACTGGTCTTCTAAGTCTATCTAATATACATGTTTGGTTAATGGAGTTACTAGATACAACTAAATATAAATAGAATGCAATGGTGGTCACGATGCGAGTGAACCCACCTACCAAAGCAATCACCCGGAAAGGAGCAGTATGCCAGCAAACTCAACGAAACCTGTACGGCAAAACCTGCAAGAAACTGTGGCACAACGGGGGTGAGTTGCCAAATCGTGAGTAGAAAACATCACCGAGAAGAAATCGCATGTATGACTCTATCCTAGGTCATACCATAATATCCATATAAAATATAACCTGAAACATCTGTGAATGGCCAGGGTAAACATCTATACATAAGTGTAATACCAAGTGCTCGTGTCAGTGCCTCAGGTAGCAACGTATCATATATATGATGTATTAATGCATGAATACAGAATATATCTAAATGAGAAAACTGTTTTCTTACCTCAGTGAGATTTCTCTATAAAATCAAAGTATCATCAATGAAATCAACAGAGAATCAGTGTCTAGTATCGACACAAAATATATATCTCGCTATCTCAATATCTCGGGTTCCGGTAATCCGGACTGGCCCGTATCATCAAATCTCAATACCTCAGGCTTCGGCAATCCGGACTGGCCTATATCATCAAATCTCAAGACTACGTCAGTATCCTCTGGATATCCGCCGCGTCACAATAATGGTTGGTAGTGCTCCCCTGCCAGGCTCAACGCCATCATCCGCGACCATCTTGTCTTGGTGTACCGCACCGGGTCCACCATGCACCCATAGACGGTTCCTCCTCCTATATCTAATATTTCATATGATATCTTCTGCTGCTGATGTTTTGTGATGTGATCACTTTATATGTGCGATGCATTTTCGTTTCTTCTGTGATGCTTAAGAAGCTTAATTGATGGGACTTCATTAATGAGATTAATGAAAGAAAAGAAAACTAAAGATGTTGTAGAATCAAATTTTCAAAAAGGGTAGCTCTAGTTTTTGCTTTGCATAGCGGTATTCCTTATAGAATATCTAGCACCTTATTCGATAAGGAAAGAGCCGATATCCTTTCACCGGGATTGACCTCTTTATCAAAACTAGCAAATGCTACAAATCACTCGGTTTAGTTTTTGATTGCTTCTATAGTTCTTTCTTTGCATAGTGGTATTCCTTGTAGAATATCCAGCACCTAATTCGATAAGGAAAGAGCCGAGATCTTTTCACCGGGAGTGACCTCTTTAGCGGAACTAGTAAAAGCCTCAAAAAAACTCCTTTTCAAAATCACTCGATTCTGCAACGATATCAAGTTCATTACGCAAAAGGTTTTCTTAAAAACCTATTGTAGTCCTCCGTCATTTCAGATAAGTAGTATTTAGTATTCGTGCTACGTTTTTTGGCTTTCGTCAAGGCGTAGTGTGCGGTAGATACATACTGCTTATCTGCTGCATACGATGCGATTGTATTAGGGTAGTCGTACGACTTTGTTGGCTTTTGTCAAGGGTCGTGCGGGTGGGTTTAATTAAATCAAGAAATGTACGGGTTGAGCTTGACTAGCGTCCTTTGGTTTGTTGGCTTTCGTCAAGGTCATAGGATGCTAGGGGCAAAAGTATTATCGGGAATTTCAAGTGTTGAAATTTGCAATGAGATTGCAACCTTCTATGAGATAGTTGGATCCCGATACCCACTGTGAGTAAGAGTTACTCCTGAGAGAGTTTTACACCTAACAATTAGCCAATAAAGTAGGTGTTTAGAAAGGTGTTAACAGGGTCACGCCCCTGGGAAAATGAGGTTTATTCTAATTAGGTCCGTGCGAAAGCATGGGGAACCTCCCTCAATGTACCAACACTGGCCTGGCTGAAAGATTGGCGAACATGTAAGGTGTAATTAATCCCGGCTAGTCTTACCTTTTACGGTTTAGAAGAAAATTTGATAAAACCAGTCGGAGACGTCCTGATTAGATAAGATAATAACCAATCTAATCTTGTAAAGAGCGCACGCTAACGCATTTCCTTCTATCTCTCTCCAGGCAGCAACCAATGTCACGCCTTAATCAAGATAATAATATGGATGTATTGACCGAACCCACTTTATATACTGAGCAGGGGAACGTTGGTCCCGCTCCAACTTATAAGTGTTATAAGTCCGAGCAAGAAATAGGAACATATCCGGATTCCCACGCCACCCAAACGAAGAATAGGCATGTTGATTCATCTTCTTTAGGTGTGTTAGTTACAGAGAACTGTTTCTCGGTACACTCTACGTCCCGGGTATTAGATATCGGATCGGGATCCCACATATGCAATATGTTGCATGGGCTAAGGAAAGGTAGAGAACTGTGAAAAGGTGATCATTCCCTAAAAGTATGGAATGGCGCAAATGTTGCAGCCAAAGAAATTGGTGAATATCACCTTGCATTTCCAACAGGGAGTACTTTGATCCTGAACGACTGTTACTACGTACTCTCTATGATATGCAATTTAATATCAATCTCTTTATTAGATAAAGAAGGATATAACTTTGTAGTAGAGAATAATGTTATGAACATTTACCTAAATCAAGTGTTGATTGGGTTTGGTGCGTTATGTAACGGATTGTACGTTCTGAATCAAAACACAATTTTTAATGTACAGAACACACACAAGAGGAAGAGTTCAGAAATGAACGAATCCTTCTTGTGGCATTGTAGACTAGGTCATATCAATGCGACACGACCAGCTAAGTTGCATAAAGATGGATATTTGAATCCGTTCGAATTTTCATCTTATGACACTTGCCAGTCATGTCTCAAAGGCAAGATGACCAAAACTCCGTTTACAGGACACGGAAAAAGAGCTACTGAACTCTTGGGACTAATACATAGTGATGTATGCGGTCCTATTGTTGGGGTAAAAATTTACACCCCAGTTGACCAAGTCAAAATCAAAGTCAACCCCAAGCCAGGTGGGCCCAAGCCCAGGTCAAGCAGGTCCATACCCAAGTCGAGCCCGCAGCCAGCCTCCCCATGCCAACAACAAAATCATGTAATAAATAATTTTTATGTAATTTTTTATACATGAATGTAAACAAAATGGGCATAAAGCCAAATTTTTGTCAGCCCATGGCTTATGTGCAAAAAGAAATGGCACATGAGTCATGGGATTGGCAAAATGCCATTTTTGTAAAGCCCAAGGGGCTATATGTAAATATGTAAGCCTATATAAGGCAACATGATGATGAATAAAATAAACACTTTTCATTCTCACAAAAAAAACTAGGTTTTGTATCTCTTTCCCTTTTCTGAAGGTCTCAAACCTTCTTCTTTCTTTTGAATTAAATCAAGAGTTTTACTCTTCCTTTTCAAAAACAAAATAGTTTTTCACCATGAAACCCACAAAGGGGAACTTTGATCTGTCATCATCAGATCTCAAAAAGGAGAGATTTTGAGATCTCACATCTCTTGATCTTCAAGATCCAGCTAACAGAGGAGGAAGAAGAAGAAACCTTTCCATTAACCCCAAAAACACACTTAGGAGTCCAACTCCACTCTGATTTCTCCTCCGAGAATCTTTTTAGGCTAAAAGCCTCTTTTCCTCGCCGGCGCTCCAGCGCAGAGCGCCCAGGTGCCGACACGTGGCGCGCTTGCGCTCCAGCGCAGAGCGCCCACGTGCCGACACGTGGCTCGCTTGCGCTCCAGCACAAAGCGCCCACGTGCCGACACGTGGCGCGCTTGCACAACAACGCCCTGCGCTCGAGCGCAAAGCGCCCATGTGCCGACACGTGGCGCGCTTGCGCTCAAGCGCAAGCGCTCTGGCGCAAGTCGCCCCAGTTCCGACACGTGGCGCACTTGCGCTCAAGCGCACAACGCTCTGGCGCAAGTCGCCCCAGTGCCGACACGTGGCGCACTTGCGCTCAGGCGCCTAGCGCTCTGGCGCAAGTCATCCCAGTGCCGACACGTGGCGCACTTGCGCTCGAGCGTCAGGCGCTGAAGCACAAAGCGCCCACGTGCCGACACATGGCGCGCTTACGCTATAGCGCCCTGCTCTCAAGCGCAGAGCGCCCACATGCCGACACGTGGCACGCTAGCGCCTGAGCGCACAGCACCTGGGCGCACAACGCCCAAGGCGCTGGCCCCACGCATCCTTTGGATGCCTTTTCCCAATATTTATTATATATATATATATACATATATACATATATATATATATATATACATATGTGCATACACACATACTCCACGACATTGTCCCTGTTAGAAAAAAATTTCTAACGGGGCGCTGCCCCACTCTCCGCAAGGGGGCTGCTAGCCCCCTTGACCCCCAACCCGCTATCCGGGTAGCGGGACCCCCGTAAAAACTCTATGTGGCTCCCGATATATTTAAACCCCCCTCCAAAACAAAACACACGTACACTGCACATTGAGTTCGCATGACCAGTTTAACCCGTTAATTAGAGGTTCCCTCGCCCCAAAGGAGAGGGGTAATTAACGGCAGCTTAGTCCGCGGCTGCCGGAGATTCGGATCCCCACAATCAATAAACCCCGGCCTACCCTAGGCAGGGGGAATCTGTAGTATACGCCTGACAAGCGCGCGCGTATTCCCATCTCAATGGAGTGACGAAAAACACCCTACAGATTCTGGCACGCCCGGTGGGACCAATCTCTCCTCCCATATTTCGGGTTAAGCATTCATGCGAACTCAATCATTATACATACCTGTATTTATACTAAAATAATGCTCTTTCATGCAGATTTTCAAACAATCACCTTCCGACGATGTCTTCGATGATGAACTCAGCTCACGTCTCCTACGCGATGAAGATAGACTCCAGGACGGTTCTTCCGGCCAGTCTTGGGCGACAATGGGAGGAGCCGCTGCTACCATTCGGCTCTATTATGTTCTTGCCTGTTGGCGCCATCGCAGCTCCTCAAGCCCCGGTGGCAGACAAACCGGTCTCGAAAGGCAGGAGACCAAATGTGGTGATCTCAAGGGCGCCCCAACCCAAACGCAAGTCGGTGTCTGAACGACTTTCCTTGGCCCTAGCTGGGGGCAAGGCCATCAAAACTAAAAAAGCTACAACGTGTCCTGAGCAAGCTCCAGCGGTGCCCTTGACCACTGCTCGATCGGGTGCTTTCTCTGAGCTCCCCGCCAATGAGAAAGAGACAACTGGATATGAGGTCCACACTGTCTACATGGTGGGCACGCGCAGCAAGAGCAAGGACGAGGCCACTACATCCCAAATCCAATCTGGCTTGAATGTGGTGGCTGCTTCCCAAGAACAGCCGCCTCTGCTGGGTGATGAAGACTCTCTCGATGAGGATGATGGGTAGAAAGACCCTTCGGTCGATGAGGAGTCGGGCTCGGAAAGCGAAGAAGAGCCGACTTTCCGCCTTAGAACCGCGGAGCAAGAGCTACTTCAAGAGCTCCGAAAACAGCTCAGAAACAAAGACAAGGAGATGGTCAAACTCTACTCAAAAATTGACGACTTGACAAATGTTGTCCTACAGCTCACGGCCCAACTTGCCTCTCAGCCGCCCAATCAAGCGGAGGGCTCTGCTCATGAACCGGGAAGTGGTGTCCCAAAGCAGTCGACGCCTATTCCCTCAAATCCAAAAGTGGGCGAACTATATGAAAATCAGTCGCATCCTATCTCGGGAAATGTCATAGCTACCGATGACAGTAGCCCGCTAACTCAAGATCAAATCATGGATTTGGTTGCCAGCAAAGTCAAAACATTGGTGGCCGAAGCCGAAGCGCAGAAAGATATCAGCAGTAGTGGGAGACCATATCCTGCTCAGTATGATCTGGAGGAATTCCCTAGCGGCTATGTCATCCCCAAATTCGGAAGATTCCATGGGACGGGAAACACGAATCAGCACATCGCCCACTTCAAAGCCTCATGCGGGAATACTGGGGGCAATGATGTGCTTCTCCTCCGCCAGTTCGTTAATAGCTTGACCGATATTGCTTTCGACTGGTACATGATTGATCTTATTCCTCGGTTCATGTTAGTAGAAAATGAATAGAAATCAGAACCAAAAATATTTGACCGCAATCAATAACGGTGTCGGATGTAGCGCGTTAGTAAGTGCGGATCGTCCACAGGGATTGTGCGATTTGTTCGTATTTTATTTTGTTTGAATCGAAACTTTAAAGAAAAGAAAATAAACAATTCATGATTTGTAATTGAAGTTCAAGAAATAGAAAATCTAGATCTAATAAAAGAAAACGATAGAATCAAGAATTGAGAATTTGTTGATTTTCCAAACCAAATATCAAGAATCTAAATGAGGCTCGTAGGAATCGATCGGATCTATAGATGTGATGTAATCTCGTGATGACGTATTCTTATCCATCGATGAATTGATACTAGATCGATGATGATCGACGAGAATTAGGGATTTCTAGTGAAACTAGGGTTTCATCATTTATCCCTTGTTCCTTCGTCGATATCATTCACATTCTAGCCTATAGTAAATTCAAGAATTGATCGTGGATCCCTAATTTCGAGCGATCACAATCAAGAAAGCATCGCAATGAAACTAGGTCGTCGATTCTTCAATTTGCTAGGGTTTACAAAACTCGTAGGACTTAAGAATCGTTTTAAGATTAGTTACATCATCATTCTATCGTCTCGACTCCTTTTCGAGCGGAGTTTTACTCAAACATCACAACAAGAACTACAATCACACATTGCGATCGAATCATGATGCAAGAATTTAAAGAAAGCAAGATTAAAGAATTTCACCTTTTATTTATATCAACAATTCCGTTACAATCTTTCAAGAACTACAAGTGGAAGAACTCGGTCGTCAATTTGGCTTCGCTCGTCTCCTTGAGTCGCGGACCGGCTTGGATCACTTGCTCGATTGAAGATCGGCTCCGCTCCTAAAAGGTTGAAGGCTTCTTGCTTGATTTGGTACTCGAGATCTTGAATTTGGCTTGGATTTAGAATTAGGGCTACAAGATGTGTCACTCAACTTGTAGATGGAAGAATTGGGGAAGATGAAGATTAATGATTGATTAAAGATTAGCCTTTAACCCTAGATCTAGGCTCATATTTATAGACTTCCAAAACCCTAGATCTAGGATTCAAAATTTGAATTTCCCTCCAAAAGTTTGTTAGCTAGAGAGGCTTCTAGAAGAGGTTAGTTGGAGGGAGCTTCTAGAACTAGTTTGTTAGGAGCTTAATCAAGATTAGCTTAATTAATCATCTTTGCTGATCTAGCAGAAGCTTCGAGAGTTCTCTGGAATTTGAAGTATATGAACTGAAGGTGGGCCCTGAGAGAAGCACGTTGAAGAAATATTGAAGCTTGCTGACGTCACCTCGCCGCGGAACTGCGGCGCATGCCGGCTCCGGCCGCGGTTTCGAGGCCATGTGTTGGCTTCAGGGATTGGACTCTCTGTTGCTGCTTTGGGCTGATGTTTGGGGCTTTTTATGATATGTTGAATATTGTAACTCCTTCTGGATCACTACCAGATCTCAAATCTTGGAGTTGGTGCAATTTTGATCAGCTCTTTGCTCTGTTCCTCTGGAATTTCCTGCATAGACTCCGAAACAAGTGTTGCGCAATATAGGGATGATGCGATGCCATGATAAACACACAATTCCCTCAGAAATGTTGGTTTTAAAGTATAACACATGTAATCTTGTATTTTGCAGCTGTTTTGCTAATATGTGCAATATGCAAACCGAACACTTCTAGATGAGTGCAAATGATAGGGAAATTGCCGTGTTAAAAATGCAGTATTTTCGACTGATCAAATTCCCCCAAACTTATTTTCGGTCGTCTCGAGCGAACTGTTTTATTAAAAAGTGAAGGAGAAAATAAAGAAAGAGAAAAACTAACTAGCACACTTTCGTAGGCAACACGATTGCACTGAGCATGTGCAACAAGCCTTTAAACCTCTAGGTGTCCCTGGTAGGAGGAGTGTTGTCTCCTGATGGTTTTCAGCGGATTGCACCCGCAAAATCCAATAATAAAAGAAAGATCATGAAATTTACATTTAAAGAAAAGAATTGTAAAAGAAAAGTTTTGAAAATTAGGGTTTCCAACTAAGCTAGCTTTTCGGTTGTCATGAGCCCTATCTTAATAGTCATGAAAAGATGTCAGAAATCACATCCTCCCTCAATAAAACATCGTCTTATTCTTCATTCCTATCTTTCTTCCAAACATCGATCATATAACCCTACGTGTGTGTAAAGACATCCCTACACCCGGAGAATTCAATTCAAGCTATCATACTCTTGTCTATCCACCTCAGTACTTTTTAATTAATGAATATTTAAATGAATTTGCTCACACACTTTCATGCGACCGTTAATACTTCTTGAGGTGCTAACCGACCGATTACTCATGTGCTTGCTTATTTGGTGTTTTTCCTAGTCTTGCACCACCTAAGGCTTAGCGGTGACTCCCAGACCAGTTGGCATTAGGGCATTAGGTGAAGAGGCACCCTCGCTATATTGTTTTAATGCTGCCTTGGAGATAAAAAAACCAGTGTCCATTTTTCTCACCACTTTATATTTTAATCATTTTTTATTTTTTTATTTCCTTCATACATCGGCTTTAAGACAAGAGCATTTCAAGGTATCCTCTACTATCCCGAGCTTCAAGATGTGTGTAAGTGCAAATAGCAGGGTATCAACGTTCAAAATGTTTGGCTTTTAGAATAGAAACTATTTTTCAGACTTATTTTTATCCGCAGATTAGTGACTTCCTTCATCTTACTAACCCTTGGGACAACGGCTCATAACTACTTATTACTGGTTCGTATAAGAAAACTTCTAATTTTTTAGTTTTCTTAAATTTTTCTAATCTCATGGATGTAATTTTTCACTATCTAAACTTTTATTATCTTATTTATGTACAATTTTTTTTATATTATTCGAATTTTTTTTAAATTTTTATAGGTTTTCGAAAATGTTTTGTGCTTATGCAAAGTATGATGCAAATGATGCAAAAATAAGCACAAACCTCCCCCAAACTTGTTTTCAACAGTGTCCTCACTGTTGCCATCTGCTAAATCTCGAAAAATCTGTAAGCTTGGGAGGAAATTTATTAACGGAGGCAAAATATATAAGTGAAGATCCTCCCCAAACTTATTCTTGGCTCATCATTTTGTAAAAATTTTCTTTTCAAGAGCCAGAAAAAATGCCCCCCACTAACCATGAGTTATGCAATGTTAATCTTTTGAAAATCACATGAGGGGGTCAAAAATCATTGGTCGATGCCAAGCTTTGCAAAGACCGAAGGTTAACACCAACCATTCAAAATTTTTATCAATGCAGTGCTCTGGTTGGTGGAAGAAGAAGTGAGGAAAAGGTAAGTGGTGGAAAAGAATGTGTGTGCGTCTCATTTTGGAGAGACGATGGAGTGAATGTGATGGATTACTCGCATTCTTTTTACAGTTCAAAAGAAGGGGTGGAGGTTCAATTTCATTGATTGGGAGATGATTCATCTCAACACCCGTGTCATTCAAAAATGCGAGTTCATCAGCGAAGATCTCCTCAAAAGTTCCATCTATACCCCGATGAATAATGTCATCACAAAGTGCGGGGTGATCTTCAGACTCTAAAAATGGTTCATAATCAGTGTTAGTTGTTGACCCGGACAACTTGGTGGAAGAGTACGTATGTGTATGATACATAGTTGGGTCAAACAACAACGTATGAAAAGAGTAAAGATCGGTATCATGAGGATCATCAAATTCGCTGCTGTCGACATCCATTAAGTCGACAGAACAGACCTGAGCAGTAGGTTCGGAGGGTACACTTCCCAACTTGTAAATGTTCAGCTCAATTGACCTATTTCCGAAGGATAGGGTCATAGAACCATTACGACAGTTGATGATAGCATTGGAAGTGACCAAAAAGGGGCGACCTAAAATCATCGGAATTTGATTCCGTGGGTTTGCTACAGGCTGTGTATCAATTACAATAAAGTCCATAGGGAATACAAATTCCCCGATTTTTATTAACGCATCCTCCAGTTCACCCCTAGGTTTGGTGATTGATCGGTCAGCCATTTGGAGAGTTATGCTCGAGGGCTTTAACACTCCGATACCTAGTTGCTCGTAAACCGAATATGGAAGCAAGTTAACACTAACGCCAAGGTCTAGTAGAGCACGGTTGATGTGTTTTCCCCCAATAGAAATAGAAATAGTAGGACAGCCAGGGTCCTTACGTTTCCTCGGTACTTGTTGGGGGAAAGCCGTGTCTACAGTCTTTGCCATGAATATCTTCTTAGGCACTTGAGTCTTCCTCTTCCTAGTGCATAAGTTCTTAAGAGTTTTCGCATAGGACGGAACTTGTTGGATGGCACCTAGGAGAGAGATGTTGATGTTAACTTGCTTAAACATGCCCATAATCTTTTCCATATGTGGACTCGATTTGTTAGCCCTTAACCGATTAGGATAAGGTGCTTTAGCAATAAGCGCTGGGTCCATCATAGGAGAAGGAAGTGTGTGTGGACCCGATCCCAGAATAGAGGTGGGGATCATCCGTGGAGAACTAGAAGAGGTGGACTGAGGTGGCGAGCCTTGTGGGAAACGAAGAATAGGCTCACAGAAAGGTGGTGGGGTAGAAGAACTAGGGTCAGAATTAGAAGTAGAAGTGGAAGGAAAGGTCTCAGCCGGGGTATTATTGATTGATTTTTCTGTATCATCAATCTCTTCCCCAACGTGATTGTCAAGCACTCTTCCAGATCTCAACGTGATTGCATTCACATGATGTGAATAGCCAGGATTGGGTAAAGGTTGAGCTGGAAGTTTCCCTTTCTCTCTTGCACTCATTTCGGCTTTTAATCGTGCAATTTCTTCTTCCATCAATTTAATACTCTCGCTTTGGGACGCAGAGTTTTTCTCAATTTTATTGACAGAAGACTTCATTTCAGCCGAAACTTGCATGATATTTGTTAAGACCAAATTCATGTATTGTGCAAATGAAGAGGATTCATCAGTCCCGGTCAACTGTAAAGGACTAGACAGTGCAGGTGTGTTGACCGGATTTTGAAAGTTATGTGCTTGGAAGGGGTGCTGACTCAATTGAAAGTTGTGGTTGCTGTTGTGGTGGAGGGACCCTTTGGAAATTGTTTTGGGTTGGAACCGTATTTTGATTTTGTGATTGGTTCCAAGCAAAATTTGGGTGATTCCTCCAACCCTGATTATATGTGGAAGAAAATGGATCGTTTCTAGGTCTTTGAAATGCGGCATTGGTATGCTCGTGACCTTGAAACGGAGAATTTCGTGGGCATTCTTCCGTCAAATGAGAAGGATCAGAACAGCATCCACATACAGTTTTGGAGAGTGATATTTGACTTAGGGCAGCTAAAAATTTGTTTTCCATAGTCTCGAGTTTCTTTTGCATAGCTGAAATGTCAGCTCTAACTTCTATGGAAATATTATTGCCATCCCTAGACGATTGACTCACACCCTCCCACTGTAAAGATTTTTCAGCGAAATCTTCTAGAAATTTCCAGGCTTCCCCATCATCTTTGGACATAAAGTTGCCTTGACACATGGATTCAAGGGTTTGTCTTGTGTTAGGATTAATGCCTTCATAAATGATTCGGCACAGTTCCCATCTCGGGATGTCGTGATGTGGACATTGGACTAACAGATCCTTGAAGCGTTCAAGACATTTTGAAAATGGTTCTTTTGGAAGCTGGGTGAATTGATTGATTTCGCTACGGACTCGAGCTGTCTTTTGGTGTGGGTAGAATTTCTTAAGGAATGCTTTGACGAATTCTCCCCAGTTTGAGATGGAATGTGCGGTTGTGTTGTAAAGCCACTTCTCGGCTATATCGCACAAGGTGAATGGGAGAAGACGTAGACGCATAGCATCCATAGAAAGCTGTGAGGTACCCATCATTACGCATACATTTTCAAATTTGGTGATGAAGGCACATGCGTCTTCAGACTCGAGACCGTGAAATTTTGGTAGAAGGTTGATGTATTGGGGTTTAATTTCAAAATTTTCCCCGTTGGCTGGTGGAATGGAAAGACAGGTGGAAAGGGGACCTCGTGTAGGATAGCACCTCTCTTGGAGAGAGATGCGAGGTGGATTCTGCGCACCAACGGACGGCGGCAGATTAGTGTTAAAGAAGTTCGATGGAGACGGATCCATCGATGTGGGTGTGGTGGTGGGTAAAAGAAAGGGTAAATGTAGAAATACCGACTTTAGGGTCGATCAAGGAAACGCGGACTAACGGGTACTAGAATCCCGTGTCCAGCCTATCTTGCACTAAAAAGGGTTAGTACAACTGGCAGCGTGACTTTATAATTAGGGGAATGATGAATGAATGCGGTGTTTGTTTTGAAAATTGATACGGACTTTTGAAAAATATGATGCAAGCACAACAAATGCAACACACAAAACCCTAATTCTAAGGGTCACCTGGGTCAAATCTCTAGACCGTTCCTAACTGCCAAAAGACAAGTCGCAGGATAAATCCTCCACTGCCTCTTTGTCTCTCCTGTGGCCAGGTAAGTGCCAGGTAAGTGGGAGGTTCTCCACTACGTAAGTAGTGGGCCTAATTAAGTAACCACTAGCCTTCGACACACTTGCCTTAGACACCACAAGAGAAACGCGGATAAGCAATGAATTACCTACGGCCTTCTTCTGTCCTAAGTGAGCGCGACGGTCCTTAGAGTCATCTCTAGATATTTTTTAGTTAATGAGGGTAAATGCGGATGCAAATTTTGCGATTTTTGGGGCTTAGGAAGGGTAATGAACTCCCCACCTAATCTGGATTTGGTCTTTTCCCCTTAATGTCCGTATTAATTATGCAAACAACCACAAAATCAAAACACGCACAATTTAATTTTGCTTTTTGCACGGCGCTGCGATTTTTGCAAAGAAACCTGCACAAAATGTTAATTGGAGCAGATTTAGGAAGAGATAAGAAAGTAAGAGAGTTACAGAGGAATTTTCGTGCAGGGATGACGTCAGCACGCGGCGGAACCGCGGTGGGAGTCACCTATTGCCACGGAAACGCGATGGCTTCAGGGGATTACTACACACAATTTTCTACAGAGGCTCTTGTTCACTCCCCAAGCTCTGTGGAACTATCTGAAAAAATTTTCTCAAGCTCCACAGGTTCCAGAATCCCTCGCAATCAAATCACAACACACGTTTAGATTTTGTGCGAATTTTGATCACAAAATTATAATGGTATAAATCTTTTAATTCAAATTTCAATATAGAACGAATAAGCGCGCGATCCCCAGCAACAGCGCCATTTGATTGATCTTATTCCTCGGTTTGTGTTAGTAGAAAATGAATAGAAATCACAACCAAAAATATTTGACCGCAATCAATAACAGTGTCGGATGTAGCGCGTTAGTAAGTGCGGATCGTCCACAGGGATTGTGCGATTCGTTCGTATTTTGTTTTGTTCGAATCGAAACTTTAAAGAAAAGAAAACAAACAATTCATGATTTGTAATTGAAGTTCAAGAATTAGAAAATCTAGATCTAATAACAAGAAAACGATAGAATCAAGAATTGAGAATTTGTTGATTTTCCAAACCAAATATCAAGAATCTAAATGAGGCTCGTAGGAATCGATCGGATCTATAGATGTGATGTAATCTCGTGATGACGTATTCTTATCCATCGATGAATTGATACTAGATCGATGATGATCGACGAGAATTAGGGATTTCTAGTGAAACTAGGGTTTCATCATTTATCCCTTGTTCTTTCGTCGATATCATTCACATTCTAGCCTATAGTAAATTCAAGAATTGATCGTGGATCCCTAATTTCGAGCGATCACAATCAAGAAAGCATCGCAACGAAACTAGGTCGTCGATTCTTCAATTTGCTAGGGTTTACAAAACTCGTAGGACTTAAGAATCGTTTTAAGATCAGTTACGTCATCATTCTATTGATCGTCTCGACTCCTTTTCGAGCGGAGTTTTACTCAAACATCATAACAAGAACTACAATCACACATTGCGATCGAATCATGATGCAAGAATTTAAAGAAAGCAAGATTAAAGAATTTCACCTTTTATTTATATCAACAATTCTGTTACAATCGCTCAAGAACTACAAGAGGAAGAACTCGATCGTCGATTTGGCTTCGCTCGTCTCCTTGAGTCGCGGATCGGCTTGGATCATTTGCTTAATTGAAGATCGGCTCCGCTCCTAAAAGGTTGAAGGCTTCTTGCTTGATTTGGTACTCGGGATCTTGAATTTGGCTTGGATTTAGAATTAGGGCTACAAGATGTGTCACTCAACTTGTATATGGAAGAATTGGGGAAGATGAAGATTAATGATTGATTAAAGATTAGCCCTTAACCCTAGATCTAGGCTCCTATTTATAGACTTCCAAAACCCTAGATCTAGGATTCAAAATTTGAATTTCCCTCCAAAAGTTTGTTAGCTAGAGAGGCTTCTAGAAGAGGTTAGTTGGAGGGAGCTTCTAGAACTAGTTTGTTAGGAGCTTAATCAAGATTAGCTTAATTAATCATCTTTGCTGATCTGGCAGAAGCTTCGAGAGTTCTCTGGAATTTGAAGTATATGAACTGAAGGTGGGCCTTGAGAGAAGCACGTGGAAGAAATATTGAAGCTTGCTGACGTCACCTCACCGCGGAACCACGGCGCAAGCCGGCTCCGGCCGCGATTCCGCGGCCATGTGTTGGCTTCAGGGATTGGACTCTCTGTTGCTGCTTTGGGCTGATGTTTGGGGCTTTTTATGATATGTTGAATATTGTAACTCCTTCTGTATCACTACCAAATCTCAAATCTTGGAGTTGGTGTAATTTTGATCAGCTCTTTGCTCTGTTCCTCTGGAATTTCCTGCACAGACTCCGAAACAAGTGTTGCGCAATATATGGATGATGCGATGCCATGATAAACACACAATTCCCTCAGAAATGTTGGTTTTAAAGTATAACACATGTAATCTTGTATTTTGCAGCTGTTTTGCTAATATGTACAATATGCAAACCGAACACCTCTGGATGAATGCAAATGATAGGGAAATTGCCGTGTTAAAAATACAGTATTTTCGACTGATCAGTATGCGAGCATACCGGATGGCTCCATTACTACTTTCGTCCAAATGGAATCTTTGTTTCGACAAAGGTTCATGAGCGTCAGCGATAAGATCACCATTGCCGAGCTTGTAAGGACCAAGCCCAAGAACTACGAAAGCAACACGGATTTTATAACCCGATGGCGCAATCTCTCTGTCAAATGTGAACCGCCGATTGAGCAGGACCAATCTGTCAGTCTCCTTGTCGGAAATCTCAATAATTGGATGGCCCCATTTCTATGCACCGCGGGCCTTAAAACATTCCAAGAGCTGACCAAAAAGGTCCAAACGTTGGAACGCTCAAAGCCCGAGTCTGCTCAGGACCTTCAGTTCACAAACAGACCGAAACCTTGGAGGGACGACAACCGAAAAGGCGGAAGTTCTAACATCACCGATTCTCTAAATAAGCAGAGAACGGGCGGAGCAAAAACTGACCAGTCTCGAGAGCCAACTTTGGAGGAGAGAAGAAATAAGGTCTACTCATTCCGAAGGGACAAGGTCCACAAAATTTTTAAAGATGCTCTGAAGAATGGCCTGCGGCTACCAGAACCAAAAAGGCTAAGTGAAGCGAACAGGACTGATCATCCTAACTTTTGCCCATACCACCGAGTGCTGGGGCACACTATTGAAGACTGTTGCATCTTCAAGGATTGGGTTGAGAAACAATATAAGGCGGGAGAAATATCATTGTCCCCTGGCGTGTTAACCAATGATCAAGCTGCGACCTCCAATTTCATACAAACGGAGACCGAAGTTCTTCATGAAACTGATTCTCTCAGACATCTGCTTTTCTCTGAAAACAATCGACTGCCACGTCATTAAACTGGGAACAGTCGACCAGCACGTCATTAAACTGGGAACAATCGACCTCTAAGTCGTTAAACTGGGAATGTAAAAAAATTGTAAATATAAAAAATGTTTAAATAAAAGAAAAAAATAAAAGCCGAAATGATGGGGCAACTCGCAATAAAAATCAGCGAGTAAAATAAAGATGAAATAAAAGCCGAAATGATAGGGCAACCACGAATAAAAGCCGAAATGATAGGGCAATCGCGACCTTCGCGATAAGAAAAGTTGAAATGATAGAGCAATTGCGGTAAAACAAAAACAAAAACAAAGAAAAAACAAGGGCGGATGATGAGTTGCTCCTGGCATTATTCCAGTGCAGCAATGCAGACGCCAACAAAAATCCAATTTCCCAAAATTCTTCCGGCCCTACGGTTAATCCCCAAATTGACTACCGTATGCAATCCACGGGCTCGAATAATTCTCAGCATATCCATGCCCCACCGCAACCACCAGCTACGCGACTGGTCTCCGCCTTTGGAATATGCTCCATTAGGAAGATCCACTCATGTGTCCTCACGATACATGAGGAGAACAAACATTTGTGGGATCCTTACGACTCACAAAGGAAAAACACCCTTAGGAATCCTCACGACTCCTAAGGAGAAAATACACCTACGAGATCCTTACGACTCCCAGGGAGAAAATGCTTTTATAGGACCCTCACGGCCCATAAAATTGAAAAGTCTTAGGTGACAGGGATCTAAACCTGTCTCCTAAGCCATCGCTCCCCAACCATAAAGTGGCGAATGATGAGTCGCTCCTGGTACCATATTCCAGTGTAGCGATGCGGATGCCAACCAAATTCCAAATCCCAACGGCAAATGATGAGTCGCTCCTGGTACCATATTCCAGTGCAGCGATGCAGACGCCAACAAAGACCCAAAATGCTTTTGGCCCTACGGTTTGGATCATACATCCTACAAAACCGTATACAATCCACGGGCGTAAACAATCCCAATCTCTCCCAAGTCTTACCGGTGAGACCACACACAAAGTCCCAAAAAAAAATAAAAATAAAATAAAAAATTAAAAATTAAAATAAAAAGGTATGTCCATAAGAAAAATAGGCACGGATGAAAACCCGAAAAGGCTCCGTGAGTAAAAACAGCAGGACTGTCGGCGAGTTTGTGAAAACCCGAAAGGGCGCAAACTCGTAAAAGAAAAAAAAAAGAGAAATGAAATGCACTCACAAGGTCCTCTCGACTTTGTGAGGAGAAAATTCCCGCGTGAGATCCTTACGACTCACAAAGGAGCAACACACTTAGGAGTCCCCACGACTCCTAAGGAGAAAATACACTTACGGGATCCTTACGACCCGTAGGGAGAAAATGCTTTGTGAGACCCTTACGGCTCACAAAATTGAAAAGTCTTAGGTGATGGGGACCTAAAACCTGTCTCCTAAGACATCGCTTCCTAACAAGCAAGCGCAAATGATGAATTGCTCCTGGCATTATTCCAGTGCAGCAATGCAGATGCCAAACAAAAACCCCAATTCCCAAATCCTCTCAAAGACAGATGATGATTCGCTCCTGGTACCATATTCCAGTATAGCAATGCTGATGTCAACTCAAATCAAACAAATCAAACCAACCAATTCCAACATCGACCTTTGCGTCAAACAGCGACACTCTGCATCGGGGAAACGTCCAACACAGACACTCCGCATCAGGGAAACGTCCGACAACGACACTCCGTGCCAGGGAAACGTCAAGTAGACACTCCGTACCGGGGATACGTCAACCAGCGAAACTCTGCATCGGGGAAACGTCCAACACAGACACTCCGCATCAGGGAAACGTCCGACAACGACACTCCGTGCCGGGGAAACGTCAAACGGACACTCCGTACCGGGGACACGTCAACCAGCGACACTCTGCATCGGAGAAACGTCCAACATAGACACCCCGCATCGGGGAAACGTCTAACACAGACACTCCGCATCAGGGAAACGTCCGACAACGACACTCTGTGCCGGGGAAACGTCAAGAAGACACTCCGTACCGGGGACACGTCAACCAGCGACACTCTACATCGGGGAAACGTCCAACACAGACACTCCGCATCAGGGAAACGTCCAACAGCGACACTCTGCATAGTGGAAACGTCCAACACAGACACTCCGCATCAGGGAAACGTCCAACAACGACACTCTGCATCGGGGAAACGTCCAACAGCAGACACTCCGTCTCGGGGAAACGTCAACCAGCGACACTCCGCATCGGGAAAACGCCCAACACAGACACTCCGTACCGGGGAAACGTCAACCAGCGACACTTTGCATAGGGAAACGTCCAACACAGACACTCCGAATCAGGGAAATATCCAACAGCGACACTCTGCATCGGGGAAACGTCCAACACAGACAATCCACATCAGGGAAACGTCCAACACAGACACTCCGCATCAGGGAAACGTCCAACAGCGACACTCCGTAACGGGGAAACATCGAGCAAACACTTCGTCTCGGGGACACGTCAACCAGCGACACTCCGTCTCGGGGAAACGTCCAACAGCAGACACTCCGTCTCGGGGAAACGTCTAACAGCGACACTCCGTACCGGGGAAACGTCAACCAGCGACACTCCGTACTGGGGAAACGTCCAACAGCAGACACTCCGTCTCGGGGAAACGTCAACCAGCGTCACTCCGCATCAGGGAAACGTCCAACAGCAGACACTCCGTCTAGGGGAAACGTCAACCAGCGACACTCCGCATCGGGGAAACGTCCAACAGCAGACACTCCGTCTCGGGGAAACGTCAACCAGCGACACTCCGCATCGGGGAAACGTCCAACAGCAGACACTCCGTCTCGGGGAAACGTCAACCAGCGACACTCCGCATCGGGGAAACGTCCAATAGCAGACACTCTGTACTGGGGAAACGTCCAACAGCAGACACTCCGTCTCGGGGAAACGTCAACTAGTGACACTCCGCATCGGGGAAACGTCCAACACAGACACTCCGTACCGGGGAAACGTCCAATAGCAGACACTCCGTCTCGGGGAAAAGTCGATCAGCGACACTCCGCGCTGCGGAAAATTCGACCAGCGACACTCCGTGCCGGGGAAAAGTCGACCAGCGACACTCCGCGCCGGGGAAAAGTCGATCAGCGACACTCCGCGCTGGGGAAAAGTCAATCAGCGACACTCCGTGCCGGGGACACGACAACAAGCGACACTCCGTCTCAGGGATACGTCAACCAGCAGACACTCCGCGCCGGGGACACATCGACCAGCGACACTCCGTCTCGGGGAAACGTCAAGCAGACACTCCGTCTCGGGGACACGTCAACTAGCCGATACTCCGCCTCGGCAAAACGTCGACCGGCGACACTCCGCACCGGGGGCACGTCAACGAAATCACTCTGGGCTAGGGAAACGTCTACCACGGACACTCTATCTTGGAGACGCGTCAAGCGCCGACCGTCCATGTCGTAAAAAGGGCAGTGCATCCCAAAAAGTGGGAACCAAAGCAAGTCGCCTCCACGCAAAAGAAGATCCATCAATTTCATGCACACGACCCACACATGCTTTTTGCATTGATTGATGGGGGGCAATTTGTTGGGGTAAAAATTTACACCCCGATTGACCAAGTCAAAATCAAAGTCAACCCCAAGCCAGGTGGGCCCAAGCCCAGGTCAAGCGGGCCCATGCCCAAGTCGAGCCCGCAGCCAGCCTCCCCATGCCAACAACAAAATCATGTAATAAATAATTTTTATGTAATTTTTTATGCATGAATGTAAATAAAATGGGCATAAAGCCAAATTTTTGTAAGCCCATGGCTTATGTGCAAAAGGAAATGGCACATGAGCCATGGGATGGGCAAAATGCCATTTTTGTAAAGCTTAAGGGGCTATATGTAAATATGTAAGCCTATATAAGGCAACATGATGATAAATAAAATAAACACTTTTCATTCTTACAAAAAAAAACTAGGGTTTGTATCTCTTTCCCTTTTCTGAAGGTCTCAAACATTCTTCTTTCTTTTGAATTAAATCAAGAGTTTTACTTTTCCTTTTCAAAAACAAAATAGTTTTTCACCACGAAACCCACAAAGGGGAACATGGATCTGTCAACAGATCTCAAAAATGAAAGATTTTGAGATTTCACATCTCTTGATCTTCAAGAACCAGCCAACAGAGGAGGAAGAAGAAGAACCCCTTCCATTAACCCCAAAAACACACTTAGGAGTCCAACTCCACTCTGATTTCTCCCTCGAGAATCTTTTTAGGCTAAAAGCCTCTTTTCCTCGCCGGCTCTCCAGCGCAGAGCGCCCATGTGCCGAAACATGACGCGCTTGCGCTCAAGCGCTCAGCGCTCAAGCGCAAAGCGCCCACGTACCGACACGTGGCGTGCTTGCACAACAGCGCCATGCGCCCGAGCGCAAAGCGCCCACGTGACGACACGTGGCGCGCTTGCATTCTAGCGCAAGTCGCCCTAATGCCGACACGTGGCGCGCTCGCGCTCCAGCGCAAGCGCAAGCGCTCGAGCGCAAGTCGCCCCAGTGCCGACACGTGGCGCGCTTGCGCTCAAGCGCACAGCGCTCTGGAGCAAGTCGCCCCCGTGCCGACACGTAGCGCACTTGCGCTCAGGCGCGTAGCGCTCAAGCGCAAGTCGCCCCCGTGCCGACACGTGGCGCACTTGCGCTCGAGCGTCAAGCGCCCACGTGCCGACACGTGGCGCTTTTGCGCTACAGCACCCTGTGCTCAAGGGCAGAGCACCCACGTGCCGACACGTGGCACGCTAGCGCCTGAGCGCATAGTACCTGGGCGCACAGCGCCCACGGCGCTGGCCCCATGCATCCTTTGGATGCCTTTTCCCCATCTTTCTTTTATATATATATATACATATATATATATATATACATATGTATACATATGTGCATACACACATACTCCATGACACTATCCCTGTTAGAAAAAAGCTTCTAACAGGGCACTGCGCCGCACCCCGCAAGGGGGCTGCTAGCCCCCTTGACCCCAAGCCCGCTATCCGGGTAGCGGGACCGCCGTAAAAACTCTGCGTGGCTCCCGATATATTTAAACCCTCCCCTCCAAAACAAAACACACGTACACTGCACATTGAGTTCGCATGACCAGTTTAACCCGTTAATCGGAGGTTCCCTCGCCCCAAAGGAGAGGGGTAATTAACGGCAGCTTAGTCCGCGGCTGCCGGAGATTCGGATCCCCACAATCAATAATCCCCGGCCTACCCTAGGCAGGGGGAATCTGTAGTATACGCCTGACAAGCGCGCGCGTATTCCCATCTCAATGGGGTGACGAAAAACACCCTACAACTATGACTATGCATGCCAGGAATGGTTCTTCGTACTTCATTACATTCACTGACGATCTCTCAAGATACGGACATGTGTTCCTGCTGAAACACAAGTCTGAAGCTTTGAGAAATTCAGAGAATATAAGTATGAAGTAGAGAACCAAATAGGTAAAAGTATTAAAATCATTCGATCTGATCGAGGAGGAGAATACTTGAGCACGGAATTCTGTGACTATCTAAAAGAGAATGGGATTCTCTCTCAGCTTACTCCTCCATATACACCATAGCACAACGGTGTATAAGAGCGGGGGAATCTCACCCTATTGGATATGGTGTGCTCTATGATGAGCACCGCTGAGTTACCTGTTTCCTTTTGAGGGTATGCGCTTGAGATAGCCATACATATATTGAATATGGTTCCTACCAAATCAGTGCCTACCACTCCATATGAGATATGGAAGGGGAAGAGACCACATCTTAACTATGTTAAGATATGGGGTTGTTCGGCCTATGTCAAAAAGCACAATTCGGACAAGCTCAAGTCAAGGTCTGTTCTGTGCAAGTTTGTAGGATATCCCAAAAACTCATAAGGGTATATCTTCGACCACACCAAAGAACAAAAGGTGTTTGTTTCTCTGCATGCCACCTTTTTAGAAAAGGAATTTATTGCGAAAGAAATTAGTGGCCATGAGGTAGAACTGGAAGAGGTTCCAGCAGCACAAACTACAACAGAAGATTTGGTAGAACTAGAGGATTCGATAGTTCCCAACGAACCCCAGCCTCTCCGCAGATCTAGTAGGGTTCCTCATCCACCAGAGAGATACTACGGTTTTCTCGTTGATTATGGGAGCGAGGATTGCATCATGGAAGATGATGGCCCAACTAGCTTCGAGCAGGCCATCACGAGTGGGGACTCTGTGAAATGGTTGGATGCAATGCGGTCTGAGATGGAATCCATGTACACCAACAAAGTATGGACTTTGGAATTTGCTCCTGAAGGGGTAAAACCCATTGGGAGCAAATGGATCTTTAAGAAGAAACTTGGTGTAGATGGAAAAGTTGAGACTTTCAAAGCTAGACTTGTTGCAAAAGGTTTTCGTCAACGACCTGGTGTGGATTATGATGAAACCTTTTCTCCAGTGGCTATGCTTAAGTCCATCCGGATCCTACTTGCCATCGCTGCATACCATGACTATGAAATCTAGCAAATGGATGTTAAGACCGCCTTTCTAAATGGTGATTTATAAGAGAGCGTATACATGACTCAGCCGGAAGGCTTCGTAGACAATGGGAGCAGTGGAAAGGTGTGCAAGCTGCTTAAATCCATCTACAGGTTAAAGCAGGCATCGCGGAGTTGGAACATCTGTTTTGATGAGGTAGTCAAAGAGTTTGACTTCATCAAAAATATAGATGAACCTTGTATATACAAGAAGGTTGCAGAGAGTAAGGTCGTCTTCCTCGTATTGTACATGGATGGCATACTCTTGATAGGAAACGATGTTCCTATACTGCACTCGGTCAAGCTCTTCTTATCACAAAGATTCTCAATAAAAGATCTAGGTGATATCTCCTACATTTTAATGATTAAGATCTATAGAGATAGATCTAAACGGATACTGGGATTGTTCCAGTCTAGGTACATAGACACCGTACTATAGAGCTTTAGTATGGAAGAGTCCAAGCGTGTGAACATACCCACGATCTCTGGACTCACTCTCTCTAAAGAGATATCTCCCAAGACTGATTTAGAGAGAACTTGCATGCAAGAGATACCCTATGCTTCGGCAATAGGCTTTATCATGTATGCGATGCTATGTACCAGACCTGATGTAGCGTACTCACTAAGTGTAGTGAGTAGGTATCAAGCAGATCCAGGAGAGAATCACTGGACAACTGTTAAGAACATTCTCAAGTACTTGAGAAGGACTAAGGAGATGTTCTTAGTGTACGGTAACGGTGAACTCCAAGTGGAGTCTTTTACCGACTCGAACTTCCAAAGTGACAAGGACGATAGTAAGTCGGTCTCGGTTTTGTCTTTACCCTTAATGGAGGGGTGGTGTGTTGGAAGAGTTCCAAGCAAGACACCGTTGCAGACTCGACGATGGAGGCTGAATACATCGCTGCCAACGATGCTGCCAAAGAAGCTGTCTGGATGAAGAAGTTCATTGCTGAGCTTGGTGTGGTTCCATCCATTGAGCATCTAATACTTGTGTATTGTGATAACAATGGAGCGGTGGCTTTGGCCAAGGAACCCAGGTCCCATCAGAGATCCAGACATATTCTGATGCGGTATTACCTGATCCGGGAGATAGTAGATCACCGGGAGATCGAGGTCAGGAGAGTTGACATGAAGGACAACGTAGCGGATCCACTCACGAAGGCCCTCCCCCAGACGCAATTTGAGAGACTCTTTGGGATGTTGGGTATGAGATACTACAACACATGGACATAGTACAAGTGGGAGATTATTAGTTATATATATGCCCTAGAGGCCATTATTGTACACATGATGTATATTATAGTGGATGCTAGGATATATATAGAGATGAGTTTCTTGCTCGACATGATAGTATATTATCTGGTTACCTTTATCTTAACATGTAGACTTATATATTGTTATACTGTCTTGCTCTCAAATGTTGATAAGCCCTTAGGATATGCACTTGACTACCAGGACTATGATGGAGATCTTACTAGTGGGGCTAGGGTTGTTCACAAGCACATCATTTAATTGTTCCTAGTCGAGGGAATATCGAAATAGGGAATCGATATTCCAGAGTAGACCGGCGTATGCGCTTCTTGACCTATATGATGGGCGATGGATGATCCTACATCCATTGGTGTTTGACATCAGAGATGGTATACGGGTGCTCAGTGGAGACTGGGTACACTAAACAGGACTCACCGAGGACTCCTATGTGGTAGTATACCTATTGTCAGATAGCAGTCCTCTGGTGACCCTGGTACAGGTTAGTCTGTAGACCCGAGATCGTCATAGAGTATTGTGCGGCTCCCACCGTGCTTTGATTTCCTCCCTACCACGCTCAAGATGAGTCATGCAAACAGGTGGATTTTGGGTACAGTCCCGAGTCGTATGGAGGCAATGAGTGATATGAGGGGTTTCGTCTCTCCCGGTATTAGGGGTTGATGTTGCGCTATGTTCGATTGGCTATAACTGGAAGTCCCTGGCCAGGGCTACTGCCGAGATATACTAATAAGTGTTATCAGTAGTTTCTCGAACCGTTATAGGCCTCACATCGGCATGACTTATCACGTTACTAGGGTCTGACGATTTCCACCCCTAGACATGATATGCGACATATCAGACGAAGAGACGGGACTGTACGGTAGTGTTACTGATAGGCTTCATGAAGACTGTGGACAGGCTTGCTTGTTGATCTTCATATCGCTCAATACCCGAGTAGCCATTACGTCCAGCAAGTACCGCTGACGGCTTGTAGGTGACCGATATGATCATCACTTACTGCCGGCGTATTGACGAGTCTTTAGAGTCCCACAAAGAAGTTCCCTGGTTCAAGCGAAACGAAGTAGGACACATATGTGATATGTGTGTGGGCCTGATTAAATACGAGTATGTGATACCCTATTGTAATCTGGCAGTCATCTATTATCAGTTCGGTTATATGTAATATAACCAAATTGTCGAATCAAGTGTTGATTCCATAATATGATATACAGATAAATGATATTAGTCGGTCGTATATGATATAACCGGATTATTAGATCAAATGTTGATTTAATAATATAATATAAATATTATGTGATATAATTATATATTAACTAATACCATTAGCTCACTAATTAATCTTCATTAAATATATATTAATATATATGATATATATATATATATATATTAAAATTAAGCATGTCATTTTCTTTTCAATTTTGTGAAAATAGAAATGAGGTGTAAAGTTGAAGCATGGTTGCAAGCATGGTGGTTTATATTGTTTATTCATTCTTGACTCATTATTCAAGCATGGTTGCAATTTAATATTGCATAATTCCATCCTTGAATGAGTGAGAGGTCTTGATATTATTTTCATTCATGTTCATTCTAAAAGACTTAGCCATTTTCTCTCATGCTTGCTCTTGCTTCTTCTTCCTCCTCTTGCTTTTCCTCAAGCTTCAACCCTCACATGTGATGTGAATCATGAACCTTAAGCACAAATTAGTGAGCTCTTAACATCCCCTACTTCATCATCTCACACCATTTTAGTAAATTAGTGTGATGTGTTTCATATACTAAAGAGTTTAGTGTAGTGGTAGCTTGAACTAGTAGGAGCTTCGAGGTGGATCATCTTTGGCGCGAAGGCTACGAAGGAAGCTTGTTCAAAGTCTCAAGACACTACTACAAATAGGGGTTGCCCCTACGGTTTACGAAATCCGTATGGGTAGATTTCGTTTGGCTCTACGGACTAATCTGTAAGGCCTTAAGGTTGCCTCTACGGTTCTTACATATTAATTTAAGAATATTAAATCGTAAATTGTTGTTTTCCCCTACGGAGCCGCAAACCAAGAACCTACGGATTTATCCGTAGGGGCATGTAAATAGGGATTTAATTAAAAAGGCACAGATCGATCCCTACGCTCATTATCTTAATTCTCGATCGAAGTCGCGCGCGAACCCAAAATCCCCAAATCCTCGTTCCCGCCGATCGCCAAAACTCTCGTCGCCATTCTCGTCGTCGCCAGCGCAGGCCGTTTCGTCGTCGCCACCTTCTGGTTCTTCCTCGTCGCCTCCGTTTCGTCGTCGCCACCGATCGATCGTCTCCTCCACTGCACAGGTAATTAAATCGTCGATTAAGGAAATTTTTGATTATTTTAGGGGTTGGGGTTGCGGTTGGGGTTCGGCTAAGGTTGCGGTTGGGGTTGGGTTCGTGTAGGGTTGCGGTTGGGGTTGGGGTTGGGGTTAGGGTTGGGGCTGGGACTGGTGCTGGGGTTGCAGTTGGGGTTGGGGTTGGGGTTGGGGTTAGGGTTAAGGTTGGGGTTCGGCTGGGGCTGGGGCTGGGGTTAGGGCAGGGCTGAAAACAATGGATCTTGCTTAAGTTATATTTTTAGTTGTAGAATTTTATTTGAGGTGTTACATGAGATAGAATAACTTAGTTATATTTTCAAACAATTATAGCTATATTTTTCAGTTGTAGAATTTTAAACTAGTTAATAAATAGGCAAGATATCGTTAAGTAACTTATACGGTTCGAAGTTCAGCCGTAGACTTCAAGACTAGTTGATGCGCAAGTAAAACATTGCAATATTTGAGGGAAGTAAACAGCATGAAAACAATGGATCTTGCTTAAGATGCTAAAAGTTCGTAGGAAAACCCTAGGTGAGAAAAGAAAGGGGAATCAAAACTTCAAACAGAGAATTTAATTCTCAAATCTAAGAGTTTAACTCTTCTGCACAAAAGAACTTAGTTTTTCTTCTGGTTGAAGATCTACACAGAGCACATCTCCCCATAGGATGAGAATTTAACTCTCATCGGGTTAAGATCCTGCCATGCAGATCCAAAACTTAGAGGGGGAATTGAGTTTAGAGAATTTAATTCTCGCAAAAAAAAGTTAGGGTTTAACCCTATATGAGAATTTAATTCTCCCAAAGTTATAGGAAATTTAATTCTTTCAAGATGAAACTAGGGTTTAACCCTATATGAGAATTCAATTCTCCAAAAATTACAGGAATTTAATTCCTTCAAGACAGAACTAGGGTTTAACCCTAACCGAGAATTTAATTCTCTCAAATTCACAGGAATTTAATTCCTCTTAAAAAATGAAATTAGGGTTTCACCCTCTATAAGAATTTAATTCTTTTACATATATGGGAATTTAATTCCTCTAAAAGAAAATTAGGGTTTAACCCTATAAAAGAATTTAATTCTTTCAGGAATTTAATTCATCCAAATCATGATCAGGGTTTAACCCTACAGAGAATTTAATTCTCAAAATAAAATAAGGATACTTAAAAGATCTCCATGCATGCAAAGAGCTAGGGTCACGTGCCCTACGTGACCCCTGAAAAGATCCCCACAAATGAGAAGGATTTAGCCCTGAGGCAATACCTCACGTGATCCTTTGTCAGTAACTATCACGTTCTTAGATTTCTCAATATAGTCACCATAACCTGTAGGGTTCCTAGGCACACACTAGAGGTCTCACAAGGCATCAACCATGCCAATTTCAAAATTTACGGTGCCGAGAAACCCTAGACTACGGATCGTTGGCTAGAATTCTAGGCGATAAAATGAAACTAGTTTACAACTAAACTAAAAGAGCGGAAATACAACCTTTGTAGATCCGGTCCTCCACCTCCATAGCTCCGCAATGAAGTCTCCTCGCTGTCCAAAACGGATCCCGGGCTCTAGCGTCGGCTTCATCGGAGAATGGACGGGCTAGGTCATCGACTACGATGCCGAAGATGATCTACGTCGAGGCATCACTAGATCAAGCTCCAACTTCACCAAGTCAAGAAACTTGTGAAGAAAACACACTCTACTACTTGGCAAGAGGTAGAGGATGAAGAAATAGGAAGTGGGTAGACTTTAGAATTGGATTTTTCACTCATTTTCATCAATCACCATTGATGAAGCAAGCTTTTCTTCTTGTGAAGAAGAAGAAGAAGATGAAGATAATATTATGATAAGTTATTAAAATGAAAAGGAAAATGAATACTTATCATAATACTAACCTTAGTTTAGTGTAGAGAATGGACCATGGTTAGATATAATGGTTAGGGTTAAGCAAGAGACAAGAATGGTGGACTAGGTCAAAGTTTCATGAAGTTTCAACTAAACTACAAAACTATCAACCATTCTTTTCTCTTCTTTTCAAAATAAATAAATAAATGAATAAATAAGTAAGAAAAGAAAACCCTAATCATTAGTTTAACCATGGCTTAATTCTTTACACTTAACCAAGTAAACATGTATCATCAAACATGATACAATCAAGTGCACAAAAGTATATCACATATACAACTTGCATAATTCAAGTGAGAAAATCCATTTAAAGTGAACCAATACTAGTTAATGCAAAGTAATATATCAAATATATAATTATACATTAAATCATTAAATCAACACTTGATTCAATGATCCGGTCATGTCGCACACAACCGACTAGTATACAATGTATCGGCTTATCGAATCAATCCTTGATTCGATAACTAGGTTATATCGCATACAACCATTCGACACATTCGTCGCGAGAAAGGAATACGGTATCACATACACGCATTATTCTCGGTCTCGCACATATCTCATATGCGCTCCTATTTCGTTTCGCTTGAGCCAGGAAACCTCTGTGTAGGACTCTAAAGACTCGTCAATACGCCGGCAGCAGATGATGATCATATCAAACACCCACAAGCCGCAAGCGGTCTGCTAAACGTAACGGCCACCCGGGTATTGAGCGATCAGAAGATCGACGAGCAAGCCCGCTCACACTCCAGTGAATCCAACCAGTAACACTACCGTACAGTCCGGTCTGTTCGTCTGATATGTCGCATATCTCGCCTAGGGGTGGTAAACGTCAGACCCCAATAGCTCGATAAGTCGTGTCGATATGAGGTCTATAACAATTCGAGAAACTACTGGTAACACTTACCAGTAAATCTCAGCAACCCTGGCCAGGGATTTCCTGTTATAGCCAATCGAACACAGTGCAACATCAACCCCCTATACCGGGAGAGACGAATCCCCTCCTATCGCTCATTGCCTCCATGTGACTCGGGACTGTACCCAAAAACCACCGTTTTGCACGCCCTCTTGGACGTGGTAAGGTGGAAATCAAAGCACAGTGGGAACCACACAAGACTCTATGACGATCTCGGGTCAACAGACTACTCTGTACCAGTGTCACCAGAGAACTGCCATCTGACGTAAGGTATAATACCATCTGGGAGTTCTCGGCGAGTCCGTCTAGTGTACCCAGTCTCTACTGAGCACCCGTATATCATCTCTGATGTCAAACACCGATGGATATGGGATCATCCATCGCCCATCTGTATGGGTCGAGAAGGTATACGCTAGTCTACTCTGGTATATCGATGCCCCGTCTCGATACACCCACGACTAGGGACTTTGAAGGATGTACTAATGGACTACCATGTCCCCACTAGTATGATCCGCATCATAGTCCAGATAGTCAAGCACACATCCTAAGGGCTTTACCAACATGTAACAGAGAGACAATCAGTATACACGTTAAGGTAAAGAGCAACCAGATAGCATACTATTATGTCGAGCAAGAAAGTCCTCCCTATATATGTCCCAGCATCCACTACAATATACATCCAATGTACAGTAATGGCCTCTAGGGCATACATATAACTAACAATCTCCCACTTGCACTAGGGCCATCTGTAGCAGTGGTTGTAGTATCTCATACACAACCATCCCATAAAAGTCTCTCTCTGGGAATTGGCCTTCGTGAGTAGATCCGCCGTGTTGTCCTCTTAGTCTGCTCTCCTAACCTCGATCACCCTGGAGATCAACTATCTCCATGATCAGGTGACACTGCCTTAGAATATGTCTGGATCACTGATGGGATGAGGGTTCCTGGCATAAGCCACAACTCCATTGTCACACAATGGGAGGAACTAAGTTCATTTCATGAACCAATATACACCCAAACAGCCTCTTTGGTAGCATCTTAAGTAGCGATGTATCCTGCCTTTATCGTCTAGTATGCCACGGTATCTAGCTTGGAACTCTTCCAACATACCGTCCCTTTACTGAGGGTAAAGACAATGCCTGTGACTGATATTCAGTCGTCTTTATCACCCTGGAACACTTCCAGTGATTCTCCCCAGGATCGATTGATACCATCTCACTACATTTAGTGAGAGTCCTAACATCCAATTAGATCTATCTCATAGATCCAAAATCCAGGATTTAGTAGGTATCACTTTGATCCTATACGGAGAATCTTTGTGATAAACGGAGATTGATCGAGCGCAGCATAGGAAACTCCTTTCTTATCAAGAGTATGTCATCCACGTACTCTACGAGGATCACCACCATACTCCCTACTACCTTTTTGTATATACAAGGTTCATCTACCATTTTGATGATGTCAAACTCTTTGACTACTTCATCAAAACAGATGTTCCAACTCCGCGATGCCTGCTTTATCCTATAAAGCATCTTGCACACGTTTCCGCTGCTCCCACTGTCTACGAGGCCCTCTGGCTGTGTACTTATAGACGCTCTCTTCTAAAACAACATTTAGAAAAGCAGTCATGACACCCAACCGCCAGATATCGTAGTCATGGTATGTAGCCGTGGTAAGTAGGATCTGGATGGACTTAAGCATAGGTACTGGAAAAGGTTTCATCATTATCCACGCCTGGTCGATGACGAAAACCTTTAACAAGTCTAGCTTTGAAAGTCTCAACTTTTCCATTTACACCAAGTAATCTTCTCAAGATATACTTGCTCCTGATGGGGATTTAACCCTTCAGATATAGCAACCAAATTCCATACTTTATTGGTGTATAAGGATTCCATCTCAGATCGATAAGCATCCAGCCATTCTTACAGAGTCCCACTCCTGATGGCCAGTTCGAAACTAGTTGGGTCATCATCTCATGATGCAATTCTCGCTCCCACTGTCATCGAGAAACCGAAGCAACTCTCAGGTGGGTGAGGAACCCTACTAGATCGGCGGAGAGGCTGAGGTTCGTTGGAATCTACTGAATCCTTTGGTTCTATCAAATCATCAGCTGCAGTCTGTATAGCTGGAACATTTCCAGTTCTACATAACAGATCTTGCCTCGAGCTTGTCCGGATTTTGCTTTTCAGACATAGGCCGGACAACCCAAATCTTAACTAACTTAAGAAATGGGCTCTTCCCTTTCCATATCACATATGAAGTGGTAGGCACTGACTTGATTCGAACCCGATTCAATAGGTATGCAGCTTCTCAAGCGCATAACTCCCAAAAAGAAATAGGTAACTCAGTAGTACTCATCATAGAGCACACCATATCATATAGGGTGTGATTGCTCCGCTCCGATATACCAACGTGCTATGGTGTATCCGGAGGAGTAATGCTGAGAGAGAATCTCATTCTCCTTTAGAAAAGTCCAAGAATTCTGTGCTCAAGTATTCTCCTCCCTGATCTCATCATAGGACATAATACTTATACCCGTATTTTGGTTCTCTACTTCTAACTTATATTCTGTGAATATCTTAAAAGGTTCGGACTTGTGTTTGAATAGGAACATAGGTCTGAATCTCGAAAGATTATCAGAGAATGTAATGAAGTAAAAAGAACCGGTCTTGGTATGTGTAGACAGGGGACTTACATACATCAACATGTATCATCCCAAGAGTTCACTAACTCTTTCTCTGTTTCCAATAAACAGAGCTGGTGTCATTTTATCTTTGTGACATGACTGGCAAGTTTTTCACAAGATGTAAATTCAAACTGATTTAAATATGCATCTATATGTAACTTGGCCAGTCGGGTCGCATTGATATGACCTAGTCTACAATACCTTAAGAAGAATTCGTTCATTTCTGAACTCTTCCTCTTGTGTGTGTTCCGTATACTTAGAACTGTAGTTTGATTTAGAACATTAATGCTTTTAGATAACGTGCCTGAACCGATCAACTTTTGATATAGGAAATGTTCAAAACATTATCCAACAATACAAAATTTTATCATTTCTTTACTAAATAAAGAGACTGATATGATTTTGTATATCAGGTTCTGTATCTAATAACATTCGTTCAGAATCAATGTATTGGTAATACAGGGTGACAGTGACCGACAGACTTGGCAGCAACTCTTGCCCCGTTTTCTGCCTCATGAAACTTATCACCCGTTCTCAGTTTTTCTACCCTTTTGTAGCCCTATGTAACATATTACATATCTGGGATCCTGATCCGATATCATATACCCAGGATGCAGAGGATACTGAGAAACAGTTCTTTGTAATGAACACACCCGAAGATGATGCATCAACATGCACTTTCTTCGTTTGGGCGGTACGGGAATCTTGGTATTCCCCTATTTCCTGCTCTGTCTTATAACAATTATAAGGTGGAGCGGGACCAACATTCCCCAGCTCAGTATAACAAGCGGGTTCGGTCAATAATCCGTATTATTATCTTGATTAAGGCGTGATATGGTCGCTACCTGGAGAGAGAGAGAGAAGAAAACACTCAGCGTGCGCTCTTGCAAGATCAGATTGGTTATTATTTTATCTAATCAGGATGGCTCCCACTGCTTTTTATCAAATCTTCCTTCAAACCCTAAAAGGAAAGACTAGCCGGGATTAATTACACACTACAAGTTCGCCAATCTTTCAGCCAGGCCAGTGTCGGTACTTTGAGGGAGGTCCCCCGTGCTTTCGCACGAACCTAATTAATGTAAACCTCGTTTTCCCAGAGGCGTAACCCCGTTGACACCTTTCTAGACACCTACTTGATCGGCTAATTGTAATGTATAAAACTCTCCCAGGAGTAACAATTACTCGCAGCGGGTATCGGGATCCAACTATCTCATAGAAGGTATGCAATCTCATTGCAAATTTCAACACTTGAAATTCCCGATAATATTTTGCCCCTAGCGTGCTATGACCTTGACGCATGCCAAACAACCCATAGTCCGCTAGTCAAGTTCAACCCGTACATTTCTTGATTGAATTAAACCCACCCGCACGACCCTTGACGCATGCCAAACAACGCCGTACGAATACCCTAATCCAATCACATCGTATGCTAGCAGATAAGCACTAGTTAGCTACCGTACACTACGCCTTGACGCATGCCAAACAACCGCAGCACGAATACTAACTAGTACTTATCTGAAATGACGGAGGGCTATGACAGGTTTTTCTGAAAACCTATTGCGTAATGAACTTGATATCGTTGTAGGATCGAATGAATTTTGAAAATGGAGTGTTTTTGAGGCTTTTCTAGTTTTGCTAAAGGAGTCACTCCCGGTGAAGGGATCGTCGGTCCTTTTCTCGTCGAATGAGGTGCGGGATATATCATATATATCACTGTGCAAAGCAGAACTCTTAAAAGCAATCAAAAGACAAACCGAGTGTATAGCATCTGCCAGTTATTGCTAAAGGAGTCACTCCCGGTGAAGGGATCTCGGTCCTTTCCTTATCGAATAAGGTGCAGGATATATCACATATACCGCTGTGCAAAGCAAGAACTGTAGCTACCTGTTTTATTTTGAAATTCGATTCTACAACATCTTAGGTTTCTTTTATTTCATTAATCATATTAATGAAGTCCCATCATTTAAGTACCTAAACATCACAGATAAATACGACGTACGCTTATGCCATCCGCATTCGCCTCGATGTCCCCTCATGCACCGTTAGGTTAGGTAACTAACGGCAGAGCGGGGCAGGGCTAGCGCGGGTGTAAAACATAAGTAACGCCTATATAATATATCATATATACTATATACTGTATCTATCACAGAACATCACATGATCACATCACAGATATCGCAGCAGAAGAATCATATGAAATATTGGATATACTAGGACGTCCGTGTTTTCAATACGAGCCAGTATAAAACACGAATTCCACGGTCGTGATGAATAGCCAAACCCACACCCCTAGACCCCTACGAGAGCGGCAAGCAACCCTACCAATTCTAGAGTTAGGAGACCCGGACTCGACTCCTCGAGTTGGTCTCCCACTGGACTCCAGAACCCGGTTACTTGTGCCCTCCTCCTTGGGTCTATCCTAGTGCGGAAAAGTAAATAATATACAACAACGGTGGCAACTTCCGCAACCTGGAAGTGCCCCAATAAAAGAATATTACTTACAAGTTTTTACATGAATGAAAATGAAAAACACTCATCTCACATAAAAACACCCGGCTATTCAAACACGACGATCCAATATAACATATCCAGCAACACATAACATCACATGTCATCAACGTAAGTAAATATGTCCATCCCAATTGTCGTTGACAAATAGCAACGAAACCGGCGATATCACATATGACACTTACGGTCACAGAAAAGAAAGTGTAAAACTACAACAGTTGGAATCCGCAACCTCTTTAGACATCGCATGCCTAATCAAATGAATTACTTAGACATCGCATGCCTAACAATTATAAAGCCCGCATTTTAGTCTCATTATCGAAAACTCTTTTCAATATCAAGTCGGGTAATTCAACAAGATTCCCGTCATCCTGATCGAATGCTCGTCGCAAACTTCAGTAGACGGCCGCACCCCCGACGCCGTCGACGAAGTGCACCAAGGCGGAACAACGCTGCCGCGAGCACCCGAACGGATGCTTTCGGCGACGGGGTTCTCCTACAGTCACTTGGTCGGGGCTATGGGGCGAGGCTGTCTATTAAGTTTATCCGGCGAGTATCCGCGTACACTACGTGATTGCGACGGACTTTTGATCACATCAAAATTCCGTGGCAACCGATCAAGTGAGACTAAACTGCTATGTTTATAACATTCATTCAGTTATCTCATAACTTATTGTGAATTCCAATTATTGTATCCCATTCCGGATAAATAGAAAATGTCAAACTTTCCGATCGAACAATCGAACACCCAAGTTTTCCCGATACAGATCAAAACATGAAACAAGTCTAAAAACATTCAGTTCGTGCCTCAGTACCAACGGTCCAGCCGTAGAAGGGTCAAGCCAACGCCTCACATGTGGCACGCCGTACTGCCCCAAACCCGAAGGTTCATTGGGCAGTTCAAGACGGTCACATAATCGAGTTAAGGTTTGTTGTCTTCTAAAGGGTCCATCGAGTTACTTGCACTACTTAGAACGTCTTTAAACTACGGAAAAATCCAACACTTGGAAATTTCCCGACAGGGGAAAAATTGGGTATTTATATCCGGTCGAACTTTTTAACATATTCTAAAATTTATCCGGAAAGCCACATAGACAAAATCTGATACTCCGATCGAAACACCGAATCCCCAAAACAACCCCAGAAAATTCAACTCTTGAATAAATATTAAAAATTCCCAGAAAACTCAGCATCTGAAAACATGAATTACTGTGCAAAAAGGGGAGGATGACGTCACCATATTGCCGCGGAACCGCCGCAGAAGCCAGGCTTCTGCCGCGGTTCCGCCGCCGTTTCCACTGTTCATGAATTAATTTTTGCGCCGTAATTCTTAGAATTCCCTGCTGAATTTTTTAAGAATTTTTAATCTGGAAAAAACCCTGTTTTTAGAAAAAGTCCAGAGAGCATGGTTTGGGTTCGGATTTTGGTTCGATCGGACTTCAAACTCCGTCTAGACTTCGCCTAAGGCTCTAGCTAGGCTCTGATACCACTGTAGGGTTCCTAGGCACACACTAGAGGTCTCACAAGGCATCAACCATGCCAATTTCAAAATTTACGGTGCCGAGAAACCCTAGACTACGGATCGTTGGCTAGAATTCTAGGCGATAAAATGAAACTAGTTTACAACTAAACTAAAAGAGCGGAAATACAACCTTTGTAGATCCGGTCCTCCACCTCCATAGCTCCGCAATGAAGTCTCCTCGCTGTCCAAAACGGATCCCGGGCTCTAGCGTCGGCTTCATCGGAGAATGGACGGGCTAGGTCATCGACTACGATGCCGAAGATGATCTACGTCGAGGCATCACTAGATCAAGCTCCAACTTCACCAAGTCAAGAAACTTGTGAAGAAAACACACTCTACTACTTGGCAAGAGGTAGAGGATGAAGAAATAGGAAGTGGGTAGACTTTAGAATTGGATTTTTCACTCATTTTCATCAATCACCATTGATGAAGCAAGCTTTTCTTCTTGTGAAGAAGAAGAAGAAGATGAAGATAATATTATGATAAGTTATTAAAATGAAAAGGAAAATGAATACTTATCATAATACTAACCTTAGTTTAGTGTAGAGAATGGACCATGGTTAGATATAATGGTTAGGGTTAAGCAAGAGACAAGAATGGTGGACTAGGTCAAAGTTTCATGAAGTTTCAACTAAACTACAAAACTATCAACCATTCTTTTCTCTTCTTTTCAAAATAAATAAATAAATGAATAAATAAGTAAGAAAAGAAAACCCTAATCATTAGTTTAACCATGGCTTAATTCTTTACACTTAACCAAGTAAACATGTATCATCAAACATGATACAATCAAGTGCACAAAAGTATATCACATATACAACTTGCACAATTCAAGTGAGAAAATCCATTTAAAGTGAACCAATACTAGTTAATGCAAAGTAATATATCAAATATATAATTATACATTAAATCATTAAATCAACACTTGATTCAATGATCCGGTCATGTCGCACACAACCGACTAGTATACAATGTATCGGCTTATCGAATCAATCCTTGATTCGATAACTAGGTTATATCGCATACAACCATTCGACACATTCGTCGCGAGAAAGGAATACGGTATCACATACACGCATTATTCTCGGTCCCGCACATATCTCATATGCGCTCCTATTTCGTTTCGCTTGAGCCAGGAAACCTCTGTGTAGGACTCTAAAGACTCGTCAATACGCCGGCAGCAGATGATGATCATATCAAACACCCACAAGCCGCAAGCGGTCTGCTAAACGTAACGGCCACCCGGGTATTGAGCGATCAGAAGATCGACGAGCAAGCCCACTCACACTCCAGTGAATCCAACCAGTAACACTACCGTACAGTCCGGTCTGTTCGTCTGATATGTCGCATATCTCGCCTAGGGGTGGTAAACGTCAGACCCCAATAGCTCGATAAGTCGTGTCGATATGAGGTCTATAACAATTCGAGAAACTACTGGTAACACTTACCAGTAAATCTCAGCAAACCTGGCCAGGGATTTCCTGTTATAGCCAATCGAACACAGCGCAACATCAACCCCCTATACCGGGAGAGACGAATCCCCTCCTATCGCTCATTGCCTCCATGTGACTCGGGACTGTACCCAAAAACCACCATTTTGCACGCCCTCTTGGACGTGGTAAGGTGGAAATCAAAGCACAGTGGGAACCACACAAGACTCTATGACGATCTCGGGTCAACAGACTACTCTGTACCAGTGTCACCAGAGAACTGCCATCTGACGTAAGGTATAATACCATCTGGGAGTTCTCGGCGAGTCCGTCCAGTGTACCTAGTCTCTACTGAGCACCCGTATATCATCTCTGATGTCAAACACCGATGGATATGGGATCATCCATCGCCCATCTGTATGGGTCGAGAAGGTATACGCTAGTCTACTCTGGTATATCGATGTCCCGTCTCGATACACCCACGACATGGGACTTTGAAGGATGTACTTATGGACTACCATGTCCCCACTAGTATGATCCGCATCATAGTCCAGATAGTCAAGCACACATCCTAAGGGTTTTACCAACATGTAATAGAGAGACAATCAGTATACACGTTAAGGTAAAGAGCAACCAGATAGCATACTATCATGTCGAGCAAGAAAGTCCTCCCTATATATATCCCAGCATCCACTACAATATACATCCAATGTACAGTAATGGCCTCTAGGGCATACATATAACTAAAAAAACCTACAATTTATATGTTATACAGTCTAACATGGCCCATGAGTACGTCAGAGTTAAGGACTGGATGTATATGGATTGGCAACAACGTATGCAACCTAAGTTTGTCGCAGGAGTTGCTGCTTTTACTGAATTTGCACGCGCACATAATAAGATCGTGATAGAGAAGATTCTCTGCCCGTGCGATAGATGTGGCAATAAGTACTGGCAGAAGGTAGAATTGGCAAAGCTTCATATCGTAAAATATGGGTTTACTAGACTTTATACAACTTGGAAATATCACGGGGAAGGAGAAGAATGCAGTAATGCATCAGAAGAAGAAGGAGAACACGATAATGCGGCAGGAGAAGAAGGAGAAGACGGTAATGCGGCAAAAGGAGAAGACGGTAATTTATTTCCATTAGAAGAAATGGAGGATATGGTAGAGGCTGCCCTAGGTGAATCTATTCGTACCGAAGATGACATTCCTTCCGGTCAAGGACTGCGTGCGGATAAATATGAAAATTTCATGAATGATGCTAGAAAACCAATTTATGAGAATGCAAAGTATTCCACCCTTTCATGGTTCGTCCAACTTTTCCAGATTAAGTGCCTAAATGGATGGAGAAACAAGTCATTCACAATACTTCTTTCGTTCTTGAAAGATTCTATGCCTCCGGGAAATAACGTGCCCGACAACGGGTACGGAGCCCAGAAGATGATGTTTGATTTGGGTCTAAAGTGCGAGAAGATTCAAGCATGTCCTAAAAATTGCGTGTTGTGCCGGAAAGAGAATTCAGATTTGAAAGAGTGTCCAACATGCGGAGAGGCCAGGTATAAGTCGAAAGATTCTGATAAGAAGCCCGATATACTTGTCAAGATAGCACGTTCTTTTCCCGTAACACAGAGGCTACAGAGGCTATTCAGGTGCAAGAAAACAGCCGAGGCAATGATTTGGCATCACCGTGCTCCTCCAAGTGAAGATGGAAAAATGATCCATCCAAGAGATTCACCGGCATGGAAGGATTTCGATAGGATGCACGGAATATTCAGTAGCGATCCTCGCAATGCCCGCCTCGGACTGGCTAGTGATGGCTTCTGCCCATTAAACTATATGGCTGGAAGTCAGAGCACATGACCCGTTGTAATGATAATTTATAATCTGTCGCCTTGGTTGGCTATGGACCAATCATACTTTATGATGCCTCTTCTTATCGACGGACCAAACTCACCGGGAAACAATATCGACGTCTATCTCGGACCTCTGATCGAGGAGTTAAAATCTTTGTTCATTGATGGTGTAGAGACATATGATGCAAACACAAATACAACCTTCATACTGCGTGCGGCTTTAATGTGGACAATTAATGCCTTTCCTGCGTATGGAATGCTATCAGGTTGGTCCGTACATGGTCACAAAGTATGTCCTCATTGCCATCAAAACACAACATCGAAATTCTTGAATTTTAGCAGGAAGGTTTCTTATTGCGGCCATCGACGTTTCCAGCCTCTAGACCACCCCTACAGATTAGACATTGTTCACTTTGATGGTCATCAGGAGCTTCTTGGACCTCCAGCCCCATTGTCCGGAGAGGACGTGACTGCTCAATGGGATAGTTACAATAATGTGACCTTCGGGATGGATCCGACGAAACAGGTCAAACCACCATTTTGGAACAAGTTAAGCATTTTCTTCGAGCTTCCGTACTGGTCAACAAATTTAGTGCTTCATTGTCTGGACGTCATGCATATAGAGAAGGGAGTATCAGAGAACATACTCAACTTGCTTCTTTGTAAAGACGGGAAATCGAAAGACAACCTGAATGCTCGGATGGATCTACAGGAGTGGGGAATAAGAAGTGAATTGCACCCTAGACCGGTGGCGGGTAAACCAGGCAAGTTTGTACTTCCCAATGCCGCTTATCATATGTCACAACCGGAGAAGAAAAGATTCCTGCAGGTGTTGCATGATTTGAAAGTTCCCACAGGTTTCTCAGGATCATTCAGCGAGAAAATTAAAATTGTGAAAGGCAAGATCGATGGGCTGAAAAGTCATGATCACCATGTTATCGTGGAGCACCTTCTTCAATTAGCCCTCAGGACTTCTCTCCCTGAATCGGTTGGTCTAGTAATCAATGACCTATGTTGTTTTTTCAGAGAGTTGTGTGCTAAAACACTGGAGGTTGTGACGCTGGATAAACTAGAAAATTCTATTGCGTTGATACTTTGCAAGTTTGAGCGTATTTTCCCACCGTCATTCTTCGATATCATAATACACTTGACGGTTCATCTTGCAACTGAGGCTAAGTTAGCCAGACCGGTACAATATCGATGGATGTATCCCGTCGAGAGGTACGTGTAATTTTTCGTTTCGCGCAATTTTTAAAATTATTGTTGTCCTGTATGCCCGTATTTATTATTCAACATATTTTCTTTAGGTACCTCTACACTCTTAAAAAATATATACGCAATAAAAATCGACCAGAGGGTTCTATCATGCAAGGTTATCTTCTTGATGAAGTAACCACATTTTGTTCCCGCTATCTGGACGAGAACATTGAGGCGAGACTTAAACAGCCTCGAAGAATTCAAGATGGGTCATATGGTTAAGCCGATTATAAGAGGGTAGATACTATGTTTATCAACAAGATATACCGGTTTATCTTGCTTAATTGCGCATGTCTTGAACAAATTAGAGAGTAAGTTTTTTTGGATTAATTGTTATATTTGTGTTTGTGTGTGTATGAAATGATATAATATTAATGTCACCATTATTTGTCGAAAACAGAATTCATTTTAACGAGGTACGTGAGGGGCATCCTGATTGGAACGAAGAACGATTGGAAAAATATCATCAGGATAATTTTTGTGATTGGGTCACAGATCATGTAAGTTATTCGAATAACATGTTAATGCTATCAATTTTAATCTAAATTTATATCGTTATGTATTTGTCGTAAAATTTGTTTTGCTAGATCCACGATCCGAACTTGTCTGCATCATTTGAGAGTGATTCAAGATGTTTAGCTCAATTTCCTAGTATGGAGGTTGCATATTATAAAGGATTCGGTGTCCTTGGATACAAATTCGAAGTTAAGGGTATAGAAACATCTCGAACCACTCAGAATAGTGGGATTGCGACGGTAGGATCGGACGGTGTGATTTATTATGGGTACTTAAATTGTATACTCGGCATCTACTATCCCGGACGATCAGAACCCTTTTATATATTCCAGTGTACTTGGTACGATACGCGAACCGATACAGATAACTGGAGAAGCAATCTTGGGACTTGGAAAGATGAATATGGATTGACCAGTGTTAACACACTTAGATTTTACGGTCAGGAAGATCCGTTTATCTTTCCGAACCAAGCGTTCCAAGTATACTACTCACAGTGTTTGAAGCATCCGGGATGGAGTATCGTATGCCGTTGGAAACCCAGGGATGTCTACGATGTCCCAGAATTCGAGGACAGCGATGAGGATGAAGAAGAGAGAAGGCTTAGAGTGCTCCAACCGTCTATTTCGAAGGACGGGTTGTCTTTGGCCGATCATGAAGTTACGTGGGTTAGAAATGATATCGATGATGAAATCCAAGTAGATATGTTTAATGCGCCCACAAAACGAAAAAGGTTATCAGTAATGTTATATTATTACTTCACATTTTACGATCTATACATATATAGTCAATACTTGTAATGATTGTCTAATGCGTCCATGAACCGTTTATCTAGATTTGATGACGATGACGGGAGCAGCGAGGGGCGGCAGGAGCTTCAGCCGCGGCAGGAGCTCCAGCCGCGGCACCGACAGAGGCAGAGGCAGAGCGGTTCTGCCGCCCAGAGAGCTGTGTAGGGAGCTTCAGAGGGCCGGTCTTGCACCCAGATCAGAAACCCCTTCGGATGCCTCGTTCCGTGTGGACTTTGCCACACCTCCAGGTATATTGCACGCATATCCATTTTGAATGTAATATTATAGATATCCATGCCTGTTCATGTCAAAATTACTTATATTGTCAATGTTTGATTGTCTAGTTGTTGGTGATGTGTCCACATCAGGGACAGAGGCCACTCCCGCACCTCCATGTATGTTTATATATCATATAGTGCATGTATATTGATTTAGAATGCTATACCATAAATATACAATGGCCTGATGAAGAACATGCAGACCAAGGTCCGATACAACGGGAATGAGCTGAAGGCCGACTGCTACTCCCTGTGGATGGCGACCCCCGAGGCAGAGAGAGCGGCCCTCCTATCTACTCCGGCCTTTGCGAGAGTCGACGTAGAGACATGGCCTCTATTGTGCGAATAGTTCGACTCTCAACGCAAACAGGTATTTATTTTAAATGTAATTCATTGTTTAGTATATAATTTATTTTTTTGTGTTCCTTAATTAGAAAACTAAATGTGAATGTGTTGTGCAGAAACATGCCGCTCAAAATATAGAGAATAGGAAGTCGGTGAAGAGGGGTCGTCCCACTTATACAGGTGGCTCGAGGAATATTACTCGAGCCATGGAGTTGTCGGTAAATTACAATAGACCGGCCTTTGTCATATAATGCAATATTAAGAGTTATTTTCTAATATATCTAATATTAAGAGTTATTTTCTAATATTGCAAACAGCTAAGACCCTGGCGCAAGGTGGTACACTGAGCGTGTTGTCCACATATCTTGCCGTCCACGGCACTTCGACAGATCCCGCCACGGGCGAGCTTCGATACCCCGACGTCGCTACCCAGGAGTATTACGTAAGTGTTAATATTTATTCAACCCCTATTTGAAATTTTAGTTTTGGAAGGTTCAAATTTAAATGATATACTTATATTTTACTGGTTAATGTGGGTGTAGGAGCGGGTGGTTGAGCAGGCCGAGGCATCGGGGATTGATTTTACCGGACTGAGCGATCCAATGCTGCTGACCCCAGTCCTGGACGCCGCACACGGAGGGCACCATGGAGGTTGGGAGAGAGGCCGGGGACTGGGCCCTAGCTGAGCCCATATGAGGTTGGACTCCACCCCGGCGGTTACTTCCTCCGTCTCCGGTGAGCGACGTTTCCAGCAGGAACTAGAGAGCTTGAAGGCCACCGTTCAGGAGTTGAAGGAGATGCTGGTATGTATACTACTTAATAGTAAAATATTATGTCATATTATAGATAGCAACATATCCAATATTAGTACGTAGCCTGAGCTTATTTGGTTGTAGACTTAGCTTTGATTAATCATACATACATATCTAATTAAAATAAACTACGGTTTTTCAAACTAGATATCCAAACGAGGCCTAAGTCCCTAAGTATACATTGATTTGGGTTTCGAAAAAACTTGATAATGATACGAATTCGAATAATACACAGTTCTTACTCGCTTATTACACACGTTGGTCCAGACGCGACAGGGTACATCGGCCGAGCCTCCACATGCATCTCCTTCGGCTACGGCTCCGCAAGCCACTAAATCGACCGCGGTTCCGCAGAAAGCTCCTATAACTCCACCGCCCGCTCAGACTCCCGCAACCGCGGCTCCACAAGCCACTACCTCGACGGCGGCTGTGCAGACCACATCGCCAGCTCCACAGCCTGCTCAGACTCCCGCACGCTCTGTATTGCATGATTTATTGACCGAGGAGCAGGCGCGCCAGATTCTGGCGTTTATCAAAGGTGGAGCTGGACCGAGTTAGGGTAGCTTTTTGATTCTTATATTTTTAACATATATTTATTTATATGATACGATACATATTGTACTACATTTTGGACGATATTGATATTGTGGTGTTTGCATGTTTATATTGATATCATATTTTGCTTGTTGGTTCCTTTTGTATATTATGCGTGAGATGTGATTATGAATATTGCGATATATGTTCTGCATGATGATTAATTTTATATATGATCGATGTATATATTATTGTGCACAGGGAAAGAAAAAAATAGGCAGCCCTTTTTTTTAAAAAAAAAACCCTGATAATATGTACCTACGGATTAATCCGTAGGTCCCAACATTACCCGTACAGATTTATCCGTAGGGTCAAAATATCAGGATACCTGATATTTTGCCTCTATGATCTCAGTATCAGGGGTTAAGCTTTCCCCTACGGATATATCCGTAGGGGCAAATAAATGCCCCTACACAGGTATCCGTAGGGGCAAAATATTAGAATACCTGATATTTTGCCCCTACGGATATATACCTACGCACTTATCCGTAGGACCAACTACTTGGACCTACGGATACGTCCGTAGGTACACCTAATCTATTTTATATAACCGTAAATAAAATAAATTTTTTGTCCCTACGGCCCAATCCGTAGGGAAAACTGGACCTACACATAAATCCGTAGGGGAAAATTTTAGTCCGTAGGGGCAAGTTCGAGGCTTCGACTTGCACCTACGACAAATTTTAGTCCGTAGTGGCAACCCTTATTTGTAGTAGTAAGAGAAGCCTTGTGGAGTCGCGGGACTACTACACGGAGTATATTGAAGAGAAGGACCGTCTATAAAGGTTGTATTTTCATTCTCTTTAGATGTAAAGTTGTTTACATTCTATTCCGACTAAATCTCTAGTTAACGATTCTAGCGTAGGGTTCTTTGTAACGACAAATTTTTAAAAAACGGTATGGACGATGCCCTCCTGAAACCTTGCTGTCGTTGCTAGGAACCCTTCACCTACCGGTGATTGTATTTGGACTCGGCGGTTATCTGGAGGATACCGACTGGAGTTATGAGATGGATATAGGCCGACCCGTTCTGCCGGAGCCCGTGGGCCGATCCTGCAGACGGAGTCGAGATATGAGGATTTACGCGTCGATGTTGGACACGGGTTTCATGAGGTTTCGATTGTCGATGCTGGACACTCAGGTTCCATGATTTTTATGTGTCGCGAGGGACACACGTTGGTTTATATCCTCATACTTTCATGCATATGCTCTTATGATAATTACATGCTTGATATTGTTGGATGAGATCCATATGCATATAGGCATTGAGTATATTGATGACACATATTTACGTATACGGTCACCCTAGATATCATAGTACCTTCATGATATAGTTGACCTAGGAAATCGTTGTTTTATTCGATTTCTGCCTGATGATGTTTTCTATTCACGAGTTGGCAACTCACCCCCTTTGTGCCACAGTTCTTGCAGGTTGACCACATGGATCAGTAGCGGCATCGCTGGCACATAGCTGCATTCGGGTGTTTTGCTTTGGTAGGTGGTGCATGTTGGATCGTACTTCTCCTGTATTTGTTATTCCTGTTGTATCTAGTTAACTCCATCAAATCAGAAACTAATATTTGTATGATTAGTAATACATAGTGGGACTTGTAGTTGCGAGACTTGAGCGATGGGTTATATGTTCGCTCGGTAGGTTTGATGTCTTGTTTTATTCATTATCTTTGTGTGGATCTTCGCCTTTGGGCCTCTTATACTTGTTTTATTACTTGCGTGGTTGTGAATCCGCCGTTTGGCAAAGAGCTAGCTCCCGCTTGGGGATGCCTTTTATATTATCATGTATTTGTGGTTTTGGATCAAAATATACAAAGGAGGTACTGCACAAATTTTTAAAAGACGAAACATGTTTTTCAACTAGTAAAATAAACTTGCATTTTTCATGTTCCCTTTTCTATGCATTTAAGAAAACATTTGATTTCATCATACCTTTATTTCAAATCTTCACCTATTTTATTTTCTTAAAAAGGTTTAGATTTCTAGGTTTCGGCTTACTTGAATTACGTTACGCCTTTAGACGTTGCATGATTTAAGTGCTGGTCACGAGCTAAATTTCGGGTCATGACATATTGTTTCATGGATGGAGACTCTGGCTATAACCAGGTCCCTTTTGCTGAAAAGGATCAAGATAAAACAACATTTACTTGTCCTTTCGGTACCTTTGCTTATAGACGCATGCCCTTTGGGTTATGCAATGCGCCCGCTACATTTCAGCGGTGTATGATGGGGATATTCTCGGACATGGTCGATAATTTTCTGGAGATTTTCATGGACGATTTCTCTATATTCGGGGACTCATTTGAGGATCGCCTATATCATCTTGATGCTGTTCTTTCCCGTTGTAAGGATAAAATCATAACTTTGGATTGGGAAAAATGCCATTTTATGGTCCAAGAAGGTATTATGCTGGGACAAGTCATTTCACGAAAAGGCATTGAGATAGACAGAGCTAAAATAGATCCCATCCATAACCTTCCTCATCCCAAGTGCGTCAAAGACGTACGATCTTTCCTTGGTCATGCAGGATTTTATAGGAGATTCATTAAGGATTTTAGCAAAATTGCTAGACCTTGAACTCTTCTCTTGGCCAAGGATACAACATTTCACTTCGATTTGGATTGTGAGGCTGCTTTTGAATCGCTTAAAAGATCTCTCACTACAGCCCCCGTTCTATCATCTCCTGATTGGAACCAGCCGCTCGAGCTTATGTGTGATGCATCAGATTTTGCTATTGGTGCAGTCTTAGGACATCACATTGACAAGATGCCACATGCGATCTATTATGAAAGTAAAACCTTGAATGATGCCCAAATTAATTATACAACCACCGAGAAAGAACTCTTGGCAGTTGTATTTCCATTAGAAAAATCCAGGCCTTACTTGATTGGCTCATCGATTGTGGTTTACACTGATCACTCCGCCCTAAAACATCTTTTATCAAAGAAGGATGCTAAGGGCAGGTTAATATGTTGGATCCTATTATTAAAAGAATTTTATCTTGTCATACGAGATAAGAAAGGATGTGAAAACGTAGTAGCCGCCCATCTTTCACGCATCTCTTCTTCACCTATTGTGACCTTGCCAATAAATGACTCTTTCCATGACGAACAGCTCTTGACTGTATCTCACGAACCTTGGTTCATGGATATTGTGAATTATCTAGCAACGGGACTTATTCCCAGCGAATGGTCTAAACAAGACAATCATCGATTTCTATCCCGAGAAAAGAATTTTTACTGGGATGAACCGTATTTGTTTAAGTATTGTCTTGACCAAATCATTCGCAGATGTGTCCCCAATGATGAATTCAAGAGTGTTTTGTCATTCTGTCATGATCAGGCATGTGGTGGTCACTTTGGTCCACGTAAGACGGCGGAGAAAGTTTTCCAATATGGTTTTTATTGGCCTACATTATTCAAAGATGCATTTGATCATTGCAAAACTTGTCCACGGTGCCAACACACGGGGCAGATTTCTCGAAGAAATGAGATGCCACTTCAACCTATCTTGGTTGTTGAAATTTTCGAAGTTTGGGGTATTGATTTTATGGTCATTTTCCTAACTCTTTTGGGAATCGATATATCTTATTAGCGGTTGATTACATCTTAAAATGGGTAGAAGCAATACCATGTCGCACTAATGACAACAAGGTTGTTATTAAGTTCCTTAAAAAAATATCTTTTCGCGATTTGGACACCCTCGCGCTATCATTACCGACAACGAGATGCATTTCTGTAATCGGTCTTTCGGGACTTTAATGCAGAAATATGCAATCAACCACAAACTTTCGACACCCTATCATCCCCAAACGAGCGGGAAAGATGAGATTTCCAATAGGCAAATCAAACAAATTTTGGAGAAAACGGTTTCTAAAAACCGGAAAGATTGGTCAACCAAATTGACGGATGCTCTTTAGGCATTTCGTACCACTTATAAGACTGATCTGGGTATGTCTACCATCTAGTGTTTGGAAAGACTTGCCACCTTCCTGTCGAGATTGAACATAAAGCAATGTGGGCCATTAAAGAACTTAACTTCGATTTAAATCAAGCCTGCAACTTTCGGAAGCTGCAATTAAATGAGCTAAGCGAACTCCGCGATAAAGCTTACGATAATGTGGTGATAGTAAAAAGCCGGACTAAGGTATTTCACGATAAAAATATTTCCAGAAAAACTTTTATCTTGGGTCAACAAGTCCTTCTCTATGATTCCCATCGACATCTTCATGCGGGTAAGCTAAAATCTCGTTGGAAAGGACTATTTGATATGCGGTATGTATACCTGCATGGGGCAGTTGAAGTTGAAAATATGGAAAATGGTTCAATTTTCAAAGTGAATGGGCATAGATTAAAACCGTATTTTTCCGCTGACCCCACGGAGGAGCTCATGTTTTTACAGGAGTCAATTTATCATAACTAAATTTCCTCCACCTCACCTCCATATCTCGGTCATAGCGTCTCATCTTAAGAATGGACGTGAGTAATAAAAAAATAAGTTTAGGGGAGATTTTCACATTCATTTATTCTTGTCCCCGTTAATAACTTTTCCTCCTAAGTCTACAGGTTTTTGAGATTTAAAAGATGACAACAGCAAGGACACTGCTGTAAACAGGTTTGGGGGAGGTTTGTGATTATTTATGCATTACTTTGCATACACTTTGCATAAGCACAAAATTTTCGAAATATTCTTTTATAATGAAAGATTAGAAAGTGAAAAATTACCTTTAAAAGATTGGAAATTTTTTGAGAAAAACAAGAAAGTTGGATGTTTTCTTAAACGAAACTAGTAATAAGTAGTTATGAGCCGTTGTCCCAAGGCTTAGTAAGATGAAGAAAGTCACTAATCTGAGGATAAAAATAAGTCTGAAAAATAGTTCCTATTCTGGAAGCCAAACATTTGAACATTATTACCCTACTATACGCACTTACACACGTCTTGAAACCCAGGATTGTAGAGGATACCCTGAAATGCTTTTGTCTAAAATCCAAAGTACGAAGAAAATAAATTTAAATGAAGCATAAAAGTATAAAATGGTGAAGAAAAATGAACACTGGTTTTGTAATCACCAAGGCAGTATAAAAAAAATATAGCGAGGGTGCTTAATCACCTAGTGCCTTAGACCAACTGGTTTGAGAATCACTGCTAAGCCTTAAGTGTTTCAAAATGAGAAAATTGCTAATTACGCCTAATATTCGAGCACATTTAGTAATCGGCCGGTTAGTACCTCAAGAAATATTAACGGTCGCATGATATGTAAACTCTTTACATCTAAGTGAACAAGGAATACAACCTTTGTAGACCGGTCCTTCACATCAATAGCTCCGTGTAGTAGTCATTTCGCTGCGATCACGATCCCCTGGACTCTAGAAAGGCTCTCATGAAGAAACAAACAAGCTTGCTTCGAAGTCATCGAGGCCGAAGATGATCTACGTCGAGGAGACACTAGCTCATGCTATCTCTTCACTATTTGTGAGATTAGTGAAGCAAACACCCTAAACTAAATGGCAAGTAGTAAAGGATGATGAAGTAGCAAGTTGGCTCTCTTTAGTTTTATTTTTCTCAGAAGATTTCATCACTTAGAAAAAAACTAGCAAGCATTTTCTCTTGAAGAAGAAGAAGATGTGATAAAGAAAATGAATGAGAGAGTTGATTGTAAGAGATTTTGCATGCGTGTACTTTTAAAATCAAAGATAAGAATACCACAATCAATAACGGTGTCGCTTGGTAGCTAGCCGGTTGAGTACGGGTCGGTCCACAAGGAGAAGGATTCCTTTTCTTTATGTTCTAACGAGTTAAGTCAAAAAAAAATTGGTGGTTTTGTTGTAGATCTATGAATGAGAATAAATTGATAAAAAGGCTTGCCAGGGTTAGGATTAGGCTAATCGAAAAAGGGATTCTTCTCGCTTCTATCAATGCCCTAATTAAGAATATAGGTGTTAGGGTAATAGTCAACAACGGGGATTAGCACGACAAGGAAGAAACTGAGTTTCTTCCCTTTAGTCCTTGTCCGTCCATTCTTGGCTCTTAGCCCTAACCTCTGGTTAATTCAACCACAACCGGTCTAACTAGAAAATCACCACTATCTTGTACGATAGGGTACCGTAGTGAGCGGTGTGTGGTTGATTTAAAGAGAGTCCTTTAAATAGAATTATTTGGGCAAAGAAAGGAGGGAGAGAGATTTCCTTCTCTCAAACCTTCCCTATCCTAACCCTAACAAGTGAGGAATTACCCACTCATTAGGAATGTTACGATGAGATTCATTTTTGTAATTTTCTTTTAATAACCTAATTAACTTGCAGATAAATAAAGACATATAAAAAATTGCAGAAGAAATAAAATTCGGATAAAAAGAATGTGAGATAAAAAATACCTTTATTGATGACCTCTTGACGATTACAAGGAAATTAAGATTTAATCTAGAAAATAAAAAGAGACATCTCAAAACAGGTACCCAAAAGAGGCACACCCCAAAAGAGTTGTAGGCTTTCTTATTTATAGATAGGAGAAACCCTAGGGTTTACATCTGATCCACATCTGAAATTACAATACTACCCTAAGAAAGCCTGGTCAATGCACCGACTTCCACCGACATGTAAGTCGACGTTAGACACCCCACATGATGCGGGGAGGCGGAATAGGTAAAACAATTATTTTGTTTAAACTAACATCGACTAACTTTACGGATCTTTGCCAAACCCTAACTAACAACAACATAGAAGTCATTAGCTACTATGAAAGATGATTATACCTAATGAATCAAGTCCTTCTTGTTCTCGTAGACCACCTCCTCGTCGGCCTCCTCGATGTGATAGAAGATCCACCCGAGAGCTACATCTCCGAGCTTAACCTCTCACTTGAGGTAACTAGGTTGCAAATAGTGCTAACACTACTACAATATGGGGTTGCCCCTACGGACTCAGAAATCCGTAGGGGCAAATATTTCTTGCCCTTACGGATTTATCCGTAGGGACAACTCGTTGACCCTACGGTGCCCTACGTTCTAATTTTTTCTTTATCCCTACAGAGCCGCAAGCCGGGGACCTATGGTTATGTCCGTAGGGGCATCAACATAGGTTATTAATAAAAAAAAAAGCACAGAAAAATTATATTCATCGTTCCCAAATTTATATCTCTCACTCCCGCGCCTCTCGTCGCCCGTTCCCGAGCTTCGTTGCCACCGCGCTCACGAGCCTGCGCCAGCTTCGTCGGTCTTCCCTACACCTTCGTCGACTTCTCGCGCCTCGTCGCCACTTTCGCCGATCGTCGGCGACCACCAATTTCTACCGTCTCCTCCACCGCACGCACGGTTGTAAGTAAATCTGAAATAATTTTTAATTTTGACGTTGTACTCTAGGGTTCAGGCCAGGTTCGGGTAGGGGTGAGGGCATCGGTGTCGGCGTCGGCGTCGGCATCGATCGGGTTCAGTTTGGGTTAGGGTTAGGTTTAGGTTATGGGGTTCGGTTGGGGTTGGGGTTGGGGCTAGGTTGGGGCTGGGGATGGGGTTTGGTTGGGGTTTGGGGCTGGGGCTGGGATGGGGTTGGGGCTAGGCTGGGGCTGGGGCTGGGGCTAGGGCTCGGTTGGGCTGGGGCTGGGGCGGGGCTGGGGCTGGGGGTAGGGTTCGGTTAGGGTTAGGGATATTGGACAAAAACTCTCTTTAAGAGATTAACCCGTATCAATATTAGAGTAGTGAGCTTTAACAATGGTGAACTGAGTCCGCCAATGGAGAGCGGCCGTTTTGCAGCGGGAGGCTTAGCATATATAAGCAATATACGATTTACAAACAATAGCGGTAATCTATATAAACAACGAGATAATGATTTTCAAATTGGCCAAGTTAGACCCGACTGTTACTCCATTGACAATAGCCATCCTATAGATACCGTATATTTTGGTGACCCTGGAGGGAGTAAAATATAATGTAAATGATGCACTCTTGCAAATGTGTTATCTTATTGAATAAAAAAGTTGCAATTGGGATGCTATTATTAGTACATGAGAATAATTTTTGTTGGATTCTATCATTACACATGCATTACGAGCTCTCGACAAATTTATTTACTCCGCCTCATAGAAGTACAAGTGTTATACCAGTAAAGAACCATGAAAATTTGCGATTGGTTATGATAAGTTGTGGAACCTCACAGTGCCATAACTTTCTTGAAGGATCTCAAAAGTTTTATCATAAAAATTTTTAATGTAAAAGCTAAATTTGATTGCATTATCACAAGCTCTCTTCATTCTTGATAATTGATTCTTTTGAAGCATCATAACTATGTTTTGCGTTAATGTATTTGCAATGTTGTAAATATGTGATTAGCTTTATGGCTTGACTTTAATAGATCTATATTCCTCTGTTTTCCCCTTGCTTTAGAGTTGAACATGATCTTTTAATAGCAAATATAATGCCCTTTAGAATTCAGATATAGACTGATAAGAAGAGATGATTGTTATCATGTTAACGGACACTTATAAAATTTCTCAAATCTTGATCTCAATGGTTTAAAATCATGTTACACATACAACACGAATGCACAACAAACGCATAATTAGAGAGCGATTCGAGATGTTCAGGTTAAAACCAATATATGATACTCGATGATAATATGAAACCTTCGTATTCCCATCGATACTCATATATGAAACTAAAAGCGCCACTTAGTCCCCGTCTATCGGTTAACATACGTGCGATGGTCGTCGTGACATAGAACTATACGAAGGTTGTTAAATATCGGACAGTATAGCTCGATACTAACAACCGTCGTATAGTCTACGCGACGAGAAAATTCAATCGTATGGTAACCCATAGATTTGTCCCATGTGGACAAGTTAAGAATGTATAAAGCTAACGCCTTCATTCACTTGTGTTTTCATCCGTTTTGAGATAATTCGTCGGTACCTTTCCACTGGTTCTCCATGTACTAAGATAAATTAGATGTTCATTTCAACGTTGTTTCACAGCTTTGAAATGATTATCTATTCTATTACAGTGTACTCGGAGAACAGCGGGGAGGTGCTGCCGAAATTTACTCGAAACGGTTGAAAGCACAAGTGATGGGTGTTCGCTTTATACATTCTTAATGGGATAGAAGCCTACCCCCGACAGCCGGAACACACACATACAACAAGAATACACAACAAACGCATAATTAGAGAGCGATTCGAGATGTTCAGGTTAAAACCACTATATGATAATATGAAACCTTCATATTCTCATCGATACTCATATATGAAACTAAAAGCGCCACTTAGTCCCCGTCTATCGGTTAACATACATGCGATGCTCGTCGTGACATAGAACTATACGAAGGTTGTTAAATATCGGATAGTATAGCTCGATACTAACAGCCGTCGTATAGTCTACGCGACGAGAAAATTCAATTGTATGGTTACCCATAGATTTGTCCCGTGTGGACAAGTTAAGAATGTATAAAGCAAACGCCTTCATTCACTTGTGTTTTCATCCGATTCGAGATATTTCGTCGGTACCTTTCCGCTGGTTCTCCGTGTACAAAGATAGATTAGATGTTCATTTCAACGTTGTTTCACAGCTTTGAAATGATTATCTATTCTATTACAGTGTACTCGGAGAACAGCGGGGAGGTGCTGCCGAAATTTACTCGAAACGGTTGAAAGCACAAGTGATGGGTGTTCGCTCTATACATTCTTAATGGGATAGAAGCCTACCCCCGACAGCCGGAACACACACATACAACAAGAATACACAACAGACACATAATTAGAGAGTGATTCGAGATGTTCAAGTTAAAACCAATATATGATAATATGAAACCTTCATATTCTCATCGATACTCATATATGAAACTAAAAACGCCACTTAGTCCCCGTCTATCGGTTATCATACGTCCCCGGAGAGCTCCGTAGGGAGCTTCAGAGGGCCGGTCTTGCACCCAGATCGGAGACCCCTTTGGATGCCTCCTTCCGTGTGGATTTTGCCACACCTCCAGGTATACTGCACGCATATCCATTTTGAATGTAATATTACAGATATTCATGCCTGTTTATGTCAAAATTACTTATATTGTCAATGTTTGATTGTCTAGTTGTTGGTGATGCGTCCACATCTGGGACATAGGCCACTCCTGCTCCTCCAAGTATGTTTATATATCATATAGTGCGTGTATATTGATTTAGAATGCTATATCATAATTACACACATTCCTTTTGCTCTTACTTAGCAATTTTTATTATTGTCTAGCTGTAGGTGGTGACACCACCGCACCTGCGGGTATGTTTATATATCCTATAGTGCATGCATATTGATTTAGAACGGTATATTATTGATCTACACATTCTTTTTGCAATTACTTATATAATCTATTTTTAATTGTCTAATTATAGGTGGTGCGTCCACATCTTCCGCAGGGGCCACTCCTGCCGCTTCCATACCCTCCGCATCGTCTGCAGGTTAGTATGAATAAATATAAAATATTTATTCATTTTACATATGCTCTATAGAATAAATATGAACTTCATGGAAATTTAGCGTCAATGTTTATTTTCTAGTTGGAGGGGATGCGTCCGCATCCGGGACCCCGGTTGTTCCTCACCGGAGGAACTATCATCCCGCTCGTGCTGCTGCCCGGGCCCAGGCTCATGCGATAGTCACCGGAGGTATATATCACACTTGAATTTTCGTTTAACCTTGATTTCTTAATACAACTTTGTCTTAATATTGATTGTCTTGATATTTCGTGCAGACGCAGGGCCTCCCCATCCCCAGAGGGGGACTCGAGGCCCGAATCAGTCCCATAGGCTGAGGCCTGACAGAGCTAGGGGGGAGGCAGCATTCCCCCTTTTTTTTACCCTTGAATATCGCTATACCGGTCCTCATGCCGAGAGGTTCGGCCGGTATATAGGGGACGAGAGCCGGCTCATGAAGAACTATCCACTTCACGTTGAGTGGGGCGAGCAGCACCAGCGCTCATTCGCCCTCTTCTTTGATCAGGCTCGGGTACGTATTAATATATATTTTCATTTGATCTATCCGCTTATCATATTTATTATTAACACTTGCAATCTAATAACAATGTTTTTTTTTGTATTTTCAGTTGGATTACGATTTTCAGCCTGTAGCCGACCCTGATCACCCGGGGAGGGTGCTCGACCTTCATGCTCTGTATAATGGCCTGATTTAGAACATGCAGGCCAAGGTCCGATACAACAGGAATGAGCTGAAGGCCGACTGCTACTCCCTGTGGATGGCGACCCCCGAGGCAGAGAGAGCGGCCCTCCTATCTACTCCGGCGTTTGCGAGAGTCGACGTAGAGACACGGCCTCTATTGTGCGAATATTTCGACTCCCAGCGCAAACAGGTATGTATTTTAAATGTAATTCATTGTTTAGGATATAATTTATTTTTTGTGTTCCTTAATTAGAAAACTAAATGTTAATGCGTTGTGCAGAAACAGGCCGCTCAGAATACAGAGAACGGGAAGTCGGCAAAGAGGGGTCACCCTACTTACACAGGTGGCTCGAGGAATATTACTCGAGCCATGGAGTTATCGGTAAATTACAATAGACCGACCTTTGTGATATGCTGCAATATTAAGAGTTATTTTCTAATATTTCTAATATTAAGAGTTATTTTCTAATATTGCAGACAACTCGGACCGTGGCGTCGGGTGGTACACCGAGCGTGCTGTCCGCATATCTTGCCGTCCAAACCACCTCGACAGATCCCGCCACGGGCAAGATTTGATATCCCGACGTCGCTACCCAGGAGTATTGCGTAAGTGTTAATATTTATTCTACCCATATTTGAAATTTTAGTTTTGGAAGGTTCAAGTTTAAATTTTATACTTATACTTTACTGCTTAATGTGGGTGTAGGAGCGGGTGGTTGAGCAGGCCGAGGCCTCGGGGATCGATTTTACCGAACAGAGCGATCCGAGGCTGCTGACCCCAGTTCTGGACACCGCACGCGGAGGGCACCACGAAGGTTGGAAGAGAGGCCGGGGATTGGGCCCTAGCAGCGCCCATATGAAGTTGGACTCCACCCCGGCGGTTACTTCCTCCGTCTCCAGTGAGCGACGTGTCCATCAGGAACTGGAGAGCTTGAGGGCCACCGTTCAGGAGTTGAAGGAGATGCTGGTATGTATACTACTTTATAGTAAAATATCATGTCATATTATAGATATCAACATATCCATAATTAGTACGTAGCTTGAGCTTATTTAGTTTTAGACTTAGGTTTGATTAATCATACATACATATGTAATTAAAATAAACAACGGTTTTCTAAACTAGATATCCAAATAGGGTTTCGAAATAACTTAATAATGATACAAATTCGAATAATACACAGTTCTTACACGCTTCTTACACACATTAGGTCAAGACGCGACAGGGTACATCGGCTGAGCCTCCACATGCATCTCCTTCGGCTGCGGCTCCGCAAGCCACTACATCGGCTACAGTTCCGCAGACATCTCCTATAGCTCCACCGTCCACTCAGACTCCCACTGCCGCGGCTCCGCAAGCGACTACCTCGACGGTGGCTGCGCAGACCACATCGCCGGCTCCACAGGCCGCTCAGACTTCCGCACGTGCCGAATTGCAAGGTTTATTGACCGAGGAGCAGGCGCGCTTGATTCTATCGTTTATCAGGGGTGGAGCTGGACAGAGATAGGGTAGCTTTTTGATTCATATTTTTTGAAACATGTATTTATTTATATCATACATATTGTACTACATTTTGAAATGATATTGATATTGATATTGATATTGGTTTATATTTATATCATATTCAGTTTTTGGGTTTCTTTTGTATATTATATGCGTGAGATGTGATTATGAATACTGCGATATATGTTGTGTGATGATTAATTTTATATTTTATTGATATATATATTATTGTGCACAGGGCGGGAAAAAATCAGGAAGCCCTTTTAAAAAAAATACAGATAATGTGTACCTACGGATTAATCCGTAGGTACACATGTTGCCCCTACGGCTTAAACCATAGGGGCACAATATCAGCAGTAACTGATATTTCCCCTCTGATCTCAGTACCAGGGGGGTTAGGAGTGCCCCTACGGATATGTCCGTAGGGGCAAACAAAGGCCCTTACGGATAAGTACCTACGCAGATATCCGTAGGGGATAGTACGTGGCCCTACGGCTATCTCTGTAGGTACAGTTAATATATTTAAAAAAACCGTAAATAATATAACTTTTTTTACCCTACGGCCTACTCCGTAGGTGAAACTAGCCCTACACAGAACACCGTAGGGGCAAGAGTTTGCCCCTAGGGGCAAGTTCTGTTGGAGATAGTGCCCTCAGAGTCAGTTATTGGATCACATGCACGTGATTGCAATGATTGATGGAGGACCTATCCCGATAGGACAGTCTTACTCAATATGATAGTATGCTATCTGGTTTATCTTTATCATCGTGTACTGTTTTAGGTGACCTTACAGGTCACTATTGCGCGTTGATAGAGCCCCTAGGATTCTTGCTTGACTGCCAGCAGTATGAGGGCGATCATATACGTGGGAGCTGGAAGTCTATAAGCACATCCTTAAAAGGTCCCTAGTCGTGGGAGTTTCGAGATAGGGCTTCGATACTCCAGAGTAGACTAGTGTATACAGTCGAGACCCCGACGAGGGGCGGTGGCCGGTCTCACAAGCCACTGGTGTCAGTTGGTTCACCTAAGATGTATACAGGTGCTCATTGGGTTATGAGTACACCGGACAGGACTCGCCGGGAACATGCTAGTTGGTCTTATACCTGACGTCAGATAGCAGTTCCCTGGTGATATGTGTACAGGTTAGTTCATCGACCTGAGATCGTCATTTGTCTCGTATGAGTTCCCACTGTGCTTTGATTACTACACTACCATGCTCAAAGGAGACGTGCAAACAGGTTTTAGTTGGGTACAGTCCCGAGCCACATGGAGGCAGTGAGCGGATCTGCAGGGGTTCGTCTCTCCCGGTATTGGGGGTGAGGTCGCGCTGTGTCTAAGAGAGACATTACATGAAGTCCTTGGCCAAGGCAGGAGATTTACTGGTAGGTATTCCAGTAGTATCTCAGGGTGTTCTGGGCTACACTCCGACACGACTTGTACCGCTTTTGGGGGTCTGACTTTCACCAACCCCCTAGGCCCGCCATGCGATGCTTATAGACGAACGGACCGGAATGTATGGATATTGTCACTGATAGGCTCAGTAGGGAGTCTGGATGAGTTCGCTCATCGACGTCCTTTTTGGTCAATACCTAGCGGCCCGTCACGTATAGGCTAATACCTCTGACGTACTAGTGGTTAAATCCACAGCCAAAGTATTGATGAGTCTTTAGAGTCCCCCACAGACCAGTTTCTCAAGTTTCGGGCGAAACGCTGTAGAGGCCATATGGAGATATGGCAGGGTTCGATCAGATACGTGCGGTATTGCACGGATCGTGATCGGACGGATTTTACTAGCGGGCTTTGGTTTAAGCCGGATCCTAGTATTAGACAGTGTAGATTTTGTCTCTTTGCATTTGTATTCAGTGGGAATACAAATGCGGGTATGTATATACAGTCGCGGGGTTTTCCTATAATTTATTACGGGATCAGTTCTCTGAAGTTGCCGGTTTTCATTCCGTTCCGGCCAGTTTTCCTTTGTTCCTTCCGACCGGACTTTTCCGATGGAGGGGGTTATTTGCAGTTGTGCAAATTATCTTTTGTGGAGGTGTTATTTGCATTTGTGGCTTCATGATGGTTCCTAGCATAATGAGATTCTTTTTGAATCAACTCTTTAGCATTAATGAGATTTGAATGGATTTGAAATGGATATGATATTGTTATCATCACATTTGGTTGTGGTCACCCCTTTGCTTTTACTACTCTCACCTCCCTTCATGGTTTGTTTTTCTTTTTTTGCCTCCACCATTTTTATGATAAAGGGGCTGGCCATTTTGAGTGAGTGGAGAGGCTTCATTTTTGTATGAGAGGAATAATTCATATCTCATTTGCTTGCTTGCTTGCTAAATTCCTAACACCTCTCCAAAGTTCATTGTTTCATTCCTCCATCAAAAGGCAACTTCACCCTATTGAGACAAAATGATTCTACACTAGCCTACAGCATTTCTTGGGCACGTCGGCTCGCCAGCTTCGTGCCCGAGTTGCTTCGGTCCAGAGGTGGGAGCCCGTAAAAGAAACCGGCGATGTGGTGTCCGTTTCGACGAGGAGGCGACGACCGGAGATTCCGCGAGGAGATCGGAGTGGAGGCGAAGACCGAAGGACACGGATCACTTGTTATAGCTTCTCTACCCTTTCTCGTATATGCTAGAGTTAGCGTAATGGCCCGATCCGGGTTTTTAGTGCACGGTGGTGCCGGTTTTCTAGTTTGAAAAGCTTTTTGTTTCCGCATTCCGGCGTCGGATTGACGGCTGGGGTGCCGCCGTGCACTTACATTGGTATCAGAGCCACGCCATTAACCTAGTCTAGCTTGCTCTAACCTATTTACAAGTTCGATTGATCGGATTTTCCAAAAACCACATTTCCATATCGCACTTTCTGTCGAATTTTTCCTTGCTCTAAAAATTATTTGGTACATTGGAAAATTACGTGCAGGGCTTTTTATGAATTCTGTGAAAATTTGGTACGCTGATGTTACTGTAGCGCAGCGGTTTAGTGGCCAAAACCACGTTTTGGCCGAGGAACCGCCGCCGTTTTGTGGCCAAACCGTACCAAATTTCTACAGTGGTTTACTGACATGGAAATAGGGTTTCTGGTATATTCTTTTTGGGCCCAGATGTTTTTGAGTGCTACAGTTGTGCTTGGGACCCGCTTCGGTAAATTTGATCGATCGAAAATTTTAAACATGTTAGTTCACAGTATTTACATTATATCTACGACCGTGAATGTCACTCGATCGGTAAATCCAGTCTATCTGCTATAACCCTTTTAGACGGATTTGCGAAAGTGACATTCACGTTGATGTTCTGTGTTGTGCTGTGATGTTGCGGATTGGTCGTGGGGGATAACCTGGATGCAATGGTAGTACAGTTTGGTTATTTATGTACATTTGATTTTGCGCGGCGAGCGTCCGACATGTGGACTGCCGTCACTGCCTTTTTGTATATTATTCTTTTGGGGCACGACCGGGCTGAGGTCGATGTACCCGTTGTATGTATATTTTACTTTCTGTACTAGGATTACCCTGCGGAGGGGTGGACGGATAGCCGGGTTCTAGAGGGCAACGAGCCCGCATCTCACGACTTTGAGACGGAGGGGGCTTCACTCTAGAATTGGCGGGCTATTCGCCGCACTCGTAGGGGGTACAGGTTGACCCAGGAGGGGTGCCCAAGTTACTGGATTCCATGAAGTGTTGGGTGGTCCATTCATGTTGCTGAAGGGGTTTTAGCGGGTAACTTTCCGCGCCCGTAGGGGTCTAGGATTTCATTGCACAGGCTATCCACATGACCAGGGAACGTCGGGTTTCAGTAGCGGCTCTATGAAACCCGGGGATCCCAGATATCTGTATTGTTCTGTGATGCTTATTACATTTCTGTGATGTTGCATTTTATCACGCTTTGAGCGAATATTGTATATTGATATATATACTAGTAGATGTTGTATATGTTTTGCATCCGCGCTAGTCCAGTCCCCGCTCTGTCGTTAGTTAAGTAACCTAACGGGTGATGACGGGACCCAGTGGCGAATGCGGATGGCATATACGTACATCATTATTTTCGTTCTTTATTGGTGTGATCAATTGATTGGACTGCATTGATTCGGATCAATGCAAGCTAAACAAACCTATTCTGATGTTGTTGGAACATTTTTCAAAAAGCTGTTATTGCAAGGGCGTTTACTTTTGCTTTGCATAGTGGTATTCAGTTGGAATATCCTGCACCTCAGTCGACGAGGCAAGGGCCGAGATCCCTTCACCGGGAGTGACCCCTTGGACAGAAGTTTGCGTCAGGGCAATAACTTCACTATAGCCGTTTACTTTTGCTTTGCATCGTGGTATTCAGTTGGAATATCCTGCACCTCATTATACGGGGAAAGAGCCGAGATCCCTTCACCGGGAGTGACCTCTTTAGCAATGGTTTTCGTCACTATATTTTATAAAATGCTATCTAGTTCCTTCAACGATATCAAGTTTATTACGTTAAAGGTTTTCGCCAGAAACCATTCATAACCCTCCGTCGTTTCATATGGATGGTCAATAGTATTCAAGCTGTGTTTGTTGGCCAAAGTCAAGGCACAATGATTGGTAGCTGTTGGGTATTCATATGCAGCATAGATAGATGCGTTGGTTTGGGACAGTCGTACTGCTTTGTTGGCCAAAGTCAAGGGTAGGTACGGGTGGGTTCAAATTAACCTGGACAATGACGGGTAGAACTTGACATGTGACTTATGATTTGTTGGCCAAAGTCAAGGTCATAAGAGCATGGGGTAAAAATCACATCGGCAGTTTCTAAAGAAACTGAAACTTGCCAGATATACGCATACCTTCTGGAGTGTGATAACGTGAGCGGATTCCGTCACGTTATCATGCGATGATAGTTGGATCCCGATTCCCACTGATGAGTTGGTTTACTCCTCGGGTGATCCCGACTAATTCTTGTTTAGGGTTTGGAGAAGAATTTGAGGTTACAGTGGGAGGTTTCCTGATTAGATAAAGTGATAACCATTCTGATCTAGGTTAGAGTGCACGCTGAGTGTTTCTTCTCTCTCTCTTTGGCAGCGACCATGACCCGACCTTTGACTATGACTCAGTGACCAAAATTAACCGAACCTTCTTATAAGACTGGCTTTTGGATTGTCACGTTGCAAACCTCATTGCCACTCCTACTTTTACCCTTTTCTCCAGGACACCCCGTATTACTACGAACGTCCACTTCCATTGGACAAAACCATCGTATGGTTATATACGAACTCGAAGGAATTTATTCGAGGATGGTTTCCGGTTCTGGAGAAAATGAATAATACTATTCAGTTGTCTTTTCCTTTTACCTTCTCTCAGGTTGCGAGTGCTCCTTGGATTAGGACGGTACACCTATTACGTAAATTGGATAGTCTTCTTCCAAACCATAGGCTGGTGCCGAACGGTAGGGAATGAAGAAAACCAATTAGCCTAACAAAGGTGTACAGAAGGTATTAAGTAAAGACAAATAAAGGGATTAGAAGGAGGGCAAAGTAAATTGCGACTGTTATTCACGACCAAACCAAGCATTTCATTACCACTCCCACGTCACCTTTGTATTTCTCCAGGACACTCCGTATCACTACGAAGATCCACAGTTTATTTGGATACTCCATTTTATGGTTATATATGAACTCAAAAGGAACTTGTTCCAGTTCGGGGATGGATTCTGGTTCAGGAGAAATAGGAATAAGGTTTATTCGGTTGTCTTTTATCATCACATTCTCTCGCATTGCGAGTGCTCCTAGGATTAGGACAGTACACCCATTATGCTTATTGGATAGTCTTCTTCCAAACCATAGGCTGGTGCCGAACGATAGGGAAGAAAGAAAACCATTTAGCCTAAGAGGGTATAGAGAAGGTAATGACTAAAGACATATAAAGGGATTTGGAAAGATGGCAAAGAATTATACGGTTACAGTTGTGAATCTGGATAATGGAAGAGGCATTACTTGGAATACCCGGATACCCCATCGAAACATTTCAATGTTTCAGTTTCACTGTGTACTGTTAAAAGAAAACTGATTTCCCAATTTGACACTTGCTCCAGGGTATGTATTTACCAGGTATGATTCTCACATCTGTATTATTTTACAGATGATGAGTGGGAGTAAGTTATTGGGAATTAGGTGATCATCCTCATTATATCGGGATTCGTTGTAATCGGTGATATTTGAGGAAGTCACCTGGGTTGTTTGCCGGACGGCAAATATTTGGTTTTCAATATCCGCTGTTATGCACCAATTTCAAATTGATACATCTGTACGTCAATTTTTATAGAGTGAGATATACCTTTTTGAAATTATGTCTATGACATTTACCTATATCAGTGGATGGTCAGGTAAGGAGCATTAAACAGCGGTGTAATCCTTCATAACCATAGTACAGTTTTCAACCTACGACACACAGGGATTGAGTTATCAGACTCAAGGGACTTATACAGAGTATTGTACGTTGTCCAGTGTCCATTAGGACAGAGGGGTTGGTCCTTGTACTATATTCGGTTTACTTTTGACTTCTCTAGTTTTTAGACAAGTGTTTCGTAGAAATGCAAGGTTCGAATTTTGAGAAGTTATAAGTATAAGAATAGAGTAGAGAACCAGGTATTGCAAGTATCAGGATTCTTCAAGGTGATCGAAGATGTAGATACTTGTGTGTGGTATTCAGTTGATAGTAATGATTAAGAGAACTTCCTTCTCTTTCGGGTTACTCATATCTGGATGCATTCCTAAGTTGAGTAACATTGATCGTCCTCTTTCCATTTAGTTAACATGCACTGGAGATAGTCGCATGATTTGAATATGGTTCAATTAAATTAGTGTCTCTGTTTCTGTATTGGATATAGAACAGTTCATATCTTGACATTGTTAGGGTACGGGGAGTTGACCGGCTTATACTTAAAACCAGACTCTGGATAACTCAAGGCACGTTTCTGTAATGGCTGTTTGTGGGTTGACTCAGGCTATGACGAGGGTTGACTTTCTACCATCTGGAAGATCAATAGTGATATTGTTCTTGACTCGCCACAGTTTTAACAAAAATGGATTTTTTCAGAAAACAGTAGTGGGAGTATGGTAGAACTGGAAGTGATTCCAGAACCGCAGAAGATTACTGAAAATTTGATAAGAACCTAAAGATTCAATTTGGTTTGACATTCCATTGGCCACTCCACAGATATGGTGGGTAACCTCAGGCGCTCGAGAGGTACTTCGATATGCTCAAGGACGGTGGCGGGAGGTTCTTGTTTACCCAGACTTGCCAATGCTGTTGTTCCAGACTGTGAGACCGGGCAGGTGGATGAATATAGCGTCGTTCTAAACTAGCTTTAGAAGTGTACGTCTATATGACTCTGCCAGAGGGTTGTCGTAGTCAGTGGGAGCAGCGGAAGCATTGGTGGACAGCTGGCTTATGTCTATTTATAGACTAAAGCGGATATAGCGGGGATAGATCATCTATTTCTGATGTGATAGTCATAGGTTTGACGTCATCAGAATAGAGGATGGATCTGTTAAGAAGGTAGTAGGGTGTAGTGTCCTAGTATTTAGATGACATACACAGAGTAGGAAGTGAAATTCTTATACTACGGTCGGTTATACTTTGGTTGTCACACAGAGGTTTCTCTACATAGGACTTGGATATTATATCAGACATTCTGGTTACTAGATCTATGGTTGTAGATCTAGATTTGGGAAGTGTCCCAATCTGGGTACTTAGACAGCATTCTAAAGGTGTTTTAGAATGGTCGACTCCTGGCATGGTGGTGTACCTGCAGGTGATGGAGACACCCTCTCATAAGGTGTCTTATAGACTAAAGTTGAGAGGGATATGCATGATTGGCAGATCACTTGCTTAGGCAATTGAGTCAATCATGAGATGTCAAGTACCACATCGGATGTTGTTTTTACATTAGATGCAATAAGTTGATATTGATCCAATCTTAGAGAAACATTCGGAAGCAGTTTTAGAACATAAGTGGATGTTCTAGGGATTTGATAACGGCAGCCTCCTTTAGGAGACGATTATCATTCCAGGCTTCCATGGTGACCTGGATGACAGAGTGGCTGTCAGAGTTATAGTTTTCCTTCTGACGAGGGGCAGTATTTTGGACAGGAGGTCCAGGCGGATACTGAGGGAGGCATGGCGCAGGATACTGAATAAGTTCAATTGATGATACAGTCTAAGAAGTTTGGATTTGGAGTTCATTTATGAAGTAGGTCCCATCAGACATCCAGACACATTCTAAGATAGGTATTGCTCATTTCGGGAGATGGCTTTCTCCGTGAACTTGAGATATAGAGAGACATAGAAAGAAACATCAGAGCGGATCCACTCACTGAGGCTATTCCTCGAACGCAATAGTTTCGCAAACGAGCTTTGTAAGACTGACTAGTAGAGGAGTTGGGTGTTCGGTATCACACGGGCTATGAGTATGCGACATCGCAATAATTAGCCTTGAGTGCAAGTGGGAGATTGTTGGAAAGAGTGCCCTCAGAGTCAATTATTGGATCACAGGCACGTGATTGCGATGATTGATGGAGGACCTATCCCGATAGGACAGTCTTACTCAAGATGATAGTATGCTATCTGGTTTATCTTTATCATCGTGTACTGCTTTAGGTGACCTTACAGGTCACTATTGCGCGTTGATAGAGCCCCTAGGATTGTTGCTTGACTGCCAGCAGTATGAGGGCGATCATATACGTGGGAGCTGGTAGTCTATAAGCACATCCTTAAAAGGTCCCTAGTCGTGGGAGTTTCGGGACAGGGCATTGATACTCCAGAGTAGACTAGTGTATACAGTCGAGACCCCGATGAGGGGCGGTGGCCGGTCTCACAAGCCACTGGTATCAGTTGGTTCACCTAAGATGTATACATGTGCTCATTGGGTTATGAGTACACCGGACAAGACTCGCCGGGAACATACTAGTTGGTCTTATATCTGACGTCAGATAGCAGTTCCCCGGTGACATGTGTACATGTTAGTTCATCGACCTGAGATCGTCATTTGTCTCGTGTGAGTTCCCACTGTGCTTTGATTACTACCCTACCACGCTCAAAGGAGACATGCAAACAGGTTTTAGTTGGGTACAGTCCCGAGCCACATGGAGGCAGTGAGCGGATCTGTAGGGGTTCGTCTCTCCCGGTATTGGGGGTGAGGTCGCGTTGTGTCTAGGAGAGCCATTACACGAAGTCCTTGGCCAAGGCAGGAGATTTACCGGTAGGTATTCCAGTAGTATCTCAGGGTGTTCTGGGCTACACTCCGACATGATTTGTACCGCTTTTGGGGGTCTGACTTTCACCAACCCCCTAGGCCCGCCATGCGATGCTCATAGACGAACGGACCGGACTGTACGGATATTGTCACTGACAGGCTCAGTAGGGAGTCAGGATGAGTTCGCTCATCGACGTCCCTTTTGGTCAATACCTGGTAGCCCGTAACGTATAGGCTAATACCTCTGACTTGCTAGTTGTTAAATCCACAGCCAAAATATTGACGAGTCTTTAGAGTCCCCCACAGACTAGTTTCTCAAGTTTCGGGCGAAACGCTGTAGAGACCATATGGAGATATGGCAGGGTTCGATCAGATACGTGCGGTATTGCACGGATCATGATCGGACGGATTTTACTAGCGGGCTTTGGTTTAAGCCGGATCCTAGTATTAGACAGTGTAGATTTTGTCTCTTTGCATTTGTATTCAGCGGGAATACAAATGCGGGTATGTATATACAGTCGCAGGGTTTTCCTATAATTTATTACGGGATCAGTTTTCTGAAGTTTCCAGTTTGCATTCCGTTCCGGCCAGTTTTCCTTTGTTCCTTCCCGGCCGGACTTTTCCGATGGAGGGAGTTATTTGCAGTTGTGCAAATTATCTTTTGTGGAGGTGTTATTTGCATTTGTGGCTTCATGATGGTTCCTAGCATAATGAGATTCTTTTTGAATCAACTCTTTAGCATTAATGAGATTTGAATGGATTTGAAATGGATATGACATTGTTATCATCACATTTGGTTGTGGTCACCCCTTTGCTTTTACTACTCTCACCTCCCTTCATAGTTTGTTTTTCTTTTTTGCTTCCACCATTTTTATGATAAAGGGGCCGGCCATTTTGAGTGAGTGGAGAGGCTTCATTTTTGTATGAGGGGAATAGTTCATATCTCATTTGCTTGCTTGCTTGCTAAATTCCTAACACCTTTCCAAAGTTCATTGTTTCATTCCTCCATCAAAAGGCAACTTCACCCCATTGAGACAAAGTGATTCTACACTAGCCTACAGCATTTCTTGGGCACGTCGGCTCGCCAACTTCGTGCCCGAGTTGCCTCGGTCCAGAGGTGGGAGCCCGTAAAAGAACCCGGCGATGTGGTGCCCGTTTCGACGAGGTGGCGGCGACCGGAGATTCCATGAGGAGATCGGAGTGGAGGTACTTGGTATAGCTTCTCTACCCTTTCTTGTATATGCTAGAGTTAGTTTAATGGCCCGATCCGGGTTTTTAGTGCGCGGTGGTGCCGGTTTTCTAGTTTGAAAAGTTTTTCGTTTCCGCATTCCGGCGTCGGATTTACGGCCGGGACGCCGCCGTGCACTTACAAGTTCAGGGCTTCAACTTGCACCTGCGGCCTTTGCACCTACGGGGTCTTTTTTCGCCCCTACGGACATCTCCGTAGGGGTAGTGGTTTGCCCCTACCGATAAATCCGTAGAGACAACCGTTATTTGTAGTAGTGTAATCAAAGTAACCTGGAGGATATAGAATTGGATTAGGGATCTATTAGTCTAGCTAACCCTTGGATCTCAACAAATGAGAGGTTAGGGTTAGGGTTGAAGAGAGAGAGCTTGAGGAGAGAGAATGTGTACGTTATTATCAAAAGGAAATTAACTCATTTGTCTATATATATGAAGCATAAAATATCTTTGCACAAATATCTTTATACTTCATTTAATACAAAATGAATCATCTAATGAGTCATTAAAACCATTAAAACTTCATTAACTCACTTGATGAATCATCTCTATGAGTCACAAAACCATTTAATGCATATAACACCTAAGCTCTCCACCTCATCAACCTTCTAGAAGCTTTTCGAGTAATTACAAGAACGCCCCTCCTATCCGTGAAAACATGGAAATACTGAGACTGTATAAATCAAATAATCCAATACTAGAATCTGGCTTAAACTAAGGCCTGCTAGTATAAACTGTCCGAACATCGTAGGTGCATAAATGCACGTGCATGTCCGAACCCTGTCGTAAAACCATACGACCTCTATATCGTTTCGCCCGAAGCAGGGAAACTCTCTGTGTGGGACTCTAAAGACTCCACTACTACGCTGGCAGTGGGTTTAACCATAGACCGCAAGCGGCACTAGCTGTACGTAACGGTCCCCAGGTAGATGTCGATAAGAAGGCCGATGAGGAAACCCATCCGAACTCATACTGAGCCTGATGTGACAATCTCCGTACAGTCCGGTCTGTTCGTCTAGGACTATCGCATATCAGACCTAGGGGGTGGCAAGCACCAGTCCTCTATAAGCGGTATAAGTCGTGTCGGAGTGAAGCCCATTACACCTTGAGAAGCTACTGGAAAACCTACTAGTAAATCTCGTCCGCCCTGGTCAGGGACTTTGCGTAATGGCTCTCCAGACACAGCATGATATCAACTCCTAATACCGGGAGAGATGAATCCTATCTAACCGCCACTGCCTCCAAGTGCTTCGGCACTGCACCCAACTGCTACCTGTTGTTGGATATAGTGCCCTCAGAGTCAATTATTGGATCACAGGCACATGATTGCAATGATTGAGGGAGGACCTATACCGGTAGGACAGTCTTACTCAAGATGATAGTATGCTATCTGGTTTATCTTTATCATCGTGTACTGCTTCAGGTGACCTTACAGGTCACTATTGCGCGTTGATAGAGCCCTTAGGATTCTTGCTTGACGGCCAGCAGTATGATGGCGATCATATATGTGGGAGCTGGGGTCTATAAGCACATCCTTAAAAGGTCCCTAGTCGTTGGAGTTTTCGAGACAGGGCATCGATACTCCGGAGTAGACTAGTGTATATAGTCGAGACCCCGACGAGGGGCGGTGGCCGGTCTCACAAGCCATTGGTGTCAGTTGGTTCACCTAAGATGTATACAGGTGCTCATTGGGTTATGAGTACACCGGACAGGACTCGCCGGGAACATGCTAGTTGGTATTATACCTGACGTCAGATAGCAGTTCCCTGGTGACATGTGTACAGGTTAGTTCATCGACCTGAGATCGTCATTTGTCTTGTGTGAGTTCCCACTGTGCTTTGATTACTACCCTGCCACGGCTCAAAGGATTCGTGCAAATAGGTTTTAGTTGGGTACAGTCCCGAGCCACATGGAAGCAGTGAGCGGATCGGCAGGGGTTTCGTCTCTCCCGGTATTGGGGGTGAGATCGCGCTGTGTCTAGGAGAGCCATTACACGAAGTCCTTGGCCAAGGCAGGAGATTTACTGGTAGGTATTCCAGTAGTATCTCAGGGTGTTCTGGGCTACACTCCGACACGACTTGTACCGCTTTTGGGGGTCTGACTTTTACCAACCCCCTAGGCCCGGCATGGACCGGACTGTACGGATATTGTCACTGACAGGCTCAGTAGGGTGTCAGGATGAGTTCGCTCATCGACCTCCCTTTTAGTCAATACCTGGTATCCCGTTACGTACAGTTAGTGCCACTGACGTGCTAGTGGTTAAATCCGCAGCCAAAGTATTGACGAGTCTTTAGAGTCCCCCACAGACAGTTTCTCAAGTTTCGGGCGAAACGTTGTAGAGGCCGTATGGATTTATGGCAGGGTTCGAACGTACGCGTGCACTTGTGCACGTGTCATGGTTCGGACGGATAATATTAGCGGGCTTTGGTTTAAGCCGGATCCTAGTATTATACATTGTAGATTTTGTCTCATTGCATTTGTATTCGGTCGGAATACAAATACGGATATGTATATACAGTCGCGGTTTTATCATGTAATTTGTCACCGGGTCGCTTTTTGAAGTTGCCTGTTTGCATTCCGTTTTGGCCATTTTTCTTTATTCCTTCTTGGCTGAAATTCCTTTGTTAGAAGGGGGCCTATTTGCAAATGTGAAATTAGTGGAGGGAGGGGGGGGGGTTTGTGGTAGGGGTTTCTCCAGCTCATGGAGGGTTCATGAGAATTCTAGAAGTGTTTGGTTCAAGACTTGCATTAATGTGATGGGATTAGTATAAGACTTTGGTGTGACATTTTTCCATGATGATCACTCATTTCTCTCTTGCATTATTCTCTTCACTTTCTCTCTTTTAAGCATGGCCGGCCACTAAGAGATGGGGCTGTCCAAATTTTTAAGAGGGAAATTTGATCTCATTTTCTTGCACAAAAATCCTTTAGTCCCATTTCCAAAAGCTCATTTCCACCTCCACCAAAAATGGCAACTTCAATTAACCCTTGAGACATAGTGATCTACATATATTCTACAGCAATCTTGGACACGTTGGCTGGCAAACTTCATGTCTGAGTTGCCTTGATTCAGAGGTGGGAGCCCATAAAAAGACTTCTCGATGTGGTGCCCTTCCGACGAGGAGACCGGAGATCAGTGATGCCGCGAGGAGCTTGGGATGGTGGCTAAAGACTGAAGGACACGGATCGATCGGTATAGCTTTCCAACCCTCTCTCTAGATAGCTAGTTTTAGGTTAATGGTTTGATCCGGGTTTAAGTATACGATAGCGCCAGTTTCAAGTTAAGAAAAAGTCTTTGTTTCCGCATTTTGGCCTCGGACAGACGGCCGGGGCGCTACCGTAGACTTACATGGTATCAGAGTCAGGCCATTAACCTTTACTAGCTTGTTCTAACGTATTTAAAATATCGATCGAACGAATTTTCTAAAAACTGCATTTCCAAGTCACAGTTTCTGTCGAATTTTTCCTGTGGTCAAAAAATTATTTAGTGTGCTGCAGAAAAACAGGCAGGGTTTTTTAAGAGTTCTGTGAAAATTTGGTAAAGTGATCGTACTGTTACGCCGCGGAACCGCGGCCATACCCTTGTTTTGGCCGCGGTTCCGCCGCAGTAATGATCCTTCACTGCACCAAATTTTGTACAGTGCTCTCTGAGTTGGAAATTTGGTTTCTGGTATTTTTGTTTGGGCCCAGATTTGTCTGAGTACTGGGTATTGTGCTTGGGGCCCACTTCGGGAAATCTTGTCGATCGAAAATTTAAATATGTTGGTTCACAGTATTTACATTATATCTGCGACCGTGAATGTCATTTGATCGGTAAATCCTGTCTAATTGCTATAGCCCTTTTAGACGGATTTGCGAACGTGACATTCACGTTGATATTCTATGTTGTGCTGTGATGTTGCGGATTTGTCGTGGTGGATAGCCTGGATGCAATGATAGTCAGTTTGGTTGTATTTGTACATTTGTTTTTTCAGGGCGAGCGTTCGACATGTGGCCTGCCGTCACTGCCTGTTTGTATATTATTCTTTTGGGGCACGACCGGGCTGAGGTCGATGTACCCGTTGTATATATTTTACTTTCTGTACTAGGATTACCCCGCGGTGGGGTGCACGGATAGCTGGGTTCTAGAGGGCAACAGGACCGCATCTCATGGCTTTGAGACGGAGGGGGCTTTACTCTAGAATTGGCGGGCTATTCGCCACACTCGTAGAGTGTACAGGTTGACCCAAGGAGGGGTGCTCAAGTTACCGGATTCCGTGAAGTGCTGGGTGGTCCATTCACGTTGTTGAAGGGGGATGCCTCGCTTCAGGTTTTGGCGGGTAACTTGCCGCGCCCGTAGGTATATGTTTTACACCCACGCTAGTCCTGTCCCCGCTCTGTCATTAGTTAAGTAACCTAACGGGTGATGACGGGACCCAGTGGCGAATGTGGATGGCATATACGTACATCGTTTTTTCGTTCTTTTGTGGTGTGGTTAATTGATGGGACTGCATTGATTCGGATCAATGCAAGCTAAACAAACCTATTCTGATGTTGTTGGAACATTTTTCAAAAAGCTGTTATTGAAAGGACGTTTTCTTTTGTTTTGCACAGTGGTATTCGGTTATGAATAACTAGCACCTCAGTCGACGAGGCAAGGGTCGAGATCCCATCACCGGGAGTGACCCCTTAGACAGAAGTTTGCGTCAGGGTAATAACTTTACTATAGTCGATTGCTTTTTGCTTTTCATCGTGGTATTCAGTTGGAATATCCTGCACCTCATTCTACGGGGAAAGAACCGAGATCCCTTCACCGGGAGTGACCTTTTTAGCAAAGGTTTTCGCCACTATATTTTTATAAAAAGCTATCCGGTTTCATCAACGATATCAAGTTTATTACGTTAAAGGTTTTTTCGCCAAAAACCATTCGTAGCCTTCCGTCATTTCAGACGGGTAGCACTTAGTATTCATGCTATGTTTGTTGGCCAAAGTCAAGGCATAGTGTATGGTAGTTATTTGTTACTTTTCTGTTGCATAGATAGATGCGTTGGTTTGGGACAGTCGTACTGCCTTGTTGGAAAAAGTCAAGGGTAGGTACGGATGGGTTCAAATTAACCTGGATAATGACGGGTAGAACTTGACATGTGACTTATGATTTGTTGGCCAAAGTCAAGGTCATAAGAGCATGGGGTAAAAATCACATCGGGAGTTTCTAAAGAAACTGAAACTTGCCAGATATGCTCATACCTTCTGGAGTGTATATATAAGCACATTAAATATTAACAAGAGGAGGAGAAGGAAAAGCCTTTCATCTCATTTCCTCACCATTACCACAACCAATGAAAGATTAGTTACACATCATAATGAAAAGAAAAGAAAAGCAAGTAAAGAAAAAGAAGCAATTAAACAAAACAAATAACAAAAGCAATAGTATTAACACTTCAAGTTGAGGTACAAGATATTGGTAACTTGTTCAACCTCCATAATGAAGCTTTCAAGAGAAAGCTTCAAGAGGGAAGAAGAAGAAGAGACCAAGTAAAGCTCACACAACTCTCAAGACTAAACCAAAAACTAACTAAAATGGAAAATTGGTATATACTATGCACACCCTTGCTCAGTATCTAATCTGGTATTTATAGGCTCAACTCCAGAATAAACAAACAATATAGATGGACTGATGTGACCCTAAGAAATGAACAAAAGAAAAAGGAGGAGGATTGGAGCAAGGGGGCCAGCGGCACCGGATTTTCATGGGGTCTCGCCGGCCAAAATACGAGCATATGGGCTCGTCTTGGCATGGTGCACTTGTGTACTCTCCACAATCACTCTGATGCTATTTGATTTATCTGTTAAAACCTGGTTTGTATTCAGAGACATGGAGGGAAAACTTGATGCCAATATCACATCAAAACTTTTTGCATTTATTACCCATCACACCACACATATGCCCACTTGCATGAATTATGCAAGGGCGGCCACCATATGGTCCATGTCAAAAGAGCTAGTGTCACACATGTACTGTGTTGGACCAAAAATTGTGTGCACACTTGTTTATTGCAAAAGAGCTCTTTGGATAACGGTCGGTTCTCTGTTCTGATTGCAGTGTCGGCTCCCAAACGCTATATCCGTGATACTGAGTATGTTTCCAGTATTTTATCACGAATACCTTTTATCTGTATTTACTGAGAAAACGCTGGTTAATAGCACCGATATATAACAAAATAGATAATGAATGAGCGGTATTAAAATGCAGTTTTCTGAGATGAACATCATGTCTCAAATGTAAAATGACTAAAACTTCGTTTACTGGATATGGAGAAAGAGCTACTGAACTCTTGGGACTGATACATAGTAATGTATGCGGTCCTATGTCTACACATGCCAGGAATGGTTCCTTGTACTTTATTACATTCACCGATGATCTTTCAAGATTCAGACATATGTTCTTGTTGAAACACAAATCTGAATCTTTTGAGAAATTCAAGGAATATAAGTATGAAGTTGAGAACCAGACGGGTAAAAGTATTAAAGTCCTTCGATCTGATCGGGGAGGAGAATACTTAAGCACGGAATTCCGAGATTACTTAAAAGAGAATAGGATTCTCTCTCGGCTTACTCCTCCGTATAAACCACAGCACAATCGAGTTTCAGAGCGAAGGAATCGCACCCTATTAGATATGGTGCGCTCTATGATGAGTACTGCTGAGTTACCTATTTCCTTTTGGGGTTATGTGCTTGAGACAGCCGCATACCTATTGAATCAAGTTCCATCAAAATCGGTGCCCAAAACACCATATAAGATATGGAGTGGAAAGAGACCATATCTTAAATGAGTTAAGATATGGGGTTATCCGGCCTATGTCAAAAAGCAAAATCCGGAGAAGCTCGAGGCAAGGTCAGTTCTTTGCAAGTTTGTGGGATATCCAAAGAATTCACATGGATATCTATTCTACCATAGTAAGGAACAAAAAAAGTGTTTATTGCTCAGCATGACACCTTTTTAGAAAAGGAATTTCTTGTGAAAGAAATTAGTGGCAATGAGGTAGAACTGGAAGAAGTTCCAGCCTCACAAACTATAACTGATGATTTAGTGGAACCGGAGGATCTAATAGTCCACAACGAACCTCATCCTCTCCGCAGATCTAGTAGGGTTTCTCATCTACCTGAGAGATACTACGTTTTCTCATAGACGGTGGGAGCGAGGATTGCATCATGGAAGATGATGACCCAACTAGTTTTGAGCAGGCCATCATAAGTAGGGACTCTGTGAAATGGTTGGATGCTATACGATCTGCGATGGAATCCATGTACACCAACAAAGTATGGACTTCGGAAGTTGTTCCTGAAGGGGTAAAACCCATCAGGAGCAAGTGGATCTTTAAGAAGAAACTTAGTGTAGATGGAAAGGTTGAGACCTTAAAAGATAGACTTGTTGCAAAAGGTTTCCGTCAACGATCTGGTGTCGATTTTGATGAAACCTTTTCTCCAGTGGCTATGCTTAAGTCCATCAGGATACTATTTACCATTGCTGCATACCTTGACTACGAAATCCGGCAGATGGACATCAAGACCGCTTTTCTAAATGATGATTTAAAAGAGAGCATGTACATGACACAGCCAGAGGGCTTCGTAGACAGTGGGAGCAGATGCAAGTTGCTTAAATCAATCTACAGATTAAAGCAGGCATCGCGGAGCCGGAACATCTGTTTTGATGTGCCAGTTAAAGAGTTTGACATCATCAAAAACGTAGATGAACCTTGTATATACAAGAAGGTTGTAGAGAGTAAGGTTATCTTCCTCGTATTGTACTTTGATGATATACTCTTGATAGGAAATGATGTTCCTATGCTACACTCGGTCAAGCTCTTCTTATCACAAAAATTCTCCACGAAAGATCTAGGTGATGCCTCCTATATCCTAGGGATTAAGATCTATAGAGATAGATCTAAACGGATGTTGGGATTTTCCTAATCTAGGTACATTGACACCATACTAAAAAGGTTTAGTATGAAAGATTCTAAGCGTGGTAATTTACCCGCTTGCTCAGGAATCATTCTCTCCAAAGAGATATCTCCCAAGACTAATTTGGAGAGGGCTCGCATACAAGGGATACCCTATGCTTCGGCAGTCGGGTCTATCATGTATGCGATGTTGTGTACCAGACCGGATATAGGTTACACGCTTAGTGTAGTAAGTAGGTATCAATTAGATCCTGGGAAGATGTACTGGATAGTTGTGAAGAACATTCTTAAGTACTTGAGAAGGACTAAAGAGATGTTCTTGGTGTATGGTTACGAAGAACTCCAGGTGGAGTCCTTTATCGATTCGAGCTTTGTAACATTTCAGAAAAATAAAATATTATTTGGGGAATTGATATAATTAAAATAATAAATATTATGAATATTTTTATGATACGGTATAATTAAATACCGATAAATTGGGAAATATTTGGAAATTTATATCAATTATTGATTTTAAATGAATTTATGAAAATTGAGAATTTTGCTATGAAGTATACAATGATTTGTATATAAGTAAGTATTACTAAACACGATTAGTATCTAATCACGCATTGATGGTGTTTTGTGCATATAACATGCACCATATCATATTACACATTTGTTACATTTTCTACCATGGCTTTTTCCTTATTTTTCATGCATGGCTTTATATTAAATTAGAAGAAAAGAAAAGAAAAAGGAAAATAGAAAAGAAAAGGAAAAAGAATAAAGAATAGAGTATGGGCAAGAGAGAGAAAAGAGAGAGAGGTGAGGGGTCAATTGACCAAAGCTCCCATTTGTCTTCCTCCATTCCTCTTCATCATTTTCCCTTCTCCTCGTCTCCATGGCTGCCCTCTTCTCTCACGTCCTCTAAAACCTCACAAACACCCTCAATCCCATATCAAAACATCATCTTCCCTTTACTAAAAATGTGTACAAGCTCACTACAAGCATTTTGGATCAAGAAAGCTAGGATTTTGAGCACTTGGGGAAACTCAAGAAATTTCTTGAGTTGCCAAATGGGGTAATTTCTTCACACTTAGTATAGTATTTCATTCACTTAAGCATCCATACATGTTTAGAGTTTGTTTAGTGAGGTTTAGTGAACTTAAAAAATACCTAGATGAGGTTTTGTGGAACTATTGACTTGTAATGATGCATGTGAGTGTGTTAGTGACTACAAACCCCCTTTTTGTGTTAAAACATGGACTAAATCAGAGACTAAGACCCCAAGTCATGAACTTAGAATTCCCCGACGTCGGATTTGTATAGGAATTTTGGTGTGGTTTTGTGATATGTTCTCACCTGGAGACCCTGAAAATTATTTAGCAATCACAGTGAGTCGTGTAGGCAACCTAGAAGCTACCCTAGAGCACCGAGACCCAAACTCCCATCCATGGCCGCAAATTTATTCCTTCTGGCCGCAAATTGCGGCCAGGGTAGGGGTGATGGGATTCGTGTTTGGTCCATGGCTTTATCTTTAGTAAACTAGACCCTCCTCATGTGCAAAATTGGCTAATTCAACCTAGGGTAAAATCTGGAGGTATTTTCTTGAGTTGCTGCTTTATTTTGCGACTTCGTTTTAGATTAAGTTTTGGTATTTGGGTTTTAACTCGATGGTTTGACCTTTTTACATTGACATAGAGGATTTTTTGGGCCTTTCTTGCATGCGTAGACCATAGGTTTTAACCTATGTACAATTCGTGTGTCATTTTGGTTTTGAATTGGATTTTATGCGGCACGATATGTTATGATATGTAGGTACCTCCGCATGAACTTCGGGACGACAAGCAAGAGCGTGGTGACATCGACTTCGGCAAGCAAGGATCGGGTGAGTAGATATATATCTACGGGGGAAGTCAGATGGATGGCGTATAACACCCCCGCAGTTTCGTAGTGTAGTATACGAATACGTATATATATGTGTGTGTGTGTGTGTGTGTGTGTGTGTGTGTGTGTGTGTGTGTGTATTGTGAGATTAATGATTATCAAGATAGGTTTTAGGTGTTCATGGGTTAGTTTTAGTGTAATTAGAAGTAACTTAGTTTAGCTTCTTAGTCGCAAAACCCGAGAGTAAAGATTTGCACACACGCGCACACACACGTATACATTTGTTTTACTTTTGCATATATGGGGATATATATACATATATATACATATATATATATGTATGTATGTATGTATGTATGTATGTATGTATGTGAGTATGTATCTATATATATATGTATACATATACATGGACGATGAGGATAGTATATGGTACTTGAAGATGAGTCGATGTGATTGGGCATGATGCCACGAGATCGGTGATGTGACTTGGTTCGTATTATGAGATACGACATGATATTATAGCAGATCTTTAGGCAATGTATTTTCATACACACGCATATATGTGTGTGTGTGTGTGTGTGTGTGTGTGTGTGTTGATGGTATCGGAATGTACTAGACTTTAGATCAGTACCCCTAATTCAGGATATGATGATAAGGATACTGATTGAAACGATTTTGGATTGTGTAGTTGGAAAATTGTATAGAAATCAAAACCAAAAATTATTTGACCGCAATCAATAACGGTGTCAAATGTAGCGCGTTAGTAAGTGCGGATTGTCCACAGGGAAAGTGTAATCGTTCGTGTTTCGATTTAGATGAGTTGAAACTTTAAAGAAAAGAAAAGAAACAATTCATGATTTGTAAATTAAATTTCAAGAATTAGAAAAATCTAGATCTTAGAAAACATTAAAATCAAGAATTGAGAATTTGTGATGATTTCCAAATCAAATATCAAGAATCGAAATGAGGCTCGTAGGAATCGATCGGATCTATAGATGTGATGAAATCTAGCGATTACGTATTCTTATCCATCAATGAATTGATACTAGATCGATGATGATCAACGAGAATTAGGTATTTCTTGTGAAACTAGGGTTTCAACATCTATCCCTTATTCCTTCGTCGATATCATTCACATTCTAGCCTCTAGTAAATTCAAGAATCGATCGTGGATCCCTAATTTCGAGCGATCACAATCAAGAAAGTATCGCACCGAAACTAGGTCATCGATTCTTCAATTTACAAGAGTTTACAAACTCGTAGGACTTGAGAATCGTTTTAAGATTTGTTACATCATCATTCTATTGATCGTCTCGACTCTTTTACGAGCGGAGTTTTACTCAAACATCACAACAAGAACCACAATCACAAATTGAGATCGAATCATGATGCAAAAATTTAAAGAAAGCAAGATTAAAGAATTTCACCTTTTATTTATCAACAATTCCGTTACAAATCGCTCAAGAACTACAAGAGGAAGAACTCGATCGTCGATTTGGCTTCGCTCGTCTCCCTGAGTCGCGTATCGGCTTGGATCACTTGCTCGATTGAAGATCGGCTCCGCTCCTAAAAAGTTGAAGGCTTCTCGCTTGAATGGTACTCGGGATCTCGAATTTGGCTTTGGATTTTGGATTTTTGAGGCACAAGTTGTGTCACTCAACTTGTGGGTGGAAGAGGAAGAGATGAGAGATTAATGAACAACCCTTAACCTTAGATCTAGGCTCCCTTTTATAAGCTTTCATAACCCTAGATCTAGAATTCAAGTTTCAAATTTCCCTCCAAAATGAACAACTTTTCCCTCCAAAATGATCCACCTCATTTGAATTTTCCCTCCAAAATGAACTATCTCATTTGAATTTTCCCTCCAAAATGAACCACCTCATTTGAATTTTCCCTCCAAAATGAACCACCTCATTTGAAATTTCCCTCCAAAATGAGGTTGTTAGAAAGAATCTTCTAGAAGAAGTTTGTTGGAGGGAATATTCTAGAATGAGGTTGTTACAAGGAGGCTTCTAGAAGAAGGTTGTTATAAGGAAGCTTCTAGAAGAAGGTTGTTGGAGCTTTCTAGAAGAAGGTTGTTATAAGGAGGCTTCTAGAAGAAGTTAGTTGGAGGGAGGCTTCTAGAACTAGGTTGTTAGGCCGAGCCTTCTAGATGAAGACACGTGGAGTTTCTGGAGAGTTCTGGAAGCTTTGCCGTTAGAAATAAGCACATGGGGAAAATCTGCTTCTCTGCTGACGTCATCATGCCGCGGATCCGCAGCGGGAAGCGCCCATTGGCCTTGAATAAATTTCTGGAATAGTTTTACACCTTATTGTTTACTGCCAGATCACCAGACTTAGACTTGGTGTAATTTTGATCAGCACTTTTGACAATTTGGCTCGGATTCTGGAATTTCCCGCACAGACTTCGAAACAAGTGTTGCGCTACAAGAATGATCCGATGCCATGATAAACAGTCAATTTCCCTAAAAATGCCGGTTTTAGAGTACAACACAGGTAATTCGGTATTTTACTATTGTTTTGCTAATATGTGAAATATGCAAACCGAACACCTCTAGATGAATGCAAAAGATAGGGAAATTGACGTGTTAAAAATACATTATTTTCGACTATTCAAATTCCCCCAAACTTATTTTCGGTCGTCTCGAGTGAACTGATTTATTAAAAAGAGAAGGAGAAAATAAAGAAAGAGAAAAACTAGCTAGCACACTTTCGTAGGCAACACAATTGCACTGAGCACGTGCAACAAGCCTTTAAACCTCTACGTGTCCCTAGTAGGAGGAGTGTTGTCTCCTGAGGGTTTTCAGCGGATTGCACCCACAAAATCTAATAATAAAAGAAAGATCATGAATATTATATTTAAAGACAAGAATTGTAAAAGAAAAGCCTTGAAAGTTAGGATTTCCAACTAAGCTAGCTTTTCGGTTGTCATGAGCCCTATCTTAATAGTCATGAAAAGATGTCAGAAATCACATCATCCCTCAATAAAATATCGTCTTTATTCTTCATTCCTATCTTTCTTCCAAATATCGATCATATAACCCTACGTGTGTGTAAAGGACATCCCTACACCCGGAGAATTCAATTCAAGCTATCATACTCTTGTCCATCCACCTCAGTACTTTTTTAATTAATGAATATTTAGATGAATTTGCTCACACACTTTCATGCGACCGTTAATATTTCTTGAGGTAGTAATCGACCGATTACTCATGTGCTTGCTTATTTGGTGTATTTTCCTCGTCTTGTACCACTTAAGGCTTAGCAGTGACTCCCAGAACAGTTGGCCTTAGGGCACTAGGTGAAGAGGCACCCTCGCTATATTTTTTATTGCTTCCTTGGCGATAACAAAACCAGTGTTTATTTTTGTCACCATTTTATATTTTATTCATTTTTTTTATTTCCTTCATACATCGGCTTTTAGACAAGAGCATTTCAAGGTATCCTCTACTATCCCGGGCTTCAAGACGTGTGTAAGTGCGAATAGCAGGGTATCAACGTTCAAAATGTTTGGCTTCAAGAATAGAAACTATTTTTCAGACTTATTTTTATCCTCAGATTAGTGACTTCTTTCATCTTACTGACCCTTGGGACAACGGCTCATAACTACTTATTACTAGTTCGTTTAAGAAAACTTCTAATTTTCTTGGTTTTCTTAAATTTTTCAAATGTTTTGGATGTAATTTTTCACTATCTAAACTTTTATTATCTTATTTATGTACAAAAATTTTTATAATTTTTTTTTGAAAATTTTTATAGGTTTTGAAAATGTTTTGTGCTTATGCAAAGTGATATGCAAATGATGCGAAAATAAGCACAAACCTCCCCGAAACTTGTTTTCAACAGTGTCGTCACTGTTGCCTTTTGCTAAATCTCAAAAACCTGTAAGCTTGGGAGGAAATTTATTAATGGGGGCAAAATATTTAAGTGAAGATCCTCTCCCAAACTAATTTTTGGCTCATCATTTTGTAAAAATTTTCTTTTCAAGAGCCAGAAAAAATGCCCCCCCAAACTTGAGTTATGCAATGTTAACTTTTGAAAATCACATGAGGGGGTCAAAAATCATTGGTCGATACCAAGCTTTGCAAAGACCGAAGGTTAACACCAACCATTCAAAAATTTTATCAATGCAGTGCTCTGATTGGTGGAAGAAGAAGTGGGGAAAGGGTAAGTGGTGGAATAGAATGTGGGTGCGTCTCATTTTGGTGAGACGATGCAGTGAATGTGATGGATTGCTCGCATTCTTTTTACAGTTCAAAAGAAGGGGTGGAGGTTCAATTTCATTGATTGGGAGATGATTCATCTCAACACCCGTGTCATTCAAAAATGCGAGTTCATCAGCGAAGATCTCCTTAAAAGTTTCATCTATACCCCGATGAATAATGTCATCACAAAGTGCGGGGTGATCTTCAGACTCTAATAACAGTTCGTAATCAGTGTTAATTGTTGATCCGGACATCTCGGTGGAAGAGTCCGTATGTGTTTGATACATAGTTGGGTCAAACAATAACGTATGAAAAGAGTTAAGATCGGTATCATGAGGATCATCAAATTCGTTGCTGTCGACATCCATTAAGTCGACAGAACAGACCTGAGCAGTAGGTTCGGAGGGTACAGTTCCCAACTTGTAAATGTTCAGTTTAGTTGACCTATTCCCGAAGGATAGGGTCATAGAACCATTACGACAGTTGATGATAGCATTGGAAGTGGCCAAAAAGGGGCGACCTAAAATCACCGGAATTTGATTTTGTGGGTTCGCTACAGGCTGTGTATCAATTACAATAAAGTCCACAGGGAATATAAATTCCCCGATTTTTATTAACACATCCTCCAGTTCACCGCTAGGTTTGGTGCTTGATCGGTCAGCCATCTGGAGAGTTATGCTCGAGGGCTTTAACACTCTGATACCTAGTTGCTCGTAAACTGAATATGGAAGCAATTTAACACTAGCGCCAAGGTCTAGTAGAGCACGGTTGATGTGTTTTTCCCCAATAGAAATAGAAATAGTAGGACAGCCAGGGTCCTTATGTTTCCGTGGTACTTGTTGGGGGAAAGCCATGCCTACAGTCTTTGCTTTGAATATCTTCTTGGGCACTTGAGTCTTCCTCTTCCTAGTGCACAAGTTCTTAAGAGTTTTCGCATAGGACGGAACTTGTTGGATGGCATCTAGGAGAGGGATGTTGATGTTAAATTGCTTAAACATGTCCATAATCTTCTCCATATGTGGACTCGATTTGTTAGCCCTTAACCGATTAGGATAAGGTGCTTTAGCAATAAGTGCTGGGTCCATCATAGGAGAAGGAAGTGTGTGTGGACCCGATCCCAGAATAGAAGTGGGGATCGTCTGTGGAGAACTAGAAGAGGTAGGCTGAGGTGGTGAGCCTTGTGGGAAATGAAGAATAGGCTCGCAAGAAGGTGGTGGGGTAGAAGAACTGGGGTTAGAATTAGAAGTAGAAGTGGAAGGAAAGGTCTCAGCCGGGGTATCATTGATAGATTTTTCAGTGTCATCAATCTTTTCCCCAACGTGATTGTCAAGCACTCTTCCAGATCTCAACGTGATTGCATTCACATGATGTGAATAGCCAGGATTGGGCAAAGGTTGAGCTGGAAGTTTCCCTTTCTTTCTTGCACTCATTTCAGCTTTTAGTTGTGCAATTTGTGCTTCCATCGATTTGATATTCTTATTTTGAGAGACAATGATCTTCATCACATTCTCGACGGAAGATTGCAAACTTGCCGTCCCTTGGATGGATTGTTTCATGAAAGTATCCAAGGTTTGTGCTAGTGCAGAGGTATTATCTGTTCCGGTCAATTGCAAAGAGTTTTCATGTGGTGCAAAAGTGTTGGTCGGATTTTGGAAGTTTTGTGATTGGAATGGGTGCTGACTCAATTGAAGTGGTTGCTGTTGTGGTGGAGAGACCCTTTGGAAATTGTTTTGGGTTGGAACCCTGTTTTGAGATTATGATTGGTTCCAAGCAATGTTAGGGTGATTCCTCCAACCCTGATTATATATGGAAGAATATGGATCGCTTCTAGGTCTTTGAAATGCGGCATTGGTATGCTCTTGACCTTGAAACAGACATTCGTTCATCAAGTGAGAAGGATCAGAACAGCATCCACATACAGTTTTGGAGAGTGACATTTGATTTAGGGCGGCAGCTAAAAATTTGTTTTCCATATTGTCGAATTTCTTGTGTAAAGCTGAAATTTCAGCTCTAACTCCTATGGAAACATCCGATTGTTTATTGCCACCCCTAAACGATTGACTCACACCCTCCCACTATAAATATTTTTCAGCGAAATCTTCTAGGAATTTCCAGGCTTCCCCATCATCTTTGGTCATGAAGTTGCCTTGACACATGGATTCAAGGGTCTGTCTTGTGTTAGGATTAATGCCCTCATAAATGATTCTGCACAGTTCCCATCTAGAGATTCCGTGATGTGGACATTGGACTAACATATCCTTGAAGCGTTCAAGACATTTTGAAAATGGTTTATTTGGAAGCTGGGTGAACTGATTTATTTCGCTACGGACTCGAGCTGTCTTATGATGTGGGTAAAATTTTTTAAGGAATGCTTTGACGAATTCTTCCCAATTTGAAATGGAATGTGCGGTAGTGTTATACAGCCACTTCTCGGCTATATCGCACAAGGTAAATGGGAGAAGACGTAGACGCATAGCATCCATAGAAAGCTGTGAGGTACCCATCATTGCGCTTACTTTTTCAAATTTGGTGATAAAGGCATATGCGTCTTCAGACTCGAGACCATGAAATTTTGGTAGAAGGTTGATGTATTGGGGTTTAATTTCAAAATTTTCCCCGTTGGCTGGTGGAATGGAAAGACAGGTGGAAAGGGATCTCGTATAGGATAGCACCTCTCCTGGAGAGAGATGCGGGGTGGATTTTGCGCACCAACGGACGGCGGCAGAATAGTGGTAAAGAAATTCGATGGAGACGGATCCATCGATGTGGGTGTGGTGGTGGGTAAAGAAGAGGTAAATGTAGAAATACCGACTTTAGGGTCGATAGGAGGAACGCGGACTAAACGGGCACTAAATCCCGTGTCCAGCCTATCTTGCACTAAAAAGGGTTTAGTACAAGTGGCAGCGTAGATATAATTAGGGGAAATGATATGATTGGTGTTTGTTTTGAAAATATACGGATTTTTGAAATTATGATGCGATCACAACAAGTCAACTATCCTAGGCGCGACATCGGACGGAAGTCTTGATTGTCGGTCTCGATGTTGGCCCTTTACTTTATCGCAAGATGGAGAAAAAGAAAAAGGTAAAGAAAAAGTCATTTTCTTGGATCAGGAGATCTCGGAAAACAGAACATTTTCACCATCTTGAGCGTGCAAGGTTCTGAAAGAATCTAGTGGTCACCTAGGTCAAAGCTCTAAACCGCTCCTAACTGCCAAAAGACAAGTCACAGGATAAATCCTCCACTGCCTCTTTGACTCTCCTGTGGCCAGGTAAGTGCCAGGTAAGTGGGAGTTTCTCCACTACGTAAGTAGTGGGACAAATTAAGTAATCACTAGCCTTCGACACACTTGCCTTAGACACCACAAAAGAAACGCTGATAAGCAATGAATTACCCACGGCCTTCTCTTGTTCTAATTGAGCGCGACGGTCCTTAGAGTCATCTATAGATATTTTTTAGTTAATGAGGGTAATGTGTAGGGTTACTAGGCACACTAAGGAGGTTCCACAAGGCACCAACCATGCCAAACAAAAATTTTCTAGGTGCCGAAAAACCCTTAAAAAGATCGTTAACTAGAGGATAGGCGAAAAGCAAGCAAGTAAAAAACTTTACTGCAAAGTGAAAGAGACTACAACCTTTGTAGATCCGGTCCTCCACTTCCTTAGCTGCGTGATGATGTCCCTCCGCTGCGATCATCGGATCCCGGACTCTAGCGATGGTTTCGTCGAAAAAATGATCGGGCTAGGTCGTCGACTTCGATGCCGAAGATGATCTACGTCGAGGTCACTCAAGATCAAGCTCCAACTTCACCAAGTCATGAAACTTATGAAGAAAACACCCTATACTACTTGGCAAGTGGTAGAGGATGAAGAAATAGGAAGTGGGTTCACTTTGGATTTTGATTTCTCCCTTGGAATCATCACTTAGACATTTTCAAGAAAAGGTTTTCTTTCTTCTTCAAGAAGAAGAAGAAGATAGAATAAGAATGAATTAAAAATCCAAAAAGAAAATGAAGTGATGGTTATCATTTAGCAACCATGGGTGAGTTAACAAGTGTAGAGAATAAACTAGGGTTAAAGTAAATGGTTAGGGTTAAGGAAAGAAACAAAATGGTCAAACCTTTTTCAAAACTTCATGAAGCTTCAAGTGAAAACAAAAGAAGCAACCATTTTCTTTCTTGCCAAAAAATAAATGAAAAGAAATAAATAAATAAGTAAATCAAACCCTAACCATTAACCTAATCATGGTTTAATCATACACACCCAAGTTTGCTTGTATCATCAAACATGATACAAACTAGTGCACAAAACTATATCAAATATACAATGTGCACTTCAAGTGAGAAAATCTATCTTAAGTGAACCAATACTAGTTAATGTAAAGTAATATATCAAATATATATTATACATTAAATCATTAAATCAACACTTGATTTAATGATCCGGTCATGTCGCATAAAACCGACTAGTATCAAGTGTATCAATGAATCGAATCAACACCTGATTTGGTAACCCGGCTATATCTCGTATAACCGTCCAGTGATACAAATCACGAGAATAGAATACAGTATCACATACTGGTATTATTCTCGGTCCCGCACATATCTCATATGCGCTCCTATTTCGTTTCGCTTGAGCCAGGAAACCCCTGTGTAGGACTCTAAAGACTCGTCAATACGCCGGCAGCAGGTGAAGATCATATCAAACACCCAAAAGCCGCAAGCGGTCTGCTAAACGTAACGGCCACCCGGGTATTGAGCGATCAGAAGATCAACGAGAAAGCCCGCTCACACTCCTATGAATCCAACGAGTAACACTACCGTACAGTCCAGTCTGTTCGTCTGATATGTCGCATATCTTGTCTAGGGGTGGTAAACGTCAGACCCCAATAACGCGATAAGTCGTGTCGATATGAGGCTCATAACGGGTCAAGAAACTACTGGTAACACTTACCAGTAAATCCCTAAAGCAGCCTTGGCCAAGGACTTTCTGTTATAGCCAATCGAGCACTGCGCAACATCAACTCGCTATACCGGGAGAGACGAAACCCCTCCTATCGCTCATTGCCTCCATGTGATTCGGGACTGTACCCAAAAGCCACCTTTTTGCACGCCCTCTTGGACGTGGTATGATGGAAATCAAAGCACAGTGGGAATCACACAAGACTCTATGACGATCTCGGGTCTACAGACTAACCTGTACCAGTGTCACCAGAGAACTGCCATCTGACGTAAGGTATAATACCATCTGGGAGTTCTCGGCGAGTCCGTCCAGTGTACCCAGTCTCCACTGAGCACCCGTATATCATCTCTGATGTCAAACACCAATGGATATGGGATCATCCATCGCCCATCTATATGGGTCGAGAAGCTACACGCTAGTCTACTCTGGTATATCGATGCCCCGTCTCGATACACCCACGACTAGGGACTTTGAAGGATGTACTTATGGACTACCACGTCCCCACTAGTATGATCCGCATCATAGTCTAGGTAGTCAAGTACACATCCTAAGAGCTTTACCAACATGTAACAGAGAAACAATCAGGGTACATATTAAGGTAAAGAGTAACCAGATAGCATACTATCATATCGAGCAAGAAAGTCATCCCTATATATGTCCAAGCATCCACTACAATATACATCCTATGTATAGTAATGGCCTCTAGGGCATACATATAACTAACAATCTCCCACTTGCACTAGGGCCATCTGATAGCAGTGGTTGTAGTATCTCATACTCAACCATCCCGTAAAAGTCTCTCTCTGGGAAAAGGCCTTTTGTGAGTGGATCCGCCGTGTTTTCCTCTGAGTCTACTCTCTAACCTCGATCCCCTGGAGATCAACCATCTCCACGATCAGGTGATACTGCCTAAGAATATGTCTGGATCTCTGACGGGACGGGTGTTCCTTGGCATAAGCCACAACTCCTTTGTCACACAATGGGAGGAACGAAGTTCATCTTATGAACTAATATATATACCCAGACTGTCTCTTTGGTAGCATTTTTGGTAACGATGTATATTGCCTTTAATCGTCTAGTATGTCATGGTATCTAGCTTGGAACTCTTCCAACATACCGTCCCTTTACTGAGGGTAAAGACAATGCCTGCGACTGACATTCAGTCGTCCTTATCACCCTGGAACCTTTCCAGTGATTCTCCCCAGGATCAGTTGATACCATCTCACTACAACTAGTGAGTATCCTAACATCCATTTAGATCTATCTCATAGATCCAAAACCCAGGATTTAGTAGGTATCACTTTGATCCTATATGGAGAATCCTTGTGATAAGCGGAGATTGACCGAGCGTAGCATAGGAAACTACTTCCCTATCAAGAGTATGTCATCCACGTACTCTACGAGGATCACCACCATACTCCTTACTACCTTTTTGTATATACAAGGTTAATCTGCCATTTTGATGATGTCAAACTCTTTGACTAACTCATCAAAACAGATGTTCCAACTCCGCGATGCCTGCTTTATCACATAAAACATCTTGCACACGTTTCCGCTGCTCCCACTGTCTACGAAGCCCTCTGACTGTGTACTTATAGACGCTTTTTTTCAAATCATCATTTAGAAAAGCAGTCAAGACACCCAACCGCCAGATATCGTAGTCATGGTATGTAGCCGTAGCAAGTAGGATCTGGATGGATTTAAGCATAGCTACTTAGAAAAGGTTTCATCACAATCCATAGCTGGTCAATGATGCAAACCTTTAACAAGTCTAGGTTTGAAAGTCTCAACTTTTCCATGTACACCAAGTAATCTTCTCAAGATATACTTGCTCCTGATGGGGATTTAACCCTTCAGATAAAGCAACCAAAGTCCATACTTTGTTGGTGTATAAGGATTCCATCTCAGATCGATAAACATCCAGCCATTCTTACAGAGTCACACTCCTGATGGCCAGCTCGAAACTACTTAGGTCATCATCCCATGATGCAATCCTCGCTCCCACTGTCATAGAGAAACCGGAGTATCTCTCTGGTGGGTGAGGAACCCTACTAGATCGGCGGAGAGGCTGAGGTTCGTTGGTTGCTATTGAATCCTTTGGTTCTACCAAATCATCAGCTGCAGTTTGTATAGCTGGAACTCTTTCCAGTTTTACCTCATGTCCACTAATTTCTTCATAAGAAATTCCCTTTCACAAAGGTGTCATGTTGAGAAACAAAACATTTTTGTTCCTCGGTTTGGTAGAAGATATTCCCTTGCAAATGCTTGGGATATCAAACAAACTTCTGCAGAACTGATTTTGCCTCGAGCTTGTCCGGATCTTGGTATTAGACATAGGCCGGACAACCCTAAATCTTAACTGACTTAAGAGATGGGCTCTTCCCTTTCCATCTCTCATATGAAATGGTAGGTAGATAATTTGATCGGAACCCTATTAAATAGGTATGCAACTTCATAAGTGCATAACTCCCTAAAAGGAAATAGGAAATTCAGTAGTACTCATCATAGAGCACACCATATCACATAGGGTGCTATTGCTCCGCCCCGATATACCATCGTGCTATGGTGTATACGGAGGAGTAATGTTGAGAGAGAATCTCATTCTCTTTTAGAATAATCCAGGAATTCCGTGCTCAAGTATTCTCCTCCTTGATCACATCAAAGGACATAATACTTTTACCCGTATTTTGGTTCTCTACTTCTAACTTATATTCTATGAATATCTCAAAAGGTTCGGACTTGTGTTTCAACAGGAACATAGGTCTAAGTCTCGAGAGATTATCAGAGAATGTAATGAAGTACAAAGAACCGGTCTTGGCATGTGTAGACAGGGGACCTTCATACATCAACATGTATCAATCCCAAGAGTTTACTAACTCTTTCTCTGTTTCCAATAAACGGAGCTATGGTCATCTTATCTTTGTGACATGACTGGCAAGTTTCACAAGATGTAAATTCAAACTAATTTAAATATGCATCTATATGTAACTCCAGCTAGTCGGGTCGCATTGATATGACCTAGTCTACAATACCTCAACAAGGATTCGTTCATTTCTGAACTCTTCCTCTTGTGTGTGTTCTGTATACTAAGAACCGTGGTTTGATTTAGAACATCAATGCTTTTAGATAACGTGCCTGAACCGATCAACTCTTGATATAGGAAATGTTCAAAACATTATCCAATCAATACAAAATTATATCCTTCTTTACTAATAAAGAGACTGATATGATTTTGTATATCAGGTTCGGTATCTAATGACATTTGTTCAGAATCAATGTATTCAGGTAATACAGGGTGACAGTGACCAACAGACTTGGCTGCAACACTTGCACCTTTTTCTGCCTCATGAAACTTATCACCCGTCCTCAGTTCTCTACCTTTCTGTAGCCCATGTAATATATTACATATGTGGGATCCTGATCCGGTATCATATACCCAGGACGTAAAGGACATTGAGAAACAGTTCTGTGTAACGAACACACCCGAAAATGATGCATCATCATGCACTCTCTTCGTTTTGGTGGCACGGGAATTCTGGTAATCCCCTAATTCCTGCTCTGTCTTATAACAATTATAAGTTGAAGCGGGACCAACGTTCCCCGGCTCAGTATAACAAGCGGGTTCGGTCAAAATATCCGTTTTATTATCTTGATTAAGGCGTGACATGGTCGCTACCAGGAGAGAGAGAGAAGAAAACACTCTGCGTGCGCTCTTGCAAGATCAGATTGGTTATTATTTTATCTAATCAGGATGGCTCCCACTGTTTTTATCAAATCTTCCTTCAAACCCTAAAAGGAAAGACTAGCCGGGATTAATTACACGCTACAAGTTCGCCAATCTTTCAGCCAGGCCAGTGTCGGTACTTTGAGGGAGGTTCCCCGTGCTTTCGCACGGACCTAATTAATGTAAACCTCGTTTTCCCAGAGGCGTAACCCCGTTGACACCTTTCCAGACACCTACTTGATCGCTGATTGTAATGTGCAAAACTCTCCCAGGAGTAACTCTTACTCGCAGTGGGTATCGGGATCCAACTATCTCACAGAAGGTATGCAATCTCATTGCAAATTTCAACACTTGAAATTCCTAATAATATTTTACCCCTAGTGTTCTATGATCTTGACGAATGCCAAACAACCCATAGTCCACTAGTCAAGTTCAACCCGTACATTTCTTGATTGATTTAAACCCACCCGCACGACCCTTGACGAATGCCAAACAACGCCGTACGAATACCCTAATCCAATCTGCATCATATGCATAAGCAGATAAATACTAGTTAGCTACCGTACACTACGCCTTGACGAATGCCAAACTACCGCAGCACGAATACAAAGTAGTACTTATCTAAAATGACGGAGGGCTACGACAGGTTTTTCTGAAAACCTATTGCGTAATGAACTTGATATCGTTGTAGAATCAAATAATTTTAAAAATGGAGTGTTTTTTAGGCTTTTCTAGTTTTGCTAAAGGGGTCACTCCCGGTGAAAGGATCGTCGGCCCTTTCCTCATCGAATGAGGTGCAGGATATATCATATACATCGCTGTGCAAAGCAAGAACTATAGGAGAAGTCAAAAGACAAATCGAGGGTTGTAGCATCTGCCAGTTATTGCTAAAGGAGTCACTCCCGGTGAAGGGATCTCGGTCCTTTCCTTATCGAATAAGGTGCAGGATGTTCTACAAGGAACACCACGATGCAAAGCAAGAACTGTAGCTACCTGTTTTTGAAAATTCAATTCCAAAACATCTTTAGGTTTCTTTTCTTTCATTAATCACATTAATGAAGTCCCATCATTTAAATCACCTAAACATCACAGATAAATACGATGTACACTTATGCCATCCGCATTCGCCTCGATGTCCCCTCGTGCACCGTTAGGTTGGGTAACTAACGACAGAGCAGGGCAGGGCTAGCGCGAGTGCAAAACATAAGTAACTTCTATATAATATATCATATATATCATATACAGTATTTATCACAGAACATCAAATGATCACATCACAAATATCGCAGCAGAAGAAACATATGAAACATTGGATATACTAGGACGTCCGTGTCTTCAATACGAGCCTGTATAAAACACGGATTCCACGGTCGCGATGAATAGCCAAACCCACACCCCTAAACCCCTATGAGAGCGACAAGCAACCCTACCAATTCTAGAGTTAGGAGACCCGGACTCGACTCCTCGAGTTGGTCTCCCATTGGACTCCAGAACCCGGTTACTTGTGCCCTCCTCCTTGGGTCTATCCTAGAGCGGAAAAGTAAATAATATACAATGGGTGATATCTTCCGCAACCTAGAAGTGCCCCAATAAAAGAATATTACATACAAGTTTTTACATGAATGAAAATGAAAAACACCCATCTCACATAAAGCCCTCGGCTATTCAAAATGCGACGATCCAATATAACATATCCAGCAACACATAACATCATATGTCATCAACGTAAGTAAATGTGCGCATCCCAATTGTCATTGACATATACCAACGAAACCGGCGATATCACATATTACACTTACGGTCGCAGAAAAGAAAGTGTAAAACTACAACAGTTGGAATCCGCAATCTCCTTAGACATCGCATGCCTAATCAAATGTATTCCTTAGACATCACATGCCTAACAATTATAAACCCTGCATTTTAGTCTCTATATCGAAAACACTTTTCAATATCTAGTCGGGCAATTCAACAAGATTCCCGGCATGTTGACCGAATGCTCGTCGCAAACTTTAGTAGACGGCCGCACCCCCGATACCGTCGACGAAGTGCACCAAGGCGGAATACCGCTACCGCGAGCACCCGAACGAATGCTTTCGGCGACGGGGTTCTCCTACAGTCACTTGGTCGGGGATAAGGGGTGTAGCTGTCTATTAAGTTTATCCGGCGAGTATCCGCGTACGCTACGTGATTGTGACGGACTTTTGATCGCATCAAAATTCCGTGGCAACCGATCAAGTGAGACTAAACTGCTAGATTTATAACATTCATTCAGTTATCTCATAACTACTTGTGGATTCCAAATATTGTATCACATTCCAGATAAATAGAAAATGTTAAACTTTCCGATCGAACTAACAAACACCCAAGTTTTCCCGAAACAGCTCAACTCTTGAAATAAGTTTAAAAACATTCACTTCATGCCTCAATACCAACGGTCCTGCCGTAGAAGGGTCAAGCCAACGCCTCATATGTGGCACGCCGTACTGCCCCAAACCCTAAGGTTCAAAGGGTAGTTCAAGACGGTCACATAATCGAGTTAAGGTTTGTTGTCTTCTGGAGTGTCCATCGCGTTACTTGCACTACTTAGAATGTTCTCAAACTACAGAAAAATCCAACACTTGGAAATTTTCCGGCAGGGGAAAAAGTGGGTGTTTATATCCGGTCGAACTTTTTAACATATTCAAAAATTATCCGGAAAACACATAGACGGAGTTAAACTTTCCGATCGAAACACCGAGTCCCCAATACAACCCAGAAAACTCAACTGTGGAGTATAAATTAAAATTACCCAAAAGACAGAGGAATTAAATATGGAAATTACTGTGCAAACAGAGGAGGATAAAGCCACTGTATTGCCGCGGAACCGCCGCCTAAGCTAGGGTACGGCCGCGGTTCCGCGGTGGTTTAATGGAATTGGGCCCACGAATTTCACAGTAATTCCTACAAAACCCTGCTGAATTTTCTGGCTATTTTTAATTTGGAAAAATCCATATTTTCAGAAAATGTACAGAGAGTGGTCTTGGTTAGGGTTTCGTGACTCGATCGGATTTCTAACATCGTCTACACTTCGCCTAAAGCTCTAACCTGGCTCAATACCACTGTAGGGTTACTAAGCACACTAAGGAGGTTCCACAAGGCATCAACCATGCCAAACAAAATTTTTCTAGGTGCCGAACAACCCTTAGCAAGATCGTTAACTAGAGTATAGGCGAAAAGCAAGCAAGTAAACAACTTTACTGCAAAGTGAAAGAGACTACAACCTTTGTAGATCCGGTCCTCCACTTCGTTAGCTGCGTGATGATGTCCCTCCGCTGCGATCATCGGATCCCGGACTCTAGCGATGGATACGTCGAAGAAATGATCGGGCTAGGTCGTCGACTTCGATGCCGAAGATGATCTACGTCGAGGCAACTCAAGATCAAGCTCCAACTTCACCAAGTCATGAAACTTGTGAAGAAAACACCCTAAACTACTTAGCAAGTGGTAAAGGATGAAGAAATAGGAAGTGGGTTCACTTTGGATTTTGATTTCTCACTTGGAATCATCACTTAGACATTTTCAAGAAAAGGTTTTCTTTCTTCTTCAAGAAGAAGAAGAAGAAAGAATAAGAATGAATTAAAAATCCAAAAAGAAAATGAAGTGATGGTTATCATTTAGCAACCATGGGTGAGTTAACAAGTGTAGAGAATAAACTAGGGTTAAAGTAAATGGTTAGGGTTAAGGAAAGAAACAAAATGGTCAAACCTTTCTCAAAGCTTCATGAAGCTTCAAGTGAAAACAAAAGAAGCAACCATTTTCTTTCTTGCCAAAAAATAAATGAAAAGAAATAAATAAATAAGTAAATCAAACCCTAACCATTAACCTAATCATGGTTTAATCATACACACCCAAGTTTGCTTGTATCATCAAACATGATACAAACCAGTGCACAAAACTATATCAAATATACAATGTGCACTTCAAGTGAGAAAATCTATCTTAAGTGAACCAATACTAGTTAATGCAAAGTAATATATCAAATATATAATTATAAATTAAATCATTAAATCAACACTTGATTTAATGATCCGGTCATGTCGCATAAAACCGACTAGTATCAAGTGTATCAATGTATCGAATCAACACTTGATTCGGTAACCCGGCTATATCTCATATAACCGTCCAATGATACAAATCGCGAGAATAGAATACAGTATCACATACTGGTATTATTCTCGGTCCCGCACATATCTCATATGCGCTCCTATTTTGTTTCGCTTGAGCCAGGAAACCCCTGTATAGGACTCTAAAGACTCATCAATACGCCGGCAGCAGGTGATGATCATATCAAACACCCACAAGCCGCAAGCGGTCTGCTAAACGTAACAGCCACCCGGGTATTGAGTGATCAGAAGATCAACGAGAAAGCCCGCTCACACTCCTGTGAATCCAACGAGTAACACTACCGTACAGTCCGGTCTGTTCGTCTGATATGTCGCATATCTTGTCTAGGGGTGCTAAACGTCAGACCCCAATAACTCGATAAGTCGTGTCGATATGAGGCTCATAACGGGTCGAGAAACTACTGGTAACACTTACCAGTAAATCCCTAGAGCAGCCTTGGTCAAGGACTTTCTGTTATAGCCAATCGAGCACTGCGCAACATCAACTCGCTATACCGGGAGAGACGAAACCCCTCCTATCGCTCATTGCCTCCATGTGATTCGGGACTGTACCCAAAAGCCACCTTTTTGCACGCCCTCTTGGATGTGGTATGATGGAAATCAAAGCACAGTGGGAATCACAAAAGACTCTATGACGATCTCGGGTCTACAGACTAACCTGTACCAGTGTCACCAGAGAACTGCCATCTGACGTAAGGTATAATACCATCTGGTAGTTCTCGGCGAGTCCGTCCAGTGTACCCAGTCTCCACTGAGCACCCGTATATCATCTCTGATGTCAAACACCAATGGATATGGGATCATCCATCGCCCATCTATATGGGTCGAGAAGCTACACGCTAGTCTACTCTGGGATATCGATGCCCCGTCTCGATACACCCCCGTCTCGATACACCCACGACTAGGGATTTTGAAGGATGTACTTATGGACTACCACGTCCATACTAGTATGATCTGCATCATAGTCCAGGTAGTCAAGTACACATCCTAAGGGCTTTACCAACATGTAACAGAGAGACAATCAGTGTACATGTTAAGATAAAGAGTAACCAGATAGTATACTATCATATCGAGCAAGAAAGTCATCCCTATATATGTCCAAGAATCCACTACAATATACATCCTATGTATAGTAATGGCCTCTAGGGCATACATATAACTGACATAATGCGGATGCAAGTTTGTGATTTTTGGGGCTTAGGAAGGGTAATGAACTCCCCACCTAATCTGGATTTGGTCTTTACCCCTTAATTTCCGTATTAATGTGCAAACAACCAAAAATCAAAAACACGCACAATTTTTATTGTTTTTTGCGGCGCTGCGATTTATTTACAAAGAAACCTGCAGCAAATTGTTAATTGGAGCAGAGGAGTCACCTGAAATTTTTTTTACTGTAGCGCCGCGGTTTAGCCGCAATAAGCGCCTAATGCCGCGGAACCGCCGCAGGTTTCAAAGATCTCTGCACCAAAATTTTACAGTGTGCCTCTTTTCACCTTCTAAGCTCTCTAGAATTTGCAGAAAAATTTTGCCACAGCTCCACAAGTTCCAGATTTCCTCGCAACAAATCACAACAACACGTTTAGTGTTTGCGCGAATTTTGATCTCAAAAATTATAATGGAATAAACTTTTCAACTCAAATTTCAAAATATGAACAAATAGCGCACTATCCCCGGCAACGGCGCCATTTGATTGAAACGATTTCGGATTGTGTAGTTAGAAAATTGTATAAAAATCAAAACCAAAAATTATTTGACCGCAATCAATAACGGTGTCGAATGTAGCGCGTTAGTAAGTGCGGATTGGCCACAGGGAAAGTGTAATCGTTCGTGTTTCGATTTAGATGAGTTGAAACTTTAAAGAAAAGAAACAATTCATGATTTGTAAATTGAATTTCAAGAATTAGAAAAATCTAGATCTTAGAAAACATTAAAATCAAGAATTGAGAATTTGTGATGATTTCCAAATCAAATATCAAGAATCGAAATGAGGCTCGTAGGAATCGATCGGATCTATAGATGTGATGAAATCTAGCGATTACATATTCTTATCCATCGATGAATTGATACTAGATCGATGATGATCAACGAGAATTAGGATTTCTTGTGAAACTAGGGTTTCAACATCTATCCCTTGTTCCTTCGTCGATATCATTCACATGCTAGCCTCTAGTAAATTCAAGAATCGATCGTGGATCCCTAATTTCGAGCGATCACAATCAAGAAAGTATCGCACCGAAACTAGGTCATCGATTCTTCAATTTACAAGAGTTTACAAACTCGTAGGACTTAAGAATCGTTTTAAGATTTGTTACATCATCATTCTATTGATCGTCTCGACTCCTTTACGAGCGAAGTTTTACTCAAACATCACAACAAGAACCACAATCACAAATTGAGATCGAATCATGTTGCAAGAATTTAAAGAAAGCAAGATTAAAGAATTTCATCTTCTATTTATCAACAATTCCGTTACAAATCGCTCAAGAACTACAAGAGGAAGAACTCGATCGTCGATTTGGCTTCGCTCGTCTCCTTAAGTCGCGGATCGGCTTGAATCACTTGCTCGATTGAAGATCGGCTCCGCTCCTAAAAGGTTGAAGGCTTCTCGCTTGAATGGTACTCGGGATCTTGAATTTGGCTTTGGATTTTGGATTTTTGAGGCACAAGTTTGTTAGTTATAGGTATGCCCTAGAGGCCTTTACTATACATACGATGTATATTGTAATGGATGCTTGGACGTATATAGGGAGGACTTTGTTGCTCGACATGATAGTATGCTATCTGGTTGTATTTTATCTTAACATGTACTTTGATTGTCTCTATGTTACATGTTGATAAAGCCCTTAGGATATGTACTCGACTACTGGGACTATGATGAAATCATACTAGTGGGGCCACGGTAGTCGACGAGTACATCCTATAACTGTTCCTAGTCGAGGGTGTATCGAGACAGGGCATCGATGCACCATAGTAGACTAGCGTATACGCATATTGACCCATATGATGGGCGATGGATGATCTCATATCCATCGGTGTTTGACATCAAGGATGGTGTACGGGTGCTCAGTAAAGACTGGGTACAATGGACGGACTCGCCGAGAACTCCCAGATGGTATTATACCTCACGTCAGTTGGCAGTTCTCCGGTGACACTGGTACAGAGTAGTCTGTTGACCCGAGATCGTCATAGAGTCTTGTGTGATTCCCACTGTGTTTTGATTTCTATCATACCACGTCCAAGAGGGCGTACAAAAAGGTGGCTTTTGGGTACAGTCCCGAATCACATGGAGGCAATGAGCGATAGGATGGGATTCGTCTCTCCCGGTATAGGGAGTTGATGTTGCGCTGTGTTCGATTGGCTATAACCGGAAATCCCTGGCCAGGGTTGCTGAGATTTACTGGTAAGTGTTATCAGTAGTTTCTCGAACTGTTATAGACCTCATATCGACGCGACTTATCGAGCTACTGTGGTCTGACGTTTGCCACCCCTAGGCGAGATATGCGACATATCAGACGACGAGACCTGACTGTACAGGGGTGTTACTGTTTGGATTCACAGGAGAATGTACAGGCTTGCTTGCTGATCTTCTGAGCGCTCAATACCTGGGTGGCTGTTACGTTTAGCCGACCGCTTGCAGCTTGTAGGTGTTTGATATGATCATTACCTACTGCCGGCGTATTGACGATTCTTTAGAGTCCTACACCGAGGTTTCTTGACTCAGGCAAAACGGAGTAAGAGCACATATGTGATATGTGAGGGACCGAGGATAATACGATATGAGATACCGTATTCTATTCTCGCGATATTTGATATCAGCCGGGTCATCGGATCAAGTGTTGATTCGATGAATCGGTACGGATAAATATTAGTCGGTTATATGCGATATAGCCGGATTTTCGGATCAAGTGTTGATTCGATAATTTAATGTATAATAATATATATGATATATTAAATTACATTAACTAATATTTGCTCATTAAAAGATTCTTTTTCTCACTCGGGTAATACATTGATATATATGCGATATATGTTAATTGTATTATTTTATTTGGTTACAATAAATATTATATATGTGATATATAATGTTGTAACATGATATGATAACTAATGCAATATGTTTAGTAGAGATTAAACAAGATTAGGGTTTGATTTGGGTTAATACTTTCTAGGTGATTCTAGAAGGTTTAGTTTTGTTTTGTGAAAGATATTTTGTGGTGACTCATTCTTAACCTAACCCAAACCCTAGCCTTAGTTAATTCTCTACAATGGTTTATTCAACCATGGTTGCATTATTCATCATATTTATCTTTAATTATTCATCACAAAAGGTGACTAATGATATTATTCATCATCTTCTTCCTTCTTCTTCCTTTGAACAAAAGCTTTCTAGCTTTTTGCTTTATGATGAAAATGAGTGAGAATATGAAAACAAATGAGAGAAAAAATCCTACTTCATCATTCTCATCTATCCTTGCCATTTAAATGAGGGTGTTCACTTCATATTATGAGTGTTAGCTTGTGTTAACGAAACTTCAAGGTAGATCATCTTTGTATCGAAGATCAGAAGTAAGACTGCATTTTTCTCTTCGTGGAATCTCTCGAGAGTCCGGAACACGATGATCACAGCGAAGGGACTTCAACACGGAGCTTAAGAAGTGAAGGACCGGATCTACAAAGGTTGTAATCCCTCTCACTTAGTGTTAAAGTGTTTAACATGTTAGTTTTCGCCTAAACCCTAGTTTAAAGATCTTGTTACGGGTTGTTCGGCACGGCTAATTTTTAAATCGGGCATGGTTGATGCCTCGTAGACCCTTGTGCGTGTGCCTAGCAACCCTACAGTGGTATCAGAGCCAAGCTAGAGCTTTAGGAGAAGTCTAGACGAAGTTTAAAGTCCGATCGAACCCGGAAACCTCGATGTTTACCCTTCTCTGTACATTTTTCAAAAATGTGGTTTTTTATGAATTAAAAATGCTCAGAAAAACAAGCAGGAAAAACTAAGAATTACTGTGAAGTACGGTCTACTAAGTCGCTCACGTGACCGCGGAACCGGGGCCAAACCATGGGTTTGGCGGCGGTTCCGCGGCCAAAATTTAGACTTAGTCCCTCATATTTCATATATTTATTCTTAGGTCCTTTATTGTTATTTTTTTCTGGGATTTTTTTAATTCCACTCAAGTGTTGATTTTTCTAGGGTTGTATTGGGGACTCGTTAATTCGATCGGATAATTTAACTTCGTTTAGTTTTGTCCGGGTAATTTTTAGAAACTGTTAAAAAGTTCGAACGGATATCAATAACTCACTTTTTCCCCTGTCGGGAAATTTTCAAAAGTTGGATTTTTTCTCGTGTTTGAAACTTTCGTAAAGTCATGCAAGCAACGCGGTGGACCCTCTAGAAGACAACAAACCTTAACTCGATTATGTGACCGTCTTGAACTGCCTATAAACCTTAGGGTTTGGCGCAGTACGGCGTGCCACATGTGAGGCGTTGGCTTGACCCTTCTACGGCTGGATCATTGGTACTGTGGCATGCGATGGATGTTTTTAAACTAATTTCAAGTGTTGAGATATATTGGGGAAATCTTGGGTGTTTGATTATTCGATCGGAAAGTTTAACATTGTCTATTTATCTGGATTGTGATACAATATTTGGAATCCACAAGAAGTTATGAGATAACTAATTTGAATATTATAAATATAGCACTTTAGTCTCAGATGATCGGTTGCCTCAGAATTTTGATGTGATCAAAAGTCCGTCGTAATCACGTAGTGTATGCGGATACTCACCGGATAAACCTAACAGACAGCCACGCCCCATAGCCCCGACCAAGTGAATGTAGGAGAACCCCGTTGCCGAAAGCATCTGTTCGGGTGCTCGCGGCAGCGGTGTTCCGCCTTAGTACACTTCGTCGACGGCATCCGGGGGTGCGGCCGTCTACTAAAGTTTGCGACGAGCATTCGATCAGGATGTCGGGAATCTTGTTGAATTGCCCGACTTGATATTGAAAAGTGTTTTCGATAAAGAGACTAAAATGCGGGGTTTATAATTGTTAGGCATGCGATGTCTTAGGAATTCATTTGGTTAGGCGTGCGATGTCTAAGGAGGTTGCGGATTCCAACTGTTGTAGTTTTACACTTTCTTTTCTGTGACCGTAAGCGTAGTATGTGGTGTATCGCCGGCTTCGTTTCTATACATCAACGACAATCGGGATACGCATACTTGCTTACGTTGATGATATGAGATATTATGTGTTGCTGTGATATGTTATATTGGATCGCCGCGTTTTGAATAGCCGGGAGTTTTATGTGAGATGAGAGTTTTTTTCTTTTTAATTCATGTAAAATTCATTTGTATGTAATATTCTTTTATTATGGCACTTCCGGGCTGAGGATGATGTCACCATTGTATATTATTTACTTTTCCGCATTAGGTAGACCCAAGGCGGGGAGCATAAGTAACCGGGTTCTAGGGTCCAGTGGGAGACCATCTCGAGGAGTCGAGACCGGGTCTCCTAACCCTAGAATTGACAGTGTTACTTGCTGCTCTCGTAGGGGTCTAGGGATGTGGGTTTGGCTATTCATCGCGACCGTGGAATCCGTGTTTTATATAGGCTCGTATTGAAATCACGGATGTCCTAGTATATCCAATATTTCATATATGTTCTTCTGCTGCAATATTCTGTGATTAGATCATATTACTACCTGAGACGAATGTTTATATTATATATATAAGTTATATGTTATATTGCAGATTTCGTTTCAAATGTGATGCTTGTGAAGCATAATAAAAAGGGACTTCATTAATGAGATTAATGAAATAAAAGAAACCTAAGATGTTGTAGAAACTTGTTTAAAAACTGGTAGCTCTAGTTCATGCTTTGCATAGCGGTGTTCCTTGTAGAACATCCAGCACCTTATTCGATAAGGAAAGAGCCGAGATCCCTTCACCGGGAGTGACCTCTTTAGTGAAACTAGCAGATGCTACAAACTCGGTTTGTCTTTTGATTGCTTCTATAGTTCTTGCTTTGCAAAGTGATATTTATGAAATATCCTGCACCTTATTCGATGAGGAAAGAGCCGACGATCCCTTCACCGGGAGTGACCTCTTTAGAGAAACTAGAAAAGCCTAAAAAACACTCCATTTAAAATCACTCGATTCTACAACGATATCAAGTTCATTATGCAAAAGGTTTTCTTAAAAACCTGTCATAGCCCTCCGTCATTTCAGATAAGTACTTCTTAGTATTCGTGCTGCGTTTGTTGACCTTAGCCAAGGCGTAGTGTGCGGTAGCTAATTAGTACTTATCTGTATAAGCATATGATGCGATTGAGTTAGGGTAGTCGTACGACTTTGTTGACCTTAGCCAAGGGTCGTGCGGATGGGTTTAATTCAATCGGGAAATGACGGGTTGAACTTGGCTAGCACTTATGATTTGTTGACCTTAGCCAAGGTCATAAGTTGCTAGGGGCAAAATATTATTGGGAATTTCAAGTGTTGAAATTTGCAATGAGATTGCATGCCTTCTATGAGATAGTTGGATCCCGATACCCGCTACGAGTAAGAGTTACTCCTGGGAGAGTTTTATACATTACAATTAGCCGATCAAGTAGGTGTCTAGAAAGGTGTTAACGGGGTTACACCTCTGAGAAAACGAGGTTTACTTTAATTAGGTTCGTGCAAAAGCACGGGGGACCTCCCTCAAAGTACCGACACTGGCCTAGCTGAAAGATTGGTGAACTTGTAGCGTGTAATTAATCTCGGCTAGTCTTTCCTTTTAGGGTTTGAAGGAAGATTTGACTAAAACAGTGGGAGACATCCTGATTAGATATATTAGATAACCAATCTAATCTTGCAAGAGCATACGCTGAGTGTTTTCTTTTCTCTCTCTCCAGGTAGCGACCATATCACGCCTTAATCAAGATAATAAAATGGATAAATTGACCGAACCCGCTTGTTATACTGAGCTGGGGAACGTTGGTCCCGCTCCAACTTATAATTGTTATAAGACAGAGCAGGAAATTGGGGAATACCAGATTTCTCATGCCTCCCAAACGAAGAAAGAGCATGTTGATGCATCATCTTCGGGTGTGTTCATTACAGGGAACTGTTTCTCAGTATCCTTTACGTCCTGGGTATGAGATACCGAATCAGGATCCCGCATATGTAATCTGTTACATGGACAACTGATAGGTAGAGAACTGAGAACGGGTGATAAGTTTCATGAGACAGAAAACGGTGCAAGTGTTGCAGCCAAGTCTGTTGGTCACTATCACCCTGTATTACCAGAATACATTGATTCTGAACAAATGTTATTAGATACCGAACCTGATATACAAAATCATATCAGTCTCTTTATTAGTAAAGAAGGATATAATTTTGTATTGTTGAATAATGTTTTGAACATTTCCTATATCAAGAGTTGATCGGTTCAGGCACGCTATCTAAAAGCATTGACGTTCTAAATCAAACTACAGTTCTTAGTATACAGAACACACACGAGAGGAAGAGTTCAGAAATGAACGAATCCTTCTTGAGGCATTGTAGACTAGGTCATATCAATGCGACCCGACTAGCTAAGTTACATTTAGATGCATATTTAAATCTGTTTGAATTTACATCTTGTGAAACTTGTCGGTCATGTCACAAAGATAAGATGACCATAGCTCTGTTTATTGGAAACAGAGAAAGAGTTAGTGAACTCTTGGGATTGATACATGCTGATGTATGAAAGTCTCCTGTCTACACATGCCAAGACCGGTTCTTTGTACTTCATTACATTCTCTGATGATCTCTCAAGATTCAGACATATGTTCCTGTTGAAACACAAGTCCGAACCTTTTGAGATATTCACAGAATGTAAGTTAGAAGTAGAGAACCAAAATACGGGTATAAGTATTATTTCCTTTGATGAGATCAAGGAGGAGAATACTTGAGCATGGAATTCCTGGACAATTCTAAAGGAGAATGAGATTCTCTCTCAGCATTACTCCTCCGTATACACCACATCACGTCAGTCTATCGGGACGGAGCAATAGCACCCTATGTGATATGGTGTACTCTATGATGAGTACTACTGAGTTTCCTATTTCCTTGTGGGTGTTATGCGCTTGAGAAGCTGCATACCTATTGAATAGGGTTCAAATCAAATCAGTTGCCTACCACTTCTTATGTGATATGGAATGGGAAGCGCCCATATCTTAAGTATGTTAAGATTTGGGGTTGTCCAGCCTATGTCTGAAAAGCAAAATCCGGACAAGCTCGAGGTAAAGTCAGATCTGTGGAAGTTTGTTGGATATCCCAAGCATTCGCAAGGGAATATCTTCGACCAAACCGAGAAACAAAAGTGTTTTATTTCTCAACATGCTACCTTTGTAAAAGGGAATTTCTTGTGGAAAAATTAGTGGTTATGAGGTAGAACCGGAAAGAGTTCCAGCTATACAAACTACAGCAGATGATTTGGTAGAACCGAAGGATTCAGTAGTAACCAACGAACCTCAGCCTCTCCGCCGATCTAGTAGGGTTCCTCACCCACGAGAGAGATTCTTCGGTTTCTCTATGACAGTGGGAGCGAGGATTGCATCATGAGATGATGACCCAACTAGTTTCGAGCAGGCCATCGGGAGTGAGACTCTGTAAGAATGGCTGGATGCTTAGCGATCTGAGATGGAATCCTTATACACCAACAAAGTATGGACTTTGGTTGTTTTATCTGAAGGGTTAAATCCCCATCAGGAGCAAGTATATCTTGAGAAGATTACTTGCTGTACATGGAAAAGTTGAGACTTTCAAAGCTATGCTAAGTCCATCCAAATCCTGCTTGCCACGGCTACATACCATGACTGCTTTTCTAAATGATGTTTTAGAAAAGATCGTCTATAAGTACACAGCCAGAGGGCTTCGTAGACAGTGGGAGCAGCGGAAACGTGTGCAAGTTGCTTTATATGATAAAGCAAACATCGCGGAGTTGAAACATCTGTTTTGATGTGGTAGTCAAAGAGTTTGACTTCATCAAAATGGTAGATGGACCTTGTATATACAAAAAGGTAGTAAGGAATATGGTGGTGATCCTCGCAGAGTACGTGGATGACATACACTTGATAGGGAAGGAGTTTCCTATGCTACGCTCGGTCAATCTCCGCTTATCACAAGGATTCTCCATGTAGGATCAAAGCGATACCTCCTAAATCCTGGGTTTCGGATCTATGAGATAGATCTAATTGGGTGTTAGGATACTCACTAGTTGTAGTGAGATGGTATCAATCGATCCCAGGGAGAATCACTGGAAAGGTTCCAGGATGATAAGGACGACTGAATGTCAGTCACAGGCAATGTCTTTACCCTCAGTGGAGGGACGGTATGTTGGAAGAGTTCCAAGCTAGATACCGTGACTTACTAGACGATTAAAGGCAAAATACATCGTTACCAAGGATGCTATCAAAGAGGCGGTCTGGATATATAAGTTCATGAGATGAACTTTATTCCAACCATTGTGTGACAATGGAGTTGTGGCTTTAGCCAAGGAACTACCGTTCCATCAGAAATCCAGATATAATTCTTAGGCAGTATCACCTGATCATGGAGATAGCTGATCTCCATGGAGATCGAGGTTAGGAGAGTAGACACAGAGAACAACAGCGCGGATCCACTCACAAAGGCCTTTTTCCAAGTAGAGACTTTTATGGGATGGTTGAGTATGAGATACTTCGACCACAGCAAATTGTTGGGTATGCGATACCACAACAGATGGCCCTAGTGCAAGTAGGAGATTGTTAGTTATATGTATGCCCTAGAGGCATTACTGTACATACGATGTATATTGTAATGGATGCTTGGACGTATATAGGGAGAACTTTCTTGCTCGACATGATAGTATGCTATCTGGTTGTACTTTATCTTAACATATACTCTGATTGTCTCTATGTTACATGTTGATAAAGCCTTTAGGATATTTACTCGACTACTGGGACTATGATGAGATCATACTAGTGGGGCCACGGTAGTCGACGAGTACATCCTATAACTTGTAGGGTTACTAGGCACACTGACGAGGCTCTACAAGGCATCGACCATGCCAAAATAAAATTTTTATGTGCCGAATAACACTAAGCAAGATCGTTAACTAGAGTTTAGGCGAATCATTTAGCAAGTAAACAACTTTACTCTAAAGGGAATACGAAATACAACCTTTGTAGATCGGTCCTTCACTTCTAAAGCTCCTTGATGAAGTCCCTTCGCTACGATCAAGCTTCTCCCGGACTCTTGCATGGCTTCACGACGCGAAGGAAGCGACCTTGCTTGAAATCTCCGAGGCCGAAGATGATCTACGTCGAGGGAATTTCGACTCAAGCTCCTACTTTACTAACTAGAGAAATAGTGAAGTAAACACCCTAAACTAAAGTGCTAGTCTAGTAGAGGATGGAGAAATAGGAAGTGGGTTCTCTTTAGAATTTTGTTTCTCACACACTTTCTCACTTTGGATCAAACCCTAGTTTTCTTTCTCCTTTTCACAATGAAGAAGATGAACAAAAGAAAGAGGAAAGGATAATGATCAAGTGAGTTTGCTAACCATGGTGAGAGAGAGTATCATATACTAACCCTTGTAGAGACTTTACCATAACTAAGTGTAAATGGTTAGGTTAAATAAAGATCTAAGGTAAAACAAAACAAGTGGACTTTTTCAAAGCAACCACAAGCTTCTACAAGCTTCATGCTTATGAAAGAAATTCCACTAATTTGTAATTACCTTAAATAAATGTAAACCACCATTTAAAAATAGAATGGTGTGTCTTGTACACCCATGTTTAGTGTATCATCAACCATGAAACAAAACAAAACACTTTTAATATATATATATCATATATATATATTCAAGTGTGCAAGTGTGAGAAAAACCCTAAAGTGAATAAGTGTTAGCAAATGTAAATTAGTATATCTAATATACAATTATACACTTAATTATTAAATCAACACTTGACTTAATAATCCGGTCATATCTCATATAACCGGCTAACATCCAACGTATCGACTTATCGAATCAACGCTTGATTCGATAACCCGGTCATATCATATATGACCGACCGATACAAAAAGTCGTGAGAATAGAATACGGTATCACATACACGCATTTATTCTCGGACTCGCACATATCACATACGTGCTCCTATTTCGTTTCTCCTGAGCCAGTAAAACCTCTGTGTACGACTCTAAAGACACGTCAATACGCCGGCAGTACGTGATGATCACATCACGCACCCACAAGCCGTCAGCGGTACTATCTGGACATAACGGCTACCCGGGTATTGAGCGATCAGAAGATCAGCAAGCAAGCCCGCTCAAACTCCTGTAAAAGCCTGCCTGTAACACTTCCCGTACAGTCCAGTCTCCTCGTCTGATATGTCGAATATCTAGTCTAGGGGTGGTAAACGTCAGAACCCAATAACCGATAAGTCGTGCCGATGTGAGGCTCATAACGGGTCGAGAAACTACTGGTAACACTTACCAGTAAATCTCTAATCAGCCCTGGCCAGGGACTTCCCTGTCACGGCCAATCGAGCACTGCGCAACATCAACCCCCAATACCGGGAGAGACGAAACCCCTCCTATCGCTCATTGCCTCCATGTGACTCAGGACTGTACCCAAAAACCACCGTTTTGGACGCCCTCATGGACGTGGTAAGGTGGGAATCAAAGCACAGTGGGAATCACACAAGGCTCTATGACGATCTCGGGTCTACAGACTAACCTGCATAAGTGTCACCAGAGAACAGTCATCTGACGTGAGGTATAATACCATCTGGGAGTTCTCGTCGAGTCCGTCCAGTGTACCCAGTCTCCACTGAGCACCCGTATACCATCTCTGATGTCAAACACCAATGGATATGGGATCATCCATCGCCCATCTCATGGGTCGAGAAGCGTATACGCTAGTCTACTCTGGTATATCGATGCCCCGTCTCGATACACCCACGACTAGGGACCTTGAAGGATGTACTTATGGACTACCATGTCCCCACTAGTATGATCTGCATCATAGTCCAGATAGTCAAGTACACATCCTAAGGACTTTACCAACATGTAAAAATAAGACAGTATAAAGAGACATGTATACATGTTAAAGTAAAGAGCAACCAGATTGCATACTATCATGACGAGCAAGAAAGTCCTCTCTATATATGTCCAAGCATCCAATATAATATACATCATCTGTACAATACTGGCCTCTAGGGCATACATACAACTAACAATCTCCCACTTGCACTAGGGCCAGCTGCTGTAGTATCGCATACCGAGCATCCCGAAGAGTCTCTCAAACTGTATCTGGGGAATAGCCTTCGTGAGTGGATCCGCTGTGTTATTCTTCGTGTCAACCCTCCTGACCTCGATCTCCCGGTGATCAACTATCTCCCGGATCAGGTGATACCGCCTCAAAATATGTCTGGATCGCTGATGGGACCTGGGTTCCTTGGCCAAAGCCACCGCTCCATTGTTATCGCAATACAATGGTATTGGATGCTCAATGGATGGAACCACTCCAAGTTCAGTAATGAACTTCTTGATCCAGACAGCCTCTTTGGCAGCATCGTTGGCAGCGATGTATTCAGCCTCCATCGTCGAGTCTGCCACGGTTTCCTGCTTGGAACTCTTTCAGCTAACCGCCCCTCCGTAAAGGGTAAAGACAAATCCCGACTGCGACTTAGAGTCGTCCTTATCACTCTGGAAGCTCAAATCGGTAAAGGACTCCACTTGGAGTTCTCCGTTACCATACACCAAGAGCATCTCTTTAGTCCTTCGCAAGTACTTGAGAATGCTCTTCACAGCTATCCAGTGACTCTCTCCAGGATCAGCTTGATACCTGCTCACTACACTTAGTGAGTATGCTACATCGGGTCTGGTACATAGCATCGCGTACATGATAGAGCGTATAGCCGAAGCATAGGGTATCCCTTGCATGCGAGTTCTCTCCAAATAAGTCTTGGGAGACATCTCTTTGGAGAGAGTGAGCCCTGAGATCGTGGGTAAAAACCCACGTTTGGACTCTTCCATACTAAACCTCTTTAGTATGGTGTCAATGTACCTGGATTGGGACAATCCTAATATCCTTTTAGATCTATCTCTATAGATCCTAATTCCCAATATGCAGGAGGCATCACCAAGATCTTTCATTGAGAATCTTTATGATAAGAAGAGCTTCACCGATTGCAGCATAGGAATGCCATTTCCTATCAAGAGTATGTCATCCACGTACAATACGAGGAAGACAACCTTACTCTCTGCCACCTTCTTGTAGATACAAGGTTCATCTACGTTTTTGACGAAATCAAACTCTTTGATAACGATGTCAAAGCAGATGTTCCAACTCCGCGATGCTTGCTTCAATCCATAAATGGATTTAAGCAGCTTGCACACCTTCCCGCTGCTCCCACTATCTATGAAGCCCTCTGGCTGAGTCATGTACACGCACTCTTCTAAATCACCGTTTAGAAAGGCGGTCTTAACATCCATTTGCCAGATTTTGTAGTCATGATATGCAGCGATGGAAAGCATGATCCAGATGGATTTAAGCATAGCCACTGGAGAAAAGGTTTCTTCATAGTCCACACCTGGTCTTTGACGAAAACCTTTTGCAACAAGTCTATCTTTGAAAGTCTCCACTTTCCCATCTACACCAAGTTTTTTCTTGAAGATCCACTTGCTCCCAATGGGTTTTACCCTTCAGGAGCAACTTCCAAAGTCCATACTTTGTTGGTGTACATGGATTCCATCTCGGACCGCATTGCATCCAGCCATTTCACTGAGTCCCCACTCGTGATGGCCTGCTCGAAGCTAGTTGGGTCATCATCAACCATGATGCAATCCTCGCTCCCACCATCAATGAGAAAACCGCAGTATCTCTCAGGTGGGTGAGGAACCCTACTAGATCGGCGGAGTGGCTGGGGTTCGTTGGGAACTACTGAATCCTCCGGTTCCACTAAATCTTCAGTTGCAGTTTGTGTATCTGGAACCTCTTCCAGCTCTACCACTTTGCCACTAATTTTTTTTGCAAGAAATTCCTTTTCCAAAAAGGTAGCATATTAAGAAACAAACACTTTTTGTTCTTCAGCATGGTAGAAAAAATATCCTTGGGAATTCTTAGGATATCCCACAAACTTGCAAAGAATTGACCGTGCCTCGAGTTTGTCTGGATTTTGCCTTTTGACATAGGCCGGACAACCCCATATCTTAACTCGTTTAAAATATGGTCTCTTCCCACTCCATATCTCATATGGTGTGGTAGGTACAGATTTAGACGGAACTTGATTCAATAGGTATGCTGCTGTCCTAAGCGCATAACCCCAGAAGGAAATAAGTAACTCAGCTGTACTCATCTTGGAGCGCACCATATCTAATAGGGTGCGATTCCTCCGTTCCGATACACCGTTGTGTTGTGGTGTATTTGGAGGAGTTAGCTGAGAGAAAATCCCATTCTCTTTTAGGAAGTCCAGGAATTCATTGCTCAAGTATTCACCTCTTCGATCAGATCATAGGATTTTAATACTTTTTCCGGTTTGGTTCTCGACTTCTTGTTTATATTCTCTAAATTTCTCAAAAGCTTCTGATTTGTGTTTCATCAAGAACACATATCCGAATCTAGAGAGATCGTCAATGAATGTAATGAAGTATGAAGAACCATCCCTAGCATGTGTAGACATGGGACCGCATACATCACTATGTATCAGTCCCAAGAGTTTGGCAACTCTTTCTCCGTTTCCCGTAAACGGAGTTTTGGTCATCTTGCCTTTGAGACATGACTGGCAAGTGTCATAAGATGAAAATTCGAACGGTTTCAAGTATCCATCCTTATGCAACTTAGCTAGCCGTGTCGCATTTATATGACCGAGTCTACAATGCCACAAGAAGGATTCGTTCAGTTCTGAACTCTTCCTCTTGTATGTGTTTTTTATGCTCAGAACTGTTGATTGATTTAGAACATAAATGCCATTGCACATCGTGCCTGATCCGACCAACTTTTGGTTTAGGAAAATGTTCATTACATTATCCTGTAATACAAAATTATATCCCTCTTTGCTCAACAAAGAGACCGATATAATGTTGCATATCAGGTTCGGCATGTAATAGCATTCGTTCAGAATCAATGTATTACCAGTTGGCAATACAAGGTGATATTCCCCGACGGTTTTAGTTGCAACAATTGCACCATTTCCAACCCTTATGTCTTTATCACCTTCTCCAAGTTCTCTACCTTTCCTAAGCCCATGTAACTGATTACATATATGGAATCCTGACCCGGTATCTAATACCCAGGACGTAGAGGAAATGGGGAAACAGTTCTCTGTAACGAACACACCCGAAGAAAATGCATCAACATGTACTTTCTTCATTCGGGTGGCATGAGAATCCTGGTATTCCCTTATATCCTGTTCAATCTTATAACTCTTATAAGAAAGAACGGAACCAATGTTCCCCGGCACTGTATAACATGCGGGTTCGGTCAATACATCCATATTATTATCTTTATTAAGGCATGATATGGTCGCTACCTGGAGAGAGAGAGAAGAAAAACACTTTAGCGTATGCTCTTGCAAGATCAGATTGGTTATTATCTTATCTAATCAGGATGGCTCCCACTGTTTTTATCAAATCTTCCTTCAAACCCTAAAAGGAAAGACTAGCCCGGATTAATTACACCCTACAACTTCGCCAATCTTTCAGCCAGGCTAGTGTCGGTACTTTGAGGGAGGTTCCCCGTGCTTTCGCACGGACCTAATTAAAGTAAACCTCGTTTTCCCAGAGGCGTAACCCCGTTGACACCTTTCTAGACACCTACTTGATCGGCTAATTGTCCTGTGTAAAACTCTCCCGGGAGTAACAATTACTCGCAGTGGGTATCGGGATCCAACTATCTCATAGAAGGTATGCAATCTCATTGCAAATCTCAACACTTGAAATTCCTGATAATATTTTTCCCCTAGCAATTTATGACCTTAACATAGTCAACAAATCATAATTGCTAGTCAAGTTCAACCCGTCATTTCCCGATTGAATTAAACCCACATGCACGACCCTTAACATAGTCAACAAAGTCGTACAACTACCCTAATCCAATCACATCTCATGTTTTAGTAGATAAGCACTAATTAGCGACCGCACACTACGCCTTAACATAGTCAACAAACGTAACACGAATACTAACTAGTCTTTATCTAAAATGACGGAGGGCTACACAGGTTTTTCATAAAACCATGAGCGTAATGAACTTGATATCGTCGTAGAATCATATGAAATTTTGAAATGGAGTGTTTTTTAGACTTTCATTAGTTTTGCTAAAGAGGTCACTCCCGGTGAATGGATCTCGGCTCTTTCCTCATCGAATAAGGTGCAGGCCATATCATATATATCACTGTGCAAAGCAAAACTCTAAAAAGCAATCAAAAGACAAACCGAGTTTTGTAGCATCTGCCAGTTTCGCTAAAGAGGTCACTCCCGGTGAAGGGATCTCGGCTCTTTCCTCATCGAATAAGGTGCAGGGTATATCATATATACCGCTATGCAAAGCAAAACTGTAGCTACCTTTTTATTTGAAAATTTGATTCTACAACATCTTTTAGGTTTCTTTTCTTTCATTAATCACATTAATGAAGTCCCATCATTTAAGTCAGCTAAACATCACAGATAAATACGACGTACACTTATGCCATCCACATTCGCCTTGATGTCCCCTCGTGCACCGTTAGGTTAGGTAACTAACGGCAGAGCAGGGCATGGCTAGCGCGGGTGTAAAACATAAGTAACGTCTATATAATATATCATATATACTCTATATAGTATTTATCACAGAACATCACATGATCACATCACAGATTTCGCAGCAGAAGAAACATATGAAATATTGGATATACTAGGACGTCCGTGTTTTATTTTGAGCCTCTATAAAACACGGATTCCACGGTCGCGATGAATAGCCAAACCCACACCCCTAGACCCCTACGAGAGCGGCAAGCAACCCTACCAATTCTAGAGTTAGGAGACCCGGATTCGACTCCTCGAGTTGGTCTCCCACTGGACTCCAGAACCCGGTTACTTGTGCTCTCCTCCTTGGGTCTATCCTAGTGCGGAAAAGTAAATAATATACAAATGGTGACATCGACCTCAACCCGGAAGTGCCCCAATAAAAGAATATTACATACATTTAAATTTACATGAAAGAAAATAAAACTCTCATCTAACATAAAAAAACCCCGGCTATTCAAAACGCGACGATCCAATATAACATATCCAGCAACACATAACATCACTTGTCATCAACGTAACTAAATATGCGCATCCCAATTGTCGTTGACATATAGCAACGAAACCGGCGATATCACATATTACACTTATGGTCGCAGAAAAGAAAGTGTAAAACTACAACAGTTGGAATCCGCAAATTCTTTAGACATCGCATGCCTAACCAATTATTAACCCCGCATTTTAGTCTCATTATCAAAAACTCTTTTCAATATCAAGTCGGGCAATTCAACAAGATTCCCGAAATTTTGATCGAAAGCTCGTCGCAAACTTTAGTAGACAGCCGCACTCCCGATACCGTCGACGATGTGCACCAAGGTGGAACACCGCTGCCGCGAGCGCCCGAACGGATGCTGTTGGCGACGGGGTTCTCCTACAGTCACTTGGTCGGGGCTATGTGGCGTGGCTGTCTATTAAGTTTATCCGACGAGTATTCACGTATGCTACGTGATTGCGACGGACTTTTGATCACATCAAAATTCCGTGGCAACCGATCAAGTGAGACTAAACTGCTATGTTTATAACATCTAAATTTGTTATCTCATAACTACTTGTGGATTCCAAATATTGTATTACATTCCAGATAAATAGAAAATGTTAAACTTTTCGATCGAACAACCAAACACCCAAGTTTTCCCGAAACAGCTCAACACATGAAATAAGTTTAAAAACATTCACTTCATGCCTCAGTACCAACGGTCCAGCCGTAGAAGGGTCAAGCCAACGCCTCACATGTGGCACGCCGTATTACCCCAAACCCTAAGGTTCAAAGGGCAGTTCAAGACGGTCACATAATCGAGTTAAGGTTTTTTGTCTTCTAGAGGGTCCATCGCGTTACTTGCACTACTTCGAACGTTCTTAAACTACGGAAAGATCCAACACTTGGAAATTTCCTGACAGGGGAAAAAGTGGTTATTTATATCCGGTCAAACTTTTTAACATGTTCTAAAATACCCGGAAAAAATACAGACGAAGTTAAACTTCCCGATCGAAACACCGAGTCCCCAATACAACCCAGAAAACTCAACTCTTGAGTAAAGATTAAAATTACCCATAAAACACAGGAGTCAAATAGAAACATTACTGTGCAAAGCTTGGTCAACGAAGCAACAGTATGGCCGCGGAACCGCCGCGCCACGTGGGGTAAAGCAGCGGTTCCGCGGCTCATTGATGGATTTAGGACCACGTTTTGCACAGTAATTCTTATAAAATCCTGCTGAATTTTTTGAGTATTTTTTATTCAGAAAAATCAACAAATTCAAAAAATGTACAAAGAAGGGTTCCGTTTAGGGTTTCGGGGTTCGATCGGACTTCTAACATCGTCTACACTTTGCCTAAGGCTCTAGCTAGGCTCTGATACCCCTGTAGGGTTACAAGGCACACTGACGAGGCTCTACAAGGCATCGACCATGCCAAAATAAAATTTTTATGTGCCGAATAACACTAAGCAAGATCGTTAACTAGAGTTTAGGCGAATCATTTAGCAAGTAAACAACTTTACTCTAAAGGGAATACGAAATACAACCTTTGTAGATCGGTCCTTCACTTTTAAAGCTCCTTGATGAAGTCCCTTCGCTGTGATCAAGCTTCTCAGTCCCTTCGCTGTGATCAAGCTTCTCTCGGATTCTTGCATGGCTTCACGACGCGAAGGAAGCGACCTTGCTTGAAATCTCCGAGGCCGAAGATGATCTACGTCGAGGGAATTCCGACTCAAGCTCCTACTTCACTAACTAGAGAAATAGTGAAGTAAACACCCTAAACTAAAGTGCTAGTCTAGTAGAGGATGGAGAAATAGGAAGTGGGTTCTCTTTAGAATTTTGTTTCTCACACTCCTTCTCACTTTGGGTCAAACCCTAGTTTTCTTTCTCCTTTTCACAATGAAGAAGATGAACAAAAGAAAGAGGAAAGGATAATGATCAAGTGAGTTTGCTAACCATGGTGAGAGAGTATCATATACTAACCCTTATAGAGACTTTACCATAGGTAAGTGTAAATGATTAGGTTAAACAAAGATCTAAGGTAAAACAAAACAAGTGGACTTTTTCAAAGCAACCACAAGCTTCTACAAGCTTCATGCTTATGAAAGAAATTCCACTAATTTGTAATTACCTTAAATAAATGTAAACCACCATTTAAAAATAGAATGGTGTGTGTCTTGTACACCCATGTTTAGTGTATCATCAACCATGATACAAAACAAAACACTTTTAATATATATATCATATATATATATTCAAGTGTGCAAGTGTGAGAAAACCCTAAAGTGAATAAGTGTTAGCAAATGTAAATTAATATATCTAATATACAATTATACACATAATTATTAAATCAACACTTGACTTAATAATCCGGTCATATCTCATATAACCGGTTAACATCCATCGTATCGACTTATCGAATCAACGCTTGATTCGATAACCCGGTCATATCATATATGACCGACCGATACAAAAAGTTGCGAGAATAGAATACGGTATCACATACACGCATTTATTCTCGGTCTCGCACATATCACATACGTGCTCCTATTTCGTTTCGCCTGAGCCAGTAAAACCTCTGTGTAGGACTCTAAAGACACGTCAATACGCCGGCAGTAGGTGATGATCACATCACGCACCCACAAGCCGTCAGCGGTACTAGCTGGACATAACGGCTACCCGGGTATTGAGCGATCAGAAGATCATCAAGCAAGCCCGCTCCAACTCCTGTAAAAGCCTGCCGGTAACACTTCCCGTACAGTCTGGTCTCCTCGTCTGATATGTCGCATATCAAGTCTAGGGGTGGTAAACGTCAGACCCTAATAACCGATAAGTCGTGCCGATGTGAGGCTCATAACGGGTCGAGAAACTACTGGTAACACTTACCAGTAAATCTCTAATCATCCCTGGCCAGGGACTTCCCTGTCACGGCCAATCGAGCACTGCGCAACATCAACCCCCAATACCGGGAGAGACGAAACCCCTCCTATCGCTCATTGCCTCCATGTGACTCGGGACTGTACCCAAAAACCACCGTTTTGCATGCCCTCATGGACGTGGTAAGGTGGGAATCAAAGCACAGTGGGAATCACACAAGACTCTATGACGATCTCGGGTCTACAGACTAACCTGCACAAGTGTCACCCGAGAACTGCCATCTGACGTGAGGTATAATACCATCTGGGAGTTCTCAGCGAGTCCGTCCAGTGTACCCAGTCTCCACTGAGCACCCGTATACCATCTCTGATGTCAAACACCAATGGATATGGGATCATCCATCGCCCATCTCATGGGTCGAGAAGCGTATACGCTTGTCTACTCTGGTATATCGATGCCCCGTCTCGATACACCCATGACTAGGGACCTTGAAGGATGTACTTATGGACTACCATGTCCCCACTAGTATGATCCGCATCATAGTCCAGGTAGTCAAGTACACATCCTAAGGGCTTTACCAACATGTAACAATAAGACAGTATAAAGAGACATGTATAGATGTTAAAGTAAAGAGCCACCAGATAGCATACTATCATGACGAGCAAGAAAGTCCTCTCTATATATGTCCAAGCATCCAATATAATATACATCATCTGTACAATACTGGCCTCTAGGGCATACATACAACTAACATAACTGTTCCTAGTCGAGGGTGTATCAAGACAGGGCATCGATGCACCAAAGTAGACAAGCGTATATGCATCTTGACCCATATGATGGGCGATGGATGATCCCATATCCATCGGTGTTTTGTTAGTGTATATATCCTAAAGGCCATTACTGTATCATACTAGTTTGTATAATACTTAATGGAAGCTTGGGATATTCACCTTGTATAGACAATCTTGCTCAATATAGTAGTATGCTACTTGGTTTGTTTCTACTTCAATGTGTACTTGTGTTTATTTTAGTATATCACCTATACACATTAGTGGGGCCCTTAGGATCTTTGCTTGATTACCGGCGTTGTGATGGCAGTCACACTAGTGGGGGATAGGTAATCTATAAGCACATCCTTATGCAGGTCCCTAGTCGCAGGACTATCGAGACAGGGCATCGATACTCCGGAGCAGACTAGCGTATGCGCTTCTCATCCCAGTGTGGGAGACGGTCTGTCCCACAGCTGTCAGTACGTCGTACTTGAGATAGTATGCGGGTGCTCATTGGGTTACGAGTACACTGGACAGGACTCGTCGGGAACTGTTGGTTTGTACTATATCTATCGTCAGTTATCAGTTCCCAGGTGACATGAGTACAGCTTAGTCCACTGACTTGACACTGTCACTTCGCCTCGAGTGTGTTCCCACTGTACTTAGATTACTACCCTACCACGGCTCTAAGGAGTCATGCAAACAGGTAGTAGTTGGGTGCAGTCCCGAAGCACTTGGAGGCAGTGACGGTTAGACAGGATTCGTCTCTCCCGGTATTGGGGGTTGACATCGCGCTGTGTCTAGGAGAGCCATTACACGAGTAGTCCCTAGCCAGGGCAAGCGAGATATACTGGTAGGTTTCAAGTGTTATCTCAGGGTGTTCTGGGCTTCACTCCGACACGACTTGTACCGCTATTAGGGGACTGACGTTTACCACCCCCTAGGCCCGCCATGCGATGTATCAGAAGAACAGACCAGACTGTATACAGATTGTCACATTCAGGCTCAGTAGGAGTTCAGATGGGTTCCACCTCGTCAGTCTTCTTATCGGCATCTACCTGGGGACCGTTACGCACAGCAAGTGCCGCTTGCGGTCTGTGGTTAAACCCACTGCCAGTGTAGTGTCGAGTCTTTAGAGTCCCACACAGAAAGCTATTCGCCTTTAGGCAAAAGAGTAGAAGTCACATGGTTTTGCGACAGGTCGCATGGTTTTGCGACAGGGTTCGGTCACATCTGTGTACTGGTGCACGTTTGGTGTCCGGACAGTTAACACTATCGGGCTTTGGTTTAAGTCAGATCCTAGTGTACGTTTTGGGATTAGTTTTATCTCGTTTGTATTCGTGTTCCTCGGAACGCGGATGCGGGTGTGTATGCACAGTTGACAGAGAGACAGAGGCAGCGGATTCTCATTGGGGTTGTTGACTGTTGACTATTGACTTTTGACTAAACCCTAATGAGAATAAGATATATGATTAACAATAATATTAATTAAGTATTATAGTGACATGGTTGTCGAGGGGTTGACTTTGTTGACTTTGTTGACCGGTTCACTAGGTTGGACTAGTTGACCATCATCATGACAATGGCTATCATTCCATGGCAAAGACTTTTGCTTGCTTGTTTATTTATGCAAAATGAGTGCATGAAATGATATAGCCATTTTGACTTAAACTATCACACAATACTTGATTACTATTTTTGTTATGATGGTTTTGGATTATGAGTGGTTGGATGGCAAAAGACTCTCTCATTCTCTCATTTCATTTCTCTCTCTTGCCATCACTTGCTCAAGCTCTCCCTCTTCCTCTTGCTCTCTCTAGCTCAAGGCAAACCATTCTCATGTGTTGAGACTCATTGCCTTAGAGATAAAAAGACACCAAAACAATCCTCTACTCATTCTAGTTCATAAGGCCCAGCAAGCTAAGTGTTCTAGTTTCTTCAAAGTTCGAAGAAGAAACCAAAGGTAGAAGCTTTCGGGTGGATCCATCTTCGGCGCAAGGAGACGACGAGGTGTGGCCGATTCGTACACCAGGAGGAGTTGAAGATGAAGGAGTTCAAGAAAGGTATAGCCCCCCTAACCGAGTGGGTAAAACTCAAGTTAGGTTGTTAGTTAGTTGTTTAACAAAGATCCGTATCTGTAGTCCATGTTACCACCCTCTTGAAAATCATTTTTCACCACTTCCGTAACCCCGTAAGTACCGGAGAAGGGTAGCATGGAAGTACAGTGATATCAGAGACTGGTTAAACACTATCTAACATTTTAGCAAAGTAACTAGAAATTCGATCGGAGAAAAAGTCACGAAAAACACCCGGAAAATCAAGTTTTTGTTGATTCTGTATTCTGTTCAAAAAATGATAAATCATACTCCAAAAATCGACTCAGGCTTTTTAAAAGACACTCAAGAAATTTGGTCCAGATAACCGTTCAATGCGCCGCGGAACCGCGGCGGGAGCATGCTCCTGCCGCGGATCCGCGGCTGAGCTGAGTCGGTCGTGGCTCAAATTTCTTGCAGTGTGTTTCTGGGGGTATTTTGGGATTTTTACAATATGTCTTTTCTGCCCAGATTTTCCAGAAAGAAAAATTAGTTTTTGGGGCTTGAAAATCCGTATTTTGATCGAACCTCTAAAGACTTAAGCTGACGGGTATGTATCTGTGATGTGTTATATGTATTGAACGTCCGCTAATCGCTATACGTCGATTAGTGGGGGTTATACATATCTGTGATCTGTAATGGTTATAGTATGTGTATATGAATTCATTGGATTGTCGCGGATGAATAGCCGGGGGATTGTGAGATGAGAGTTTTCTTTTATCTTTCAATTCATGTAATATGTAAATTGATGTAATATTATTTTTGGCCGCACAACCGGGTCGGGGTTGTAGCCGTCATTGTATAATTTCTTTTTACTATTTTTGCTCCTGGGATAGACCCAAGGTGGGGTTCACAAACTACCAGGTATCTCGAAGTGCCGAGTGGCCTACTCATGTCGTTGAGGGAGGTTGCTCCACTTCGGATATTTGGCGGGTAGTTTTCCGCACCCGTAAGGGTCTAGGGTGGGGTTTTGGTTATTCATCGCGACCGTGTAATCCGCTTTTCGTTACAGGCTCATACGAATTGTGGATTCCTAGTATATCCAATGTATTCATCTGTGATCTGAAATGCCTATCATTGCAATATATCTGTGTATGATATTATTTAGGCGTTGCTTATGTTTTGCATTCGCGTTAGTCCAGCCCCCGCTCTGTCGTTAGTTAAGTAACCTAACGGGTAATGACGAGGCCCCGTGGCGAAGCGGATGGCATAAGCGTACGTCATATTTTGGTTGTTTTCTGCAATGGTAGGATTAAATGATGGAACACATTGGAATTAATGCAAGAAAAATAAACCAAGTAAAAAGTCGTTGGAACACTTTCAAAAACCACTCGGTTTCTTTTCAAAAATAACTTTTAAAACGCGGAGCTTAAGCCACTCCTTTTAAAAGCTATCTCGTTCCTTCGATTATATCAAGTTCACTACGTTCACGGTTTCGCCAAAACCATTCGTAGCCCTCCGTCGTTTTACATGGATGGTCAATAGTATTCAAGCTATGTTTGTTGGCCAAAGTCAAGTCATAGTGATCGATAGCTATTGGGTATTCATGTGCAGCATAGATAGACGTGTTGGTTTGGGGCAGTCGTTCTACCTTGTTGGCCAAAGTCAAGGGTATATGCGGGTGGGTTCAAATTAACCTGGAGAATGACGGTAGAACTTGACATATGACTTATGATTTGTTGGCCAAAGTCAAGGTCATAAGAACATGGGGCAAAAATCCACATCGGGAGTTTCAAAAGAACTGAAACTTGCTAGTGCTGCATACCATTTCGAGTGTGATGATTCTGGTAGGATTCCTTCAGTTTTGTCACGCAATGATATTTGGATCCCGATCCCTACTGTGAGTATATGCTACTCCTCGGGAAATTTCTCACTTAACGATCAATGCTATAAACCAAGTAGGTGTCTAGAAAGGTGTTAGCGGGGCTACGCCCCCAGGGAAAAGAGGTTATTTAATTAAGGAACTTCGCGAAAACGTTGGAAAACCTCTCTCAAAGTACCGACACCAGCCTGGCCGAACGGTTAAGCAAGTATTGTATGGTGAGATTGATCCTGACTAATTCTTCCTTTTTGGTTTGAGGAGGGATTCGAGAGACAGTGGGAGCCATCATGTTTAGACAAATTAAAAACCACTCTAAACTTGCAAGAGCATCATGCTAAAGCGTTTCTTCTCTCTCTCCTAATTGCAGCGACCAAACATCATGACCGGACTTAAGTTATTACTAGATAAAAACATACTGACAGGGCCAAACTACAAAGATTGGCTCAGGAATGTCTAAATGGCAATCACTTATGACAAGTTGGGGTATCTCCTTAGCACCAAAGCTCCCTCTGTCCCAGGTCTCACCTCCAGCGTCGCGGATAAGGAAATCCGTAAGACTTGGGAGATCGATTGCGCGAAGGCCCAGGTGCCTCGTGCTTGCCTCTATGGACAACGAACATCAGAGGAGGCACGAGAATATGGACCTTGAATCCATATTTCTCTATACAAAAGAACTGTATGGAGAGCAATCTCGTATCGCAAGATACGAAGTGTCGAAGAAGTTATTTTCGGCAAGGTTGGCCATCGGATCATCGGTAGCGGAACACGTGCTTAAGATGATTGGCTTCATTGAGGAACTCGCGGATCTTGGGACCACGTTGGAGAATGAGCTCTATACGGACTTGATTCTTCAGTCCCTTCCTTCCACTTATGCCCAGTTTTATACTGAACTTCAACTTGCAAGAAAAAGAAGTTGAACTTTCAGAGCTCCTCAACATGCTGAGCAGTGCAGAGGGCACCCTACAGAAAGGTAGGGAAATATCCACTTTGTTTGTAGGAGGATCTTCATCTTCTAGGTCCAAGGCGAAAGCCAAGGGAAAGAAGAAGAAAGCCTCCGCCAAACCAAGGGGCGGTGTTAGTAAAGTGGATACGAAGGGAAAGACAAAAGCAACAAAGGTAGCGGGAAAGCTTGTGGATAAGGAAGAATGATTTTACTGTCACAAGAGTGGTCACTGTAAGAAAGATTGCAGGGCTTGGAAAGCCAGAACACAGGATCTGAAGCATGTTGCGGCTTCAGCTTCAGGTGTGTATGTTATTGAAAACTGTCTATCAATAAACTCTACTTCCTGGGTATTGGATACCGGATCAGGATCTCATATCTGTAATTCTTTGCAGGCGTTGAGAAACCGTAGGGTTTTGAAGGCAGGTGGCATGACCCTCAAAGTTGCAAACAGAGCTAGCATGGATGCTAAGGCCGTGGAGACTATCACCTGGGAATGTCAGATGGACATGTTTTGGTTTTACGTAATTGCTTTTTTGTACCCAACGCAACTTGTAATATCATTTCTGTATCTTTGATTTCTAAAGAAGGTTATGAATTTGCGTTTGTAAGTAATGTTGTAAACATTCACCTTAATCAAGTTCTGATTGGGTCAGGTACATTAAGCAATGGTATATACATACTAAACCAACCACAGATTTTCAATGTCCAGAATACACACAAAAGAAAGTCTCCGGAAATAAATCAGATTTTCTTATGGCATTGTAGACTGGGTCACATCAATGAGAGAATGTTGACGAAGTTACATACAGAAGGATATTTGAATCCGTTCGAATATCAATCGTATGCCATTTGTCAATCCTGTCTCAAAGGAAAGATGACAAAGACTCCGTTCACTGGACACGGAGTAAGAGCGAGCGAGCTCTTGGGACTCGTACACAGCGACGTGTGCGGTCCAATGTCTACACATGCGCGAAGCACTTATTCTTACTTCATTACTTTTGTGGATGACTTTTCAAGGTACGGTTATGTCTTCTTAATGAAACATAAATCCGAAGCCTTTGGAAAATTCCAGGAATATAAGAATGAAGTAGAAAAACAAACCGGCAAAAGTATCAAGACAGTAAGATTGGATCGAGGTGGTGAATACTTGAGTGCCTAGTTCCTGGACTATTTAAAAGAGGATGGAATTCTCTCTCAGCTTACTCCTCCATACACTCCGCAACATAACGGTGTATCGGAGAGATGGAACCGAACCCTATTGGATATGATACGGTCCTTGATGAGTAACGCTGAGTTACCGCGATCATTCTGGGGATATGCACTAGAATCGGCTGCATACCTTTTGAACCGAGTTCCAACTAAGACTGTGCCTACTACACCATATCAAATGTGGTGTGGGAAGAGACCCTATCTTAATCACATTAAGACATACGGATGTCCAGCTTTTGTCAAAAAGCAGCATGCGGACAAACTCGAGGCACGCTCAGTACAGTGCAAGTTTGTGGGATATCCAAAGAACTCCAAGAGATATTTCTTCTATTGCGAAGAGGAACAAAAGATTTATGTTTCTCGTCATGCCCACTTCTTGGAAACTGAGTTTTTGGAAAATCAGATAAGTGGGAGCGCAATAGTACTGGAAGAAATTCCAGAACCACGAGCTATTACTGAAAGCTTAGTAGAACCAGAGGGTTCGAAAGATCATGACATTCTTGCACCGCTCCGCAGGAGTAGTAGGCAGTCTCATCCGCCTGAGATATACTACGGTTTTCTCATAGACGGGGATAGAGAGGATTGCATCATTGATTATGATGAGCCGACTAGCTTCCAGCAGGCCATTCAGAGCGTTGACTCGGTAAAATGGCTGGATGCAATGCGGAACGAAATGGAGTCCATGTACACCAACAAAGTATGGATGTTGGACATTACTCCAGATGGGGTAAAACCCGTAGGATGCAAGTGGATCTTCAAAAAGAAGATTGGTGTAGATGGACAGGTTGAGACCTATAAAGCTAGACTGGTTGCAAAGGGTTTTCGTCAAAGACCTGGTTTGGACTATGACGAGACCTTTTCTCCAGTAGCTATGCTGAAATCCATTCGGATCATTCTTTCCATTGCTGCCTTCGACGATTATGAGATTTGGAAGATGGACGTAAAGTCCTCTTTTCTAAATGGAAATTTAGAGGAGTGTGTTTATATGGACCAGCCAGAGAGTTTCATTTAGAGTGGGAGCAGCGGAAAGGTGTGCAAGTTGCTTAAGTTCATCTACGGACTAAAGCAGGCATCGCGGAGTTGGAACATCTGTTTTGATGAGACGGTCAAAGAATTTGGCTTTATCAAAAATCCAGATGAACCATGCATCTATAGTAGATTTGTAGCGAGAACTGTATTATTCCTCATTTTATACGTGGATGACATTCTCTTAATAGGAAATGATATTCCTATGCTACAATCTGTCAAAGGGTTCTTGTCACACAGGTTTTCCATGAAAGACCTGGGTGATGCCTCATACATTCTGGGGATCCGGATCTATCGTGACAGATCCAAAAGGATACTGGAACTTTCACAGTCCAGGTACATCGACACCATACTGAAAAGATTCAGTATGGAAGATTCCAAGCGCGGTAATCTACCGGCTTGTCACGGGATCACCCTTTCCAAAAAGATGTCTCGCAAGACTGATTTGGAAAGGGATCGCTTGTCTATTATACCCTACGCTTCTGCGGTAGGCTCTATAATGTATGCGATGTTAGTTACATGTATGCCCTAGAGGCCATTACTGTACATTGGATGTATATTGTAGTGGATGCTGGGACATATATATGGAGGACTTTCTTGCTCGACATGATAGTATGCTATCTGGTTACTCTTGACCTTAACGTGTATACTGATTGTCTCTCTGTTACATGTTGGTAAAGCCCTTAGGATGTGTACTTGACTAACTGGACTATGATGCGGATCATACTAGTGGGGACATGGTAGTCCATAAGTACATCCTTGAAAGTCCCAAGTCGTCGGTGTATCGAGATGGGGCATCGATATACCAGAGTAGACTAGCGTGTACCTTCTCGACCCATACAGATGGGCGATGGATGATCCCATATCCATCGGTGTTTGACATCAGAGATGATATACGGGTGCTCAGTGGAGACTGGGTACACTGGACGGACTCGCCGAGAACTCCCAGATGGTATTATACCTTACGTCAGATGGCAGTTCTCTGGTGACACTGGTACAGAGTAGTCTGTTGACCCGAGATCGTCATAGAGTCTTGTGTGGTTCCCACTGTGCTTTGATTTCCACCTTACCACGTCCAAGAGGGCGTGCAAAATGGTGGTTTTTGGGTACAGTCCCGAGTCACATGGAGGCAATGAGCGATAGGAGGGGATTCGTCTCTCCCGGTATAGGGAGTTGATGTTGCGCAGTGTTCGATTGGCTATAACCGGAAATCCCTGGCCAGGGTTGCTGAGATATACTGGTAAGTGTTACCAGTAGTTTCTCGAACTGTTATAGACCTCATATTGACACGACTTATCGAGCTATTGGGGTCTGACGTATACCACCCCTAGGCGAGATATGCGACATATCAGACGATCAGACCGGACTGTACGGTAGTGTTACTGGTTGGATTCACAGGAGGGTGAGCGGGCTTGCTCGTCGATCTTCTCATCGCTCAATACCCGGGTGGCCGTTACGTTTAGCAGACCGCTTGCGGCTTGTGTGTGTTTGATATGATCATCACCTACTGCCGGCGTATTGACGAGTCTTTAGAGTCCTACACAGAGGTTTCCTGGCTCAAGCGAAACGAAATAGGAGCGCATATGAGATATGTGCGGGACCGAGAATAATGCGTGTATGTGATACCGTATTTCATTCTCGCGATGTATGTATCGATTGGTTGTATGCGATATAACCTAGTTATCGAATCAAGGGTTGATTCGATAAGACGATACATAGGATACTAGTCGGTTATATGCGATATGACCGGATCGTTAAATCAAGTGTTGATTTAATGATTTAATGTATAATTATATATTTGATATATTACTTTGCGTTAACTAATATTGGTTCACTTTAAATGGATTTTCTCGCTCGGATGTGCACATTGTATATGTGATATACTTTTTGTGCACTTGATTGTATCATGTTTGATGATACATGCTCTCTAGGGTTTGTGTAAAGATTAAACCATGGTTGTGTAATGGTTAGGGTTTTCTTTTTCATTTATTTATTTATTTATTTTATTTTATTTTGGAAAAGAAATGGCAAAAGAAAAGAAAATGGTTGCTAGTTTTGTTTTACATTGAAAGTTCATGAAGCTTTGACTAAGTGACCATTTTGTCTTCATGCTTAACCCTAACCATTCCATCTAACCATGATTTATTCTCTACACTTGACCATGGTTGCCACATGATAAGTATTCAATTTATTTTCTATTTTGAATTAACTTATCATATGATTATCATCTTCTTCTTCTTCTTCTTCAAGATGAAGAACCTTGAGTCCATCAATGGTGATTGATGAAAATGAGTGAGAAATCCAATTCTAAAGTGAACCCACTTCCTATTTCTTCATCCTCTACCTCTTGCCAAGTAGTAGAGTGTGTTTTCTTCACAAATTTCATGACTTGGTGAAGTGAGAGCTTGATCTTGTGATGCCTCGACGTAGATCATCTTCGGCACGAAGCCGACGACCTTGCCCGCCCATTTCTCCGATGAAGCCGACGCAAGAGCCCGGATTTCGATTTGGACAGCGAGGAGACTTCATTGCGGAGCTATGGAGGTGGAGGACTGGATCTACAAAGGTTGTATTTCCGCTCTTTTAGTTTAGTTGTAAACTAGTTTCATGTTTCGCCTAGATTTCTAGCCAACGATCCGTAGTCTAGGGTTTCTCGGCACCGTAATTTTAGAAATTGGCATGGTTGATGCCTTGTGAGAACTCTTGAGAGTGCCTAGGAACCCTACAGTGGTATCAGAGCCTAGCTAGAGCCTTAGGCGAATTCTAGACGAAGTTTGAAACCCGAACGAACCCGAAACCCTAACACAAACATGCTCTCTGGACTTTTTCCAAAATCTGGAGTTTTTCGATATTAAAAATATGCAGAAAAATCAGCAGGAAATTCTAAGGGTTTCTGTAAAATTCTTGTGCCTAATTCCATCATTGCGCCGCGGATCCGCGGCACGAGCATGGCTCGTGCGGCGGTTCCTCGGCCGTTTTGTCTTATGTGGCATCGAATTTAGCACAGTAATTCATAATTTGCAGTGCTGGTTTTCCTGGGAATTTTTAATATTTTTTCAAGAGTTGAATTTTCTGGGTTGTTTTGGGGATTCGAATGTTCGACCGGATTATCGAATTTTGTCTGTGTGGCTTTCTGGATAAATTTTTAGAATATGTTAAAAAGTTCGACCGGATATAAATACCCAATTTTTCCCCTGTCGGGAAATTTCCAAGTGTTGGATTTTTTCGTAGTTTAAAGACGTTCTAAGTAGTGAAAGTAACTCGATGGACCCTCTAGAAGACAACAAACCTTAACTCGATTATGTGACCGTCTTGAACTGCCCTTTGAACCTTCGGGTTTGGGGCAGTACGGCGTGCCACATGTGAGGCGTTGGTTTGACCCTTCTACGGCTGGACCGTTGGTACTGAGGCACGAACTGAATGTTTTTAGACTTGTTTCATGTGTTGATCTATATCGGGAAAACTTGGGTGTTCGATTGTTCGATCGGAAAGTTTGACATTTTCTATTTATCCGGAATGGGATACAATAATTGGAATTTACAAGAAGTTATGAGATAACTGAATGAATGTTATAAACATAGCAGTTTAGTCTCACTTGATCGGTTGCCACGGAATTTTGATGTGATCAAAAGTCCGTCGCAATCACGTAGCGTACGCGGATACTCGCCGGGTAAACTTAATAGACAGCCTCACTCCATAGCCCCGACCAAGTGACTGTAGGAGAACCCCGTCGCCGAAAGCATCCGTTCGGGTGCTCGCGGCAGCGGTGTTCCGCCTTGGTGCACATTGTCGACGGCGTCGGGGGTGCGGCCGCCTACTAAAGTTTGCGACGAGCATTCGATCAGGATGTCGGGAATCTTGTTGAATTCCCCGACTTGATATTGAAAAGTGTTTTCGATTTTGAGACTAAAATGCGGGGTTTATAATTGTTAGGCATGCGATGTCTAAGTAATTCATTTGGTCAGGCATGCGATGTCTGAGGAGGTTGCGGATTCCAACTGTTGTAGTTTTACACTTTCTTTTCTGTGACCGTAAGTGTAATATGTGATATCGCCGGTTTCGTTGCTATATGTCAACGACAATTGGGATGCGCATATTTACTTACGTTGATGACATGCGATGTTATGTGTTGCTGGATATGTTATATTGGATCGTCGTGATTGTATAGCCGGGGGTTTTTATGTGAGATGAGTGTTTTTCATTTTCATTCATGTAAAAACTTGTATGTAATATTCTTTTATTGGGGAACTTCCAGGTTGCGGAAGATGTCACCGTTTGTATATTATTTACTTTTCCGCACTAGGATAGACCCAAGGAGGAGGGCACAAGTAACCGGGTTCTGGAGTCCAGTGGGAGACCAACTCGAGGAGTCGAGTCCGGGTCTCCTAACTCTAGAATTGGTAGGGTTGCTTGCCGCTCTCGTAGGGGTCTAGGGGTGTGGGTTTGGCTATTCATCACGACCGTGGAATCCGTGTTTTATACTGGCTCGTATTGAAAACACGGACGTCCTAGTATATCCAATATTTCATATGATTCTTCTGCTGCGATATCTGTGATGTGATCATGTGATATTCTGTGATAGATACAGTATATAGTATATATTATATATTATATAGCCGTTACTTATGTTTTACACCCGCGCTAGCCCTGCCCCGCTCTGTCGTTAGTTACCTAACCTAACGGTGCACGAGGGGACATCGAGGCGAATGCGGATGGCATAAGTGTACGTCGTATTTATCTGTGATGTTTAGGTATTTAAATGATGGGACTTCATTAATGTGATTAATGAAATAAAAGAAACCTAAGATGTTGTAGAATCGAATTTCAAAAATAAAACAGGTAGCTACAGTTCTTGCTTTGCATCGCGGTGTTCCTTGTAGAACATCCTGCACCTTATTCGATAAGGAAAGGACCGAGATCCCTTCACCGGGAGTGACTCCTTTAGCAATAACTGGCAGATGCTACAACCCTCGGTATGTCTTTTGATTGCTTCTATAGTTTCTGCTTTGCACAGTGATATATATGATATATCCCGCACCTCATTCGACGAGGAAAGGACCGACGATCCCTTCACCGGGAGTGACTCCTTTAGCAAAACTAGAAAAGCCTAAAAAACACTCCATTTTAAAATTCATTCGATCCTACAACGATATCAAGTTCATTACGCAATAGGTTTTCAGAAAAACCTGTCGTAGCCCTCCGTCATTTCAGATAAGTTGTATATAGTATTCGTGCTGCATTTGTTGGCTTTCGTCAAGGTGCAGTGTGCGGTAGCTATATGCTGCTTATCTACTAGCATACGATGCGATTGGATTAGGGTAGTCGTGCGGCTTTGTTGGCTTTCGTCAAGGGTCGTGCGGGTGGGTTTAATTCAATCAAGAAATGTAGGGGTTGAACTTGACTAGCGGGCTATGGTTTGTTGGCTTTCGTCAAGGTCATAGCACATTAGGGGCAAAATATTATCGGGAATTTCAAGTGTTGAAATTTGCAATGCGATTGCATACCTTCTATGAGATAGTTGGATCCCGATACCCGCTGCGAGTAAGAGTTACTCCTGGGAGAGTTTTACACATTACAATTAGCCGATCAAGTAGGTGTCTAGAAAGGTGTTAACGAGGTTACGTCTCTGGGAAAACGAGGTTTACATTAATTAGGTTCGTGCGAAAGCACGGGGGACGTCCCTCAAAGTACCGACACTGGCCTGGGTGAAAGATTGGCGAACTTGTAGTGTGTAATTAATCCCGGCTAGTCTTTCCTTTTAGGGTTTGAAGGAAGATTTGATAAAAAGCAGTGGGAGCCATCCTGATTAGATAAAATAATAACCAATCTATTCTTGCTAGAGCCTACGCTGAGTGTTTTCTTCTCTCTCTCCTGGTAGCGACCATGTCACGCCTTAATTAAGATAATAATACGGATATTTGACCGAACCCGTTTGTTATACTGAGCTGGGGAACGTTGGTCCCGCTCCAACTTATAAATGTTATAAGACAGAGCAGGAAATAGGGGAATACCAGATTTCCCGTACCGCCCAAACGAAGAGAGTGCATGTTGATGCATCATCTTCGGGTGTGTTCATTACAAAGAACTGTTTCTCAGTATCCTCCGTATCCTGGGTATTTGATACCGGATAAGGATCCCAGATATATAAGATGTTACATAGGGCTACAAAAGGGTAGAAAAACTGAGAACGTGTGATAAGTTTCATGAGGCAGAAAACGGGCCAAGAGTTGCAGCCAAGTCTGTCGGTCACTGTCACCCTGTATTACCGATACATTGATTCTGAACGAATGTTATTAGATACCGAACCTGATATACAAAATCATATCAGTCTCTTTATTAGTAAAGAAATGATAAAATTTTGTTTTGTTGGATAATGTTTTGAACATTTCCTATATCAAAAGTTGATCGGTTCAGGCACGTTATCTAAAAGCGTTGGTGTTCTAAATCAAACTACAGTTTTTAGTATACAGAACACACACAAGAGGAAGAGTTCAGAATTGAACCATTCCTTCTTGAGGTATTGTAGACTAGGTCAGATCAATATGACCCGACTAGCTAGAGTTACATAAAGATGCATATTTAAATTAGTTTGAATTTACATCTTGTGGAACTCGCCAGTCACGTCACAGAGATAAGATGACCATAACTCTGTTTAATGGAAACAGAGAAAGAGTTAGTGAACTCTTGGGATGATAGATGTTGATGTATGTAGGTCCACAGTTTACACATGCCAAGACTGGTTGTCTGTACTTCATTACATTCTCTGATAATCTCTCGAGATTCAGACATATGTTCCTGTTGAAACACAAGTCCGAACATTTTGAGATATTCACAGAATATAAGTTAGAAGTAGAGAACCAATACGGGTATAAGTATTATGTCCTTTGATGTGATCGAGGAGGAGAATACTTGAGCACGGAAATCCTGGACTATTCTAAAGGAGAATGAGATTCTCTCTCAGAATTACTCCTCCGTATACACCATAGCACGATGGTATATCGGGGTGGAGCAGATACACCCTATTTGATATGGTGTGCTTTATGATGAGTACTACTGAGTTACCTGTTTTCTTTTGGGAGTTGTGCACTTGAGAAGCTGCATACCTATTGAATAGGGTTCCAATCAAATCAGTTGCCTACCGCTTCATATGTGATATGGAATGGGAAGAGCCCATGTCTTAAGCTAGTTAAGATTTGGGGTTGTCCGGCCTATGTCTGAAAAGCAAAATCCGGACAAGCTCGAGGCAACGTCTGTTATGTAGAACTGGAAACGTTCCATCTATACAAACTACAGTAGATGATTTGATAGAACCAAAGGATTCAGTAGATACCAACGAACCTCAGCCTCTCCGCCGATCTAGTAGGGTTCCTTACCCACCTGAGAGATACTTCGGTTTCCCTATGACAGTGGGAGCGAGGATTGCATCATGAGATGATGACCCAACTAGTTTCGAGTTGGCCATCAGGAGTGTGACTCTGTAAGAATGGCTGGATGCTTAGCGATCAGAGATGGAATCCATGTACACCAACAAAGTATGGACTTTGGTTGCTATATCTGAAGGGTTAAATCCCTATCAGGAGCAAGTATATCTTGAGAAGATTACTTGGTGTAGATGGAAAAGTTGAGACTTTCAAAGCTAGACTTGTTAAAAGTTTGCATCATTGACCAGGTATGGATAATGATGAAACCTTTTCAAGTAGCTATGCTTAAGTCCATCCAGATCCTACTTGTCACGGCTACATACCATGACTACGACATCTGGTGGTTGGCTGTCATGACTGCTTTTCTAAATGATGTTTTAGAAGAGTGCGTCTGTAAGTACACAGCCAGAGGGCTTCGTAGACAGTGGGAGCAGCAGAAACGTGTGCAAGATGCTTTATAGGATTAAAGCAGGCATCGCGGAGTTGGAACATCTGTTTTGATGGATTAGTCAAAGAGTTTGACATCATCAAAATGGTAGATGAACCTTGTATAAACAAAAAGGTAGTAGGGAGTATGGTGGAGATCCTCGTAGAGTACGTGGATGACATACTCATGATAGGGAAGGAGTTTCCTATGCTACGCACGATCAATCTCCGCTTATCACAATGATTCTCCACATAGGATCAAAGTGATACCTACTAAATCCTAGATTTTGGATCTATGAGATAGATCTAATTGGATGTTAGAATACTCACTAGTCGTAGTGAGAAGGTATCAGTTGATCCTGGGGAAAATCACTGGAAATGTTCCAGGGTGATAAAGACGACTAAATGTCAGTCGCAGGCATTGTCTTTACCCTCAGTAAAGGGACGGTATGTTGGAAGAGTTCCAAGCTAGATACCGTGACATACTAGACGATAAAGGCAGGATACATCGCTACTTAAGATGCTACCAAAGAGGCTGTTTGGGTGTATATTGGTTCATGAGATGAACTATGTTCCTCCCATTGTGTGACAATGGAGTTGTGGCTTATGCCAAGGAACGCAGGTCCCATCAGTGATCCAGACATATTCTAAGGCAGTATCACCTGATCATGGAAATAGTTGATCTCCAGGGTGATCGAGGTTAGGAGAGCAGACTCAGAGGATAGCACGGCGGATCCACTCACGAAGGCCTATTCCCAGAGAGAGACTTTTATGGGATGGTTGAGTATGAGATACTACAACCAGTGCTACAGATGGCCCTAGTGCAAGTGGGAGATTGTTAGTTATATGTATGCCCTAGAGGCCATTACTGTACATTGGATGTATATTGTAGTGGATGCTGGGACATATATAGGGAGGACTTTCTTTCTCGACATGATAGTATGCTATCTGGTTACTCTTGACCTTAACGTGTATACTGATTGTCTCTCTGTTACATGTTGGTAAAGCCCTTAGGATGTGTACTTGACTACCTGGACTATGATGCGGATCATACTAGTGGGGACATGGTAGTCCATAAGTACATCCTTGAAAGTCCCTAGTCGTGGGTGTATCGAGATGGGGCATCGATATACCAGAGTAGACTAGCGTGTACCTTCTCGACCCATACAGATGGGCGATGGATGATCCCATATCCATCGGTGTTTGACATCAGAGATGATATACGGGTGCTCAGTGGAGACTGGGTACACTGGACGGACTCGCCGAGAACTCCCAGATGGTATTATACCTTACGTCAGATGGCAGTTCTCTGGTGATACTGGTACAGAGTAGTCTGTTGACCCGAGATCGTCATAGAGTCTTGTGTGGTTCCCACTGTGCTTTGATTTCCACCTTACCGCGTCCAAGAGGGCGTGCAAAACGGTGGTTTTTGGGTACAGTCCCGAGTCACATGGAGGCAATGAGCGATAGGAGGGGATTCGTCTCTCCTGGTATAGGGAGTTGATGTTGCGCTGTGTTCGATTGGCTATAACCGGAAATCCCTGGCCAGGGTTGCTGAGATATACTGGTAAGTGTTACCAGTAGTTTCTCGAACTGTTATAGACCTCATATCGACACGACTTATCGAGCTATTGGGGTCTGACGTATACCACCCCTAGGCGAGATATGCGACATATCAGACGATCAGACCGGACTGTACGGTAGTGTTCTGGTTGGATTCACAGGAGGGTGAGCGGGCTTGCTCGTCGATCTTCTCATCGCTCAATACCCGGGTGGCCGTTACGTTTAGCAGACCGCTTGCGGCTTGTGGGTGTTTGATATGATCATCACCTACTGCCGGCGTATTGACGAGTCTTTAGAGTCCGACACAGAGGTTTCCTGGCTCAAGCGAAACGAGATAGGAGCGCATATGAGATATTTGCGGGACCGAGAATAATGCGTGTATGTGATACCGTATTTCATTCTCGTGATGTATGTATCGATTGGTTGTATGCGATATAACCTAGTTATCGAATCAAGGGTTGATTCGATAAGACGATACATAGGATACTAGTCGGTTATATGCGATATGACCGGATCGTTAAATCAAGTGTTGATTTAATGATTTAATGTATAATTATATATTTGATATATTACTTTGCGTTAACTAGTATTGGTTCACTTTAAATGGATTTTCTCGCTCGGATGTGCACATTGTATATGTGATATACTTTTTGTGCACTTGATTGTATCATGTTTGATGATACATGCTCTCTAGGGTTTGTGTAAAGATTAAACCATGGTTGTGTAATGGTTAGGGTTTTCTTTTTCATTTATTTATTTATTTCATTTATTTATTTTGGAAAAGAAATGGCAAAAGAAAAGAAAATGGTTGCTAGTTTTGTTTTACATTGAAAGTTCATGAAGCTTTGACTAAGTGACCATTTTGTCTTCATGCTTAACCCTAACCATTCCATCTAACCATGATTTATTCTATACACTTGACCATGGTTGCCACATGATAAGTATTCAATTTATTTTCTATTTTGAATTAACTTATCATATGATTATCATCTTCTTCTTCTTCTTCAAGATGAAGAACCTTGAGTCCATCAATGGTGATTGATGAAAATGAGTGAGAAATCCAATTCTAAAGTGAACCCACTTCCTATTTCTTCATCCTCTACCTCTTGCCAAGTAGTAGAGTGTGTTTTCTTCACAAATTTCATGACTTGGTGAAGTGAGAGCTTGATCTTGTGATGCCTCGACGTAGATCATCTTCGGCACGAAGCCGACGACCTTGCCCGCCCATTTCTCCGATGAAGCCGACGCAAGAGCCCGGATTTCGATTTGGACAGCGAGGAGACTTCATTGCGGAGCTATGGAGGTGGAGGACCGGATCTACAAAGGTTGTATTTCCTCGCTTTTAGTTTAGTTGTAAACTAGTTTCATGTTTCGCCTAGAATTCTAGCCAACGATCCGTAGTCTATGGTTTCTCGGCACCGTAATTTTAGAAATTGGCATGGTTGATGCCTTGTGAGACCTCTTGAGAGTGCCTAGGAACCCTACATGTGATGTTCTGTACCAGACCAGATGTAGCTTATGCGCTGAGTGTGTTAAGCCGGTATCAGTCGAACCCTGGGGAGAAAAACGGGATAGCAGTAAAGAACATTCTCAAGTACCTGAGAAGGACTAAGGAGATGTTCTTGGTGTATGGCGGAAAAGACCTCCAGATCGAGGCCTTTGCTGACTCCAGCTTCCAGAGTGACAAGGATGATTCCAAGTCCATGTCGGGTTATGTCTTTACCCTCAATGGAGGGGCGGTGTGTTGGAAGAGTTCCAAACAGGAAACCGTTGCTGACTCGACGATGGAAGCGGAATATATCGCTGCTGCAGATGCCGCAAAAGAAGCCATCTGGATAAGGAAGTTCTTAACTGAACTTCAGGTGGTTCCGTCCATTGTTGATCCAATACCTATGTATTGCGACAACAACGTGGCTATAGCTTTAGTAAAGGAACCCAGGTCCCATCAGAAGTCCAGACACATCTTGAGGCGGTATCACCTGATCAGGGAGTTCGTGGGTCGCCAGGAGATCGAGGTTCGGAGAGTTTCTACGGAAGATAACACTGCTGATCCACTCACAAAGGCCTTACCCCAGACTCAGTTCGAGCGGCTGATCGAGATGATAGGTCTTCGATACGCCAGTACATGGCCTTAGTGCAAGTGGGAGATTGTTAGCGTATATGCCCTAGAGGCCATTACTGTATCATACTAGTTTGTATATTACTTAATGGAAGCTTGGGATATTCACCTTGTATAGACAATCTTGGTCAATATAGTAGTATGATACTTTGTTTATTTCTACTTCAATGTGTACATGTGTTTATTTTAGTATATCACCTATACACATTAGGGGAGCCCTTAGGATCTTTGCTTGATTACCAGCGTTGTGATGGCAGTCACACTAGTGGGGGCTGGGTAATCTATAAGCACATCTTTATGCAGGTCCCTAGTCGCAGGACTATCGAGACAGGGCATCGATACTCCGGAGTAAACTAGCGTATGCGCTTTTCATCCCAGTGTGGGAGACGGTCTGTCCCACAGCCGTCAGTACGTCGTACTTGAGATAGTATGCGAGTGCTCGTTGGGTTACGAGCACACTGGACAGGACTCGTCGGGAACTGTTGGTTGGTACTATACCTATCGTCAGTTATCAGTTCCCAGGTGACATGAGTACAGCTTAGTCCGCTGACTTGACACTGTCACTTTGCCTCGAGTGTGTTCCCACTGTACTTAGATTACTACCCTACCACGGCTCAAAGGAGTCGTGCAAACTGGTAGTAGCGGGCTTGGAGGCAGTGACGGTTAGACAGGATTCGTCTCTACCGGTATTCGGGGTTGACATCGCGCTGTGTCTAGGAGAGCCATTACATGAGTAGTCGCTGGCAAGGGCAAGCGAGATATACTGGTAGGTTTCCAGTGTTATCTCAGGGTGTTCTGGGCTCACTCCGACACGACTTGTACCGCTATTAAGGGACTGACATTTACCGCCCCCTAGGCCCGCCATGCGATGTATCAGACGAACAGACCGGACTGTATAGAGATTGTCACATTCGGGCTCAGTAGGAGTTCAGATGGGTTTCACCTCGTCAGTCTTCTTGTCGGCATCTACCTGGGGACCGTTACGCACAGCTAGTGCCGCTTGCGGTCTGTGGTTAAACCCACTGCCAGCGTAGTGTCGAGTCTTTAGAGTCCCACACAGAAAGCTATTCGCCTTTAGGCAAAAGAGTAGAGGTCGCATGGTTTTGCGACAGGGTTCGGTCACATCCGTGCACTTGTGCACGTTTGGTGTCCGGACAGTTAACACTAGCGGGCTTTGGTTTAAGCCAGACCCTAGTGTACGTTTTGGGATTGGTTTTATCTCGTTTGTATTCGTGTTCCGCGGAACGTGGATGCGGGTGTGTATGCACAGTTGACAGAGAGACAGAGGCAGAGGATTCTCATTGGGGTTGTTGACTGTTGACTATTGACTTTTGACTAAACACTAATGAGAATAAGATATATGATTAACAATAATATTAATTAAGTATTATAGTGACATGGTTGTTGAGTGGTTGACTTTGTTGACCGGTTGACTAGGTTGGACTAGTTGACCATCATCATGACAATGGCTATCATTCCATGGCAAAGACTTTTGCTTGCTTGTTTATTTATGCAAAATGAGTGCATGAAATGATATAGCCATTTTGACTTAAACCATCACACAATACTTGATTACTATTTTTGTTATGATGGTTTTGGATTATGAGAGGTTGGATGGCAAAAAACTCTCTCATTCTCTCATTTCATTTCTCTCTCTTGCCATCACTTGCTCAAGCTCTCCCTCTTCCTCTTGCTCTCTCTAGCTCAAGGCAAACCATTCTCATGTGTTGAGACTCATTGCCTTAGAGATAAAAAGACACCAAAACAATCCTCTACTCATTCTAGTTCACAAGGCCTAGCAAGCCAAGTGTTCTAGTTTCTTCAAAGTTCGAAGAAGAAGCCAAAGGTTGAAGCTTTCGGGTGGATCCATCTTCGGCGCAAGGAGACGACGAGGTGAGGCTGATCCGTACACCGGGAGGAGTTGAAGACGAAGGAGTTCAAGAAAGGTATAGCCCCCCTAACCGAGTAGGTAAAACTCAAGTTAGGTTGTTAGTTAGTTGTTTAACAAAGATCCGTATTTGTAGTCCATGTTACCACCCTCTTGAAAATCGTTTTTCACCACTTCCGCAACCCCGTAAGTACAGGGGAAGGGTAGCATGGAAGTACATGTTTGACATCAAGGATGGTGTACGGGTGCTCAGTAGAGACTGGGTACACTGGACGGACTCGCCGAGAACTCCCAGATGGTATTATACCTCACGTCAGATGGCAGTTCTCCGGTGACACTGGTACAGAGTAGTCTGTTGACCCGAGATCGTCATAGAGTCTTGTGTGATTCCCACTGTGCTTTTATTTCCATCATACCATGTCCAAGATGGCATGCAAAAAGGTGGCTTTTGGGTACAGTCCCGAATCACATGGAGGCAATGAGCGATAGGAGGGGATTCGTCTCTCCCGGTATAGGGAGTTGATGTTGCGCTGTGTTCGATTGGCTATAACCGGAAATTCCTGGCCAGGGTTGCTGAGATTTACTGGTAAGTATTATTAGTAGTTTCTCTAACTGTTATAGACCTCATATCGACGCGACTTATCGAGCTACTGGGGTCTGACGTTTGCCACCCCTAGGCGAGATATGCGACATATCAGACGACGAGACCGGACTGTACGGGAGTGTTACTGTTTGGATTCACAGGAGAATGTACAGGCTTGCTTGTTGATCTTCTGAGTGCTCAATACCTGGGTGGCTGTTATGTTTAGCTGACCGCTTGCAGCTTGTAGGTGTTTGATATGGTCATCACCTACTGCCGGCGTATTGACGATTCTTTAGAGTCCTACACAGAGGTTTCTTGGCTCAGACAAAACGGAGTAGAAGCACATATGTGATATGTGCGGGACCGAGGATAATACGATATGAGATACCGTATTCTATTCTCGCGATATTTGATATCAGCCGGGTCATCGGATCAAGTGTTGATTCGATGAATCAGTACGGATAAATATTAGTCGGTTATATGCGATATAGCTGGATTGTCAGATCAAGTGTTGATTCGATAATTTAATGTATAATAATATATATGATATATTAAATTACATTAACTAATATTTGCTCACTAAAAGATTCTTTTTCTCACTCGGGTAATACATTGATATATATGCGATATATGTTAATTGTATTATTTTATTTGGTTACAATAAATATTATATATGTGATATATAATATTATAACATAATATGATAACTAATGCAACATGTTTAGTAGAGATTAAACAAGATTAGGGTTTGATTTGGGTTAATACTTTCTAGGTGATTGATTGTTAGGGATTCTGCGTGTTCAAGTTTTAGTTAATTACCGCAATCAAGACGGTTTCGCTCGTAGCTAGCCGGTTGAGTACGGGTCGTCCGTAGGGAGATGGGAGTCTTTTTCTATATGCTTTAACGAGTTAAGTCCAGTTTTTCAGATTTTGTTGTGATTAATTAAGTGGTAAAATGATATGTAAAGAGAGCTTGTTAGGGTTAGGATTAGGTTAGTTTTAGTTAGGAGTCTCCCACATCTTTCGTTGCCCCTCTTAATATCGGTGTTACGGTAATCGGCAACAACGGGGATTAGCACGACTAGGAAGGAACTTGCGAGTATAAGCTAGGCTTTCCAACGCATAAGTTCTTCCTTTTGGTGCTTGTCCGTCCGTTCTTGGCTCTTAGCCATAACCTCCGGTTAATTCAACCACAACCGGTCTCACTACGGAATCACCGCTATCATGTAGGATAGGGTGCCGTAAGGAGCGGATTGTGGTTCAATTAACGGGAGTCGAATTAAGCTGTTGGGCAAGCAAAGAGTGAGAGATATTTCCTTCTCTCAAACTTCCCTTATCCTACCCTAACAAGTATGAAACTACTCACACATCATGATACGGAAAAATAAAACAAAACAAAAGAGGAAGATAGAAAGAAAAGAGATTAGAAGATAACAACTAGCTATTTGCGACCTCACCTTGGCAAGGATCAAGCGTAAGCATCATGGTTGTTTTAAGGATAAAGAAAAAAGAGAAAAGAAAGAAACAACAAGAAATAACAACAACTACGTTAACAAATTAAAATTACATGCAATTATAAAAGAACAAGACAAGATATAATAGCAAAAGAGTCTTCTTTATTCATCATTCTTCACTCACAAAGCTCACTACAAGTTTTAATGGAGAAGAGATGAGAAGAGGAAGAAGAAACACAACTAAACCTAGAAAATAAAATACAAGATTATGCACCCTCTCTACACAAAGTTCTGGGCTATTTATAGGCTGAAAAATGAAAACCTAGGGCAACCACCAGAACACAAATAAAAAGACCAAAACACCCCCAAAGAGTCTTCAAGTGCGGCGCCAGTACGGCCGCGGTTCCGCGGCCTAAGCATGCTTAGGCCGCGGTTCCGCGGCCTAATGGAGGAGTTGGATCCTCGAATTTTGTGGGCCCCCCTGGTCTGATGTTGTCTGTACTTTGGCATATGTGTTTTCTGAAAATACTTCCACATTTCTTCCAGAATTTCTGTTGATGGAAAGGTGATTTGATGTGGACTTTTTGTCATGATTTCCTCGAGCTCCGCGTATATTTCTTGGATCTTGTGTTGCCATTAAGCCTTGTGCATGAAAACGACATTGATTTGACATTTCGTCTCTTAAACTGGTGTGTGGCAACAGATGGATAAAGAGCGGAGATCCGTGTTTTATCTGTGGTTGGCAGGAACCCGGATTTTGTCGTGTTTTCCATGAATTTCACCGTTTTAGAACCGAGAACCTGTATCCTGCAATTGACTAGCAAACACGGCTCAAGAGTATCTACCGATATGCAATGTGATAAAAATTGGGCGGTATGAAAATGCAAAAATCTGATATGAACAAATACCCCCAAACTTATCATTTGCTCGTCCCGAGCAAAGCCAATTTATTCACAAAAAAATTCCTAACCTCACTCTCGCAGGGAACGCGATTGCACTGAGCATGTGCAACAAGCCGTTAAACCTCTAGGTGTCCCTAGTAGGAGGAGTGTTGTCTCCTGAGGGTTTTCAGCGGATACTACCCACAAAATCCGGTCAAGTAGGTTTTGTAAAATAACTAAGATTCAAACCCTAAAGTTTTGTTTCAGAAAATAACAATTCTATTATCCTAAGTCTAGACTATCGAACCTTTATTTTTCACACCTCGCTTCTTCTTTAACTACAGATTTTATATGTCTTTACGTGCAGTGCAAATAGTGTCGTTAAGTTTCCAGAAGGATCGATTTACGTCGTCTTGTCACACAATAAAGCCCAGATAAAAATTTTGAAAGGATCACATAAGTTTTATAAAGAGTTAAGCATTTTTCAAGTTTCATTTTCCAGTAAAGTTTCAACTTTAGAATTTCTATCTTCCCTAACAGGAAACTAGGTCCTATTCTTCACTCCACCTTTTTCTTGTTTTCATTTCATACACACCTCTGTGAACGTGCAGTAGTCTTTATCATAGAGTAAAACCTTCATATCTCCGCTAATTTTTTTTTATAAAAGCCTGTCTTTTATCAAGATTATTCTCACACAAAGAACCGTTAGGAATTTTAACTCGGAGAGAACACTTGCTTGACTTTGTTTTAATATGGACTTTCTAGGCTTCTTAGCGAGCTTTGGGCCAATGCACCCAAACCAGTTGATTTTAGGGCATTAGGTGTAGAAACACCCTAGCGGACTTAATTACTCAAGTTACCTAGGTCCAAAAACAAAAGACAGTTTGGCGTGAAAATCAGATGGTTTAATACGAACGGAGATATAACCGGCAGTTCAATTATTTTTTTGGATAAAAGACGTGTTTAGTGGGTTCGGTGTGTAATCATTCTAATCAAGTTTCAGATGGGTTATTTTTCAGACTTAGTTCCAATTACGGCATCAATAATATTCCTTCATATTCGCTTTACTTCATAAAATATTCTTGACATTACTTATTTCAGAACAAACCTTTTTGATCCTCAGAAAATCATTTATCTGTTTAAAAGTTTTTAAACATAAAAGACTTGTCATCTAATTCCCAAAAACTCACGACACGTGTAGTGTGATGTAAAGACGTATATCAGCTATAGTTAACTTCAAAGGAGAGTTATCTTTCAGGTTTTCAAAATCTAAACTTAAGATTTAGTTATTCTTATTTTTTCAAACAAAAACCGTCGAAATGTTGAATCAGAGTTCTTCCACAAGCTAACTTGACAGAAAAGTTTTTATATTTTTAGAAAATTTTCAGATTTTTATGGATTTTATGGATTTTAATATGCAGATGCAAAATATACATATGAATGCGAAGGTAAGAAATGCGTACCGAGCGTACCCCCAAACTTAAACCGGACAGTGTCCTCACTGTCATTGCATGAAGAGATCATTTGAAGGGTCAAAATTGTCGGTTAGCGATACACAATTTTTATTTTTTTTTGTTTTTAAAGAAAAGAAAAAGAATATCCACAAATATATACAAAATGGTTTATACATACCCCCAAACTTATTTGGAACAGAGTCCACTGTTCTTGGCTGGATAACCGAAGTTTGGAGGTAGGCAGAGGAAGATTATGCAGGGTAAACCGGCTCCTGTAAGACCAGGAGCTCCTCTGTTGGTTCGGCGCTAAGGTACGGTTTTAGTCGGTGTCCGTTCACTTTGAAAAATGAACCGTCCTTTGGATTTTCCAAATCCACAGCACCCTGCGGATACACATTCCGCACAAAATACGGCCCTTTCCAGCGAGATCTGAGCTTTCCTGGATGGAAGTGAAGTCGGGTGTCGTAAAGGAGTACCTGCTGACCAGGTACGAAGGTTTTGCGCAAAAGGTGTTTATCGTGAAACACCTTCGTTCGGTTCTTAACGACAACCGCGTTATCGTAAGCCTCATCCCTAAGCTCGCTCAGTTCGTTCAACTGCAGCTTCCGATGGCTGCCCGCATCATCGAGAGACAGATTCAGCTCCTTTATTGCCCAAAATGCGCGATGCTCTATTTCGACAGGTAGGTGGCAGGCTTTTCCGTACACAAGACGATAGGGAGACATGCCAAGGTCGGTCTTATAAGCGGTTCGAAAGGCCCAAAGGGCATCAGTGAGTTTCAGCGACCAATCCTTACGGTTCTTGGAAACCGTCTTCTCCAGTATCTGCTTGATTTGCCGATTTGAAACTTCGGCCTGACCGCAGGTTTGGGGGTGGTAGGGCATAGAGAGCTTATGATTAATGGAGTATTTCCGCATCAAGGCCTCGAAGGTTTTGTTGCAGAAATGACTTCCATTGTCGCTAATGATCGCTCGGGGGTGCCCAAACCGGGAGAAAATGTTTTCTTTAAGGAATCTAACCGGCTGGGCACGGCCTCGACCCATTTAGAACGTAATCAACAGCGAGAAGGATGTACAAGTTCCCGAAAGAGCTGGGAAACGGCCCCATGAAATCTATCCCCCAAACATCGAAAATCTCCACAACCAAGATCGGTTGGAGCGGCATCTCGTTCCTCCGGGATATCCGGCCCAAGTGTTGGCACCGGGAGCAAGTCTTGCAATAGTCATGAGTGTCTTTGAAAAGTTGTGGCCAGTAGAAACCACATTGCAAGATCTTCTCAGCTGTCTTTCTGGGGCCAAAATGCCCGCCACACGCTTGATCGTGGAAAAATGACAGCACACTCTTGAATTCCTCGTCAGGGACACACCGACGAATAATCTGGTCGGGACAGTACTTGAACAAGTAGGGTTCGTCCCAGTAAAAGTGTTTTACTTGGGATAAGAAGCGAAGTCTGTCCTGACTTGACCATTCAGTCGGTAGTAATCCTGTGGCCAAATAGTTCACAATATCTGCGAACCAGGGTTCGCACGATACAGTCAAGAGCTGTTCATCCGGGAAAACGTCGTTGATCGGAATTGGAAGCGAAGGCGAAGAAGGAAGTCGTGAGAGATGGTCGGCAACTACGTTTTGACATCCTCGTTTGTCCTTAATGACAAGGTCAAACTCTTGAAGCAAGAGGATCCAACGTATTAACCGAGATTTTGCATCTTTCTTCGCAAAAAGATGGCGCAGAGCAGAATGGTCAGTGTAGACAATGACTGGAGAGCCGATGAGGTAGGGCCTGAACTTTTCTAAAGCAAATACAACAGCTAAGAATTCCTTCTCAGTTGTTGTATAATTGAGTTGGGCGTCGTTCAGGGTTCGGCTCGCATAATAGATTACGTGCGGCATCTTGTTGATGTGTTGTCCTAGGACAACACCGATGGCAAAGTCGGATGCATCGCACATAATCTCAAGTGGGTGTGTCCAGTCAGGTGAAGAAAGAACGGGAGCAGAAGTGAGTGAGATTTTCAATGACTCGACTGCAGTCATACAGCTCGAGTTGAAGTCGAATGGCGTATCCTTGGCCAGCAAAAGAGTCAAGAGCCTAACAATCTTGCTAAAGTCCTTAATGAACCGTCTATAGAAACCGGCATGGCCAAGGAAGGCTCGGATATCTCTGACGCATCGGGGAGGAGGCAGATTGGAAATGACCTCAATCTTTGCTTTCTCAACCTCTATGCCATTTTGCGAGATGATATGTCCTAAGACAATACCTTCGCGCACCATGAAGTGGCATTTCTCCCAATTCAAAGTGAGATTCTTGTCCTTACATCGGGTAAGGACAGCGGCAAGATGCAGCAAACACTCGTTGAAGGAATCGCCGAAGATGGAGAAGTCATCCATGAAAATCTCCAGAAATTTTTCCACCATGTCTGAGAAGATTCCCATCATACACCGCTGGAAGGTAGCGGGCGCATTGCATAACCCAAAGGGCATGCGACGATATGCAAACGTGGCGAAAGGACAAGTGAAAGTGGTCTTGTCCTGGTCTTTTTCAGCGATGGGAATTTGATTATAGCCAGAGTAGCCATCAAGAAAGCAGTAGTACTCGTGTCCGGCCAATCGTTCAAGCATCTGGTCAATAAAAGGTAGCGGAAAGTGGTCTTTCCGCGTTGCGGCGTTGAGTTTTCTGTAATCAATGCACACTCGCCACCTAGTTTGGGTGCGAGTAGGGATTAACTCGTTCGCCTCGTTAGTGATGACCGTGATGCCCGACTTCTTAGGGACAACGTGGATGGGGCTAACCCACTGGCTATCAGAGATAGGGTAAATGATACCACTATCTAGACATTTTACGATCTCCTTCTTCACAGCCTCTTTCATGACTGGATTGAGACGTCTTTGTGGATCCAGGGCTGGTTTGGCATCATCCATCAGATGAATGTGACGCTCAACGATCAGGGGACTAATCCCCTTGATGTCCGCCATGGACCAGCCAAAAGCTTGCCTGTTGCTGTGCAAGACCGCGAGAAGGGCTTTCTCTTGCTCGGGAGCTAGAGAAGCCGAGATGATGACAGGGAGGGTCTCGTTCTCACCTAAGTAAGCGTACTTAAGGTGAGACGGCAAAGGCTTGAGTTCGAGCGTTGGAGGTGAAACGATGGAAGGCAAGATTGGTGCAAAGGTCTCGAACTCAAAGGACTCCAGCAAAGGTTCAAAACGAGTGTAAGCGACCGAGTCAGATGGTTCAGGTAACTCATCAGGAAATTCGAAAGATTCAAACTCGGGTTATGCGCGGCTAAGATCGTTTGAAAACGTGAAACACTCGTAGTCGTTGTCGGGCGCAGAAACAGCAGCAGGTTCGAAGAGAAACGCACTAGTGGCGTCAAGATTATCGTGATCAAACAGAAACTCCTCGAATTCACACTCTTCTGGGGTGATCTCCTGGATCGAGCAGACGTCCAGTATATGAGCATTAGGTTCGGCGGGCTGATTCCCCAACCTAAAAATGTTGAGTTCAATCGTCATGTTTCCAAAAGAGAGGTTCATCGAACCATTGCGACAATTGATCACAGCATTTGAGGTTGCAAGAAATGGGCGACCGAGTATCACCGGAATTTGATTCCGGGGGTTAGCTACAGGCTGTGTATCTAATACAATGAAGTCAACGGGGAATATGAAGTCCCCGACTTTTATTAACACATCCTCTAGCTCACCCCTAGGATGGTTGATCGATCGGTCGGCCATTTGGAGAGTGCAGTGCGTGGGTTTCAGCTCTCCGACGCCTAATTGCTCATATACTGAATACGGAAGCAGGTTAACACTGGCACCAAGATCTAATAGTGCGCGGTTGATGTTCTTATCCCCAATTGTAATAGAAATCGTAGGACAGCCAGGGTCCTTCCTTTTTTGTGGTAAAGATTGGGTAAGGGCATCACTCACAGCACTAGCCAAGAAAACTTTCTTGGGTACCTGAGACTTCCTCTTTTTCGTGCACAAGTCCTTTAAGATTTTTGCGTAGGACGGGACTTGTTGGACAGCATCTAAAAGAGGAATGTTAATGTTAACCTGCTTAAATAACTCCAGAATCTTCTCCATTTGAGGATTTTGTTTATTAGACCTCAACCGGTTTGGAAATGGAACATTTTTAAAATTGGTTAAGTCTAATGCTGGAGGAGGAGATTGTGGAGTTAGAACGGATCCCAGAATAGATGTTTTCGTGGAGTGGGAAGTGGGTCCATTCGGAGCAGAAGAAGAGGAAGGAGTGCCTGTTGAGGAGCGGAGAATAGGCTCAGAAGACGAAGAAGCAGGAGAAGAAGAAGAAGAAGAAGTAGAAGAAGAAGCGGCCGGGGTGTCATCGTTGATCCGTGTGCCAATGTTGTTTTGCAGCATCCTTCCCGATCTCAATGTGGTCACGGCACTCACATTATGGTTTTGTTGTTCAAGAGCAACATGTGCATTATGTGGGTGACCGGGATTTGGGAGTGGCTGGGACGGGAGCTTCCCCTTTTCTCGCTCACTTAAGGCCGCATTCAGCTGTGCAATCTGGGCCTCGATGGTCTTGATGCTTTTCCCGTGAGTGGCAGTGTGTTGCACTAAGGACTGAATGGAAGACTGGATGTTGGCGGTGGACTGAGTCGATTGTTTAACGAACGGCTCCAGACTTCGTTCGAGCGAGGAAACCTTATCGTTGTTTGACGGAACAAAGTTGTTTGGTGGAAAAGAATTGTTGGGTGCAAAGTTGTTCGTCTGATTTTGGAAAGGTTGGGGTTGGAAGGGCTGCTGATACTGAGTTTGTTGTTGCGCTTGTTGCTGCGGCGGAGGGGCCCTTTGGAAATTGTTGCCTTGGAATTGATTCTGATTCTGATTCCAGGCGAAATTGGGGTGGTTCCTCCAACCGGGATTGTAGGTGGAAGAGTATGGATCATTCCTCGGTCTTTGCTGGAATGCAGCATTAACCTGATCCTGTCCTTGCGATGGTGGATTGTAAGGACACTCTTCGGTCAAGTGAGAAGGATCGGAACAACAAGCGTAGATGGTACGAAGGGGGAGAACAGGGGCAGGGGCAGGAGCAGGAGAAGAAAATTTGCTCTCTATCGCTTCAAGCTTTCTTGTTATTGCAGCCATTTCAGCTTTCATCGTAATAGAGACATCAAGTTAGTGAATTCCTACCCTAGACTGACCGGTAGAAGTGGAGGTAGAAGAAGAAGAAGTCGGTCTGGTGCTCTCCCATTGTAGCGTTTGCTCCGCAAGGTCGTCAAAGAACTGCCATGCTTCCTCGTCGGATTTCGATAGGAAGTGGCCCTGACAGATGGTTTCCAACAACTGCTTCGTTGCTGGGTTCAGGCCCTCGTATAAGCTTTGGCAAAGTTGCCATTTCTCTATACCGTGGTGAGGACACTGAACAAGAAGGTCTTTGTACCGGTCAAAGCACTTCCAGAAGGGTTCAGGAGGAAGCTGAGAGAATTGGTTGATTTCATTTCGAATCCTTGCGGTTTTATGATTCGGATAGAACTTTTTGAGAAACGCTTTAACAAACTCGTCCCAGCTGGTTATTGAGTGGGAAGCGGTGCTATACAGCCATTTTTCAGCAAGATCGCATAAAGTGAACGAAATGACCCGTAGACGTATAGCATCGTCCGACAGCTGGGTGGTTTTCATCATGGCACAGACGTTTTGAAATTTATTGATGAAGATATAGGCATCTTCAGATTCAAGCCCATGAAATCGTGGAAGCATGTTGATGAAATGGGGCTTAATTTCAAAATTATCCCCATTGGCCGGTGGAAGAGAAAGGCAGGTGGGAAGTGCAGAACGGGTGGGATAGAAATGATCCTGGAGCGCGATTCGCTGCGGCGCTACAACAGGCGGTGGTGGTGGGTTATTGGTCTCCGTAGGAGGTGGAGCCAATCCAGGGGTAGTCAAGGAGATGTTCGGATTAAATCCTGACATCGCGGAGGAAGAGGTTGGTGAAGGTGAAGGTGAAGATGTATGAACAGAATTTCGGTCAACGTCGGAGTTGGCCGGCAAAGGAAGGGGTGAAAGAGGAGTGGACGGAGTTTCGACTTCGGAGTCGATCGCGTAGTCGGTAGCGACTAACGTAACGCGGACTAGACGGGCGCTAGTGTCCCGAGTCCAAGCGGACATACACTAAACGAGTTTAGTATAGTCAAGGCGGAGAAGGTGAGGGTAAGAAAACGTCAACGGAGAAAGGCGATGGGTGGTGGGTAAAAAAATGGATTTTGGCGACAAAGGGAAAGTTTTTATAAAAGTTTTTGATTTTTTTTCTTTTTTTTTTAGAAAGATATTTACAGAAATATGTACGGACTTACGGCTTTAAGCAATCACAAATAAGATATGCACAATCTCACCTAGATCTATGGTCACCTAGGTCAACTAGACCTGCTCCTAACTGTTCCAGAGGGCTAGAAAAAGGACCTCAAACCGCCTCTTCTCCGTCTAATGCGGCCAGATAAGTGCCAGGTAAGTGGGAGGTTGTCCAACGCTTTCGCGAAGTTCCTTAATTAAATAACCACTTTCCTTCGTCACACTTGCCTAGGCACCGCAAAAGTCAGATAGGATAAACCGCCGATGCCTGTAACTAGTCCTCTGTCCTATTGAGCGCGAAGTCCTTAGCGCTGAGTCTAGTATTTTTTTAATTTAACATTGGTCAATGCATATGCTTTTTGTGATTTTTGGGGTCCTGGGAAGGGTGATGAAATCCCCACCCAATCTGAATTGGTTTCAAGCCCCTTAAGTCCGTATTAAGAAATGCAAAGCAGTAACAAATCAACTGCAAACAATTTTTATTTTAGCGCGGCGCAAAGAATCCTGCACAAGAACAGTTTATTGGAAGGGGGAAGAGAGTTTGCGCAAAGAAATCTGCAGAAAACACAGTTTATTGGAGTCCAGAGGAGTGGGAGAGAGGAGAGAAACACTTACAGAGAAGTTGCACCCCTGAGGCCACCAAACGTCCGCGGATCTGCGGTCTAAGCTTCCTTATGCCGCGGTTCCGCGGCAATATGATGGGCTTGGGCCTCCAGTTTTTTAGGTTATGCTTACTGGGGTGTCCTCTGCTTGTCTGGATGTGCTGAATTTTGACTTGCTTACTGTATCTGCTCCAGATTTTTTCAGTAGACCGGATGCTTCGTTTTGTCCGTCGCGGTGTAGCCGCGAAATGTGGGTCTATCTTCCCACGTCTTTGGCATTGAACTCGAACTCCGTATTATCCTGCACACTTGTACAAAAACTAATCAAAAATAACAAGATGATTTTTTTACAAAGTATATTTTTTTTGTTTTGTTTTTCGGTTGTTTTTATATTCACAAGTTAACCCGAAATTACACAAAGAAATAAACTACCGTCTCCCCGGCAGCGGCGCTATTTGATTGTTAGGGATTCTGCGTGTTCAAGTTTTAGTTAATTACCGCAATCAAGACGGTTTCGCTCGTAGCTAGCCGGTTGAGTACGGGTCGTCCGCAGGGAGATGGGAGTCTTTTTCTATGTGCTTTAACGAGTTAAGTCTAGTTTTTTAGATTTTGTTGTGATTAATTAAGTGGTAAAATGATATGTAAAGAGAGCTTGTTAGGGTTAGGATTAGGTTAGTTTGAGTTAGGAGTCTCCTACATCTTTCGTTGCCCCTCTTAATATCGGTGTTACGGTAATCGGCAACAACGGGGATTAGCACGACTAGGAAGGAACTTGCGAGTATAAGCTAGGCTTTCCAACGCATAAGTTCTTCCTTTTGGTGCTTGTCCGTCCGTTCTTGGCTCTTAGCCATAACCTCCGGTTAATTCAACCACAACCGGTCTCACTACGGAATCACCGCTATCATGTAGGATAGGGTGCCGTAAGGAGCGGATTGTGGTTCAATTAATGGGAGTCGAATTAAGCTGTTGGGCAAGCAAAGAGTGAGAGAGATTTCCTTCTCTCAAACTTCCCTTATCCTACCCTAACAAATATGAAACTACTCACACATCATGATACGGAAAAATAAAACAAAACAAAAGAGGAAGATAGAAAGAAAAGAGATTAGAAGATAACAACTAGATATTTGCGACCTCACCTTGGCAAGGATCAAGCGTAAGCATCATGGTTGTTTTAAGGATAAAGAAAAAAGAGAAAAGAAAGAAACAACAAGAAATAACAACAACTACGTTAACAAATTAAAATTACAAGCAATTATAAAAGAACAAGACAAGATATAATAGCAAAAGAGTCTTCTTTATTCATCATTCTTCACTCACAAAGCTCACTACAAGTTTTAATGGAGAAGAGATGAGAATAGGAAGAAGAAACACAACTAAACCTAGAAAATAAAATACAAGATTATGCACCCTCTCTTCACAAAGTTCTGGGCTATTTATAGGCTGAAAAATGAAAACCTAGGGCAACCACCAGAACACAAATAAAAAGACCAAAACACCCCCAAAGAGTCTTCAAGTGCGGCGCCAGTACGGCCGCGGTTCCGCGGCCTAATGGAGGAGTTGGATCCTCGAATTTTGTGGGCCCCCCTGGTCTGATGTTGTCTGTAGTTTGGCATATGTGTTTTCTGAAAATACTTCCACATTTCTTCCAGAATTTCTGTTGATGGAAAGGTGATTTGATGTGGACTTTTTGTCATGATTTCCTCGAGCTCCGCGTAGATTTCTTGGATCTTGTGTTGCCATTGAGCCTTGTGCATGAAAACGACATTGATTTGACATTTCGTCTCTTAAACTGGTGTGTGGCAACAGACGGATAAAGAGCGGAGATCCGTGTTTTATCTGTGGTTGGCAGGAACCCGGATTTTGTCGTGTTTTCCATGAATTTCACTGTTTTAGAACCGAGAACCTGTATCCTGCAATTGATTAGCAAACACGACTCAAGAGTATCTACCGATATGCAATGTGATAAAAATTGGGCGGTATGAAAATGCAAAAATCTGATATGAACAGTGATTCTAGAAGGTTTAGTTTTGTTTTGTGAAAGATATTTTGTGGTGACTCATTCTTAACCTAACCCAAACCCTAGCCTTAGTTAATTCTCGACAATGGTTTATTCAACCATGGTTGCATTATTCATCATATTTATCTTTCATTATTCATCACAAAAGGTGACTAATGATATTATTCATCATCTTCTTCCTTCTTCTTCCTTTGAGCAAAAGCTTTCTAGGTTTTTGCTTTGTGATGAAAATGAGTGAGAATATGAAAACAAATGAGAGCAAAAATCCTACTTCATCATTCTCATCTATCCTTGCCCTTTAGATGAGGGTGTTCACTTCATATTATGGGTGTTAGCTTGTGTTAACGAAACTTCAAGGTAGATCATCTTTGTATCGAAGATCGGAAGCAAGACTGCATCTTTCTCTTCGTAGAACCTGTCGAGAGTCCGGAACACGATGATCGCAGTGAAGGGACTTCAACACGGAGCTTAAGAAGTGAAGGACCGGATCTACAAAGGTTGTAATCCCTCTCACTTAGTGTTAGAGTGTTTAACATGTTAGTTTTCGCCTAAACCCTAATTTAAAGATCTTGTTACGGGTTGTTCGGCACGGCTAATTTTGAAATCGGGCATGGTTGATGCCTCGTAGACCCTTGTGTGTGTGCCTAGCAACCCTACAAAGTTGTGTCACTCAACTTGTGGGTGGAAGAGGAAGAGATGAGAGATTAATGAACAACCCTTAATCTTAGATCTAGGCTCCCTTTTATAAGCTTTCATAACCCTAGATCTAGAATTCAAATTTCAAATTTCCCTCCAAAATGAACAACTTTTCCCTCTAAAATGAACCACCTCATTTGAATTTTCCCTCCAAAATGAACTACCTCATTTGAATTTTCCATCCAAAATGAACTGCCTCATTTGAATTTTCCCTCCAAAATGAACCATCTCATTTGAATTTTCCCTCCAAAATGAGGTTGTTAGAAAGAATCTTCTAGAAAAAGTTTTTGGAGGGAATATTCTAGAATGACGTTGTTACAAGGAGGCTTCTAGAAGAAGGTTGTTATAAGAAGACTTCTAGAAGAAGGTTGTTGGAGAGAGCTTTCTAGAAGAAGGTTGTTATAAGGAGGCTTCTAGAAGAAGTTAGTTGGAGGGAGGCTTCTAGAACTAGGTTGGTAGGCCGAGCCTTCTAGATGAAGCCGCGTAGAGTTTCTGGAGAGTTCTGGAAGCTTTGCCGTTAGAAATAAGCACATGGGGAAAATCTGCTTTTCTGCTGACGTCATCCTGCCGCGGATCCGCGGCGGGAAGCACCCATTGGCCTTGAATAAATTTATGGAATAGTTTTACACCTTATTGTTTACTGCCAGATCACCAGACTTAGACTTGGTGTAATTTTGATCAGCACTTTTGACAATTTGGCTCGGTTTCTGGAATTTCCTGCACAGACTTCAAAACAAGTGTTGCGCTACAAGAATGATGTGATGCCATGATAAACAGTCAATTTCCCTAAAAATGCCAGTTTTAGAGTACAACATAGGTAATTCGGTATTTTACTATTGTTTTTCTAATATGTGAAATATGCAAACCGAACACTTCTAGATGAATGCAAAAGATAGGGAAATTGACGTGTTAAAAATACATTATTTTCGACTGATCAGATACCAGAGGAATAATGAGATAAATATGATATTCGACCCGTACCCAGATTTGGGATGCCATACGATGGATTTACCGTACGAGATATAATTATGATGATAGATCCACACTCTTGACTCGAGAATGTCATATTATATATTGTATCATACATGACACTATTTAGGCGGGATCACCGACTACTAGATATATATATATCGACTCAGACTTAGGTGGTTTTCCTTACCCTTCGACTAGTCTATCAGTTTAGTCCTGTAGTTTACTTAGTAGATGTTAGACTGGGCTCGAGTCATACTTATTTCTAAAACTAACGAATCGTGAGTATTTTAAAGACAGGCCAAGGGATACTACGGATATTTCAAAGGACGTACCTTTTCTTAAAAACACCGTAGCCCCTATTTTCTATACACCACGATTCGTGTTATTTCAAATGCCAAACTGTATGACTCATATATTTTATGTACATTCTTTATTATTGCGTTTACAATTCATTTTCCGTATATTCTTTCTATTCGCATCGCATTGCATGCTTAAATGTGTTTTCGTAGTTATTATGAAACCCTCCTGTCAGGACACCAGCACTATTACCGATGATGGGTATGCTCCACGTACATTTACTTGCCGGCTCACACACATCATCGTCGGTAATTTTCATGTCACTTACACATTAGAAAACACTACTTCATTAGTATAAATTGTTAGTTGATAGTTTCGACATAGTACTGGTGCGCTTTCTCTTATATGATAGCTTAGACATTGCATTTATTACTGTGATATCTCATGCATGTGTATTTTCATTTGTCATACAATATTATGGTATTCACTGTTTATTGACTTTTGATTATGGGATTCGGATTTCCCATGAGATTTATGGATTTGGGGAAACCGCGAGGATTTTTTAAACTCATTATCATTTTTAAAAGATAGAAATTGCAGTTTTCTCATGTTATGATGTGAGATATGTCCACCATGAGTTTTCTCGGCTCTTGAGCGATATCATACACCCGATTCGAGGTACTAGGAATTCCGTGTTTTAATTTAAGACAGAATAAAACATGGATTCCACGATCGCGATGAATAGCCTACCCCTAGACCCCGCGTCGAGCAACCCTACCAATTCTAGAGTTAGGAGACCCGGACTCGACTCCTCGAGTTGGTCTCCTACTGGACTCTAGAACCCGGTTATTTGTGCTCCCCTCCTTGGGTGTATCCTAATGCGAAAAAGTAAATAATATACAACAATGGTGACATCATTCTCAACCCGGAAGTGCCCCAATAAAAGAATATTACATACATTGAATTTTACATGAATGAAAATAAAAACTCTCATCTCACAGAAAACCCCCGGCTATTCAAAACACGACGATCCAATATAACATATCCAAGCAACACAGAACATCACATGTCATCAAAATATTAGACGATGTTAAACATTCCGATCGAATCAACAAACACCGACAATTACCCAATAAGCTCAAAACTTGAGCGTAGTTTGAAAGTATTTATCACATGCCACAGTACCAATGAACCAGCCGTAGAAAGGCTAACCGATGCCTCACATGTGGCACCGCTGAACCATCATGAACCCTAAGGTTCAGTGGCGGTTCTGATGGTCACATAATCGAGTTAAGGTTTCATTCTTCTAGAGGGTTCATCGAATAACTTGCATGATATTTGAATGTTTCAAACTACGGAAAAGATCAAACTCTTGAATAAATTTCCAGCGAGGGTCAAAGTGGGTATTTGCTATCCGTTCGAACTTTTTGGCACCGTCTAAAAACGCCCAAAAACAGTTAGAATTACAACTAAGAAATACTCCGAGTTGCTGTTTTGGTAAATAAACATCACATGCAAATTTAGCAAAAATAAACAACACCTGAAACATCAAAATCCAGAGACCAGAACAAACTACAAAGCCCATCCCTAAACTCCTTGGGAAATCCGGCGACGCCGGAATTTAGTGCTTGGTCGCCGGCTAAAAACCGAGCCCTTGGGGTGAGGTTTGTACTGTATTCTTATATTGTCCCATACTACATTCTGCACATGTTTAAATAATTTTTTGACAACCTTTGAAAATCGAGAGAAAGTGGATTTTTAGGGTCTCAAGTTTCAGAGTTTTTCGGTTTCGTAGTCGTACGCAATCCGTCTAATTCTCTAGTCTGGCTCTGATACCACTGAAGGGTTCCTAGCAATGACAGCAAGGTTTCGGGGGGCATCGTCCATGCCGTTTTTAAAAATTTGTCGTTATAAGGAACCCTACGCTAGAATCATTAACTAGAGATTTAGTCGGAATGGAATGTAAACAACTTTACATCTAAAGAGAATGAAAATACAACCTTTGTCGATGGTCCTTCTCTTTAATATGCTCCGTGTAGTAGTCCCGCGACTCCACAAGGCTTCTCTTGAGACTTTGAACAAGCTTCCTTCGTAGCCTTCACGCTAAAAATGATCCACCTCGAAGCTCCTACTAGTTCAAGCTACCACTACACTAAACTCTTTAGTGTATGAAACACATCACACTAATTTTCTAAAATGGTGTGAGATGATGAAGTAGGGGATGTTAAAAGCTCACTAATTTGTGCTCAAGCTTCATGATTCACATCACATGTAAGGGTTAAAACTTGTGGAAAAGCAAGAGGAGGAAGAAGAAGCAAGAGCAAGCATGAGAGAAAATGGCTAAGTCTTTTGGAATGAACATGAATGAAAATAATATCAAGACCCCTCACTTATTCAAGTATGGAATTATGCAATATTAAATTGCAACCATGCTTGAATAGTGAGTCAAGATTGAATAAACAGTATAAAACACCATGCTTGCAACCATGCTTCAACTTTACACCTCATTTCTATTTTCACAAAATAGAAAAGAAAATGACATGCTTCATTTTAATATATATATATATATCATATATATTAATATATATTTAATAAAGATTAATTAGTGAGCTAATGATATTAGTTAATATATAATTATATCACATATAATTTATATTATATTATTAAATCAACATTTGATCTAATAATCCGGTTATATCATATACGACCGACTAATATTATTTATCTGTATATCATATTATCGAGTCAACACTTGATTCGACAATTTTATTATATCACATGTAACCGAACTGATAACAGATGACTGGCAGATTAAAATACGGTATCACATACTCGTATTTAATAAGGCCCACACACATATCTCATATGTGTCCTACTTCGTTTCGCTTTATCCAGGGAACTTCTGTGTGGGACTCTAAAGACTCGTCAATATGCCGGCAGTAGGTGATGATCATATCAGTCACCTACAAGCCGTAAGCGGTACTTTCTGGACGTAACGGCAACCCTGGTATTGAGTGATATGAAGATCAACAAGCAAGCCTGTCCATAGTCTCCATGAAGCCTATCAGTAACACTACCGTACAGTCCGGTCTCTTCGTCTGATATGTCGCATTTCATGTCTAGGGGTGGAAATCGTCAGACCCCAGTAATGTGATAAGTCATGCCGATGTGAGGCCTATAACGGTTCGAGAAACTTCTGATAACACTTATCATTATATCTCGGCAGCAGCCCTGGCCAGAGACTTCCAGTTATAGCCAATCGAACATAGCGCAACATCAACCCCCAATACAGGGAGAGACGAAACCCCTCCTATCGCTCATTGCATCCATACGACTCGGGACTGTACCCAAAATCCACTTGTTTGCACGACTCCTCTTGAGCGTGGTAGGGAGGAAATCAAAGCACAGTGGGAGCCGCACAAGACTCTTTGACGATCTCGGGTCTATAGACTAAACTGTACCGGTGTCACCAGAGGACTGCTATCCGACGATAGGTATACTACCACATAGGAGTCCTCGGCGAGTCCTGTTTAGTGTACCCAGTCTCCACTGAGCACCCGTATACAATCTCTATTGTCAAACACCAATGGATGTGGGATCATCCATCGCCCATCATATGGGTCAAGAAGCGCATACGCTGGTCTACTCTGGAATATCGATGCCCTGTCTCGATATTCCCTCGACTAGGAACAATTGAAGGATGTACTTGTGAACTACCTTGTCTCCACTAGTATGATTTCCATCATAGTCCTAGTAGTCAAGTACATATCCTAAGGGCTTTATCAACATGTGAGAGCAAGACAGTATAACAATATATAAGTCTACATATTAAGATAAAGGTAACCAGATAGCATAGTATCATGTCGAGCAAGAAAGTCATCTCTATATATATCCAAGCATCCACTATAATATACATCATGTGTACAATAATGGCCTCTAGGGCATACATATAACTAACAGTAGGTAGTGCCCCCTGGCAGGCTCACCGTCTAACAAATACGAGTCTTCTTACCCCGGGGTATCTTACCGGCTCCACCATGTACCCGCAGACGGTGCCTACCGCTCCTCGAATCGGGTTTCACATGCCAATCTTAGAACCGAGAAAACACATGGTGGACGCATTGAAATATCATATCAAGAGAAACCGGGTTTTTAAAACAATACATACTTTCCTTTGAAATAACCATGGTTCTCAAATCCAGAAATCTCATGAAACAGCATATCTCAATGCGTATAATCGTAAAGCATGATGTATGCGACATATAACAGAATGTAAGCATGTCCGTATATCATGCATCATGGAACAGTGATGTGACAATATCAGTATATCATGCGACATATCGTAATGAAGTCAACATAGTAGGTAAAACATGCAAGGAGTCATATCAGGATGCAACAATTTTACTGTGTATTGACATAGCAATTATCGATGATGAAGTGTGTGAGCCGGACAATCTGTGTAAGTGTAACATACGCATCATCGATAATGGTGTAGGTGTACTAGCACAGGTATATATAATGCAATGAGAGCGACATGATCGTAGCATATGGTAAATCGTCAGCTAAATGCTAGAAGGCATATGTATCTAACATGACCAAGTCAGTGAATCTATCAATCGGCATCCAGCCTCACAACATCACGTACGGTATAATCCATCGTACGGCATCGTCTAGTCAAGGGTATGGATCAATCATCAATTAAACTCATCACGTACGGTAAATCATCTTACGACGTCATTAAACAATTTAGGATCCTAACAACCTATATGACAATGAGTGTACGGACCTAACGTCTAGTACGGCTTATCACTCATGATTCACAACATTTATTATCTCTATATGCATATATCCCAGGTCACATCAGGGGACCGGCAAAGGTATCAATCCTCTCTTATCGACTCGCGTCCGTATACCGACATTTCAATCAAATTGTCATATCACATCACATATTCACATTAAGTCATCTTACATCAAGTCAATTATATATATATATATATATATATACATTTTACCTTATACATCAAATATCATGCCACTCTAAAACTCATACTTATTCTAGTGCAACTACATATCTATAAGTCGTGATTCACATTCACTTTTCATATCCCCAATGCTTTCATCACATATCCCAATATATATATTTGTTCAGTTGATAAAACTGCACTTTTAATATGACATTTTTCCTACTATTTCTATATAAAAAAATGTGTTTATTATAATATATGACACAAATGAGGGTTTATCTATAAAAATACTATTTTCATATGTTTATATATTATAATTAATATTATGAAAGAAAAGTAAGCATATAATATCCATGTAATATTTGGCTCATTTAATATGCTTACCTTATTAAATACCTTTGACCAATTCTCTTAAAACTAAGATATCATGACAAATAGTTAAAGATAATATCTCAATAAAAACAAATTCTACTAACATTATTTATTGAGATAATTGTGCAGAAATTATTTCAGGACTGGAATCAAGAAAATCCGAGTTATCGAGATAAAATCTGCCGAAATAGTAAAGTAAATTGAAGAAATCAATTCTGGCAGAGACGTAGAGAAGATTTTCAGATTCCAGATACCAAAATAGTCTACATGTGTCACCAGAAGAAGCCTCAAGAGAAACGAACCCACGATCCTCCTAATCCACCGTGGATCCGCGGCCAAACCTACCATTATGCCGCGGTTCCGCCGCACTTCTGAGGAGTTAGGGCCCTGGATTTTCTAGTTGGTATCCTAACAACTAGTTACCATATATGGAAAGTCACCAAAGAAAGTTGCCATATATGGAAAGTCACCATATTAGGAAAGTCACCATATTAAGAAGTCACCATATATGGTAACTAGGTTTTCTTCTTTGAGGGCTATATAAAGGAACAAGGGCTAAAGTTAGAAGGCATCACACCGAAACGATCACGAAGTCCACGACGGCTCAAGAATCCTGGTTGATCATCAACAGTTCATCTACCTCCTTAGAAGAGATCGAGAAGCAAACTAAGGTTTTGTAATCATTTTCTAAAGGAACAAAGTGTACTTGATCTTGTTGATTAATAAAGGTAGTTTTATTTTATTGCATTTTATTTTCTTCATGATTTCTATCTTTTCTTTTCGCAACATGCGTGAGTAATTCTCCGCTTGTTAGGGTTTGTAGGATTATGGTAGATCAATGAATGATGAAGATACTTAAACTCTTTTTATGTCCTATAAAGTTTATAAACTTTACCAAAAGAATAGTTTGTTAGTTGTATGTATGCCCTAGAGGCCAGTATTGTACAGATGATGTATATTATATTGGATGCTTGGACATATATAGAGATGACTTTCTTGCTCGTTATGATAGTATGCTATCTGGTTACTCTTTATCTTAACATGTACACTTGTCTCTTTAAACTGTCTTATAGTTACATGTTGGTAAAGCCCTTAGGATGTGTACTTGACTACCTGGACTATGATGCAGATCATACTAGTGGGGACATGGTAGTCCATAAGTACATCCTTCAAGGTCCCTAGTCGTGGGTGTATCGAGACGGGGCATCGATATACCAGAGTAGACTAGCGTATACGCTTCTCGACCCATGAGATGGGCGATGGATGATCCCATATCCATTGGTGTTTGACATCAGAGATGGTGTACGGGTGCTCAGTGGAGACTGGGTATACTGGACGGACTCGCCGAGAAATCCCAGATGGTATTATACCTCACGTCAGATGGCAGTTCTCAGGTGACACTTATGCAGGTTAGTCTGTAGACCCGAGATCGTCATAGAGTCTTGTGTGATTCCCGCTGTGCTTTGATCTCCACCTTACCACGTCTATGAGGGCGTGCAAAACGGTGGTCTTTGGGTACAGTCCCGAGTCACATGGAGGCAATGAGCGATAGGAGGGGTTTCGTCTCTCCCGGTATTGGGGGTTGATGTTGCGCTGTGCTCGATTGGCCGTAACAGGGAAGTCCCTGGCCAGGGCTGATCAGAGATTTGCTGGTAAGTGTCACCAGTAGTTTCTTGACCCGTTATGAGCCTCACATCGGCACGACTTATCGAGTATTGGGGTCTGACGTTTACCACCCCTAGACTTGATATGCGACGTATCAGACGAACAGACCGGACTGTACGGTAAGTGTTACTGGTCGGATTCACAGGAGTATGAGCGGGCTAGCTCGTCGATCTTCTGATCGCTCAATACCCGGATGGCCGTTACGTTTAGCAGACCGCTTGCGGCTTGTGGATGCTTGATATGATCATCATCTGCTATCGGCGTATTGACGAGTCTTTAGAGTCCTACACAGAGGTTTCCTGGCTCAAGCGAAACGAAATAGGAGCGCATATGAGATATGTGCAGGACCGAGAATAATGCGTGTATGTGATACCGCATTTCATTCTCGCGATATATGTTTCGATTGGTTATATTCGATATGACCTAGTTATCGAATCATTGATTCGATAAATCGATACATTGGATTCTAGTCGGTTATGTGCGACATGACCGGATCATTGAATCAAATGTTGATTTAATGATTTAATGCATAATTATATATTTGATATATTACTTTGCATTAGCTAGTATTGGTTCACTTTATATGGATTTTCTCACTCGATGTGCAAGAAGTATATATGATATACTTTTGTGCACTTCTTTGTGTCATGTTTGATGATACATGTTGTTTGGTGTTGTGTTAAGACTTAAACCATGGTTATGATAATAGTTAGGGTTTTTATTTATTTACTTATTTATTTATCTATTCTTTTTGATAAATAAATATATATGATAACAAAATGGTTTCTTTCATGAAGCTTGATGAAGCTTTGACTAAAGTGACTATTTTGTCATCATCCTTAACCCTAACCATTCCCATTTACCATGGTTTATTCTCTACACTTAACCTACGTTAGAACATGATAAGTGTTGGATTTTATTATTCTTTTTTAACAACACTTATCATATTCTTTCTTGATCTTCATCTTCTTCTTCAAGAAAAGCTTAAGGTCCATCAATGGCAACTTGAGCTAAAGTGAGATAAATCCAATTCTAAAGTGAACCCACCTCTTATTTCTTCACCCTCTACCTCTTGCCAAGTAGTTTTGGGTGTTTTCTTCACAAGTTTCACAACTTGGTGAAGTTGGAGCTTGAACTTGTGATGCCTCGACGTAGATCGTCTTTGACACGAATCCGACGACCTATTCCGCACGTTTCTCCGATGAAGCCGTCGCGAGAGTCCAAGGTTCAAGATGGACAGCGAGAGGACGCCCACGTGGAGCTAAGGAAGTGGGTATCCGGATCTACAAAGGTTGTAGCATCTTAACTTTAGTTAATTTGTTAACTAGTTTTGTATTTCGCCTGAACATCTAGTCTACGATCCGCGTTAGGGTCTCTCGGCACCCATAAAATTTTAAATTGGCATGTTCGATGCCTTGTGAGACCTCTATAGTGTGCCTAGGAACCCTACATAGTTAACATCCTAATCGGGCGCGCTATCAATTCATTGATATTCGCGACCACGATTAGAGATTATATTAACAATTGTTTTGGTAAAGGCTAGACATGAACGGAGATCCATGTCAAGATAGGGGTTAAGAGTGTGAGCCCTTTTCCCTCCAGAAGCCCTAATCTACATGCATCACTGTCGATCTAGTTTTAAATCTATTAAAGGATAAAATGAGTAATCTTTAATTAATCATCCATGACTACTAAATCTTAATGAACCCTACAAGCCCCCTTCTACTATAGAACCTACATCCGTAGTTAATCTAGATCTATATTCTGCATCCGTGTTTGACATAGATCTAGAACCTACAACTATTCTTCACTATTATCAATTCTTCTTCCTCTTTTTCAACACGTCTAAAGTAAGATTGAAAGATTCAACGTTTCCTTGAGTACGACCCATACTCATCTCGGTCTAGCTACACGCGACAACGTTATTGATTGCGATTACTACTATACATAAAATAGATCAATCAATATTCAATCACTCATATCATCTATAACTATATTTTAACCATAACCCTAGTTCCTAATCTAGGTTTCTACGACTGTATCCTATAGATTGGTTTCCATTTATAATTTGCGGGGGTGCTATACGACATCCACCCGACTTCCCCCGTAGATATAGATCTACTCACCATGATCCTTACTTGCCGAAGTTGCTGACACCATGCTCCGTCACCTCAGAATCCACGCGAAGGTACCTAAAATCATACACAATCGAAATCGCTATTAACACCAAGTACGGAAAACCAATACGGCACACGGTGCGCTCATAGGTTAGAACCTATATCCTACGCATGCAAAACAATCAAACAACCTTTGTTGTTGACGTACAAACGCCCAACAACCATATACAATACCAAATACCTAAACCAACCATTCCAAAATACAGAAAGTATAACCAAAACACTCATAATAGCTCCCAGATTCTCTCTCAGGTAAAATGGTGATAAACAAACAGTACTATGGGGTAGTATATGGAGTGTGTGAGCTACTGGACCAATTCAAGCACCAAACACCACCAAGGGTCCGGCCACAATCCTAAAAAATCCGGCGAGCATGGCCCATTGGTCTCTGTTGGCGTTCGTCAGGTCAGGGTGGTCTTCTTTTGTTCAGCCTAGGTCAATGGTATTGTTTGTTTTTCTCAGAAACGTCTCGGGTTATTCCAGATTCCCTGTAGGCACACCAAACTTCACAAAACCGAGATGGGATTATTCCTAAGTCCGTATTCTCTATTCTAGGCCAGTAAAAACAACACTCAAGTCTTGCAACAGCCCCTAAACATCACCAAATCCACATCATCACCCAACCCTTTCTCTTGAAATTTCTAAACTTCACATACCCTAACCAAATAACATTCTAAACTAAACTAGAATACAAGAAAACTTAAACTAAACTAAATGAAAGGAATTATACCTTATTTGGGCAACTCAAGAAAAACCCTAGAAGTCTAAAGTCTCCAAAATCCAACTTTGATTGGTCCATTATGTTGAGGGTGAGGTAGGGATCATTTTTAATGAAGAGGGTATAAGGTTTTGATGAAGATTTGGAGATGATATTTGTGGATGGAGGTGGAGGAAGATGAGTTGAGGAAGATGAAGGAAAAACAAATGGGGAAGGATGATGGATGTCCTCTCTCTCCTTCCTATTCCGACTCTCTTTCAACTCATTTCTCACTCTCTCTCTCTCCAATCATTCTCTCTTTTACCCTTTTCTCTTTTTCTTTTCTTTTTAAAACAAACCACATAATACCCTAAAGCAACACAAGAAAACAACACGTAACCAAAATGCAACATGGCATGGTGCACTAGCCATGGAAAACTGTAAAAACACGGATTTGGCGTGATCGCGATTAGTAGTACACTAATCGGGTTTTTATTTAAACTGCATACAATTAATTATAAAAATGCCAAATCCGATAAATATATTTTTAAATGAATAAATTATTTTAAATCTCCAATTAATTCACAATTATTGGTATATATTTATACCATTTTACGAAAACCCCAATTTCGCAAATTGGATAGTTTTCGCGAAATATATTATTTTAATATTAAATTCCAAAAATGATATTTTATATTTTCTGAAATGTTACACAATAATATTCATGTCCAGCTAATCGTTCCAACATATGGTCAATGAAAGGTAGAGGGAAGTGATCTTTCCTCGTTGCGGCATTGAGTTTTCTATAATCAATACATACACGCTGCCCAGTTTGGGTGCGTGTCTGGATCAACTCATTAGCCTCATTAGTTATGACCGTGATGCCAGACTTCTTAGGGACTACATGAATAGTACTTACCCATTAGCTATCAGAGATTGGGTAAATGATACCACTGTCAAGGCATTTGACGATTTCTTTCTTTACCGCCTCCTTCATGACGGGATTCAACCATTTTTGTGGTTCTCGGGTTGGTTTTGCATCATCCATCAAATGTATATGATGTTCAATAATCAAGGGACTAATCCCTTTGATGTCTGCCATTGTCCAACCAAATGCTTGCCGATTAAATCTCAAGACCATCAAAAGAGCGTCCTTTTGCTCTAAAGCTAGAGAATAGAATATAATCACGGGCAAAGACTCATTCTCACATAATATGTGGGTATAGAGCAACCATTTGGTTGGACAATGGCAGACATCAAAGGGATTAGTCCCTTAATTATTGAACATCATATACATTTGATGGATGATGCCAAACCAACCCGAGAACCACAAAAACGGTTGAATCCCGTCATGAAGGAGGCGGTAAAGAAAGAAATCGTGATTGGCTTAAGGACTTCTTAATTTGCCCGATCTTCTTAAAAAGAGAACCTATTCTAGATCTAAAGAAAATAAGCGTACATGATATTTTTGTTTCTTTTCTGTGATTGGCTTAAGGACTTAAATGATGGGACTACATCAATATGATTAATGTAAAGAAAATAAACCTAAAAAGATGTTGTAGAATCGGATTTGAAAACCACTCGGCTCTTTATGAAAAAGCTACATTTAAAAACTGCGGAGCTCAAGCCACTCCTTTTGAAAACCATTTGATTCTACGACGATATCAAGTTCAAAGCGTTAAAGATTTTCTTAAAAATCATCCGCAACCCTCCGTCATTTTAGGAAGTAGAGTACTTAGTATTCGTGCTACGTTTTTTGACTACAGTTAAGGCGTAGTGTACGGTAGCTAAGTGATGTCTTCCTACACTGCATATGATGCAGATTAATTAGGACATTCGTATGACTTTGTTGACCATAGTTAAGGGTCATATGAGTGGGTCTAATTAATCAAAAAATGACGGGTAGAACTTGACTGGTACTTATGATTTGTTGACCATAATTAAGGTCATAGGTACTAGGGGTAAAAACCATATCGGGAATTTCAATAGTTGAAATTTGCAATGAGATTGCATACCTTCCATATGATGGTTGGATCCCGATCCCACTGTAGGCAATAGTTGCTCCCAGGAGAGTTTTGCAGTTTACAATTAGCTAACCCATTAGGTGTATAGAAAGGTGTTAACGGGGCTACGCCTATGGGAAAATGAGGTTTACTTTAATTAGGTCTGTGCGAAAGCACGGGGAACCTCCCTCAAGTACCGACACTGGCCTGGCTGAACGGTTGGCGAAGTTGTAGACTGTAATTAATCATGGCTAGTTTTCTTTTTAAGGTTTGAAAGAAAAACTTGATTAAAGCAGTGGGAGACATCGATTAGATAAGATAATAACCAATCTGATCTTTGCAAGAACTTTCGCCGAGTGTATTCTTTTCTCTCTCTTAATGGCAGATACCAATGACTGGACTCAAGCTTCTACTAGATAAAAATAAACTGAATGGGACCAATTATAAAGACTGGCTGAGGAATCTGAAAATTGCCTTGACTTATGATAAAGTATCATATGTCCTCATGGCTCCAGCCCCGCCCGTCCCAGGTCCAAAATCCTCAGTTGTGGACAAAGAAGTCCGCAAGACATGGGACACTGACTATGCCACGGCCAAATGCCTCGCGGTTGCATCGATGGATAACACACATCAAAAGCAGCACGAAAATATTGACATTCACGCCATATTCCTCCATACAATGGAGTTGTATGGAGAGAAATCCCGCGTATTACGATACGAAGCATCAAAGAAATTATTTCAGATGCGAATGGCCCCTAGAACACCAGTAGGAGACCATGTTCTGAAGATGATAGCTCTCATAGAAGAGCTTGAGGACCTTGGATGGACGATGGACAATGAACAATATACGGATATTATTCTACAGTCCCTCTCCTCCACCTTTGCTCAATTCATAGTTAACTTCAACATGCACAACATGGAGAAGGAACTACCTGAACTCCTTAATATGTTAAGGAGTGCAGAGAGCACACTGAAATCAGTGAAAACTCCCGTTTTGAGTGTTGGGCAATCTTCCTCTTCTCGCCCAAAAGCTAAGGCCAAGGGAAAGAAAAAGAAGAAGCCCACCAATCCTAGGGGTGGAGTTAAAAAGGTTAAGGGGAAGGACAAGTCCAAAGCTGGAGAATCGGGTAAAGGGAAATGTTTTCACTGCCACAAAACAGGACATTGGAAGAGCAACTGCACGGAGTACTTAAATCTCAAGAAGAAGCATGGGGATGCTTCCGCTTCAGGTGTGTTTGTGACAGAAAACTGTTTTTCAATAAACTCTGCTTCCTGGGTATTAGATACTGGTTCAGGTTCTCACATTTGCAATTCTATGCAGGGGCTGAGAAATAGCAAGGTTTTGAAGAAAGGTGACCATACTCTTCGCGTTGGAAATGGTTCCAATGTACATACAGTCACAGTGGGAGAGTATCACTTGGGGTTGCCATCTGGGTGTATATTAGTTTTGAACCCATGTTATTTTGTACCTAGTATGCTTTGTAATATAATATCAGTTTCTTTGTTAAACAATGATGGATATAATTTTGTATTGCAGAACAATGTTATAAACATTCACCTGAATCAAATGTTGGTTGGGTATGGTATGCTTAATAACGGGATATACGTCCTAAATCAACACACAGTTTTCAGCATACAACACACTAATAAAAGAAAACTTTCAGAAATAAATGAAGCTTTTCTTTGGCACTGTAGACTTGGTCATATTAACGAAACAAGACTAAACAAGTTACACAAAGATGGATATTTAAACTCTTTTGAATATAAATCTTATGCGACTTGCCAGTCTTGTATCAAGGGTAAAATGACCAAAACTCCGTTTACAGGACACGGAGAAAGAGCTACCGAGCTCCTAGGCCTCATACACAGTGATGTATGTGGGTCAATGTCTACACAGGCTAGAGGCGGTTTTTCCTACTTCATTACTTTCACTGACGATTTCTCAAGATTCGGTCATGTATTTTTATTAAAGCACAAATCCAAAGCTTTCGAGAAATTCACTGAATATAAACAAGAAGTAGAAAAACAAACCAGATTGAGTATCAAAATGCTTCGATCGGATCGAGGTGGGGAGTACCTCAGTACAGAATTTGCAAACTTTCTAAAAGAGAATGGGATTCTCTCTCAGCTTACTCCTCCTTACACACTATAGCACAATGGTTTGTCAGAACGAAGGAATCGGACCCTATTAGATATGGTCCATTCCATGATGAGTGATGCTGAGTTACCCGTCTCATTTTGGGGGCATGCGTTGGAGACTGCAGCGTTTCTACTGAACAGGGTCCCAACCAAAACCGTGTCTACCACGCCATATAAGATATGGCATGGGAAGAGACCATCTCTTAAGAGAATTAAGATTTGGGGCTGCCCAGCTCTTGTTAAAAGGCAGATTCCGGACAAACTCGAGACACGGTCGGTCATGTGTAATTTTGTGTGGTATCCAAAGAATTCTTATGGATATCTATTCTACCACAAGGAGGAACAAAAGGTGTTTGTTTCTCAGTATGCCACATTCTTGGAAAAAGAGTTTTTCACAGATAAAGCTGATGGCAATGTGGTAGATCTAGAAGAGGTTCTAGAGACACAAACAACAAATGACGACTTGGTTGAACCGGCTGTTGCAATAGACACTGAGGAGCCTCGGCCACTCCGTAGATCTGGTAGGACTTCTCGCCCACCGGAGAGGTACTACGGTTTCCTCATTGATGGTGACGGAGAAGACTGTATCATGAAGGATGATGATCCTACCAGCTTTCACCAAGCTATCACGAGTGGAGACTCTGTGAAGTGGCTGGATGCCATGAGATCCGAAATGGAGTCTATGTACACCAACAAAGTATGGACTTTGGACATTGTACCCCCTTGGGTAAAACCTGTGGGGTGCAAATGGATCTTTAAAAGAAAGATTGGTGTAGATGGGCAGGTGGAGACCTATAAGACAAGACTTGTGGCGAAGGGTTTTCGTCAAAGACTAGGTTTGGACTATGACGAGACTTTTTCTCCCGTAGTCATGCTTAAATCCATTCGGATCCTACTTGCTATTGCTGCTCACTACGACTATGAAATCTGGCAGATGGACCTTAAAACGGAATTTCTAAATGGAAATTTGGAAGAATGCGTTTATATGGATCAGCCAGAGGGTTTCATTGACAGTGGGAGCAGCGGGAAAGCATGTAAATTGCTTAAATCCATATATGGGTTAAAGCAGGCATCACGGAGTTGGAACATCTATTTCGATGATGTTATCAAAGAGTTTGATTTCATCAAAAATCCAGATGAACCTTGTGTTTATAAGAAAGCTGTAGGGAGAGCTGTCACATTCCTCGTATTGTTTGTGGATGACATTCTTCTGATAGGAAATGATATTCCTATGCTACAGTTGGTCAAATCTTTCTTATCACTAAGGTTTTCCATGAAGGACCTGGGTGATGCTACATACATTCTGGGCATAAGGATCTATAGGGATAGATCCAAGAGGTTATTGGGATTGTCCCAAACTAGATACATCAACACCATCCTAAAAATGTTTAGTATGGAAGACTCCAAGCGGGGTGCCTTACCCGCTTGCCATGGGGTCACTCTCTCTAAGGACTCTTGCCCAAAGACCGATGAAGAGAGAGCTCGCATGAGCATTATACCCTATACTTCGGCAGTAGGATCTATAATGTATGCGATGTTATGTACACGCCCAGATGTAGCTTATGAACTTAATGTTGTAAGAAGGTATCAATCCAACCCAGGGGAGAATCACTGGATAGCTGTGAAGAACATTCTTAAGTACTTGCGAAGGACTAAAGAATTGTTCTTGGTGTATGGTAATGGAGATCTCCAAATGGAGGCCTTTACTGATTCGAGCTTCCAGAGCGATAAGGACGACAGCAAATCTATCTCCGGGTTTGTATTTACCCTCAATGGAGGGGCGGTAAGTTGGAAGAGTTCCAAACAGGATACCGTTGCAGACTCTACGATGGAGGCTGAGTACATTGCTGCGAATGATGACGCCAAGGAAGCCGTCTGGATGAGGAATTTCGTCTCGGAGCTAGGAGTGGTTCCAACCATTATTGATCCAATACCATTGTATTGTGATAATAATGGGGTTATAGCGTTAGCCAAGGAGCCCAGGTCCCATCAGCGATCCAGACACATCCTGAGGCGCTTTCATTTGATCCGGGAGATTGTAGATCGCCGCGAGATCGAGATTAGGAGAGTAGACACAAAGAATAACGCCACGGATCCACTCACCAAGGCCCTCCCTCAGCCGCAACATGAGCGACTTTTTGAGATGTTGGGTATGAGATACGCCAATAACCGGCCTTAGTGCAAGTGGGAGATTGTTGGATATATGTATGCCCTAGAGGCCATTATATGATAGTGGATGTATTTATACATGTATATATATATATTCAGTGTACATTCTTACGCGACATGATAGTATGCTATCTGGTTCTTCTTTATCTGACATGTTGATTTGATCATGCTTTTATTCATTCACACATGTTGATAAAGCCCTGAGGATATAGGCTTGACTGCTGTGATTATGATGAAGATCATATTAGTGGGACATCTGTAGTTTATAAGCATATCCTGAAATGTCCCTAGTCGTAGGTATATCGAGATGGGGCATCGATATACCAGAGTAGACTAGCGTATATGATACTAGACCCATATGATGGGCGATGGATGTTCCCACATTCATCGATGTTTGACATTGAGATCGTATACGGGTGCTCGGTGGTGACTGGGTACACTGGACAGACTCACCGAGAACTCCTATATGGAATTATATCTATCGTCGAATAACAGTTCTCAGGCGACACTGGTGCAGGTTAGTCTGTAGACCCGAGATCGTCATAGAGTCTTGTGTGTTCTCCCACTGTAATTTGATTGCCACCCTACCACGGCTCTACTGAGTCGTGCAAACAGGTGACCGTTGGGTACAGTCTCGAGACACACGAAGGCGATGAGCGATAGGAGGGGTTTTGTCTCTCCCGGTATTGGGAGTTGATGCTGTGCTGTGCTCGATTGGCTATATCAGTAAGTCCCTGGCCAGGGCTGTTGAGATTTACTGATAAGTGTTATTAGTAGTTTATCAATCTGTTATAGACCATTCATCGGCATGGCTTATTGAGTTATTGGGGTCGACGTTACCATCCCTGGACTCGATATGCAGCATATCTGACGAAGAGACCGGACTGTACGGTAGTGTTGCCGGTTGGCTCGACGGGAGTTGTTACAGGTTCGCTTGTTTTCTTCTGATTGCTCAATACCCGGGTGGCCGTTACGTTTAGCTGACTGCTTGCGGCTTGTAGGTATTTGATATGATCATTACCTACTGCCGGCGTATTGACGAGTCTTAGAGTCCCACAATGAAGTTTCCTGGCTCAGGCGAAAAGATGTGGTGTGCATATGAGATATGCGCGGGGACCCGATTAAATACGGATATATGATACCGTAAATTAATCGGGCATTTTCTATTGGTCGGGTCATATGTGATATCACCGGTTTGCAAAATCAAGTGTTGATTTAACAAATGACTTTTAGATTAAATCTTTTTCTATTTTTGTATGCATGCATGTATGCACATGATGATGTGCATGGATACATACATACATACATTGTATCATGGTTTTTAATACATGTTTGGTGGCAATGCAAGACTTATATTGTAGAATTATCTATTTATTTTTCATTTAGAAAAAGGGAAAGGATAATTCACACAAGGTTTATGTTTATCATCTTTGACCATGCTTCAACCACCTTTTAACATTGGGTTAATTATCCTTTTGTCTTTTAATCTATTTGATAAAAATCTAGATGATTCTAACCATGGTTGAAGTGAGAAGGATTAATATAGATTAATCCTTTTTCTCATTTCAATTATTCACTCTCATAGCATTTTCCTTTTGTGAGAAAGCTTAGCCACCATCTTCTTCTTCCTCTCTTGATAATTTCATTGAGTGAGGTTGATAAAAAGAAAGAGTTTTGATTATAGAATATAAACCACATCATCATACTACACACATCTAGCCCATTTGTGTAGGGTGTTTGCTCTACTTCATTCACATATCGAGTAAAGCAAGGAGTTTTGGGCAAAGGAGCTTCGGGTGGATCGTCGTGGACCTAGAGGATCTCAAGAGAACCATTTTCCAACCCTCAAGTAGCCAAGGAGTCTAGCGTAGGGAGCTGCAAAGGTTGTACTCTCAAAACCCTAGCTTTTTCTACTTGTGATGATGTCAATGTAATGAAACCCTAAATTTCTAGTGATGATTCTTTGTATGTTCACTTAGCACCTTAAAAATTTGATTTTGGCACATGTGATGCTTCCAAACCCTTCATGAGGTGCTAGGTAAACCTAACATACGGTACGTCACTCTACTCAAGTTACCTACGCCATCAATCAGGGTCAACCTATGTAACGAAATTTCGGGTCTAATACCCCCCTGTTCAAGTCTAAGTTCCTTAAGGTCAAGCCTAGGTGTAGGGTTGCTAGGAACATGCACAAGGTTCTACAAGGCATCAACCATGACCGATTTAAAATTTAGCCATGCCGAACAACACAAAGCCGGATCTTTAAACTATAGTTTATGCAAAAACTAACATGTTAAACACTTTAACACTAAGTGAGAGCGATTACAACCTTTGTAGATCCGGTCCTTCACTTCTTAAGCTCCGTGTTGAAGTCCCTTCGCTGCGATCATCGTGTTCCGAACTCTCGAGAGGCTCCGCGAAGAGAAAGGTGCAAGCTTGCTTCCGATCTTCGATAACAAAGATGATCTACCTTGAAGTTTTGTTAACACAAGATCTCACTCTCTAAAAGAAGTGAACACCCTCATCTAAATGGAAAGGATAGATGAGGATGATGAATTAGGATTTTCTCTCTCTTTTGTTTTCATATTCTCACATATATACATCACTTATGAAAAATCTAGTGAACCTTTTCATCAAGGAGAAGAAGCAAGAAGAAGAGCTAAATCCTTTTGTGATGAATAATGAATTGTTGTAGTGGTTACAAATCTAACCAAGGGTTAAGCATGAAGGAGTTAACCCTTGTAGAGAATTAACTAGAGTTAATGGTTTGGATTGGGTTAACATAATATCTTCACAAAATATCAAGCAAAACACAAAGTCAAAGCTTCATGAAGCTTCATGGAAGCTTCATGCAAAAGCTAACCCTAATCCAAACCCTAACCAAGTTTAAACCCTAAACCATTGTTAAATTTGTAACCCTAACATGTTATAATATTATGTATCACATATACAATATTTTTTGTGACAATAGAAAATAATACAATTAACATATATCGCATATATATCAATGTATTATCCCGTGAGAAAATGAATCTTTTAGTGAGCCAATATTAGTTAATGTAATTAAGTATATATCATATATATTATTATACATTAAATTATCGAATCAACACTTGATCCGATAATCCGGCTATTTCACAAATAACCGACTAATACGATGACCCGGCTATATCACATATACCCGGCCGATATCTCATATCTCGAGAATCCAATACGGTATCACACACCGCATTATCCTCGGTCCCGCACATATCACATACGTGCTGCTACTCCATTTTGCCTGAGCCAAGAAACCTCTGTGTAGGACTCTAAAGAATCGTCAATACACCGGCAGTAGGTGATGATCATATCAAATACCCACAAGCTGCAAGCGGTCAGCTAAATGAAACAGCCACCCAGGTATTGAGCGCTCAGAAGATCAACAAGCAAACCTGTACATTCTCCTGTGAATCCAATCAGTAACATTCTCGTACAGTCCGGTCTCGTCGTCTGATATGTCGCATATCTCGTCTAGGGGTGGTAAACGTCAGACCCCAGTAGCTTGATATGTCGTGTCGATTTGAGCTCTAAAACAGTTCGAGAAACTACTAATAACACTTACCAGTAAATCTCAGCAACCCTGGCCAGGGATTTCCAGTTATAGCCAATCGAACACAGCGCAACATCAACTCCCTATACCGGGTGAGACGAATCCCCTCCTATCGCTCATTGCCTCCATGTGATTCGGGACTGTACCTAAAAGACACCTTTTTGCACGCCCTCTTGGACGTGGTATGATGGAAATCAAAGCACAGTGGGAATCACACAAGACTCTATGACGATCTCGGGTCAACAGACTACTCTGTACCAGTGTCACCGGAGAACTGCCATCTGACGTGAGGTATAATACCATCTGGGAGTTCTCGGCGAGTCCGTCCAGTGTACCCAGTCTCTACTGAGCACCCGTACACCATCCTTGATGTCAAACACCGATGGATATGGGATCATCCATCGCCCATCATATGGGTCAAGATGCGCATACGCTAGTCTACTCTGGTGCATCGATGCCCTGTCTCGATACACCCTCGACTAGGAACAGTTATAGGATGTACTCGTCGACTACCGTGGCCTTACAAGTATGATCTCATCATAGTCCCAGTAGTCGAGTACATATCCTAAGGGCTTTATCAACATGTAACATAGAGACAATCAGAGTACATGTTAAGATATAGGGTAACCAGATAGCGTACTATCATGTCGAGCAAGAAAGTCCTCCCGATATATGTCCAAGCATCCACTACAATATACATCGTATGTACAGTAATGGCCTCTAGGGCATACATATAACTAACAATCTCCCACTTGCACTAGGGCCATCAGTTCTGGTAACACATACCCAACAATTAGCTGTGGTTGAAGTATCTCATACTCAACCATCCCATAAAAGTCTCTACTAGGAAAAAGGCCTTTGTGAGTGGATCCGCGCTGTTGTCCTCTATGTCTACTTTCCTAACCTCGATCTCCCTGGAGATCAACCATCTCCATGATCAGGTGATACTGCCTAAGAATTATATCTGGATTTCTGATGGGATGGGGGGTTCCTTGGCAAAAGCCACAACTCCATTGTCACAGAATGGTAGGAACGAAGTTCATCTCATGAGCTTATATATATCCAGACTGCCTCTTTGGTAGCATCCTTAGTAACGATGTATCTTGCTTTTAATCGTCTAGTATGTCACGGTATCTAGCTTGGAATTCTTCCAACATACCGTCCCTCCACTGAGGGTAAAGACAATGCCTGCGACTGACATTCCGTCGTCCTTAACACCTTGGAACTTTTCCAGTGATTCTCCCCAGGATCGATTGATACCATCTCACTACAACTAGTGAGTATCCTAACATCCAATTAGATCTATCTCGTAGATATAAAACCTAGGATTTATGATGTATCACCTTGATCCTATACGGAGAATCCTTGTGATAAGCGGAGATTGACCGAGCGTAGCATAGGAAACTCCTTCCCTATCAAGAGTATGTCATCCACGTACTCTACGAGGATCACCACCATGCTCCCTACTACCTTTTTGTATATACAAGGTTCATTTACTATTTTGATGAATTCAAACTCTTTGACTACCATATCAAAACAGATGTTCCAACTCCACGATGCCTGTTTTATCACATAAAACATCTTCCACACGTTTCCGCTGCTCCCACTATCTACGAAGCCCGCTGGCTGTGTACTTATAGATGCTTTCTTCCAAATCATCATTTAGAAAAGCAGTCATGACACTCAACCGCCAGATATCGTAGTCATGGTATGTAGCCGTGGCAAGTAGAATCTGGATGGACTTAAGCATAGCTTTGAAAGTCTCAACTTTTCCATGTACACCTAGTAATCTTCTCAAGATTTAATTGCTCCTGATGGGGATTTAACCCTTCAGATAAAGCAACCAAAGTCCATACTTTGTTGGTGTATAAGGATTCCATCTCAGATCGGTAAGCATCCAACCATTCTTACAGAGTCCCACTCCTGATGGCCAGCTCGAAACTAGTTGGGTCATCATCTCATGATGCAATCCTCGCTTCCACTGTCATAGAGAAAACCGAAGTATCTCACAGGTGGGTGAGGAACCCTACTAGATCGGCGGAGAGGCTGAGGTTCGTTGGTTACTATCGAGTCCTTTGGTTCTACCAAATCATCGGCTGCAGTTTGTATAGCTGGAACTCCTTCCAGTTCTTCCTCATGACCAATAATTTCTTCACAAGAAATTCCCTTTCAAAAAGGTGGCATAATGAGAAAAAAAATATCTTTTGTTCCTCGGTTTGGTAGAAGATATTCCCTTGCGAATGCTTGGGATATCCAACAAACTTCCACAGAACTGACTTTGCCTCGAGCTTGTCCGGGTTTTGCTTTTTAGACATAGGCCGGACAACCCCAAATCTTAACAAACTTAAGATATGGGCTCTTCCCTTTCCAATCACATATGAAGTGGTAGGCAACTGATTTGATTTGAACCCTATTCAATAGGTATGCAGCTTCTCAAGTGCATAACTCCCAAAAGGAAATAGGAAACTTAGTAGTACTCATCATAGAGCACACCATATCACATAGGGTGCTATTGCTCCGCCCCGATATACCATCGTGATATGGTGTATACGGAGGAGTAATACTGATAGAGAATCTCATTCTCCTTTAGAATAGTCTAGGAATTCCGCGCTCAAGTATTCTGCTCCTTGATCTCATCAAAGGACATAATACTTATACCCGTTTTTTTTGTTCTCTACATTTTACTTATATTCTGTGAATATCTCAAAAGGTTCATACTTGTGTTTCAACAGGAACATATGTCTGAATCTTGAGAGATCATCAAAGAATGTAATGAAGTACAAAGAACTAGTCTTGGCATTTGTAGACAGGGGACCATCATGCATCGTCATGTATCAATCCCAAGAGTTCACTAACTCTTTCTCTGTTTGCAATAAATAGAGCTATGGTCATCGTATCTTTGTGACATGACCGACAAGTTTCACAAGATGTAAATTAAAACTGATTTAAATATGCATCTATATGTAACTTCAGCTAGTCGGGTCGCATTGATATGACCTAGTCTACAATGCCTCAAGAAGGATTCGTTCATTTCTAAACTCTTCCTCTTGTGTGTGTTCTATACGTTTAAGAACTGTGGTTTGATTTAGAACGTCTATGCTTTTAGATAACGTGCCTGAACCGATCAACACTTGATATAGAAAATGTTCAAAACATTATCCAACAATACAAAATTATATCCTTTCTTTACTTATAAAGAGACTGATATGATGTTGTATATCAGGTTCGGTATCTAATAACATTTGTTCAGAATCAATGTATTCTGGTAATACAGGGTGATAGTGACCAACAGACTTGTCTGCAACACTTGCACCATTTCTATCTCATGAAACTTATCACCCGTTCTCAGTTCTCTACCTATCTGTAGCCCATGTAACATATTACATATGCGGGATCCTGATATGGTATCTCATACCCAGGACGTAAAGGATACTGAGAAACAGTTCTCTGTAATGAACACACCCGAAGATGATGCATCAACATGCACTTTCTTTGTTTGGGTGGCACGAGAATTCTGGTAATCCCCAATTTCCTGCTCTGTCTTATAACATTTATAAGTTGGAGCGGGACCAACGTTCCCCAGCTCAGTATAAAAAGCGGGTTCGGTCAATACATCCGTATTATTATCTTGATTAAGGCGTGATATGGTCGCTACCTGGAGAGAGAGAGAAGAAAACACTCAGCGTATGCTCTTGCAAGATTAGATTGGTTATCTAATATATCTAATCAGGATGTCTCCCACTGTTTTAGTCAAATCTTCCGTCAAACCCTAAAAGGAAAGACTAGCCGGGATTAATTATACGCTACAAGTTCGCCAATTTTTCAGCCAGGCCAGTGTCGGTACTTTGAAGGAGGTCCCCCATGCTTTCGCACGAACCTAATTAAAGTAAACCTCGTTTTCCCAGGGGTGTAACCCCGTTGACACCTTTCTAGACACCTACTTGATCGGCTAATTGTAATGTGTAAAACTTTCTCAGGAGTAACTCTTACTCGCAGCGGGTATCGGGATCCAACTATCTCATAGAAGGTTTGAAATCTCATTGCAAATTTCAACACTTGAAACTCCCAATAATATTTTACCCCTAGCTGCTATATGACCTTAACATAGTCGATAAATCATAAGTGCTAGTCAATTTCAACCCGTCATTTCCCGATTGAATTAAACCCACCCGCACGACCCTTAACATAGTCAACAAAGTCGCACGACTACCCTAATCCAATCGCATCATATGCTTATACAGATAAGCACTAATCAGCTACCGCACACTACGCCTTAACATAGTCAACAAATATAGCACGAATACTAACTAGTACTTATCTGAAATGACTGAGGCCTACGACAGGTTTTTAAGAAAACCCTTTGCGTAATGAACTTGATATCGTTGTAGAATCGAGTGATTTTAAATGGAATGTTTTTTAGGCTTTTCTAGTTTCGCTAAAGAGGTCACTCCCGGTGAAGGGATCGTCGGCTCTTTCCTCATCGAATAAGGTGCAGGGTATATCATATATACCACTATGCAAAGAAAAAACTATAGAAACAATCAAAAGACAAACCGAGTTTATAGCATCTGCTAGTTTCACTAAAGAGGCCACTCCCGGTGAAGGGATCTCGGCTCTTTCCTTATCGAATAAGGTGCTGGATTTTCTACAAGGAACACCGCTATGCAAAGCAAGAACTAGAGCTACCAGTTTTTAAACAAGTTTCTACAACATCTTTAGGTTTCTTTTAGTTTCATTAATCTCATTAATGAAGTCCCATTTTATTATGCTTCACAAGCATCACATTTGAAACAAAATCTGCAATATAACATATATCTCATATATATAATATAAACATTCGTCTCAGACAGTAATATGATCTCATTACAGAACATTGCAGCAGAAGAACATATATGAAATATTGGATACACTAGGACGTCCGTGTTTTAGTACGAGCTTGTATAAAACACGGATTCCACGGTCGTGATGAATAGCCAAACCCACATCCCTAGACCCCTACGAGAGCGGCAAGCAACACAGCCAATTCTAGGGTTAGGAGACCCGGTCTCGACTCCTCGAGATGGTCTCCTACTGGACCCTAGAACCCGGTTACTTGTGCTCCCTGCCTAGGGTTTACCTAATGCGGAAAAGTAAATAATATACAATGGTGACATCATCCTCAGCCCGGAAGTGCCCCAATAAAAGAATATTATATACAAATGAATTTTACATGAATGAAAAAGAAAAACTCTTTTCTCACATAAAACCCCCGGCTATTCAGAATACGACGATCCAATATAACATATCACAGCAACTCATAATATCTCATATCATCAACGTAAGCAAGTATGCGTATCCCGATTGTCGTTGATGTATAGCAACGAAGCCGGCGATACACCACATACTACGCTTACGGTCACAGAAAAGAAAGTGTAAAACTACAACAGTTGGAATCCGCAACCACCTTAGACATCGCATGCCTAACCAAATGAATTCCTTAGACATCGCATGCCTAACAATTATAAACCCTGCATTTCAGTCTCATTATCAAAAACTCTTTTCAATATATAGTCGGGCAATTCAACAAGATTCCCGATATCCTGATCGAATGCTCGTCGCAAACTTTAGTAGACGGCCGTACCCCTGGATCCGTCGACGAAGTGCACTAAGGCGGAACACCGCTGCCGCGAGCACCCAAACGGATGCTTTTGGCGACGGGGTTCTCCTACAGTCACTTGGTCGGGGCTATGGGGCGTCGCTGTCTATTAAGTTTATCCGGCGAGTATCCGCGTACGCTACGTGATTGCGACGGACTTTTGATCACATCAAAATTCCGTGGCAACCGATCAACTGAGACTACTGAACTGCTAGATTTATAACATTCAAATTAGTTATCTCATAACTACTTGTGGATTCCAAATATTGTATCACATTCTAGATAAATAGACAATGTTAAACTTTCCGATCGAATAATCAAACACCCAAGTTTTCCTAATAGTTCTCAACGCTTGAAATTAGTTTAAAACTTCCCATCACATTGCCACAGTACCAATGGTCCAGCCGTAGAAGGGTCATTGCAACGCCTCACATGTGCCACGCCGTACTGCCGCAAACCCTAAGGTTTAGAGGCAGTTCAAGACGGTCACATAATCGAGTTAAGGTTTGTTGTCTTCTAGAGGGTCCACCGCGTTACTTGCACGACTTAGAACGTTCTTAAACTACGAAAAAAATCAACGCTTGGAAATTTTCCGGCAGGGGAAAAAGTGAGTTATTGATATCCATTCGAACTTTTTAACACGTTATAAAAATTACCGGACAAACTAAACAAAGTTAAATTATCCGATCGAATCAACGAGTCCCCAATACAACCCTAGAAAACTCAACACTTGAGTGGAATTAAAATATTACCAGAAAAAATGACAAGAAAGGACCTAAGAATAAATATATGAAATTCCAGGGACTAATTCAAAATTTTGGCCGCGGAACCGCCGCCGAACCCCTTGGTTTGGCCGCAGTTCCGCGGTCAAATAAGCGAATTACAGGTCCGTACTTCACAGTAATTCTTAGTTTTTCCTGCTTAATTTTTTGAGCATTTTTAATTCATAAAAAATCACATTTTTGAAAAATATCTAGAGAGGGGTTCAAATTAGGGTTTCGGTGTTCGATCGGACTTTAAACTTCGTCTAGACTTCGCCTAAAGCTCTAGCTTGGCTCTAATACCACTGTAGGGTTGCTAAGCACACGCACAAGGTTCTACAAGGCATCAACCATGCCGATTTAAAATTTAGCCGTGCCGAACAACCAAAGCCGGATCTTTAAACTAGAGTTTATGCAAAAACTAACATGTTAAAACACTTTAACACTAAGTGAGAGGGATTACAACCTTTGTAGATCCGGTCCTTCACTTCTTAAGCTTCGTGTTGAAGTCTCTTCGCTGCGATCATCGTGTTCCGAATTCTCGAGAGTCTCCGCGAAGAGAAAGGTGCAAGCTTGCTTCCGATCTTCGATAACAAAGATGATCTACCTTGAAGTTTCGTTAACACAAGCTCTCACTCTCTAAAAGAAGTGAACACCCTCATCTAAATGGCAATGATAGATGAGGATGATGAAGTAGGATTTTTGCTCTCTTTTGTTTCATATTCTCACATATAAACATCACTTATGAAAAAGCTAGTGAAGCTTTTCTTCAAGGAGGAAGAAGCAAGAAGAAGAGCTAAATCCGTTTGTGAATGAATAATGAATTGTTGTAGTGGTTACAAATCTAACCAAGGGTTAAGCATGAAGGAGTTAACCTTTGTAGTGAATTAAACTAGAGTTAATGGTTTGGATTGGATTAACATAATATCTTCACAAAATATCAAGCAAAACACAAAGTCAAAGCTTCATGAAGCTTCATGGAAGCTTCATTCAAAAGCTAACCCTAATCCAAACCCTAACCAAGTTTAAACCCTAAACCATTGTTAAATTTGTAACCTTAACATGTTACAATATTATATATCACATATACAATATTTTTTGTAACAATAGAAAATAATACAATTAACATATATCGCATATATATATCAATATATTATCCCGTAAGAAAATGAATCTTTTAGTGAGCCAATATTAGTTAATGTAATTTAATATATCATATATATTATTATACATTAAATTATTGAATCAACACTTGATCCGATAATCCGGCTATTTCACAAATAACCGACTAATACGATGACCCGGCTATATCACATATACCCGGCAGATATCTCATATATCGAGAATCCAATACGGTATCACATACCGCATTATCCTTGGTCCCGCACATATCACATATGTGCTGCTACTCCATTTTTCCTGAGCCAAGAAACCTCTGTGCAGGACTCTAAAGAATCGTCAATACGCCGGCAGTAGGTGATGATCATATCAAACACCCACAAGCTGCAAGCGGTCAGCTAAACGTAATAGCCACCCAGGTATTGAGCGCTCAGAAGATCAACAAGCAAGCCTGTACTTTCTCCTGTGAATCCAATCAGTAACACTCCCGTACAGTCCGGTCTCGTCGTCTGATATGTCGCATATCTCGCCTAGGGGTGGTAAACGTCAGACCCCAGTAGCTTGATAAGTCGTGTCGATTTGAGGTCTATAACAGTTCGATAAACTACTAATAACACTTACCAGTAAATCTCAGCAACCCTGGCCAGGGATTTCCAGTTATAGCCAATCGAACACAGCGCAACATCAACTCCCTATAACGGGAGAGACGAATCCCCTCCTATCGCTCATTGCCTCCATGTGATTCGGGACTGTACCCAAAAGCCACCTTTTTGCACGCCCTCTTGGACGTGGTATGATGGAAATCAAAGCATAGTGGGAATCACACAAGACTCTATGACGATCTCGGGTCAACAGACTACTCTGTACCAGTGTCACCGGAGAACTGCCATCTGACGTGAGGTATAATACCATCTGGGAGTTCTCGGCGAGTCCGTCCAGTGTACCCAGCCTCTACTGAGCACCCGTACACCATCCTTGATGTCAAACCCCGATGGATATGGGATCATCCATCGCACATCATATGGGTCAAGATGCGTATACGCTAGTCTACTCTGGTGTATCGATGCCCTGTCTCGATACACCCTCGACTAGGAACAGTTATAGGATGTACTCGTCGACTACCGTGGCCTTACTAGTATGATCTCATCATAGTCCCAGTAGTCGAGTACATATCCTAAGGGCTTTATCAACATGTAACATAGAGACAATCAGAGTACATGTTAAGATAAAGGGTAACCAGATAGCGTGCTATCATGTCGAGCAAGAAAGTCCTCCCTATATATGTCCAAGCATCCACTACAATATATATCGTATGTACAGTAATGGTTTCTAGGGCATACATATAACTAATAATAGGTTCTGAAATACATACCCACCCTAGACTCCGCATAGTCAAACATAGACTCGAACCAAGGTTAAACCTAGCGCTCTGATACCAACTTTGTCACGACCCGAATTTAGTTCGTGACCATCACTTAAATCACGCAACGTCTAAAGGCGCAACGTAAATTAAGTAAGTTGAAACCCTGAAATATAAACCTTTTTAAGAAAAAGGAAGAGGTGATGTTTTGGAATAAAGGTATAATGAATCATTTTTTGTCTTTTAAAATTTCGGGGAGCACCTCCCTCGTATATTTTGATCCAAAACAGATATACAACAATATATAGGATTCCCCAAGCGGGAGCTAGCTCTTCTCCAATCGGTGGGGTCACAACAAGGCAAGACAGAATATAAGTATATGACGCCCAACGACGAATATCAACACAAGGAAAACTTAAAGCAAGACATCAAACCCACCAAGCGAACATATAACCCATCGCTCAAGTCTCGCAACTACAAGTCTTGCTAAGGCTTACTACTGATAAAAATATTAGTTTCTAATTGATGGAGTTGACTAGATACAAAAGGAATAATAATACAAGAGTGGCACGATCCAACATGTACCACCTACCAAAGAAAATCACCCGAATGCAGCTGTGTGCTAGCAATGCCGCTACTGATCCAAGCAGTCAACCTGCAAGAACTGTGGCACAATGGGAGTGAGTTACCAACTCGTGAGTAGAAAACATCATCAGGTAGAAATCGAAATAAACAACGATTCCTAAGTTAACTATATCATAAAGGTAATACTATGATATCTAGAGTGACCGTATCTGCATATGTATCAACAACATAATCAATGCCTATCAGCAAGTGGATATCATCCAACCATATAATCAATGCATGGATGCCTGTGAATCTCATCCACGTGTCAACCAATGACAAAACAACCTCATGCATGTAAATATCATAAAAGAATATACATGTAAATGTGCGGATATAAATCAACGTGTGTCCATCAATAACACATCAAGTCATGGAGCCTGAGTGTCCAACATCGACACTCGAAACATCATGAAACCCGTATCCAACATCGACACGTAAATCCTCATATCTCGGGCTCCGTCAGTCTGCAGGATCGGCCCTTGGGCTCCGGCAGTACGGATCGGCCCATGTCCATCTCTCGACTTCGGTCGGTATCCTTCAGATATCCACCGAGCTCTATAAAATCACCGGTAGGTAGTAGTCCCTCTGCCAGGCTCATCGGCTAATCCATCGACATACCTTTCTTGCCCCGGGGTACCATACCGGGTCCACCATGTACCCGCATATGGTGCCTACCGCTCCTCGAATCGGGTTTTACATATCCATCTCAGAACCGAGAAAACACATGGTGGACGCATTGAAATGTCATATCAAGAGAAACCGGGCTTTTAAAAAAAATACATACTTTCTTCTGAAATAACCATGGTTCTCAAATCCAGAAACCTCATGAAAATCGCATATCTTAATGCGTATAATAGTAAAGCATGATGTATGCGGCATATAACAGAATATAAGCATATCCGTATATCATGCAACATGGAATAGTGATGTGACAATTTCAGAATTTCATGCAACATATCCAAATGATGTGAACATAGAAAGTATATCACGGAAGGAGTCATATCATGATGCAGCAATTCTACTGTGTAGTGACATAGCAATTATCGATGATAAAGGTGTGTGAGCAGGCCAATCTATGTAAGTGTAACATGCGCATCATCGATAATGGTGTAGGTGTACTAGCACAGGTTTATGCAATGCAATGCGAATATCATGAACGTAGCATAAAGTACAGCGTAAACGAAACGCTACAAGTTATACGTGTCTACAATATATCCGAGTCGGTGAATCTATCAATTGGCATCCAGCCTCACAACATCACGTATGGTCTAATCCATCGTACGACATCCTCCAGTTAAGGGTATGGATCAATCATCATAAAACTCATCACGTACGGTAAATCATCGTACGGCGGCATTAAACCATTAGGGATCCTATCAATCTATATGATGCTGAGGGTACGGACCTAAAGTATCGCACGACATATCACTCAAGATTCACAACATTATGTATATCTATATACCTATATCTCAGGTCACATCCGTATCAATCTCATATCTTGGGATCGACAAAGGTATCAACCATCTCATATCGACTCGCATCCATATAACGACATATCACACCAAGTCATCATATCACATCGTATACTCGTTCATCACATTAAGATCTCACGTCAAGTCATCATACGTATACATTCTTAAACCATATCCATAAGTTTCTAACATGGTTTCCTTAACCATATTATATATATATATAATTATATATATATATATATATATATATATATCGGTTTCCATAATAAATTTGCAGGGGTGCTATACTTCATCCACCCGATTTCCCCTATAGATATAAATATACTCACCGCAAATCTCTTCGCTTAGCCGAAGTCGAGGTGCTTCGTCGTCTCGGAAGTCCATGCGAAGTAATTATAATCAATGCATAGCGAAAAGCAATTAAAACCAATACAAAAACAGATACGGCACACGATTCGCTCGTAGGTTAAAACCTATAGCTTCACATGCAAAACACCACCAAACAACCCTCGTCGTTGACGTTTAAATGCCACACGACGGAATCCAACTTAAATCTAAAATCCACGTTTTAGAAATCGGAAAACGAAATTCAGCAACTAAGGAAATTCTATCCCAGATTTTGACTCAGGTAAAATTAGCCAATTTTGCATATCAGGTTGCTTTAGATATAGGATTAGGAAGCTACAGAACAAAAATCACCACATTTCACCACAAAGTGGCTGCAAATTGCGGCCATATAGAATAAATCTGCAGCCAAGACAAGAGGAAATGGGCTCAGGTTTCTAGGGTAGGTTCCTGGTTGCCTGCACATCTCTTTGTGCTCGCTAAATAATTTTTAGGGTACTCGGGTTGTAGCAGATCTCAGTATCCCATCAGAAAATCCATAAAATACGATATCGGCCGATTTCAAAGTTCGTGTTTTGGTTTCTATTCTCAGGTCTTGGCCAGTAAAACACTCTCTAAGGTCTTGTAAACACTCATTACACCTTAATTAACCATTTAACAGCAACTTAGAATTTTCTAATATCACAATCCTCACTTGTTTAATTGTAAACTAAAGTAGGAAGCTATTAAACTCAAAAACTAAACTAGGGTCTAGAATTATACCTCATTTGGCAACTCAAGAAAAACCCCAGCTTCTCAATGTCTCCAAAATCCAAACTTGCAAGGTCTAATGTGTTGAGGATGAAGTGGTGCATGTTTTTAATGAAGGAGGTATAGGGTTTTGGTGAAGATTGGAGATGATGCTTGAGGTTTGATGTGGAGGGAATATGAGTTGAAGAAAATGAAAGAAAGCAATGGAAGAAATATCTATTTTGTTTTACTCTCATTTTAACCATGACATCTAAAACTATTCCTTTCACACTCAAACCCTTTATTTTCTTTGCTTTCTCTTGCATTCTTTTCTTTTCTCTTTTCTCATTAACTCACAAACACACACATGCACCCATGCACATGACATGGTGCAAATTCATGAAAAATGTAAAACACGGATTTTATCCAAAATCCGATAAATATCATTAAAATAAATAAATCATTTTATTCTCCGATAAATTTCCAAATATTGGTATACACTTATACCACTTTACGAAAACGCCAAATTTCGCAAATCGGGTAGTTTTCGCAAAATATATTATTTTAATATTAAATTCCAAAAATAATATTTTATATTTTCTGAAATTTTTCAAGTAGTTTCTCGAACGGTTATAGGACATACGTCAGCATGACTTATCAAGTTACTAGGGTCAGACGATTCCACCCCTAATCTCGATATGCGATATATCAGACGAAGTGACGGGCTATATGGTAAGTGTTGCTTATAGGCTTTGCGGGGGTTTGGGCAAGCTTACTTGTTGATCTTCTATTTGCTCAATACCTTAGTAGCCGTTACGTCCCGCTAGTACTGCTGACGGCTTGTGGGTGACTGATGTGATCATTATCTACTGCTGGTGTAATGTCGAGTTTTTAGAGTCCCACACAGAGATTTCCTAGCTCAAGCGAAACGAATTAGGGCACATATGGTGATATGTGTGTATGCTTGATTAAATACGAGTATGTGATACCGTATTCTAATCTCGCGATATTTGATATCAGTTAGGTTATATGTGATATAATGGTCGGTTATATATGATATGACCAAATTATTGAATCAAGTGTTGATTTAATGTAGTATTGAATATTTGTCGGTTATGTTAGGTCCACGTTACCTCTCCCGGTACTTTCGGGGTGGCGGAAACGGTAAATCAAAATTTTTTCTAAACTTTGTAACATGGACCGTAAAAGCCGGATCTTTGCTAAACTAAACTAGCATACTTGCAAAGAAGAGTTAACTACTCGGCAAAGTGGTTATACCTCAACTTGAACTTCTTCTCTTCTTATTGTTCTTCTTCTTTCTTGCTTTTTGTAGTAGCTTGAATGGCTTCCCCTCCTCGTCTCCTTTTTGCCGAAGATAGATCCACCTGAGGGCTTCATCCTTGGGCTCCTTTCTCGATCTTGAGAAAACTAAGGTATTCGGCTTGCTAGACCTTCTACCTTAGAGTGAGTAGAGTGTGCTTTGGGGTCTTATATCTTCAAGGAGATGATTCTCAACACATGAGATTTGCTCTCCTTGAACAAGAGGAGGAAGAAGATGAAGTGAAGAGAGAGAAACCAAAATGATAGAATGAGCTATTTTCCTCTTGCAACCATGACAAAAGGAAAATGATTTATCTAATTAATAATAATAAATCAAAATGAAATAGTTGATGGTTGTATTTGGAATGACCACTATCATAACTTTTAATAAATGAGTGTAAGCATGAATCAAGGAGAATCCTTTCAAAGCATGATGGTGGTCAACATTCAACCATGGTCAACAAGTCAACCATGGTCAACAAGTCAACAAAATCAACCATAACAATATTTCATTTAATTACTATTATTAATTGATATCTCACAAATTCATTAGGGTTTGGAAAAAAAAAGACGACTGTCAACTGTGCATGCGCACCCGTTCCGAAACCCTAATGAAAAACCTCTTCTTCCACCTCAAACAATTGTGCATACACACCTACATTCTTGTTCCGATGAACATGAATACTGAGAGATAAAAGCAACCCCAAAACATATACCAGTATCTGGCTCAAACCAGAGCCTGCTAGTATAATCCGTCCGGACTCCAAACGTATACAAGTGCGCGGATGAGAACGAACCCTGTCGCAAAACCATGCGACCTCTACTCTGTTTTGCCCAGAGGCGAATACCCTCTGTGTGGGACTCTAAAGACTCGACACTACGCTGGCAGTGGGTTTAACCACAGACCGCAAGCGGCACTAGCTGTGCGTAACGGTCCCCAGGTAGATGCCGATAAGAAGACTGACGAGGTAAAACCCATCTGAACTCCTACTGAGTCTGAATGTGACATTCTCCGTACAGTCCGGTCTGTTCGTCTGATACATCGCATGTCGGGCCTAGGGGGACGGCAAGCGTCAGACCCCTAATAGAGGTACAAGTCGTGTCGGAGTGAAGCCCAGAACACCCTGAGATAACACTGGAACCTACCAGTATATCTCGCTTGCCCTGGCCAGGGACTACTTGTGTAATGGCTCTCCTAGACACAGCGCGATGTCAACTCCCAATACCGGGAGAGACGAATCCTGTCTAACCGTCACTGCCTCCAAGTGCTTCGGGACTACTCCCAACTACTACCTGTTTGCACGACTCAGTAGAGCCGTGGTAGGGTAGCAATCAAAGAACAGTGGGAACACACTCGAGGCGATGTGACAGTGTCAAGTCAGCGGACTAAGCTGTACTCATGTCACCTGGGAACTGATAACTGACGATAGGTATAATACCAACCATCAGTTCCCGACGAGTCCTGTCCAGTGTACTCGTAACCTAACGAGCACCCGCATACTATCTCAAGTACGACGTACCGACGGCTGTGGGACAGACCGTCTCCCGTGCTGGGATGAGAAGCGCATACGCTAGTCTACTCCGGAGCATCGATGCCCTATCTCGATACTCCCACGACTAGGGACGTGTATAAGGATGTGCTTGTAGATTACCCAGCCCCCACGAGTGTGATCGCCATCACAACGCCGGTAATCAAGCAAAGATCCTAAAGGCTCTACTAATGCGTATAGGTGATATAATAAATAAACACACATGTACACATTAAAGCAGAGACAAACCAAGTAGCATACTACTATATTGAGCAAGATTGTCTGTACAACTGTGAATATCCCAAGCTTCCATCAAGTAATATACATACTAGTATGATACAGTAATGGCCTCTAGGGCATATACACTAACAATCTCCCACTTGCACTAAAGCCATGTACTGTCGTATCAAAGACCTATCATCTCGATCAGCCGCTCGAACTGAGTCTGGGGTAAAGCCTTCGTGAATGGGTCCGCAGTGTTGTCCTTTGTATCCACTCTCCGCACCTCGATCTCCTGTCGATCAATGATCTCCCTGATCAGGTGATACCGCCTTAAGATGTGCCTGGATTTCTGATGGGACCTTGGTTCCTTCGCTAAAGCTATAGCCCCATTGTTATCGCAATACAAAGGTATTGGGTCAACAATGGACGGAACCACCTGAAGTTCACTAATGAACTTCTTTATCCAGACTGCCTCTTTTGCGGCATCGCTTGCAGCAATGTATTCAGCCTCTATCGTCGAGTCTGCGATGGTATCCTGCTTGGAACTCCTCCAACATACCACCCCTCCATTGAGGGTAAACACAAAACCCGAGACAGACTTGCTGTCATCTTTGTCACTCTGGAAGCTTGAATCGGTAAAGGACTCGACCCGGAGGTCTCCATTACCGTAAACCAGGAACATCTCCTTAGTCCTTCTCAGGTACTTGAGAATGTTCTTCACTGCTGTCCAGTGGTCCTCCCCTGGGTCTGACTGATACCGGCATACCGCGCTCAACGCGTAAGCTATATCTGGTCTTGTACATAGCATCGCATACATTATAGATCCTACCGCCGAAGCGTAGGGTATAGTGCTCATGCGAACCCTCTCCTCGTCAGTCTTAGGAGACATCTTCTTGGAGAGGGTAATTCCGTGCAATGCGGGTATGTTACCGCGCTTGGAACCCTCCATACTAAATCTCTTTAGTACGGTCTCTATGTACCTGGACTGCGAAAGTCCCAATAGTTTCTTGGATCTATCTCTATAGATCTTGATCCCCAGAATGTACGAGGCATCACCCAGGTCCTTCATGGAGAACCTTTGTGATAAAAATAGCTTGACCGATTGTAGCATAGGAATATCATTTCCTATCAAAAGAATGTCGTCCACGTACAAGACTAGGAATACGACAGTTCGTCCTACAATCTTCTTATATACACAGGGTTCATCTTCGTTCTTGATGAAATCAAATTCCTTGATTGCCTCATCAAAACAGATGTTCCAGCTCCGCGATGCCTGCTTTAATCCATAAATGGATTTAAGCAACTTGCACACCCTTCCGCTGCTCCCACTGTCTACGAAACCTTCTGGTTGATCCATGTAAACGCACTCTTCCAAACAACCGTTTAGGAAAGCCGTCTTAACATCCATCTGCCAGATTTCATAGTCATGGAAGGCAGCAATGGCAAGTAAGATCCGAATGGATTTGAGCATAGCCACCGGAGAAAAAGTCTCATCATAGTCCAAACCAGGTCTTTGACGAAAACCTTTTGCAACGAGTCTAGCTTTATAGGTTTCTACCTGCCCATCTACACCAAGTTTCCTTTTGTAGATCCATTTGCATCCAACGGGTTTTACCCCAGGTGGAGCAATATCCAAGGTCCACACTTTATTGGCGTACATGGACTCCATTTCGGATTGCATTGCTTCCTGCCACTTATCAGAGTCCCTACTGATAATGGCCTGCCTGAAACTGGTAGGGTCATCTTCTTCCAAGATGCAATCCTCTCGATCCCCGTCTATGAGAAAACCGTAGTATCTCTCGGGCGGATGAGAAATCCTACCAGATCTGCGGAGTGGCTGAGGTTCTTCTGGGGTTATAGAATCTAGCGGTTCCTCCAAATTTTCAGTTACATTTTGTGGTCGCTGAATTTGTTCCAGTTCTACCGAACTCCCACTAGTTTCTTTTGCAAGAAACTCCCTTTCTAAGAAGGTGGCGTGGCGAGATACAAACACCTTCTGTTCCTCAGTGTGGTAGAACAGATATCCTAGTGAGTCTTTAGGATATCCCACAAATTTACAGAGAACTGACCGTGCCTCTAACTTGTCCGGTTTTTGTGTTTTTACGTAGGCCGGACAACCCCATATCTTAATAAACTTCAGACATGGTTTCTTACTGCTCCATATTTCATACGGAGTTTTAGGCACAGATTTGGACGGAACTTGATTCAAAAGGTATGCCGCTGTCTGAAGCGCATGTCCCCAGAATGAAAGAGGTAACTCAGCACTACTCATCATGGAGCGAACCATATCCAATAGGGTACGATTCCTCCGTTCCGATACACCGTTGTGCTGTGGTGTATAAGGAGGAGTAAGCTGAAAGAGAATACCATTCTCTTTTAAGTAATCTAGGAATTCCGTGCTTAAGTACTCCCCTCCCCTGTCAGACCGGAGGATCTTGATACTTTTGCCTGTCTAGTTCTCTACTTCCTTTCTGAATTCCTTGAATTTCTCAAAAGCTTCAGATTTGTGTTTCATCAGATACACATATCCGAACCTAGAGAGATCATCAGTGAATGTGATGAAGTACGAGAACCCACCCCTTGCATGTATAGACATCGGACCACATACATCACTATGTACGAGTCCCAAGAGCTCTGCTGCTCTTTCTCCATGTCCGGTGAACGGAGATTTGGTCATCTTTCCTTTTAGACAAGAATGACAAGTTTCATAAGATGAAAACTCGAACGTATCCAAGAGTCCATCTTTATGCAACTTACTCAGTCTTTTCTCTCCGACATGACCAAGTCTACAATGCCACAAGTAGGATTCATTCGTATCTGAATTCTTCCTCTTGCGTGTGTTTTGTATATTGAGAACTGTATTCTGATTTAGAACGTAGATACCATTAAACAGTGTACCCTCTGCAACCAGTACCTTATCAAGGTAAATGTTCATGATATTCTTTTCAAGAACAAACTTATATCTATCTTTATCGAGTAAAGAAACTGATATGATGTTGCAAACCATGGAGGGTACATAGTAACAATCGTTTAAAATCATAGTCTTGCCATTTGGCAATACTAGGTGATATTCACCGACGGCTGTCGCATTAACTTGTGCTCCGTTCGCTACTCTGAGCGACATATCACCCGGTGCAACTTTCCTACTTTTTCTCAGTCCTTGTAATAAATTACAGATATGAGATCCTGATCCGGTATCAAGTACCCAGGAGGTAGGGCTGACCGTAAAACAGTTCTCAATCACAAGAACACCTGAAGTAGATGCAAAACCATGCTTCTTCTTCAACTGGGTATCCTGGAAATCCATACTTTCCTCTTTCCCATTCTCATACTCATGACTGTTGTCATAAGTTAGAGCTGAACCAACTTTCCCCAGTCCCGAATAAGAATTCGGATCGGTCAAGCGATACATTTTATTATCTTGATTAGGGCGTGAAAAGGTTGCTGCCTGGAGAGAGAGAAAAGAAACACTCAGCGTATGCTCTTGCAAGATTAGATTGGTTTATTAATTTATCTAACCAGGATGTCTCCCACTGTTTCCTCAAATTCTTCTTAAAACCTTTTAAAAGATGAACTAGCCGGGTTTTAATTCACGTCACAATACTTGGTTAACCTTTCAGCTAGGCTAGTGTCGGTACTTCGAGGGAGGTTTTCCAACGCTTTCGCGAAGTTCCTTAATTAAAGAACCTCTTTTCCCTGGGGGCGTAACCCCGCTAACACCTTTCTAGACACCTACTAGGTTTATAGCATTGATCGTTAAGTGAAATAATCTCCCGAGAGTAAACCAACTCATCAGTGGGATCGGGATCCAACTGTCATTGTGTGATAACCTTGATGGAATCCACTCTAGTCACCACACTCCAGAAGGTATGCTAAATCTGCAAGTTTCAGTTCTTTTGAAACTCCCGATGTGGTTTTTGCCCCTAGGACCCAAGTGACCTTGACGAATAATCAACAAATCAAAAGGTCCTAGTCAAGTTCAACCCGTCGTTATCCAGGATTTCATTAGACCCGCCCGCATGATCCTTGACGAATAATCAACAAAATCATGCGACCGTCCTAACCAATCGCATCTATCAGTGCAACAGAGAATTATTACTCAGCTACCGTTCACTGTGTTTTGACGAATAATCAACAAACGCAGCACGAATACTAAGTATTAATTGTCCGAAACGACGGAGGGCTACGGCTGGGTTTTTTGGCGAAAAAACCCGTTAACGTAATGAACTTGATATCGTTGAAGGAACCTGATAATATTTTTGAAAATATAGTGGCGAAAACTTTTGCTAAAGAGGTCACTCCCTGCGAAGGGATCTCGGCTCTTTCCTCGTCGAATGAGGTGCAGGATATTCCAAACTGAATACCTCGATGCAAAGCAAGAATAATCGACTATAGTGAAGTTATTACCCTGACGCAAACTTTTGTCCAAGGGGTCACTCCCGATGAAGGGATCTCGGCCCTTGCCTCGTCGACTGAGGTGCTGGGCATTCAGAACCGAATACCGCTATGCAAAACAAAAATGAACGTCCTTGCAATAACAGCTTTTTGAAAAACTTGTTCCAACAACGTCTTTTAGGTTTATTTTCTTGCATTAGTTCTTTTAATGCGTCCCATCAATTAAATCCTACCATTGCAGAAAACAACCAAAATATGACGTACGCTTATGCCATTCGCATTCGCCACGGGGCCCCGTCATCACCCGTTAGGTTACTTAACTAACGACAGAGCGGGGGCTGGGCTAGCGCGGCTGTAAAACATAAGCAACGTCTAAATAGAAAGCAATGATAGACATTACAGATCACATATGAATACATTGGATATACTAGCAATCCGCAATCCTTTCGAGCCTGCAACGAAAAGCGGATTACACGGTCGCGGTGAATAGCCAAATACCCCACCCAAGACCCCTACGGGTGCGGCAAACTACCCGCCAAGTACTCGGCAGTTTGTGCACCCCTCCATGGGTCTATCCTAGGAGCAAAAACAGTAAAAAGAATTATACAATGACGGCTACAACCCCGACCCGGTTGTGCGGCCAAACAAATAATAATATTACATCAATTTACATTTACAATGAATGAAAGAAAAACAAAAGCTCATCTCACATCCACCCCGGCTATTCACCCGCGACAGTCCAACACATTCATATACACATTCCAATATCAAACACAGATCATGTATAACCCCGACCAATCGACTTATAGCGATTAGCCGACGTTCAATACATGCAAACATCACAGATATAACCAACATAGCCAAAATGCAATGAAGTTCGGAAAAAATACGGAATTATAGGACCCCAAAAGTAAATTTCTGTTCTGGAAAATCTGGGCACATATAATATATTTTAAAAATCCCAAAACCAACACAGACACACACTGCACGAAAAACGATGCAGAGAAGACGACAAACGGCGGCGGTTCCGCGGCACATGCCTACCTCATGCCGCGGAACCGCGGCGGTTTGAATGAAACAGTGGATCGTTTTTCATGGGTGTTCAAACAAAACCCTGAGCCGAATTTAGGAGTATAAAATTTTTCATTTAGAGCAGAAAAAATTTCAACAGAAACTTAGGGTTTTAGTTTTTCCGGTTTTGTGATTTTTTCGGTTCCGAACTTCGTTACACTTCACTACCAAGCTAGTTTAAGTTTAGTTAGGCTCTGATACCATTGTTAGGTCCACGTTACCTCTCCCGGTACTTTCGGGGTGGCGGAAACGGTAAATCAAAATTTTTTCTAAACTTTGTAACATGGACCGTAAAAGCCGGATCTTTGCTAAACTAAACTAGCATACTTGCAAAGAAGAGTTAACTACTCGGCAAAGTGGTTATACCTCAACTTGAACTCCTTCTCTTCTTGTTGTTCTTCTTCTTTCTTTCTCTTTGTAGTAGCTTGAATGGCTTCCCCTCCTCGTCTCCTTTTTGCCGAAGATAGATCCACCTGAGGGCTTTATCCTTGGGCTCCTTTCTCGATCTTGAGAGAACTAAGGTATTCGGCTTGCAAGACCCTCTACCTTAGAGTGAGTAGAGTATGCTTTGGGGTCTTATATCTTCAAGGAGATGATTCTCAACACATGAGATTTGCTCTCCTTGAACAAGAGGAGGAAGAAGATGAAGTGAAGAGAGAGAAACCAAAATGATAGAATGAGCTATTTTCCTCTTGCAACCATGACAAAAAGAAAATGATTTATCTAATTAATAATAATAAATCAAAATGAAATAGTTGATGGTTGTATTTGGAATGACCACTATCATAACTTTCAATAAATGAGTGTAAGCATGAATCAAGGAGAATCCTTTCAAAGCATGATGGTGGTCAACATTCAACCATGGTCAACAAGTCAACCATGGTCAACAAGTCAACAAAATCAACCATAACGATATTTTATTTAATTACTATTATTAATTGATATCTCACAAATTCATTAGGGTTTGGAAAAAAAAAGACGGCTGTCAACTGTGCATGCGCACCCGTTCCGAAACCCTAATGAAAAACCTCTTCTTCCGCCTCAAACAATTGTGCATACACACCTGCATTCTTGTTCCGATGAACATGAATACTGAGAGATAAAAGCAACCCCAAAACATATACCAGTATCTGGCTCAAACCAGAGCCTGCTAGTATAATCCGTCCGGACTCCAAACGTGCATAAGTGCGCGGATGAGAACGAACCCTGTCGCAAAACCATGCGACCTCTACTCTGTTTTGCCCAGAGGCGAATACCCTCTGTGTGGGACTCTAAAGACTCGACACTACGCTGGCAGTGGGTTTAACCACAGACCGCAAGCGGCACTAGCTGTGCGTAACGGTCCCCAGGTAGATGCCGATAAGAAGACTGACGAGGTAAAACCCATCTGAACTCCTACTGAGTCTGAATGTGACATTCTCCGTACAGTCCGGTCTGTTCGTCTGATACATCGCATGTCGGGCCTAGGGGGGCGGCAAGCGTCAGACCCCTAATAGCAGTACAAGTCGTGTCGGAGTGAAGCCCAGAACACTCTGAGATAACACTGGAACCTACCAGTATATCTCGCTTGCCCTGGCCAGGGACTACTTGTGTAATGGCTCTCCTAGACATAGCGCGATGTCAACCCCCAATACCGGGAGAGACGAATCCTGTCTAACCGTCACTGCCTCCAAGTGCTTCGGGACTACTCCCAACTACTACCTGTTTGCACGACTCAGTAGAGCCGTGGTAGGGTAGCAATCAAAGAACAGTGGGAACACACTCGAGGCGAAGTGACAGTGTCAAGTCAGCGGACTAAGCTGTACTCATGTCACCTGGGAACTGATAACTGACGATAGGTATAATACCAACCATCAGTTCCCGACGAGTCCTGTCCAGTGTACTCGTAACCTAACGAGCACCCGCATACTATCTCAAGTACGACGTACCGACGGCTGTAGGACAGACCGTCTCCCGTGCTGGGATGAGAAGCGCATACGCTAGTCTACTCCGGAGCATCGATGCCCTATCTCGATACTCCCACGACTAGGGACGTGTATAAGGATGTGCTTGTAGATTACCCAGCCCCCACGAGTGTGATCGCCATCACAACGCCGGTAATCAAGCAAAGATCCTAAGGGCTCTACTAATGCGTATAGGTGATATAATAAATAAACACACATGTACACATTAAAGCAGAGACAAACCAAGTAGCATACTACTATATTGAGCAAGATTGTCTGTACAACTGTGAATATCCCAAGCTTCCATCAAGTAATATACATACTAGTATGATACAGTAATGGCCTCTAGGGCATATACACTAACAGGTTATATGTGATATGACCGGGTTATTGAATCAAGTGTTGATTTGATAATTTTATATACATATAAATGATATTAGTCGGTTATATATGTATAACCGGATTATTGAATCAAGCGTTGATTTAATAAGTTAATATGTATTTATATTTGATATATTTATATATTAACTAATATTGTGCTCACTAAAGATTTTATTCTTTTGTTATATATAATGATATATATATATATGATATATATTTAATACTATTGTGTCATGGTGGAAGATACATAGAACATGGGTGTATGAGACTCACATCAAAGCTAAAGATAATTAGGGTGATTATTTATTAAGAGGAAAATTAAAATTAGTTCGAAATGTTTAACGTCGTCTAGATATATAATGATTAGAGATACAATATTTGGAATCCATATTAATCAGTTTTCTGAAAACTAGTTTATGTTTTGTAAATCTCGCATTTTAGTCTCTTTTGATCGAGTACAACGGAGTTTCGATTCAGATCAAAACTCCGTCGCAATCTTGTATTGTATGCGAATAATCGCCGGGAAACAATACTAGATAGCCACGCCTCATAGCCCCGACCAAGTGGCAGTAGAAGAACCCCATTGCCAAAAGCATCCGCTCGGGTACTCGCGGCCACGGTGTTCCGCCTAAGTGCACTTCGTCGATGGCATCGGGGGTGCGGCCATCTACTAAAGTTCATGACGAGCATTCGATCAAGTAGTCGGGAATCTTGTTGAATTGCCCGACTAAGTTATTGAAAAGTGACTGTAGGAGAACCCTGTTGCCAAAAGCATCCGCTCGGGTGCTCGCGGCTATGGTATTACGCCTAAGTGCACTTCGTCGAAAGCATCAGGGATGCATCCATCTAGTAAAGTTCCCGACGAGCATTCGATCAAGTAGTCGGGAAATTCGGAATATGAGATATTCCGGGTTTATGATGTCTAACGATATGTGGATTCTAATTATTGTATGTTTTCATTTCTTTTCTGCGACCGTATGTGTAATATGTGGTGTATCCCCGATCTCGTTGCTATACATCAACGACATTCGGGATACCCATATTTACTTACGTTGATGACATGTGATGTTTATGTGTTGCTGTGATATGTTATATTGGATCGTCGTGAATGAATAGCCGGGTTTTTTTTACATGAGATGAGAGTTTTTCTATTTTCATTCGTGTAAAAAGTTGTATGTAATATTCTTTTATTAGGACACTTCCGGGTTGGGGATGATGTCACCATTGATGTATATTATTTACTTTTCCGCATTAGGATAGACCCAAGGCGGGGAGCATAAGTAACCGGGTTCTAGAGTCCAGTAGGAGACCATCTCGAGGAGTCGAGACCGCGTCTCCTAAGTCTAGAATTGGCAGGGTTTCCTGCCTCTCTCGTAGGGGTCTAAGGATGTGGGTTTGGCTACTCATCACAACTGTGGAATCCATGTTTTTCATTACAGGCTTGATTTAAAACACGGCCTCCTAGTATATCCTATATTTCATATGTTTATTTCTGTTTCCTGAGTTCTATGATGTGATCATATAACTGCGTGAGACGAATACTATATATATATATATATATATATATATATATATATATATATATATATATAATAAACGTTGCTTATGTTTTGCACCCGTGCCAGTCCAGCCCCCGCTCTGCCGTTAGTTAAGTAACCTAACGGTGCTTGACGGGGCCCCGTGGCGAATACGGATGGCATAATCGTACGTTCTATTTTCGTTTCTTCTGTGATATTTAGGAAACATAAATGATGGGACGTCATTAATGAGATTGATGAAAAGAAAAGAAAAGAAACCTAAAGATGTTGTAGAATCAAATTTTTCAAAAAGGTAGCTCTAGTTTTTGCTTTGCATAGCGGTATTCCTTTATGAATATCCAGCACCACATTCGATGAGGAAAGAGCCTAGATCCCTTCACCGGGAGTGACCTCTTTAGTAAAACTAGAAAACGCTACAACCCACTCGGTTTGTTTTGAAAACTACTCGATTTTAAAAAGCGGAGCTTAAACCACTTCTTTTCAAATCACTGGATTCTACAACGATATCAAGTTCATTATGTTAAAGGTTTTATTTAAAACCAATCGTAGCCTTCCATCATTTTAGATAACGAATATTCAATATTCGTGTTGCGTTTGTTGGCCACCGTCAAGGCGTAGTGTGCGGTATCTGATTAGTGCTTATCTGCCACATATGATGCGATTGGATTAGGGTAGTCATACGGCTTTGTTAGCCTCCGTCAAGGTTCGTGCGGGTGGGTTTAATTCAATCAAGAAATGACGGGCAGAACTTGACTAACTGCCTATGGTTTGTTTGCCTCTGTCAAGGCCATAGGTCGTTAGGGGTAAAAATAGATATTGGGAATTTCAAGTGTTGAAATTTGCAATGAGATTGCATATCTTATATGAGATAGTTGGATCCCGATACCCACTACTAGTAAGAGTTACTCCTGGGTGAGTTTTCCACTTTACAATTAGCTGATACAGTAGATTTCTAAGAAAAGTGTTAACGGGGTTATGCCTTGCGGAAACGAGGTTATTTAATTAGTTCCATGCGAAAGCATGGGGAGACTCCCTCGGAGTATCAATACCTGCCTGGATGACCGATTGGCAAACTTGTAGGGTGTAATTAATCTCGGCTAATCTTACCTTTTAGGGTTTGAGGGAAGATTTGATAAAAACAGCAGGAGCCATCCTTATTAGATAAGATAATAACCAATCTAATCTTGCAAGAGCGCACGCTAAAGTGTTTTCTTTCTCTCTCTCTCTTTCTCTCCAGGTAGCGACCAGGACATGCCTTAATCAAGATAATAATATGGATATATTGACCAAACCCGCTTATTATTATGAGCTGGGGAACGTTGGTTTTGCTCTATCTTATGATTGTCATAAGTCTGAGCAAGGAATATGGGAATATCAGGATTCCCACGCAACCCGAATGAAGAAAAAACATGATGATGCATCTTCTTCAGGTGTGTTCATTACCGAGAACTGTTTCTCAGTATGCTCTATGTCCTGGGTATTGGATACCGGATCAGGATCCCACGTTTGTAATATGTTACATGAGTTAAGAAGAAGTAGAGAACTGGGAAAGGGTGATGAGTCTCTCATAGTAGGGAATGGTGCAATTGTTGCAACCAAAGCATTTGGAGAATATCACCTTATATCACCAAATGGTAATAAATTGATTTTGAACGACTGTTATTTCGTACCAAAAATGATGTGCAATATAATATCAATTTCTTTATTAGATAAAGAAGGATATAACTTTGTACTAGAGAAAAATGTTATGAACATTTTCTTAAATCAAGTGTTGATTGGGTTTGGTACGTTGTATAACGGTATATATGTTCTAAATCAAACTACAATTCTAAACATACAGAACACACAGAAGAGGAAAAGTTCAGAAATGAACGAATCTTTTTTTTGTCATCGTAGACTTAGTCATATCAATGTGACAAGACCAGCTAAGTTGCATAAAGATGGATATTTGAATCCGTTTGAATTTACATCTTATGAAACTTGCTAGTCATGTCTAAAAGGTAAGATGACCAAAACTCCGTTTACTGGACACGGAGAAAGAGACTCTGAACTTTTGGGACTGATACATAGTGATGTATGCGGTCCTATGTCTACACATGCCAGGAATGGTTTCTCTTACTTTATTACATTCACCGATAATCTCTCAAGATTCGGACATGTGCTCCTGATGAAACACAAATCTGAAAATTTTGAGAAATTCACGGAATATAAGTACGAAGTTGAGAACCAGACGGGTAAAAGTTTTAAAGTCCTACAATCTGATCGGGGAGGAGAATACTTAAGCAAGGAATTCTGAGACTACTTAAAAGAGAATTGGATTCTCTCCCTGCTTACTCCTCCGTATACACTACAGCACAATGGAGTATCGGAGCGGAGGAATCACACCCTATTAGATATGGTGCGCTCTATGATGAGTGTTGCTGAGTTACCTATTTCCTTTTGGGGTTATGCACTTAAGACAGATTCATACCTAGTGAATAGGGTTCTAACAAATGTTGGGTTCTGCCGGCTCCCTGGCCATCTACTGTGGCCGATGCGGAACAAAAACTGGCATTTAAAAAATTTGGCGCAAACAAAACCCGCTCCAAGATCGAAACTATAAACCTATACTAGCAAATACAAAGAGCTAAACTACTAGGTTTAGAATGTTATACTGAATGAACCAAGCCCTTCGCTCTTCTACAACCTTCATTAGATCCTAGGGGTCGTGGATCAAACTTGGTTGCCGGTCTTCTTCCATCGATGATGATCCACCCGAGGGAAACGACGCTGGTTCCAGCCTCGCCAAGCGAGGCAACCGACGCTCTAAGGTTGCTAGCAATGGAGAGTGGAGGTGTAGGAATGTCTCGCTATATTTTTCTCTCATCACATTAGATCAAATGAGTAACCCAAGAAGATGAAGAATGAGGTGAGGAAAACAAGTGGCATGAGCAACTCAAGAAAATGGCTAAGTCTCATAAGAGAGTATGAAACAATGAAGCAAGTGATGAAGGAATCACCAAGAGAATAATGGATGGCATGTGAAGAATATATCCAAGTCATTTTCAACCATGCAACTAAAAAATATCTTTTTCATTTTCCAATAAAATAAACATGCCTCTCTATATGCCTCACCATGCTCATGCCACCTCACCCTCCACCTCATTTAGAAAAACAAATGATTTTCTAACATGAAAATCATCTAAATGAGGTGTACAACTTCTAGAAGCTATTCCGTATAAATACGGAATACAACCTGGTATACGTATCGAAATACATATACGCGTATTCGTGCAAAAAATACGAATAGCCAAGAGAGAAAATGAATAGTGAACAATAATACTAGAATACATATATAAAAATTATTAAATCAAAACACGATTTAGTAATCCGGTTTAATCCTAAACCGCTAGTATTATCAACAGTCCGATTAAAGTCTGTGTAGCCTGTACACATATTTAACCGGACACTCGTATGTACCAACATACGTCATCTACACCATATCGCCTAAACCGTGAAAACCCTCTATGTCGGACTCTAAAGACTCTTCAACACGCTGGCAGTGGGTTTAACCACAAGCACATCAGCGGCACTAGCTGTACGTAATGGCTACCCAGGTATTTAGCGAAAGGAAGGTCGATAAGCAAACTCATCTGAACCCCTACTGAGCCTGTCCGTGACAATTTCCGTAAAGTCTGGTCTGTTCTTCTAAGAGTATCGCATATCGTGTCTAGGGGGTGGATAAATTCAGACCCCTAATAATGCGATATTTCATGTCGTTATGAAGCTAATAACCCATTGAGAAACTATTGATCCAAATTAGTAATTCTCGTCTACCTTGGCCAAGGATTTCTGGTGATGGCCACCCATGCACAACGCGACATCAACTCCCAATACCGGGAGAGATGAATCCCTGACGATCCGCTCACTGCCTCCATGTGGGTCGGGACTGTACCCAACTAAAACCTGTTTGCACGACTCCTTTGAGCCGTGGTAGGGTAGTAATCAAAGCATAGTGGGAACTCACAGGAGAGAAATGACGATCTCATGTCGACAGACTAACCTGTACTCATGTCATCTGGGAAATGCTATCTGACAATATGTATAATACCAACTAGCATGTTCCCGGCAAGTCCGTCCAGTGTACTCATAACCCAATGAGCACCTGTATACTATTTTAGGTGACTAACTGACACCAATGTCTTGTGAGACCGATCACCGCCCCTCGTCGGGTTCTCGATAAGTGTACACTAGCCTACTCTGGAGTATTGATACCCAATCTCGATACTCCCTCAATTAGGGATATTTAATGATGTGCTTATAGACCACTCGGCTCCCACGTATATGACCGCCATCATAATGCTGGTAGTCAAGAAAGAATCCTATGGGCTCTATCAACATGTAATAGTGATCTCTAATACCACCCAATTCATATACATGATTATAAAAACAAACCAGATAGTATATTATCATCTTGAGTAAGACTGTTTTGTCCGTATAGGTCCTCCCTCAATCATCATAATCACCTACCTGTGATTACAATAATTTCCTTGAGGGCACTATAACCAACAATCTCCCACTTGCACGTAAGGCTAATAATTACGGTGTCGCATACTCACAGCCCGTGTGATACCGAACACCTAATTTCTCTACTAATCAGTCTCACAAAGCTCGGTTTTTAAACTATTGTTTTCGAGAATTAGCCTCAATGAGCGGATCCGCTCCAGTGTTTCTATCTTTATCACTCTATATCTGAATATCGCGGAGAATGACTATCTCCTGAAAGGAGCAATACCTATCTTAGAATACGTCTGAATATCTGATGGGACCCAGTTCACAAATGAACTCCAAATCGAACAAACTTCTTAGACTGTATCATCCACTGAATTTAATCAGTATCCTAAGCCATGCCTTCCATAGTATTCGCTTGGAGCTCCTGTCCAACATACTGCCCCTCAAAAGAAAGAAAACTATAACTCTGACAGCCACTCTGTCATCCTGGTCACCTCGAAAGCCTGAAATAATAACTGCCTCCCGAAGGAGGTGTTTAAGCCCTAGAGGCCATTATTGTATCATACTGGTATATATATTACTTAATGAAAGCTTGGGATATACACGGATATAGTAACAGTCTTGCTCAAAATGGTAGTACGCTACCTGGTTTGTTTCTACCTTAATATGAGCATGTGTTTTTGCATATCGCTTATACATATTGGTAGAGCCGTTAGGATCTTTGCTTGACTACCAGCGTTGTGATGGCAGTCACACTAGTGGGGGCTGGGTAGTCTATAAGAACATCCTTATACAGGTCCCTAGTCGTGGGATTATCGAGACGGGGCATCGATACTCCAGAGTAGACTAGTGTATATGCATCTCATCCCAGCAGGGGAGATGGTCTGTCCCACAACCATTAGTACATCGTACTGGAGATAGTATGTAGGTGCTCATTGGATTATGAGTACATTGGACAAGACTCATAGGGAATTACTGGTGGGTATTATACCTATCGTCGGGTAGCAGTTACCAGGTTACATGAGTACAGCTTAGTCCGTCGACATGACACTGCTACTTCGCCTCGAGTGTGCTCCCATTGTTCTTAGATTACTACCTTACTATGGATCAAAGGAGTCATGAAAATAGGTAGTAGTTGGGTGCAATCCCGAAGCACTTGGAGGCAGTGGCGGTTAGATAGGATTCGTCTCTCCTGGTATTGGGGGTTGATACCGCGCTGTGTTCGGAAGGCCATTAAACAAAGTCCTTGGCCAAGGCAAGAGAGATTTACTGGTAGGTACTCCAGTAGTTTCTAAGGGTGTTTTTGGCTATTTTCCGGCATGACTTATTGCGCTATTAGGTGTCTGACAGCTACTGCCCCCTTAGCCCGACGATACACTTAGACGAACAGACCGGACTGTACGGAGATTGTCACGGATAGGCTCAGTAGGAGTTCAGATGAGTTTTCTCATCGGTCTTCTTATCGACAGATACCTGGGTAGCTGTTACGTGCAGCTAATACCGCTGATGGCTTGTGGTTAAACCCCCTGCCAGCGTAATGTCGAGTCTTTAGAGTCCTACACAGAGGGTTTCCCTGCATCGGACAAAAGATGTAAAGGTTGTATGCTTTTACGACAGGGTTCGATTACGTATGTGTACTTATGCACGGATGATGATTTGGACAAATAATACTAGTAGGCTTTAGTTTAAAACAGATCCTAGTATTATACTGATGGATTATTTTTGTCTCTTTTGTATTCGAATTGTTTGGAATACGGATACGGGTATGTATATACGGATGCAGGGCATTTTTGTAATTTATTCAAGAATGCTTCTAGAAGGTGACACCTCATATTTTGTATTAAACATTTTAGGTTAAATGATTAATAAATTAAGTGGTGGAGGAAATGAGGTGGTGGTATGAATGATATGGAGCATGGCTTTTGGTGACACATGGAGGTGTTTTATCCCATGACTCACTAGATGACACATGAACCATGCTTGATTTGGTATTAGATTTTTTCTAATGGATTATTACATGGTTCATTATTTACAATAGAGTACACTCTCCATTTCATGCTAATACTTCAGTAGCTTTTCTTCAAGTTGATCTTCTTCTATCTCTAGCCTTTCATGTCTCATGTGTTGAGAAAGCTATGTAAGTCTACGCTAGCGCCCCGGCAGTCTACAGACGCCAAATGCGGAACAAAAACTTTTAACTGGCGCTATCGTATACTTTAACCCGGATCTGCCATTATTGCTAAACTAACAAACTGTAAAGAGTGTAGAAAGGTTATACCGAACGATCCGAGTCCTTCGTTCTTTAACCATCATCCCACGCTCCGTTGCGGCTGCTCCGATCTCGTCGATCTCCGATCTCCTCGTCGAGGTGGCACCACGTCGACGATTTTTTAAACGGGCTCCCGCCTCTGACTTGAGGCAACTCGGTCGTCAAGTTTGCTAAAAGAGACGACCAAGAATGATGTAGAGAATGAGTAGATGACTTTGTCTCACTTCGTCCAAGTCCGTGGACGATCGGTTAATGAAGTTGCCGAGGGAATTGGGTGATGGAATGAAATGAACTGTAAAATTCCATGCACCCCAAATACTATCATATCTTTTACAACCATGAAAAACTCAAGTGAGAGAGTGTGTGAGGAGAGAGAGAGGGGGCCGGCCTCTTATATGGAGAGGGGGTGAGTGTAGGAGAAGGGGGGTGACCACAAGAATGATCCTTATCATAACAAAAGATCTTAAGCAATCCAAAAGATATTAATTAAAACCATGAGTCACAAAAACCTAGTCACCATTTAATAAATGCAAAGATGAGTCATGAACCTAGTCACCAAATTCTAGAACCTTCTAGAACCTTCCAGAAGCACGACTCACTCTCATCCAAGAAAAGATAAATCCGTGTTTAACCGAATGTTAAAAGACGGCTGATAGAAAACTGGAAACTGGCAACTTCCAAAAGTGATCCTGAAACGACTTTCAGGATAACCCCGAAACTGTATAAATATACCCGCATTTGTATTACGACCGAATACAAATGCAACCGAGACAAAGATATTATACCTACTCAAAATAATACTCGGATCCGGCTTAAACCAAAGCCGACCAGTATCATCTGTCCGAAAATCGACACGTGCGTAAACACACGTGCATTTTCCGAACCCTGCCATAAAACCATACGGCCTCTGCAACGTTTCGCCCGAACTTGGGAAACTGTCTGTGGGGGACTCTAATGACTCGTCAGTACCCTGGCAGTGGGTTTAACCACAAACCGTCAGCGGCACTAGCAATGCGTAACGGCTGCCCATGGACTGACCTCAAGGGATGCCGATGAGCGAACTCATCCGGAAAACCCTACTGAGCCTAACAGTGACAATGTATATACAGTCCGGTCCGTTCTTCTATGAGTATCGCATATCTGCCTAGGGGGCTAGTAACGTCAGACCCCTAATAGCAGTATAAGTCGTGTCGGAGTGAAGCCCAATAACACCCTGAGATACTACTGGAGTACCTACCAGTAAATCTCCTGCCATGGCCATGGACTTTGTGTAATGGCTCTCCTAGACACAGCACGACCTCGCCCCCAATACCGGGAGAGACGAATCCCCTGCCGATCCGCTCACGTGCCTCCATATGGCTCGGGACTGTACCCAAAAGCTACCTGTTTGCACGACTCCTTTGAGCCGTGGTATGGTAGAAATCAAAGCACAGTGGGAACTCATACGAGACAAATGACGACCTCAGGTCGATGAACTAACCTGTACACATGTCACCAGGGAACTGCTATCTGACGATATGTATAATACCAACTAGCAGGTTCCCGGCGAGTCCTGTCCGGTGTACTCATAACCCAATGAGCACCTGTATACATCTTAGGTGATCCAACTGACACCAGTGGCTTGTGAGACCGGCCACCGTCCCTTGTCGGGGTCTCGACTGTACACACTAGTCTACTCCGGAGTATCGATGCCCTGTCTCGAAACTCCCACGACTAGGGACCACAATTAAGGATATGCGTATAAACCACCCAACTCTCACGTATATGATCGCCATCATACTGTTGGTGGTAAAGCAAGATCCTAAGGGCTCTATCAAAGTGTAACATGTAATCAGTCACCTGATCATGTACACGACTGATAAAGGCAAACCAGATAGCATACTATCATCTCGAGTAAGACCGTCCTACCGGTATAGGTCCTCCGCAATCATTGCAATCACGTACCTGTGATCCAATAATTGACTATGAGGGCACTATCTCCAACAATCTCCCACTTGCACTCAAGTCTAATTATTGCGATGTCGACTACTCACAGCCCGTGTGAAACCGAACATCCAACTCCTCTACTAATCAGTATCACAAAGCCCGTTTGTAAAACTATTGTGTTCGAGAAATAGCCTTAGTGAGTGGATCCGCATAGAAGTTTCTTTCTATATCTCTCTTAATCTCAAGTTCGCGGAGAAAGCCATCTCCCGAATTGAGTAATAGCTGTCTTAGAATATGTCTAGATATCTGATGGGACCTAGTTCATAAATGAACTCCAAATCCAAACTTCTTAGACTGTATCGATCACTGAACCTAATCAGTATCCGGCACCAAGCCACCCACAGTATCCTCTTGGACCACCTGTCCATAATACTGTCCCTTGTCAGAGGGAAAACTATAACTCTGACAATCACTCTGTCATCCATGTCACCTTTGAAGCCTGGAATGATAACCGTCTCCCGAAGGAGGCTGCCGTCATCAAATCCGTAGAACATGTACTTATGTTCTAAAACTGCTTCCTTATGTTTCTCCAGGATTGGATTAATACAAACTTATTGCATCAAGTGCAAAAACAACATCTGGTGTGGTACTTGACATCTCATGATTGACTCAATTGCCTAAGCAAGTGATTTGCCAATCATGCACATCCCTCTCCTCTTTAGTCTATACGACACCTTTAGAGAGGGTGACTCCATCACCTGCAGGTACACCACCATGCTAGGAGTCATCTATTCTAAAAACCATTAGAATACTGTCAAAGTACCCACATTGGGAAACTACCCAAATCCAGATCTAAAACCATAGATCCAGAAACCAGAATGTCAAATATTATATCCATATCCTGTCTGGAGAAACAACTGTGTGACGACCACAGTACAACCGATCGTAGTATAGGAATTTTACTTCCCACTCTGTGTATGTCATCCAGATACCATGACATCACACCCTACTACCTTCTTAACTGATCCATCCCTTATTCTGATTGAAGTCAAACCCATGACTGTCACATCAAAATTAGATGATCTATCTCCGCTATAACTGCTCAAGTCTATAAATAGATATAAGCATCTTGCCCACTATGCTTCCGCTGCTCCCACTGACTACGACAACCCTCCTACCGGGTCTCATAACCTGGAACAACAGTAGTGTCAAGTCTGGGTAGATAAGAATCTCCCTGTCACCGTCCTTGAGGCTACCGGAGTACCTCTCGGGTGTCTGAGGTTACCCACCAAATCTGCGGAGTGGCTATTGGAATGTCAAACCTGATTGAATGTATAGGTCCTATTAAATTTTCCGTAATCGTTCGCGGTTCTGGAATCACTTCCAGTTCTACCATACTCCCACTACTGTTTTCTGAAAAAGATCCATTTTTACTAAAACTGTGGCAAGTCAAGAACAATATCACTATTGATCTTCCAAATGGTAGAATATCAACCCTCGTCATAGCCAGGGTCAACCCACAAACAGCCACTACAGAAACGTGCCCTGAGTTATCCAGAGTCTAGTTTTAAGCATAAGCTGGACAACTCCCCGTGCCTCAATATCTTTTAAGGTACGAACTATTCTATATCCAATATAGAAACTTTGGCACTAATTTAATTGGAACCATATTCAAACCATGCAGCTGTCTCCAGTGCATATCAACTTAATGGAAGGAGGCTAATCAGCATTACTCAACTTAGGAATCCATCCAATTATGAGTAACCTGAAATAGAAACACGTTTCTCAAAACCATCACTATCATCTGAATACCAATCACAAGAATCTACATCTTCGATCTCTTTGAAGAATCCCGATACTTGTGATACCTGGTTCTCTACTTTATTCTTATATCCACAACTTCTCAAAACATAGACCTTGTATTTCTACGAAACACTCGTCTAAATACTAGAGAAGTTATAAGTAAATAGAACATAGTACGAGGACCTACCCCTTTGTCCTGATGGACACTGGACAACATACAATACTCTGTATAAGTCCGCTGAGTTGAACAACTCAAAACCTGTGCGTTGTTGGTGGAAAACTGTACCCTGGCGATTTCCTCAAATATCACCAATTACAACGAATTCCGATATAATGAGGATGATCACCTAATTCCCAATATCTTACTCCCACTCATCATCTGTAAAACCATACAGATATGAGAATGAAACCTGGTAAATACATACCCTTGGAGTAAGTGTCTAATCGGGAAAACAGTTTTTCCTTTAACAATGCACTGAAACATGAAAAATGTTTCGTAGGGGTATCCTGGTATTCATAGCAATGCCTCTTCCATAATCCAATTCATGACTTCAACCGTATATTTTGTTGCCATCTCTCCAAATCCCTTTATTTGTCTTTAGTCGTTACCTTCTGTACACCATTGTTAAGCTAAATGGTTTTCTTCCTTCCCTACCGTTCGGCACCAGCCTATGGTTTGGAAGAAGACTATCCAGTAAGCATAATAGGTGTACCCTCCTAAACCAAGGAGTACTCGCATCTCGAGAGAAGGTGATGATAAAAGACAATTGAATAATACCTTATTCTTTTAAAGGTGAAATAGGAGTGGCGATGAAGTACGTGGTTTTGGTCGTGAATGATAACAGTCGCAATTTACTTTGCCCTCTTTCTAATCCCTTTATTTTGTCTTTACATGTTACCTTCTGCACACCCTACTTAGGCTAATTGGTTTTCTTCATTCCCTACCTTTCGGCACCAGCCTATGGTTTGGAATAAGACTATCCAATAAGCGTAATAGGTGTACTCTCCTAAACCAAGGAGCTCTCGCAACCTGACAGAAGGTGATAATAAAAGACAACTGAATAAACCAATTCTATTTCTCCTGAACCTGGATCCATCCTCGAAGAAGTCCCTTCGAGTTCGTATATAACCATACGATGGATCTATCCAATGGAAGTGGATATCCGTAGTAATACGGGTGTTCTGAGAAATTCAAAGGGTAAAAGAAGGAGTGGCAATGACTTATGCAACTCAGACAATCCAAAAGACAGTATTTTAAGAAGGTTCGGTCAACTTGGTCACTGAGTCATAGTCTAGGGTCGGTCAAAGGTCACTGCCAAAGAGAGAGAGAAAAGAAACACTCTGCGTGCACTCTAACCTAGATCAGAATGGTCATCACTTTATCTAATCCGGAAACCTCCCACTGTCCTGTCAAATTCTCCTCCAAACCTAAAGAAGAATCAATCGGGATCACCCGAAGAGTAAACCAACTCATCAGTGGGAATCGGGATCCAACTCTCATCGCATGATAACGTGATGGAATGCATCCACGTTACCCATACTCCAGATGGTATGCACATACTTGGCAAGTTTCAGTTTCTTTAGAAACTCCCGATATAGATTTTGCCCCATGCTCTTATAACCTTGGCGTTAGGTCAAAATGTCATAAGTCACATGCCAAGTTCTACCCATCACTATCTTGTTAATTTGAACCCACCCGCACATGCCCTTGGCGTTAGGTCAAAATGGCAGAACGGCTGTCCCAAACCAACTCATCTATCTATGCAACAATTGAATACCCAGCAGCTACCAAACACTATGCCTTGGCGTTGGTCAAAATACATAGCTTGAATACTACTGAATACCCAAAAGAAGTGACGGAGGGCTACGGCTGGTTTTTGGCGAAAAACCTTTAACGTAGTGAACTTGATATCGCTGAAGGAACCTGATAGCTTTTTAAAATATAGTGGCGAAAACCTTTTGCTAAAGAGGTCACTCCCGGTAAAGGGATCTCGGCTCTTTCCTCGTGGAATGAGGTGCAGGATATTCCACTGAATACCGCTATGCAAAGCAACTTGTAATCGACTATAGTGAAGTTATTACGCTGACGCAAACTTCAGCCCAAGGGGTCAGTCCCGGTGAAGGGATATCGGCCCTTGCCCCGTCGAATGAGGTGCAGGATATTCCACTGAATACCGCTATGCATAACAAAAGAAAACGTCTTTGCAATAACACTTTTTAAATTTGTTCCAACAACTGAAAACAGGTTTGTTTAACTTTGCATTGATCAGAATCAACGCAGTCCCATCATTTAATCACACCAGAAAAGAACGAAAATAAAATGTACGTATATGCCATCCGCATTCGTCACTGGGTCCCGTCATCACCGTTAGGTTACTTAACTAACGACAGAGCGGGGACTGGACTAGCGCGGGTGTAAAACATATACAACATCTAATAGTATATAAACCAATATACAATAATCGCTCCAGGCGTGATAGTATGCAACATTACAGAAAAGTAATAAGCATCACAGAACAATACAGATATCTGGGATCCCCGGGTTTCACAGAGCCGCTGCTGAAACCCGACGTTCCCATGTCGTGTGGATAGCCTGTGCAATGAAACCTAGACCCCTACGGGTGCGGCAAGTTACCCGCCAAAACCTGAAGCGAGGCAGCCCCCTACAGCATAGTGAATGGACCACCCAGCACTCCACGGAATCCGGTAATCTTGGGCACCTCTCCTTGGGTCAACCTGTACCCCCTACGAGTGCGGCGAATAGTCTGCCAATTCTAGAGTGGGGCCCCTCTGCCTCTCAAAGCCATGAGATGCGGACCCGTTGCCCTCCCGAACCCGGCTATCCGTGCACTCCGTCGCGGGGCAAAACCTAGTACAGAAATGAAAAATAGTACAATAGGCAACAAAACCTGTCACTCCCCGCTTCCCAATGTACGGCAAAGTGGTCGTGACGAGGCCCGCTACGTATGTACTCAGAAGTACATACGCTAAGCGTAACTAAGCAATATAAAATAATCACAAGAGACAAATGAGATTGAGATAACAGCAACTTTTATTAATAACATTCTTTATACAATGCATGAAATGAAAATACAACTGGAATGAAAAAAGAAAGCAATGCCTAAACAGTGGCATAATAATAAAAGGAAATACTGGAAAGAACAAGTACAAAGTCTAGAGCTCTGGATCTTCTTGGAACTGCTCCAAATCTTCAGTTGTTGGCTCGGTCTCAACTTGGTCCAACGCACCTGACGACATTCAAAGAAGAAAGAAATAGAATGTCGTCAGCGAACAGGTCGCTCGGTAAGTCCCAAAGAAAAGTGGAGTGAGAATGGCAGAGTAACAGTATTTTCTAGAGTATTATGTTGTAGAATATTATGGAATATTGTTTAACGCGGTTGTTTGTAGCTTGGTACAGAAGATGTTAAAAGTGGAATGAGTACAAATAAACTCAAACTGTACTATCATTGCACACTGCTATCCACCACGACAAATCTGCAACATCACAGCACAACACAGAACATCAACGCGAATGTCACGTTCGCAAACCCGTCTAAAAGAACTATAGCAATCAGACGCGGTTTACCGATCAAATGACATTCCCGGTCGGAGATATAATGTAAGCACTGTAAACTAACGTGTTTAAATTTCGATCAACCAAATATCAAAAAGTGGGCCCTACGACTTACTGGTGAACAGTAACAAAATCTGGGCCAAAACGATATTTACCAAAAACCATAAATTCCAGAGAAGAACCCACTGACAAAATTTGGGAGCATGATCTCACCAAGTGGCCGCGGATGCGCGGCCAAACCATGGGTTTGGCCGCGTTTCCGCGGCGGTCTGGTGGGGTCACGAGCCCAAATTTTGTCGTCGTTCTTATAAAGCCCTGCACGGTTTTCTGAGATGTGTAGAAAAATTTTAGGACACCATTTAAAATCAACAGAAACTGTCAAATTGAAAAAATGTGATTTTTGATTTCCGGTTCGATCGATGTTTTAAACGCGTTAGCACAAGTTAGTATAGCAAAATGGTGAGGCTCTGATACCACTGTAAGTCTACGCTAGCGCCCCGGCAGTCTACAGACGCCAAATGCGGAACAAAAACTTTTAACTGGCGCTATCGTATACTTTAACCCGGATCTGCCATTATTGCTAAACTAACAAACTGTAAAGAGTGTAGAAAGGTTATACCGAACGATCCGAGTCCTTCATTCTTTAACCATCATCCCACGCTCCGTTGCGGCTGCTCCGATCTCGTCGATCTCCGATCTCCTCGTCGAGGTGGCACCACGTCGACGATTCTTTAAACGGGCTCCCGCCTCTGACTTGAGGCAACTCGGTCGTCAAGTTTACTAAAAGAGACGACCAAGAATGATGTAGAGAATGAGTAGATGACTTTGTCTCACTTCGTCCAAGTCCGTGGACGATCGGTTAATGAAGTTGCCGAGGGAATTGGGTGATGGAATGAAATGAACTGTAAAATTCCATGCACCCCAAATACTATCATATCTTTTACAACCATGAAAAACTCAAGTGAGAGAGTGTGTGAGGAGAGAGAGAGGGGGCCGGCCTCTTATATGGAGAGGGGGTGAGTGTAGGAGAAGGGGGGGTGACCACAAGAATGATCCTTATCATAACAAAAGATCTTAAGCAATCCAAAAGATATTAATTAAAACCATGAGTCACAAAAACCTAGTCACCATTTAATAAATGCAAAGATGAGTCATGAACCTAGTCACCAAATTCTAGAACCTTCTAGAACCTTCTAGAAGCACGACTCACTCTCATCCAAGAAAAGATAAATCCGTGTTTAACCGAATGTTAAAAGACGGCTGATAGAAAACTGGAAACTGGCAACTTCCAAAAGTGATCCTGAAACGACTTTCAGGATAACCCCGAAACTGTATAAATATACCCGCATTTGTATTACGACCGAATACAAATGCAACCGAGACAAAGATATTATACCTACTCAAAATAATACTCGGATCCGGCTTAAACCAAAGCCGACCAGTATCATCTGTCCGAAAATCGACACGTGCGTAAACGCACGTGCATTTTCCGAACCCTGCCATAAAACCATACGGCCTCTACAACGTTTCGCCCGAACTTGGGAAACTGTCTGTGGGGGACTCTAATGACTCGTCAGTACCCTGGCAGTGGGTTTAACCACAAACCGTCAGCGGCATTAGCAATGCGTAACGGCTGCCCATGGACTGACCTCAAGGGATGCCGATGAGCGAACTCATCCGGAAAACCCTACTAAGCCTAACAGTGACAATGTATATACAGTCCGGTCCATTCGTCTATGAGTATCGCATATCTGCCTAGGGGGCTAGTAACGTCAGACCCCCAATAGCAGTATAAGTCGTGTCGGAGTGAAGCCCAATAACACCCTGAGATACTACTGGAGTACCTACCAGTAAATCTCCTGCCATGGCCATGGACTTTGTGTAATGGCTCTCCTAGACACAGCACGACCTCGCCCCTAATACCGGGAGAGACGAATCCCCTGCCGATCCGCTCACGTGCCTCCAAATGGCTCGGGACTGTACCCAAAAGCTACCTGTTTGCACGACTCCTTTGAGCCGTGGTAGGGTAGAAATCAAAGCACAGTAGGAACTCATACGAGACAAATGACGACCTCAGGTCGATGAACTAACCTGTACACATGTCACTAGGGAACTGCTATCTGACGATATGTATAATACCAACTAGCAGGTTCCCGGCGAGTCCTGTCCGGTGTACTCATAACCCAATGCGCACCTGTATACATCTTAGGTGATCCAACTGAAACCAGTGGCTTATGAGACCGGCCACCGCCCCTCGTCGGGGTCTCGACTGTACACACTAGTCTACTCCGGAGTATCGATGCCCTGTCTCGAAACTCCCACGACTAGGGACCACAATTAAGGATATGCGTATAAACCACCCAACTCTCACGTATATGATCGCCATCATACTGTTGGTGGTAAAGCAAGATCCTAAGGGCTTTATCAAAGTGTAACATGTAATCATTCACCTGATCATGTACACGACTGATAAAGGCAAACCAGATAGCATACTATCATCTCGAGTAAGACTGTCTTACCGGTATAGGTCATCCGCAATCATTGCAATCACGTACCTGTGATCCAATAATTGACTATGAGGGCACTATCTCCAACAAGCTAAGGCTATGAGAGACATACCAATCCATCTATACTCTCTAAATCACCTAGGTCATCTAGTGTAGCAAACTAAGTGTCCTAGTTTCCTCGGATTTGAGGTTGGAGCCCGGACTATAGACTCTCAGGTGGATCGTCTTTAACTCGAGGAGGCCGACGAGGAAGCGCTGATCCGTTACGATCCTTGGAGCTTGTGACGAGGAGGAGGACATCGACAAGAAGACCCGAAGGACTTGAAATCATGAGGTATAACATTCTATTCATGTATTTTACCTCATAGTAGTTAGAATTTCGATCTAGCTCATCTATACTCTCTAAATAACCAAGGATATCTAGTTAGGGTTTAGTATCGATCTTAGAATTCGATTCGGTGTTACGAAGCCTATAAAAATCATTTTTTACATATTCCTCTTCCCCGCGAACCCATGGGGTGCGTAACATCGAATTACAGTGGTATTAGAGCCTACTAAACCTTTACTAGCTTATTGGCAAGTGTTAGAAGTTCGATCGTCTGAAAAACCCGAAAACAAAACACTAATACCCTTACTTTTTGTCGTTATTTAAATGTGCCAGAAAAATTATTTTAGAGGTATTAAAAATGAGTGCAGGGTATTCTAATAACACTATAGAAAAATGAGCCAATGAATCGCGAAGACGGCCTAGGAAGCGCGGCAGAACGGTGGGTTTTGCCGCGGATCTGCGGCCGAGTCGAGGCTGATTCAACTCAATTTTCCACTGTTGTTTCTTATTTTTGGTGTTCTTTTTTCTGGAATATTTGGTTTCTACCCAGTAATTTTTTTTGTGCTGGTTTGCACTTGGGGTAGACACGGAAAATATGTTTCGATCGAAATTCTAAAGTTCTTGGCTAATCAGATCTTCTGTGTTGTTTATATGTGTTTTTAAACTTCAGCTAATTGCTATACGTCGGTTAGCTTGGGGTTGCACATATCTGTTGGTTTGTGTATATGAATTTTATTGGATCGTCGATGATGAATAGCTGGGGATGTGAGAAGAAAGTTTCTTTCATTCGATGTAAATTGTAAAGTGATGTAATATTATTTTGCGGGGCACATCCGGGTTGAGGTTGTAGCCACCATTGTATTATTTCTTTTACCATTTTTGCTCCTTGGATAGACCCAAGGTGGGGTGCACAAACTACCGGGTTCTTTGAAGTGCCGAGTGGCCTACTCATTTTACTGAAGGAGGTTGCTTCATTTCGGGAATTTTGCGGGTACTTTGTCGCACCCGTAGGGGTCTAGGGTAGGGTTTGGTTATTCATCACGACTGTGGAATCTACCTTTCGTTACAGGCTTAAATGAAACGCGGAATTCATAGTATATCCAATATGTTCATCTGTGATCTGGAATGCTTATTATTGCGTGAGACGGATGATTATTATATATATGCTATATTGTAGACGTTGCTTATGTTTTGCATCCGTGCTGGTCCAGCCCCCGCTCTGGCGTTAGATTAGTAACCTAACGGTGTAAGACGGGGCCCAGTGGCGAATGCGGATGGCATAAGCGGATGTGTTATTTTCGTTTCTCTCTGTAATGATAGGTGTAAATGATGGGGCTGCATTATATTAATGCAAAGAAAACAAACCAAAGCTGAATCGTTCAAAAAAATTTCAAAACCACTCGGTTTTTTCAGAATAGAAACTTTTAAAATGCGGAGCTTAAACCACTCCTTGAAAAGCTATCAGGTTCCTTCGATTAAATCAAGTTCATTATGTTCACGGTTTTGCCAAAACTAGCCGTAGCCCTCCGTCATTTCAGTTGAATATTCAGTAATATTCAAGCTATGTATTTTGACCTTAGCCAAGGCATAATGATTGGTAGCTGCTGGATATTCATCTATATCATAGATAAATGCGTTGGTTTGGGACAGTCGTACTACTATTGTAGCATTCGTCAAGGGTATATACGAGTGCGTTCAAATTAATTTGGACAATGACGGGTAGAACTTGACATGTGACTTATGATATGTTGTCCTTCGTCAAGGTCATAAGAGCATGGGGCAAAAATCCACATCGGGAGTTTCTAAGGAAAATGAAACTTACTAGTGTTGCATACTATTTGGAGTGTGATAATGTTGGTAGGGTTCCTTCTGTTAGTGGATGTTGCACACCCTCATAACACTTGTGAGGAGGCGGAAGTGGTAATCAATAATTTTCTTCCATGTAACACTCACATAACCCAAGATTAGTGCTTAAACCTTAACTAGCAAACCTTATCTAGAGTTCTAATAAACTAAGATAGTGTTATACCTAATGAACCGGTCCTTCGGGTGTTCGTTTGGATGCGACTCCTAGGCTCCTTGATGGTTGCAAAGAGCTCGATCTCCATATAAGTCTACGGTAGCGCCCCGGCGGTCAATCTGAGACCAAACGCAGAAACAAAAACTTTTTACGAAACTGGCGCTGAAGCAGACTTTTACCCGGATCGTACCATTAACCTATTCTAGCAATCTACAAGAAGTTAGAATGGCTATACCGATCGATCCGTGTCCTTCGGTCTTTAGCCACCATCCCTGGCTCCTCGCGGCATCTCCGATCTCGCTCGATCTCCGGTCTCCTCGTCGAACAGGACACCACATCAATATGTCTATTTACGGGCTCCCGCTTCAAACCGAAGCAACTCGGACATGAAGTTTGCTAGCCGACATGTCCAAGGTGAAGTAAATAATGTGTGTGATAATTTTGTCTCGAGCATCCATTGATTCTCAACTCATGAGATTTTATGGATGGAGGTTGAAGAGGATGCCTTTGATAAGGAGATGGTGAGCTCAAGAGAAGAAAGAAGAAGGAGAGCTTTTCTTTTGTTATTGTGTGAGATAATGTTGTGAGTGAGCACTTGAATAATCTCAAGAGCCAACCCCACTATTAGTGGCTGTCCTCTCTCTCCTCCCATCACAATCTCACCTAATAATCAATCAAGAAAAGGTGGCATGCACAAAAAATAAGACCATGAGTCATCTAATTGCACATGCCACATTAATTGCATTTCATCATGACATGAGCTCACAATTTCCACTTGTAAACATTATTCCAAATGTTTACAACAATAAATAGAATGGCATCTACTAAATTAAACTCGTGTCGGATCACAAGGGTATACCTCACCTGTATATACATACCTGCATCCGCATTCCGACTGGATGCGGATGCAATGAGACAAAAGCAATCCAACAAATCTAATACTAGGATCCAGCTTAAACCAAAGCCCACTAGTATGATCCATCTGATCATGATCCGTGCATAAGTGCAGGTATATGATCAAACCCTGTCATAATACAATACGGACTCCACAACGTTTGGCCCGAAACTTAGGAAAACTGTCTGTGGGGGACTCTAAAGACTCGTCAATACACAGGCTGTGGATTTAACCACTAGCATGTCAGTGGCACTAGTGTTAGTGTATATGCCCTAGGGGCCATTAATGTATTATAATAGTTTGTATATTACTTAATGGAAGCTTGGGATATTCACAGTTATATTAAGAGTCTCGCTCAACATAGTAGTATGCTACTTGGTTTGTATCTATCTTAATATGTGTATATGTTATCATATCGCGAATACATATTGATAGAGCCCTTAGGATCTTGCTTGACTACCAGCGTTGTGATGGCAGTCACACTAGTGGAGGCTGGGTAGCCTACAAGCACATCATTTTTCAGGTCCCTATTCGTAGGATTATCGAGACAGGGCATCGATACTCCAGAGTAGACTAGTGTGTACGCTTCTCATCCCAGTTGGGGATATGGTTTGTCCCACAGCCATCAGTACGTTGTACTGGAGATAGTATACAGGTGCTCGTTGGGTTACCGGTACACCAGACAAGACTCGTAGGGAACTGTTGGTTGGTATTATACCCGTCGTCAGTTAAAAGTTCCCAGGTGACATGAGTACAGAATAGTCCGCAGACTTGACACTGCTGCTTCGTCTCGAGTGTGTTCCTACTGTTCTTAGATTTCTACCCTACCACGGCTCAAAGGAATCGTGCAAACAGGTAGCAGTTGGGTGCAGTCCCGAAGCACTTGGAGGCAGTGGCGGTTAGATAGGATTCGTCTCTGACGGTATTGGGAGTTGATATCGCGCTGTGTTTGGAGAGCCATTACGCAAAGTCCCTGGCCAGGGCAAACGAGATTTACTGGTAGGATTTCCAGTAGCTTCTCAAGGTGTAATGGGCTTCACTCCGACATGAATTATACAGCTTTTAGGGGACTGACGCTTACCGCCCCCTAGGCCCGATATGCGATAGTCTTAGACGAACAGACCGGACTGTACGGAGATTGTCACATCAGGCTCAGTAGGAGTTCGGATGGGTTTCCTCATCGGCCTTCTTATCGACATCTACCTGGGGACCGTTACGTACAGCTAGTGCCGCTTGTGGTCTGTGGTTAAACCCACTTCCAGCGTAGTGTCGAGTCTTTAGAGTCCCACACAGAGAGTTTCCTTTTTTTAGGAGAAATGATATAGAGGTCGTATGCTTTTACGACAGGGTTCGGACACATACGTGTATTTATACACGTACGATGTTCGGACAGTTTTTACTAGCGGGCTTTAGTTTAAGCCAGATTCTAGTATTGGATTATTGGATTTATACAGTCTCAGTATTTCCGTGTTTTCACGGATAGGAGGGGCATTCTCGTAATTACTCGAGAAGCTTCTAGAAGAAAGGTGGCTCATTATGTTTTTATTCATTTATGAATTAAGCTTAATGAGGTGGAGGAGATGATGTGTAATTTGCATTAATTACATCATGAGTCATGAGGTGATTCACCTCAAAGTAGTTAATGAAGCATGGTTGATATTTTGAGATATTATCATTTAGATATTTTCATGCTTCATTATTTATCCAAATGACTTAAGATATTTATTCATTCTTACTTTCACATTCTCTCTCCTCAAGCTCTCTCTCTCTCTCTTCAAAGAACTAACCCTAATCCTCTCATATGTTGAGATCCAAGGGTTAGCAAGACTAATAGATCCCTAATCCTCTTCTATATCCTCTAGGTTAGTTTGATTAGCACTCATAGCCACCTAGCTACCTCAAGTGAGAGGTTAAAGCTTGGAGAAGGATCTCTCGGGTGGATCTTCTATCACATCGAGGGGGCCGACGAGGAGGTGAACTACAAGAACAAGAAGGACTTAAATCTTTAGTTATAATCATCTATCATAGTAGCTAATCACTTCTATATAGTTGTTAGTTAGGCTTTAGCAAAGATCCGTAAAGTTAGTCGATGTTAACTCAAACAAAATGATTGTTTTACCTATTCCGCCTCCCCGCATCATGTGGGGTGTCTAATGTCGACTTACAGCGTTATCAGAGCCTAGCTAAACCATAACTAACTTGTTAGCAAAGTCGGTAGAAATTCGATCGCAAAACGAACCCGAAAAACTTCATTTTCACATTGTTTCTTCCTTTTTTAAAACGGGGTCTAAAAATTTTTCAAGGACTCTTCAAAATACAAGCAGGGAATTTTGAAGAAATTTAGGATCCTGACTCGACCATAGCGCTGCGGAACCGCCGCCGATCCAAGCGATCTGCCGTGGATCCGCGGCCGAGTTGACTCCGAGTCAACCCAAGTTTGCTCAGTTATTCTTCTATGTTGATGTTGTGTTTTCTGGGATGACTTGTTTCTGCTCAGGTTTTATGTGCAAAGAGAATTGTTTGGAGTAGATTTATTTGTGTTTGCTTGATCGAAATTCTAAGATGTTTGGCTAACTTGACTATAACTGTGTTGTGTTTAATGTGTTCGTAAACCTCCCCTAACTGCTAGTATGTCGGTTAGCAGGGGTTGCACATTTCTGTAATGGTTTTTACTGGTTTGTGAATGTGGACTTGTTGGATTATCGTGAATGGATAGCCGGGGATGTGAGCCGACTGTTTCTTTCATTCAAATATAAATTGTAATTTGTTGTAATATTCTTTTGTGGGGCACATCCGGGTTGAGGTTGTAGCCACCGTTGTATTATTTCATTTACTGTTTTCTGCTCCTAGGATAGACCCAAGGTGGGGTGCACAAACTACCGGGTACTTTGAAGTATTTAGTGGCCTATTCACGTCGTTGAGGGATACTGCTTCACTTCGGGTACTTGGCGGGTAGTTTGCCGTACCCGTAGGGGTCTAGGGTGGGGTTTTCGCTATTCATCGCGACTGTGTAATCCGTCTTTCTTTGCAGGCTCAAAAGGAATGTGGATTCGTAGAAAATCCAATATGTTCATCTGTGATCTGGAATGCTTATTATTGCGTCTGACGAATGTACAATATCTATATATGATATCTAGTAGGCATCGCTTATCTTTTGCACCCGCGCTAGCCCAGCCCCCGCTCTGTCGTTAGTTAAGTAACCTAACGGGTGAATGACAGGCCCAGTGGTGAATGCGAATGGCATAAGATGACGTTGTATTTTCGTTGTTTTCTGCAATGATAGGTTAATTGATGGGACGCATTATATTAATGCAAAGAAAATAAACCAAAGTTGAATCGTTGGAAAAGTTTAAAAGAAACCACTCGGTTATTTTAAAACAGAAGATATTTTTTAAATTGCGGAGCTTAAGCCACTCCTTTTAAAAGCTATCTGGTTCCTTTGATCATATCAAGTTCACTACCTTCACGGTTTCACCAAAACCATTCGTATCCCTCCGTCATTTCATTTGGGTATTCAGTAGTATTCAAGCTATGTATTTTGACCAACGCCAAGGCATTGTGTTTGGTAGCTGCTGGGTATTCATTTGTTGCATAGATAGATGAGTTAGTTTGGGGCAGTCGTATTATCATTTGGCCAACGTCAGGGGTATGTACGGATGGGTTCAAATTAGCAAGATAATTATGGGTAGAACTTGACATGTGACTTATGACATTTTGACCAACGCCAAGGTCATAAGAGCATGGGGCAGAAATTGATATCGGGAATTTCTAAAGAAACTGAAATTTGCTAAGGGTTGCATACCATTTGGAGTGTGATAATTTTGGTAGGATTCCTTCAGCTTTATCACATCATGATATTTGGATCCCGATCCTACTGTGAGTATCCTCTACTCATCAGGAGATTCGTCACTTAACGATCAATACTATAAACCAAGTAGGTGTCGAGAAAGGTGTCAGCGGGGCTACGCCCCCATAGAAAAGAGGTTATTTAATAAAGGAACTTTGCGAAAGCGTCGTAAAACCTCCCTCAATGTACCGACACCGTCCTGGCTGAACGGTTAAGCAAGTATTGTACGGTGAGAATAGTACTGACTAGTCTTCCTTTTTGGTTTGAGGAGGGATTCGAGAAACAGTGGGAGCCATTCTTTTTAGATAAACTAAAAACCACTCTAAACTTGCAAGAGCATCATGATAAAGTGTTCCCTCTCTCTCTCTCATTGCAGCGACCCAGAACATGACAGGCCTTAAGTTACTATTATATAAAAATATTTTGACAGGGCCAAACAATAAAGATTGGTTCTGGAATGTTAAGATGGCTATAACTTATGACAAATTGGGGTATGTCCTTACTACTAATGCACCTGCTGTCCCTGGTCCAGAATCCAGTGTCACGGATAAGGAAATCTTCAAGACTTGGGAGATTGATTGCGCGAAGGCCAAATGCATCGTGCTTTCCTCTATGAATAATGAACATCAGAGGAGGCACGAAAATATGGATCTTGAATTCATATTTCTCCACACCAAGGATTTGTATGGAGAGCAATCTCGTATAGCTAGCTACGAGACCTCGAAGAACTTGTTTCAATCGAGGCTGACTGTCGGGTCATCTGTAGGAGAACATGTCCTTAAGATGATTGACTATATAGAAGAGCTCGCGGACCTCGGGACAACATTAGAGAACGAGCTATATACAGACTTGGTTCTTCAGTCCCTTCCTTCCACCTACGCCCAGTTTATTCTGAATTTCAACATTCAAGGAAAAGAAGTTGAACTTCTAGAACTCCTTAACATGTTGAGGAGTACAGAGGGCACCTTGCAGAAAGCAAGGGAAACACCCACTATGTTTGTTCGCGGTGCTTCCTCTTCCGGGTCCAAGGCAAGGGCCAAAGGAAGGAAGAAGAAGGCCGCTACCAAAACAAGAGGTGGTGTTGGTAAGGTAGGAGTTAAGGGAAAGGTAAAGGTTGTGGTGCCAGTAATGGAAAAGGATGAGTGCTTCCACTGTCGTAGGAAAGGCCATTGGAAGAAAGATTGAAAAGCTTGGATTGCCAAGAACCAGGACCCGAAGCAAGCTGTGGCTTCGACTTCAGGTGTGTTTGTAATTGAAAATTGTCTGTCAATCAACTCCACTTCTTGGATATTGGATACCAGATCAGGATCTCGTATATGCAATTCATTGCAGGCTCTGAGAAACCGTAAAGTGCTGAAGGTTGGTGATATGACCCTCCAGGTTGCTAACGGAGCTAGCGTGGGTGCTAAATCCGTCGAGGATTATCACTTAGGATTGACGAGTGGACATATTTTGGTTTTGCGCAACTGTTTTTGTGTACCTAGTTTAACGTGTAATATCATATCAGTATCGTTGTTATCAAAAGAAGGTTATGATTTCACGTTTGTAAGCGATGTTGTTAACATCCACCTTAATCATAGTTTGATTGGGTCCGGTATACTAGATAACAGTATATACGTGTTAAACCAATTACAGATTTTTAATGTCCAGAAGACACTAAAAAGAAAGTCTCCAGATATAAATCAGGCTTTCTTATGGCATTGTAGACTGGGTCACATCAATGAGACAGGGTTAACTAAGTTACATAGAGAAGGATATTTGGATCCGTTCGAATATCAATCTTATGCAACTTGTCAATCATGTCTCAAAAGAAAGGTGACAAAGACTCCATTCACTGGATATGGAGTAAGAGCGAGCGAGCTCTTAGAACTCATACACAGCGATGTATGTGGTCCAATGTCTACACATGAAAGAGGTGGTTTTTCATATTTCATTACTTTACGGACGATTACTCTAGGTATGGACATATCTTCTTGATGAAGCATAAATCCGAGGCCTTTGAGAAATTCTAAGAATATAAGAATGAAGTAGAAAACCAAACCGGCAAAAGTATCAAGATACTGAGATCTGATCGAGGTGGTGAATACTTAAGTGTCGAGTTCCTGGGTTACCTAAAAGAGAAAGGAATTCTCTCTCAGCTTACTCCTCCATACACTCCACAGAATAACGGTGTATCGGAAAGACGGAACCGAACCCTATTGGATATGGTACGTTCCATGATAAGTAATGCTGAGTTACTGCGATCTTTCTGGGGTTACGCACTAGAATCAGCTGCATATCTTTTGAACAGGGCTCCTTCCAAGATTGTGCCTACCACACCATATCAGATGTGGAGTGCGAAGAAACCCTATCTTCAGTATCTTAAGATATGGGGATGTCTAGCTTTTGTTAAAAAGCAGCATACGGACAAACTCGAGGCACGCTCAGTACAGTGTAAGTTTGTACGATATCCAAAGAACTCCAAGGGGTATTTCTTCTATTACGCAGAGGAACAAAAGGTTTTTGTTTCTCGTAATGCCCATTTTCTAGAACAACAGATTTTAGAAAAGGAAACAAATGGGAGTGCAATAGAACTAGATGAAATTCCAGAACCACAAACTACTACTGAAAGTTTGGTAGAACCAGTAGTTCAAGAAGAACAGGACATTCCCGCACCCCTCCGCAGGAGTAGTAGGCCGTCTCATCCGCCTCAGAGATATTACGGTTTTCTCATAGATGGGGATAGAGAGGATTGCGTCATTGATAATGATGAACCCACTAGCTTCCAGCAGGACATCCAGACCGGCGACTCGGTAAGATGGCTGGATGCAATGCGGACCGAGATGGAGTCTATGTACACCAACAAAGTATGGACTTTGGACTTTGCTCCAGATGAGGTAAAACCCATAGGATGCAAATGGATCTTCAAGAAAAAGATTGGTGTAGATGGACAGGTGGAAACCTATAAGGCTAGACTTGTTGCAAAGGGTTTTCGTTAAAGACCTGGTTTGGACTATGACGAAACTTTTTCTCCAGTGGCTATGCTCAAATCCATTCGGATCCTTTTTGCCATTGCCGCCTTCCATGATTATGAGATCTGGCAGATGGACGTAAAGACGGCTTTTCTAAATGGTAATTTAGAAGAGTGTGTCTATATGGATCAGCCAGAAGGTTTCAATCAGAGTGGGAGCAGCGGGAATGTGTACAAGTTGCTTGAGTCCATTTATAGACTAAAGCAGGCGTAGCGGAGTTGGAACATCTGTTTTGATGAAACGGTCAAAGAATATGACTTTATCAAAAATCCAGATGAACCATGTATATATAGTAAAATTGTAGTACGAACTTTCGTATTCCTCGTCTTGTACGTGGATGACATTCTATTAATAGGAAATGATATTCCTATGCTACAATCTGTCAAAGGATTCTTGTCACACATGTTCTCCATGAAAGACCTGGGTGATGCCTCTTATATTCCGGGGATCTAGATCTATCGTGATAGATCTAAGAGGATGTTGGGACTTTCGCAGTCTAGGTATATCAAAACTATACTGAAAAGATTCAGTATGGAAGATTCTAAGCGCGGTAATTTACCGGCTTGTCATGGAATCACCGTATCTAAAGAGATGTCTCCCAAGACTGATTTGGAAAGGGATCGCATGTCAGTTATACCTTACGCTTCTGCAGTAGGCTCCATAATGTATGCGATGTTATTCACCAGACCAGACGTAGCTTACACACTGAGAGTGGTAAGCCGGTATCAGTCAGACCCAGGGGAGAAGCACTGGATAGAAGTAAAGAACATTCTCAAGTACCTGAGAAGAACTAAGGATATGTTCTTGGTTTACGGCGGAAAAGACCTCCAGATCGAGGCTTATGCTGACTCCAGCTTCCAGAGTGACAAGGATGACTCCTAGTCCATGTCAGGTTATGTCTTTACCCTCAATGGAGGGGCGGTGTGCTGGAAGAGTTCCAAGAAGGACACCGTTGCTGACTCGACGATAGAAGCGGAGTATATCGCTGCTTGCGATGCCGCGAAAGAAGCAGTCTGGATGAAGAAGTTCCTAACAGAACTTCAGGTGGTTCCTACCATTGCTGATCCAATACCGTTGTATTGTGACAACAACGGAGCGATAGCTTTAGCGAAGGAACCCATATCCCATCAGAAGTCCAGACACATCTTAAGGCGGTATCACCTGATCAGGGAGAACATAGATCGCCAGGAGATCGAGACCCGGAGAGTTGCTACAGAGGAGAACACTGCAGATCCATTCACAAAGGTCTTACCTCAGATTCAGTTCGAGAGGCTACTCGAGATGATAGGTCTTCGATATGCCAGTATATAGCCCTAATGCAAGTAGGAGATTGTTAGTGTATATGCCTTAGGGGCCATTAATGTATCATACTAGTTTTTATATTACTTAATGGAAGCTTGGGATATTCACAGTTATATTAACAGTCTCGCTCAACATAGTAGTATGCTACTTGGTTTGTATCCATCTTGATATGTGTATATGTTATCATATCGCGAATACATATTGATAGAGCCCTTAGGATCTTGCTTGACTACCAGCGTTGTGATGGCAGTCACACTAGTGGGGGATGGGTAGTCTACAAGCACATCCTTTTTCAGGTCCCTAGTCCTAGGATTATCAAGACAGGGCATCGATACTCCAGAATAGACTAGTGTGTACGTTTCTCATCCCAGTTGGGGAGATGGTCTATCCTACAGCCATCTGTACGTTGTACTGTAGATAGTATACATGCGCTCGTTGGGTTACGGGTACACCGGACAGGACTCGCAGGGAACTGTTGGTTGGTATTATACCGGTCGTCAGTTAACAGTTCCCAGGTGACATGAGTACAGCATAGTACGCAGACTTGACACTTCTGCTTCGTCTCGAGTGTGTTCCTACTGTTCTTGGATTGCTACCCTACCACGGCTCAAAGGAGTCGTGCAAACAGGTAGCAGTTGGGTGCAGTCCCGAAGCACTTGGAGGCAGTGGCGGTTAGATAAGATTTGTCTCTCCCGGTATTGGGAGTTAATATCGCGCTGTGTTTGGAGAGCCATTACGCAAAGTCCCTGGCCAGGGCAAACGAGATTTACTGGTAGGATTTCCAGTAGCTTCTCAAGGTGTAATGGGCTTCACTCCGACACGACTTATACAACTTTTAGGGGACTGACGCTTGCCGCCCCTTAGGCCCGATATGCGATAGTCTTAGACGAACAGACCGAACTGTACGGAGATTGTCACATCAGGCTCAGTAGGAGTTTGGATGGGTTTCCTCATCGGCCTTCTTATTGACATCTACCAGGGGACCGTTACGTACAGCTAGTGCCGCTTACGGTCTGTGGTTAAACCCACTGCCAGCGTTGTGTCGAGTCTTTAGAGTCCCACACAGAGAGTTTCCCTGCTTCAGGCGAAACGATAAGAGGTCGTATGGTTTTACGACAGGGTTCGGACACATACGTGTATTTATGCACGTACGATGTTCGGACAATTTTTACTAGCGGGCTTTGGTTTAAGCCAGATTCTAGTATTGGATTATTGGATTTATATAGTCTCAGTATTTTCTTGTTTTCACGGATAGGAGGGGCATTCTCATAATTACTCGAGAAGCTTCTAGAAGAAAGGTGACTCATTATGTTTTTATTTATTTATGAATTAAGCTTAATGAGGTGGAGGAGATGATGTGTAATTTGCATTAATTACATCATGAGTCATGAGGTGATTCACCTCAAAATAATTAATGAAGCATGGTTGATATTTGGAGATATTATCATTTAGATATTTTCATGCTTCATTATTTATCCAAATGACTTAAGATATTTATTCATTCTTACTTTCACATTCTCTCTCCTCAAGCTCTCTCTCTCTCTTCAAAGAACTAACCCTAACCCTCTCAGGTGTTGAGATCCAAGGGTTAGCAAGACTAATAGATCCTTAATGCTCTTTTATATCCTCTAGGTTACTTTGATTAGCACTCATAGCCACCTAGTTACCTCAAGTAAGAGGTTAAAGCTTGGAGAAGGATCTCTAGGGTGGATCTTCTATCACATCGAGGAGGCCGAAGAGGATGTGAACAACAAGAACAATAAGGACTTGAATCTTTAGGTATAATCATCTATCATAGTAGCTAATCACTTCTATATAGTTGTTAGTTAGGGTTTAGCAAAGATCCGTAAAGTTGGTCGATGTTAACTCAAACAAAATGATTGTTTTACCTATTCCGCATCCCCGCATCATGTGGGGTGTCTAACGTCGACTTAAAACTAGTTGTGTGTAACGGCTGCCGAGGTATTGACCAAAAGGGAACCTAATGAGCGAACTCATCCAGAAACCCTACTGAGCCTGTCAGTGACAATATCCGTACAGTCCGGTCCGTTCGTCTATGAGTATCGCATATCGGGCCCAGGGGGCTGGAAACGTCAGACCCCCAAAAGCGGTATAAGTCGTGTCGGAGTGTAGCCCAGAACACCCTAAGAAACTACCGGAATACCTACCAGTAAATCTCATGCCTTGGCCAAGGACTTCGTCTAATGTCTCACCTAGACACAGCGCGATCTCACCCCTTATACCGGGAAAGACGAAACCTCTGCCGATCCGCTCACTGCCTCCATGTGGCTCGGGACTGTACCCAACTAAAACCTGTTTACATGACTCCTTTGAGCCAGGTGGGTAGTAATCAAAGCACAGTAGGAACTCACACGAGACAAATGACGATCTCAGGTCGATGAACTAACCTGTACACATGTCACCAGGGAACTGCTATCTGATGCTAGGTATAATACCAACTAGCATATTGCCGGAGAGTCCTGCCCGGTGTACTCATAACCCAATGAGCACATGTATACGTCTTGGGTGAACCAACTGACACCAATGGCTTGTGAGACCAGCTACCGCCCCTCGTCGGGGTCTCGATCGTATACACTAGTCTACTAATGGAGTATCGATGCCCAGTCTCGAAACTCCCATGCCTAGGGACCATTTTAAGGATGTGCTTATAGACCACCCAACTCTCACGTATATGATCGCCATCATACTGCTGATAGTCAAGCAAGAATCCTAAAGGCTCTACCAACGTGTAATAGTGATTTGTAATATCACCTAAAGCAGTACACGATGATAAAGATAAATCAGATAGCATACTATCATCTCGAGTAAGACTATCCTACGGGTATAGGTCCTCCCTCAATCATTGCAATCACGTGCTTGCGATCCAATAATTGAATTTGATGGCACTATATCCAACACCCCGGCCACCTCAAGATCCAAGACGATCCACCCGAGATCTATCGAACAAGCTACAAACTCTTCACAAGAGTTTAACTAAGAGATCAAGATTGCTAGAAGTCACTTGGATGATCTAGAGATGATGTAATGGATTATATTTGTCCCTTGACCTATAATTCACAACTCATGTGAAGGTTTAGGTCAAGAGGTATAGGAAGGAGAGAATTAGGAGAGGGAATGTGTATGTGATGAATGAATGAAAAATGAAGTATAACAAAAGATATGGCTCAAAACAATAATTGAAGCATGCATTATTTTTTCACAAAAATAATGCACCATGCCTCAATAGTAAACCCAAATGAATATAAAATGATTTGCGCCATGTATCCAACCATGCTAGGACTTTCTCCAAATTCCACCTCATCATTTCCATTTTCTCAAAATGAAAATCCATTTATGAGGTGTCTCCTTCTAGAATGTATTCTTATACAATTACAAAATACCGCTCACCGTATACCATATAAGTATACCCGTATTCGAATTCCGAAAAATATGAATACAAATAATCCAGTAATATTATACCGGTATCCGGCTTAAACTAAAGCCTACCGGTATTATCCTTCCGATCATTATTCCTGTAACACTTACATGAACATGATCGAAACCCTGTCGTAACAACTAATGGCCTTTACATCTTTTGCCTGAACCAGGGAACTCTCTGTGTAGGACTTTAAAAACTCGACAGTAGGTTGGAAGTGAGTTTAACCACAAACACGTCAGCTGCATTAGCTATGCGTAACGGCTACCCAGGTATATGAAGAAAAGGTGGCCGACGAGCAAACTCATCACAACCCTAACGAGCCTGTAAGCAACACTTACCCTACAGTCTGGCCTTTTCGTCTGATACGTCACATATGAAGTCTAGGGGTGGTAAATGTCAGACCCCAGTAACTTTATAAGTCATGCTGATTTACGGACCATAACGGTTCGAGAAACTACTGATAACACTTATCAGTAAATCTCGATAACCTTGGCGAGGGATTTGCTGTTATGGCCGATCAAGCATAGAGCGACATCAACTCCCAATACCGGGAGAGACGAAACCCCTCATATCGCTCACTGCCTCCATGCGATTCGGGACTGTACCCAAAATATACCTGTCTGCACAACTCAGTAGAGCCGTGGTAGGGAGGAAATCAAAGCACAGTGGGAATCACACAAGACACTATAACGATCTATGGTCTACAGACTAACCTGTACAAGTATCACCAGAGAACTTCCATCTGACAATAGGTATATATACCATCTAGGAGTTCTCGGCGAGTTCTGTTCGGTGTACCCATTCTCCGATGAGCACCTGTGTACAATCTTTGATGTCAAACACCAATGGTTGTAAGATCAACTATCGCCCCCGGGGTCAAGAAACATACACACTAGTACACATGTCACCCGGGAAATGACGATCTCAGGTCGATGAACTAACCTGTACACATGTCACCAGGAAACTGCTATCTGACGCTAGGTATAATACCAACTTGCATGTTCCCGGAGAGTCCTGTCCGGTGTACTCATAACCCAATGAGCACCTGTATACGTCTTAGGTGAACCAACTAACACTAATGGCTTGTGAGACCAGCCACCGCCCCTCGTCGGGGTCTCGATCGTATACACTAGTCTACTAATGGACTATCGATACCCAGTCTCGAAACTCCCATGACTAGGGACCACTTTAAGGATGTGCTTATAGACTACCGGATCATATCAGAATTTTGCATTATTATATCGCCCATTCTTAAACATTACACATAAATAGGTGCTTTTGATCCATGTCTGCTAAATAGTTGCAGGTTACAGGTTCTCAGATCGTTACAGTGAAATTCATGAAAAATCGCTACAAATGTGAGACTACGACCAACAATAGATGAATCCATATGATGCCGCCTACCAGTTCAAGGAACAAATGAAAAATATTAGACAATTCAATGCACAAAGTACAAGGGCAACACTAGATTCAAGACTTCAAAGCAACGCTCAAGGCAAAGGTCCACATCATTCTGCACTGTTGGAAATCTGGAAGAAAATAGAAGAGATTCTAAGGAACCAAGTGAAGAAAACAGAAGTTAAAAGCAACATGAAGCAACCCTGAGGAATTGAACCCATGATCCCACCAATTGGCCGCGGAACCACGGCCAAACAGGCCTTTCTGCCGCGGTTCCGTGGCCGTATGATGCACGTGTCGGTGCATGTGTCGGTGGATGTCGGTGCTTTGACCCGGCTTTCTTAGGGTAGTTTTGTAAATTAATTTATGGATCAGAATGTAACCTAGGGTTATTTCCTATCTATAAATAGGAAAGTTGAAAGCCAAATGAAGGCATGCCTCTCTTTAGTTTTTACACTTTTTAATTCTTAGATCTAGATTTTTAATTCTATTATAATGCGTTATTGAGAGGACATCAATAAAGTAAGTTTTCTTTTTCTATCTCTCATTCTTCTTTGCATATTTTAATTCCTGCAATTTTTTATCTGTTCTTTATTTATCTGCAATTTAGTTTGTCTAATAGAAAAAATATAAAAATGAATCTTATTGTCACCTTCCTAATGAGTGAGTAATTCCTCACTTGTTAGGGTTAGGATAAGGAAAGTTTGAGAGAAGGAAATCTCTCGCACTCCTTTCTTTGCCCATATAAATTTTAAAATATGGACTCTTTTTAAATCAACGATAATCCGTTCACTATGGCACCCTATCCTACGTGATAGCGGTGATTCCCTATTTAGACCTGGTGTGGTTGAATTAACCGTAGGTTAAGGCTAAGAGCCAAGAACGGACAGACAAGGACCAAAGGGAAGAAACTTAGTTTCCTCCTAGTCGTGCTAATCCCCGTTGTTGACTATTACCCTAACACCTATATTCTTAACTAGGGCATTGATAGAAGCGAGAAGAATCCCTTTTTTGAACTAACCTAATCCTAACCCTAGCAAGCCTTTAAATCAATTTTTTCTCATTCTTAGATCGTAAAACAAAACCTACCAAAGATAAGACTTAACTCGCTAGAACATAAAGAAAAGAACACCATTTCCCTTTGCATCGACTCGTACTCAACCGGCTAGCTACCAAGCGACACCGTCTTGATTGCGGTATTCTTAAATTTAAAACGCATTCAAAAAATAGTCTAACAATCAAATGGCGCCGTTGCCGGGGAAATGGTAGTTTATTTCTTTTTGTAATTTCGGGTTAATTAAATAAAAAAAATATAAAAACTGAAGAAATAAACATAAAAAAATCATCTTGTTATTTTTGATTGGTTTTTGTGCGAATTGTGCAGGAAAAGAAAACAGACTGATTCAGATCTGGAGCAAGCCCAGTGAACAAATCAAGAAATAGAGGATCTGAACAGACAGGGGAGAACCAAATCAGCACAGAGAGAAATTTTGAAGATCTGAACCAACAAACCGCCGCGGAACTACGGCAGATTCAAGCATTTGACCGCGGAACCGCGGTCAACCTGTGACGTCAGCAATCATATTTCTCTGTAAGCATTCCATTTTTCTCCTCCTACCCTCTGCACTCCACTAAAAAATTTTTCCTGCAGGGTTCTTTGCGCAGAATCTTTCTCCTTCTCTAATAAATCATTTTATGCAGGATTCTTTGCGTCGCAAATAAAAAAGAAAAATTTTTGGCAAGTGTTTTAGATTTTTTGTGTTACTGCTTTGCATATTTAAAACGGAATCTAAGGGGCTCTAACACCAATTAAGATTGGGTGGGGATTTCATTAACCTTCCTAAGATCCCAGAAATCACTAAAAGCATATGCATCACCCTTGAGCTAATTAAAAAATATCTAGACTCCGCCAATTAAGGACTGTCGCGCTCATTAGGACAGAGGAAGGTTGTGGACATTCAGTCATTTATCTAAACCTGATTTTGTGGTGCCTACACTAGACAAGTGAGAAAGGTAACTTTAAAAGGCCCGTCTCACGGTGATTCGTGAGCGGAACCCTCCTTTCTTCATTTGTGCTTACCTAGCCACAATTGGCGGTGAAGAGGCGATTTGAAGGATATTGATTAGTCGAAAATAATGTATTTTTAACACGGCAATTTCCCTATCTTTTGCATTCATTTAGAAGTGTACGGTATTCATATTTCACATATTAGCAAAACTGTTGCAAAATATCAGTTTGCATGTGTTAGACTTTAAAACCGGCATTTCTAGGGAAATTGACTGTATTTCATGGCATCGCATCATCCCTATATTGCGCAACACTTGTTTTGAGATCTATGCAGGAAAACCCAGAAGCAAAGCCAAAAGAGCTGATCAAACATTACGCCAACTCAATGATTTCAGTTCTGGTACCAATCCAAAAGGCAAAACAAAAATCAACATATCAAAGAAAGGCCCAAGTGTCAACCCAAGACCACTGCAAAGAGCCCAAGCCCCAAGGAGCCTACATGGCCGCGGAACCGCGGCCGGAGCCGGCTTGCGCCGCTGTTCGGCGTCCGTCTTGCCACGTCAGCACCTAATCTTTGCATCAAAATTCTTCATTCAGGGCCCACATTCAGCTCATGTACTTCAAGTTCCAGAAGACTCCAGAGACTTCTGCCAGATCAGCAAGCTTTGGAATCAACACTAAACTAGCCTTGTATTCTAGAAACTTCTCCTTAAACCCTAGCTTAAACCCTAAGCTAAGCCTAACTAACTACTTCTAGAAGTCTTCAACAAACTTTTGGAGGGAACTTCTATTTTAAACTCAAGACCTAGGGTTTGGGTGATCTATAAATAAGACCCTAGGCTCACTTGTAAAGGGGATCCAAGAATTCAATCATCTTTAGCCAAATCTAGTATCAATCTAGATCCATTCACTCTCTTTCTTCATCTTCTTCTTCCACAAGTCTAGTGACAAGGCTTGTGTGAAACCCTAACCCTAATTCCAATCAAAAGCCAAGATCCCGAGTACCCCATCAAGCATGAAGCCTTGCAACCTTTTATGAGCCGAGCCGATCTTCAACAGAGCAAGTGGTCCAAGCCGATCCGCGACTCACGGAGCCGAGCGACGCCAATTCAACAATTTAGTTCTTCCTCTTGTAGTTCTTGAGCGACTGTAATCAAATTGTTGATTTAAATAAAAGGTGATATTCTTTTATCTTGTTTTTTTAAAATTCTTGCATCATGATTCAATCTAAATTTCTAGTTGTAATTATTGTTGTGATGTTTGAGTAATACTCCGCTCGTCGAAGAGTCGAGACGATCAATAGAATGATGATGTAATATATCTTAAATCGATTCTTGAATCCTACGAATTTTGTAAACCCTAGCAAGTTCAAGAATCGACGACCCAATTCGTTGCGATGCTTTCTTGATTGATATCGCTCGAGATTGGGGAGTTACGATCGTTTCTTGAAATTGCTAGAGGCTAGAATGTGAATGATATCGACGAAAGAACAAGGGTTAGACGATGAAACCCTAGTTTCACGAGAAAGCCCTAACTCTCGTCGATCATCATCGATCTAGTATCAATTCTTCGAAGGACAAGGACACGAAATCTTGAGATTACATCACGTCTATAGATCCGATCGATTCCTACTAGCCTCATTTAGATTCTTGACATTTGGTTGGAAATATCATCGAAACCCGATTCTCGATTGTTTATCAGTTTCTTGATTCTTGATTAGATTAGTGACACCTGAATCAATCGATAAAATCTTGAATCATGTTTCCTATTCTTTTCGATTAACTTTTCAATTCAAACAAAGAAAATATAAAAATGAATCGCACAATCCCTGTGGACGATCCGCACCCGCTTACGATCTACAACTGACACCGTAATTGATTGCGGTCAAATATAATTCTTTGATTGTGATTCTATACATTTTCTAATTACCGACACAAAGACACTTATTTGTTTTATTCAATTTACACAAATGAGAATTCTTTACAATCAAATGAAACCATTATCGGGAATCATTTGAGTTGATTTACTTACACAGTCTCGAATTTTACGATCAATCAAATGGCGCCGTTGCCGGGGATCATTTGAGTTGATACTTTTACATCCAATCAAGAAAATTATAAACAATCAAATTGCGCCGTTGCCGGGGATCACGCGCTAATTCGTTTCATATTAAAGTTTGATTTGAAAGATTTATTCCATTGTTATTTTGAGATCTAAATTCGTGCAAACCCTAAACAATTTGTTGTGTTTCATTGCAAGGAGATCTGGAGTTTGCTGGAAATTGGAAAATTTTTTTGGAATATATCAGAGAGCCGAGGGAGTCTACAGAAGCTGCCCGGAAAATTTTGGTGGAGTGATCTCATCACGAGACCGCGGAAGCACGTCATTAGACTGCAACTGCGGCGGAACTGCGGTGATACTATCTCTTCACTGCACCATTCATTCTCTGTAAGTTTCTTACCTCCTTCTCTCTCCTCTTTTTAGCTCCAACTAACAAATTTCTGCAGGATTCTTTGCAAATAATCACAGCTCGCAAATTGCAAAATTAAATTTGTGCGTGATTTTGTTTCTTGGTTGTTTGCATTCTAAATACGGATATTAAGGGGCATGGCCAAATCCAAATTAGGTGGGGAGTTCATTACCCTTCCTAGGCCTCGAAAATCACAAAACTTGCATCCGCATTGACCCACATTAACTAAAAAATATCTAGAGATGACTCTAAGGACCGTCGCGCTCACTTAGGACAGAAGAAGGCCGTGGGTAATTCATTGCTTATCCGCGTTTTCTTGTGGTGTCTAGGCAAGTGTGTCGAAGGCTAGTGGTTATTAATTAGGCCCACTACTTACGTAGTGGAGTACCTTCCCACTTACCTGGCACTTACCTGGCCACAGGGGAACAAAGAGGCAGTGGAGGATTCTATCCTGCGACTTGTCTTTTGGCAGTTAGGAGCGGTCTAGAGCCGGACCTAGGTGACCACTAGATTCTAGGGTTTTTGTTGCTGCATTTGTTGTGTCGCATCATTTTTTCAAAAATCCGTCCCGTTTTCAAAGCAAACACCGCATTCATTCATACCACTAATTATAAGTCAACGCTGCCACTTGTACTAACCTTTTTTAGTACAAGATAGGCTGGACACGGGATTCTAGTGCCCGTTTAGTCCGCGTACCCTTTATCAACTCCGAAGTCAATATTTCTCCATTTACCTTTCCTTTACCCACTACCACACCCACACCGATGGATCCGACTCCATCAAACTTCTTTAACCCTAATCTGCCGCCGTCCGTTGGTGCGCAGAATCCACCCTGCATCTCTCTCCAGGAGAGGTGCTACCCTTTGCGAGGTCCTCTTTCGACCTGCTTATCCACACCACCAGCCAATGCGGATAACTTTGAGATTAAACCCCAGTACATCAACCTTTTACCCAAATTCCACGGACCCGAGACTGAGGACGCTTACGTTTTCATTACAAAATTTGAAAACGTATGCGCAATGATGGGTACGTCACAACTTTCAGTGGATGCTATGCGTCTACGACTTCTTCCATTTACATTGTGCGATATAGCCGAGAAGTGGCTATATAACACCACCGCACACTCAATCACGAATTGGGAAGAATTCGTAGCGGCATTCCTTAAGAAATTTTACCCAATACAAAAGACAGCTCGAATCCGTAGCGAACTGAATCAATTTGCCCAGCTCCCTACTGAACCATTTTCTAAATGCTTTGAATGTTTCAAGGATCTTTTGGTTCAGTGTCCTCATCACGGCATCCCGAGATGGGAGCTTTGCCGAATCATTTATGAGGGCATTAACCCAAACACTAAACAGAGCCTTGAAAACATGTGTCAAGGTACTTTTATGACTAAGGATGATGGGGAAGCTTGGAAGTATTTAGAAGAGTTCGTTGAAAAATCACTACAGTGGGAGAGTGGAACCCAACCATTGAATAGGGGTGGCGTACACCAAATATATGTGTCCATAGGTGTTCGATCTGAGATGGCAGCAATGCAAAAGAAGCTCGACGCTATGGAACACAAATTTTCTGCAGTCTCCCTAAACCCAATGTCGCTCCCCAAAACTATTTGTGGGTGCTGTTCTGATCCGTCTCATTTAACGGAAGAATGTCTATTAAACTCTGCGTTACAAGGTCACGAGCATTCAAATGCCGCATTTCAAAGACCTCGAAACGATCCATATTCATCCACGTACAATCAGGGTTGGAGGAATCACCCGAATTTCGCTTGGAACCAAAACCAATCTCAAAACACGGTTCCAAACACGAATAATTTTCAAAGGGCTCTTCCTCCAACACAACAGCAACCCCTTCAACTCACTCAGCACCCCTACCAGTCACAAAATTTCCAAAATCAGGTCAACACTCCTGCACGGTCTAATCCTATGACCTGTTCTGACGAATTCTCTCAATTCAATCAAACCATGAAATCACTTTTATCAAATTTCATAGTGGTTTCGACTGAGGCTGGATCTTCCGTCAGTGAGATAAAGAAAAACTCAGCATCCCAAGCTGAGAGTATCAGATCGATGGAAGCTGAAATCGCACGCCTTAAAGACGAAATGAGTACGAGAGAAAAAGGGAAACTTCCCTCTCAACCCGTACAGAATCCTGGGCATTACAATGTAAATGCCATCACAACGTTGAGATCGGGCAGAGTGTTGAACAATCATGTCGGGGAAGGTATTGATGATATTGAAAATCCTATCATTAACACCCCGGCTGAGACCTTTCCTCACACACACACTTCTCCTTCTGATCCTTCTTCTTCTACCACACCACCTTCTCGAGAGCCTATTCTCCATTTCCCACTAGGCTCAACACCTGAACCCAACCCTTATAGTTCTCCACAGACGGTCCCCACACCTCTTTTGGGATCTCGTCTACCCCCTCTTCCTTCTCCTATGATGGACCCGGCGCTTATTGCGCAAGCTCCTTACCCGAATCTGTTAAGGGGTAATAGAACGAGTCCTCATATGGAAAAAAAATTTAGAAATGTTCAAACAGGTTAACATCAACATCCCTCTCCTAAATGCAATTCAACAAGTCCCCGCTTATGCGAAAATTCTTAAGGACTTGTGCACTAGGAAGAGGAAGACCCAAGTGCCGAAGAAGGTCTTTATGGCTAATAATATCAGCACTGCTTTTATTCCCCAGCTACCAAAGAAACGAAAGGACCTAGGATGTCCTACAATATCGATTTCTATTGGGGGTAAAAACATAAATCGTGCTCTTTTAGACCTTGGCGCAAGTGTTAACCTAATTTCATATTCTGTCTATGAGCAATTAGGGATTGGAGAGCTGAAACCTGCTCACTGCACACTCCAGATGGCAGACCGTTCAATCACCAAACCATGGGGTGAATTAGAGGATGTGTTGATAAAGGTCAGGGAATTTGTTTTCCCTGTAGACTTTATTGTACTTGACACACAGCCTGTAGCAAACCCACGGGGCCAAATTCCGGTGATACTGGGTCGTCCTTTCCTTGCCACTTCCAACGCTGTTATAAACTGTAGAAATGGTTCAATGAACTTATCATTTGGAAATATGACCATTGAACTAAACATCTACAAAGTTGGAAGTTAGCCATCAGAACCCTCTGCTCATATTTTAGATGTGTGCTCTGTCCATGAGATCGCTCCCGATAGTTGTGGAGCTGAGGAGCTTTGCTTTACTAATCTCGATGACATTACCACATCTCTGTTTGATTTCACACAAGATCTTAGTGAGGACACTTTTTCTACACTTGAGTCCTGCACTCCTGACTTTTCTCCACCCGAGTCTGTACCTTTCACAGGCTCTGAGCTTCTTTGTAAATCCAAAAATCACTCAATGATCCCTCCTTCTATCATTTCTCCGCCCGAATTAGATCTCAAAATTTTACCTTCTCATCTTAAATATGCTTATTTAGGTGAGAAGGAGTCTTTACCGGTTATAATATCCGCTTCTCTAGCATTAGAGCAAGAGAATGCACTTTTATCGGTATTAAGATCAAATAAAGAGGCGTTTGGTTGGAGTATGGGGGACATCAAAGGGATTAGTCCCTTGATAGTTGAACATCATATACATGTGATGGATGATGCCAGACTAACCCGAGAACCACAGAGACGGTTAAATCCCGTCATGAAGGAAGCTGCGATGAAAGAGATCGTCAAATGCTTAGATAATGGTATTATATACCCCATCTCCGATAGCCAATGGGTAAGTCATATACATGTCGTTCCTAAGAAATCCGGCATCACTGTTATAACCAATGAGGCGAATGAGTTGATTCAGACACGCGCCCAAACTGGGTTGCGTGTATGTATCGATTATAGAAAACTCAATGCTGCCATGAGGAAAGACCACTTTCCTCTACCATTCATTGATCAAATGCTGGAACGCTTAGCGGGACGAGAGTATTATTGTTTTATGGATGGATACTCAGGCTATAATCAGGTCCCCGTCGCTAAAAAGGATCAAGATAAAACCACTTTTACTTGTCCTTTTGGTACCTTTGGTTACAGTCGCATGCCCTTCGGGTTATGCAATGCTCCCGCTACCTTTCAGCGGCGTATGACGGGGATATTCTCTGATATGGTAAAGAATTTTTTGGAGATCTTTATTGACGACTTCTCGATTTTTGGAGACTCTTTTTTCGATTGCCTAGCGAATCTTGACGCTGTTCTTACTCGTTGCAAAGAGAAGAACTTGACTTTGAACTGGGAAAAATGCCATTTCATGGTCCAAGAAGGAATTGTTCTTGGACATGTTATTTCACAGAAAGGCATTGAGGTTGACAGAGCTAAGATAGATGTCATTCAAAACCTCCCTCATCCCAAAAGCGTCAAAGATATTCGCTCTTTCCTTAGCCATGCGGGCTTTTATAGAAGATTCATTAAGGACTTTAGCAAAATTGCTAGACCTTTAACTCTTCTCCTGGCCAAGGATACTACCTTCCATTTTGACTCGGACTGTGAGACAGCTTTCGACTCACTTAAACACTCACTCACTTCAGCCCCCGTTTTATCATCGCCAAACTGGGACTACCCCTTTGAGCTGATGTGTGATGCATCCGACTTTGCAGTAGGTGCAGTCTTAGGACAGCACATCGAAAAGATGCCACACGTAATATACTATGCAAGTAAGACCCTGAATGATGCGCAAATCAATTATACAACCACAGAAAAAGAACTTTTAGCGATTGTATTTGCATTAGAAAAATTCAGGTCTTACTTAATTGGCTCACTTATAGTTGTGTATACTGACCATTCCGCTTTAAAACATCTTCTGGCGAAGAAAGATGCAAAAGGTCGACTAATACGTTGGATCCTTCTGTTACAAGAATTCGATCTTGTTATCAAAGATAAGAAAGGATGTGAGAATGTAGTAGCCGACCATCTTTCACGCATCTCTTCTTCCCCTATGACCCTACCGATCAATGACTCGTTCCCAGATGAACAACTCATGAGCATATCCAATGAACCATGGTTCAGAGATATTGTGAACTATCATGCTACGGGACTGATACCCAGCGATTGGTCAAAACAGGACAAATACCGTTTTCTATCCCAAGTAAAACACTTTTACTGGGATGAGCCCTATTTGTATAAATATTGTCCTGATCAGATCATTCGCCGGTGTGTCCCGAATGAAGAGATCAAGAGTGTTCTTTCTTTTTGTCATGATCAGGCCTGTGGGGGTCACTTCGGTCCTAGAAAAACGGCGGAGAAGATTTTGCAATGTGGATTTTATTGGCCTACCTTATTCAAGGACGCATTTGACCATTGCAAAACCTGTACACAATGTCAGTACACGGGTAGAATCTCCCAGAGAAATGAAATGCCTCAGCAACCTATTCTGGCTGTTGAAATATTCGATGTTTGGGGCATTGATTTTATGGGTCCTTTTCCCAATTCCTTTGGGAATTTGTACATACTGCTAGCAGTTGATTATGTCTCAAAGTGGGTAGAAGCCATTCCATGTCGCACTAATGACAAGAAAGTTGTCATTAAGTTCTTAAAAGAGAATATCTTCTCGCGATTTGGACACACACGCGCTATCATTAGCGATAATGGGACACATTTCTGCAACAGATCTTTCGAGACTCTGATGCGGAAATACTCAATCAACCACCGACTTTCTACACCCTATCACCCCCAAACAAGCGGGCAGGCTGAAATCTCAAACAGACAAATCAAACTTATCCTGGAGAAAACTGTTGCTAAAAATAGAAAAGACTGGTCGACCAAACTGACGGATGCTCTTTGGGCATTCCGAACTGCATTTAAAACCGACCTAGGAATGTCTCCATATAGGATAGTGTTTGGAAAAGCATGTCATTTACCCGTCGAGATAGAGCATAAAGCATTGTGGGCTATTAAAGAAATAAATTTTGATTTAAACCTTGCGTGCAACTTTCGGAAGCTGCAACTTAATGAGCTAAGCAAACTCCGCGATGAAGCTTATGATAACGCGGTAATTATAAAGAATAGGACTAAGGTTTTTTACGATAAAAACATTTTGAGGAAAACATTTTCACCTGGTCAACAAGTCCTTCTTTATGATTCACGATTACACCTTCACGCGGGTAAGCTCCGATCTCGATGGAAGGGACCTTTTGTTGTGCGGTCTATATACCCGCACGGGGCTGTAGAGGTAGAAAATGTTAAAAACGGCACATTTTTTAAAGTGAATGGATATAGACTAAAGCCGTATTTTTCCACTGACCCCACGGAGGAGCTCTTGTTCTTACAAGAGCCAGTTTATTTGGATTAAAATTCCTCCGTCTCACCTTCATATCCTGTATATCACTGCATCATCTTTTTGAATGAAGGTGAGTGAAAAGAATAAGTTTGGGGGAAGTTCTTCACTTATATATTTTGCCCCCACTAATAATTCCTCCCAGATTTAAAGGTTTTATAGGTATAGCGTTTGGCAACAGTGAGGACACTGTTGAAAACAAGTTTGGGGGAGCTTTGTGCTTATTTTCGCATCATTTGCATAAGCACAAAACAATTTTTTTTAAAAATCTATAAAAATTTAAAATTTCAAAACCCATAAAAATTTAAAATTTTCAAAATATAAAATTAATTTTAATATTTACACTTTTTTTTGTATATAAATAAGATAATAAAAGTTTAGATAGTGAACATTTACATCCATGAGATTGGAAAAATTTAAGAAAACTAAGAAAATTAGAAGTTTTCTTATACGAACTAGTAATAAGTAGTTATGAGCCGTTGTCCCAAGTGTTAGTAAGATGAAGGACGTCACTAATCTGAGGATAAAAATAAGTCTGAAAAATAGTTTTTATTCTCGAAGCCAACCATTTTGAACGTTGCTACCTTGCTATTCGCACTTACACACGTCTTGAAGCCTGAGATAGTAGAGGATACCTTGAAATGCTCTTATCTTAAAGCCGATGTATGAAGGAAATAAAAAGAAAAAAAATGAATAAAAGAATATATAAAGTGGTGAGAAAAATGAACACTGGTTTTGTTATCACCTAGGGCAATAAAAAATATATAGCGAGGGTGCTTCTTCACCTAGTGCCCTAAGGCCAACTGGTCTGGGAGTCACTGCTATGCCTGAGGTGGTGCAAGATGGGGAAAATACACCAAGTAAGCAAGCACAGAAGTAATCGGTCAGTTAGTACCTCAAGAAGTATTAACGGTCGCATGAAAGTGTGTGAGCAATCTCATCTAAATATTCATTAATTAAAAAGTACTAAGGTTGATGGGCAAGAGTATAATAGCTTCAATTGAATTCTCCGGGTGTAGGGATGTCTTTACACACACGCAGGGTTATATGATCGATGTTTGGAAGAAAGATAGGAATGAAAAATAAGACGATGTTTTATTGAAGGAGGACGTGATTTCTGACATCTTTTCATGACCATTATGATAGGGCTCATGACAACCGAAAAGCTAGCTTAGTTGGAAACCCTAATTTTCAAAGTCTTTCTTTTGCAATTCTTGTCTTTAAATGTAATATTCATGAACTTTTCTTTTATTATTGGATTTTATGGGTGTAATCCGCTGAAAACCCTCAGAAGACAACACTCCTCCTACTAGGGACACCTAGAGGTTTAAAGGCTTGTAGCACGTGCTCAGTGCAATCGTGTTGCCTACGAAAGTGTGCTAGTTAGTTTTTCTCTTTCTTTATTTTCTCCTTCTGTTTTTAATAAAAAGTTCGCTCGAGACGATCGAAATTAAGTTTGAGGGAATTTGATTAGTCGAAAATAATGTATTTTTAACACGGCAATTTCCCTATCTTTTGCATTCATTTAGAAGTGTACGGTATTCATATTTCACATATTAGCAAAACTGTCGCAAAATATCAGTTTTCTTGTGTTAGACTTTAAAATCGGCATTTCTAGGGAAATTGACTGCATTTCATGGCATCGCATCATCCCTATATTGCGCAACACTTGTTTTGAGATCTATTCAGGAAAACCCAGAAGCAAAGCCAAAAGAGCTGATCAAACATTACGCCAACTCAATGATTTCAGTTCTGGTACCAATCCAAAAGGCAAAACAAAAATCAACATATCAAAAAAAGGCCCAAGTGTCAACCCAAGACCACTGCAAAGAGCCCAAGCCCAAAGGAGCCTACATGGGCACGGAACCGCGGCCGGAGCCGGCTTGCGACGCGGTTCGGCGGCCGTCTTGCCACGTCAGCACCTAATCTTTGCATCAAAATTCTTCATTCAGGGCCCACATTCAGCTCATGTACTTCAAGTTCCAGAAGACTCCAGAGACTTCTGCTAGATCAGCAAGCTTTGGGATCAACACTAAACTAGCCTTGTATTCTAGAAACTTCTCCTTAAACCCTAGCCTAAACCCTAAGCTAAGCCTAACTAACTACTTCTAGAAGTCTTCAACAAACTTTTGGAGGGAACTTTTATTTTAAACTCAAGACCTAGGGTTTGGGTGATCTATAAATAAGACCCTAGGCTCACTTGTAAAGGGGATCCAAGAATTCAATCATCTTTAGCCAAATCTAGTATCAATCTAGATCCATTCACTCTCTTTCTTCATCTTCTTCTTCTACAAGTCTAGTGACAAGGCTTGTGTGAAACCCTAATCCTAATTCCAATCAAAAGCCATGATCCCGAGTACCCCATCAAGCAAGAAGCCTTGCAACCTTTTATGAGCTAAGTCGATCTTCAACAGAGCAAGTGGTCCAAGCCGATCCGCGACTCATGGAGCCGAGCGACGCTAATTCAACAATTTAGTTCTTCCTCTTGTAGTTCTTAAGCGACTGTAATCAAATTGTTGATATAAATAAAAGGTGATATTCTTTTATCTTGTTTTCTTTAAATTCTTGCATCATGATTCAATCTAAATTTCTAGCTGTAATTCTTGTTGTGATGTTTGAGTAATACTCCGCTCGTCGAGGAGTCGAGACGATCAATAGAATGATGATGTAATATATCTTAAATCGATTCTTGAATCCTACGAGTTTTGTAAACCCTAGCAAGTTCAAGAATCGACGACCCAATTCGTTGCGATGCTTTCTTGATTGATATCGCTCGAGATTGGGGAGTTACGATCGTTTCTTGAAATTGCTAGATGCTAGAATGTGAATGATATCAACGAAAGAACAAGGGTTAGACGATGAAACCCTAGTTTCACGAGAAAGCCCTAACTCTCATCGATCATCATCGATCTAGTATCAATTCTTCGAAGGACAAGAACACGAAATCTTGAGATTACATCACGTCTATAGATCCGATCGATTCCTACGAGCCTCATTTAGATTCTTGACATTTGGTTGGAAATATCATCGAAACCCGATACTCGATTGTTTATCAGTTTATTGATTCTTGATTAGATTAGTGACACCTGAATCAATCGATAAAATCTTGAATCATGTTTTCTTTTCTTTTCGATTAACTTTTCAATTCAAACAAAGCAAATATAAAAACGAATCGTACAATCCCTGTGGACGATCCGCACTCGCTTACGATCTACAACTGACACCGTAATTGATTGCGGTCAAATATAATTCTTTGATTGTGATTCTATACATTTTCTAATTACCGACACAAAGACACTTATTCGTTTTATTCGATTTACACAAACGAGAATTCTTTACAATCAAATGAAACCGTTATCGGGAATCATTTGAGTTGATTTACTTACACAGTCTCGAATTTTACGATCAATCAAATGGCGCCGTTTTCGGGGATCATTTGAGTTGATACTTTTACATCCAATCAAGAAAATAACAACAATCAGATATCTCACAACTTTTCGCTTTGGACCAGTTAGGAGCAGTCTAGTTGGCTTAGAAGTCCCTAGCTCTAGATTTGATTGTGCATGTTTAAATTGTGATTGTTTGAAAGTGTGTCGTAGTTCCGTACAAATTTTTATAAAAAATCTTTATAAAAAAACACAAAATTTTTTTTTACAAAAAACTTGCCGTTTTTCGCTAGAATCCCATTGTACCCACCTTTCATCTTCACATTTCCCCGTTGACGTTTTCTTACCCTCATATTCTACGTTTTGACTACACTAAACTCGTTTAGTGTATGTCCGGTTGGACTCGTGACACTAGCGCCCTTCTAGTCCGTGTTTCGTTAGTCGATACTGACTACGCGATCGACTCCGAAGTCGAAACCCCTTCCACTTCTTTTTCATCCTTACCTTTGCCGGCCAACTCCGACGTTGACCGAAATTCTGTCCATTCACCTTCATCTTCACATTCATCATCTTCTAAAGATATGTCAGGATTCAATCCTAACAACCCTTTACCTACCTCGGGACTGATTCCACCTCAACTGGGTGTGAATAACCCGCAACAAACTCCTGTTGAAGCGCCACAGCGAATCGCGCTCCATGATCGTTTCTATTCCACCTGCTCCGCACTTCCTACCTGTCTTTCACTACCGCTGGCAAATCGGGATAATTTCGAAATTAAGCCCCACTTCATCAATATGTTGCCTAAATTTCATGGACTGGAATCCGAAGATGCCTATATCTTCATCAACAAATTCTAGAATGTTTGTGCAATGATGAAAACCACCCAACTGTCCGACGATGCTATACGGCTACGAGTCATTCTTTTCACTTTGTGTGACCTAGCTAAAAGTGGCTGTATAGCACCGCATCACATTCTATAAACAGTTGGGAAGAGTTTGTTAAAGCATTTCTTAAAAAGTTTTACCCACATCACAAGACCGCGAGAATACGTAATGAAGTTAACCAATTTTCCCAGCTTCCTTCTGAATCTTTTTGGAAGTGTTTCGAACGATTCAAAGACCTTCTTGTTCAGTGCCCTCATCACGGTATTGAGAGATGGCAACTTTGCCAGACCTTATACGAAGAACTGAACCCAGCAACTAAGTAGTTGCTCGAGACCATTTTTCAAGGCCATTTCCGAACCAAATCTGATGAGGAAGCTTGGCAATTTCTCGACGATCTTGCTGAACAAACGCTTTAGTGGGAACGCACTAGACAGACCGCTTCGTCCACTTCATCTACTTCTGCTGGTCCGTCTAGGGCAGGCGTTCATCAACTTGATATGTCAATTGCAATGAAGGCCGAATTGGCCGCAATTACATGAAAACTAGAAGCAATTGAGAGCAAATTCTCATCGCCTTCTGCTGCCCCTGCTTTACCCCCTCGTACTATATGCGCTTGTTGTTTGGATCCATCCCATTTGACCTAAGTGTGTCCTTACAACCCACCTGCTCAAGGACAGGATCAAGTCAATGCTGCCTTTCAGCAAAGACAAAGAAATGATCCATACTCTTCAACTTACAATCCTGGTTGGAGGTACCACCCAAATTTTGCTTGGAATCAAAATCAACAACAATTCCAAGGAAACAACAATTTCTAGAGGCCTCCTCCTCAACAACAAGCTCCTCAACAAACTCAATATCAGCAACCTTTCCAACCCCAACCTTACCAAAATCAAACGAACAATTTTGCACCCAACAATTGTTTTCCGCAAAACAATTTTGTTCCGCCAAATAACGATAAGCTTTCCTCGCTAGAACGAAGTCTGGAAGTATTTTAAAACAATCAACTCAATCCTCAGCCAATATCCAGTCTTCTATTCAGTCTTTGGTGCAACACACTGCATCACATGGGCAAAGTATCAAAACCATTGAAGCCCAGATTGCACAACTTAATGCAGCTTTAAGCGAGCGAGAGAAGGGGAAGCTTCCATCTTAACCCCTGCCAAATCCTGGTCACCCACAAACTGCACATATTGCTCTTGAACAACAAAACCATAATGTGAGTACCGTGACTACATTGAGATCTGGAAGGATGTTGCACAACGATGTTGGCACTGATGATGACACCCCGGCCGCTTCTTCTTCTTCTTCTTCTTCGTCTTTAGAGCTTGTTCTCCATTCCTCACAAGGCTCTACTTCTTCTACTGCTCCGAACGGACCCACATCTCACTCCATGAAAACACCAGCACTGGGATCCGTTCCAACTCCGCAATCTCTTCCACAAATATTGGACTCAACCAATTTTCAAAATGTTCAATTTCCTAACCGGTTGAGATCCAATAAACAAAATCCACAAATGGAGAATATTTTGGAGTTATTTAAACAGGTTAGCATTAACATTCCCCTCTTCAATGCAATCCAACAAGTCCCTTCTTATGCAAAATTTTTGAAGGACTTGTACACCAAGAAGAGGAAATCTTCGGTAGCAAAGTAAGTTTTCTTAGCTAGTGCCGTGAGTGATGCTCTTACCCAACCTTTACCTCAAAAACGAAAGGACCCTGGCTGTCCTACAACTTTAATAACTATTGGGGATAAGAACATGATCATCACTGAAAACTGCATTTTAATACTGCTCATTCGTTATCTCTTTTGTTATATATCGGTGCTATTAATCAGTTTCTTCTTTATAATTACAGTTTACAGGTATTCGTGATAAAATACCGGAAACACATTCAAAATCATGGATATATCGTCTGTGAGTCGACACTGCAACCGGAACTGAAAACCGACCGATATCCCAAGAGTTCGTTTGCAATAAATTGATATGTACACACTTTTTGTATAAATGGTCCAACATAAGGCAAGTGTACACACCAAACTCTTGGGCTAGGACCATGATGGGGCATCCATGAATCATGGCAAAAGTGGGCATGGTGTGATGTGCATTAATGATGCATTCAATGCTTAAAGTGTTGATGTGATTCATAGCTACAAGTTTCCCTCCAAGCCCTGAGTGCACCCTAAGACTTTACTGACCAAGCAAACAACATCAGAGTGATGTGGGGGACAAAACAAGCCAACACACAAAAAACGAGCCTTAGAGCTCGGATTTGGGCCGATATCAATACACGTGTGGCCGGCCCCACCTGCCCCAATTGCCCCCAGTTTCTCACATCCCCTTCCCTGATGCCACGTCAGCTCATTTTTATTGTTTGTTTATTTTTCTTTTGAGCCTATAAATACAGATCAGTGGGCAAGGGAAATAACGAATGTATATACCATTTCATAGTTGTTTTGCTTTTGGTTTAGCTTGAGGGGAGTGAACTTCAGTTGGTTTCTTCTTCTTCTTCCCTCTTGAAGCTCTCTTTGGAGAGCTTCATTAAGGAGGTTGAACAAGTCACAAAATCTTGTATCTTGTCTCAAGTGTTTATAATATATTGTTGCTTTCTTTTGCTTTCTTTACTCGGATTTTTTTAATCATGCTTAACTAATCTTATTTTGGTTGTGGTGTGTGTGAGGAAGTGAGATGAAAGGCTTTGCCTCCTCAACCTCTTGATTATGTTTAATGTTCTTAAAATCCATGTGGTGTTAAGTTTACTAAGCTAGGATATGGTATGTTGTGATAATGAGCTTGACGAACTCTTTGTTTCATATACTATATACTTTGACAAACCCATAGCAAACTCAACACCAATATCATTTGCTCTCACTAACCTCTTTGTGTTATCATTGTTGTGGTATGCTTGCAAAACCTCGTGTTTAGTGTTGATACCCTAAGAGCGGACATACAAACGGTAAGTGACCAAAACGGACTCGTTTCGTGCTTTGCGGCGAATGTCGGACTTTGACGGTTTGTGCTCCGCAACCGCGTTGACAAGTCATGCTTCATGCCGGGATCAAGGTAATGTTAGTGTATATGCCCTAGAGGCCATTACTGTACCATACTAGTTTGTATATTACTTAATGGAAGCTTGGGATATTCACAGTTGTATAGACAATCTTGCTCAAAATGGTAGTATGCTACTTAGTTTGTTTCTACTTTAATATGTGCATGTGTTTCTTTTAGCATATCGCCTATACATATTAGTGGAGCCCTTAGGATCTTTGCTTGATTACCAGCGTTGTGATGGCAGTCACACTAGTGGGGGCTAGGTAATCTACAAGCACATCCTCATACAGGTCCCTAGTCGTAGGATTATCGAGACGGGGCATCGATACACCAGAGTAGACTAGTGTATACGCTTCTCATCCCAGGAGGGGAGATGGTCTGTCCCACTGCCATCAGTACGTCGTACTGGAGATGAATATAAATGATTATTCACCATGTTTCATTAATTCAACAAGAGTGATTCACTATGTGAGTCATTAAGCAATAAATGATGCATTAATGACATAGTGAATCGCACTAATGAGTCACAATTTGCATTAAATGAAAATGCCACCTTAACCTCCTTAGTCACCCTCCTCCTAGAAGCTTCTCGGAAAATTACGAGAATGCCCCTCGCATCCGTGAAAACACGGAAAAACAATAGACTGTATAAATCCAATAACCTGATACTAGAATCTGGCTTAAACCAAGCCGTCTAGTAAAAACTGTCCGAATGTCGTACGTGCGTTTAAACACGTATTCGTCCGAACCATTGTCGTAAAACCGTACGACCTCTATATCATTTCACCTGGAGTTGGGAAAACTCTGTGTAGGACTCTAAAGACTCAACTACTATGCTGGTAGTAGGTTTAACCACAGACCGCAAGCGGCACTAGCTGTACGTAACGTTCCCCAGGTAGATGTCGATAAGAAGGCCGGTGAGGATACCCATCCGAACTCCTACTGAGCCTGTGCGTGACAATATCCATGCAGTCCGGTCTGTTCGTCTAAGAGTATCGCATGTATGGTCTAGGGAGGTGGTAAACGTCAGACCCCTAATAACCGTACAAGTCATGTCGGTATGGCTCTATCACCATCCGAGAATCTACTGATCAATCTATCAGTAATTCTCAATCAGCCCTGCCCAGGGACTTATGGTAATGACCAACCGATCACTGTGCGATATCAACTCCCTATATTGGGAGAGACGAATCCCTAACAGTCACTCACTGCCTCCACGTGGCTCGGGACTGTGCCCAATTAAAACCTATTTGCACGACTCCTTTAAAACGTGGTAGGGTAGTAATCAAAGCACAGTGGGAACTCACACGAGACAAATGATGACTTTAAGTCAACGGACTATCTGCACACATGTCACCTGAGAACTGCTATCTGACATTAGGTATAAATACCATCTAGTCAGTTCTCGGCGAGTCCTGTCCGGTGTACTCACACCCAGTGAGCATCTGTATACAATCTTAGGTGCACTCCACCAATGGCTGCGGGACCAATCCATCGCCCCTCCTCAGGGTCTAGATATGTATACACCAGTATACTCCGGAGTATCAATGCCCAGTCTCGATACTCCTGCGACCAGGGACATCTAAGGATGTGCCTATTGACTATCCAGCTCCCACTAGTATGACAGCCATCATAACGCCGGAAGTCAGGCAAACACCCTATGGGCTTTATCAACACGTATATATATATATATATATATATATATATATATATGAATACTACGCAAAAATATATATGTCAAGATAAAGACAAACCAAATAGCGTACTATCATATTAAGCAAGACTGTTATGTACATACATATCCCCAGTATCCTATACAATGATGGCCTCCAGGGCATATACATCCAACAATCTCCCACTTGCACTAGGGCCTATTATTGGCGCAATGAGTACCCACTATCTTCACTATATCCAGTTGCTGGAGTACCGCATGCCCAACATTTCAAACAGCCTCTCGAACTGAACTTGAGGGATGGAGTTTGTGAATGGATCTGCCGTGTTGTCTTTTGTATCCACTCTCTGTACCTCGATTTCCCGACTATCAACGATCTCCCTGATCAGGTGAAAACGCCTTAAGATATGTCTGGATTTCTGATGGGACCTGGGTTCCTTTGCCAATGCTACGGCCCTATTATTATCACAATACAAAGGTATTGGATTGGCAATGGACGGAACCACCTGAAGTTCAGAGATGAACTTCCTCATCCAGACAGCCTCTTTTGCGGCTTCACTAGAAGCTATATACTCAGCCTCCATAGTTGAGTCTGCGACGGTATCCTGTTTGGAACTCTTCCAACATACCGCCCCTCTATTGAGGGTAAACACAAAACCCGAAATGGATTTAGAATCATCTTTGTCACTTTGGAAGCCGGAGTCGGTAAAAGCCTCTACCTGGAGGTCCCCATTACCATAAATCAAGAACATCTCCTTAGTCCTTCTCAGGTACTTGAGAATGTTCTTTACCGCTATCCAATGTTTCTCACCTGGGTCAGAATGATACCTGCTTACCACACCAAGTGCGTAAGCTACATCCGGTCTTGTACATAACATCGCATACATTATAGATCTTACCGCCGAAGGGCAGGGTAGAATGCTCATGCGATCCCTTTCTTCATCAGTCTTTGGAGACATCTCTTTGGAGAGGGTGATCCCGTGACAAGCGGGCATGTTACCGCGCTTGGAATCTTCCATACTAAACCTCTTTAGTAGAGTGTCAATATACCTGGACTGTGAAAGTCCCAACATTCTATTAGATCTATCATGATAGATCTTAATGCCCAAAATGTAGGTTGCATCACCCAAGTCTTTCATGGAGAATTTCTGTGACAAGAAGAGCTTTACTGATTGTAGCATAGGGACATCATTCCCTATCAGTAGTATGTCGTCGACGTACAAAACGAGGAATACAACTGCTCCTTCTACAATCTTCCTATAATTACATGGTTCATCTACATTTTTGATAAAGTCAAACTCTTTGACTGTCTCATCAAAGCAGATGTTCCAACTTCGCGATGCTTGTTTTAATCCATAAATGGATTTAAGCAACCTGCACACTCTTCCGCTGTTTCCACTGTCTAAGAAACCTTCTGGTTGATCCATGTAAACACTCTCTTCTAAATGTCCATTTAGAAAAGCTGTTTTTACATCCATCTGCCAGATTTCATAGTCATGGAAGGCAGCAATGGCAAGCAGGATCCGAATGGATTTAAGCATAGCTACAGGTGAAAAGGTTTCATCATAGTCCAATCCTGATCTTTGACGAAAACCTTTTGCAACGAGTCTAGTTTTGTAGGTTTCCACTTGTCCAAGTGCACCAATCTTCTTTTTGAAGATCCATTTGCATCCAACTGGTTTCACCCCAGGAGGAGCAACTTCTAAAGTCCATACTTTATTGGTGTACATGGATTCCATTTCGGATCTCATAGCATCCAGCCACTTCATCGAGTCAATACTCGTGATAGCCTGCTGAAAACTAATAGGCTCATCATCATCGATGATGCAATCCTCTCGATCCCCATCTAGAAGAAAACCATAGTGTCTCTCTGGAGGATGAGAAAGACTACTAGATCTGCGGAGTGGCGTTGGTTCGTCATGTTCTATTGAAATATGAGGTTCTTCTAAGTCCTCGGTAGCAGTTCGAGGTTCTGGAATTTCTTCCAGCTCTACCGCGCTACCACTAATTTCTTTTGCAAGAAATTCACTCTCTAAGAAGACAATGTGGCGAGCGACAAACACCTTTTGTTCTTCAGTGTGGTAGACCATGTACCCCCTTGAATGTTTGGGGTAACCTACAAACTTGCACAAAACCGATCGTGACTCGAGCTTGTCCGGTTTATGCTTTTTAACATATGCCGGGCACCCCCATATCTTAATATACTTGAGATATGGTCTCTTCCCGCTCCACATTTCATATGGAGTGGTAGGCACAGACTTAGTTGGAACTCTATTCAATAAGTATGCCGCTGATTCTAGAGCAAATCCCCAGAAGGAAAGTGGTAACTCAGCACTACTCATCATTGAACGCACCATATCTAATAGCTTGCGATTCCTCCTTTCTGATATACCATCATGCTGAGGTGTATAAGGTGGAGTAAGCTGAGAGAGAATTCCATTCTCTTTTAAGTATTCAAGGAAACTGGTACTTAAGTATTCTCCACCTCGATCAGATCGAAGTGTCTTGATGCTTTTACCAGTTTGTTTCTCTACTTCATTTTTATACTCCTTAAACTTCTCAAAGGCCTCTGATTTATGTTTCATTAAGAACACATGTCCATACCTAGAGAAGTCATCAGTAAAAGTGATGAAGTAGGAGTGACTGCTTCGCGCATGTGTAGACATTGGACCACATACATCACTGTGTATTGGTCCCAAGAGTTCAGTAGCTCTTGCTCCGTGTCCGGAGAATGGAGATTTGGTCATTTTTCCTTTGATACATGATTGACAAGTTGCATATGATGAATATTCAAATGGATCTAGATATTCATCTTTATGTAACTTAGTCAACCTTGTTTCGTATATATGACCAAGTCTACAATGCCATAGGAAGGCTTGATTTGAATCTGGAGCCTTTCTTTTAAGTGTATTTTGAATATTGAAAATTCGAGGTTGATTAAGTATGTATATGACGTTTTCCAGTGTGCCATACCAAATCAGTTCTTGATTTAGGAGAATGTTCATGACATTACTTTCAAGCGCAAAATTATATCCTTTATTAGACAACAAAGATACTGATATAATATTACACAGCATACTGGGAATACAAAAACAGCTGTACAACACCAAAACGTGCCCACTAGTCAACCCTAGGTGATACTCCCCTATTGCAACAGCATCTACATGCATTCCATTACCCATCCGGAGAGTCATATCACCTGCCCCCAGTACTCTACTATTTCTAAGATCCTGCAATGAATTACAGATGTGAGAACGAGAACCGGTATCAAGTACCCATGAAGTAGAGTTTACGGAAAGACAATTTTCGATTACGAACACACCTGAAGCAGGAGAACGCTTGCTTCGTGTCCTCTGCCTTAAAGGCCATACAGTCCTTCTTCCAGTGCCCTTGCTTGTGACAATAATGGCATTCGTTTATATCCGCTTTCACCCTTCATGCCTTGTTCTTTCCCTGCACCTTCTTGACCCCACCCTTCGGTTTGGTGGCTTTCATCTTCTTCCTCCCTTTAGCTTTCGCTTTAGATTTAGAAGAGGATGATTGGCCAACATACAGAACGGGGGTCTTCTCCTTTTTCAAGGAGGTCTCTACTACCCTCAACATGTTGAGGAGCTTTGGAAGATCGGCTTCCATTTCGTGCATGTTGAAGCTAAGCACAAACTGAGAGAAGGTGTGGGGAAGGGACTGCAAAATCAAGTCGATATACAAATCATTCTCTAGCACGCATCCCAGGTTTGCGAGTTCCTCAATGAGGCTGATCATTTTGAGGACGTGCTCTCCTACAGGCGATCTTGGAGCTAACCTCATATGGAAGAGTTTCCTTGAGGTCTCGTACCTTGCGATACGGGAGTGTTCTCCATATAATTCCTTTACATGGAGAAAGATGGATACAATATCCATACTCTCGTGCTGTTTCTGGAGTTCATTTTTCATGGATGCCAGCACGATACACTTAGCTCGCTCACAATCCAGATCCCAAGTTTTGCGAACTTCTTTGTCCACAACTGAGGAATCTGGTTCAGGGATAAAGGGAGGAACAGCGGTGGTAACATATGCTACTTTGTCATAAGTCAGTGCAATGTTGATGTTCCTTAGCCAATCTTTATAGTTCTGTCCGGTCAGTATATTTTTCTCAAGTAATAGTTTTAGTCCTGTCATGGTAGCTGCTAGAGAGAGAGAAAAGAAAACACTCAGCATATGCTTCTTGCAAGTTTAGATTGGTTATTAGTTTATTTAAACATGATGGCTCCCACTGTTCCCTCAAATCCTTCTTCAAAACCTAAAAGAAGAACTAGTCAGGATTTAATCACACGTCACAATACTTGCTTAACCTTTCAGCCAGGCTGGTGTTGGTACTTCGAGGGAGGTTTTCCAACGCTTTCGCGAAGTTCCTTAATTAAATAATCTCTTTTCCCTGGAGGCGTAGCCCCTCTAACACCTTTCTGGACACCTACTTGGTTTATAACATTGATTGTTAAGTGAGAATGTTTCCCGAGAGTAATCCTACTCATCAGTGGGATCGGGATCCAACTATCATTGCATGATGTACTAGATGGAAGCCACTCTAGTCACCACACTCCAGAAGGTATGCTAAATCTGCAAGTTTCCTTTATGTTTGAAACTCCCGATATGATTTTTATACCCCAAGATCTTATAGACCTTGACATAGGCCAACAAGTCATAAGACGCAAGTCAAGTTCTACCCGTCGTTGTCCTGATTAATTTAGGTATATCGTACATGCCCTTCTAGGCCAACAAGGCTGTACGTCTGTCCTATACTAATGCATCTATCTATGCAACAAATAGGCAAACACACTGCTACCATACACTATGCCTTGACATAGGCCAACAAGCATAGCATGAATACGATGTGCTGTCTATCTGAAACGACGGAGGGTTACGGCTGGTTTTTGGCAAAAAACCGTTAACGTAATGAACTTGATTTGATCGAAGGAACTAAGATAGCTTTTATTAAAAGGAGTGGTTTAAGCTCCGCATTTAAAATTTGCTTTTTCAAGAAAACCGAGTGGCTTTAGAAATTGTTCTAACGATTCAGTTTAGGTTTTATTTTTCTTTGCATTAAAAATAATGCGTCCCATCTTTAACCTATCATTACAGATAACAACGAAAATACAACATCCTCTTATGCCATCCGCATTCGCCACGGGGTCCCGTCATCACCCGTTAGGTTACTTAACTAACGGCAGAGCGGGGGCTGGGCTAGCGCGGGTGTAAAACATAAGCGATGTCTAAATAACTATCATATATAGATATTGTACATTCGTCAGACGCAATAATAGGCATTCCAGATCACAGATAAACTTTATTGGATATGCAAGCAATCCGCGTTTATTTTGAGCCTGTAAGAAAAGACGGATTACATAGTTGTGATGAATAGCCATTACCCCACCCTAGACCCCTACGGGCACGGCAAACTACCCGCCAAGTACCCGAAGTGAAGCGGTCTCCCTTAACGACGTGAGTAGGCCACTAAACACTTCGAAATACCCGGTAGTTTATGCACCCCACCTTGGGTCTATCCTAGGAGCAAAAACAGTAAAAAGAAATAATACAACGGTGGCTACAACCGCAACCTGGATGTGCCCCGCAAAATAATATTACAACTTATTACAATTACATCGAGTGAATTAATACAATAACCCATCACAAAAAACCCCGGCTAATCATCACAACAGTCCAATAGAGTTCATAATCACAAACTGTTAAAAACATTACAGATATGAGCAACCCCCTGCCAACTGGCATACTAGCAGTTAGGGGAGGTTTACGAACACATAATACAGTTCACAGATATAATCAAACAAGCAAACATCATATAATTACGATCGATTAAACACATTAAATTCTACTCCAAATATTCTTTGTAAATTCGATCGACAGAAACTTTATGATATCCGTGTTTTTTCCGATTTGTTTTGCGTTCGAAATTCATACGACTTTGCAAGTGAGTTAATTATTGTTTAGTGAGGATCTGATACCACTGTAAGTCGATGTGCAACACCCCACGAGTTGCGGGAAGGCGGAAATATGAAAAACTATCTTGTTTTGTATGTAAACATCGACTAACTGAAGATCTTTTCTAAACGATAATTAACAACAACCATAGAGTTCTTAGTTACTATATAAAGAGATTATACCTAATGATTCTAGTCCTTCTTCTTTGTGATCTCTACGTCCTCCTCGCATCCGTGAAAACACGGAAAAACAATAGACTGTATAAATCCAATAACCTGATACTAGAATTTGGCTTAAACCAAAGCCGTCTAGTAAAAAATGTCCGAATGTCGTATGTGCGTTTAAACACGTATTCGTCCGAACCCTTATCGTAAAACCGTATGACCTCTATATCATTTCGCCTGGAGTTGGGAAAACTCTGTGTGGGACTCTAAAGACTCGACTACTACGCTGGCAGTGGGTTTAACCACAGATTGCAAGCGGCACCAGTTGTATGTAACGGTCCCCAGGTAGATGTCGATAAGAAGGCCGGTGAGGATACCCATCCGAACTCCTTCTGAGCCTGTGCATGACAATATACGTGCAGTCTGGTCTGTTCGTCTAAGAGTATCGCATGTATGGTCTAGGAAGGTGGTAATCGTCAGACCCCTAATAACCGTACAAGTCATGTCGGTATGGCTCTATCACTATCCGAGAATTGGGAAAACTCTGTGTGGGACTCTAAAGACTCGACTACTACGCTGGCAGTGGGTTTAACCACAGACCGCAAGCGGCACTAGCTGTACGTAACGGTCCCCTGGTAGATGTCGATAAGAAGGCCGGTGAGGATACCCATCCGAACTCCTACTAAGCCTGTGCGTGACAATATCCGTGCAGTCTGGTCCGTTCGTCTAAGAGTATCGCATGTATGGTCTAGGGAGGTGGTAAACGTTAGACCCCTAATAACCGTACAAGTCGTGTCGGTATGGCTCTATCACCATCCGAGAATCTACTGATTAATCTATCAGTAATTCTCAATCAGCCCTGGCCAGGGACTTATGGTAATGACCAACCGATCACTGTGCGATATCAACTCCCTATACAGGGAGAGACGAATCCCTAACAGTCACTCACTGCCTCCACGTGGCTCGGGACTGTGCCCAACTAAAACCTGTTTGCACGACTCCTTTGAACCGTGGTAGGGTAGTAATCAAAGCACAGTAGGAACTCATACGAGACAAATGACGACTTTAAGTCAACGGACTATCTGCACACATGTCACCTGAGAACTGCTATCTGACGTTAGGTATAAATACCATCCAGTGAGTTCTCGGGGAGTCCAGTCCGTTGTACTCACACCCAGTGAGCATCTGTATACAATCTTAGGTGCACTCCACCAATGGCTGCGGGACAAATCCATCGCCCCTCCTCAGGGTCTAGATATGTATACACCAGTCTACTCCGGAGTATCGATGCCCAGTCTCGATACTCCTGCGACAAGGGACATCTAAGGATGTGCCTATTGACTGTCCAGCTCCCACTAGTATGACAGCCATCATAACGCCGGAAGTCAGGCAAACAACCTATGGGCTTTATCAACACGTATATATATATATATATATATATATATATATATATATATATATATATATATATATATATGAATACTACGAAAAATATATATGTCAAGATAAAGACAAACCAAATAGCGTACTATCATATTAAGCAAGACTGTTATGTACATACATATCCCCAGTATCCTATACAATGAAGGCCTCTAGGGCATATACATCCAACAGGAGATAGTATGTAGGTGCTTGTTAGGTTACGAGTACACTGGACAGGACTCGCTGGGAAAAGTTGGTTGGTATTATGCCTAACGTCAGTTATCAGTTCCCAGGTGACATGAGTACAGCTTAGTCCGTTGACTTGACAATGTCACTTCGCCTCGAGTGTGTTCCTACTGTTCTTAGATTGCTACCCTACCACGGCTCAAATGAGTCGTGCAAACAGGTAGCAGTTGGGTGCAGTCCCGAAGCACTTTGAGGCGGTGACGGTTAGACAGGATTCGTCTCCTCCGGTATTGGGGGTAGATATCACGCTGTGTCTAGGAGGGCCATTACACAAATTCCCTGGCCAGGGCGAGCGAGATATACTGGTAGCGTTTCCAGTGTTATCTCAGGGTGTTCTGGGCTACACTCCGACACGACTTATACCGCTATTAGGGGACTGACGTTTACCGCCCCCTAGGTCCGCCATGCGATTGTTTTAGACGAACAGACCGGACTGTACGGAGATTATCATATTCAGGCTCAGTAGGAGTTCGGATGGGTTCACCTCATCGGTCTTCTTATCAGCATCTACCTGGGGACCATTACGTACATCTAGTACCGCTTGCGGCCTGTGGTTAAACCCACTTGTTTCGCCCAATCAGAGCAAAGCTCTGTTTGAATTCAAAATTCAAATTTTGAAGCAACGCTTCAAGTCTCGGGCGCAACGCGCCGCGTGTCTGGCGCTAACACGTCAGCGCAGCGCCCAAGAAGGCGCACCCAATCAGAGCAAAGCTCTGTTTAAAGGAAGCAACGCTTCAGCTGCGCTGCGCTCTGCGCTGCGCGACACGTGTCAGCGCAGATGCGCTCGCGCACTTGCGCTGCGCCCTGCGCTGCGCGACACGTGTCAGCGCAGATGCGCTCGCGCACTTGCGCTGCGCCCTGCGCTGCGCCCTGCGCTGCGCGACACGTGTCACGCGCTGGGGCATCTGCGCCAAACTAAATTAAGATTTTAAGAAATCTTTTCTGTTCTTGTTAAAACAAGAAGATTTTCTTCTGCAAAGCAGAAGCCCTCGGATCAAAGATCCAACGGTGGGGAAAATTCCCCAAATCACTCAGAGAATGATCTCTTTAACAATTTTAACTAATTTGTGAGCACTATAAAAAGGACCCTAAGCCTCAATTCAAGGGGATCAACATTTTTCTTGAGAACTCAAGAACTTTAAACAGAGAGAACTCTGAGAAGATTTCAAGAAAAAGCTAAGGAACCTTCATGGATTAGAAAAAATTCCTTCTAATAGATCATTGGTCTAAAAACAAGATCAATGATCTTTACATAATAAACAGTGCTTTGCACTTCTTGTGAACCCCTGGTTCCTTAAAAACAATAAAAAAAAATAATAGTGCTTTGCACTTTTATGAACCTCTGGTTCTTCAAATAAAGAAAAATTTATTTTTCTTTGATCTAATTCAGATCAAGAAATTAAATAGTGCTTTGCACTTTTATGAACCTCTGGTTCTTCAAATAAAGAAAAATTTATTTTTCTTTGATCTAATTCAGATCAAGAAATTAAACAGTGCTTTGCACTTCCCTTCTTGAATCTAAAAGATTCTTAGTGCTTTGCACTTCCAAACTGCGCCGTTGCGCTCTTAAGAGAGCGCCACGTGTCGGCTATAAAACCACTTGCGCTAAGCGCCCTTAAGATAGAGCTTTGCTCTCTGGAATTGGCGCAACTCGCTGAGAACACGCCACGTGTCGCCAGCGCAACAGCGCAGCGCGCTGCACTGTTGCGCTTGCGCTCGCCAGAGCATGATACGTGTCCTCACCATAAGCGCTTGCGCTCAGTGATTGGCGCAAAGCGCCTGACAAATGCAATGCATTTCACTTCCTGAAGGGCCAAGCCCAATTAAAAGGCTTAACAAGCCTAATAAATAAAATGCTGTGCATTATTTGGAAGGGCAGAACCCAATTGAAAGGTCCAATGGACCAAAATAAATGATCTGCGTCATAATAAAAAGGGGCAGATCCCAATCAAAATGGGCATAAATGGCCTGAAGTAATGCAATGCATTATTTATGTATGGGCAAAGCCCTAGCACAGGTCTAATAGACCCGAAAAAAATAAATAAGGGTGTTGAACATTTTCAACTGGACTTAGCCCAATTTTGGCCGTAAGTCCTTAAATTAAATCGACTGAGTACGGCAGCTCCCTAGATCAATTTATATCTGGTTCGAGGGTACATCTCCGAACTCCTCTGACATCTGTCGTTGTAATCCTTCAATGATGTCAGAGAGGTGACGGGTCCCGACGACCACACACGTATATGGACCGAAACGTCCCTAAACTAATATTGGACCGAAACGTCCCTAAACTAATATTGGACCGAAACGTCCCTAAACTAATGATGGACCGAGACGTCCCTAAACTGGCGACGGACCGAAATGTCCTTAAACTAATAATTTACCACCACGTCCTTAAACTGGTGCAACAGAGCCCGAAAGCCCCTTTTGCCGGATCTAAACGGTCCCGTCTAAGTTGATCTTAGCCCCAAATACGGTTAACGTGTCCTTAGATATTTAAATAAACAATAAAACTCCAAATCAACTCTGGCTCGAGGGTACATCTCCGAGCTCCTCTGATACATGTCGTCGTAATCCTTCAACGACGTCAGAGAGGTGACGAGTCCCGATGGCCATACATCAAATTAATCACTACGTCGAGTCGATCTCAGTCCAAAACAGGACTAACGTATCCTTGACGAACGTTTATGTTGATCTTAGCCGCAACGCGACTAATGCATCCTCAAACTAAAAACACCAAACCGAAATCTAAGTAAATACGGATTTGGACTAATCCACGTCCTACGGGCGACGGCAATACTCAGTCTCCGTATACAATCCACGGGCAACCACAAACAAAACAAACACACACGACACGAAGTGAAATTCTGGAGAAGGAGAAAGTTGTTACCGCGACGAGGTAGCGTAATTAACTGCAGGGGCTTGCGCCTGCAGGGAAGAGTGTCCCCACAATCAAAAAAAAAACCCTCACCCTGAGGGGGAATCTGACGAAGTCTGCTACATCGGCCGCATCCGTCTAAACCTCCGATCCATGGTGTCATAAATCAACTCGGCATCTTCGGAGAGGTAGACGGATAAAACCAAATAGCATCTGCCTCGAACCTCAGGCACGGACGCCCTAACGTCTTGGCCGCTGTTCGGAGGGGAACAGATTCTGGCACGCCCGGTGGGACCTTTTCCTCTTTCCACTCCACACTTCGTGTGTCGTCTTCGCGAACCAATCGCGGTTTGTTAAATGGTTGTCTTCGGATTTCAAGGTACTAAGATTTGGCCTTTTGTCTGGCGCAGAACTCAGGATTCAATGGCCTTCAACTGCACCAACTGCTCGAAACGCCACTGCAATGGACGCTCCACTTCACCAGGAGGTATGACATATGGGCCCCAAGCGGCTTCCTTCCTTACTCTGCTGGTAGACCAGGTGACCCAGGCCACCACCGGCCTGTTTTTCGGGACCATGGTCCCACCTACAAACTTCTCTATGCCGATCTCCGCACCGGAAGCGAATAAGAAGTCGGTGTTCGACCGGCTCACTGCTGCCACGACCCCTGTCAACGGGTCGTCCGCTACTAAACCGACAGCCTCCGTTTTCACCAGGCTAGGTCAGAACTATAAAGTGGCCGCCCAAAGAGGGCAGCGGCCGCTGCTTTGGAAGTCGTTAAAGCGGCTTCTCCCATCAGAGAGTCGGTCTTCACAAGATTGACGGTTCCCACTCCTCCCCCAGCTGGTCAAAAGGCATCAGTCTTCGATAGGCTGACATCGGCAGTTACCCCATACTCAAACAGGGGGCAACAAGAAACCATCTCGATTTCCGAGCCAGTCCCAACGGCTCGTCGTGCGCGACGTCGCCATTGGCAACGAGTAAGGAAAGCAGGGGGCAACTCCCCCTCAGGGCTAACCCCACCTGCTCCAGTGGTGGAGGTCAACGCTGCTGTTCCAACCGGGAACAGCTTTGAATTGCTGAGGAAGGTGAGAAAGAACTCTCCAATTGCTACATTGAAAAGATCTCCTCCGCCTATGGAAAAAGCTCCGGAGACAAAGCAGGAACAGCCCTCTCAGCGGCTGTCGTCAAAAATTTATAAAGTTTGGCGGAGGGTTCAAGACTCCGCGGCTGACTCAGACCACTTCCGTCGCCAGAAAAGGGCAAAGGTGGAAAAAGACAAGAACCGCCCCATTAAACAGCAGGGGGCAACAAATGCTAGGATGCCCACTTCAACGGCTCCTTCAACCTCAATGGTCCACAAAAGAAAAAGGCCGGAGAAAGCCTCCGTGAAACTGACAAAGTTTAAAAGCGGTGAACCTAAACGCCCCAAGTCAGGGGGCATAACAGTTCATACGGTTTATATGGCTTCTGGAAAGGAAGAAAGTCGTACTTCTATGGGTCACCGACCGCTTACCCGATCAGTGACCAAGGCTCAAGAGCAGCAACAAAAGCTCCAGGAGATGATGACTACAATGGCTGCACTCACGGGGCCAAAAGAGAATCCTGAGACGTCCTTAGATGAACGTCAAGAGGAAGAGACCGACGCCGAGTTCCTCCGCCGAGTACTGGAAAAAAGAGACAAAGAGGCTGCTGAACAAGCAGCCAATATACAGCGTATGGGCCTCCTCTTCCAGGACATGATAGGGATGATGATACAACCAGATCCCCCGACTGAAGAACCCCCGATTGTCCTTGGGGATGATAGGGGAGAGACATCAAACCCTCAGCCCGTTTTATCAACGGCTAAAGAGGATACAATCTCTAAAACTGATCTGGACGAATATATAGCCCAGAAAATAAAGGTTCATCACGCGGCCGAAGCAGCTGGCCACGTCGTAAAAACAGGGCGACCGTATCCAGGCTGGTATGACCAAATCAAATACCCGCCGGGTTACACAATTCCCAAGTTTCATGTCTACAAAGGGACCGGCAATCCCCATCAACATGTCGCCCAGTTCAGGGCGCTTTGCGGTAACACCGGCGGCGACGACAAGCTTCTGCTTCGCCAGTTTGTTGGAAGCCTATCAGATACGGCATTCGAATGGTATTCTGAGCTCCCCAACGACTCTATTAAAACCTTTGCGGAGATGGAGCTGCTCTTCACCCAACGTTTTGCAAGTGCCAGTGAGCGTACTCCGATGACGGCGCTGATTAACGCCAGGGTAATGTTAGTGTTTATGCCCTAGAAGGCCATTACTGTATCATACTAGCTTGTATATTACTTAATGGAAGCTTGGGATATTCACATGTATATAACAGTCTTGCTAAACATGGTAGTATGCTACTTGGTTTTTCTATCTTAATATGTGAGTGTACGTATTGATAGAGCTATTAGGATCTTGCTTGTCTACCAGCGTTGTGATGGCAGTCACACTAGTGGGGGCTGGGTAGTCTACAAGCACATCCTCATTCAGGTCCCTGGTCGTTGGATTATCGAGACAGAGCATCGATACTCCGGAGTAGACTAGTGTGTACGCTTCTCATCCCAGTTGGGGAGATGGTCTGTCCCACAGCCGTCAGTACGTCGTACTGGAGATAGTATGCAGGTGATCGTTAGGTTACGGGTACACCGGACAGGACTCACAGGGAACTGTTGGTTGGTTTGATACCAGTCGTCATTGAACAGTTCCCAGGTGACATGAGTACAGCGTAGTCCGCAGACTTGACACTGCTACTTCGCCTCGAGTGTGTCCCACTGTTCTTAGATTGCTACCCTACCACGGCTCAAAGGAGTCGTGCAAACAGGTAGCAGTTGGGTGCAGTCCCGAGCACTTGGAGGCAGTGGCGGTTAGACAGGATTCGTCCCTCCCGGTATTGGGAGTAGATATCGTGCTGTGTCAGAGAGCCATTACGCAAAGTCCCTGGCCAGGGCAAGCGAGATTTGCTGGTAGGTTCCAGTAGTTTCTCAGGGTGTAATGGGCTTCCCTCCGACACGACTTATACCGCTATTAGGGGACTGACGCTTGCCGCCTCCTAGGCCCGATATGCGATAGTCTTGGACGAACGGACCGGACTGTATGGAGATTATCACATCAGACTCAGTAGGAGTTCGGATGGGTTTTCTCATCGGCCTTCTTATCGACAACTACCTAGGGACCGTTACGTACAGCTAGTGCCGCTTGCGGTCTGTGGTTAAACCCACTGCCAGCGTAGTAGTCGAGTCTCTAGAGTCCCACACAGAGAGTTTCCTACTCCAGGCGAAACGATATAGAGGTCGCATTGTTTTGCGACAAAGGGTTCGGACGCATACGTGCGTTTACGCACGTACGACTTTCGGACAGTTTTTACCAGTCGGCTTTGGTTTAAGCCAGTTACTGGTATCCGGTTATTGGATTTTTACAGTCTAAAGTTTTTCCGTATTTTTGCGGATTGGAGGGGCGTTCTCGTAATTGTACGAGAAGCTTCTAGAAGATGTGACTAAGGAGGTTACTTTGGATAAGAAAGTGAGTCATGAGAGTGATTCATCATTATCATTATTGCACCATAAATGATAATGACACATGCTTAATGAATCACCTCTTTTCATTTATGAAGCATGCTTATTCATTTCTTTTATTCATTATTCTTTAATAAGAATGCTTCATAATATATTATTATACACTCTCTCTCATCTCATTATCTTATCTCACATTCTCTCTCCTCAAGCTCTCATCTTCAAGAGACTAATCCTTAATCCTCATGTATTGAGATCAAAGATTTAGTTAGACTTAAACATCCATTACCTTCACTCTATATCATCCTTTCTTCTTTGATTAGCAATCAAAGTAGAATAGTTACCTCAAGTTAGAGGTGTAGCTTGGTGTTTTGCTCTCGGGTGGATCGTCTACTACCTAGAGAAGGTCGAGGAGAACAAAGGAGGACACAAAGACGAAGGACCGGTTTCATTAGGTATAATCCCTAAACACAAGTGAAAAGAAACTCTTTGTGTAAGGTTATTTATAGTTTAGCTTCGATTCAAGCGGTTAGTCGATGTTCGTTCTTTAAACTTGATCGTTTTTGAAAATTCCGCCTCCCCACAAGTACTGGGGTGTACTACATCGACTTACAGTGGTATCAGAGCCTCGCTAAACAATAAATAACCTAATTGCAAATTTGTACGAATTTTGAACGGAAAAACAAAGCCGGAAAGTCCCGAAAAAATTCAGTTTCTGTCGAATTTAAAATGATGTCCAAAAATTTTTCAGGTGAGTGCAGAAAGCTTGAAATGACCACAGTAGAACACCCAAGAAATTTGGGCCACTGAATCGACAAAATCGCCGCGGATCCGCGGCCTCAGCCTACTGAGTCGCCGCGGATCCGCCGCCGATTCAACGATTCAGTAACCCAATTTTCTTCTGTTGCTTCTCTGTGAAATTTGGGATTTTCTGGAATATTTAATATTTGCTCAGGTTACTGTTTAACAGAGCAGATTTTGGAGCAATATTGATGTTGTTTAATCGATCGAAATTGTACAGTATTTGCATATTGGATTATATCTGTGATTGTTTAATGTGTTCGTAAACCTTCCCCAACTGCTAGTATGTCGGTTGGCAGGGGGTTGCACATTTCTGAAATGGTTATATCTGTTTGTGCATATAAACTGTATTGGACTGTTGTGGTGTATAGCCGGGGTTTGCAATGGGTTATTGTTTAATTCATTTGTTGTAAATGTAATTTGTTGTAATATTATTTTTGCGGGGCACTTCCAGGTTGCGGTCGTAGCCACCGTTGTATTATTTCATTTTACTGTTTTTTGCTCCTAGGACTGACCCAAGGTGGGGTACACAGACTGCCGGGTGGGTAGTTTGCCGTACCCGTAGGGGTCGAGGGTGGGGTAACGGCTATTCATCACAACTGTGTAATCTGTCTTTTCTTGCAGGCTCAAAAGAAATACAGATTGCTTGCAAATCCAATATTGTTTATCTGTGTTCTGGAATGAATATCATTGCGTCAGACGAATGTAAAATATCTATATTTATTGTAGCTATTTAGACGTCACTTATGTTTTACACCCGCGCTAGCCCAGCCCCCGCTCTGTCGTTAGTTAAGTAACCTAACGGGTGATGACGGGACCCAGTGGCGAATGCGGATGGCATAAGAGGACGTTGTATTTTCGTTGTTTTCTGCAATGATAGGTTAATGATGGGACGCATTATCTATAATGCAAAGAAAATAAAGCAAAGTTTTAATCGTTGGAACAATTTAAAAGAAACCACTCGGTTATTTTTAAAACAGATATTTTAAATGCGGAGCTTTAACCACTCCTCTTAAAAGCTATCAGGTTCCTTCGGTTATATCAAGTTCACTACGTTCACGGTTTCGCCAAAACCAGTCGTAGCCCTCCGTCATTTCATTTGGGTATTCATTAGTATTCAAGCTATGCATTTTGGCCAAAGTCAAGGCATAGTGTTTGGTAGCTGCTGGGTTTTCATTTGTTGCATAAGATAGATGAGTTGGTTTGGGACAGTCGTATTACCATTTGACCAAAGTCGGGGGTATATACGCGTGGGTTCAAATTGACAAGATAATGACGGGTAGAACTTGACATGTGACTTATGACACTTTGACCAAAGCCAAGGTTATAAGAGCATTGGGCAAAAACTTATATCGGGAATTTCTAAAGAAACTGAAATTTGCAAAGAGATGCATACCATTTTGAGTTTGATGAATGTTGGTAGCATTCCTACAACATTATCAGACGATGATATTTGGATCCCGATCCTACTGTGAGTATATGCTACTTATCAGGATATTCGTCGCTTAACGATCAATGCTATAAACCTAGTAGGTGTCCAGAAAGGTGTCAGTGGGGTTACGCCCCCAGAGAAAAGAGGTTATTTAATTAAGGAACTTCGCGAAAGCGTTGGAAAACCTCCCTCGAAGTATCGACACTGGCCTGGCTGAACAGTTAAGCAAGTATTGTACGGTGAGAATAGTCCTGGCTAATTCTTCTTTTATGGTTTGAGGAAGGATTCGAAAAACAGTGGGAGCCATCCAGTTTAGATAAACTAAAAACCACTCTAAACTTGCAAGAGCATCATGCTAAAGAGTTTTCTTCTCTCTCTCCTAATTGCAGCGACCCTGAAAATGACTGGACTTAAGTTACTTTTAGAGAAAAATATACTGACAAGGCCGAACTATAAAGATTGGCTGCGGAATGTCAAAATGGCTTTGACCTATGACAAACTGGGGTACGTCCTCACCGCTACGGCACCTGCTGTCCCTGGTCCCAAATCCAGCAATGCGGATAAGGAAATCCGCAAAACCTGGGATTTAGATTGCGCGAGAGCCAAGTGCATCGTGCTTGCCTCGATGAACAATGAACATCAGAGGAGGCACGAGGATATGTCCCTAGATGGCATATTTCTCCATACAAAGGAACTTTATGGAGAGCAATCTCGTATAGCAAGATACGAGACCTCTAAGAACTTGTTTCGAGCGAGGTTGGCTGCCGGGTCATCGGTAGGTGAACATGTCCTACAGATGATCAGCTATATTGAAGAGCTCGCAGACCTTGGGACGACTTTGGATAATGAGCTCTATACAGACCTTATTCTCCAGTCCCTTCCTCACACCTACGCCCAGTTTATCCTGAACTTCAACCTTCAAAGAAAAGAAGTTGAACTTCCGGAACTCCTGAACATGTTAAGGAGTGCAGAGGGCACCTTGAAGACATCAAGGGAAACACCCGCTATGTTTGTTGGCGGTTCATCTTCTTCCGGGTCCAAGGCTAGGGCCAAAGGAAGGAAGAAGAAGGCCGCACCCAGACCTAGAGGAGGTGTTAGTAAGGTGGGAGGGAAGGGAAAGAAAAAGAAAGCAGTACCGATAGTTGGCCAGGATGAGTGCTTCCATTGTCACAGGAAAGGGCACTGGAAGAAGGATTGCAAGGCGTGGAACGCCAAGAACCAGGAACCGAAGCAAGCTGTGGCTTCGACTTCAGGTGTGTTTGTAATTGAGAATTGTCTGTCGATCAACTCTACTTCCTGGGTATTGGATACCGGATCAGGATCTCATATTTGCAATTCATTGCAGGCACTGAGAAACCGTAGAGTGCTGAAGGAAGGTGATATGATCCTCAGGGTTGCTAACGGAGCTAGCGTGGGAGCTGCGTCCGTCGGGGATTATCACCTAGGATTGACGAGTGGACACATTTTGGTTTTACATAACTGTTATTTTGTACCCAGCTTAACGTGTAATATCATATCAGTTTCCTTGTTATCAAATAAAGGTTATGATTTCACGTTTGTAAGAGATGTTGTCAACATCCACCTTAATCATGGTTTGATTGGGTCCGGTACTCTAAATAACGGCATATATGTTTTAAACCAACTCCAAATTTTCAATGTCCAGAACACACTAAAAAGAAAGTCTCCAGATTTAAATAAAGCTTTCTTATGGCATTGTAGATTGGGTCACATCAATGAGAGAAGGTTGACTAAGTTGCATAGAGAAGGATATTTGGACTTGTTCGAATATCAATCTTATGACACTTGTCAATCTTGTCTCAAAGGAAAGATGACAAAGACTCCATTCACTGGACAAGGAGTAAGAGCGAGCGAGCTCTTAGGACTCATACACAGCGATGTATGCGGTCCAATGTCTACACATGCGAGAGGTGGTTATTCCTACTTCATTACTTTCACGGATGATTACTCAAGATACGGATTCATTTATCTGATGAAACATAAATCCGAGGCTTTTGAGAAATTCCAGGAGTATAAGAATGAAGTGGAAAACCAAACCGGCAAAAGTATCAAGACACTTAGATCTGATCGAGGTGGTGAATACTTGAGTGCCGAGTTCCTAGGTTACCTAAAAGAGAAAGGAATTCTCTCTCAGCTTACTCCTCCGTACACTCCACAGCATAACGGTGTATCGGAGAGACGAAATCGAACCCTATTGGATATGGTACGATCCATGATGAGTAATGCTGAGTTACCGCGATCTTTCTGGGGTTATGCGCTAGAATCAGCGGCATATCTTCTGAACAGGGCTCCAACCAAGACTGTGCCTACCACTCCATATCAGATGTGGACTGGGAAGAAACCCCATCTTCAGCATATGAAGATTTGGGGATGTCCAGCTTTTGTTAAAAAGCAGCATGTGGACAAGCTCGAGGCACGATCAGTAAAATGTTTGTTTGTGGGATATCCAAAGAACTCCAAGGGATATTATTTCTATTACGCAGAGGAACAAAAGGTCTTTGTTTCTCGTAATGCCCATTTTCTGGAACATCTGTTTTTAGAAAAGGAATCAAGTGGGAGCGAGATAGAACTGGAAGAAATTCCAGAACCACAAACCAATACTGAAAGTTTGGTAGAACCGGAAGTTCAGGAAGAACAAGACATTCCCGCACCCCTCCGCAGGAGTAGTAGGCCGTCTCATCCACCTGAGAGATACTACGGTTTTCTCATAGACGGGGATAGAGAGGATTGCATCATAGAAGATGATGAACCTACTGACTTCCAGCAGGCCATCCAGAGCGGCGACTCGGTACGATGGCTAGATGCAATGCGGACCGAAATGGAGTCCATGTACACCAACAAAGTATGGACTTTGGACTTTGCTCCAGATGGGGTAAAACCCATAGGATGCAAATGGATCTTCAAGAAAAAGATTGGTGTAGATGGACAGGTGGAAACCTATAAGGCTAGACTTGTTGCAAAGGGTTTTCGTCAAAGACCTGGTTTGGACTATGACGAAACTTTTTCTCCAGTGGCTATGCTCAAATCCATTCGGGTCCTTCTTGCTATTGCTGCCTTCCATGATTATGAAATCTGGCAGATGGACGTAAAGACGACTTTTCTGAATGGAAATTTAGAAGAGAGCGTCTATATGGATCAGCCAGAGGGTTTCAATCAGAGTGGGAGCAGCGGGAAAGTATGCAAGCTGCTTAAATCTATTTATGGACTAAAGCAGGCATCGCGGAGTTGGAACATCTGTTTTGATGAGACAGTCAAAGAATATGACTTTATCAAAAATCCAGATGAGCCGTGCATATATAGTAAAATTGTAGCCAGAAGTGTCGTATTCCTCGTCTTGTACGTGGATGACATTCTATTGATAGGAAATGACATTCCTATGCTACAATCTGTCAAAGGATTCTTGTCACACAGGTTCTCCATGAAAGACCTGGGTGATGCCTCTTACATTCTGGGGATCCGGATCTATCGTGATAGATCCAAGAGGATGTTGGGACTTTCGCAGTCCAGGTATATCGACATTATACTGAAAAGATTCAGTATGGAAGATTCTAAGCGCGGTAATCTACCGGCTTGTCACGGAATCACCCTCTCCAAAGAGATGTCTCCCAAGACTGATTTGGAAAGGGAACGCATGTCAATTATACCCTACGCTTCTGCGGTAGGCTCTATAATGTATGCGATGTTGTGTACCAGACCAGATGTAGCTTACGCACTGAGCGTGGTAAGCCAGTATCAGTCAGACCCAGGGGAGAAACACTGGATAGCAGTAAAGAACATTCTCAAGTACCTGAGGAGGACTAAGGAGATGTTCTTGGTTTACGGCGGAAAAGACCTCAGGTTGGAGGCCTTTGCTGATTCCGGCTTCCAGAGTGATAAGGACGATTCTAAGTCCATGTCGGGTTATGTCTTTACCCTCAATGGAGGGGCGGTGTGCTGGAAGAGCTCCAAGCAGGACACTGTTGCTGACTCGACGATGGAAGCGGAGTATATAGCTGCTTGCGATGCCGCAAAAGAAGCAGTCTGGATGAAGAAGTTCCTAACAGAACTTCAGGTTGTTCCTACCATAGTTGATCCAATACCTCTGTATTGCGACAACAACGGAGCTATAGCTTTAGCGAAGGAACCAAGGTCCCATCAGAAGTCCAGACACATCTTGAGGCGGTATCACTTGATCAGGGAGATCATTGATCGTCAGGAGATCGAGGTTCGGAGAGTTGCTTCAGAAGAGAACATTGCTGATCCATTCACAAAAGCCCTTCCTCAGATTCAGTTCGAGCGGCTACTCGAGATCATCGGTCTTCGATACGCCAGTACATGGCCCTAGTGCAAGTGGGAGATTGTTAGTGTTTATGCCCTAGAAGGCCATTACTGTATCATACTAGCTTGTATATTACTTAATGGAAGCTTAGGATATTCACATGTATATAACAGTCTTGCTAAACATGGTAGTATGCTACTTGGTTATTCTATCTTAATATGTGAGTGTACGTATTGATAGAGCTCTTAGGATCTTGCTTGTCTACCAGCGTTGTGATGGCAGTCACACTAGTGGGGGCTGGGTAGTCTACAAGCACATCCTCATTCAGGTCCCTGGTCGTTGGATTATCGAGACAGAGCATCGATACTCCGGAGTAGACTAGTGTGTACGCTTCTCATCCCAGTTGGGGAGATGGTCTGTCCCACAGCCGTCAGTACGTCGTACTGGAGATAGTATGCAGGTGATCGTTAGGTTACGGGTACACCGGACAGGACTCACAGGGAACTGTTGGTTGGTTTGATACCAGTCGTCAGTGAACAGTTCCCAGGTGACATGAGTACAGCGTAGTCCGCAGACTTGACACTGCTACTTCGCCTCGAGTGTGTCCCACTGTTCTTAGATTGCTACCCTACCACGGCTCAAAGGAGTCGTGCAAACAGGTAGCAGTTGGGTGCAGTCCCGAGCACTTGGAGGCAGTGGCGGTTAGACAGGATTCGTCCCTCCCGGTATTGGGAGTAGATATCGTGCTGTGTCAGAGAGCCATTACGCAAAGTCCCTGGCCAGGGCAAGCGAGATTTGCTGGTAGGTTCCAATAGTTTCTCAGGGTGTAATGGGCTTCCCACCGACACGACTTATACCGCTATTAGGGGACTGACGCTTGCCGCCCCCTAGGCCCGATATGCGATAGTCTTGGACGAACGGACCGGACTGTATGGAGATTGTCACATCAGACTCAATAGGAGTTCGGATGGGTTTTCTCATCGGCCTTCTTATCGACAACTACCTGGGGACCGTTACGTACAGCTAGTGCCGCTTGCGGTCTGTGGTTAAACCCACTGCCAGCGTAGTAGTCGAGTCTCTAGAGTCCCACACAGAGAGTTTCCTACTCCAGGCGAAACGATATAGAGGTCGCATTGTTTTGCGACAAAGGGTTCGGACGCATACGTGCGTTTACGCACGTACGACTTTCGGACAGTTTTTACCAGTCGGCTTTGGTTTAAGCCAGTTACTGGTATCCGGTTATTGGATTTTTACAGTCTAAAGTTTTTCCGTATTTTTGCGGATTGGAGGGGCGTTCTCGTAATTGTACGAGAAGCTTCTAGAAGATGTGACTAAGGAGGTTACTTTGGATAAGAAAGTGAGTCATGAGAGTGATTCATCATTATCATTATTGCACCATAAATGATAATGACACATGCTTAATGAATCACCTCTTTTCATTTATGAAGCATGCTTATTCATTTCTTTTATTCATTATTCTTTAATAAGAATGCTTCATAATATATTATGATACACTCTCTCTCATCTCATTATCTTATCTCACATTCTCTCTCCTCAAGCTCTCATCTTCAAGAGACTAATCCTTAATCCTCATGTGTTGAGATCAAAGGTTTAGTTAGACTTAAACATCCATTACCTTCACTCTATATCATCCTTTCTTCTTTGATTAGCAATCAAAGTCGATTAGTTACCTCAAGTTAGAGGTGTAGCTTGGTGTTTTGCTCTCGGGTGGATCGTCTACTACCTAGAGAAGGTCGAGGAGAACAAAGGAGGACACAAAGACGAAGGACCGGTTTCATTAGGTATAATCCCTAAACACAAGTGAAAAGAAACTCTTTGTGTACGGTTATTTATAGTTTAGCTTCGATTCAAGCGGTTAGTCGATGTTCGTTCTTTAAACTTGATCGTTTTTGAAAATTCCGCCTCCCCACAAGTACTGGGGTGTACTACATCGACTTACAGGTAAAACCCGGCGAGACATGGGTTCAGTACGCTATACGGTGGCGTAATCTATGGTCTAAGTGTGAACAGCGTATAGAAGAAGCCCCTGCGGTAGGAATGTTTGTTGGAACCCTTGATCCACAAGAAACCATTTCACAGTGTATGATGTTCTTCAAGCCGACTTCCTTCCAGGCTTTGATCGACAAATTGGCGCAGATGGACCAGATGGGCCATAAACCCCCTCTCCCGAAGCCGGACTCCCGAAACGATAAAGGAAAGGGAAAAGCGATCATTGTCGCTAATGCCCAACAACAACCGAGCGACTCGAAGCCGGTTGCTCGTCTAAACAATACACGCCCATACGTACCCCTTGAGGACAGGATGGGACGTGCTTACTCCTTCCCCCGTGATAAAACGAGGAGGCTATTCGAGCTGGCATTGCGCAACAGGCTCATAAATCTGCCGGATCCAAAACGTCCGTCGCAACCAAGTGACGTCAACGAGCCTAATTACTGCCCTTATCATCGAGTGCTTGGACATCCGATCGAAGACTGTTACGTTTTCAAAAATTAGCTTGAAAACCAGTACCGCCAGGGCAAATTTGCGCTATCCGACAAATGGAAGGTGAATCCCCCGCAGCCCCACACCTCTAAAGGGACGAATACGCCGGGGGCAACATTCTCCGTCATTGAGGAAGCTCCTTGGGAGGTTGTATTATCAGCCAAAACGAGGAGAATGCTAAATGATCTTCAGACCTGTCCAGCGGTCAAGTGGAAGAACCCCTTGGAACCGCAGGTTATAGAGGGGATGTTGAAGCCACGTCCGACTCCGAAGACCGATAGTGGTAGTTCAAGCGTTCATAACCAGCCGTCAAAATCTTCAAAAAAGAATAAGAAGAAATCTAAGAGGCCCGTGAAGCCTGGCGACAAGCGCACGGACTTACAAAAGCAAATCGACGCACTAGATGAATACAACCAAAAGGCGCGGACTCCCATTACGCTCCAAGATTTCCTTGATCATGTCTTTCAAAAAGAAGACGGGGGAGGAAGTTCATCGGATGAATCCGAGGAATATGTGGCGAGCTGTCATATGATCTCCCATTCGGTCACGAACGACGAAGAGACTTTTGACACTGAAACGCTGGGGGCAAATGCCGAATCAAGGGCTCCAGGGTTATCAGTTGAAATGATTGACGCGTTTCTTAGTGAAGCTCGATTGAAAAGTAAAGCTGATCGAGAACGCGAGACGGCTGTATTCGAAAGAGCCAAGCGCCAGCGACTTGAGGAAAGAGCTGAGATGATCCCGCTGGAGCAAAATGCCTCCACCGCTGACAAAAGCCAATTCAAGATAAAAAAGAGGTTTGCTAAGGCCATATCAATGGGAATGAAGCTACCATCCTCTGAAGGAAAAATGACTGGTGTGGTAGAAATGCACCCCTCTTATTGCTTATATCATCAGAAGGTCTCGCATTCCACTCAAGAGTGCAAGGCTTTCGATAGATGGTGGCAAGGATACGTCGCTAATCAACAACGCTTTAAACGGGAAAAGCGTAAAATTCGTCGGGAGCAAAGAAACACGACCAAAGAGCTTGAAAGAACTGCCGGCAATTGTCACATGGTTAACACTATCAGGTCACAAGTGCCTACATTTGGGAGCGACTCTGATGAGGAGCTAGAGCTTTCCCCTCTCTTAAGAGAGTCAACTTCGGGAAAAGAAGAGGAGCCAGTGGTTTGCGAAAATATCCGGCTGCGGAATCGGACACTGCCTGAAAAGAACCTCGGACCATCGAATAGTAAAGATAAAGGGAAAGAAAAAGGTCTCTGAAGACATCGTCTTAGATGACCAAGTCCTGGAAGAGCTAAACGCCGAGAACCCGCCAAAAAGGAGTAAAGTGGATTACAATGTCTTGGCGCATCTGAGAAAGCTACCCTCACAACTCAGCATTCTCGATGCCCTATTACTATCAAAAGAGGCGAGGGATTCTTTGGTTAAGGCCCTACAAGATCCGGACCAATTCCAAGCCTTCTTAGCCGAGGAAAAGATGAAAGACGAATTAGAAGAAGTGCACACAGCCGACGTTGCTTTTGGTGATGAAGACCTTCTCCTCGGGACGTGTGAACACAATCGCCCCCTTTATGTCTCAGGATACTGCCATGACATAAAGATAGGTAAAATCTTGGTCGATAACGGATCGTCTGTTAATTTACTCAATGTGCGAGTGTTAAAGGAGATTTGCATGAGTGTCCAACACCTCGCCCGAGACAAGATCACTATCTCCGGTTTCGACTCTCAATCCTCAAAGACTCTTGGATCTGTGATATTGACGCTACGCTTCGGGTTGCTCGTCACAGACATCAAATTCCATGTTATAGATGCCAAGACGTGCTACAATGCTCTGCTCGGCCGACCATGGCTACACGAGTACAATATCATCCCTTCTACACAGCATCAGTGCATGAAGTATTCTAGGGATGGCCTCGAGTACACAGTGGCGGGAGAGTTGAATCCGTTTTCCGTAAACGAAGTTCGCAAGTATGAAGATGCCAAATACTTTTTACCGAGTTTCGAAGACACGGAAAGGTGTCACAAACCGGAGAACAAAACTAACGCCACCATCCCTGTCTTCGGCAGTGACACCGAGGAGGAGGAGGATATAATTTATTCAGGTCCATCCCAATCCACCAGGCCAGGACCATCCGTTCCTTCATTGATCTTCGGTAGTGATTCAGAGGATGAAGTTCATGTTGTATTCCCTGCTCGGCCTTCGATACGGGTTCCCGCTGATGAAGAGCGAAGTCTCCAGATAACCATGGTGCCGCTTGAACATTACAAAGAACTGGATGCACTCGACACCAACAGCGTAGAAGAATTGCAGACATTCTATATCCCACCCGGACGAAAAGGCGAGAAGGCAATCCTATTCTACCGTTCTGAAGAAAACAAGGTGGAAAAAGAAATTTGGCATGGCGCGGATCCAATGCTGGACAAACTCCAGCCTACCCGTCTTCCCAGATATTATACCGAAGGTTTGAAGAAACTGCTGAAACGCCAGGGGATATCCTTCACACAGACCGTTAGAAAAGCCAAATTCTATGATAAGGTCTGGAACGTTCCCGGGACTCAATGCAAACTGCCTAACGGGAGAATAGAAACAAAAGGGCTTGGGTACATCCGGTCAAAGAAACGGGAGCTAGTAAACAGCTGTTATGTCATGTATGACTTCGATGAAGAGGCGGACGCTCAATGGGAGGACGCTAATCCTGAGCCAGCAAAAGTTCCTGATACAAAACCGCCCAGTCCATCGTTTGAAGACCAGATGAGCAAGCTTATAAGGGATGCGAGTCAAAAAGGCCGAGATGATCACGATCGTGAAATGGCAATCTATGAGAAAGCCAAGACACAGCGCCTCCTTCAACAGGCAGTAAAGAACGAAGATGCTGCCCCATGCCAACCTGCTACAAAAAAGGCTCGACTCGAAAGCAAAAACAAGTCAAAGGGCAGAAAAGGCGCTCAACAACCACAAAGCAGAGTTAAGAAGCAACACATCCGAGAGTCGAGCGTTATTGACCTAGCCCTCATGAAGAAAATGGGTCGAGCATACTCATTTCCTCGGAACAAGACAAGGAAAATACTTGATCTTGTTCTAAAACATCAAATGCTTACACTGCCAGAGTCTAAACACCCTGAGCAAGCAGGCAAAGTCTCCAACCCAAATTATTGCTCTTACCATCGAGTAGTCGGGCATCCGCTTGAAGATTGCTTCACCTTTAAGAATTGGGTTGAGGACCAATATCAGCTTGGAAAATTCGCGCTTTCTGACAACTGGAGGGTAGCACCACCACAGAAGCACGAACCCGAGGCCGCGAAAGAAGAACCAACTCCGCATTGGGATTGGCAGAAAATTCGCACTTGCCACGTGGTAACAATATTAAAAGAAGAGTCCGAGGACATGAACAGCCTTCCTTGGTGCTTTGAAAACAGCAGCGATGAGGTAATCTCAGAATTTCCTTCAGCTCCGAAAGAACTGGAGGATGGAATCCATACCACTGCAGATAATCTCAAGAAAATTGAGTTGGGAACGGTAAATGATCCGTGACCGACATTCGTCAGCGAGCTGCTGCCTGAAGAGAAGGTGGCTGCGTTAAAAGACGTCCTTGTGCAGCATAAAGATTGCTTCGCATGGAACTAATCCGAAATGCCGGGACTAGATCCAGAAATTGCTGTGCACAAATTGGCGATATCCCCGGACGTCAAGCCAGTCAAACAGGCGCCGAGAAGAATGCGGCTCGAGCTTGAAATGAGCATCAACGCCGAAGTCAAAACACTGATAGACTCCGGCTTTATCCATGAAGTTCAATACCCTGAATGGATCGCTAACATCGTCCCGGTGATGAAGAAAAATGGGACGGTGCGCATATGCGTGGATTTTCGGGATCTTAATAAAGCCTGCCCAAAAGATGATTTCCCAGTGCCAGTCACCGAACTGATGATAGACAACACATCCACTCATGAGGTTTTCTCCTTCATGGATGGCTCATCGGGGTATAATCAAATAAAAATGCATCCTGAAGATCAGAAGCATACGGCTTTCCGGAGTCCTTTAGGGATATTCTGTTACAAAGTGATGCCCTTCGGTCTGAAGAACGCCGGTGCTACTTATCAGAGGGCCATGACAAAGATCTTCGACGACCTTATACACGAAATCGTTGAATGCTATATCGACGATCTCGTGGTTAAAAGCAAATCATACGAGGAACATCTCGAGCATCTGAAGACTGTATTTCAACGCATTCGGCAATACAACTTGAAGATGAATCCTCTTAAATGTGCGTTCGGGGTTTCCTCGGGCAAATACCTAGGATTCGTTGTTTGACACCGAGGTATTGAAATAGATCCGTCAAAGATTAAAGCGATCATGGAAATGCCTCCGCTGAGGACTCTCAAACAGCTGCGGTCTCTCCAAGGGAAACTCGCATACATTCGGCGATTTATAGCCAACCTTTCAGGAAAGTGCCGTCCTTATAGTCACCTGATGAAGAAGGGAATCCCATTCGTTTGGGATCAAAAATGCCAAGGCGCACTGGATGAGATCAAGCAATACCTGCAGAACCCGCCGGTGTTGGCTGCTCCGGTTAAGGGGAAGCCTCTCATTCTTTATACAACCGCCCTTGAAGGTTCCTTAGGTGCATTATGGGCATAAGAGAACGATCAAGGGAAAGAAAGAGCACTCTACTACTTAAGTCGAGTTCTGCTGGGGGCAGAAAGCAACTACTCTCCCATTGAAAAACACTGCCTGGCGTTGATCTTCGCAATAACAAAGCTTAGGCACTATGCGTTGGCGCACGAGGTCCGTCTTATTTCAAAAGTGGACCCTCTCAAATATCTAATGTCAAAAGCCATATTGACAGGGCGACTCGCTAAATGGGCCCTGCTCTTGATGGAATTTTCGATAACATATCAACCTCTCAGGGCAGTAAAAGGCCAAGCCATCGCCGACTTCTTTGCTGAGCATCCCATACCTGCTGATTCTCCTTTAAATTGCGATTTGCCAGACAGACATGCGTTTGACGCAATCGACAGTGGTGATACCCGTTGGGAGCTTTATTTCGATGGAGCATCTTCCATGAAAAAGCACAAACAAAGTACGCCAATGATCAAATCGGGGGTAGGAATTATCTTTGTGACTCCACAAGGAGGAATAATGCGCTTCGCCTTCTCCTTAACAGAGCCGAGAACGAATAATGAAGCTGAATATGAAGCTTTGATAGCAGGCCTCGAGATCGCCATTGATATGGGAATCGAAGCCTCCTCATATATGGGGACTCCCAGCTAGTCGTCAGTCAAGTGAACGGCGATTACCAAACATGCAAACCGGAATTGGTGAAATAAGGTGAAAAAGTGCAGCAACTGCTAACCCAAATTCCCTCCTACACGTTGGAAAGTATACCGCATGCGGAAAACAGTAAAGCGGACGCACTGGCCAAACTTGCTAAAGAATTGGCTGACGAGAACCTCGATGACGTTAGAATCGTGATACAAAGCCGTCAAGTGCTCGCCCCAGCAGAAATACATCCAGAATCATACAAAGAAAAGGGAGCAACTGAGCAGGCGACACTACAAATAAAAGACCATGAGAAGACCGAAGATTGGAGAGAAGTCTTCATAGATTACTTCAAGTTCCACCGAATGCCTGAAGAAGCGTCCATAAGACATCAGCTCGTGAAACGAGCTTTGTCTTTCGCCTTCGTCAACGATACTCTATACAAGAGGACATTCGATTCTCTGTGGCTGAGATGCCTAGGACCTGACGAAGCGAGAAGGATCGTCCAAGAAGTTCACGACGGACTCTGCGGTTCCCACCAAGCAGGCCCTAAGATGAAGTTGAAAATAAAACGGATGGGCTACTACTGGCCCACGATGACGCAGGACTGCCTGGAATACGCGAGGCAATGTCATTCATGCCAAATTCATGGGGACTTCATCCATGAGCATCCTAATCCACTACATCCAACAGTGGCTAGTTGGCCATTCGAAATGTGGGGAACTGACATAGTCGGCCCCATCGAACCAGCATCGTCCAAGGGACATCGTTTCATCTTGGCGACGACTGATTACTTCTCCAAATGGGCAGAGGCGGTACCGTTGAGGGAAGTAAAGACGGAGAACATCCTCCATTTCTTCAAAACGCATGTCATATACCGGTTTGGAACCCCAAGAAGGATCATCTCTGATAATGGGCCAGCCTACCGAAGTCATAAAATTAGCCGCTTCTCACAACAGCACAATATAGACTGGAGATATTCCTCAGTTTATAATCCGCGAGCTAACGGTCTAGCCGAGGCCTTCAACAAGACCTTGACGAAGATCATGAAGAAAACAGTGTCACGAAATAAGAAAGATTGGCACGAAAGATTGCAAGAAGCTCTTTGGGCGTATCGAACTACGTTTAAAACGGCCACAAACACAACGCCATATGCGTTGGTATTTGGGACGGAAGCAGTACTCCCTCTCGAGATAGAATTACCCTCTCTACGAGTGGCAGTCCACTACGAGCTGACGGATGAAGAAAATGCTCACCTCCGGTTTGAGGAGCTTGACGCCCTTGATGAAACCCGGCTCATAGCACAGCAAAATCTGGAAGCTTATAAAGCAAAGATGACGCGCTCATACGAAAGATTGACCCGACCGAGGAAATTTCGTCAAGGCGAACTTGTGCTAGTGGTCAAAAGGCCCATGATCCCCAATCGCGCTAAGCGGGGAAAATTTGAGCCAAACTATGAAGGCCCGTACATCATTGATAAGGTCTACCAGGGTGAGGCCTATCTACTCATGGACATGCACGGTGAAAGGCCTTTCAGGCCGATAAACGATCGCTTCCTAAAGAAATACTACGCTTAATGAGTCACGGCCTAGGTAAAGGATAGACGACGGCGACTATGTCCTCTCTCTATCTTCCTAAGCTCGAACTTTAAAAGCAGGTAGCCGGGCTTCTCAATAGCGGACTGAAATGTCCTTAAACTAATAGCAGACCGAAACGTCTTTAAACTACTACCACAGCATCCTTAGGCTGATGAGACAAAAAAAATAATAAAGAAAAAAGTATAATGAATAAAAACGGTATGTCCATAAGCAAAAGGGGCGCGGACGAAAACCCGAAAGGGCTCCGTGAGTAAAAACAGCAGGGCTACCGGCGAGTGTTCGTGAAAACCCGAAAGGGCGCGACCTCATAAAAAAAAAAGAGAAAAAGAAAATAAAAAGAATAAAAAAAGACGGTATGTCCATAAGCAAAATGGGCACGGATGAAAACCTGAAAGGGCTCCGTGAGTAAAAACAGCAGGACTACCGGCGAGTGTTTGTGAAAACCTGAAAAGGCGCAACCTCGTTAAAAAACACTTACATGGTCCTCTCGACCTTGTAAGGAGAAACCACCTGCGTGAGATCCTTACGACTCACAAGGGAACAACACACTTAGGTATCCCCACGATTCCTAAGGAGAAAGTACACTTGCGAGATCCTCACGACTCGTAAGAAGAACTCTCTTATGCGACCCTCACGGCTCATAAGAGTTGAAAGTCTTAAGTCACAGAGATCTAAACCTGTGCTTAAGCAACCCCCACAACTTCCGATATTTCCCTACAAGTGGTTCAATACTGACCCTTGTATACAATCCACGGGCGCGAATAAACATTTCCCTAACTAAGTCTCATCCGAGACTAGGGATGTGCTTGCATAGCAAACAACCCTTGTAAATCCTCTCGACTTACAAGGAGAAAACCACCAGCGTGAGATCCTTACGACTCACAAGGGAACAATACACTTAGGAACCCTCATGATTCCTAGGGAGAAAATACACCTATAAGATCCTCACGACTTGTAGGGAGAAATAGCTTTGTGAGACCCTTTCGGCTCATAAGGTCAAAAGCCTTAGCCGACAGGACCCTAACCCTGGTCGCTAAGCCTCCTTTGTTCGACAATGACAGAGGCAAATGATGATTCGTTCCTGGCGATATCCCAGTTCTAGCGATGCTGATGCCGAAATCAGTGTCTAATTTCAGGTTTACGGCGAAAAGCCGATAGGCCGCACATGCATACGAAATGGCCGAAATGATAGGGCAACTTGCAATAAAAATCAGCAAGTAAAAATGTATGCATGCAAAATAGCCGAAATGGTAGGGCAGCTCGCAATAAAAAGCAGCGAGTAGAAATAAAATAAATAGCCGAAATGATTGGGCACCGCGAAAAATAGCCGAAATGATTGGGCAGTCGCGACCTCCGCGATATAAAAGCTGAAATGATAGAGCATCGCGGAAATAAAATAAAATAAAAAGAAGAAATGATAAAACTTTGGCCCTACAGTTAAGATCACATCGATCCCTGTATACAATCCAAGGGCGTAAACAAAGAAGGAACCATACTTTCCCAACAGGCTTCGCCAGAAGACGGAGCCAAATATCGACGGTTCAGTCCAACTCCGAAGAAACCATAATCCCTAGCAAAACTCCTCGACTCACGGATACAAACACTCCTTGACGAGAGCCTTCTGATCCGCGTCGACCCGCAGAGCCACCAGTGCCTCCGTAGGAACCCTCGACTCGTTTCAAACCCCAAGGAAACAAATAATCCTTGGCGCCTGGGAAACAAATAATCCCAGCAAACTCTTCGACTCACGGATACAAACACTCCTTGACGAGAGCCTTCTGACCCGCGTCGACCCGCAGAGCCACCAGTACCTCCGTAGGAACCCTCGACTCGTTTGAAACCCCAAGGAAACAAATAATCCTTGGCGCTTGGGAAACAAATAATCCCGGCAAACTCCTCAACTCACGGATACAAACACTCCTTGACGAGAGCCTTCTGATCCGCGTCGACCCGCAGAGCCACCAGTGCCTCCGTAGGAACCCTCGACTCGTTTCAAACCCCAAGGAAACAAATAATCCTTGGCGCCTGGGAAACAAATAATCCCAGCAAACTCCTCGACTCACGGATACAAACACTCCTTGACGAGAGCCTTCTGACCCGCGTCGACCCGCAGAGCCACCAGTGCCTCCGTAGGAACCCTCGACTCGTTTCAAACCCCAAGGAAACAAATAATCCTTGGCGCTTGGGAAACAAATAATCCCTCGCAAAACTTCTCAACTCACGGATACAAACACTCCGTGACGAGAGCCTCTTTGACTCACATCTCGGGCAGTAAGGATTCAAAAACTTGCTTCCTGAACAATGGGACCCTGCAAGTCAATCCTAAATGGTCTCTTGTATACTATTCACGGGTCTCACTCTCTGAAGTCGATTCTCGACAAAGAGGGAAACAACCGCTTACGAGCCCTCTCGACTCGTAAGAGGGAGAAATTCTCTTATAGGATCCTTTCGACTTATGAGAGAAAACCACACTTGGGAATCCTCACGACTCCTAAGGAGAAAATCCACCTGCGAGATCCTCTCGATCCGTAGGGAGAAAAGCCTCTATGAGACCCTCACGGCTCATAGAGTTGAAAAGCCCTAGGCGGCAGATATGAACCTGCAGTCTAGGCCATCGTTATCTCTGGCAGAAATGAATTTACCTGCCAATAAGGTGCATTAAAAATGTCATGCTGAAAAGAAAGAAAAAAGCGAAGAAGTGACACAAGACATTACAAAAAGGTGTATCTTTTATTCATAAACTTGATCGAATACAGGATACATTATGTCAAAGGATAAAAAAATATATACATATACATTCTTTTATCTATAAATACGAACGCTACAAAAATGGATAGCTACTGAGGAGGAAGTGTCTTTAGTAAGTTCACAAGCCGCTCTCGCACTTCCTTCAGCGCTTCCTCTCGAGTGACAGCTGCGGCCACCTCCGCCTCCACTTGAGCCCGCTGCTGCAAGAAGGATGAAAGTTGTTCCTCTGCCGCCTTCTGGGCTGCTTCCTGGCTGGCTGCAGCTCGCTCGACAACGTCAAGTCTTTGCCTCAATGATAACCCTTCGGAGAGGCATTGCAAGAGGCCCTCAAAGATAACCTTCAGCCGTGCGGCATTGGCCTCCACCCGAGCATGCAGTTGAGCAGACTTGCTCGAAGCCTCACCACGCTCCTTACGCCTTGAAATGACCTCTTGTTCGAGATGGCGGAAGTAAGGAGCGCTCTGCTCAATCCACGTTGTCCTCTGATTACTGGTAGCCACGGTCTCGGGAGCGGGACGCAGCGACTCCAACTGATATAAGCGTCCCTCGATCTCCTTACAATGGTTAACCCAGGATGCAATGATGCCCTCATCATGAAAGTTCACGAGTATTGCTAGCATCGGGTTAACCACCATAGCGAAGTCTGCGGCAGAGGTAGGAGTTTCAACGTCGAGTTCCTCGACATAGTCACTCAACATGCGCAGACTATTCGCGGCGCCTTTTGAAGACATACTCCTCAGATAAGGACCTGCCGGCATTGTGATGCGAGGTTCGAAGGACGCCGAAGCTAGAACGACAGCTGAAAGAAACAGGATGCGATCAGATAACAGTACAGAAAATAAAGAGAGGAAAGTTACCAATATGACGGTCATTGTACCAGTTGAGACAGGTGGCAAGGTCGGAAGGGCTGGTGGCGCAGCTGATCTTTTATCCCCTCCTTCAATCTGTAGCACTGCAGTTGAGATGAGAAAAAGAGGTTAGAGGTAATTCCATCAATAAGAAAAAAGAGAGGAAGGATGTCAACGGAAATCATACTCACCAACGCCACCAGAGGAAGAAGCAAGCTCAGATGGGAAGGAAAAGTGTGGGAGCAACATCTGATATACATGATCAAAAAGCACTCCTGAAAACACAACAGTGTGACTTTAGTACACGAGTTATATGTCTGGAAAACAAGATTAATAAATCGTAAACACATACCTTCCAACATCTTCGAGGGTATGAGAGAAGGTTGAGAGGTGACCACCGCCAAAGCAGTCGTTGAAGGCGCTCCCTCGAGCAGTGGGGCATCGGCACTAGCTGCACCTGCATCACGAAAAGGTGAACTTGTCAGAAAAGGTTGTAAAGTAATGAAAAGCAGCCACTTAGGGTTTACCTGAGGAGCTCCGGGCTGAAACGGAGGCGACTCCCTACTCTACCGACATGAGACCACCGCCCGTGGCCTCGTCACCCGACTCGATGGGGACTGTCGTCGTGCTAGCAAGACCTGGGGACGGCGGAGGGCCATAGACGGGAAGGGCTATGATTGGAGTATTGCCAGATTCCAGAGAGGGAGCGGTTGGCTCGTCCTCGGGAATCATGGCCACCTCACCCACTACTCTCTCAGGTTCAGTAGCTGCGGTTGTATCGTCTACCGTCGCCAGGGGACCGCCGACCTCGAGCGCCTCAGCCGCCACCACCCTAGACTCAGCTATAATGATCATATCATCTGCCACCGCTTCAGGTTCGGCATCAATGACCTTCTCGGCGGTAGGCCCCTCGACCTCCACTTCAGGCTCCATGGCCTCAACGATATTACCCACTGTCGGCTCGAGTTCGGCAGGCATCGCCTCCTCCGTTCCCCTAGGATCGACGGCTTCCGCCTCTCCCTCGATCGGACTTGGCCCTGCAAAGATAAGAGATATAAGGACCAATGCCATTAAAATCCTTATAACAAAAACTCTGAGAGAAATATTACCTGAAGCGGATTTACCGTTTGCGCTCCGAACTGCTCGCGCCACCTCTCTGCGGGCAGTGGATAGGGCGACAGAGGGCTCTTCGGAAGGAGTATCAGCTCGAGGGGCAGTGCTGGGGCCCGCTCCCATAGCCAAGGCAGCCCTGCGCGCCTTCGCCTCATGCCTCAACCGCTTCCTCTCCTCCCGAGCGGTCATGAGGGACCTCTGTGACGCCTCCTTCAAGGCATCATCATCTTCATTCAGGGATGCCTCCAGAGCCTTTAAGGCATCTCTCATCGGCTCTTCAAGACGAACCTCCTGCGGTAGCCCAGAAGAAGCAGGAACGTCGGCAGCTGGTAGAACATCTGCGTCGCTAGGAAGGAACGGCATTGAGGTTCCTGTAATTAAAAGGGAAAGGTTAGATCGTCCATAACACAAGGAAAATGAAAAACTTGATGAGTCGAAACTTACTAAGGCCCATAGATGCTCTGAGACGTTCCTCCTCCTGAAAAGTCTTCAGAGAAGCAGCAATGGCTTCTTCATCAGTGATGCCTGTTGAAAGAAAAGAAAGAAAAGCGTTAGTCAAAAATAATGAAGAGGATATGTTACAATAAAGAAAAGGCGACTAGTAGTTACCTGATTGCGCAAGCTTAGCCAGCCACGCGTCACGCTTCACTAACCATGCCGAAGCTCTGAGAGCAGCCTCCAAGTCTGTATCGTCCGGCGGTGGCATCACTAATCCTACGTTAGTCCCATATTCGAGCAGACCCTCGGAGTAGGGAGCATGGGGTTCCTGGCCGAACACAACGTCCGCGGCGAGGAGCGACTTCTTTTTCTTTTGCCCTCCGACCCTGGGCCCGCGAGGGATCGACTTCCGCTTAGCAGCCACTTTGGGACGACGAGTCCCGATGTCCGCACCCACGCCAGACTCCGGCGAGGGTACAACCATTGTTTCCACCTGAGCGCGGGGTGCAGGAGGTGCATCCGCGATATCAGGAAGTGGCAATTCACGTGGAGGACTTTGCGCACGTGATGGTCTGCCCCCGGCATCTTTTAAAGGAGCGACTACTGGGGTCCTAGGAACCAAAGGAGCGGTGCGATCGGTACCTGGAGGCGCACCCTTACGATCGACCAACAGTCGCCTTTCCTCCTTTATGACTGCTCCTGTTGCATGATTGTACCAGTCTTTGTACACATTGAGGAGTCTCGGAGCGTAAGCCGGCGCATTGATAAAAAAATGAGAGCTCGTGTTCACGGGCATGAAATGGTGCAATGCGTTCTCCATCCCCTCTTCAGTGGCAGCGGGTTCCACCAAGAAGGCTTCCAAGGGGACCCCTTGATCGTAGCCCAGTTGTTGAGCAAAACGATGTGGGTTATACCTCATAAAAATTGCCACATCATTCCGCCTAAAAACTAAAAAACCCGGTCTAATGGAATATAAGTGGAGGGTCTCCCGAGCCGTTAAAACTGAAGCTCCATCCTTAAAGATATCTTGTAATGGCCGCGTCACAGTGGTAGACACCTTTCCAACGGTCAATACCTTATCGACAAAGGACATCCCGGCTTCGACGGTATGAGGGCGAAGGAGCAAGCCCCTAGCGTTCCGTGGTGAGGGGTTTACAATTGATGCACCGATCAGCTGTATAATGCGAGGAAAACCGCACTTGTCAAAGAACGAGGGCCTTTTATGCATCCCGAAGACACCCGCCGTGTGTAATTCGAGCCACGATGCGAAGTAATGCATCGGGAAGACCACATGCAACACCCCGGGCTCGCTAGCATCCGCTGCTCGACTGAGGCCGTGGTATAAGTGTGCCAAGCCGGCGATCCCAACAGCTACCTTCACCCCGATTACCATCCGGTGTGCTGGATAAAAGACAGAGGGCCGCATCCGATGAGAGTGCATTGGGATAGCGAACCAACTCAACCATAACCCGAGAAACCCCAAGAAAAAGGCCTCCTCATCCATCCCAGGGGCCGCTACTTCTGCAAGAGACATGGTTGGAAAGTTAGGAAGAAAGAAATCCTTTTGGCCTATTTCATTCGCCGGCAGGTTATCCAAACCTAAACCGAAAGGGTCCTCGAGGGTGGCAAACTTGGCAGTGGCCGCAGAGAGGGCGTTCGGGTGAAGAAATCGAGCGATGAAATCCTCAAAATTAACTCCTCGACTCCCATGTTCGACGAAGAGAGACTCATATATGTTCAACACTTTAATCAAGCTTGGGAACTGGTGTTGAACAGCAGTATCCGGCGTGACCCCCTTCATCATCGGCTTAGCACCGAAGACGTACACGTCTGTTGGGAGTAGCTACTCATAATGTTCCCCCATCACCGGTAAACCGGATACCTCCGCAAATTCCTCCAGGGAGATTGACACTTCCCGATCCATGGCAAGGAAAGTGTGGGTAGGAATGTTCCATTGCTCTAAGAAAGCTTTAAACCACCAAGTGGGAAGCGTGGGATACTGGAAGAGAGAGACATAGACCGCGGTGTACAGTCCTAATCTTATCAACTGTGACTTCTTCGTCGACAGGATATACCGGGCCCACGGCAGATAGCCAATCGGGTGGCGGGGAATCAGACCAAGGTTATATGATTGCCCCCAAGGTCGCGCTTCACCTTGACAGATACGACGTCCTAGGATGTCCAAAACCATAGGACGCTGAACCGGTATCGCATCTATAGCTGGATGTAGAAAGCCTTTCGTTGTCCAGTCCGTCAACTCCACGGCATACTGCACCGAGGGTGGGGTAGCATAATGAATCGCTGTGATGTGCTCGGACGGCACCGCGCATGTGAAGCTGCGTCGACCCATAATGATCTGATTGTACCATGACCCCCAAAGATGGAGACTCTTATACTCCGGGTCGTATGCCTTGATCATGGCCAGGACCTCGTGGTCCAAAGGCGCCTCTGGAAATCCCTCCTCCGAGCGGACAAACGGGAATGAAGTGTCTTCAGACATGATCGCTGCAAAAAGAGCAATGTAGCCGTCAGTGTTGTAATCCCAACGTTCGGCATTGAAAGAAGAAAATGCATTGATTAAATTAAAATCAAAATTAATTAATTACACCGCACCACAGTGCAGTGAGTAGGAGACCAAAGAGGGACCCATGAAATCTAAATGACAATACGTCAATTAAGAGGACAAACTCATCATTGGATGAGATTGTCAGTTGCTCCCTGGGGGGAACATTCCCATAATAAAAAAGGGGGGGATAATCACTAGAGACAAGGAGAAAATCTCCTCTTTCAGAGCAAAGCTCTGTCACAGAATGACACTTGTCAAGTTCTGGTCTCAAAAGAATAAAATTCTTTTAAAAAAAAAAGAGCTTAGCTCTATAATACTCCATCAAAAAGAAAGTTTTGAAAAGAAATTTAAAATTAAAATTTCTGGAATCCTGAAAAAAGATCCATGAAAGCTTATAGAAAAATTCTTCATCTTTTTTAGGTCTAAAAGATCTACATTTGATTCAAGAGCAAAGCTCTGTTCATGGGTTAGAACCCATGAACAAGATCTCTGTAGATCTATGGATTTGTGAGAGCAAAGCTCTGTTGATGAAACCCCAAAGGGAATTTCTTTAGATCAAAAGATCTATGAGAGCAAAGCTCTGTGGGTTAAAATTGACTTAAATTAATTAAATATTACCTAAAGTTTTCTAAAAACTTTGGGAAATGAGAGCAAAGCTCTAGAGTTCTGAAAGCAAGAGCAAAGCTCTGAAATTCTTAAGCAAGAGCAGAGCTCTGAAAATCTAAACCTAGAAAATGGTGGAGAATTTTTAAGGGCCAGAGGCCCTATTTATAAGGCGCTTGCGCCTCTTGAAATTCCCCCTTGATCCAACGGTCAGGAGGGTTGCCACCGTTGCACTCACGTGTGCGCCACGTGAGCGCAACGGTGGGGGGGCATTTGTTTCGCCCAATCAGAGCAAAGCTCTGTTTGAATTCAAAATTCAAATTTTGAAGCAACGCTTCAAGTCTCGGGCGCAACGCGCCGCGTGTCTGGCGCTGACACGTCAGCGCAGCGCCCAAGATGGCGCACCCAATCAGAGCAAATCTCTGTTTAAAGGAAGCAACGCTTCAGCTGCGCTGCGTGACACGTGTCAGCGCAGATGCGCTGGCGCACTTGCGCTGCGCCCTGCGCTGCGCGACACGTGTCAGCGCAGATGCGCTGGCGCACTTGCGCTGCGCCCTGCGCTGCGCGACACGTGTCACGCGCTGGGGCATCTGCGCCAAACTAAATTAAGATTTTAAGAAATCTTTTCTGTTCTTGTTAAAACAAGAAGATTTTCTTCTGCAAAGCAGAAGCCCTCGGATCAAAGATCCAACGGTGGGGAAAATTCCCCAAATCACTCAGAGAATGATCTCTTTAACAATTTTAACTAATTTGTGAGCACTATAAAAAGGACCCTAAGCCTCAATTCAAGGGGATCAACATTTTTCTTGAGAACTCAAGAACTTTAAACAGAGAGAACTCTGAGAAGATTTCAAGAAAAAGGTAAGGAACCTTCATGGATTAGAAGAAATTCCTTCTAATAGATCATTGGTCTAAAAACAAGATCAATGATCTTTACATAATAAACAGTGCTTTGCACTTCTTGTGAACCCCTGGTTCTTTAAAAACAATAAAAAAAATAATAATAATAGTGCTTTGCACTTTTATGAACCTCTGGTTCTTCAAATAAAGAAAAATTTATTTTTCTTTGATCTAATTCACATCAAGAAATTAAATAGTGCTTTGCACTTTTATGAACATCTGGTTCTTCAAATAAAGAAAAATTTATTTTTCTTTGATCTAATTCAGATCAAGAAATTAAACAGTGCTTTGCACTTCCCTTCTTGAATCTAAAAGATTCTTAGTGCTTTGCACTTCCAAACTGCGCCATTGCGCTCTTAAGAGAGCGCCACGTGTCGGCTATAAAACCACTTGCGCTAAGCGCCCTTAAGATAGAGCTTTGCTCTCTGGAATTGGCGCAACTCGCTGAGAACACGCCACGTGTCGCCAGCGCAACAGCGCAGCGCGCTGCACTGTTGCGCTTGCGCTCGCCAGAGCATGATACGTGTCCTCACCATAAGCGCTTGCGCTCAGTGATTGGCGCAAAGCGCCTGACAAATGCAATGCATTTCACTTCCTGAAGGGCCAAGCCCAATTAAAATGCTTAACAAGCCTAATAAATAAAATGCTGTGCATTATTTGGAAGGGCAGAACCCAATTGAAAGGTCCAATGGACCAAAATAAATGATCTGCATCATAATAAAAAGGGGCAGATCCCAATCAAAATGGGCATAAATGGCCTGAAGTAATGCAATGCATTATTTAAGTATGGGCAAAGCCCTAGCACAGGTCTAATAGACCCGAAAAAAATAAATAAGGGTGTTGAACATTTTCAACTGGACTTAGCCCAATTTTGGCCGTAAGTCCTTAAATTAAATCGACTGAGTACGGCAGCTCCCTAGATCAATTTATATCTGGTTCGAGGGTACATCTCCGAACTCCTCTGACATCTGTCGTTGTAATCCTTCAATGACGTCAGAGAGGTGACGGGTCCCGACGACCACACACGTATATGGACCGAAACGTCCCTAAACTAATATTGGACCGAAACGTCCCTAAACTAATATTGGACCGAGACGTCCCTAAACTAATATTGGACCGAGACGTCCCTAAACTAATGATGGACCGAGACGTCCCTAAACTGGCGACGTACCGAAATGTCCTTAAACTAATAATTGACCACCACGTCCTTAAACTGGTGCAACAGAGCCCGAAAGCCCCTTTTGCCGGATCTAAACGGTCCCGTCTAAGTTGATCTTAGCCCTAAATACGGTTAACGTGTCCTTAGATATTTAAATAAACAATAAAACTCCAAATCAACTCTGGCTCGAGGGTACATCTCCGAGCTCCTCTGATACATGTCGTCGTAATCCTTCAACGACGTCAGAGAGGTGACGAGTCCCGATGGCCATACATCAAATTAATCACTACGTCGAGTCGATCTCAGTCCAAAACAGGACTAACGTATCCTTGACGAACGTTTAAGTTGATCTTAGCCGCAACGCGACTAATGCATCCTTAAACTAAAAACGCCAAACCCAAATCTAAGTAAATACGGATTTGGACTAATCCACGTCCTACGGGCGACGGCATTACTCAGTCTCCGTATACAATCCACGGGCAACCACAAACAAAACAAACACACACGACACGAAGTGAAATTCTGGAGAAGGAGAAAGTTGTTACCGCGACGAGGTAGCGTAATTAACTGCAGGGGCTTGCGCCTGCAGGGAAGAGTGTCCCCACAATCAAAAAAAAAACCCCCTCACCCTGAGGGGGAATCTGACGAAGTCTGCTACATCGGCCGCATCCGTCTAAACCTCCGATCCACGGTGTCATAAATCAACTCGGCATCTTCGGAGAGGTAGACGGATAAAACCAAATAGCATCTACCCCGAACCTCAGGCACGGACGCCCAAACGTCTTGGCCGCCGTTCGGAGGGGAACACCACTGCCAGCATAGTGTCGAGTCTTTAGAGTCCCACGCATAGGGCTATTCGCCTTGGGGCAAAACAGAGTAGAGGTCGCATGGTTTTGCGACGTGGTTCGTTCACATCCGAGCACTTGTGCACGTTTGGTGTCCGGGCAGTTATTACTAGTGGGATTTGGTTTAAACCAGATCCTGTTATTTATTTTGGGATTGGTTTTGTCTCATTTTATTCGTGTTCCTCCGAACACCGATGCGGGTGTGTATGCATAGTTGACAGGGGCAGAGGATTCTCATTAGGGTTAATGACCGTTGACTTTGATTAATGATATTAATTAAAGATAATTGTGCCATGGTTAGGTTGACCATTTGACTTTTGTTGACCTTTTGACTTTGGTTGACCGGTTGACTTATGTTGACAATTTGACCATCATCATTTCACATGAAACATGCTTCTTGATTCTTGCAAATTTCATTTAATGTGAAATGATAATGGTCATTCCAAATGAACCATCACAATTTCTTTAATTATTATTTTTATTTCATTATTCTCTCGTATGAGAGTATTGTTGCAAAAATATCCCCATTCTCTCTTGCTCTTTCTCTCTCATATGTTTGAGCTCTCCCTCTTCCTCTCAAAGCTCACATCTCTCATGTGTTGAGAACCATGAGCTCTTGAGATAAAACCATCAAAACACCTCTCTACTCTCTCTAGGGTTCTAGGTTTAGCAAGCCAAGCACTTTAGTTACCTCTTGGTTGAGGTAGGAGCTCTAGGTAGAGGCCTTCGGGTGGATCTTTCTTCGGCAAAGAGAAGGCGACGAGGAAGAGCCGTTCAAACCACTCCAAGGAGCAAGAAGAGAAGGAGTTCAAGACCTAGGTATAACCTTCTAACCGAGTAGGTAAACTTGTAGTTAGTTTGTTAGTTTTGTTGGAGATAGTGCCCTCAGAGTCAATTATTGGATCACAGGCACGTGATTGCAATGATTGAGGGAGGACCTATCCCGGTAGGACAGTCTTACTTAAGATGATAGTATGCTATCTGGTTTATCTTTATCATCGTGTACTGCTTCAGGTGACCTTATATGTCACTATTACACGTTGATAGAGCCCTTAGGATTCTTGCTTGACTACCAGTAGTATGAGGGCGATCATATAGGTGGGAGCTGGGGTCAATAAGCACATCCTTAAAAGGTCCCTAGTCGTGGGAGTTTCGAGACATGGCATCGATACTCCAGAGTAGACTAGTGTATACTGTCGAGACCCCGACGAGGGGCGGTGCCCGGTCTCACAAGCCACTGGTGTCAGTTGGTTCACCTAAGATGTATACAGGTGCTCATTGGGTTATGAGTACACCGGACAGGACTCGCCGGGAACATGCTAGTTGGTCTTATACCCGACGTCAGATAGCAGTTCCTTGGTGACATGTGTACAGGTTAGTTCATCGACCTGAGGATCGTCATTTGTCTCGTGTGAGTTCCTACTGTACTTTGATTACTACCCTACCACACTCAAAGGAGACGTGCAAACAGGTTTTAGTTTAGTACAGTCCCGAGCCACATGGAGGCAGTGAGCGAATCTGCAGGGGTTCGACTCTCCCGGTATTGGGGGTGAGGTCGCACTGTGTCTAGGAGACCCATTACACGAAGTCCTTGGCCATGGCAGGAGATTTACTGGTAGGTATTCCAGTAGTATCTCAGGGTGTTCTGGGCTACACTCCGACACGACTTGTACCGCTTTTAGGGGTCTGACTTTTGCCAACCCCCTAGGCCCTCCATGCGATGCTCATAGATGAACGGACCGGACTGTACGGATATTGTCACTGCCAGGCTCAGTAGGGTGTCAGGATGAGTTCGCTCATCGACGTCCCTTTTGGTCAATAGCTGGTAGCCCGTCACGTATGGCTAATACCTCTGACGTGCTAGTGGTTAAATCCACAGCCATAGTATTGACGAGTCTTTAGAGTCCCCCACAAAACAGTTACTCAAGTTTTGGGCGAAACGCTGCAGAGGCCGTATGGAGATATGGCAGGGTTCGATCAGATACGTGCGGTATTGCACGGATCAAGATCGGACGGTTGATACTAGAGGCTGTATGGATATATGGCAGGGTTCGATCAGATGCGTGCGGTATTGCACGGATCATGATCGGACGGATAATACTAGCCGTCTTTGTCTTAAGCCGGATCCTAGTATTAGAAAGTGTAGATTTTGTCTCTTTGCATTTGTATTCAGTGGGAATACAAATGCGGGTATGTATATACAGTAGCGGGGTTTTCCTGTAATTTGTTACGGGTTCGGTTTTCTGAAGTTGCCAGTTTGCATTCCGTTCTGGCCGGTTTTCCTTTGTTCCTTCACGGCCGGACTTTTGTGCTGGAGGGGGTTATTTGCAAGTTTGCAAATAACTTATTGTAGAGGGGTTTTCTTGCATTTTGTGGCTTCATGATAGTTCTCCCATCATGAGATTCTTTTGATGTCTCTTCCTTTGTATTAAGTGAGATTAGAATGGATTAAGTGAGATTAGAATGGATTAGATATTGATTTGATATGGTTATCATTGCTTGGGGGTGTGGTCACCATTCTACTTTTCCTACACTCACCTCCTTTCTTGTGTTTGTTTTTCCTCCACCATATTTGATGGGGCCGGCCACATTTTTGTAGAGGAGAGAATGAGAGAGTTGTTTTTCTTGTGGTGGGATTTATTCATCTCATTCTTCATGCTTGTAAAATGATACACCTTCATCCTCTGCAAAGTTCTTTCTCTCCTCCATCATCCTTATGGCAACTTCATAACCCCAAAAGAGACATAGCTTCTACACCGTATTCTACAGCAAATCTTGGGCACATCGACTCGCCAGCTTCGTGCCCGAGTTGCCTCGGTCCAGAGGCGGGAGCCCGTAAAAGAAGCCGGCGACGTGGTGCCCTTCCGGCGTCTTGGTGGAGACCAAAGATTCCGTGGGGAGATCGGGACGACGACGAGAAGACTGAAGGACACGGATCGCTCGGTATATCTCTCTACCCCCTCTCTAGATAGCTAGGACTAGATTAATGGCACGATCCGGGTTTATAGTGCGCGGTGGTGCCGGTTTGAAAAGATAAAGTAAATCATCGCTTCCACATTCCGGCGTCGGATTGACGGCCGGGGCGCCGCCGTGCACTTACAGTGGTATCAGAGCCTCGCCATTAACCTAGTCTAGTTTTATCGAATGTGTTTACATTTCCGATCAAACAAAATTCCAAAAACCGCGTTTTCATGTGCATCAGTTTCTGTCGAAATTTTTTCAGCTCCAAAATTTTTTTAGGTTGTTGAAGAATGATGTATAGGGAACTTAAAGCATACTGTAAAAATTCGATGCATTGATTCCCTGGATGGACCGCGGAACAGCGGCCAAACCCCTGTTTGGGCCGCGGTTCCGCGGCAAGAAAATGGAATCATTTCACCAATTTTTTACAGAGGCCTCCTGACTTGAAAATAGGGTTTTTGGAACATTCTTTTTAGGCCCAGATTTTCTTTATGTGCTACAGTAGTGCTTGGGGGCCCACTTAGGTAAATTTGATCGATCGAGAATTTTAAACATGTTAGTTCACGGTATTTACATTATATCTACGACCGTGAATGTCACTTGATCGGTAAATCCTGTCTAACTGCTATAGCCCGGTTAGACGGATTTGCGAACGTAACATTCACATTGATGTTCTGTGTTGTGATGTGATGTTGCGGATTGGTCGTGGAGGATAGCCTGGATGCAATGCTAGTACAGTTTTGTTTTATATGTACATTTGATATTGCGGGGCGAGCGTCCAACATGTGGACTGCGGTCACTGCCCGTTTGTATATTATTCTTTTGGGGCACGACCAGGTTGAGGTCGATGTACCCGTTGTATGTATATTTTACTTTCTGTACTAGGATTACCCCAAGGTGGGGTGCACGGATAGCCAGGTTCTAGAGGGCAACGGGCCCGCATATCATGGCATTGAGACTGAGGGGGATTCACTCTAGAATTGGCGGGCTATTCGCCACACTCGTAGGGGGTACAGGTTGACCTAGGAGGGGTGCCCAAGTTACCGGATTCCGTGAAGTGCCGGGTGGTCCATTCACGTTGCTGAATGGGGCTACCTCGCTTCAGGTTTTGGCGGGTAACTTGCCGCGCCCGTAGGGGTCTAGGATTTCATTGTACAGGCTATCCACAAGACCAGGGGAACGTCGGGTTTCAGTAGCGGCTCTGTGAAACCCGGGATCCCAGATATCTGTATTGTTCTGTGATGCTGTACATTTCTGTGATGTTGCATTTTATCATGCCTTGAGCGAAATATTATATATTGATATATATATACTAGTAGATGTTGTATATGTTTTGCATCCGCGCTAGTCCAGTCCCCGCTCTGTCGTTAGTTAGCTAACCTAACGGGTAATGATGGGACCCAGTGGTGAATGCGGATGGCATATACGTACGTCATTATTTTCGTTCTTTGTGGTGTGATCAATTGATGGGACTGCGTTGATTCGGATCAATGCAAGTTAAAAACAAACCTATTCTGATGTTGTTGGATCACTTTTCAAAAAGCTGTTATTGCAAGGACGTTCTCTTTTGTTTTGTATCGTGGTATTCAGTTGGAATATCCTGCTCCTCAGTCGACGAGGCAAGGGCCGAGATCCCTTCACCGGGAGTGACCCCTTGGACAAAAAGTTTGCGTCAGGTCAATAACTTCACTATAGCCGATTACTTTTGCTTTGCACCGTGGTATTCAGTTGGAATATTCTGCACCTCATTCTACGGGGAAAGAGCCGAGATCCCTTCACCGGGAGTGACCTCTTTAGCAATGGTTTTCGCCACTATATTTTTAAAAGCTATCTGGTTCCTTCAACGATATCAAGTTCATTACGTTAAAGGTTTTTACCAGAAACCATTCGTAGCCCTCCATCATTTCGGTTAAATATTCGGTAGTATTCAAGCTATGTATTTTGACCTCACGCCAAGGCATAGTGGTTGGTAGCTGCCGGATATTTATCTGTAGCATAGATAAATGCGTTGGTTCGGGACAGTCGTACTACTATTTTGGCCAAAGTCAAGGGTATGTACGGGTGGGCTCAAATTAACCTCGAGAATGACGGGTAGAACTTGACATGTTACTTATGATATGTTGGCCAAAGTCAAGGTCATAAGAGCATGGGGCAGAAATCACATCGGGAGTTTCTAAAGAAACTGAAACTTGCCAGATATACGCATACCTTCTGGAGTGTGATGACGTGAGCGGATTCCGTCATGTTATCATGCGATGATAGTTGGACCCCGATTCCCACTGATGAGTTCGTTTACTCCTCGGGTGACCCCGACCAATTCTTCTTTCATGTTTGGAGGAGAATTTGAGGTTACAGTGGGAGGTTTCCAGATTAGATAAATTGGTAACCAATCTGATCTAGGTTAGAGTGCATGCTGAGTGTTTCTTTTCTCTCTCTCTCTTTGGCAGCGACCATTGACCCGACCCTAAGACTATGACTCAGTGACCAAGTTGACCGAACCTTCTAAAACACTGGCCTTTGGATTGTCAGAGTTGCTAACCTCATTGCCACTCCTACTTTTACCCTTTTCTCCAGGACACCCCGTATTACTACGAACGTCCACTTCCATTGGACAAAACCATCATATGGTTAGATACGAACTCGAAGGAATTTATTCGAGGATGGTTTCCGGTTTTGGAGAAAACGAATAGGACTATTCAGTTGTCTTTTCCTTATACCTTCTCTCAGGTTGCGAGTACTCCTTGGTTTAGGAGATAGTACACCTATTACGCAAATTTGATAGTCTTCTTCCAAACCATAGGAAGGTGCCGACCGGTAGGGAATGAAGAAAACTGATTAGCCTAACGATGGTGTACAGAAGGTATTAAGTAAAGACATATCAAGTGATTAGTAAGAGGGCAAAGTAAATTGCGACTGCTTATCACGACCAAACCAAGTATTTCTTCGCCAATCCTAAATCACCTTTGTATTTCTCCAGGACACTCCGTATCACGACGAAGATCCACAGTTTATTGGATACTCCATCGTATGGTTATATACGAACTCGAAAGGAACTTGTTCCAGTTCGGGGATGGATTCCGGTTCAGGAGAAATAGGAATAAGGTTTATTCGGTTGTCTTTTATCTTCACCTTCTCTCGCATTGCGAGTGCTCCTAGGATTAGGATAGTACACCCATTATACTTATTGGATAGTCTTCTTCCAAACCATAGGCTGGTGCCGAACGGTAGGGAAGGAAGAAAACCATTTGGCCTAAAGGGGTATGCAGAAGGTAATGACTAAAGACATAGAAAGGGATTTGGAAAGATGGCAAAGAATTATACGGTTACAGTTATGAATCTGGATAATGGAAGAGGCATTACTAGGAATACTGGGATACCCCATCGAAACATTTCTATGTTTCAGTTTCACTGTGTACTGTTAAAGGAAAACTGATTTCCCAATTAGACACTTGCTCCAGGGTATGTATTTCCCAGGTATGATTCTCACATCTGTATGGTTTTACAGATGGTGAGTGGGAGTAAGTTATTGGGAATTAGGTGATCATCCTCATTATATCGGGATTCGTTGTAATCGGTGATATTTGAGGAAGTCACCTGGGTTGTTTGCCGGACGGCAAATATTTGGTTTTGAATATCCGCTGTTATGCACTAATTTCAAATTGATATATCTGTACGTCTATTTTTATAGAGTGAGATTTACCTTTTTGAAATTATGTCCATGACATTTACCTATATCATTGGATGATTAGGTAAGGAGCATTGAACAGCGGTGTAATTCTTCATATCCATAAGTACAGTTTTCAACCTACGACACACAGGGATTGAGTTATCAGACTCAAAGGAATTGTACAGAGTATTGTATGTTGTCCAGCGTCCATTAGGAAAGAGGGGTTGGTCCTCGTACTATATTCGGTTTACTTATGACTTCTCTAGTTTTTAGACAGGTGTTTCTTGGAAACACAGGGTCCGAATTTTGAGAAGTTTTAGGTATATGAATTAAGTAGAGAACCAGGTATTGCAAGTATCGGGATTCTTCAAAGTGATCGAAGATGTAGATACTTATGTATGGTGTTCAGTTGATAGTAATGATTAAGAGAACTTGCTTCTCTTTTCAGGTTACTCATAATTGGTAGCATTCCTAAGTTGAGTAACGCTGATCGGCCTCTTTCCATTTAGTTGACATGCACTGGAGACAGCTGCATGATTTGAATCTGGTTCAATTAAATCAGTGCCTCTGTTTCTGTATTGGATATAGAACAGTTCATATCTTAACGATGTTAAGGTACGGGGAGTTGTCCGGCTTATGCTTAAAACCAGACTCTGGATAACTCAAGGCACGTTTTCTGTAATGGCTGTTTGTGGGTTGACCCAGGCTATGACGAGGGTTGACTTTCTACCATCTGGAAGATCAATAGTGATATTGTTCTAGACTCGCCACTGTTTTATTAAAAATGGATTTTTTCAGAAAAACAGTAGTGGGAGTATGGTAGAACTGGAAGTGATTCCAGAACCGCAAACGATTACTGAAGATTTGATAAGGAACCTAAAGATTCAATCTGGTTTGACATTCTATTGGCTACTCCGCAGATAAAGTGGGTAACTTCAGGCACCCGAGAGGTACTCCGATAGCCTCAAGGACGGTGACAGGGAAGTTCTTGTTTACCCAGACTTGCCATAGCTGTTGTTCCAGACTGTGAGACCCGGCAGGAGGATGAATATAGCATCATTCTAAACTGGCTTTAGAAGTGTACGTCTATATGACTCTGCCAAAGGGTTGTCGTGGTCAGTGGGAGCAGCAGAAGCATTGGTGGACAAGTAGCTTAAGTCAAGTTATAGACTAAAGCAGAGGTAGCGGAGATAGATAATCTATTTCTGATGTGACAGTCATAGGTTTGACTTCATCAGAATAGGGGATGGATCTGTTGAGAAGGTAGTTGGGTGTGATGTCCTGGTATTTGGATGACATACACAGAGTAGGAAGTGATATTCCTAAACTACGATCGGTTATACTTTGGTCGTCACACAGTGGTTTCTCCACATGGGACTTGGACATTATATCAGACATACTGGTTACTAGACCTATGGTTTTAGATCTAGATTTGGGTGGTTTCCCAATCAGGGTACTTTGACAGCATTCTAAGAGTATTTAGAATGGACGACTCCTGGCACGGTAGTGTACCTGCAGGTGATGGATTCACCCTCTCTAAAGGTGTCTTACAGACTAAAGGGGAGAGGGATGTGCATGATTGGCAGATCACTTGCTTAGGCAATTGAGTCAATCATGAGATGTCAAGTACCACACCAGATGTTGTTTTTGCAGCAGATGCAATAAGATATTGATCTAATCCTGGAGAAGCAGTCGGAAGCAGTTTTAGAACATAAGTGGATGTTCTAGGGATATGATAATGACAGCCTCATTCGGGAGACAGTTATCATTCCAGGCTTCCAAGGTGACCTGGACGACAGGGAGGTTGTCAGAGTTATAGTTTTTCCTTATGACGAGGGGCAGTATTTTGGACAGGTGGTCCAAGGCAATACTGAGGGAGGGATGGCGCAGGATACTGATTAAGTTCAGTTGACGATACAGTCTAAGAAGTTTGGATTTGGAGTTCATTTATGAGCTAGGTCCCATCAGACATCCAGACACATTCTAAGACAGGTATTGCTCATTTCGGGAGATGGGTTTCTCCGCGAACTTGAGATATAGAGAGACATAGAAAGAAACTTCATAGCGGATCCACTCGCTGAGGCTATTCCTCAAACACAATAGTTTCGCAAACGGGATTTTTGAGACTGACTAGTAGAGGAGTTGGGTGTTCGGTATCACACGGGCTGTGAGTATGCGACATCGCAATAATTAGCCTTGAATGCAAGTGGGAGATTGTTGGAGATGGTGCCCTCAGAGTCAATTATTGGATCACAGGCACGTGATTGCAATGATTGAGGGAGGACCTATCCCGGTAGGACAGTCTTACTCAAGATGATAGTATGCTATCTGGTTTATCTTTATCATCGTGTACTGCTTAAGGTGACCTTACATGTCACTATTACACGTTGATAGAGCCCCTAGGATTCTTGCTTGACTACCAGCAGTATGAGGGCGATCATATACGTGGGAGCTGGGGTCTATAAGCACATCCTTAAAATGTCCCTAGTCGTGGGAGTTTCGAGACAGGGCATCGATACTCCAGAGTAGACTAGTGTATACAGTCGAGACCCCGACGAGGGGCGGTGGCCGGTCTCACAAGCCACTGGTGTCAGTTGGTTCACCTAAGATGTATACAGGTGCTCATTGGGTTATGAGTACACCGGACAGGACTCGCCGGGAATATGCTAGTGGGTCTTATACCCGACGTCAGATAGCAGTTCCTTGGTGACATGTGTACAGGTTAGTTCATCGAGCTGAGGATCGTCATTTGTCTCGTGTGAGTTCCCACTGTACTTTGATTACTACCCTACCACGCTCAAAGGAGACGTGCAAACAGGTTTTAGTTGGGTACAGTCCCGAGCCACATGGAGGCAGTGAGCGGATCTGCAGGGGTTCGTCTCTCCTGGTATTGGGGGTGAGGTCACACTGTGTCTAGGAGACCCATTACACGGAGTCCTTGGCCAAGGCAGGAGATTTACTGGTAGGTATTCCAGTAGTATCTCAGGGTGTTCTGGGCTACACTCCGACACGACTTGTACCGCTTTTGGGGGTCTGAATTTTACCAACCCCCTAGGCCCGCCATGCGATGCTCATAGACGAGCGGACCGGACTGTATGGATATTATCACTGACAGGCTCAGTAGGGTGTCAGGATGAGTTCGCTCATCGACGTCCCTTTTGGTCAATAGCTGGTAGCCCGTCACGTATGGCTAATACCTCTGACGTGCTAGTGGTTAAATCCACAGCCATAGTATTGACGAGTCTTTAGAGTCCCCCACAAAACAGTTACTCAAGTTTCGGGCGAAACGCTGCAGAGGCCGTATGGAGATATGGCAGGGTTCGATCAGATACGTGCGGTATTGCACGGATCAGGATCGGACGGTTGATACTAGAGGCTGTATGGATATATGGCAGGGTTCGATCAGATGCGTGCGGTATTGCACGGATCATGATCGGAAGGATAATACTAGCCGGCTTTGGCTTAACCCGGATCCTAGTATTAGAAAGTGTAGATTTTGTCTCTTTGCATTTGTATTCAGTGGGAATACAAATGCGGGTATGTATATACAGTAGCGGGTTTTTCCTGTAATTTATTACGGGTTCAGTTTTCTGATGTTGCCAGTTTGCATTCCGTTCTGTCCTGTTTTCCTTTGTTCCTTCATGGCCGGACTTTTGTGATGGAGGGGGTTATTTGCAAGTTTGCAAATAACTTATTATGGAGGGGTTTTCTTGCATTTTGTGGCTTCATGATAGTTCTCCCATCATGAGATTCTTTTGATGTCTCTTTCTTTGTATTAAGTGAGATTATAATGGATTAGATATTGATTTGATATGGTTATCATTGCTTGGGGGTGTGGTCACCATTCTACTTTTCCTACACTCACCTCCCTTCTTGTGTTTGTTTTTCCTCCACCATATTTGATGGGGCCGGCCACATTTTTGTAGAGGAGAGAACGAGAGAGTTGTTTTTCTTGTGGTGGGATTTATTCATCTCATTCTTCATGCTTGCAAAATGATACACCTTCATCCTCTCCAAAGTTCTTTCTCTCCTCCATCATCCTTATGGCAACTTCATAACCCCAAAAGAGACATAGCTTCTACAGCAAATCTGGGGAACGTCGACTCGCCAGCTTCGTGTCCGAGTTGCCTCGGTCCAGAGGCGGGAGCCCGTAAAAGAAGTCGGCGACGTGGTGCCCTTCCGGCGACTTGGTGGAGACCAGAGATTCCGTTGGGAGATCGGGACGACGACGAAAAGACCGAAGGACATGGATCGCTCGGTATATCTCTCTACCCCCTCTCTAGATAGCTAGGACTAGATTAATGGCACGATTCGGGTTTATAGTGCGCGGTGGTGCCGGTTTGAAAAGTTAAAGTAAATCATCGCTTCCGCATTCCGGCATCGGATTGACGGCCGGGGCGCCACCGTGCACTTGCAAGTTTTTTTTTTAGCAAAGATCCTCCATTTCTAGTCCATGTTGCCTTGTGTTAAAAAACCATTTTTTACCTATTCCGCCTCCCCGTAAGCACCAGGGTGGGTAACGTATACTTACAGTGGTATCAGAGACTACCTAAACAACAACTAGCATGTTAGCAAAGTGTTAGGAACTTCGATCCGAAAAAAAATCGCGAAACATGTCAAAAACCTTTACTTTCTGCCGATTTTTAAAACAGCCTTAAAAATATTTCCATATACTTTAAAAATCCGTGCAGGGAATTTTAGGAACAGGCAAGAAAAATGAGCCCACGACTCGGTCAACGCGCCGCGGAAGCCAAGCGTTTTGCCGCGCCGACTTGACTCGGTCGCGACTCGTTTTTCATGCAGTATTCTCAGTTTGGTGTTCTGTGATTTTTTTTCATATTTTGTTTCTACCCAGATTATCCAGAGAACAATATTGTGTTTGGGGTAGTTACAAATTGGTATTTTGATCGAAGTTCTACAAACATCTGCTAAATGGTTATATCTGTAATGTGATATATGCACTGAACGTCGACTAATCGCTATACGTCGATTAGTGGGGGTTGTACATATCTGTGATCTGTAATGTTGTTGGATTGTGTATATGAACTTGTTGGATTGTCATGGATGAATAGCCGGGGTTTGTGAGATGAGAGTTTCTTTATCTTTCATTTGATGTAATATGTAAATTGATGTAATATTATTTTTTATGGCCGCACATCCGGGATGAGGTTGTAGCCGCCATTGTATATTATTTCTTTTACTGTTTTTGCTCACCCAAGGTGGGGTGCAGAAACTACCGGGTACATTGAAGTGCCAAGTGGCCTACTCACGTTGTTGAGGGAGGTTGCTTCACTTCGGGTACTTGGCGGGTAGTTTGCCGCACCCGTAGGGGTCTAGGGTGGGGTTTGGCTATTCATCGTGACCGTGTAATCCGTCTTTCATTGCAGGCTCGAACGAAACGCGGATTCCTTGCATATCCAATGTGTTCATCTGTGATCTGGAATGGCTATCATTGCATCTGACGAATGTATATATCTATATATGATATCTAGTAGGCGTTGCTTATGTTTTGCATCCGCGCTAGTCCGGTCCCTGCTCTGTCGTTAGTTAAGTAACCTAACGGGTGATGGCGGGGCCCCGTGGCGAATGCGGATGGCATAAGCGTACGCCATATTTTCTTTATTTTCTGCCATTGTAGGATTAATTGATGGGACACATTAAATTAAAGCAAGAAAATAAACCAAAGTTAAATCGTTGGAATAATTTCAAAACCACTCGGTTTCTTTTCAAAACAGAAAACTTTTTAAAACGCGGAGCTTGAACCACTCCTTTTAAAAGCTATCACGTTGCATCGATTATATCAAGTTCACTACGTTCACGGTTTCGCCAAAACCATTCGTAGCCATCCGTCATTTCATATGGATAGTCAATAGTATTCAAGATGTGTTTGTTGGCCAAAGTCAAAGCATAGTGATTGGTAGCTATTGGATATTCATATGTAGCATAGATAGATGCGTTGGTTTGGGACAGTCGTACTGCCTTGTTGGCCAACGTCAAGGGTAGGTACGGGTGGGTTCAAATTAAGCTGGAAAATAACTGGTGGAACTTGACATGTGACTTATGATTTGTTGGCCAAAGTCAAGGTCATAAGAGCATGGGGAAAAATCCACATCGGGAGTTTCTAAAGAAACTGAAATTTGCTGGTGCTGCATACCATTTGGAGTGTGATGATTTTGGTAGGATTCCTTCAGCTTTATCACACGATGATATTTGGATCCCGATCCTACTGTCAGTATATGCTACTCCTCGGGAAACTTTCTCACTTAACGATCAATGCTATAAACCAAGTAGGTGTCTAGAAAGGTGTTAGCGGGGCTACGCCCATAGGGAAAAGAGGTTATTTAATTAAGGAACTTCGCGAGAGCGTCGTAAAACCTCCCTCAACGTACCAACACTGGCCTGGCTGAACAGTTAAGCAAGTATTGTACGGTGAGATTGATCCCAACTAATTCTTCTTTTTTGGTTTGAGGAAGGATTCGAGAAACAGTGGGAGCCATCCTGTTTAGAAAAACTAAAAACCACTCTAAACTTGCAAGAGCATCATGCTAAAGTGTTTCTTCTCTCTCTCCTAATTGCAGCGACCAAACATCATGACCGGCCTTAAGTTACTACTAAATAAAAATATACTAATAGGGCCAAACTACAAAGATTGGCTTAGGAATATCAAAATGGCAATCAATTATGACAAGTTGGGGTATCTCCTTACCACCAAAGCTCCCCCTGTCCCAGGTCCTAAATCCAGCATCGCGGATAAGGAAATCCGTAAGACTTGGGAGATTGACTGCGCGAAGGCCAAGTGCCTCGTGCTTGCTTCTATGGACAATGAACATCAGAGGAGGCACGAGAATCTGGACCTTGAATCCATATTTCTCCATACTAAGGAACTATATGGAGAGCAATCCCGTATCGCCAGATACGAAGTCTCGAAAAAGTTATTTTCGGCGAGATTGGCCATCAGATCATCTGTAGCGGAACACGTGCTTAAGATGATTAGCTATATTGAAAGCTCGCAGATCTCGAGACCACGTTAGAGAACGAGCTCTACACTGACTTGATTCTCCAGTCCCTTCCTTCCACTAACGCCCAGTTTATCCTGAACTTCAACTTGCAAGGAAAAGAAGTTGAACTTCCAGAAATCCTCAACATGTTGAGGAGTGTAGAGGGCACCCTACAGAAAGTAAGAGGAACATCCGCTTTGTCTGTTGGAGGACCTTCCTCTTCTAGGTCCAAGGCGAGAGCCAAGGGAAAGAAGAAGAATACCCCCACCAAACCAAGGGGCGGTGTTAGTAATGTGGAAGCCAAAGGAAAGGCAAAGGTAGCAAAGGTAGCGGGACAGCTTGTGGAGAAGGAAGAGTGCTTTTATTGTCATAAGAAAGGACACTGGAAGAAAGATTGCAGGGCCTGGAAGGCCAAGAACCAGGACCCGAAGCAAGTTGTGGCTTCGGCTTCAGGTGTGTATGTTATTGAAAACTGTCTATCGATAAACTCTACTTCCTGGGTATTGGATACCGGATCAGGATCTCATATCTATAATTCTTTGTAGGCACTGAGAAAGCGTAGGGTTTTGAAGGCTGGTGATATGACCCTCAGAGTTGCAAACGGAGCTGGCATGGATGCTGAGTCCGTGGGGGACTATCACTTGGGATTGTCAGATGGACATGTTTTGGTTTTGCGAGACTGTTATTTTGTACCCAGTGCGACTTATAATATCATATCTGTATATTTAATGTCTAAAGAAGGTTATGATTTTGCATTTGTAAGCGATGTTGTAAACATTCACCTTAATCATGTTCCGATTGGGTCAGGTACATTAAGCAACGGTATATACGTATTGAACCAACCACAGATTTTCAATGTCCATAATACACACAAAAGAAAGTCTCCAGAAATAAATCATGCTTTCTTATGGCATTGTAGACTGGGTCACATCAATGAGACAAGGTTAACTAAGTTGCATACAGAAGGATATTTGGATCCGTTCGAATATCAATCATATGCAACTTGTCAATCATGTCTCAAAGGAAAGATGACAAAGACTCCGTTCACTGTACACGGAGTAAGAGCGAGCGAGCTCTTGGGACTCATACACAGCGATGTATGTGGTCCAATTTCTACACATGCGCGAAGTGGTTATTCTTACTTCATTACTTTTACGGATGATTTTTCAAGGTACGGATATGTCTTCTTAATGAAGCATAAATCTGAAGCCTTTGAAAAATTCCAGGAATACAAGAATGAAGTAGAAAAACAAACAGTCAAAAGTATCAAGACACTGAGATCTGATCGAGGTGGTGAATACTTAAGTGCCGAGTTTCTGGATTACTTAAAAGAGAATGGAATTCTCTCTCAACTTACTCCTCCATACACCCCACAACATAATGGTGTATCGGAGAGACGGAACCGAACCCTATTGGATATGGTACGTTCCATGATGAGTAACGCTGAGTTGCCGCGATCATTCTAGGGATATCAACTAGAATCGGCTGCATATCTTTTGAGCCGAGTTCCAACTAAGACAGTGCCTACCACACCATATCAGATGTGGAGTGGGAAGAAACCCTATCTTAAGTATATTAAGACATGGGGATGTCCAGCTATTGTCAAAAAGCAGCATGCGGACAAACTCGAGGCACGCTCAGTACAGTGCAAGTTTGTGGGATATCCAAAGAACTCCAAAGGATATTTCTTCTATTACGCATAGGAATAAAAGGTTTTTGTTTCACGTCATGCCTGCTTCTTGGAAACTAAATTTTTGGAAAATCAGATAAGTGGGAGCGCAATAGAACTGGAAGAAATTCCAGAACCACAAGCTATTACAGAATGCTTAGTAGAAAAACATGGTTCGAAAGAACAGGACATTCCTGCGCCACTCCGTAGGAGTAGTAGGCAGTCTAATCCGCTCGAGAGATACTACGGTTTTCTCATAGACGGGGATAGAGAGGATTGCATCATTGATAATGATGAGCCGACTAGCTTCCAGCAGCCCATTCAGAGCACTGACTCGGTAAAATGGCTGGATGCAATGCGGACCGAAATGGAGTCCATGTACACCAACAAAGTATGGACTTTGGACGTTTCTCCAGAAGGGGTAAAACCCGTAGGCTGCAAATGGATCTTCAAAAGGAAGATTGGTGTAGATGGACAGGTTGAGACCTATAAGGCTAGACTTGTTGCAAAGGGTTTTTGTCAAAGACCTGGTTTGGACTATAACGAAACCTTTTCTCCAGTGGCTATGCTCAAATCCATTCGGATCCTTCTTGCCATTGCTGCCTTCCACGATTATGAGATTTGGCAGATGGACGTAAAGATCGCTTTTCTAAATGGAAATTTAGAGGAGTGTGTCTATATGGACCAGCTAGAGGGTTTCATTCAGAGTGGGAGCAGCGGGAAGGTGTGCAAGTTTCTTAAGTCCATTTATGGACTGAATCAGGCATCGTGGAGTTGGAACATCTGTTTTGATGAGACGGTCAAAGAATTTGGCTTTATCAAAAATCTAGATGAACCATGCATTTATAGTAAAATTGTAGCACGAACTGTCGTATTCCTCGTTTTATACGTGGACGACATTCTCTTGATAGGAAATGACATTCCTATACTACAATTTGTCAAAGGGTTCTTGTCACACAGGTTCTCTATGAAAGACCTGGGTGATGCCTCTTACATTCTGGGGATCCGGATCCATCGTGATAGGTCCAAAAGGATATTAGGACTTTCACAATCTAGGTACATCGACACCATACTGAAAAGATTCAGTATGGAAGATTCCAAGCGCGGTAATTTACCGGCTTGTCACAGGATCACCCTCTCCAAAGAGATGTCTCCCAAGACTGATTTGGAAAGGGATCACATGTCTATTATTCCCCATGCCTCTGCGATAGGCTCTATAATGTATGCGATGTTGTGTACCAGACCAGATGTAGCTTATGCACTGAGTGTGGTAAGCCGGTATCAGTCAAACCCTGGGGAGAAGCTCAGGATAGCGGTAAAGACCTCAAGATGGAGGCCTTTGCTGACTCCAGCTTCCAGAGTGACAAGGATGACTCCAAATCCATGTCAGGTTATGTCTTTACCCTCAATGGAGGGGCGGTGTGTTGACAGACTTCCAAACAGGAAACCGTTGTTGACTCGACGATGGAAGAGGAATATATCGCAGCATCTGATGCCGCAAAAGAAGCCGTTTAGATGAGGAAGTTCTTGATAGAACTTCAGGGGGTTCCGTCCATTGTTGATCCAATACCTCTGTATTGTGACAACAACGGGGTTATAGCTTTAGCGAAGGAACCCAGGTCCCATCAGATGTCCAGACACATCTTGAGGCGGTATCACCTGATCAAGGAGATCGTGGATCGCCGGGAGATCGAGGTTCGGAGGGTTACTACAGAAGATAACACTGCAGATCCATTCACCAAGGCCATACCCCAGACACAGTTCGAGCGGCTGATCGAGATGATAGGTCTTCGATACGCCAGTACATGGCCGCAGTGCAAGTGGGAGATTGTTAGTGTATATGCCCTAGAGGCCATTACTGTATCATACTAGTTGTATATTACTTAATGGATGCTTGGTATATTCATAGTTGTATAGACAATCTTGCTCAAAATGGTAGTATGCTACTTGGTTTGTTTCTACTTTAATATGTGCATATGTTTCTTTTAGCATATCGCCTATACATATTAGTGGAGCCCTTAGGATTTTTGCTTGAATACCAGCGTTGTGATGGCAGTCACACTAGTAGGGGCTGGGTAATCTACAAGCACATCCTTATACAGGTCCCCAGTCGTAGGATTATCGAGACGGGGCATCGATACTCCAGAGTAGAATAGTGTATACGCTTCTCATCCCAGGAGGGGAGATGGTCTGTCCTACAGCCATCAGTACGTCGTACTGGAGATAGTATGTAGGTGTTCGTTAGGTTACGAGTACACTGGATAGGGCTCACTGGGAACTGTTGGTTGGTATTATGCCTATCGTCAGTTATCAGTTCCCTGGTGACATAAGTACAGCTTAGTCCGTTCACTTGACACTGTCACTTCGCCTCGAGTGTGTTCCCACTGTTCTTAGATTGCTACCCTACCATGTCTCAAATGAGTTGTGCAAACAGATAGCAGTTGGGTGCAGTCCCGAAGCACTTGGAGGTAGTGACGGTTAGCCAGGATTCGTCTCTCCTTGTATTGGGGGTTGATATCGCGCTTTGTCTAGAAGAGCCATTACACAAAGTCCCTGGCCAGGATATACTGGTAGCGTTTCCAGTGTTATCTCAGGGTGTTCTGGGCTACACTCCGACATGACTTGTACCGCTATTAGGGGACTGACGTTTACCATCCCCCTAGGGCCGTCATGCGATACTCTTAGACGAACAGACCGGACTGTACGGAGATTGTCACATCAGGCTCAGTAGGAGTTCGGATGGGTTCACTTCATCGGTCTTCTTAGCGACATCTACCTGGGGACCGTTACGTACAGCTAGTACCACTTGCGGCATGTGGTTAAACCCACTGCCAGCGTAGTGTCGAGTCTTTAGAGTCCCACACAGAGGGCTATTCGCCTTTTGGCAAAACAGAGTAGAGGTCGCATGGTTTTGCGACGGGGTTCGTTCACATCCGCGCATTTGTGCACGTTTGGTGTCCGGGCAGTTATTGCTAGTGGGCTTTGGTTTAAGCCAGATCCTAGTATTTGTTTTAGGATTGGTTTTGTCTCATTGTATTCGTGTTCCTCGGAACACGGATGCGGGTGTGTATGCACAGTTGACAGAGGCAGAGGATTCTCATTAGGGTTATTGACCGTTAACTTTTTTCAAACCCTAATGAGAATGAGAGATAAGATTAATGATATTAGTTAAAGATAATTATGCCATGGTTAGGTTCACCATTTGACTTTTGTTGACCTTTTGACTTTGGTTGACCGGTTGACTTATGTTGACAATTTGACCATCATCATTTCACATGAAAGATGCTTCTTGATTCTTGCAAATTTCATTTAATGTGAAATGATAATGGTCATTCCAAATGAACCATCACAATTTCTTTAATTATTATTATTTCATTATTCTCTGATATGAGAGTATGGTTGCCAAAATATCCTCATTCTCTCTTGCTCTTTCTCTCTCATATGTTTGAGCTCTCCCTCTTCCTCTCAAAGCTCACATCTCTCATGTGTTGAGAACCATGAGCTCTTGAGATAAAACCATCAAAACTCCTCTCTACTTTCTCTAGGGTTCTAGGTTTATCATGCCAAGCTCTTTAGTTACCTCTTGGTTGAGGTAGGAGCTCAAGGTAGAGCCCTTCGGGTGGATCTTTCTTCAGCAAAGAGAAGGAGACGAGGAGGAGCCGTTCAAACAACTCCAAGGATCAAGAAGAGAAGGAGTTCAAGACCTAGGTATAACCTTCTAACTGAGTAGCTAAACTTGTAGTTAGTTTGTTAGTTTTTTGTTTAGCAATGATCCTCCATTTCTAGTCCATGTTACCTTGTGTTAAAAAAAACCGTTTTTTAGCTATTCCGCCTCCCCGTAAGCACCTGGGTGGGTAAGGTGGACTTACAGGTAAGGCCGGACAACTCATAACCAAGGGAGCGTAGAGGTAAACTTCGCGATTCAAGCTTCCGAACCAAGCCACAACCATTCCTTCTTTATACTTGTTTCTCGCTTTTCTTGTTTTCGTATTCTTTTATAATTTTATGACAACCAACCAATTTATTAATTTGTTAACCTTAAACAATGATACCTAATACTCAACTCCCTGCGAATCGACCCGTGCTTGCCGGCTCGCTACAACGCGCCGTGCACTTGCGGTTTATAAATTGTAAAACGAGAACGATCTCGTGCGCGCATTCCGTTTTCCATAAAAACGTACACATTTCCAAAACAATACGCATTTGCGCGCGCGGGAGGTTTCCCAACAGAACATCAACCGTGCACTTTTGGATCTTGGTGCCAGTGTTAACCTGCTTCCCTATTCAGTATATGAGCAATTAGGAGTTGGAGAGTTGAAACCCACACATTGTACTCTCCAAATGGTCGACCGATCTATCACCCATCCTAGGGGTGAGTTAGTGGATGCGTTGATTAAAATAGGGGACTTCATATTTCCCGTTGATTTCATTGTTTTATACACACAGCCTGTAGCTAACCCCCGGAATCAAATTCCGGTGATACTCGGTTGTCCATTCCTTGCAACTTCTAATGCGGTGACCAATTGTCGAAATGGTTTGATGAACCTATCTTTTGGAAAAATGACAATTGAACTCAACATTTTTAAGTTGGGGAATCAGCCCTCCGAACCTAATGCTAATATACTTGATGTTTGCTCGATCCAAGAGATCACCCAGGAGGACCGTGAGCTCGAGAAATTTCTGTTCGATCACAGCAATTTTGACGCCACTAGTGCGTTCCTTATTGAATCTGATACTTTCACGCCTGATAATGACTACGAGTGTTTCACTTTCTCAAACGATCTTGACCAATCACCACCCAAGTTTGAATCCTTTGAATTTTCGAATGAGTTAGCTGAACCATTCGACTCGGTTGCTTACACTCGTTTTGAACCTTTGTTGGATTCCTTTGAGTTAGAGACAATTTCACAGATTTTACCTTCAATTGTTTCGCCTCCAACACTCGAACTCAATCTATTGCCGTCTCACCTTAAATATGCTTACTTAGGTAGGAATGAGACCCTTCCTGTTATCATTCGGCTTCTCTAGCCCCAGAGCAAGAGAAAGCCCTTTTGACAGTCTTGCAAGGAAATCGGCAAACTTTTGGCTGGACTATGACGGACGTCAAGGGGATTAGTCCCCTAATAGTTGAACATCATATTCATATGATGGATGATACCAACCCAGCAAAGGATCAACAGAGACGACTCAACCCAGTCATGAAGGAGGCTGTTAAAAAGAAGATTGTAAAATGTCTTGATAGTGGTATCATTTACCCTATCTCTGATAGCCAGTGAGTTAGCCCCATTCATGTTGTCCCTAAGAAATCGGGCATAACGGTCATAACTAATGAGGCGAATGAGTTAATACCTACTCGCACCCAAACTGGGTGGCGAGTATGCATCGATTATAGAAAACTCAACGCCGCGACACGGAAAGGCCATTTTCCATTACCTTTCATTGACCAAATGCTAGAACGATTGGCTGGGCATGAATACTATTGCTTTTTGGATGGCTACTCCGGCTATAATCAAATTCCCATCGCCAAAAAGGACCAAGACAAGACCACATTCACTTTTCCTTTTGGTACGTTTGCTTACCATCGCATACCCGTTGGGTTATGCAATGCACCCGCTACTTTCCAGCAGTGTATGATGGGTATTTTTTCAGACATGGTAGAAAAATTCTTAGAGATCTTCATAGATGATTTCTCCATTTTCGGTGACTCCTTTGATGAGTGTTCGCTACATCTAGATGCAGTCCTTACCCGGTGTAAGGATAAGAACCTTACTTTAAATTAGGAGAAGTTCCACTTCATGGTACGAGAAGGTATTATTTTAGGACATATCATCTCGCAAAATGGCATTGAGATAGATAAAGTGAAGATTGAAGTCATTTCCAATCTCCCTCCTCCCAAATGCGTCCGAGACATTCGAGCCTTCCTTGGCCATGCCGGTTTCTATAGACGGTTCATCAAGGATTTTAGCAAGATTGCTAGACCCTTGACTCTTTTGTTGGCCAAGGATACCACATTTGATTTCGACTCGAGCTGTATGAAGGCGTTCGAGTCATTGAAAAACTCACTTACTTCTGCTCCCTTTCTTTCGTCTCCTGATTGGACACATCCATTTGAAATTATGTGTGATGCATCTGATTTTGTCATTGGTGCTTTCCTTGGACAGCACATCAATAAGATGCCGCATGTAATCTATTACGCTAGCCGAACCTTAAACCAGGCCCAATTAAATTACACAATAACCGAGAAGGAATTCTTAGCTGTTGTGTTTGCATTAAAAAAGTTCAGGCCTTATTTAGTCGGCTCTCCAGTCATCGTATACACTGACCATTCAGCACTTCGCCATCTTTTTGCGAAGAAGGACGCTAAATCTTGGCTAATACGTTGGATCCTCTTATTACAAGAGTTTGACCTTGTAATCAAAGACAAAAGAGGATGCGAAAACGTAGTCGCCGACCATCTTTCACGCCTCCCTTCTTCACCGACGCTTCAAATTCCTATAAAAGACGTTTTTCCAGATGAGCAACTCTTGACTGTATTATGTGAACCTTGGGTCGTAGATATTGTGAATTATTTGGCCACCGGACTTATGCCAAATGAATGGTCGAATCAGGACAGACTCCGATTCCTATCCCAAGTAAAACATTTTTTAATGGGATGAACCTTACCTATTCCAATACTGTCCCAACTAAATTATTCATTGGTTTGTCCCCGACAACGAGTTTAAGAGCGTGCTGTCATTTTGCCACGATCAAGCGTGTGGCGGGCATTTTGGCCCTAAAAAGACAGCCGAAAAGAACATGCAGTGTGGCTTCTATTGGCCACAACTTTTTAAAGACGCACATGATTACTGCAAGACATGCTCCCGGTGCCAACACTTAGGCCGGATATCCCGGAGAAACGAAATGCCGCTCCAACCAATATTGGTTGTTTAAATTTTTTGATGTTTGGGGAATTGATTTTACGGGACCATTTCGCAATTCTTTTGGGAACTTGTATATTCTCCTCGCTGTTGATTATGTTTCTAAGTGGGTCGAGGCTGTGCCCAGTCGTACTTACGATAACAAGGTTTTCGTTAGATTTCTCAAAGAAAAACATTTTCTCTCGGTTTGGGCACCCCCGCGCAATCATCAGCGATAATGGAACTCATTTCTGTAATAGGACTTTCGAGTCCTTAATGCGGAAATATTCCATTAATCACAAGCTATCAACGCCATATCATCCCCAAACATGTGGGCAAGACGAGATTCCAAATCGGAAAATTAAACAGATATTGGAGAAAATGGTTTTCAAAAACCGTAAAGATTGGTCTCTAAAACTTACTGATGCCCTTTGGGCATTTCGAACTTCCTATAAGACCAATCTTGGCATGTCTCCTTATAGGCTTGTTTATGGAAAGGCTTGCCACCTTCCAGTTGAAATAGAGCATCGTGCATTTTGGGCGATAAAAGAGTTGAATATATCTCTAGGAGATGCGGGTAGCCGAAGAAAGCTGCAACTAAATGAATTAAGCAAGCCTCGGGATGAAGCTTACGAGAACGCAGTTGTCGTCAAAAACCGAATGAGGGTGTTTCACGATAAACATCTTATGCGCAAAACATTCAAACCTGGTCGACAGGTTTTACTTTACGACAACCGGCTACATTTCCATCCCGGAAAGCTCAGATCTCGATGGAAAGGGCTATTTTTGGTACGCACTGTATATCCGCACGGTGCGGTCGACCTAGAGAATCCGGAGAACGGTTCGTTATTTAAAGTGAACGGACACAGGCTTAAACCGTTTCTCACTGCGGACTCTTCGCAGGAGCTCCTGCTGTTGTAGGAGCCGATTTATATTGACTGATCTTCCCCCATCTACCACCAAATTTCGGTTACCCAGCCATAAACAGTGGAAACGCCGTTTCAAATAAGTTTGGGGGTATGTGCAATTTGTAATTATAAAAAAATGAAAAAATTTAAAATTTTTGGGGGTGTTTTTGTAAATTTTCAGTTTTAATAGATAATCAAAATAAAAAAATTTATGTAAAAATAAATTCCACTTTTTAAGACGTCCTTTTTGCAAATAATCAAAAACAACCCCTATAAATAGAACCCGGCCCCTTTACGGTTTTTACCAAACCCTAAATTCTCATTTCCTCAAAACCCTAGCCGCCGCTCTAATTTCTGCAGGGAGATCTCGCCAAAGAGCCGCGCTTCCGCCGCCGAAGGAGCCTCTGTGCCGCGCAACAGCCGCCGCCTGTTGTCTTCTCCCTCTGAAAACTTCATAGGAGGTTTTCATTCTCAGATTCTCTCTGTTAAAATTTTTAGAAATATTCCGCACTTCTCTGATGGCACCCACTTTGCAATTCGAAAGAGACTTTTCACAAATGTTTGCACACACGGTCTATGGTAGCTATTTCGGTGATGAGATCCGAAGGCGTGGGTGGAACTTTTTTCTTTTTAACCATCCAAATTTCTTCGCGCTTCCAGATCTTGTCACCCGATTTTACGAGTGCATGGAGGATGGTTACCTCTCACAACACGGTTACATTAGGTTAATATGGGGGGATAGGGAAATAATAATCGATAGGGACTTCATCCATGAAGTCACCTTAATACCTAGACTACCTATTCATGACCAACCCCTCCAATTCGAGGACTACCTCCCTTTGATGGGTAATGATTGTTCGAGAGAGCCACTAAAAGGCATCCAGGCTAGAACACTTTTTGCTAATATCTTAACTGTGTTCCGTTGGGCACAAAAATTTTTTTTCGGTAGTTCCCACAACACGACATTTTTCACACCATCCCTTCATATAGTGCAGACTAGAAACCCTAGCTATGATATGCGTACTGTATTATTTAACTCAATTGGTGCGGGCAAGAGGGCTGTCAACTATCCATGCCCTATATTGGTGACACATCTGTATCACCATTTCCTCCCTGTGGAGGAGTTTGAATTTTATATGCATGGAAGGATCCCCATTAGACCTCTTCTTGATGGCATATCCACGTCCTATACACGCTTATATGATATATGGTCGCGCACCGAGCCGGCCGAGGACGTGCCCGCTAAGACACCCAGCTCCAGCTCAACCGCGAGCGATGAAGAGCTTACCCCCGCTGAGCAAGCGCGCTTGATGCGAAGAACAAATAGGGGGTAGAAAAATTGATAGGAATGGTGACCAACCTTGGTTAGCGAGTGACGAGTTTGGAGCAGGGCATGACAACCCTGCTGGCAAGAGAAGAACGTTCCCGATCACGTTCGAGGGGACGGCGAGGCTATGAGCAGTGAGGATACTTCTTTCAATAAGTTTGCGGGTGGGGGTGGATTGTAAATAGTTATCTTTGCATTGCATTTGCATATTTTAATTTTTTGTACATATTTGTTTTTTCTTTCTTTGCATATTTAATTCCGCATTGCATCTTTAAAAAAAATATAAAAACTAAAAGAATGAAAAAAAAATATAAAAAAAATAAAATCAATAAAAAATTGAAAATTTTTAAAAATATAAAAATTGAAAAATTCAATTTTGGCCCTATTTGACTTAAGTTAAACAAGACAATTAACTAGTTAGGAAAAACTAGATCCTATACTTAGTAAATTAAAACCTTAAATGTAGCCTTTCTTTACGTTTAACTATAAAAAATATATGTCATTGCAGTTTATTTAGAAATAGGTAAATTTTGATTTCAGTTCTAGGACTAAGTCAAAATAAGGGAAGAGTATTGAAATTTTTATTTGAAGTGTAAGTCTGAAAAATAAATTCTGAACCTTTAGTCTAAATCATGAAAATATATACCCTACTACATGCGCATACACGTACCTTGAAACTTAGGATAGTAGAGGATAACTTGAAATGTTCTTGTCTAAAATCCTTAGTATGAAGGAAAATAAAATAAAAGTATAAGTGGTGTGCTTTATCACCTAGTGCCTTAGACCAACTGGTTTGGGAGTCACTGCTAAGCCTTAGGTTTTACAAGATGGGGAATTACGCCTACATACGCGAGCACATTTTGTAATTGGTCGTTTAGTACCTCAATAAGTATTAACGATCGCATGAAGGATGTATGAGCAATTTCATCTAAAATTCACCAACTAAAAGTACTTTGGACGATGGACAAGAGTATGATAGCTTGAATTGAAATTCCAAGTGTAGGGATAAAAATTACACACACGTAGGGGTATATAATTGGGGTTTGGATGAGAGATAGGAACGAAAGATAAGCCTTATATCTTCAGTAAAGATGATAAAAATTCCTGAGTTGAGACTGCACTTTAGAAGGAAAATTCAAAAGATACTGAAACCTTAATAAATTCGCAAAACATATACGATCATAAGTTAAATGAAAAGTGAGTGTGAAAAATACGGGTTGATGATTTCTAAGTTGAAAATAATAGAATTTCTTGCTAGAATACTGAATTGAAGAATGAGAGTCAACAGGCCAAATTGATTGGATTTTGTGGATAGTATCCGCTGAAAACCCTCAGGAGACAACACTCCTCCTACAAGGGACACCTAGAGGTTTAACGACTTGTTGCACGAGCTCAGTGCAATCGCGTTCCCAGTGAAAGTGAGGTTAGGAATTTTTTCGAGAATAAAATTGGTTTTGCTCGAGACGAGCAAAATATAAGTTTGGTGGTATTTGTTCATATCAGAATTTTGCATTATTATATTGTCCATTCTTAATCACATTACACATAAATAGGTGCTTTTGATCCATGCCTGCTAAATAGTGGCAGGTTACAGGTTCTCAGATCGTTACAGTGAAATTCATGAAAAGTCGCTACAAATGTGAGATTACGACCAACAATAGATGAATCCGTATGATGCCGCCTACCAGTTTAAGGAACAAATGAAAAATATTAGACAGTTCAATGCACACAGTACAAGGGCAGCACAAGATTCATGACTTCAAAGCAAAGCTCGAGGCAAAAGTCCACATCATTCTGCACTGTTGGAAATCTGGAAGAAAATAGAAGAGATTCTGAGGAACCAAGTGAAGAAGACAGAAATTAAAAGCAACATGAAGCATGTTAGTGTATACGCCCTAGGGGCTATTATTGTATCATACTTGTATGTATATTACTTAATGGAAGCTTGGGATATTCACAGTTGTAAATACAGTCTTGCTAAAAATGGTAGTATGCTACTTGGTTTGTGTCTACTTTAATATATGCATATGTTTCATGTAACGTATCACTTATACATATTAGTAGAGCCCATAGGATCTTTGCTTGATTACCAGCATTGTGATGGCAGTCACACCAGTGGGGGCTGGGTAGTCTGTAAGCAACATCCTATACTTGTCCCTGGTCGTAGGATTATCGAGACAGGGCATCGATAATCCAGAGTAGACTAGTGTGTACGCTTCTCATCCCAGTTGGGGAGATGGTCTGTCCCACAGCCATCAGTACGTCGTACTGGAGATAGTATACAGGTACTCATTAGTTTACGGTTACACCAGACAGGACTCGCAGGGGAACTGATTGGTTGGTATTATACCCGTCGTCAGTTAACAGTTCCTAGATGACATGAGTACAGAATAGTCCGCAGACTTGACACTACTACTTCTCCTCGAATGTGTCCTACTGTTCTTAGATTGCTACCCTACCACGGCTCAAAGGAGTCGTGCAAACAGGTAGCAGTTGGGTGCAGTCCCGAGCACTTGGAGGCAGTGGCGGATAGAAAGGATTCTGTAGGGTTCCTAGGCACACCAAGGAGGTCTCACAAGGCATCAACCATGCCAATTTACAAAAATTACGGTGCCGAGAAACCCTAATACGGACCGTTGGCTAGAATTTTAGGCGACAAAACAAACTAGTTAACTACTTTAACTATGAGAACGGAAATACAACCTTTGTAGATCCGGTCCTCCACCTCCATAGCTCCGCAATGAAGTCTCCTCGCTGTCCAAATCGAAATCCGGGCTCTTGCGTCTGCTTCATCGGAGAAATAGGCGGGCAAGGTCGTCGGCTTCGTGCCGAAGATGATCTACGTCGAGGCATCACTAGATCAAGCTCCAACTTCACCAAGTCAAGAAACTTGTGAAGAAAACACACTCTACTACTTGGCAAGAGGTAGAGGATGAAGAAATAGGAAGTGGGTTCACTTTAGAATTGGATTTCTCACTCATTTTCATCAATCACCATTGATGGAATCTAGTTTCTCTTCTTGAAGAAGAAGAAGAAGAAGATGATAATGTTATGATAAGTTAATTAAAAAAGAAATGAAAAAGAATACTTATCATAATAATAACCATGGTCAAGTGTAGAGAATAAACTAGGGTTAGGTCAATGGTTAGGTTATGCATGAAACAAAAATGGTGGACTTTTTCAAACCTTCATGAAGCTTCAATGTAAAACAAAGCAAGCCACCATTTCTTTTCTTTTGCCAAAATGAAATAAATAAATAATTAAATGAGTAAGTAAATAAAATCATAACCCTAACCATTACATAACCATGGTTTAATCTTAACATACACTTAAACAATCATGTATCATCAAACATGATACAATCAAATGTACAAATGTATATCACATATACAATGTGCACAATCCAAGTGAGAAAATCCATTTAAAGTGAACCAATACTAGTTAATGCAAAGTAATATATCAAATATATAATTATACATTAAATCATTAAATCAACACTTGATTTAACGATCCGGTCATATCGCATATAACCGACTAGTATTCAATGTATCGGCTTATCGAATCAATCCTTGATTCGATAACTAGGTTATATCGCATATAACCATTCGATACATTCATCGCGAGAATGGAATACGGTATCACATACACGCATTATTCTCGGTCCCGCACATATCTCATATGCGCTCCTATTTCGTTTCGCTTGAGCCAGGAAACCTCTGTGTAGGACTCTAAAGACTCGTCAATACGCCGGCAGCAGATGATGATCATATCAAACACCCACAAGCCGCAAGCGGTCTGCTAAACGTAACGGCCACCCGGGTATTGAGCGATCAGAAGATCGACGAGCAAGCCCGCTCACACTCCAGTGAATCCAACCAGTAACACTACCATACAGTCCGGTCTCGTCGTCTGATATGTCGCATATCTTGCCTAGGGGTGGTAAACGTCAGACCCCAATAGCTCGATAAGTCGTATCGATATGAGGTCTATAACAATTCGAGAAACTACTGGTAACACTTACCAGTAAATCTCAGCAACCCTGGCCAGGGATTTCCTGTTATAGCCAATCGAACACAGCGCAACATCAACTCCCTATACCGGGAGAGACGAATCCCCTCCTATCGCTCATTGCCTCCATGTGATTCGGGACTGTACCCAAAAGCCACCGTTTTGCACGCCCTCTTGGACGTGGTAAGGTGGAAATCAAAGCACAGTGGGAACCACACGAGACTCTATGACGATCTCGGGTCAACAGACTACTCTGTACCAGTGTCACCAGAGAACTGCCATCTGACGTGAGGTATAATACCATCTGGGAGTTCTCGGCGAGTCCGTCCAGTGTACCCAGTCTTTACTGAGCACCCGTATATCATCTCCGATGTCAAACACCAATGGATATGGGATCATCCATCGCCCATCTGTATGGGTCGAGAAGGTAAACGCTAGTCTACTCAAGTATATCGATGCCCCGTCTCGATACACCCACGACTAGGGACCTTGAAGGATGTACTTATGGTCTACCATGTCCCCACTAGTATGATCCGCATCATATCCAGGTAGTCAAGTACACATCCTAAGGGCTTTACCAACATGTAACAGAGAGACAATCAGTGTACACGTTAAGGTATAGATCAACCAGATAGCATACTATCATGTCGAGCAAGAAAGTCCTACCTATATATGTCCCAGCATCCACTACAATATACATCCTATGTACAGTAATGGCCTCTAGGGCATACATATAACTAACAATCTACCACTTGCACTAGGGCCATCTGTAGCAGTGGTTGTAGTATCTCATACTCAACCATCCCATAAAAGTCTCTCTCTGGGAATAGGCCTTTGTGAGTGGATCCGCAGTGTTATCCTCTGAGTCTACTCTCCTAACCTCGATCACCTTGGAGATCTGCCATCTCCATGATCAGGTGATACTGCCTTAGAATATGTCTGGATCACTGATGGGACCGGCGTTCCTTGGCATAAGCCACAACTCCATTGTCTCACAATGGTAGGAACGTAGTTCATCTCATGAACTAAAATATACCCAAACATCCTCTTTGGTAGCATCTTTAGTAGCGATGTATCGTTCCTTTATCGTCTAGTATGTCACGGTATCTAGCTTGGAACTCTTCCAATATACCGTCCCTTTACTGAGGGTAAAGACAATGCCAGCGACTGACATTCAGTCGTCTTTATCACCCTGGAACCCTTCCAGTGATTCTCCCCAGGACCAATTGATACCATCTCACTACAGCTAGTGAGTATACTAACACCCAAATAACATCTATCTCATAGATGAAAGCTCAGGATGGAGGAGGTATCACTTTGATCCTATCTGGAGAATAATTGTGATAAGCGGAGATTGATCGAGCGTAGCATAGGAAACTGCTTCCCTATCAAGAGTATGCCATCCACGTACTCTACGAGGATCACCACCATACTCCCTACTACCTTTTTGTGTATACAAGGTTCGTCTACCATTTTGATGATGTCAAACTCTTTGACTAACACATCAAAACGGACGTTCCATCTCCGCGATGCCTGCTTTATCACATAAAACATCTTGCACACGTTTCCGCTGCTCCCGCTGTCTACGAAGCCCTCTGGCTGTGTACTTATAGACGCTCTCTTCCAAAACATCATTTTAGAAGAGCTGTCATGACACCCAACCACCAGATATCGTAGTCATGGTATATAACCATGGCAAGTAGGATCTGGATGGACTTAAGCATAGCTCCTTAGAAAAGGTGTCAACATAATCCATACCTGGTCAATGATTCAAACCTTTAACAAGTCTAGCTTTGAAAGTCTCAACTTTTCCATGTACACCAAGTAATCTTCTCAAGATATACTTGCTCCTGATGGGGATTTAACCCTTCAGATATACCAACTAAAGTCCATACTTTGTTGGTGTACATGGATTCCATCTCAGATCACTAAGCATCTAACCATTCTTACAGAGTCTTACTCCTGATGGCCAGCTCGAAGCTAGTTGGGTCATCATCTCATGATGCATTCCTCGCTCCCACTGTCATAGAGAAACAGAAGTATCTCTCAGGTGGGTGAGGAACCCTACTAGATCGGCGGAGAGGCTGAGGTTCGTCGGAATCTACTGAATCCTTTGGTTGTACCAAATCATCTGCTGTAGTTTGCATAGCTGGAACCTTTCCAGTTCTACATTACAGACCTTGCCTCGAGCTTGTCCGGATTTTGCTTTTTGACATAGGCCGGACAACCCCAAATCTTAACTAGCTTAAGACATGGGCTCTTCCCATACCATATCTCATATGGAGTGGTAGGCAACTGATTTGATTTGAACCCTATTCAATAGGTATGCATCTTCTCAAGTGCATAATTCCCAAAAGGAAATAGGTTACTCAGTAGTACTCATCATAGAGCACACCTTATCATATAGGGTGTGATTGCTCCGCCCCGATATACCAACGTGCTTTGGTGTATACGGAGGAGTAATGCTGAGAGAGAATCTCATTCTCCTTTAGAATAGTCCAGGATTTCCGTGCTCAAGTATTCTCCTCCTCGATCACATCAAAGGACATAATACTTACCCGTATTTTGGTTCTCTACTTCTCGCTTATATTCTGTGAATATCTCAAAAGGTTCGGACTCATGTTTCAACAGGAACATATGACTGAATCTTGAGAGATTATCAGAGAATATAATGAAGTATAAAGAATCAGTCCTGGCATGTGTAGACAGGGGACCTACATACATCAACATGTATCATCCCAAGAGTTCACTAACTCTTTCTCTGTTTCCTTAAACAGAGCAATGGTCATCTTATCTTTGTGACATGAATGGCAAGTTTTCACAAGATGTAAATTCAAACTGATTTAAATATGCATCTAAATGTAACTTTTAGCTAGTCGGGTCACATTGATCTGACCTAGTCTACAATGCCTCAAGAAGGATTCGTTCAGATCTGAACTCTTCCTCTTGTGTGTGTTCTGTATACTAAGAACTGTGGTTTGATTTAGAACATCAATGCTTTTAGATAACGTGCCTGAACCGATCAACTTTTGATATAGGAAATGTTCAAAACATTATCCAACAATACAAAATTTTATCATTTCTTTACTAATAAAGAGACTGATATGATTTTGTATATCTGGTTCGGTATCTAATAACATTCATTCAGAATCAATGTATTGGTAATACAGGGTGACAGTGACCGACAGACTTGGCTGCAACTCTTGCCCCGTTTTCTGCCTCATGAAACTTATCACCCGTTCTCAGTTCTCTACCTATCTGTAGCCCTATGTAACAGATTACATATCTGGGATCCTGGTCCGGTATCATATACCCAGGACGTAGAGGATATTGAGAAACAGTTCTGTGTAACGAACACACCCGAAGATGATGCATCATATGCACTTTCTTCGTTTGGGCGGCACGGGAAATCTGGTATTCCCCAATTTCCTGCTCTGTCTTATAACAATTATAAGTTGGAGCGGGACCAACGTTCCCCAGCTCAGTATAACAAGCGGGTTCGGTCAATAATCCGTATTATTATCTTGATTAAGGCGTGAAATGGTCGCTACCAGGAGAGAGAGAGAAGAAAACACTCAGCGTGCGCTATTGCAAGAATAGATTGGTTATTATTTTATCTAATCAAGATGGCTCCCACTGCTTTTTATCAAATCTTCCTTCAAACCCTAAAAGGAAAGACTAGCCGGGATTAATTACACACTACAAGTTCGCCAATCTTTCAGCTAGGCCAGTGTCGGTACTTTGAAGGAGGTCCCCCGTGCTTTCGCACGAACCTAATTAATGTAAACCTCGTTTTCCCAGAGGCGTAACCTCGTTAACACCTTTCTAGACACCTACTTGATCGGCTAATTGTAATGTATAAAACTCTCCCAGGAGTAACAATTACTCGCAGCGGGTATCGGGATCCAACTATCTCATAGAAGGTATGCAATCTCATTGCAAATTTCAACACTTGAAATTCCCGATAATTTTGCCCCCAGCGTCCTATGACCTTGACGCAGGCCAACAAACCATAGTCCGCTAGTCAAGTTCAACCCGTCATTTCCTGATTGAATTAAACCCACCCGCACGACCCTTGACGCAGGCCAACAAAGTCGCACGACTACCCTAATCCAATCTGCATCATATGCAAAAGCAGATAAATACTAGTTAGCTACCGCACACTGTTAGTGTTTATGCCCTAGAAGGCCATTACTGTATCATACTAGCTTGTATATTACTTAATGGAAGCTTGGGATATTCACATGTATATAACAGTCTTGCTAAACATGGTAGTATGCTACTTGGTTTTTCTATCTTAATATGTGAGTGTACGTATTGATAGAGCTCTTAGGATCTTGCTTGTCTACCAGCGTTGTGATGGCAGTCACACTAGTGGGGGCTGGGTAGTGTACAAGCACATCCTTATTCAGGTCCCTGGTCGTTGGATTATCGAGACAGAGCATCGATACTCCGGAGTAGACTGGTGTGTACGCTTCTCATCCCAGTTGGGGAGATGGTCTGTCCCACAGCCGTCAGTACGTCGTACTGGAGATAGTATACAGGTGCTCGTTAGGTTACGGGTACACCGGACAGGACTCACAGGGAACTGTTGGTTGGTTTGATACCAGTCGTCAGTGAACAGTTCCAAGGTGACATGAGTACAGCGTAGTCCGCAGACTTGACACTGCTACTTCGACTCGAGTGTGTCCCACTGTTCTTAGATTGCTACCCTACCACGGCTCAAAGGAGTCGTGCAAACAGGTAGCAGTTGGGTGCAGTCCCGAGCACTTGGAGGCAGTGGCGGTTAGACAGGATTCGTCCCTCCCGGTATTGGGAGTAGATATCGTGCTGTGTCAGAGAGCCATTACGCAAAGTCCCTGGCCAGGGCAAGCGAGATTTGCTGGTAGGTTCCAGTAGTTTCTCAGGGTGTAATGGGCTACCCTCCGACACGACTTATACCGCTATTAGGGGACTGACGCTTGCCGCCCCCTAGGCCCGATATGCGATAGTCTTGGACGAACGGACCGGACTGTATGGAGATTGTCACATCAGACTCAGTAGGAGTTCGGATGGGTTTTCTCATCGGCCTTCTTATCGACAACTACCTGAGGACCGTTACGTACAGCTAGTGCCGCTTGCGGTCTGTGGTTAAACCCACTGCCAGCGTAGTAGTCGAGTCTCTAGTCCCACACAGAGAGTTTCCTACTCCAGGCGAAACGATATAGAGGTTGCATGGTTTTGCGACAAAGGGTTCGGACGCATACGTGCGTTTACGCACGTACGACTTTCGGACAGTTTTTACCAGTCGGCTTTGGTTTAAGCCAGTTACTGGTATCCGGTTATTGGATTTTTACAGTCTAAAGTTTTTCCGTATTTTTGCGGATTGGAGGGGCGTTCTCGTAATTGTACGAGAAGCTTCTAGAAGATGTGACTAAGGAGGTTACTTTGGATGAGATTGTGTGTCATGAGGTGATTCATCATTATCATTAATTGCACCATAAATGATAATGACACATGCTTAATGAATCACCATTAGATATTTGTGAAGCATGCTTATTCATCACTCATTTTCTTTTGTTGATAAATGAGAATGCTTCATAATATATTATGATACACTCTCTCTCTTCTCATTATCTTATCTCACATTCTCTCTCCTCAAGCTCTCATCTTCAAACCCTAATCCTTACACCTCATGAGTTGAGATCAAAGGATTAGTTAGACTAAACAATCCATAACCATCACTCTATCTCATCCTAACTTCTTTGATTAGCAATCCAAGAAGGTTAGTTGCCTCAAGTTTAGAGGTTTAGCTTGGAGTTTCGCTCTCGGGTGGATCGTCTACTACCTAGAGAAGGCCGAGGAGAACAAGGAGATCGTAAAGACGAAGGACCGGTTTCATTAGGTATAATCCCTTAACACTATAGTTTAGTATAGCTATGTGTTAGGTTATTATTTGTTTAGCTTCGATTCAAGCGGTTAGTCGATGTTTGTTCTTTAAACTTGATCGTTTTTGAAAATTCCGCCTCCCCATAAGTACTGGGGTGTACTACATCGACTTACAGTGGTATCAGAGCCTCGCTAAACACTAAATAACTTAATTGCAAATTTGTACGAATTTCGAACGGAAAAACGAAGCCGGAAAACCCTAAAAAATGCAAGTTTCTGTCGAATTTAAAACGATGTCAGAAAATTTTTCAGGTGAGCTCAGAGTGCTTGACATGACACCAGTAGAACACCCAAGAAAAACAGTCGACTGAATCGACCAACTCGCCGCGGAACCGCGGCCTCAGCCTACTGAGTCGCCGCGCTTCCGCCGCCGAGTTGGCGAGTCAGCGGCCGATTTTTCTTCTGTTGCTTCTCTGTGATATTTGGGGTTTTCTGGAATATTTAATATTTACTCAGGTTACTGTTTAACAGAGCAGATTTTGGAGCAATATTGATGTTGTTTAGTCGATCGAAATTGTACAGTATTTGCATATTGGATTATATCTGTGATTGTTTAATGTGTTCGTAAACCTCCCCCAACTGCTAGTATGTCGGTTGGCAGGGGGTTGCACATTTCTGAAATGGTTATATCTGTTTGTGCATATAAACTGTATTGGACTGTTGTGATGTATAGCCGGGGTTAGCAATGGGTTTTTGTTTAATTCATTTGTTGTAAATGTAATTTGTTGTAATATTATTTTTGCGGGGCACTTCCAGGTTGCGGTCGTAGCCACCGTTGTATTATTTCATTTTACTGTTTTTGCTCCTAGGACTGACCCAAGGTGGGGTACACAGACTGCCGGGTGGGTAGTTTGCCGTACCCGTAGGGGTCGAGGGTGGGGTAACGGCTATTCATCACAACTCTGTAATCTGTCTTTTCTTGCAGGCTCAAAAGAAATACAGATTGCTTGCAAATCCAATATTGTTTATCTGTGTTCTGGAATGAATATCATTGCGTCAGACGAATGTAAAATATCTATATTTATGATAGCTATTTAGACGCCACTTATGTTTTACACCCGCGCTAGCCCAGCCCCCGCTCTGTCGTTAGTTAAGTAACCTAACGGGTGATGACGGGACCCCGTGGCGAATGCGGATGGCATAAGAGGACGTTGTATTTTCGTTGTTTTCTGCAATGATAGGTTAATGATGGGACGCATTATCTATAATGCAAATTAAATAAACCAAAGTTTTAAATCGTTGGAACAATTTAAAAGAAACCACTCGGTTAATTTTAAAAAACAGATATTTTTTAAATGCAGAGATTTAACCACTCCTTTTAAAAGCTATCAGGTTCCTTCGGTTATATCAAGTTCACTATGTTCACGGTTTCGCCAAAACCAGTCGTAGCCCTCCGTCATTTCTTATGGATGGTCAGTAGTATTCAAGCTATGCTTGTTGGCATACGTCAAGGCATAGTGTTTGGTAGCTGCTGGGGTATTCATTTGTTGCATAGATAGATGTGTTGGTTTGGGACAGTCGCATTACCTTGTTGGCATACGTCAAGGGTATATACGGGTGGGTTCAAATTAACAAGATAATGATGGGCAGAACTTGACATGTGACTTATGATTTGTTGGCATACGTCAAGGTCATAAGAGCATGGGGCAAAAACTTATATCGGGAATTTCTAAAGAAACTGAAATTTGCAAAGAGATGCATACCATTTGGAGTTTGATGAATGTTGGTAGGATTCCTTCAACATTATCATACGATGATATTTGGATCCCGATCCTACTGTGAGTATATGATACTTATCAGGATATTCGTCACTTAACGATCAATGCTATAAACCTAGTAGGTGTCCAGAAAAGTGTCAGCGGGGTTACGCCCCCAGAGAAAAGAGGTTATTTAATTAAGGAACTTCGCGAAAGCGTTGGAAAACCTCCCTCGAAGTATCGACACCGGTCTGGCTGAACGGTTAAGCAAGTATTGTACGGTGAGAATAGTCTTGGCTAATTCTTCTTTTATGGTTTGAGGAAGGATTCGAGAAACAGTGGGAGCCATCCAGTTTAGATAAACTAAAAACCACTCTAAACTTGCAAGAGCATCATGCTAAAGAGTTTTCTTCTCTCTCTCCTAATTGCAGCGACCCTGAAAATGACTGGACTTAAGTTACTTTTAGAGAAAAATATACTGACGGGGCCAAACTATAAAGATTGGCTGCGGAATGTCAAAATGGCTTTGACCTATGACAAACTGGGGTACGTCCTCACCGCTACGGCACCTGCTGTCCCTGGTCCCAAATCCAGCAATGCGGATAAGGAAATCCGCAAAACCTGGGATTTAGATTGCGCGAGAGCCAAGTGCATCGTGCTTGCCTCGATGAACAATGAACATCAGAGGAGGCACGAGGATATGGACCTTGATGGCATATTTCTCCATACAAAGGAACTTTATGGAGAGCAATCTCGTATAGCAAGATACGAGACATCAAAGAACTTGTTTCGAGCGAGGTTGGCTGCCGGGTCATCGGTAGGTGAACATGTCCTACAGATGATCAGCTATATTGAAGAACTCGCAGACCTTGGGACGACTTTGGATAATGAGCTCTATACAGACCTTATTCTCCAGTCCCTTCCTCACACCTACGCCCAGTTTATCCTGAACTTCAACCTTCAAAGAAAAGAAGTTGAACTTCCGGAACTCCTGAACATGTTAAGGAGTGCAGAGGGCACCTTGAAGACATCAAGGGAAATACCCGCTATGTTTGTTGGCGGTGCATCTTCTTCCGGGTCCAAGGCTAGGGCCAAAGGAAGGAAGAAGAAGGCCGCACCCAGACCTAGAGGAGGTGTTAGTAAGGTGGGAGGGAAGGGAAAGAAAAAGAAAGCAGTACCGATAGTTGGTCAGGATGAGTGCTTCCATTGTCACAGGAAAGGGCACTGGAAGAAGGATTGCAAGGCGTGGAACGCCAAGAACCAGGAACCGAAGCAAGCTGTGGCTTCGACTTCAGGTGTGTTTGTAATTAAGAATTGTCTGTCGATCAACTCTACTTCCTGGGTATTAGATACCGGATCAGGATCTCATATTTGCAATTCATTGCAGGCACTGAGAAACCGTAGAGTGCTGAAGGAAGGTGATATGATCCTCAGGGTTGCTAACGGAGCTAGCGTGGGAGCTGCGTCCGTCGGGGATTATCACCTAGGATTGACGAGTGGACACATTTTGGTTTTACATAACTGTTATTTTGTACCCAGCTTAACGTGTAATATCATATCAGTTTCCTTGTTATCAAATAAAGGTTATGATTTCACGTTTGTAAGAGATGTTGTCAACATCCACCTTAATCATGGTTTGATTGGGTCCGGTACTCTAAATAACGGCATATATGTTTTAAACCAACTCCAAATTTTCAATATCCAGAACACACTAAAAAGAAAGTCTCCAGATTTGAATAAAGCTTTCTTATGGCATTGTAGACTGGGTCACATCAATGAGAGAAGGTTGACTAAGTTGCATAGAGAAGAATATTTGGACTCGTTCGAATATCAATCTTATGACACTTGTCAATCCTGTCTCAAAGGAAAGATGACAAAGACTCCATTTACTGGACAAGGAGTAAGAGCGAGCGAGCTCTTAGGACTCATACACAGCGATGTATGCGGTCCAATGTCTACACATGCGAGAGGTGGTTATTCCTACTTCATTACTTTTACAGATGATTTCTCTAGGTTTGGACATGTCTTCTTGATGAAGCATAAATCCGAAGCCTTTGAGAAATTCCTGGAATACAAGAGTGAAGCGGAAAACCAAACAGGCAAAAGTATTAAGACACTGAGATCTGATCGAGGTGGAGAATACTTAAGTGCCGAGTTCCTAGGTTACCTAAAAGAGAAAGGAATTCTCTCTCAGCTTACTCCTCCATACACTCCACAGCACAACGGTGTATCGGAGAGACGGAATCGAACCCTATTGGATATGGTACGATCCATGATGAGTAATGCTGAGTTACCGCGATCTTTCTGGGGGTATGCGCTAGAATCAGCGATACATCTTTTGAACAGAGTTCCAACCAAAACTGTGCCTACCACACCATATCAGATGTAGAGTGGGAAGAAACCCTATCTTCAGTACCTGAAGACGTGGGGATGTCCAGCTTTTGTAAAAAAGCAGCGTCCGGACAAGCTCGAGGCACGCTCAGTAGAGTGTAAGTTTGTGGGATATCCAAAGAACTCTACAGGATATTGCTTCTATTACGCAGAGGAACAAAAGGTTTTTGTTTCTCGTCATGCCCGCTTCTTAGAAACTGAATTTTTGGAAAATCAGAAGAGTGGGAGCGAAATAGAACTGGAAGAAATTCCAGAACCACAAACTGCTACTGAAAGTTTGGTAGAACCAGAGGTTCAAGAAGAACAGAACATTCCCGCACCCCTCCGCAGGAGTAGTAGGCCGTCTCATCCGCCTGAGAGATACTACGGTTTTCTCATAGACGGGGATAGAGAGGATTGCATCATAGATGATGATGAACCTACTGACTTCCAGCAGGCCATCCAGAGCGGCGACTCGGTACGATGGCTAGATGCAATGCGGACCGAGATGGAGTCCATGTACACCAACAAAGTATGGACTTTGGACTTTGCTCCAGATGGGGTAAAACCCATAGGATGCAAATGGATCTTCAAGAAAAAGATTGGTGTAGATGGACAGGTGGAAACCTATAAGGCTAGACTTGTTGCAAAGGGTTTTCGTCAAAGACCTGGTTTGGACTATGACGAAACTTTTTCTCCAGTGGCTATGCTCAAATCCATTCGGGTCCTTCTTGCTATTGCTGCCTTCCATGATTATGAAATCTGGCAGATGGACGTAAAGACGGCTTTTCTGAATGGAAATTTAGAAGAGAGCGTCTATATGGATCAGCCAGAGGGTTTCAATCAGAGTGGGAGCAGCGGGAAAGTATGCAAGCTGCTTAAGTCCATTTACGGACTAAAGCAGGCATCGCGGAGTTAGAACATCTGTTTTGATGAGACAGTCAAAGAATATGACTTTATCAAAAATCCAGATGAACCGTGCATATATAGTAAAGTTGTGGCCAGAAGTGTCGTATTCCTCGTCTTGTACGTGGATGACATTCTATTGATAGGAAATGACATTCCTATGCTACAATCTGTCAAAGGATTCTTGTCACACAGGTTCTCCATGAAAGACCTGGGTGATGCCTCGTACATTCTGGGGATCCGGATCTATCGTGATAGATCCAAGAGGATGTTGGGACTTTCGCAGTCCAGGTATATCGACACTGTACTGAAAAGATTCAGTATGGAAGATTCTAAGCGCGGTAATCTACCGGCTTGTCACGGAATCACCCTCTCCAAAGAGATGTCTCCCAAGACTGATTTGGAAAGGGAACGCATGTCTATTATACCCTACGCTTCTGCGGTAGGCTCTATAATGTATGCAATATTGTGTACCAGACCAGATGTAGCTTACGCACTGAGCGTGGTAAGCCGGTATCAGTTAGACCCAGGGGAGAACCACTGGAGAGCAGTAAAGAACATTCTCAAGTACCTGAGGAGGACTAAGGAGATGTTCTTGGTTTACGGCGGAAAAGACCTCAGGTTGGAGGCCTTTGCTGATTCCGGCTTCCAGAGTGATAAGGACGATTCCAAGTCCATGTCGGGTTATGTCTTTACCCTCAATGGAGGGGCGGTGTGCTGGAAGAGCTCCAAGCAGGACACAGTTGCTGACTCGACGATGGAAGCGGAGTATATAGCTGCTTGCGATGCCGCAAAAGAAGCAGTCTGGATGAAGAAGTTCCTAACAGAACTTCAGGTGGTTCCTACCATAGTTGATCCAATACCTCTGTATTGCGACAACAACGGAGCTATAGCTTTAGCGAAGGAACCAAGGTCCCATCAGAAGTCCAGACACATCTTGAGGCGGTATCACCTGATCAGGGAGATCATTGATCGTCAGGAGATCGAGGTTCGGAGAGTTGCTTCAGAAGAGAACATTGCTGATCCATTCACAAAGGCCCTTCCTCAGATTCAGTTCGAGCGGCTACTCGAGATCATCGGTCTTCGATACGCCAGTACATGGCCCTAGTGCAAGTGAGAGATTGTTAGTGTTTATGCCCTAGAAGGCCATTACTGTATCATACTAGCTTGTATATTACTTAATGGAAGCTTGGGATATTCACATGTATATAACAGTCTTGCTAAACATGGTAGTATGCTACTTGGTTTTTCTATCTTAATATGTGAGTGTACGTATTGATAGAGCTCTTAGGATCTTGCTTGTCTACCAGCGTTGTGATGGCAGTCACACTAGTGGGGGCTGGGTAGTCTACAAGCACATCCTTATTCAGGTCCCTGGTCGTTGGATTATCGAGACAGAGCATCGATACTCCGGAGTAGACTGGTGTGTACGCTTCTCATCCCAGTTGGGGAGATGGTCTGTCCCACAGCCGTCAGTACGTCGTACTGGAGATAGTATACAGGTGCTCGTTAGGTTACGGGTACACCGGACAGGACTTACAGGGAACTGTTGGTTGGTTTGATACCAGTCGTCAGTGAACAGTTCGCAGGTGACATGAGTACAGCGTAGTCCGCAGACTTGACACTGCTACTTCGTCTCGAGTGTGTCCCACTGTTCTTAGATTGCTACCCTACCACGGCTCAAAGGAGTCGTGCAAACAGGTAGCAGTTGGGTGCAGTCCCGAGCACTTGGAGGCAGTGGCGGTTAGACAGGATTCGTCCCTCCCGGTATTGGGAGTAGATATCGTGCTGTGTCAGAGAGCCATTACGCAAAGTCCCTGGCCAGGGCAAGCGAGATTTGCTGGTAGGTTCCAGTAGTTTCTCAGGGTGTAATGGGCTACCCTCCGACACGACTTATACCGCTATTAGGGGACTGACGCTTGCCGCCCCCTAGGCCCGATATGCGATAGTCTTGGACGAACGGACCGGACTGTATGGAGATTGTCACATCAGACTCAGTAGGAGTTCGGATGGGTTTTCTCATCGGCCTTCTTATCGACAACTACCTGGGGACCGTTACGTACAGCTAGTGCCGCTTGCGGTCTGTGGTTAAACCCACTGCCAGCGTAGTAGTCGAGTCTCTAGAGTCCCACACAGAGAGTTTCCTACTCCAGGCGAAACGATATAGAGGTTGCATGGTTTTGCGACAAAGGGTTCGGACGCATACGTGCGTTTACGCACGTACGACTTTCGGACAGTTTTTACCAGTCGGCTTTGGTTTAAGCCAGTTACTGGTATCCGGTTATTGGATTTTTACAGTCTAAAGTTTTTCCGTATTTTTGCGGATTGGAGGGGCGTTCTCGTAATTGTACGAGAAGCTTCTAGAAGATGTGACTAAGGAGGTTACTTTGGATGAGATTGTGTGTCATGAGGTGATTCATCATTATCATTAATTGCACCATAAATGATAATGACACATGCTTAATGAATCACCATTAGATATTTGTGAAGCATGCTTATTCATCACTCATTTTCTTTTGTTGATAAATGAGAATGCTTCATAATATATTATGATACACTCTCTCTCTTCTCATTATCTTATCTCACATTCTCTCTCCTCAAGCTCTCATCTTCAAACCCTAATCCTTACACCTCATGAGTTGAGATCAAAGGATTAGTTAGACTAAACAATCCATAACCATCACTCTATCTCATCCTAACTTCTTTGATTAGCAATCCAAGAAGGTTAGTTGCCTCAAGTTTAGAGGTTTAGCTTGGAGTTTCGCTCTCGGGTGGATCGTCTACTACCTAGAGAAGGCTGAGGAGAACAAGGAGATCGTAAAGACGAAGGACCGGTTTCATTAGGTATAATCCCTTAACACTATAGTTTAGTATAGCTATGTGTTAGGTTATTATTTGTTTAGCTTCGATTCAAGCGGTTAGTCGATGTTTGTTCTTTAAACTTGATCGTTTTTGAAAATTCCGCCTCCCCATAAGTACTGGGGTGTACTACACCGACTTACACACACTACGCCTTGACGCAGGCCAACAAACGCAGCACGAATACTAACTACCACTTATCTGAAATGACGGAGGGCTACGACAGGTTTTTCTGAAAACCTATTGCGTAATGAACTTGAAATCGTTGTAGGATCGAATGAATTTTGAAATGGAGTGTTTTTGAGGCTTTTCCAGTTTTGCTAAAGGAGTCACTCCCGGTGAAGGGATCGTCGGTCCTTTCCTCGTCGAATGAGGTGCGGGATATATCATATATATCACTGTGCAAAGCAGAACTTCTTAAAAGCAATCAAAAGACAAACCGAGTGTGTAGAATTTGCCAGTTATTGCTAAAGGAGTCACTCCCGGTGAAGGGATCTCGGTCCTTTCCTTATCGAATAAGGTGCAGGATATATCATATATACCGCAGTGCAAAGCAAGAACTGTAGCTACCTGTTTTCTTTTGAAATTCGATTCTACAACATCTTAGGTTTCTTTTTATTTCATTAATCATATTAATGAAGTCCCATCATTTAAGTACCTAAACATCACAGATAAATACGACGTACACTTATGCCATCCGCATTCGCCTCGATGTCCCCTCGTGCACCGTTAGGTTAGGTAACTAACGGCAGAGCGGGGCAGGGCTAGCGCGGGTGTAAAACATAAGTAACGTCTATATAATATATCATAGATACTATATACTGTATCTATCACAGAACATCACATGATCACATCACAGATATCGCAGCAGAAGAATCATATGAAATATTGGATATACTAGGACGTCCGTGTTTTCAATACGAGCCGGTATAAAACATGGATTCCACGGTCGTAATGAATAGCCAATTCCACACCCCTAGACCCCTACGAGAGCGGCAAGCAACCCTACCAATTCTAGAGTTAGGAGACCCGGCCTCGACTCCTCGATTTGGTCTCCCTCTGGACTCCAGAACCCGGTTACTTGTGCTCCCCTCCTTGGGTCTATCCTAGTGCGGAAAAGTAAATAATATACAAAGGGTGACAACTTTCGCAACCTGGAAGTGCCCCAATAAAAGAATATTACATACAAGTTTTTACATGAATGAAAAAGAAAAACACTCATCTCACATAAAAACCCCCGGCTATTCAACACGACGATCCAATATAACATATCCAGCAACACATAACATCACATGTCATCAACGTAAGTAAACATGCGTTTTCCAATTGTCGTTGACATATAGCAACGAAACCGGTGATACCACATATTACACTTACGGTCACAGAAACGAAAGTGTAAAACTACAACAGTTGGAATCCGCAACCTCCTCAGACATCGCATGCCTGACCAAATGAATTCCTTAGACATCGCATGCCTAACAATTATAAACCCCGCATTTTAGTCTCATTATCGAAAACACTTTTCAATATCAAGTCGGGCAATTCAACAAGATTCCTGACACCCTGATCGAATGCTCGTCGCAAACTTTAGTAGGCGGCCGCACCCCCTATACCGTCGACGAAGTGCACCAAGGCGGAACACCGCTGCCGTGAGCACCCGAACGGATGCTTTCGGCGACGGGGTTTTCCTACAGTCACTTGGTCGGGGCTATGGAGTGAGGCTGTCTATTAAGTTTACCCGGCGAGTATCCGCGTACACTACGTGATTGCGACGGACTTTTGATCACATCAAAATTCCGTGGCAACCGATCAAGTGAGACTAAACTGCTATGTTTATAACATTCATTCAGTTATCTCATAACTTATTGTGAATTCCAATTATTGTATCACATTCCGGATAAATAGAAAATGTTAAACTTTCCGATCGAACAATCGAACACCCAAGTTTTCCCGAAACAGCTCAACACATGAAATAAGTCTAACAACATTCAGTTCGTGCCTCAGTACCAACGGTCCAGCTGTAGAAGGGTCAAGCCAACGCCTCACATGTGGCATGCCGTACTGCCCCAAACCCGAAGGTTCAAAGGGCAGTTCAAGACGGTCACATAATCGAGTTAAGGTTTGTTGTCTTCTAGAGGGACCATTGCGTTACTTGCACTACTTAGAACGTCGTTAAACTACGGAAAGATCCAACACTTGGAAATTTCCCGACAGGGGAAAAATTGGGTATTTATATCCGGTCGAACTTTTTAACATATTCTAAAATTTATCCGGAAAAACAAATAGACAAAGTTAAATAATCCGATCGATTCATCGAGTCCCCAATACAACCCCAGAACACTCAATTCTATAATCAGTATTAAAAATGCCCAGAAAATATAAACAACAGAGATATGAATTACTATGCAAAGAACCGACACTAATGCCATAAATGTGCCGCGGAACCGCCGCTAAAGGGGGGTCAACGCCGCGGTTCCGTGGTCAAGTAGAGGAATTAGAGGCTCGTTTTTCATGGTAATTCATATAATACCCTGCTGAATTTTTTAAGCATTTTTAATTTGGAAAAATCCCAGATTTTGGAAAAAGTCCAGAGAGCATTGTCGGGTTAGGGTTTCGGGTCAATCGGGTTTCAAACTTCGTCTACGCATCGCCTAAGGCTCTAGCTAGGCTCTGATACCACTGTAGGGTTCCTAGGCACACCAAGGAGGTCTCACAAGGCATCAACCATGCCAATTTACAAAAATTACGGTGCCGAGAAACCCTAATACGGACCGTTGGCTAGAATTTTAGGCGACAAAACAAACTAGTTAACTACTTTAACTATGAGAACGGAAATACAACCTTTGTAGATCCGGTCCTCCACCTCCATAGCTCCGCAATGAAGTCTCCTCGCTATCCAAATCGAAATCCGGGCTCTTGCGTCGGCTTCATCGGAGAAATAGACGGGCAAGGTCGTCGGCTTCGTGCCGAAGATGATCTACGTCGAGGCATCACTAGATCAAGCTCCAACTTCACCAAGTCAAGAAACTTGTGAAGAAAACACACTCTACTACTTGGCAAGAGGTAGAGGATGAAGAAATAGGAAGTGGGTTCACTTTAGAATTGGATTTCTCACTCATTTTCATCAATCACCATTGATGGAATCTAGTTTCTCTTCTTGAAGAAGAAGAAGATGATAATGTTATGATGAGTTAATTAAAAAGGAAATGAAAAAGAATACTTATCATAATAATAACTGTGGTCAAGTGTAGAGAATAAACTAGGGTTAGGTCAATGGTTAGGTTAGGCATGAAACAAAAATGGTGGACTTTTTCAAACCTTCATGAAGCTTCAATGTAAAACAAAGCAAGCCACCATTTCTTTTCTTTTGCCAAAATGAAATAAATAAATAATTAAATGAGTAAGTAAATAAAATCATAACCCTAACCATTACATAACCATGGTTTAATCTTAACATACACTTAAACAATCATGTATCATCAAACATGATACAATCAAATGTACAAATGTATATCACATATACAATGTGCACAATCCAAGTGAGAAAATCCATTTAAAGTGAACCAATACTAGTTAATGCAAAGTAATATATCAAATATATAATTATACATTAAATCATTAAATCAACACTTGATTTAACGATCCGGTCATATCGCATATAACCGACTAGTATCCAATGTATCGGCTTATCGAATCAATCCTTGATTCGATAACTAGGTTATATCGCATATAACCATTCGATACATTCATCGCGAGAATGGAATACAGTATCACATACACGCATTATTCTCGGTCCTGCACATATCTCATATGCGCTCCTATTTCGTTTCGCTTGAGCCAGGAAACCTCTGTGTAGGACTCTAAAGACTCGTCAATATGCCGGCAGCAGATGATGATCATATCAAACACCCACAAGCCGCAAGCGGTCTGCTAAACGTAACGGCCACCCGGGTATTGAGCGATCAGAAGATCGACGAGCAAGCCCGCTCACACTCCAGTGAATCCAACCAGTAACACTACCGTACAATCCGGTCTCGTCGTCTGATATGTCGCATATCTTGCCTAGGGGTGGTAAACGTCAGACCCCAATAGCTCGATAAGTCGTGTCGATATGAGGTCTATAACAATTCGAGAAACTACTGGTAACACTTACCAGTAAATCTCAGCAACCCTGGCCAGGGATTTCCTGTTATAGCCAATCGAACACAGCGTAACATCAACTCCCTATACCGGGAGAGACGAATCCCCTCCTATCGCTCATTGCCTCCATGTGATTCGGGACTGTACCCAAAAGCCACCATTTTGCACGCCCTCTTGGACGTGGTAAGGTGGAAATCAAAGCACAGTGGGAACCACACGAGACTCTATGACGATCTCGGGTCAACAGACTACTCTGTACCAGTGTCACCAGAGAACTGCCATCTGACGTGAGGTATAATACCATCTGGGAGTTCTCGGCGAGTCCGTCCAGTGTACCCAGTCTTTACTGAGCACCCGTATATCATCTCCGATGTCAAACACCAATGGATATGGGATCATCCATCGCCCATCTGTATGGGTCGAGAAGGTATACGCTAGTCTACTCTGGTATATCGATGCCCCGTCTCGATACACCCACGACTAGGGACCTTGAAGGATGTACTTATGGACTACCATGTCCCCACTAGTATGATCCGCATCATAGTCCAGGTAGTCAAGTACACATCCTAAGGTCTTTACCAACATGTAACAGAGAGACAATCAGTGTACACGTTAAGGTAAAGATCAACCAGATAGCATACTATCATGTCGAGCAAGAAAGTCCTCCCTATATATGTCCCAGCATCCACTACAATATACATCCTATGTACAGTAATGGCCTCTAGGGCATACATATAACTAACAGATTCGTCTCTCCCGGTATTGGGAGTTGATATCGCGCTGTGTCAGAGAGCCATTATGCAAAGTCCCTGGCCAGGGCCAGCGAGATTTACTGGTAGGTTCCAGTAATTTCTCAGGGTGTAATGGGCTACGCTCCGACACGACTTATACCGCTATTAGGGGACTGACGCTTGCCGCCCCCTAGGCTCGATATGCGATAGTCTCAGACGAACAGACTGGACTATACGGAGATTGTCACATCAGGCTCAGTAGGATTTCGGATGGGTTTCCTCATCGGCCTTCTTATCGACATCTACCTGGGGACCGTTACGTACGGCTAGTGCTGCTTGCGGTCTATGGTTAAACCCACCGCCAGCGTAGTGTCGAGTCTTTAGAGTCCCACACAGAGGGTTTCCCTGCTCCAGGCGAAACGATATAGAGGTCGTATGGTTTTACGACAAGGGTTCGGACGCATACGTGTTTAAACGCACGTACGGCGTTCGGACAGTTTTTACTAGCCGGCGTTGGTTTAAGCCAGATTCTAGTATCAGGTTATTGGATTTATACAGTCTAAAGTTTTTCTGTGTTTTCACGGATTGGAGAGGCGTTCTAGTAATTTTCCGGGAAGCTTCTAGAAGCATGGTGACTTTGGGGTTAAGGTGGCATAAGCATTTATTGCTTAATGACTCATTTGTGTGATTCATCCATGAAGTTAATGCTTCATTTATGAAGCTAATGACTCATCAGATGAATCATACAAGGTGAATGCATCAACCATGATGATTAATCATATATATTATTTATTTGATAAATTATTATGCTTGATATATTCTAATGAGTTCATTTTTCAATATCATTCTCATCATCACCTTCTCTCTCATCAAGCTCTCTCATTCTTGAAACCCTAACCCTAACCTCTCATGTGTTGAGATCAAGGGTTAGCTATATTAATACATCCATAACCTCACTCTATATCCCCTAGGTAGCTTAGATTAGCACTTTGAGTAACCTAGTTATCTCAAGTTAGAGATCATGCTTGGCGTAGGAGCTCTCGGGTGGATCGTCTTTGACTCGAGGAGGCCGTTGAGGTGTCGATGTTTCAAGGAGCCTACGAGGAGTGGAGGACAGCGATGAAGACCCGAAGGACAAGTAACGTGAGATATAACTTCGAATCTGAGTAGTTAAACCTCTCGTAGTTTGCTAGTAACGGTTTAGATATGATTCATGCGCTCAAGTCCGTGTTACGAAGCTTTGATAATCGTTTTTCATATATTCCGCCTCCCCACAAGTTCGTGGGGTGCGTGACATGGACTTACAGTGGTATCAGAGCCAACTAAACCATTACTAGCTTGTTAGCAACTAATTAGAAGTTCAATCGACGGAAAACACGAAAACAAAACCCTAACTCCCTAACAGTTTCTGTTAATTTTAAACATGTCTAAAAAATTATTTGATATGCCTTAAAATTCACAGCAGGGAAATATAAGAATACTGGGAAAATACGAGCCCCTAACTCGGAAAGACGGCCGCGGATCCGCGGCAAGAAGGTGCTTTTGACCACGGATCCTCCGCCGAGTCAACACCGAGTTGACTTGGATTTACTCTGTTATTCATATATTTTAGTGTATTGTTTTCCAGTATGTTGTGCTTCTACCCAGGTTACTTCAGTGCAGGTTTGCTTTTGGGGTAGACACGGATAAAGGTTCTCGATCGATGTTCTAAGTTATTTGCTAATTGGGTTTTTATCTGTATTGTTTAATGTGTTCGAAAACCTCCCCTAACTGCTAGTATGTCGGTTGGCAGAGGGTTGCACATTTCTGTAATGTTTACTGTTTGTGTATATGGACTTCATTGGAGTGTTGTGATGATTAGCCGGGGTTTGAGGTGGGTTTAATATTCATTCATTCGATTTGATTGTAATATGATGTAATATTCTTTTGCGGGGCACATCCAGGTTGCGGTTGTAGCCACCGTTTTATTATTTCTTTTTACTGTTTTTTGCTCCTAGGATAGACCCAAGGCGGGGTACACAAACTACCAGGTACGTTGAAGTGTTTAGTGGCCTACTCACGTTGTTGAGGGAGACCGCTTCACTTCGGGTACTTGGCGGGTAGTTTGCCGTACCCGTAGGGGTCTAGGGTGGGGTAATGGCTATTCATCATAACCGTGTAATCCGTCTTTTATTGCAGGCTCAAAGCAAATGCGGATTGCTAGTATATCCAATAAAGTTCATCAGTGATCTGGAATGCTTATTATTGCGTCTGACGAATTTACAATATCTATATATGATAGCTATTAGACGTCACTTATGTTTTACACCCGCGCTAGACCAGCCCCCGCTCTGTCGTTAGTTAAGTAACCTAACGGGTGATGACGGGACCCCGTGGCGAATGCGGATGGCATAAGAGAACGTGGTATTTTCGTTGTTTTCTGCAATGATAGGTTTATTGATGGGACGCATTATTATAATGCAAAGAAAATAAACCAAAGTTCAATCGTTGGAACAAATTTAAAAGAAAGCACTCGGTTATTTTAAAAAGATCAGATTTTTTAATTGAGGAGCTTTAACCACTCCTTTTAAAAAAAGTATCGGGTTCCTTCAATTATATCAAGTTCACTACGTTCACGGTTTTTCCAAAACCATTCGTAACCCTCCGTCATTTCTTTTAGGTATTCAGTAGTATTCAAGCTATGTATTTTGGCCCTTAGTCAAGGCATAATGTTTGGTAGCTGCTGGGTATTCATTTGTTGCATAGATAGATGCGTTGGTTTGGGACAGTCGTATTACTTTTCTTGGCCCTTAGTCAAGAGTATATACGGGTGGGTTCAAATTAACCTGGACAATGACAGGTAGAACTTGACATGTGACTTATGACATTTTGGCCCTTAGTCAAGGTCATAAGAGCATAGGGCAAAAATCCATATCAGGAATTTCTAAAGAAAATGAAATTTGCAGAGAAATGCATACCATTTTGGAGTTTGATGAATGTTGGTAGGATTCCTTCAACATTATCATACGATGATATTTTGGATTCCGATCCTACTGTGAGTATGTACTACTTATCGGGAGATTGATCACTTAATGATCAATGCTATAAACCAAGTTTGTGCCTAGAAAGGTGTCAGAGTGGCTACGCCACCAGAGAAAAGAGATTATTTAATTAAGGAAATTCACGAAAGCGTTGGAAAACCTCCCTCGAAGTGTCGACACTGACCTGGCTGAACGGTTAAGTAAGAATTGTACGGTGAGAATATTCCTGGCTAATTCTTTTTTTATGGTTTGAGGAGATATTCGAGAAACAGTGGGAGCCATCCTGTTTAGATAAATTAAAAACCAATCTAAACTTCCAAGAGAGTCATGCTAATAGTATTTTCTTCTATCTCTTAAATTGCAGCGACCTTGTGACCATACATAGGTTACATCTAGATAACAAATTGACTGAATCTGACTTATATGATTGGCAATGGTCTGTCCAGAAGTCCATTACCTATGACAAGCTGGACCACCCTATTACTACTCGAGATCCCGCCGTCCCAGGTCCAGTTTCCACCGTCACGGATATGGATATCCGCCAGACAAGGGAAAATGATAAAGCGAAAGCCAAATGCCTCGTGTTAGCTTCAGTTGATGGTGTATACCAGAAACAACACGAGAAGATGGACTCTGTTTCCATCTTTCTCCATAACAAAGTTTTATATGGAGAGCAATCTCATATCGCAAGATATGAGACCTCGAACGAATTATTTCAAGCGAGGTTGGTTGTCGGGTCATCTGTAGGGGATAACGTCCTTACAATGACTAGCTGTATTGATGAGCTCCAGGACCTGGAGACCGCATTGGGAAATGAGTCAGATACTGACTTGATTCTACAGTTTCTGCCTCCTACCCTAAAGGAAACTAGGGAAGTAGGAGGAAAGAGAAGGGAAAAAGTTTCGGGATTGGATATAGTAAAAAAGGGATGTTCCTATTGTTATGGGATTGGGCATAGGCAGAAAGATTGCAGGACTTTAGAAGCTAGTAGTCAGGATTCGAAGCATGTTGTGGCTTTAGCCTCAAGTGTATTTGTAATTGAGAACTGTTTATCAATTAACTCTACTTCCTGGGTACTAGATACCGGAGCAGGATCTCATATCTGTAATTCATTACATGCTTTGAGAAACCGTAGAGTTATAAAGGTAGGTGATTTGTCTCTCAGAGTTGCAAACGGAATGAGCGTGGACGCTGAATCCGTGGGAGAATATCGCTTAGGTTTGACAAGTGGGCAGATATTGATTCTACGTAACTATCTTTATGTACCTAGCATGACTTGTAATATCATATCAGTGTCCTCACTTTCAAGAAAGGGATATGATTTTACTTTCGCAAGTGATGTAGTTCACATCCACCTAAATCAAGTTCTGATTGGGTCCGGTACATTAGATAACGGTATATACGTATTGAGTCAAGCTCAGGTTTTCAATGTCCAGAACACACTTAAAAGAAAGTCTCCAGAAATAAATCAGGCTTTCTTATGGCATTGTAGACTTGGTCACATCAATGAGAGAAGGTTTACTAAGTTACATAGAGAAGGATATTTGAATCCGTTCGAATATCAATCTTATGCTACTTGTGAATCTTGTCTCAAAGGAAAGATGACAAAGACTCCGTTCACTGGACACGGAGTAAGAGCAGGCGATCTCTTAGGACTCATACACAGTGACGTGTGTGGTCCAATGTCTACACATGCGCGAGGTGGTTATTCCTACTTCATTACTTTTACGGATGATTTCTCTAGGTTTGGATATGTCTTCTTAATGAAGCATAAATCCGAGGCCTTTGAGAAATTCCAAGAATACAAGAATGAAGTAGAAAAACAAACCGGCAAAAGTATCAAGACACTGAGATCTGATCGAGGTGGTGAATACTTGAGTGCCGAGTTCCTGGGTTACTTAAAAGAGAATAGAATTCTCTCTCAGCTTACTCCTCCATACACACCACAACACAATGGTGTATCAGATTGGAGGAATCGAACCCTATTAGATATGGTTCGTTCCATGACGAGTAACGCTGAGTTACCGCGATCATTCTGGGGATATGCACTAGAATCAGCTGCATATCTTTTGAACCAGGTTCCCACCAAGACTGTGCCTACCACACCATATAAGATATGGAGTGGGACCAAACCCTGTCTAAAACATTTTAAGACATAGGGATGTCCAGCTTTTGTAAAAAAGCAGCATGTGGACAAGCTTGAGGCACGATCAGTACATTGTAAGTTTGTGGGATATCCGAAGAATTCTAAAGGATATTATTTCCATTACGCAGAGGAACAAAAGGTTTTTGTTTCTCATCATGCCCACTTTCTGGAACATCAGTTTTTAGAAAAAGGAACAAGTGGGAGCGTAGTAGAACTGGAAGAAATTCCAGAACCACAAGCTATTACTGAAAGCTTGGAAGAACCAGAAGGTTCAGGAGAACAGGACATCCCGACGCCACTCCGCAGGAGTAGTAGGCAGTCTCATCCGCCTGAGAGATACTACGGTTTTCTCATAGATGGGGATAGAGAGGATTGCGTCATTAATGATGATGACCCTACTAGCTTCCATCATCCATTCAGAGCGCCGACTCGGTAAAATGGCTGGATCCAATGCAAACCGAAATGGAGTCCATGTACACTAACAAAGTATGGACTTTCGACATTGCTCCAGATGGAGTAAAACACGTAGGATGCAAATGGATCTTCAAAAGGAAGATTGGTGTAGATAGACAGGTTGAAACCTACAAGGCTAGACTTGTTGCAAAGGATTTTCGTCAAAGACCTGGTTTGGACTATGACGAAACCTTTTCTCCAGTGGCTATGCTTAAATCCATTCGGGTCCTTCTTGCTATTGCTGCCTTCCACGATTATGAAATCTGGCAGATGGACGTAAAGACGGCCTTTCTAAATGATAATTTAGAAGAGAGCGTCTATATGGATCAGCCAGAGGGATTCATCCAGAGTGGGACCAGTGGTAAAGTATGCAAGTTGCTTAAGTCCATTTATGGACTAAAGCAGGCATCACGGAGTTAGAACATCTGTTTTGATGATGCTGTCAAAGAATTCGACTTTATCAAAAATCCAGATGAACCTTGCATATACAGTAAGATTGTAGGGAGAGCTGTAGTATTCCTCGTCTTGTACGCGGATGACATTCTCGTAATAGGAAATGATATTCCTATGTTACAGTAGTCAAAAGATTCTTATCACAGAAATTCTATATGAAAGACCTGGGTGATGCCACCTAAATTCTAGGGATCCGGATTTATCGTAATAGATCAAAGAGGATATTGGGACTTTCGCAGTCCAGGTACATAGACACCATAGTAAAGAGATTCAGTATGGAAGATTCTAAGCGCGGTAATCTACCGGCTTGTCACGGAATCACCCTCTCCAAAGAGATGTCTCCCAAGACTGAGTTGGAAAGGGATCGCATGTCGATTGTATCCTACGCTTTAGCGGTAGGCTCTATAATGTATGCAGTGTTATGTACCAGACCAGATGTAGCATACGCATTGAGCGTTGTAAGCCGGTATCAGGAAAACCCAGGGGAGAATCACTGGATAGTAGTAAAGAACATTCTCAAGTACCTAAGAAGGACTAAAGATATGTTCTTGGTGTATGGCGGAAAAGACCTTCAGATTGAGGCCTTTGCCGACTCCGGCTTCCAGAGTGACAAAGATGACTCCAAGTCCATATCAGGTTATGTCTTTACCCTCAATGGTGGGGCGGTATGTTGGAAGAGTTCCAAACAGGAGACCGTTGCTGACTCAACGATGGAAGCGGAGTACATAGCTGCTTGCGAGGACGCAAAAGAAGCTGTCTGGATGAAGAAGTTCCTCACAGAACTTCAGGTGGTTCCTATCAGTGTTGATCCAATACCTCTGTATTGTGAAAACAATGGCGCTATAGCTTTAGTGAAGGAACCCAGGTCCCATCAGAAATCCAGACACATCTTAAGGCGGTATCACCTGATCAGGGAGATTGTAGATCGCCGGTAGATCGAGATAAAGAGAGTAGAGACGGAGAATAACATTGCTGATCCATTCACAAAGGCCATTCCTCAGACGTAGTTCGAGAGGCTATTCGAGATGATAGGTCTACGATATGCCAGCTCATGGCCATAGTGCAAGTGGGAGATTGTTAGAGAATATGCCTTAGGGGCCATTATTGTATCATACTTGTATGTATATTACTTAATGGAAGCTTGGGATATTCACAGTTGTAAATACAGTCTTGCTAAAAATGGTAGTATGCTACTTGGTTTGTGTCTACTTTAATATGCGCATATGTTTCTTGTAACGTATCACTTATACATATTAGTAAAGCCCATAGGATCTTTGCTTGATTACCAGTGTTGTGATGACAGTCACACTAGTGGGGGCTGGGTAGTTTATAAGCAACATCCTATACTTGTCCCTAGTCGTAGGATTATTGAGACAAGGCATCGATAATACAGAGTAGACTAGTGATTAGTCAAAAATATTGCATCTTTTAACCGGCAATTTCCCTATCATTTGCATTCATTTAGAAGAGTACGGTATTCATATTTCACATATTAGCAAAACAGTCGCAGAATATCAGATTACATGTGTTAGACCTTAAAACCGGAATTTCTAGGGAAATTGACTGCATTTCATTGCATGACATCATTTCTATATATCGCAACCTGTGTTTCGAAGTCTGTGCAGGAAAATCAGAAGCTTGCTCAAATTGGTACCGATCAAACATTACGCCAACACAATGATTTCAGTTCTAGTATAAATCCAAAGGGACAAATACAAATCAACACATCAGATGAAGCCCAAAATGTTAGCCCAAGACCACTGCAAAGAGAACAAAGCCCAAGCTTCCTACATGGCCGCGGAACCGCGGCCGGAGCCTGCTTGCGCCGCGGTTCCGCGGCCGTCGTGACACTTCACGTCCTCAATTTTGGTGCAAAATGTTTATCTCAGTGGCTACAGTTCAGAAATGTACTTCAGTTTCCAGAAGACTCCAGAGACTTCTGCCAGATCAGCAAACCCTTGAATCTACACTAAACTAGCCTTGTATTCTAGAAACTTCTCCCTAAACCCTAGCTTAAACCCTAAGCTAAGCCTAACTAACTACTTCTAGAAGTCTTTCAACAAACTTTTGGAGGGAACTTCTATTTCAAACTCAAGGCTTAGGGTTTGGGAAATCTATAAATAAGACCCTAGGCTCACTTGTAAAAGGATCCATGATTCATTCATTGAAATCAATAGATCCATTCACTCTCTTTCTTCATCTTCTTCCAGAAGTCTAGTGAGAAGGCTTGTGTGAAACCTTAACCCTAATTCCAATCAAAAGCCAAGATCCTGAGTACCCCATCAAGCAAGAAGCCTTGCAACCTTTTATGAGCGGAGCCGATCTTCAACAGAGCAAGTGGTCCAAGCCGACCCGCGACTTACGGTGCCGAGCGAAGCCAATTCGACAATTTAGTTCTTCCTCTTGTAGTTCTTGAGCGACTGTAATCAAATTGTTGATATAAATAAAAGGTGATATTCTTTTATCATGTTTTCTTTAAATTCTTGCATTATGATTCAATATAAATTTCTAGCTGTAATTCTTGTTGTGATGTTTGAGTAATACTCCGCTTGTCGAGGAGTCGAGACGATCAGTAGAATGATGATGTAACATATCTTAAATCGATTCTTGAATTCTACGAGTTTTGTAAACCCTAGCAAGTTCAAGAACCGACGACCCAATTCGTTGTGATGCTTTCTTGATTGATATCGCTCGAAATTGGGGAGTTATGATCGTTTCTTGAAATTGCTAGAGGCTAGAATGTGAATGATATCGACGAAAGAACAAGGGTTAAACGATGAAACCCTAGTTTCACGAGAAAGCCCTAACTCTCGTCGATCATCATCGATCTAGTATCAATCCTTTGAAGGACAAGAACACGATATCTTGAGATTACATCACGTCTATAGATCCGATCGATTCCTACGAGTCTCATTTAGATTCTTGACATTTGGTTAGAAATATCATCGAAACCCTGATTCTCGATTGTTTATCATTTTCTTGATTCTTGATTACAATAGTGACACTTGAAACATTTGATAAAATCTTGAATTATGTTTTCTTTTCTTTTCGATTAACTTTTCAATTCAAACAAATCAAATATAAAAACGAATCGCTCAATCCCTGTGGACGATCCGCACTCGCTTACGATCTACAACTGACACCGTAATTGATTGCGGTCAAATATAATTCTTTGATTGTGAATTTTATTCAATTTTCTAATTACCGACACAAAGAAACTTATTCGCTTTATTCGATTTACACAAACAAGAATTTATCAACAATCAAATGAAACCGTTATCGGGGATCATTTGAGTTACTTACACAGTCTCGAATTTTACGATCAATCAAATGGCGCCGTTGCCGGGGATTACGCGCTAATTCGTTTCATATTAAAGTTTGAATTGAAAGATTTATTCCATTGTTGTTTTGAGATCAAAATTCGTGCAAACCCTAAACGATTTGTTGTGGTTCATTGCAAGGAAATCTAGAGCTGTTTAGCAATTGAAGAATTTTTTTTGAAAATACTAGAGAGTTGAGGGAGTCTAAAGAAGCTCCCAGGTGAAATTTGGTGCAGTGATCTGCACAGACGACCGCGATTCCGCGGTGGGAGCCCCCTTATTGCGGCGGTTCCACGGCTACCTGAAGGGATCTCTGTGCTAGTTTTTCTCTGTAATTTCTTACCTTCTCCTCTCTCTTCTTTTTAGCTCCAACTAACAAATTTCTGCAGGATTCTTTGCAAATAATCACAGCTCACAAATTGCAAAATTAAATTTGTGCGTGATTTTGTTTCTTGGTTGTTTTCATTCTAAATACGGATATTAAGGGGCACGACCAAATCCAAATTAGGTGGGGAGTTCATTACCCTTCCTAGGTCCCGAAAACCACAAAACATGCATCCGCATTGACCCACATTAACTAAAAAATATCTAGAGATGACTCTAAGGACCGTCGCGCTCACTTAGGACAGAAGAAGGCCGTGGGTAATTCATTGCTTATCCGCGTTTTCTTGTGGTGTCTAGGCAAGTGTGTCGAAGGCTAGTGGTTATTAATTAGGCCCACTACTTACGTAGTGGAGTACCTTCCTACTTACCCGGCACTTACCTGGTCACAGGGGAACAAAGAGGCAGTGGAGGATTCTATCCTGCGACTTGTCTTTTGGCAGTTAGGAGCGGTCTAGAGCCGGACCTAGGTGACCACTAGATTCTAGGGTTTGTGTGCTGCATTTGTTGTGTCGCATCATTTTTTTTCTTCAAAAACCCGTCCCTTTTTCAAAGCAAACACCGCATTCATTCATTACCCCTAATTATAAGTCAACGCTGCCACTTGTACTAACCCTTTTTAGTACAAGATAGGCTGGACACGGGATTCTAGTGCCCGTCAAGTCCGCGTACCCTTTATCGACGCCGAAGTCGATATTTCTCCATTTACCTTTCCTTTACCCACTACCACACCCACACCGATGGATCCGACTCCATCAAACTTCTTTAACCCTAATCTGCCGCCGTCCGTTGGTACGCAGAATCCACCCCGCATCTCTCTCCAGGAGAGGTGCTACCCTATTCGAGGTCCTCTTTCGACCTGCTTATCCACACCACCAGCCAATGGAGATAACTTTGAGATTAAGCCCCAGTACATCAACTTTTTACCCAAATTCCACGGACTCGAGACTGAGGACACTTACGTTTTCATTACCAAATTTGAAAACGTATGCGCAATGATGGGTACGTCACAACTTTCAGTGGATGCGATGCGTCTACGACCGCTTCTATTTACATTGTGCGATATAGCCGAGAAGTGGCTATATAACACTACCGCACACTCTATTACGAATTGGGAAGAATTCGTCGCTGCATTCCTTAAGAAATTTTACCCAATACAAAAGACAGCTCGAATCCGTAGCGAACTGAATCAATTTGCCCAGCTCCCTACTGAACCATTCTCTAAATGCTTTGAACGTTTCAAGGATCTTTTGGTTCAGTGTCCTCATCACGGCATCCCGAGATGGGGATTGTGCCGAATCATTTATGAGGGCATTAACCCAAACACTAAACAGAGCCATGAAAACATGTGTCAAGGTACTTTTATGACTAAGGATGATGGGGAAGCTTGGAAGTATTTAGAAGAGTTCGCTGAAAAATCACTACAGTGGGAGAGTGGAACCCAACCATTGAATAGGGGTGGCGTACACCAAATAGATGTGTCCATAGTTGTTCGAGACTATAGAACCCTTATTTTTCACAACTCGCTTCGTATTTAACTTAAGATTTTATATGTCTTTACGTGCAGTGCAAATAGTGTCGTTATGTTCCAGACGGATCGATTAAAGTCATCATGTCACACAATAATACCCAGATAAAATTTTTAAAAGGATCACAAAAGTTTTATAAAGAGTTAAGCATTTTTCAAGTTTCGTTTTCCAGTAAGGTTTCAACTTCAGAATTTCTATCTTCCTTAACAGGAAACTAGGTCTTATTTTTCACTCCACCTTTTTTCTTATTTTCATTTCATACACACCTCTGTGAACGTGCAATAGTCTTTATCATAGAATAAAACCTTCATATCTCCGCTAGAAATATTTTTTTATAAAAACCTGTCTTTTGTCAAGATTATTCTCACACAAAAACCGTTAGGAATTTTAACTTGGAGAGAACACTTGCTTGATTTTGTTTTAATCTGGACTTTCTAGGCTTCTTAACAAGCTTTGGGCCAATGCACCCAAACCAGTTGGCTATAGGGCATTAGGTGTAGAGACACCCCAGCGGACTTAATTACTCAAGTTACCTAGGCCCAAAAACAAAAGACACATTAGCGTGAAAATCATGATGATTCAATGCAAACAGAGATATAACCGGCAGTTCAGTTATTTTTTGGATAAAAGATGTGTTTAGTGGGTTAGGTGTGTAATCATTCCAATCAAGTTTCAGATGGGTTATTTTTCAGAATTAGTTCCAATTAAGGCATCAATAACATTCCTTCATATTCGCTTCACTTCATAAACTATTCTTGATATTACTTATTTCAGAACAAACCTATTTGATCCTCAGAAAATCATTTATCCATTTAAAAGTTTTTTAGACATAAAAGACTTGTCATCTAATTTCCAAAACTCACGACATGTGTAGTGTGATGTAAAGATGTATATCAGCTATAGTTAACTTCAAAGGAGAGTTATCTTTCAGGTTTTCAAAATCTAAAAATAAGACTTAGTTATTATTATCTTATCAAACAAAACCGTCAAAATGTTGAATCTGAGTTCTCCCACTAGCTAACTTGACAAAATGTTTTTATGTTTTTAGAATTTTCTGATTTTTATGGATTTTAGTATGCAGATGCAAAATATACATATGAATGCGAAGGTTAGAAATGCATACCGAGCATACCACCAAACTTAAACTGGACAGTGTCCTCACTGTCGTTGCATAAGAGATCATTGAAGGGTCAAAATTGTCGGTTAGATATACACAATTTTTTTTTGTTTTTAAAGAAAAGAAAAATAGCAAAAATGGAAAAGAATATCAACAAATATATACAAAATGGTATATACATACCCCCCAAACTTATTTGGAACAGTGTCCACTGTTCTTGGCTGGATAACGGAAGTTTGGTGGTAGGCAGAGGAAGATTATGCAGGGTAAACCGGCTCCTGTAAGACCAGGAGCTCCTCTGTTGGTTCGGCGCTAAGGTACGGTTTAAGTCGGTGTCCGTTTACTTTGAAAATGAACCGTCCTTTAGATTCTCCAAATCCACAGCGCCATGCGGATACACATTCCGCACAAAGTATGGCCCTTTCCAGCGAGATCTGAGCTTACCTGGATGGAAGTGCAGCTGGGTGTCGTAAAGTAGTACCTGTTGACCAGGTTCGAAAGTTTTGCGCAAAAGATGTTTATCGTGAAACACCTTCATTCGGTTCTTAACGACAACCGCGTTTTCGTAAGCCTCATCCCTAAGCTCGCTCAATTCGTTCAACTGCAGCTTCCGATGGCTGCCCGCATCTTTGAGAGACAGATTCAGTTCTTTTATCGCCCAAAATGCACGATGCTCTATTTCCACAAGGAGGTGGCAAGCCTTTCCGTACACAAGCCGATAGGGAGACATGCCAAGATCGGTCTTATAAGCGGTTCGAAATGCCCAAAGGGCATCAGTGAGTTTCAACGACCAATCCTTACGGTTCTTGGAAACCGACTTCTCTAGTATCTGCTTGATTTGCCGATTTGAAACTTCGGCTTGCCCACAGGTTTGGGGGTGGTAGGGCGTAGATAGCTTATGATTAATGGAATATTTCCGCATCAAGGCCTCGAAGGTCTTATTGCAGAAATGAGTTCCATTGTCGCTAATGATTGCTCAGGGATGCCCAAACCGGGAGAAAATGTTTTCTTTAAGAAATCTAACGACAACCTTGTTGTCGTTAATCCGGCTGGGCACAGCCTCGACCCACTTAGAGACGTAATCAACAGCGAGAAGGATGTACAAGTTCCCAAAAGAGCTGGGAAATGGCCCCATGAAATCTATCCCCCAAACGTCGAAAATCTCCACAACCAAGATTGGTTGGAGCAGCATCTCGTTCCTCCTAGATATCCGGCCCAAGTGTTGGCACCGGGAGCAAGTCTTGCAGTAGTCATGAGCGTCTTTGAAGAGTTGTGGCCAGTATAAACCACACTGCAAGATCTTCTCAACTGTCTTTCTGGGGCCAAAATGTCCGCCACATGCTTGATCATGGCAAAATGACAGCACACTCTTGAATTCATCGTCAGGGACACACCGACGAATAATCTGGTCGGGACAGTACTTGAACAGATAGGGTTCGTCCCAGTAAAAGTGTTTTACTTGGGATAAGAATCGAAGTCTGTCCTGACTTGACCATTCAGTCGGTAGTAATCCTGTAGCCAAATAGTTTACAATATCTGCGAACCAGGGTTCGCAAGATACTGTCAAGAGCTGTTCATCCGGAAAAATGTCTTTGATCGGAAGTTGAGGCGACGACGAAGAAGGAAGTCGTGAGAGATGGTTGGCGACTATGTTTTCACATCCTCTTTTGTCCTTGATGACAAGGTCAAACTCTTGAAGCAAGAGGATACAACGTATTAGCCGAGATTTTGCATCTTTCTTCGCAAAAAGAGGGCGCAGAGCAGAATGGTCTGTGTAGACAATGACTGGAGAGCCGATGAGGTAGGGCCTGAACTTTTCTAAAGCAAATACAACAGCTAAGAATTCCTTCTCAGTTGTTGTATAATTATGTTGGGCGTCGTTCAGGGTTTGGCTAGCATAATAGATCACGTGCGGCATCTTGTTGACGTGTTGTCCAAGGACAGCACCAATGGCAAAGTCGGATGCATTGCACATCATCTCAAATGGGTGCGTCCAGTCAGGTGAAGAAAGAACGGGAGCAAAAGTGAGTGAGCTTTTTAATGACTCGAACTGTAAGTCCATGCTACCTCTCCCGGTACTTTCGGGCATGTGGAATTTGATGAAAAACAATTTTTCTAGAGGTGGTAACATGGACTCAAAACCGGATCTTTGTTAAATATCTAACTAACAACCTAACTAGGAGTTGTTAACTACTCGGTTAGGGGTTATACCTTTCTTTCTTGAACTCCTTCGTCTTCAAGCCTCGATAGTTGTCCGGATCGGCTTCACCCCGTCGTCTCCTTGCGCCGAAGATAGATCCACCTGAAAGCTTCTACCTTTGGCTTCTTCTTCAGTCTTTGAAGAAAACTAGTTCACTTGGTTTGCTAAACCTTATGAACTAGAATGAGTAGAGAAGAGTGTGTTGGGATTTTACTCTATGGTTCTTGGTTCTCAACACATGAGACAAGTAAACCATAGACTCAAGAGAGGGAGAGCAAGAGGAAGGAGATGAGAGCTCAAGAACAAGAGAAAGAATAAGAATGATAGAATGAGAGAAGACTTTTCTCTCTTGGCTCTCATAATCCAAAGCCATCATCACAATAATAGTAATCAAGTATTGTGTAAATGGTTTAATCTACAATAGCCAAATCATTTCATGCACTCATTTCTCACAAGAGAAACAAGCAAGTAAAAAGTCTTTGCCATGAAATGATAGCCATTATCATCATGATGGTCAACCAGTCAAACTTAGTCAACCGGTCAACAAAGTCAACAAGTCAACAAAGTCAACCCCTCAACAACCATGTCACCATAATACTTAATTAATATTATTGTTAATCATATATCATATTCTCATTAGGGTTGAGCAAAAAGTCAATAGTCAACAGTCAACGGTCAACAACCCTAATGAGAATCCTCTGCCTCTGTCTCTCCGTCAACTGTACATACACACTCGTATCCGCGTTCCGAGGAACACGAATACAAACTGGATAAATCCAATCCCAAAACGTACACTAGGATCTGGTTTAAACCAAAGCCCGCTAGTGTTAACTGTCCCGACACTAAACGTGCACAAGTGCACGGATGTGACTGAACCCTGTCGCAAAACCATGCGACCTGTCGCAAAACCATGGGACCTCTACTCTTTTGCCTAAAGGCGAATAGCTTTCTGTGTGGGACTCTAAAGACTCGACACTACGCTGGCAGTGGGTTTAACCACAGACCGCAAGCGGCACTAGCTGTGCGTAACGGTCCCAGATAGATGCCGACAAGAAGACTGACGAGGTGAAACCCATCTGAACTCCTACTGAGCCTGAATGTGACAATCTCCGTACAGTCTGGTCTGTTTGTCTGATACATCGCATGGCGGGCCTAGGAGGGCGGTAAACGCCAGTCCCCTAATAGCGGTACAAGTCGTGTCGGAGTGAAGCCCAAAACACCCTGAGATAACACTGGAAGCCTACCAGTATATCTCGATTGCCCTGGCCAGGGACTACTCGTGTAATGGCTCTCCTAGACACAGCGCGATGTCAACCCCCAATACCGGGAGAGACGAATCCTGTCTAACCGTCACTGCCTCCAAGTGCTTCGGGACTGTACCCAACTACTACCTATTTGCACGACTCCTTTGAGCCGTGGTAGGGTAGTAATCAAAGTACAGTGGGAACACACTCGAGGCGAAGTGACAGTGTCAAGTCAGCGGACTAAGTTGTACTCATGTCACCTGGGAACTGATAACTGACGATAGGTATAATACCAACCGGTCAGTTCCGGACGAGTCCTGTCCAGTGTACTCGTAACCCAACGAGCACCCGTATACTATCTCCAGTACGACGTACTGATGGCTGTGGGCAGACCACCTCCCACTCTGGGATGAGAAGCACATACGCTAGTCTACTCCGGAGTATCGATGCCCTGTCTCGATAGTCCTGCGACTAGGGACCTGCATAAGGATGTGCTTATAGATTATCCAGCCCCCACTAGTGTGACTGCCATCACAACGCTGGTAATCAAGCAAAGATCCTAAGGGCTCCACTAATGTGTATAGGTGATATACAAAAATAAACACATGTACACATTGAAGTAGAAACAAACCAAGTAGCATACTACTATATTGAGCAAGATTGTTTATACAAGGTGAATATCCCAAGCTTCCACTAAGTAATATACAAACTAGTATGATACAATAATGGCCTCTAGGGCATATACACTAACAATCTCCCACTTGCACTAAGGCCATGTACTGGTGTATCGAAGACCTATGATCTCGATCAGCCGCTCGAACTGAGTCTGGGGCAAGGCTTTGGTGAATGGATCTGCAGTGTTATCTTCTGAAGCAACCCTCCGAACCTCGATCTCCTGGCGATCCACGATCTCCCTGATCAGGTGATACCGCCTCAAGATGTGTCTGGATCTCTGATGGGACCTGGGTTCCTTCGCTAAAGCTATAGCCCCGTTGTTGTCGCAATACAGAGGAATTGGATCAACAATGGATGGAACCACCTGAAGTTCTTTCAAGAACTTCCTCATCCAGACAGCTTCTTTTGCGGCATTAGATGCAGCGATGTATTCCGCTTCCATCGTCGAGTCTGCAACGGTTTCCTGTTTGGAACACTTCCAACACACCGCCCCTCCATTGAGGGTAAAGACAAAACCCGACATGGACTTGGAATCATCCTTGTCACTCTGGAAGCTGGAGTCAGCAAAGGCCTCGATCTGGAGGTCTTTTCCGCCATACACCAAGAACATCTCCTTAGTCCTTCTTAGGTACTTGAGAATGTTCTTCACCGTTATCCAGTGTTTCTCCCCAGGGTTTGACTGATACCGGCTTACCACACTCAGTGCATAAGCTACATCCGGTCTGGTACACAACATCGCATACATTATAGAGCCTACCGCAGAAGCGTAGGGTATAATAGACATGCGATCCCTCTCCAAATCACTCTTGGGAGACATCTCTTTAGAGAGGGTGATCCCGTGACAAGCCGGTAGATTACCGCGCTTGGAATCTTCCATACTGAATCTTTTCAGTATGGTGTCGATGTACCTGGACTGCGAAAGTCCTAATATCCTCTTGGATCTATCACGATGGATCCGGATCCCCGGGATGTATGAGGTATCACCCAGGTCTTTCATGGAGAACCTGTGTGACAAGAACCGCTTGACAGATTGTAGCATAGGAATGTTATTTCCTATTAAGAGAATGTCATCCACGTATAAAATGAGGAATACTATAGTTCTCGCTACAAATCTACTATAGATGCATGGTTCATCTGGATTTTTGATAAAGCCAAATTCCTTGACTGTCTCATCAAAACAGATTTTCCAACTCCGCGATGCCTGCTTTAGTCCGTAAATAGACTTAAGCAACTTGCACACCTTTCCGTTGCTCCCACTCTGAATGAAACCCTCTGGCTGGTCCATACAGACACACTCCTCTAAATTTCCATTTAGAAAAGCTGTCTTTACGTCCATCTGCCAAATCTCATAATCATGGAAGGCAGCAATGGCAAGAAGGATCCGAATGGATTTCAGCATAGCCACTGGAGAAAAGGTCTCGTCATAGTCCAAACCAGGTCTTTGACGAAAACCCTTTGCAACTAGTCTAGCTTTATAGGTCTCAACCTGTCCATCTATACCAATCTTCCTTTTGAAGATCCACTTGCATCCTACGGGTTTTACCCCGTCTGGAGCAATGTCCAACGTCCATACTTTGTTAGTGTACATGGACTCCATTTCGGTCCGCATTGCATCCAACCATTTTACCGAGTCGACGCTCTGAACGGCTTGCTGGAAGCTAGTAGGCTCATCATAATCTATGATGCAATCCTCTCTATCCCCGTCTATGAGAAAACCGTAGTATCTCTCGGGCAGATGAGACTGTCTACTACTCCTGCGGAGCGGCGTAGGAATGTCCTGTTCTTTTGAACCCTCTGATTCCACTAAGCTTTCAGTAATAGTCTGTGGTCCTGGAATTTCTTCTAGTTCTACTGCGCTCCCACTAATTTCCTTTTCTAAGAACTGGTGTTCTAGAATGTGGGCATGACGAGAAACAAAAACCTTTTGTTCCTCTTCGCAGTAGAAGAAATATCCTTTGGAGTTCTTTGGATATCCCACAAACTTGCACTGTACTGAGCGTGCCTCGAGCTTGTCCGCATGCTGCTTTTTGACAAAAGCTGGACTTCCCCATGTCTTAATGTGATTATGATAGGGTCTCTTCCCACACCACATCTCATATGGTGTAGTAGGCACAGTCTTAGTTGGAACTCGGTTCAAAAGGTATGCAGCTGATTCTAGCGCATACCCCCAGAATGATCGCGGTAACTCAGCGTTACTCATCATGGACCGTACCATATCCAATAGGGTGCGGTTCCGTCTCTCCGATACACCGTTTATGTTGCGGAGTGTATGGAGGAGTAAGCTGAGAGAGAATTCCGTTCTCTTTTAAATAGTCCGGGAACTCGGCACTCAAGTATTCACCACCTCGATCCGATCTTAGAATCTTGATACTTTTGCCGGTTTGTTTTTCTACTTCATTCTTATATTCCTGGAATTTTCCAAAGGCTTCGGACTTATGTTTCATTAAGAAGACATAACCATACCTTAAAAAGTCATCCGTAAAAGTAATGAAGTAAGAATAACCGCTTCGTGCATGTGTAGACATTGGACCACACACGTCGCTGTGTACGAGTCCCAAGAGCTCGATCGCTCTTACTCCGTATCCAGTGAACGGAGTTTTTGTCATCTTTCCTTTGAGACAGGATTGACGAGTGGCATATGATTGATATTCGAACGGGTTCAAATATCCTTCTGTATGTAACTTGGTCAACATTCTCTCATTGATGCGACCCAGTCTACAATGCCATAAGAAAGTCTGATTTATTTCCGGAGACTTTCTTTTGTGCGTATTCTGGACATTGAAAATCTGTGGTTGGTTTAATACATATATACCATTGCTCAATGTACCTGACCCAATTAGAACTTGATTAAGGTGAATGTTTACAACATTGTTTACAAACGCAAATTCATAACCTTCTTTAGTAACCAAAGATACAGAAATGATATTACAAGTTGCGTTGGGTACAAAAAAGCAATTACGCAAAACCAAAACATGTCCATCTGACATTCCCAGGTGATAGTCCCCCACGGCCTTAGCATCCATGCTAGCTCCGTTTGCAACTTTGAGGGTCATGTCACCTGCCTTCAAAAACCCTACAGTTTCTCAACGCCTGCAAAGAATTACGTATATGAGATCCTGATCCGGTATCCAATACCCAGGAAGTAGAGTTTATTGAAAGACAGTTTTCAATAACATACACACCTGAAGCTGAAGCCGCAACTTGCTTCAGATCCTTTGTTCTGGCCTTCCAAGCCCTGCAATCATTTTTCCAGTGTCCCTTCTTATGACAATAGAAGCATTCTTCCTTATGCACAAGCTTTCCCACTTTCTTTGTTGCTTTTGCCTTTCCCTTCATATCCACTTTACTAACACCGCCCCTTGGTTTGGCGGGGGCTTTCTTCTTCTTTCCCTTTGCTTTCGCCTTGGACCTAGAAGAGGAAGATCCTCCTACAAACAAAGTGGATGTTTCCCTACCTTTCTGTAGGGTGCCCTCTGCGCTCCTCAGCATGTTGAGGAGTTCTGAAAGTTCAACTTCCTTTTCTTATAAGTTGAAGTTCAGGATAAACTGGACGTAAGTGGAAGGAAGGGACTGGAGAATCAAGTAGGTATAGAGCTCATTCTCCAACGTGGTCCCAAGGTCCGCGAGCTCTTCTATGTAGCCAATCATCTTAAGCACGTGTTCCGCTACCGATGATCCGAGGGCCAACCTTGCCGAAAATAACTTCTTCGACACTTCGTATCTTGCGATACGAAACTGCTCTTCATACAGTTCTTTTGTATGGAGAAATATGGATTCAAGGTCCATATTCTCATGCCTCCTCTGATGTTCGTTGTCCATAGAGGCAAGCACGAGGCATTTGGCCTTCGCGCAATCGATCTCCCAAGTCTTACGGATTTCCTTATCCGCGACGCTGGAGGTGGGACCTGGGACAGGGGAGCTTTGGTGGTAAGAAGATACCCCAGCTTGTCGTAAGTGATTGCCATCTTGACATTCCTGAGCCAATCTTTGTAGTTTGGCCCTGTCAGTATGTTTTTATCTAGGAGTAACTTAAGTCCAGTCATGTCGATTGGTCGCTGCAATTAGGAGAGAGAAGAAACACTCAGCATGATGCTCTTGCAAGTTTAGAATGGTTTTTAGTTTGTCTAAACAGGATGGCTCCCACTGTTTCTCGAATCCCTCCCCAAACAAAAAAGGAAGAATTAGTCAGGATCAATCTCACCATACAATACTTGCTTAACCGTTCAGCCAGGCTACTGTCGGTACTTCGAGGTAGGTTTTCCAACGCTTTCGCGAAGTTCCTTAATTTAAGAACCTCTTTTCCCTGGGGGCGTAACCCCGCTAACACCTTTCTAGACACCTACTAGGTTTATAGCATTGATCGTTTAGAGAGAAATTTCCCGAGGAGTAGCATATACTCACAGTAGGATCGGGATCCAAATATCATCGCGTGACGAAACTGAAGAAATCCTACCAGAATCATCACACTCCAAGTGGTATGCAACACTAGCAAGTTTCAGTTCTTTTGAAACTCCCGATGTGGATTTTTGCCCCATGTTCTTATGACCTTGACTTTGGCCAAAATATCATAAGTCACATGTCAAGTTCTACCCATCATTCTCCAGGTTAATTTGGATCCACCCGTACCTACCCTTGACTTTGGCCAAAATGGCAGTACGACTGTACCAAACCAACGCATCTATCTATGCTACACATGAATACCCAATAGCTACCAATCACTATGCCTTGACTTTGGCCAACATACATAGCTTGAATACTATTGACTTATTCATGTGAAACGACGGAGGGCTACGAATGGTTTTGGCAAAACCGTGAACGTAGTGAACTTGATATAATCGATGGAACGAGATAGCTTTTAAAAAAAGGAGTGGCTCAAGCTCCGCATTTAAAAGTTAGTTTTGAAAAGAACCGAGTGGTTTTTCGAAAGTGTTCCAACGACTTTTACTTGGTTTATTTTCTTGCATTAGTTCTTTTAATGCGTGATATTCTTGCATTAGTTCTTTTAATGCGTCCCATCATTTAATCCTACCATTGCAGAAAACAACCAAAATATGACGTACGCTTATGCCATTCGCATTCGCCACGGGGCCCCGTCATTACCCGTTAGGTTACTTAACTAACGACAGAGCGGGGGCTGGGCTAGCGCGGCTGTAAAACATAAGCAATGCCTAAATAATATCATATATAGATATATTGAAATGATAGCCATTTCAAATCACAGATGAACACATTGGATATACTAGGAATCCGCAATTCGTACGAGCCTGTAACGAAAAGCAGATTACACGGTCGCGGTGAATAGCCAATACCCCACCCAAGACCCCTACGGGTGCGGCAAACTATCCTCCAAGTACCCGAAGCGAAGCAACCTCCCTCAACTCCGTGAGTAGACCACTCGGCACTTCGGCATACCCGGTAGTTTGTGCACCCCCTCCATCGGTCTATCCTAGGAGAAAAAACAGTAAAAAGAAATTATACAATGACGGCTACAACCCCGACCCGGTTGTGCGGCCATACAAATAATTATTACATCAATTTACAAATTTACATGAATTGAAAGAAAAGAAAACTCTCGTCTCACAACCCCCGGCTATTCACCCGCGACAATCCAATGAATTCATATACACATTCCAATAACATTACAGATCACAGATTTGTATAACCCCCACTAATTGACATATAGTGATTAGCAGACGTTCAATACAAAAAACACATCACAGAAAAACCCATCAGCTTAAGTCTTTTAGAAGTTCGATCAAAAATACGGATTTTCAGGCCCCAAACACAAAATTTTCGTTCTGGAAAATCTGGGCAGAAAATACATATTCCAAAAATCCCAAAATACCCCTATGAACAAACTGCAAAAATAAAACCCCACGACCGAGTCAACTCGGCCGCGGTTCCGCGGCGGGAGAAAGCTCCCGCCGCGGAAACGTGGCGCGTTGATAGATTCAGTGGGTCGAATTTTTGCAGTTTCTTCTAAAAACCCTGAGTCGATTTTTGGTATATCTCAAATAATTTTTGCAGCACTTTGAAAATCGACAGAAAGTTTGAAATCCGGGTGTATTTCGCGACTTTTTCTCCGATCGAATTTCTAGTTACTATGCTAACATGTTAGGTAGTGTTTAACTAGGCTCTGATACCACTGTACGTCCATGCTACCTCTCCCGGTACTTTCGGGAATGCGGAATTTGACGAAAAACAATTTTTCTATAGGTGGTAACATGGACTCAAAACCGGATCTTTATTAAACATCTAACTAACAACCTAACTAGGAGTTGTTAACTACTCGGTTAGGGGGTTATACCTTTCTTTCTTGAACTCCTTCGTCTTCAAGCCTCGATGGTTGTCCGGATCAGCTTCACCCCGTCGTCTCCTTGCGCCGAAGATAGATCCACCTGAAAGCTTCTACCTTCGGCTTCTTCTTCGGTCTTTGAAGAAAACTAGTTCACTTGGTTTGCTAAACCTTATGAACTAGAATGAGTAGAGAAGAGTGTGTTGGGATTTTACTCTATGGTTCTTGGTTCTCAACACATGAGACAAGTGAACCATAGACTCAAGAGAAGGAGAGCAAGAGGAAGGAGATGAGAGCTCAAGAATAAGAGAGAGAACGAGAATGATAGAATGAGAGAAGACTTTTCTCTCTTGGCTCTCATAATCCAAAGCCATCATCACAATAATAGTAATCAAGTATTGTGTAAATGGTTTTAGCTACAATAGCCATATCATTTCATGCACTCATTTCTCACAAGAGAAACAAGCAAGTAAAAAGTCTTTGCCATGAAATGATAGCCATTGTCATCATGATGGTCAACTAGTCAAACCTAGTCAACCGGTCAACAAAGTCAACAAGTCAACCCCTCAACAACCATGTCACTATAATACTTAATTAATATTATTGTTAATCATATAACTTATTCTCATTAGGGTTTAGCAAAAAGTCAATAGTCAACAGTCAACGGTCAAAAACCCTAATGAGAATCCTCTGCCTCTGTCTCTCCGTCAACTGTGCATACACACCCGTATCCGCGTTCCGTGGAACACGAATACAAACTGGATAAATCCAATCCCAAAACGTACACTAGGATCTGGCTTAAACCAAAGCCCGCTAGTGTTAACTGTCCCGACACTAAACGTGCACAAGTGCACGAATGTGACTGAACCCTGTCGCAAAACCATGCGACCTGTCGCAAAACAATGCGACCTCTACTCTTTTGCCTAAAGGCGAATAGCTTTCTACGTGGAACTCTAAAGACTCGACACTACGCTGGCAGTGGGTTTAACCACAGACCGCAAGCGGCACTAGCTGTGCGTAACGGTCCCCAGGTAGATGCCGACAAGAAGACTGACGAGGTGAAACCCATCTGAACTCCTACTGAGCCTGAATGTGACAATCTCCGTACAGTCCGTTCTGTTCGTCTGATATATCGCATGGCGGGCCTAGGGGGCGGTAAACGTCAGTCCCCTAATAGCGGTACAAGTCGTGTCGGAGTGAAGCCCAAAACACCCTAAGATAACACTGGAAGCCTACCAGTATATCTCGATTGCCCTGGCCAGGGACTACTCGTGTAATGGCTCTCCTAGACACAGCGCGATGTCAACCCCCAATACTGGGAGAGACGAATCCTCTCTAACCGTCACTGCCTCCAAGTGCTTCGGGACTGTACCCAACTACTACCTGTTTGCACGACTCCTTTGAGCCGTGGTAGGGTAGTAATCAAAGTACAGTGAGAACACACTCGAGGCGAAGTGACAGTGTCAAGTCAGCGGACTACGCTGTACTCATGTCACCTGGGAACTGATAACTGACAATAGGTATAATACCAACCGGTCAGTTCCCGACGAGTCCTGTCCAGTGTACTCGTAACCCAATGAGCACCCGTATACTATCTCCAGTACGACGTACTGATGGCTGTGGGACAGACCACCTCCCACTCTGGGATGAGAAGTGCATACGCTAGTCTACTCCGGAGTATCGATGCCCTGTCTCGATAGTCCTGCGACTAGGGACCTGCATAAGGATGTGCTTATAGATTACCCAGCCCCCACTAGTGTGACTGCCATCACAACGCTGGTAATCAAGCAAAGATGCTAGGTGCTCCACTAATGTGTATAGATGATATACAAAAATAAACACATGTACACATTGAAGTAGAAACAAACCAAGTAGCATACTACTATATTGAGCAAGATTGTTTATACAAGGTGAATATCCCAAGCTTCCACTAAGTAATATACAAACTAGTATGATACTGTAATGCCCTCTAGGGCATATACACTAACAATCGAACGCAGTCACACAACTCGAGTTGAAGTCGAATGGTGTGTCCTTGGCCAGTAGAAGAGTCAAGGGCCTAGAAATCTTGCTAAAGTCCTTGATGGACCATCTATAGAAACCGGCATGGCCAAGGAAGGCTCGGATGTCTCTGACGCATCTGGGAGGAGGGAGATTGGAAATGACCTCAATCTTTGCTTTTTCAACCTTTATGCCATTTTGCGAAATGATATGTCCTAAGACAATACCTTCGCGCACCATGAAGTGGTACTTCTCCCAATTCAAAGTGAGGTTCTTGTCCTTATATCGGGTAAGGACAGCGTCAAGATGCAGCAAACACTCGTTGAAGGAATCTCCGAAGATGGAGAAATCGTCCATGAAGATCTCCAGGAATTTCTCCACCATGTCTGAGAAGATTCCTATCATACACCGCTGGAAGGTAGCGGGCGCATTGCATAACCCAAAGGGCATGCGACGATATGCGAACGTGCCGAAAGGACAAGGGAATGTGGTCTTGTCCTGGTCTTTTTCGGCGATGGGAATCTGATTATAGCCGGAGTAGCCATCAAGAAAGCAGTAGTACTCGTGTCCGGCCAATCGTTCAAGCATTTGGTCAATGAAAGATAGCGGAAAGTGGTCTTTCCGCGTTGCGGCGTTGAGTTTTCTGTAATCGATGCATACTCGCCACCCAGTTTGGGTGCGAGTAGGGATTAACTCGTTTGCCTCGTTAGTAATGACCGTTATGCCTGATTTCTTGGGGACAACGTGAATGGGGCTCACCCACTGGCTATCAGAGATAGGGTAATTGATACCACTATCCAGACACTTCACGATTTCCTTTTTCATAGCCTCCTTCATGACTACGTTGAGTCGCCTTTGTGGATCCCTGGCTGGTTTGGCATCATCCATCAGATGAATGTGATGTTCAACGATCAGGGGACTAATCCCCTTGATGTCCGCCATGGACCAGTGATTGATAGGTTACGTGCGTGTTCAAGTTCTAGTTTAAATACCGCAATCAAGTCGGTTTCGCTTGTAGCTAGCCGGTTGAGTACGGGTCGTCCGCAGGGAGATGGGAGTCTTTTTCAAAGTTTTTTAACGAGTTAAGTCCTGTTTTCAGATTTTGTTGGATTATCTAAGTGTTGAGTTGATATTTAAAGAGAGCTTGTTAGGGTTAGGATTAGGTTAGTTTGAGTTAGGAGTCTCCACATCTTTCGTTGCCCCTCTTAATATCGGTGTTACGGTAATCGGCAACAACGGGGATTAGCACGACTAGGAAGGAACTTGCGAGTATAAGCTAGGCTTTCCAATGCATAGTCCTTCCTTTTGGTGCTTGTCCATCCGTTCTTGGCTCTTATCCATAACTTCCGGTTAATTCAACCACAACTGGTCTCATTACGGAATCACCGCTATCATGTAGGATAGGGTGCCGTAAGGAGCGGATTGTGGTTCAATTAACGGGAGTCGATTTAAGTGTTGGGCAAGGAAAGAGTGAGAGAGATTTCCTTCTTTCAAACTTCCCTTATCCTACCCTAACAAGTATAAAACTACTCACACTTCATGATAAGGAAAAACAAAACAAAACAAAAGAGGAAGATAGAAAGAAGGAGATTAGAAGAATACGACTAACTATTTGCGACCTCACCTTGGCGAGGATCGAGCGTAAGTATCATTGTCGTATGAATGATAAAGAAAAAGAGATAAGAAAGAAACAATCAAGCAAATAACAACAACTACTTAACAATTAAAATTACAACAAATTACAACAAGTAAAGAAAGAGACAAGCATGATAATAAAAATGGTCTTCTTTATTCATCACTCTTCACTCAAAAGCTCACTACAAGTTTAATGGAGAAGAGGTGAGAAGAGGAAGAAGAACAACACTAAAACTAGGCAAAATGAAAATACAAGAATTGACCCCTTCCCTTCTCAAAGTTCTGGGCTATTTATAGGCCAAAAAATGAAACCCTAGGGCAACCACCAGAACCCAAACAGAATTACAAAAATACCCCCAAAAACTTTCTGTCTGCCGCCACTATATGGCCGCGGATCCGCGGCCTATACCCCCCTTTGGCCGCGGATCCGCGGCCCTTTGGAAGAGTTGGGCCCTCCAACTTTTGGTGCTGGCCTGGTCTGATGTCTACATTATTCTGGTACATATATTTTCTCAATTTGGCTCCATGATTTTTCCAGAATTTCTGTTGAGGGAAAGGTGGACTTTTTGTCAAGATTTTGTGATGATTGCCTCGAGCTCCGCGTAGATCTCTTGGATTTTGTGCTACCATTGAGCCTTGTGCATGAGAGTGACATTGATTTGACATTTTGTCTTCCTAAACTGGTATCTGGCAACATACGGATGACGAGCGGAGACCGTGTTTTCTCAGTGGTTGGCAGGAACCCGGATTTTGTTGTGTTTTCCATGAATTTCACCATTTTAGAACCGAGAACCTGTATCCTGCAATTGACTAGCAAACACGGCTCAAGAGTATCTACCGATATGCAATGTGACAAAAATTGGGCGGTATGAAAATGCAAAAATCTGATATGAACAAATACCCCCAAACTTATCGTTTGCCCGTCTCGAGCAAAGCCCATTTATTCAAAAAAAAAATTTTCTAACCTCACTTTCGCAGGGAACGCGATTGCACTGAGCATGTGCAACAAGCCGTTAAACCTCTAGGTGTCCCTAGTAGGAGGAGTGTTGTCTCCTGAGGGTTTTCAGCGGATACTACCCACAAAATCCGGTCAAGTTGGTTTTGTAAAATAACTAAGCTTCAGACCCTAAAGTTTCGTTTTAGAAAATAACAATTCTATAATCCTAAGTCTAGACCATCGAACCTTTATTTTTCACACCTCGCTTCTTACTTAACTACAGATTTTACATGTCTTTACATGCAGTGCAAATAGTGTCGTTAAGTTCCCGAAAGGTCGAATAAAGTCATCATGTCGCACAATAAAGCCCAGATAACAATTTAAAAAGGATCACATAAGTTTTATAAAGAGTTAAGCATTTTTCAAGTTTCGTTTTCCAGTAAGGTTTCAACTTCAGAATTTCTATCTTCCTTAACAGGAAACTAAGTCGTATTTTTCACTCCACCTTTTTCTTGTTTTCATTTCATACACACCTTTGTGAACGTGCAATAGTCTTTATCAAAGAGTAAAACCTTCATATCTCCGTTAAAATTTTTATAAAAGCCTGTATTTTATCAAGATTATTCTCACACAAAGAACCGTTAGGAATTTTAACTCGGAGAGAACACTTGCTTGACTTTGTTTTAAAACTGGACTTTCTAGGCTTCTTAGCGAGCTTTGGGCCAATGCACCCAAACCAGTTGGTTTTAGGGCATTAGGTGTAGAAACACCCCAGCGGACTTAATTACTCAAGTTACCTAGGTCCAAAAACAAAAGACAGTTTGGCGTGAAAATCAGATGATTTAATACGAACGGAGATATAACCGGCAGTTCAAATTTTTTTTTTTTGGATAAAAGACGTGTTTAGTGGGTTTGGTGTGTAATCATTCCAATCAAGTTTCAGATGGGTTATTTTTCAGACTTAGCTCCAATTACGGCATCAATAACATTCCTTCATATTCGCTTTACTTCATAAACTATTCTTGACATTACTTATTTCAGAACAAACCTATTTGATCCTCAGAAAATCATTTATCTGTTTAAAAGTTTAAACATGAAAGACTTGTCATCTAATTCCCAAAATCTTACGACACGTGTAGTGTGATGTAAAGACGTATATCAGCTATAGTTAACTTCAAAGGAGAGTTATCTTTCAGGTTTTCAAAATCTAAACATAAGATTTAGTTATTCCTATTTTTTCAAACAAAAACCGTCGAATGTTGAATCAGAGTTCTTCCACAAGCTAACTTGACAAAAAAGTTTTTATATTTTTTTAGAAAAATTTCAAATTCTTATGGATTTTATGGATTTTAATATGCAGATGCAAAAATATACATATGAATGCGAAGGGAAGAAATGCGTACCGAGCGTACCCCCAAACTTAAACTGGACAGTGTCCTCACTGTCGTTGCATGAAGAGATTATTTGAAGGGTCAAAATCGTCGGTTAGCGAGACACAAATTTTTATTTGTTTTTGTTTATAAAGGAAAGAAAAAGAATATACACACATATATGCAAAATGGTTTGTACATACCCCCAAACTTATTTGGAACAGTGTTTACTGTTCTTGGCTGGATAACCGAAGTTTGGAGGTAGGCAGAGGAAGATTAGGCAGGGTAAACCGGCTCCTGTTAGAACAGGAGCTCCTCTGTTGGTTCGGCGCTAAGGTACGGTTTGCATCGGTGTCCGTTCACTTTGAAAATAGAACCGTCCTTTGGATTTTCCAAATCCACAGCGCCTTGCGGATACACATTCCGCACAAAATACGGCCCTTTCTAGCGAGATCTGAGCTTTCCTGGATGGAAGTGAAGTCGGGTGTCGTAAAGCAGTACCTGCTGACCAGGTACGAAGGTTTTGCGCAAAAGGTGTTTATCGTGAAACACCTTCATTCGATTCTTAACGACAACCGCGTTGTCGTAAGCCTCATCCCTAAGCTCGCATAGTTCGTTCAGCTGCAGCTTCCGATGGCTGCCCGCGTCCTCAAGAGACAGATTCAGCTCCTTTATCGCCTAAAATGCGCGATGCTCGATTTCGACAGGAAGGTGGCAGGCTTTTCCGTACACAAGCCGATAGGGAGACATGCCAAGGTCGGTCTTATAAGCGGTTCTAAATGCCCAAAGGGCATCAGTGAGTTTCAGAGACCAATCCTTACGGTTCTTGGAAACCGTCTTCTCCAGTATCTGCTTGATTTGCCGATTTGAAACTTCGGCCTGCCCGCAGGTTTGGGGGTGGTAGGGCGTAGAGAGCTTATGATTAATGGAGTATTTCCGCATCAAGGCCTCGAAGGTTTTGTTGCAGAAATGACTTCCATTGTCGCTAATGATCGCTCGGGGGTGGCCAAACCGGGAGAAAATGTTTTCTTTAAGGAACCTAACGACAACCTTGTTGTCGTTAGTCCGGCTGGCCACAGCCTCGACCCATTTAGAGACGTAATCAACAGCTAGAAGGATGTACAAGTTCCTAAAAGAGCTGGGAAACGGCCCCATGAAGTCTATCCCCCAAACATTGGAAATCTCCACAACCAAGATCGGTTGGAGCGGCATCTCGTTCCTCCGGGATATCCGGCCCATGTGTTGGCACCGGGAGCAAGTCTTGCAATAGTCGTGAGCGTCTTTGAAGAGTTGTGGCCAGTAGAAACCACATTGCAAGATCTTCTCAGCTGTCTTTCTGGGCCCAAAATGCCCGCCACACGCTTGATCGTGGCAAAATGACAGCACACTCTTGAATTCCTCATCAGGGACACACCGGCGAATAATCTGGTCGGGACAGTACTTGAACAAGTATGGTTCGTCCCAGTAAAAGTGTTTTACTTGGGATAAGAAGCGAAGTCTGTCCTGACTTGACCATTCGGTCGGTAGTAATCCCGTGGCCAAATAGTTCACAATATCTGCGAACCAGGGTTCGCACGATACTGTCAAGAGCTGTTCATCCGGGAAAACGTCGTTGATCGGAATTGGAAGCGAAGGCGAAGAAGGAAGTCGTGAGAGATGGTCGGCAACTACGTTTTCACATCCTCGTTTGTCCTTAATGACAAGGTCAAACTCTTGGAGCAAGAGGATCCAACGTATTAACCGAGATTTGGCATCTTTCTTCGCAAAAAGATGGCGCAGAGCTGAATGGTCCGTGTAGACAATGACTGGAGAGCCGATGAGGTAGGGCCTGAACTTTTCTAGAGCAAATACAACAGCTAAGAATTCTTTCTCAGTTGTTGTATAATTGAGTTGGGCGTCGTTCAGGGTCCGGCTCGCGTAATAGATTACGTGCGGCATCTTGTTGATGTGCTGTCCAAGGACAGCACCGATGGCAAAGTCGGATGCATCGCACATAATCTCGAATGGGTGCGTCCAGTCAGGGGAAGAAAGAACGGGAGCAGAAGTGAGTGAGCATTTCAGTGACTCGAATGCAGTCACACAGCTCGAGTTGAAGTCGAAAGGCGTGTCCTTGGCCAGCAAAAGCATCAAGGGCCTAGCAATCTTGCTAAAGTCCTTGATAAACCGTCTATAGAAACCGGCATGGCCAAGGAAGGCTTGGATATCTCTGACGCATCGGGGAGGAGGCAGATTGGAAATGACCACAATCTTTGCTTTGTCAACCTCTATGCCATTTTGCGAGATGATATGTCCCAAGACAGTACCTTCGCGCACCATGAAGTGGCATTTCTCCCAGTTCAAAGTGAGATTCCTGTCCTTACATCGGGTAAGGACAGCGTCAAGATGCAGCAAACACTCGTCAAAGGAGTCGCCGAAGATGGAGAAGTCATCCATGAAAATCTCCAAAAAAATTTTCCACCATGTCCGAAAAAATTCCCATCATACACCGCTGGAAGGTAGCGGGCGCATTGCATAACCCAAAGGGCATGCGACGATATGCAAATGTGCCGAAAGGACAAGTGAAAGTGGTCTTGTCCTGGTCTTTTTCGGCGATGGGAATTTGATTATAGCCAGAGTAGCCATCAAGAAAACAATAGTACTAATGTCCGGCCAATCGTTCCAGCATCTGGTCAATGAAAGGTAGCGGAAAGTGGTCTTTCCGTGTTGCGGCGTTGAGTTTTCTGTAATCAATGCAAACTCGCCACCCAGTTTGGGTGCGAGTAGGGATTAACTCATTCGCCTCGTTAGTGATGACCGTGATGCCCGAATTCTTGGGGACAACATGAATGGGGCTAACCCACTGGCTATCAGAGATAGGGTAAATGATACCACTATCTAGACATTTGACGATCTCCTTCTTCACAGCCTCCTTCATGACTGGATTAAGACGTCTTTGTGGATCTCGGGCTGGTTTGGCATCATCCATCAGATGAATGTGATGCTCAACGATCAGGGGACTAATCCACTTGATGTCTGCCATAGACCAGCCAAAAGCTTGCCTGTTGCTGTGCAAGACCGCGAGAAGGGCTTTCTCTTGCTCGGGAGCTAGAGAAGCCGAAATGATGACAGGGAGGGTCTCGTTCTCACCTAAGTAAGCATACTTAAGGTGAGACAGCAACGGCTTGAGTTCGAGCGTTGGAGGTGAAATGATTGAAGGCAAGACTGGTGCAAGGGTCTCGAACTCAAAGGACTCCAGCAAAGGTTCAAAACGAGTGTAGGCAACCGAGTCGGATGGTTCAGGTAACTCATCCGGAAAGTCGAAGGATTCAAACTCGGGTTGTGCGCGGCTAAGATCGTTCGAGAACGTGAAACACTCGTATTCGTTATCGGGCGCAGAAACAGCAACAGGTTCGAAGAGAAACGCACTAGTGGCGTCAAGATTATCGTGATCAAACAGAAACTCCTCGAATTCACACTCTTCTGGTGTGATCTCCTGGATCGAGCAGACGTCTAGTATATGAGCATTAGGTTCGGCGGGCTGATTCCCCAACCTAAAAATGTTGAGTTCAATCGTCATATTTCCAAAAGAGAGGTTCATCGAACCGTTGCGACAATTAATCACAGCATTTGAGGTTGCGAGAAATGGGCGACCGAGTATCACCGGAATTTGATTCCGGGGGTTAGCTACAGGCTGTGTATCTAAGACAATGACGTCAACGGGGAATATGAAGTCCTCGACTTTTATTAACACATCCTTTAGCTCACCCCTACGGTGGGTGATCGATCGGTCGGCCATTTGGAGAGTGCAGTGTGTGGGTTTCAACTCTCCGACGCCTAATTGCTCGTATACTGAATACGGAAGCAGGTTAACACTGGCACCAAGATCTAATAGTGCGCGGTTGATGTTCTTATCCCCAATGGTAATTGAAATCGTAGGACAGCCAGGGTCCTTCCGTTTTTGTGGTAAAGATTGGGTAAGGGCATCACTCACAGCACTAGCCAAGAAAACTTTCTTGGGTACCTGACACTTCCTCTTTTTCGTGCACAAGTCCTTTAAGATTTTCGCGTAGGACGGGACTTGTTGGACAGCATCTAAAAGAGGAATGTTAATGTTAACTTGCTTGAATAACTCCAGAATCTTCTCCATTTGAGGATTTTGTTTATTAGACCTCAACCGGTTTGGAAATGGAACATTTTGAAAATTGGTTGAGTCTAATGCTGGAGGAGGAGATTTTGGAGTTGGAACGGATCCCAGAATAGGTGTTTTCGTGGAGTGAGAAGTCGGTCCGTTCATAGAAGAAGAGGAAGGAGAGCCTTGTGAAGAACGGAGAATAGGCTCAGAAGACGAAGAAGAAGAAGAAGAAGTAGCGGCGGCCGGGGTGTCATCGTTGATTCGCTTTCCAATGTTGTTTTGCAGCATCCTCCCCGATCTCAGTGTAGTCACGACACTCACATTATGGTTTTGTTGTTCAAGAGCAACATGTGCATTATGTGGGTGACCGGGATTTGGAAGTGGCTGGGACGGGAGCTTCCCCTTCTCTCGCTCGCTCAAGGCCGCGTTCAGCTGTGCAATCTGGGCCTCGATGGTCTTGATGCTTTGCCCGTGTGCGGCAGTGTGTTGCACTAAAGATTGAATCGAAGACTGGATGTTGGCGGTGGATTGAGTCGATTGTTTAACAAACGCCTCCAGACTTCGCTCGAGCGAGGAAACCGTATCGTTGTTCGACGGAACAAAGTTGTTTGGTGGAAAATAATTGTTCGGTGCAAAGTTGTTCGTCTGGTTTTGGAAAGGCTGGGGTTGGAAGGGCTGCTGATACTGAGTTTGTTGTTGCGCTTGTTGTTGCGGCGGAGGGGCCCCTTGGAAATTGTTGCCTTGAAATTGATTCTGATTCTGATTCCAGGCGAAATTAGGGTGGTTCCTCCAACCGGGATTGTAGGTGGAAGAGTATGGATCATTCCTCGGTCTTTGCTGGAATGCATTAACCTGATCCTGTCCTTGCGATGGTGGATTGTAAGGACACTCTTCGGTCAAGTGAGAAGGATCGGAACAACAAGCGCAGATGGTACGAAGGGGGAGAACATGGGCAGGAGTAGGAGAAGAAAATTTTCTCTCTATTGCTTCAAGCTTTTTTGTTATTGCAGCCATTTCAGCTCTCATCGCAATAGAGACATCAAGCTGGTGAATTCCTACCCTAGACTGACCGGTAGAAGTGGAGGTAGAAGAAGAAGAAGAAGTCGGTCTGGTGCTCTCCCACTGTAGCGTTTGCTCCGCAAGGTCGTCAAAGAACTGCCATGCTTCCTCGTCAGATTTCGATAGGAAGTGGCCCTGACAGATGGTCTCCAGCAACTGGTTCGTTGCTGGGTTCAGTCCCTCGTATAAGGTTTGGCAGAGCTGCCATTTCTCTATACCGTGGTGAGGAAACTGAACAAGAAGGTCTTTGTATCGGTCAAAGCACTTCCAGAAGGGTTCAGAAGGAAGCTGGGAGAATTGGTTGATTTCATTTCGAATCCTTGCGGTCTTATGATTCGCATAGAATTTTTTCAGAAACGCTTTAACAAACTCGTCCCAGCTGGTGATTGAGTGGGAAGCGGTGCTATACAGCCATTTTTCAACGAGATCGCATAAAGTGAACGGAATGACCCGTAGACGTATAGCATCATCCGACAGCTGGGTGGTTTTCATCATGGCACAGACATTTTGAAATTTATTGATGAAGATATAGGCATCTTCAGATTCAAGCCCATGAAAACGTGGAAGCATGTTGATGAAATGAGGCTTAATTTCAAAGTTGTCCCCATTGGCCGGAGGAAGAGAAAGGCAGGTGGGAAGTGCAGAACGGGTGGGGTAGAAACGATCCTGGAGCGCAATTCGCTGCGGTGCTATAACAGGCGGAGGTGGTGGGATATTGGTCTCCATAGGAGGTGGAGCCAATCCAGCGGTGGTCAAAGAGATGTTCGGATTAAATCCTGACATCGCGGAAGAAGAGGTTGGTGAAGGTGAAGGTGAAGGTGAAGACGTATGAACAGAATTCCGGTCAACGTCAGAGTTGGCCGGCAAAGGAAGGGGTGAAAGAGGAGTGGACGGAGTATCGACTTCGGAGTCGATCGCGTAGTCGGTCGCGACTAAAGTAACGCGGACTAGAAGGGCGCTAGTGTCCCGAGTCCAAGCGGACATACACTAAACGAGTTTAGTATAGTCAAAGCGGAGAAGGTGAGGGTAAGAAAACGTCAATGGAGAAAGGCGATGGGTGGTGGGTGAAAATGGATTTGGCGACAAAAAGGGCAAGTTTTTATAAAATTTTTTGATTTTTTTTCTTTTTTTTTTGTTTTTAGAAAGAGATTTACAGAAATATGTACGGAAATACGGCTTAAGCAATCACAAACAAGATATGCACAATCACACCTAGATCTAGGGTAACCTAGGTCTACTAGACCTGCTCCTGAACTTGATTGTCGAAGTTAAACAGTGTCGAGAAACGGGCTTAACAATACACTGATCACGAGGCCAGGTAAGTGCAGAGATAAGGGGAGGTTGTCCAACGCTTTCGCGAAGTTCCTTAATTAAATAACCCTTTCTCTTTCGGCGGTTGCGCCTTTAACACTTTCCTAGACACCCTATAAACAATATAAGGTTAAGCGAGGTTCTAAACACGGTTTATCTTCTCCTAATGAGCGCGAAGTCCTTAGGGCTGAAGTCTAGTATTTTTTAATTTACAATGGACAATGCATATGCTTTAGTGATTTTTGGGGTCCTGGGAAGGGTGATGAAATCCCCACCCAATCTGGATTGGTTTCAAGCCCCTTAAGTCCGTATTAAAGAAATGCAAAACAGTAACAAATCAACTGCAAACAATTTTTATTTGCGGCGCAAAGAATCCTGCACAAGAACAGTTTATTGGAAGGGGGAGAAGAATTTGCGCAAAGAAGCCTGCAGAAAACACAATTTATTGGAGTTCAGAGGAGTGGGGAGAAGCAGAGAACTTACAGAGAAATTTGGGGCCCTGAAGGCACCAACAGGCCGCGGATCCGCGGCCAAACACCTGCTTAGGCCGCGGTTCCGCGGTGGAACAGAGAGTTTGGGCTTCCCATTTTTTTCTGTGTGCTGGTCTTGGAGTCTTCTGCTTGTCTGGATGTTTTGAATCTTGGTTTGCTCACTGGAACAGCTCCAGATTTGTTCAGTAGACCGTTAACTTCGTTTTGTCCATCGCGGTGTAGCCGCGAAATGTGGGTCTATCTCCCACGTCTTTGGCACTGTACTTGAACTCCGTATTTTCAACGTCCTTAGCGTCGATCTTGAACTTCGTATTTTCCTGCACACTTGCACAAAAACTAATCAAGAATAACAAGATGGTTTCTTTTACAAAGAATATATTTTTTCGTTTTTTTTTATACATACAAATTAACCCGAAATTACACAAGGAAATAAACTACCATCTCCCCGGCAACGGCACCATTTGATTGATAGGTTACGTGTGTGTTCAAGTTCTAGTTTAAATACCGCAATCAAGTCGGTTTCGCTTGTAGCTAGCCGGTTGAGTACGGGTCGTCCGCAGGGAGATGGGAGTCTTTTTCAAAGTGTTTTAATGAGTTAAGTCCTGTTTTCAGATTTTGTTGGATTATCTAAGTGTTGAGTTGATATTTAAAGAGAGCTTGTTAGGGTTAGGATTAGGTTAGTTTGAGTTAGGAGTCTCCACATCTTTCGTTGCCCCTCTTAATATCGGTGTTACGGTAATCGGCAACAACGGGGATTAGCACGACTAGGAAGGAACTTGCGAGTATAAGCTAGGCTTTCCAACGCATAGTCCTTCCTTTTGGTGCTTGTCCGTCCGTTCTTGGCTCTTATCCATAACCTCCGGTTAATTCAACCACAACCGGTCTCACTACGGAATCACCGCTATCATGTAGGATAGGGTGCCGTAAGGAGCGGATTGTGGTTCAATTAACGGGAGTCGATTTAAGTGTTGGGCAAGGAAAGAGTGAGAGAGATTTCCTTCTCTCAAACTTCCCTTATCCTACCCTAACAAGTATAAAACTACTCACACTTCATGATAAGGAAAAACAAAACAAAACAAAAGAGGAAGATAGAAAGAAGGAGATTAGAAGAATACGACTAACTATTTGCGACCTCACCTTGGAGAGGATCGAGCGTAAGTATCATTGTCGTATGAATGATAAAGAAAAAGAGATAAGAAAGAAACAATCAAGCAAATAACAACAACTACTTAACAATTAAAATTACAACAAATTACAACAAGTAAAGAAAGAGACAAGCATGATAATAAAAATGGTCTTCTTTATTCATCACTCTTCACTCAAAAGCTCACTACAAATTTAATGGAGAAGAGGTGAGAAGAGGAAGAAGAACAACACTAAAACTAGGCAAAATGAAAATACAAGAATTGACCTCTTCCCTTCTCAAAGTTCTGGGCTATTTATAGGCCAAAAAATGAAACCTTAGGGCAACCACCAGAACCCAAACAGAATTACAAAAATACCCACAAAAACTTTCTGTCTGCCGCCACTATATGGCCGCGGATCCGCGGCCTATACCCCCCTTTGGCCGCGGATCCGCGGCCCTTTGGTAGAGTTGGGCCCTCCAAATTTTGGTGCTGGCCTGGTCTGATGTCTACATTATTCTGGTACATATATTTTCTCAATTTGGCTCCACGATTTTTCCAGAATTTCTGTTGAGGGGAAGGTGGACTTTTTGTCAAGATTTTGTGATGATTGCCTCGAGCTCCGCGTAGATCTCTTGGATTTTGTACTACCATTGAGCCTTGTGCATGAGAGTGACATTGATTTGACATTTTGTCTTCCTAAACTGGTATCTGGCAACATACAGATGACGAGCGGAGACCGTGTTTTCTCAGTGGTTGGCAGGAACTCGGATTTTGTTGTGTTTTCCATGAATTTCACCGTTTTAGAACCGAGAACCTCTATCCTGCAATTGACTAGCAAACACGGCTCAAGAGTATCTACCGATATGCAATGTGACAAAAATTGGGCGGTATGAAAATGCAAAAATCTGATATGAACAACCAGCCAAAAGCTTGCATATTGCTGTGCAAGACCGCAAGAAGGGCTTTCTCTTGCTCTGGAGCTAGAGAAGCCGAGATGATAACAGGGAGGGTCTCGTTCTCACCCAAGTAAGCGTACTTAAGATGAGACGGCAAAAGCTTGAGTTCGAGCGTTGGAGGTGAAACGATTGAAGGCAAGATTGGTGAAAAGGTCTCGAACTCAAAGGATTCCAGCAAAGGTTCAAAACGAGTGTAAGCGACCGAGTTGGATGGTTCAGGTAACTCATCCGGAAATTCGAAGGATTCAAACTCGGGTGGTGAGTGGCTAAGATCGTTCAAGAAAGTGAAACACTCGTAGTCATTGTCGGGCGCAGAAACAGCAGCAGGTTCGAAGAGGAACGCACTAGTGGCGTTAAGGTTATTGTAATCGAACAAAAACTCCTCGAATTCACACTCTTCTGGGGTGATCTCCCGGATTGAGCATACGTCTAGTATATGAGCATTAGGTTCGGTGGGCTGATTCCCCAACCTAAAAATGTTGAGTTCAATTGTCATGTTTCCAAAAGATAGGTTCATCGAGCCATTGCGACAATTGATCACTGCATTTGAGGTTGCAAGGAATGGGCGACTGAGTATCACCGGAAGTTGATTCCGGGGGTTAGCTACAGGCTGTGTGTCTAATACAATGAAGTCAACGGGGAATATGATGTCCCCAACCTTGATTAACATATCCTCTAGCTCACCCCTAGGATGGGTGATTGATCGGTCGGCCATTTGGAGAGTACAGTGTGTGGGTTTCAGCTCTCCTACACCTAATTGCTCATATACTGAGTACGGAAGTAGGTTAACACTGGCACCAAGATCTAATAGTGCGCGGTTGATGTTCTTATCCCTAATGGTAATAGAAATCATAGGACAGCCAGGGTCCTTCCGTTTTTGCGGTAAAGATTGGGTAAGAGCATCACTCACAGCACTAGCCAAGAAAACTTTCTTGGGTACCTTAGACTTCCTCTTTTTTGTGCACAAGTCTTTTAAGATTTTCGCGTAGAACGGGACTTGTAGGACAGCATCTAAAAGGGGAATGTTGATGTTAACCTGCTTAAACAACTCCAGAATCTTCTCCATTTGTGGATTTTGTTTATTGGACCTCAACCGGTTTGGAAATGGAGCGTTTTTAAAATTGGTTGAGTCCAATGCTTGTGGAGGAGATTGTGGAGTAGGAACGGATCCCAGAGCTGGTGTTTTCGTGGAGTGAGAATTGGGTCCGTTCAGAGCAGAAGAAGAAGAAGAAGAAGAGCCTTTTGACGAATGGAGAATAGGCTCAGAAGACGAAGAAGAAGAAGAAGAAGAAGCGGCCGGGGTGTCATTATCCTCAATTGTTGTACCGATGTTGTTGTGCAGCATCCTTCCCGATCTCAATGTCGTCACGGCACTCACATTATGGTTCTGTTGTTCAAGAGCAACATGTACATTATGTGGGTGACCGGGATTTGGGAGTGGTTGAGATGGAAGCTTCCCCTTTTCTCGCTCGCTTAACGCCGCATTCAGCTGTGCAATCTGGGCTTCGATGGTCTTGATGCTTTGCCCGTGTGCAGCAGTGTGTTGCACCAAAGACTGAATAGACTACTGGATGTTGGCGGTGGATTGTGTCGATTGTTTAACGAATGCCTCCAGACTTCGTTCTAGCGAGGAAAGCTTATCGTTGTTTGACGGAACAAAGTTGTTTTGTGGAAAAGAATTGTTGGGTGCAAAGTTGTTCGTCTGATTTTTAAAAGGTTGGGGTTGGAAGGGCTGCTGAAACTGATGTTGAGTTTGTTGTTGCGCTTGTTGTTGCGGAGGAGGGGGCCTCTGGAAATTGTTGCCTTGGAATTGTTGCTGATTCTGATTCCAGGCGAAATTGGGGTGGTTCCTCCAACCGGGATTGTAGGTGGAAGAGTATGGATCATTTCTCCGTCTTTGCTGAAATGCAGCATTAACCTGATCCTGTCCTTGAGATGGTGGATTGTAAGGACACTCTTCAGTTAAGTAAGAAGGATCGGAACAACAAGCACAAATGGTACGAAGGGGAAGAACATGGGCAGAAGCAGGAGATGAAAATTTGCTCTCTATCGCTTCAATTTTTCTCGTTATTGCAGCCATTTCAGCTTTCATCGCAATAGAGACATCGAGTTGGTGAATTCCTACCCTAGACTGACCAGTAGAAGTAGAGGAAGAAGAAGAAGAAGTTGGTCTTGTGCTCTCCCGTTGAAGCGTTTGTTCCGCAAGGTCGTCGAAGAATTGCCACGCTTCCTCGTCAGATTTCGATAGGAAGTGGCCCTGACAAATGGTTTCCAACAACTGCTTGGTTGCTGGGTTCAGGCCCTCGTATAAGGTTTGGCAAAGTTGCCATTTCTCGATACCATGGTGAGGGCACTGAACAAGAAGGTCTTTATACTGGTCAAAGCACTTCCAGAAGGGTTCAGTAGGAAGCTGAGAGAATTGGTTGATTTCGTTACGGATTCATGCGGTTTTATGATTCGGATAAAATTTCTTGAGAAATGCTTTCACAAACTTGTCCCAACTGGTTATGGAGTGGGAAGTGGTGCTATACAACCATTTTTCAGCAAGATCGCACAAAGTGAACGGAATGACCCGTAGTCGTATAGCATCGTTTGACAGCTGGGTAGTTTTCATCATGGCACAAACATTTTGAAACTTGTTGATGAAGATATAGGCATCTTCAGATTCAAGCCCATGAAATTTCGGAAGCATGTTAATGAAGTGGGGCTTAATTTCAAAATTATCCCCATTGGCCGGTGGAAGGGAAAGACAAGTGGAAAGTGCAGAACGGGTGGGATAGAAACGATCCTGGAGCGCGATTCGCTGTGGCGCTACAATAGGCGGTGGTGGTGGGTTATTTGCATCCGTAGGAGGTGGAGTCAATCCCGGGGGAGTCAAAGAGATGTTTGGATTAAATCCTGACATCGCGGAAGAAGAGATTGGTGATGGTGAAGGTGAGGATGTATGAACAGAATTTGGGTCAACGTCGGAGTTGGCCGGCAAAGGTAAGGGTGAAAGAGGCGTGGACGGAGTTTCGACGTCTGAGTCGATCGCGTAGTCGGTAACGACTAACGTAACGCTGACTAGACGGGCGCTAGTGTCCCGAGTCCAAGCGGACATACACTAAACGAGTTTAGTATAGTCAAAGCGGAGAAGGTGAGGGTAAGAAAGCGTCAATTGAGAAACACGATGGGAGGTGGGTGAAAAAATGGATTCTGGCGACAAAGGGCAAGTTTTTATAAAAGTTTTTGGTTTTGTGTTTTTTTTAAGAAAGAGCTTTACAGAAATATGTACGGACTTACGGCTTCAAGTAATCACAAACAAGATATGCATAATCACACCTAGATCGAGGGTCACCTAGGTCAGCTAGACAGCTCCTAACTGTTCCAAAGGGCTAGAAATAGGGCCTCAAACCGCCTCTTCTCCGCCAATTGCGGCCAGGTAAGTGCCAGATAAGTGGGAGGCTCCCTACTAAGTAAGTAGTGGTCCTAATTAAGTAACCACTTTCCTTGGACACACTTGCCTAGACACCGCAAAGTCAGGATAGGATAAACGGCCGATGCCTGTAACTAGTCTTCTGTCCTATTGAGCGTGAAGTCCTTAGGGCTGAGTCTAGTATTTTTTAATTAAACAATGGTCAATGAATATGCTTTTTGTGATTTCTGGGGTCCTGGGAAGGGTGATGAAATCCCCATCCAATCTGGATTGGTTTCAAGCCCTTTAAAGTCCGTATTAATAAATGCAAAGCAGTAACAATCAACTGCAATCAATTTTTTATTTTTTAGTGCGGCGCAAAGAATCCTGCACAAAAACAATTTATTGGAAGGGGGAAGAGAGTTTGCACAAAGAATGCTGCAGAAAACACAGTTCAGTGGAGTTTACAGGAATGGAGAGAAGATAAGGAACACTCACAGGGAATTTGGCACCCTGAAGGCACCAAACGGCCGCGGTTCCGCGGCAAAAGCTTGCTTATGCCGCGGTTCCGCGGCAATAAGGTGGAATTGGGCTTCTGAAATTTTTGTGTGTGCTGCCTTGTCTATCCTTTTCTTGTCTGGAGCTCCTGAATCTTGATTTGCTCACTGAATATGCTCCAGAATTTTAAAGTAGACCGTTGGCTCCATCTTGATCCGTCGCGGTGTAGCCGCGAGATATGGGTCTAACTTCCCACGTCTTTGGCACTGAACTCGACCGTCTTTTTATCCTGCACACTTGAACAAAAACTAATCAAAAATAACAAGATGGTTTTTTACAATGTATATTTTTTTTTTGTTTTTCGGTTATATTTATATTCACAAATTAACCCGAAATTACACAAAGAAATAAACTACCGTCTCCCCGGCAACGGCGCCATTTGATTGGTAAAGTTTTTGTGTACTTAGTTAATTACCGCAATCAAGACAGTTTCGCTTGTAACTAGCCGGTTGAGTACGGGTCGTCCACAGGGAAATGGGAATCTTTTTCTATGTGCTTTAACGAGTTAAGTCCAAATGTCCAGGTTTGTTTTGAGATTAACTATGTGCTAAAATGTTATATAAAGAGAGCTTGTTAGGGTTAGGATTAGGTTAGTTTGAGTTAGGAGTCGCTCACTTCTTTCGTTGCCACTCTTAATATCGGTGTTACGGTAATCGGCAACAACGGGGATTAGCACGACTAGGAAGGAACTTGCGAGTATAAGATAGGCTTTCCAACGCATAAGTTCTTCCTTTTGGTGCTTGTCCGTCCGTTCTTGGCTCTTAGCCTTAACCTCCGGTTAATTCAACCACAACCGGTCTCACTAAGGAATCACCGCTATCATGTAGGATAGGGTGCCGTATGGAGCGGATTGTGGTTCAATTAACGGGAGTCTGAATCAAGATGTTGGGCAAGAAAAGAGTGAGAGAGATTTCCTTCTCTCAAACTTTCCTTATCCTACCCTAACAAGTATGAAAACTACTCACCCATTATAAGAAAAAGAAAATAAAACAAAAGGAGGAAGATAGAAAGAAAGAGGTTAGAAGATTACAACTTGCAATTTGAGACCTCACTTTGGCAAGGATCAAGCTTAAGCATCATTGTTGTTTAAGGATAAAGAAAAAGAGAACAAGAAAGAAACAAACAACAAATAATAACAACTAGATTAGCAAATGAAAAATACAAGCAATTATAATTAACAATTACAACAAGATAAGCATGGTAACAACAAGAACTCCTTTATTCATTATTCACTCAGAAAAGCTCACTACAAGTTTTTAATGGAGAAGAGATGAGTATGTTAGTCATATGTATGCCCTAGAGGCCATTACTGTACATTGGATGTATATTGTAGTGGATGCGGGGACATATATAGGGAGGACTTTCTTGCTCGACATGATAGTATGTTATCTGGTTACTCTTTACCTTAACGTGTACATTGATTGTCTCTCTGTTACATGTTGGTAAAGCCCTTAGGATGTGTACTTGACTATCTGGACTATGATGCGGATCATACTAGTGGGGACATGGTAGTCCATAAGTACATCCTTCAAGGTCCCTAGTCGTGGGTGTATCGAGACGGGGCATCGATATACCAGAGTAGACTAGCGTATACCTTCTCGACCCATACAGATGGGCGATGGATGATCCCATATCCATTGGTGTTTGACATCAGAGATGATATACGGGTGCTCAGTAGAGACTGGGTACACTGGACGGACTCGCCGAGAACTCCCAGATGGTATTATACCTTACGTCAGATGGCAGTTCTCTGGTGACACTGGTACAGAGTAGTCTGTTGACCCGAGATCGTCATAGAGTCTTGTGTGGTTCCCACTGTGCTTTGATTTCCACCTTACCACGTCCAAGAGGGCGTGCAAAACGGTGGTTTTTGGGTACAGTCCCGAATCACATGGAGGCAATGAGCGATAGGAGGGGATTCGTCTCTCCCGGTATAGGGAGTTGATGTTGCGCTGTGTTCGATTGGCTATAACCGGAAATCCCTGGCCAGTGTTGCTGAGATATACTGGTAAGTGTTACCCGTAGTTTCTCTAACTGTTATAGACCTCGGATCGACACGACTTATCGAGCTATTGGGGTCTGACGTTTACCACCCCTAGGCGAGATATGCGACATATACGACGATCAGACCGGACTGTACGGTAAGTGTTACTGGTTGGATTCACAGGAGTATGAGCGATCTTGCTCGTCGATCTTCTCATCGCTCAATACCCGGGTGGCCGTTACGTTTAGCAGACCGCTTGCGGCTTGTGGGTGTTTGATATGATCATCACCTGCTGCCGGCGTATTGACGAGTCTTTAGAGTCCTACACAGAGGTTTCCTGGCTCAAGCGAAACGAAATAGGAGCGCATATGAGATATGTGCGGGACCGAGAATAATGCGTGTATCTGATACCGTATTCCATTCTCGCGATGAATGTATCGATTGGTTGTATGCGATATAACCTAGTTATCGAATCAAAGATTGATTCGATAAATCGATACATTGAATACTAGTCGGTTATATGCGATATGACCGGATCATTGAATCAAGTGTTGATTTAATGATTTAATGCATAATTATATATTTGATATATTACTTTTGCATTAACTAGTATTGGTTCACTTTAAATGGATTTTCTCACTTGATTTTCACAAGTTGTATATGTGATATACTTTTGTGCACTTGATTGTATCATGTTTGATGATACATGTTAACTTGGTTAAGTGCGTGATTAAATAATGGTTAGTTAATGGTTAGGGTTTCATTTGATTTATTTATGCATTTATTTATTTTGTTTTGACAAAAGAAAATGAGAAAATGGTTGCTTTCAAAGATGAAGCTTCATGAAGGTTTGACTAAAGTTACCATTTTGTCTTCATGTCTTAACCCAACCATTCACTAACCCTTGTTAATTCTCTACACCTAACCATGGTTGTATTATGATAAGTATTGTTTTTCTTTTCTATTTTAAAAAGACTTATCATAATATTCTTTTCATCTTCTTCTTTTTCTTCACATGAAGAAGCTTGCTACCAACAATGGCAAAGTGAGAATAAGAGTGAGAAATCCAATTCTAAAGTGAACCCACCTCCTATTTCTTCATCCTCTACCTCTTGCCAAGTAGTATAGGGTGTTTCCTTCACAAGTTTTCATGACTTGGTGAAGTGGGAGCTTGATCTTGTGATGCCTCGACGTAGATCAATTTCGGCACGAAGCCGGCGACCTTGCCCGCCCATTTCTCCGACGAAGCCGACGCTAAAGCCCGGGATTCCATTTGGACAGCGAGGAGACTTCATTGCGGAGCTATGGAGGTGGAGGACCGGATCTACAAAGGTTGTATTTTCCGTTCTTATAGTTTAATTGTTAACTAGTTACTTGTTTCGCCTAAACTTCTAGCCAACGATCCGTATTAGGGTTTCTCGGCACCCCTAAAATTAGAAATTGGCATGGTTGATGCCTTGTGAGACCTCATTAGAGTGCCTATGAACCCTACAGTGGTATCAGAGCCTAGCTAGAGCCTTAGGCGAAGTCTAGACGACGTTTGAAATCCGAACGAACATCGAAACACATTACCAAATTGCTCTCTGGAAATTTTCTAAATATTTGGATTTTTGTCAATTAAAAATTCGCAGAAAATAGAGCAGGAAAATATAAAGGTTACTGCAGAAAACGAAACTGTTAGTTATATGTATGCCCTAGAGGCCATTACTGTACATTGGATGTATATTGTAGTGGATGTTGGGACGTATATAGGGAGGACTTTCTTGCTCGACATGATAGTATGCTATCTGGTTGCTCTTTACCTTAACGTGTACACTGATGGTCTCTCTGTTACATGTTGGTAAAGCCCTTAGGATGTGTACTTGACTACCTGGACTATGATGCGGATCATACTAGTGGGGACATGGTAGTCTATAAGTACATCCTTCAAAGTCCCTAGTCGTGGGTGTATCGAGATGGGGCATCGATATACCAGAGTAGACTAGCGTGTACCTTCTCGACCCATACAGATGGGCGATGGATGATCCCATATCCATTGGTGTTTGATATCGGAGATGATATACGGGTGCTCAGTAAATACTGGGTACACTGGACGGACTCGCCGAGAACTCCCAGATGGTATTATACCTCACGTCAGATGGCAGTTCTCTGGTGACACTGGTACAGAGTAGTCTGTTGACCCGAGATCGTCATAGAGTCTTGTGTGGTTCCCACTGTGCTTTGATTTCCATCTTACCACGTCCAAGAGGGCGTGCAAAACGGTGGTTTTTGGGTACAGTCCCGAGTCACATGGAGGCAATGAGCGATAGGAGGGGATTCGTCTCTCCCGGTATAGGGAGTTGATGTTGCGCTGTGTTCGATTGGCTATAACAGGAAATCCCTGGCCAGGGTTGCTGAGATTTACTGGTAAGTGTTACCAGTAGTTTCTCGAAGTGTTATAGACCTCATATCGACACGACTTATCGAGCTATTGGGGTCTGACGTTTACCACCCCTAGGCGGGATATGCGACATATCAGACGATCAGACCGGACTGTATGGTAGTGTTACTGGTTGGATTCACAGGAGTGTGAGCGGGCTTGCTCGTCGATCTTCTGATCGCTCAATACCCGGGTGGCCGTTACGTTTGGCAGACCGCTTGCGGCTTGTGGGTGTTTGATATGATCATCACCTGCTGCCGGCGTATTGACGAGTCTTTAGAGTGCTACACAGAGGTTTCCTGGCTCAAGCGAAACGAGATAGGAGCGCATATGAGATATGTGCGGGACCGAGAATAATACCAGTATGTGATACTGTATTCGATTCTCACGATGTGACATTGATCGGTTATATGTGATATAGCCGGGTTATCGGATCAAGTGTTGATTCGATAAGTTGTTACTAATGATACTAGCCGGTTATATGCGATATGACCGGATCGTTAAATCAAGTGTTGATTTAATGATTTAATGCATAATTATATATTTGATATATTACTTTGCATTAACTAGTATCGGTTCACTTTATAATGGATTTTCTCACTCGGATGTGCGCATTACATATGCGATATGATTTTGTGCACTAGATTGTATCATGTTTGATGATACATGCTTTTTGGTTAAATGTAAAGAATTAAACCATGTTTTAAGTGGATAATTAGGGTTTTGATTTCCTTATTCATTTATTAATCTTTTTCTTCTTGGAAAAATGAAAAAGGAAATGAGAAAATGGTTGCTATTTTGTTTGTATTCTTTGAAGCTTCATGAACTTTGACCATAGCAACCATTTTGTCTTCTTATACAAACCCTAACCATTCATCTAACTTGAGTTAACTCTCTACAATTAACCATGGTCTTGTTATGATAAGGTTTAATTAACTTATCATAACTATTATCTTCTTCTTCCTCATTTTTTTCTTCAAGTGAAGAAAGCAAGGTCATCAATGGTGATTGATGATAAAGAGTGAGAAATCCAAAACTAAAGTTTACCCACTTCCTATTTCTTCATCCTCTACCTCTTGCCAAGTAGTAGAGTGTGTTTCCTTCACAAGTTTTTAGGACTTGGTGAAGGTGGAGCTCGATTTAGCGATGCCTCGACGTAGATCATCTTCGGCATGGACATCGACGACCTAGCTCGCCATTTCTTCGACGAAGCGACACTAGAGCCCGGATTTTGATTTGGACAGCGGAGACGACTTCGTTGCGGAGCCATGGAGGTGGAGCACCGGATCTACAAAGGTTGTATTTCCGTATCTCTTAGTTAAGTGTTAACTAGTTAGCTTTTTCGCCTAGTTTTCTAGCAAACGGTCCGTAGTCGGGTCTCTCGGCACCCATATTTTTTGAAATTGGCATGTCCAATGCCTTGTAAGACCTCACTAGAGTGCCTAGGAACCCTACAGTGGTATCAGAGCCTAGCTAGAGCCTTAGGCGAAGTCCAGACGGAATTTGAAGTCCGAACGAACCCGAATCCCGATCACAATCATGCTCTCTGGACATTTTGTAAAATCGTGGATTTTTCCAAATTAAAAGGTGCTAAAAAATTCAGCAGGGATTTTTATGAATTACTGTGAAAAACGGAGAGCTAACTCCGTCATAACGGCGCGGAACCGCGGCCTAAGCCCACGTGGCGCGGCGGTTCCGCGGCGCTACTGTTGAGTCTTTGACTCCTTTTTGCACAGTAATTCCTTTTTTAATATGCTGAGTTTTCTGGGATCTTTTAATAATTTTTCAAGAGTTGAATTTTCAGAGGTGGTTTTGGGGTTTCGGAGTTTCGATCGGAGTATCAAATTTTGTCTGTGTGGCTTTCCGGATAAATCTTAGAATATGTTAAAAAGTTCGACTGGATATAAATACCCAATTTTTCCCCTGTCGGGAAATTTCCAAGTGTTGGATTTTTCCGTAGTTTAACGACGTTCGAAGTAGTGCAAGTAACACAATGGACCCTCTAGAAGACAACAAACCTTAACTCGATTATGTGACCATCTTGAACTGCCCTTTGAACCTTCGGGTTTGGGGCAGTACGGCGTGCCACATTTGAGGCGTTGGCTTGAGCCTTCTACGGCTGGACCGTTGGTACTGAGGCACGAACTGAATGTTGTTAGACTTATTTCAGGTGTTGATCTGTATCGGGAAAACTTGGGTGTTCGATTGTTCAATCGGAAAGTTTAACATTTTCTGTTTGTCCGGAATGTGATACAACAATTGGAATTCACAAAAGTTATGTGATAACTGAATGAATGTTATAAACATAGCAGTTTAGTCTCACTTGATCGGTTGCCACGGAATTTTGATGTGATCAAAAGTCCGTCGCAATCACGTAGCGTACGCGGATACTCGCCGGATAAACTTAATAGACTGCTACACTCCATAGCCCCGACCAAGTGACTGTAGGAGAACCCCGTCGCCGAAAGCATCCGTTCGGGTGCTCGCGGCAGCGGTGTTCCGCCTTGGTGCACTTTGTCGACGGCATCTGGGGTGCGGCCGCCTACTGAAGTTTGCGACGAGCATTCGATCAGGATGTCGGGAATCTTGTTGAATTTCCCGACTTTATATTGAAAAGAGTTTTCGATTTTGAGACTAAAATGCGGGGTTTATAATTGTTAGGCATGCGATGTCTAAGTAATTCATTTGGTCAGGCATGCGATGTCTGAGTAGATTGCGGATTCCAACTGTTGTAGTTTTACACTTTCTTTTCTGTGACCGTAAGTGTAATATGTGATATCGCCGGTTTCGTTGCTATATGTCAACGGCAATTGGGATGCGCATATTTACTTACGTTGATGACATGTGATGTTATGTGTTGCTGGATATGTTATATTGGATCGTCGTGTTTGAATAGCCGGGGGTTTTTATGTGAGATGAGTGTTTTTCATTTTCATTCATGTAAAAACTTGTATGTAATATTCTTTTATTGGGGCGCTTCCAGGTTGCGGAAGTTGTCACCGTTTGTATATTATTTACTTTTCTGCACTAGGATAGACCCAAGGAGGAGGGCACAAGTAACCGGGTTCTGGGGTCCAGTGGGAGACCAACTCGAGGAGTCGAGTCCGGGTCTCCTAACCCTAGAATTGGTAGGGTTGCTTGCCGCTCTTGTAGGGGTCTAGGGGTGTGGGATTGGCTATTCATCACGACCGTGGAATCCATGTTTTATACTGGCTCGTATTGAAAACACGGACGTCCTAGTATATCCAATATTTCATATGTTTCTTCTGCTGCGATATCTGTGATGTGATCATGTGATGTTCTGTGATAGATACAGTATATAGTATATATGATATATTATATAGACGTTACTTATGTTTTACACCCGCGCTAGCCCTGCCCCGCTCTGCCGTTAGTTACCTAACCTAACGGTGCATGAGGGGACATCGAGGCGAATGCGGATGGCATAAGTGTACGTCGTATTTATCTGTGATGTTTAGGTAGTTTAATGATGGGACTTCATTAATGAGATTAATGAAATAAAAGAAACCTAAGATGTTGTAGAATCGAATTTCAAAATAAAACAGGTAGCTACAGTTCTTGCTTTGCACAGTGATATATATGATATATCCTGCACCTTATTCGATAAGGAAAGGACCGAGATCCCTTCACCGGGAGTGACTCCTTTAGCAATAACTGGCAGATGCTACACACTCGGTTTGTCTTTTGATTGCTTTTAAGTGTTTTTGCTTTGCACAGTGATATATATGATATATCCCGCACCTCATTCGACAAGGAAAGGACCGACGATCCCTTCACCGGGAGTGACTCCTTTAGCAAAACTAGAAAAGCCTCAAAAGCACTCCATTTCAAAATCATTCGATCCTACAACGATATCAAGTTCATTACGCAATAGGTTTTCAGAAAAACCTGTCGTAGCCCTCCGTCATTTCAGATACGTACTAGTTAGTATTCGTGCTGCGGTTGTTTGGCCTCCGTCAAGGCGTAGTTTACGGTAGCTAACTAGTGCTTATCTGCTAGCATATGATGCGATTGGATTAGGGTATTCGTACGGCGTTGTTTGGCCTCCGTCAAGGGTCGTGCGGGTGGGTTTAATTCAATCAGGAAATGACGGGTTGAACTTGACTAGCGGACTATGGGTTGTTTGGCCTCCGTCAAGGTCATAGAACGCTAGGGGTAAAATATTATCGGGAATTTCAAGTGTTGAAATTTGCAATGAGATTGTATACCTTCTATGAGATAGTTGGATCCCGATACCCGCTGCGAGTAAGTGTTACTCCTGGGAGAGTTTTATACATTACAATTAGCCGATCAAGTAGGTGTCTAGAAAGGTGTCAACGGGGTTACGCCTCTGGGAAAATGAGGTTTACATTAATTAGGTTCGTGCGAAAGCACGGGGGACCTCCCTCAAAGTACCGACACTGGCCTGGCTGAAAGATTGGCGAACTTGTAGTGTGTAATTAATCCCGGCTAGTCTTTCCTTTTAGGGTTTGAAGGAAGATTTGATAAAAAGCAGTGGGAGCCATCCTGATTAGATAAAATAATAACCAATCTATTCTTGCAAGAGCGCACGCTGAGTGTTTTTCTCTCTCTCTCTCCAGATAGCGACCATATCACGCCTTAATCAAGATAATAATATGGATTATTGACCGAACCCGCTTGTTATACTGAGCTGGGGAACGTTGGTCCCGCTCCAACTTATAATAGTTATAAGACAGAGCAGGAAATTGGGGAATACCAGATTTCCCGTGCCGCCCAAACGAAGAGAGTGCATGCTGATGCATCATCTTCGGGTGTGTTCGTTACACAGAACTGTTTCTCAGTATCCTCTGAATCCTGGGTATATGATACCGGATCAGGATCCCAGATATGTAATCTGTTATATAGGGCTACAAAAGGGTAGAAAAACTGAGAACGGGTGATAAGTTTCATGAGGCAGAAAACGGGGCAAGTGTTGCATCCAAGTCTGTTGGTCACTGTCACCCTGTATTGTAATACATTGATTCTGAACGAATGTTATTAGATACCGAACCTGATATACAAAATCATATCTGTCTCTTTATTAGTAAAGAAATGATAAAATTTTGTATTGTTGGATAATGTTTTGAACATTTCCTATATCAAAAGTTGATCGGTTCAGGCATGTTATCTAAAAGCATTATTGTTCTAAATCAAACTACAGTTCTTAGTATACAGAACACACACAAGAGGAAGAGTTCAGAAATGAACGAATCCTTCTTGAGGTATTGTAGACTAGGTCATATCAATGCGACCCGACTAGCTGAAGTTACATTTAGATGCATATTTAAATCAGTATGAATTTACATCTTGTGAAACTCGCCAGTCATGTCACAAAGATAAGATGACCATAGCTCCGTTTACTGGAAACAGAGAAAGAGTTAGTGAACTCTTGGGATGATACATGTTGATGTATGCAAGTCCCCTGTCTACACATACCAAGACCGGTTCTTTTTACTTCATTACATTCTCTGATAATCTCTCGAGATTCAGACCTATGTTCCTGTTGAAACACAAGTCCGAACCTTTTGAGATATTCACAGAATATAAGTTAGAAGTAGAGAACCAAAATACGGGTATAAGTATTATGTCCTTTGATGTGATCAAGGAGGAGAATACTTGAGCATGGAAATCCTGGACTATTTTAAAGGAGAATGAGATTCTCTCTCAGCATTACTCCTCCGTATACACCATTGCACGATGGTATGTCGGGGCGGAGCAGATACACCCGATATGATAAGGTGTGCTCTATGATGAGTAATACTGAGTTACCTTTTTCCTTTTGGGTGTTTTACACTTGAGAAGTTGCATACCTATTGAATATGGTTCCAATCAAATCAGTTGCCTACCATTTCATATGTGATATGGAAAGGGAAGAGCCCATGTCTTAAGATAGTTAAGATTTGGGGTTGTCCGGCCTATGTCTAAAAAGCAAAATCCGGACAAGCTCGAGGCAAGGTCTGTAATGTAGAACTGGAAAAGTTCCAGCTATACAAAATACAGCAGATGATTTGGTATAACCAAAGGATTCAGTAGATTCCAATGAACCTCAGCCTCTCCGCCGATCTAGTAGGGTTCCTCACCCACCTGAGAGATACTTCGGTTTCTCTATGACAGTGGGAGCGAGGATTGCATCATGAGATGATGACCCAACTAGCTTCGAGCTGGCCATCAGGAGTAAGACTCTGTAAGAATGGCTGGATGCTTATCGATCTGAGATGGAATCCTTATACACCAACAAAGTATGGACTTTGGTTGCTATATCTGAAGGGTTAAATCCCCATCAGGAGCAAGTAAATCTTGAGAAGATTACTTGGTGTACATGGAAAGGTTGAGACTTTCAAAGCTAGACTTGTTAAAGGTTTTCGTCATCGACCAGGCGTGGATAATGATGAAACCTTTTCCAGAAGCTGTGCTTAAGTCCATCCAGATCCTACTTGCCATGGCAACATACCATATCTACGATATCTGGCGGTTGGGTGCCATGACTGCTTTTCTAAATGATATTTTAGAAGAGTGCGTCTGTAAGTACACAGCCAGAGGGCTTCGTAAACAGTGGGAGCAGCGGAAACGTGTGCAAGATGTTTTATCTGATAAAACAGGCATCGCGGAGTTGGAACGTCTGTTTTGATGGATTAGTCAAAGAAGTTGACATCATCAAAATGGTAGATGAACCTTGTATAAACAAAAAGGTAGTAGGGAGTATGGTGACGATCCTCGTAGAGTACGTGGATGACATACTCTTGATAGGGAAGGAGTTTCCCATGCTACGCTCGATCAATCTCCGCATATCACAAGGATTCTCCATATAGGATCAAAATGATACCTACTAAATCCTGGATTTTGGATCTATGAGATAGATTTAATTGGATGTTAGGATTCTCACTAGTTGTAGTGAGATGGTATCAATCGATCCAGGGGAGAATCACTGGAAGGGTTCCAGGGTGATAAAGACGACTGAATGTCAGTCGCAGGCATTGTCTTTACCCTCAGTAAAGGGACGGTATGTTGGAAGAGTTCCAAGCTAAATACCGTGACATACTAGACGATAAAGGCACGATACATCGCTACTTAAGATGCTACCAAAGAGGCTGTTCGGGTGTATATTGGTTCATGAGATGAACTATGTTCCTCCCATTGTGTGACAATGGAGTTGTGGCTTATGCCAAGGAACGCAGGTCCCATCAGTGATCCAGACATATTCTAAGGCAGTATCACTTGATCATGGAGATGGTTGATCTCCAGGGTGATCGAGGTTAGGAGAGTAGACTCAGAGGACAACACGGCGGATCCACTCACAAAGGCCTATTCCCAGAGAGAGACTTTTATGGGATGGTTGAGTATGAGATACTACAACCACTGCTACTGATGGCCCTAGTGCAACTGGGAGATTGTTAGTTATATGTATGCCCTAGAGGCCATTACTGTACATTGGATGTATATTGTAGTGGATGCTGGGACGTATATAGGGAGGACTTTCTTGCTCGACATGATAGTATGCTATCTGGTTGCTCTTTACCTTAACGTGTACACTGATGGTCTCTCTGTTACATGTTGGTAAAGCCCTTAGGATGTGTACTTGACTACCTGGACTATGATGCGGATCATACTAGTGGGGACATGGTAGTCTATAAGTACATCCTTCAAAGTCCCTAGTCGTGGGTGTATCGAGATGGGGCATCGATATACCAGAGTAGACTAGCGTGTACCTTCTCGACCCATACAGATGGGCGATGGATGATCCCATATCCATTGGTGTTTGACATCGGAGATGATATACGGGTGCTCAGTAAAGACTGGGTACACTGGACGGACTCGCCGAGAACTCCCAGATGGTATTATACCTCACGTCAGATGGTAGTTCTCTGGTGACACTGGTATAGAGTAGTCTGTTGACCCGAGATCGTCATAGAGTCTTGTGTGGTTCCCACTGTGCTTTGATTTCCATCTTACCACGCCCAAGAGGGCGTGCAAAACGGTGGTTTTTGGGTACAGTCCCGAGTCACATGGAGGCAATGAGCGATAGGAGGGGATTCGTCTCTCCCGGTATAGGGAGTTGATGTTGCGCTGTGTTCGATTGGCTATAACAGGAAATCCCTGGCCAGGGTTGCTGAGATTTTCTGGTAAGTGTTACCAGTTGTTTCTCGAAGTGTTATAGACCTCATATCGACACGACTTATCGAGCTATTGGGGTCTGACGTTTACCACCCCTAGGCGGGATATGCGACATATCAGACGATCAAACCGGACTGTACGGTAGTGTTACTGGTTGGATTCACAGGAGTGTGAGCGGGCTTGCTCGTCGATCTTCTGATCGCTCAATACCCGGGTGGCCGTTATGTTTGGCAGACCGCTTGCGGCTTGTGGGTGTTTGATATGATCATCACCTGCTGCCGGCGTATTGACGAGTCTTTAGAGTCCTACACAGAGGTTTCCTGGCTCAAGCGAAACGAGATAGGAGCGCATATGAGATATGTGCGGGACCGAGAGTAATACCAGTATGTGATACTGTATTCGATTCTCACGATGTGACATTGATCGGTTATATGTGATATAGCCGGGTTATCGGATCAAGTGTTGATTCGATAAGTTGTTACTAATGATACTAGCCGGTTATATGCGATATGTCCGGATCGTTAAATCAAGTGTTGATTTAATGATTTAATGCATAATTATATATTTGATATATTACTTTGCATTAACTAGTATCGGTTCACTTTATAATGGATTTTCTCACTCGGATGTGCGCATTACATATGCGATATGATTTTGTGCACTAGATTGTATCATGTTTGATGATACATGCTTTTTGGTTAAATGTAAAGAATTAAACCATGTTTTAAGTGGATAATTAGGGTTTTGATTTCCTTATTCATTTATTAATCTTTTTCTTCTTGGAAAAATGAAAAAGGAAATGAGAAAATGGTTGCTATTTTGTTTGTATTCTTTGAAGCTTCATGAACTTTGACCATAGCAACCATTTTGTCTTCTTATACAAACCCTAACCATTCATCTAACTTGAGTTAACTCTCTACAATTAACCATGGTCTTGTTATGATAAGGTTTAATTAACTTATCATAACTATTATCTTCTTCTTCCTCATTTTTTTCTTCAAGTGAAGAAAGCAAGGTCATCAATGGTGATTGATGATAAAGAGTGAGAAATCCAAAACTAAAGTTTACCCACTTCCTATTTCTTCATCCTCTACCTCTTGCCAAGTAGTAGAGTGTGTTTCCTTCACAAGTTTTTAGGACTTGGTGAAGGTGGAGCTCGATTTAGCGATGCCTCGACGTAGATCATCTTCGGCATGGACATCGACGACCTAGCTCGCCATTTCTCCGACGAAGCGACACTAGAGCCCGGATTTTGATTTGGACAGCGGAGACGACTTCGTTGCGGAGCCGTGGAGGTGGAGCACCGGATCTACAAAGGTTGTATTTCCGTATCTCTTAGTTAAGTGTTAACTAGTTAGCTTTTTCGCCTAGTGTTCTAGCAAACGATCCGTAGTCGGGTCTCTCGGCACCCATATTTTTTGAAATTGGCATGTCCGATGCCTTGTGAGACCTCACTAGAGTGCCTAGGAACCCTACAGAAACCCTAATTCCACTGTAGCGCCGTGGAACCGCGGTAATATCCTCCTATTGCGGCGGTTCCGTGGCCGTTTGTACAGATTAGGGATTCGTTTTGATACAGTAATGCCCGTATCTGTTGCCTCTATTCTCTGGGAAGTTTTAATCTGCACTCAACAGTTGAGTTTTCTGGGGTTGTATTTTGGGAGTTCGACTATTCGATCGGGTTATCAAATTTTGTCTATTTGTGTTTTCCGGATAATTCCGAATATGTTGAAAAGTTCGACCGGATATAAATACCCAATTTTTCCCCTGTCGGGAAATTTTCAAGTGTTGGATTTTTCCGTAGTTTAACGACGTTCTAAGTAGTGCAAGTAACTCGATGGACCCTCTAGAAGACAACAAACCTTAACTCGATTATGTGACCGTCTTGAACTGCCCTTTGAACCTTCGGGTTTGGGGCAGTACGGCGTGCCACATGTGAGGCGTTGGCTTGACCCTTCTACGGCTGGACCGTTGGTACCGAGGCACGAACTGAATGTTTTTAGACTTGTTTCATGTGTTGATCTGTATCGGGAAAACTTGGGTGTTTGAATGTTCGATCGGAAAGTTTAACATTTTCTAATTATCTGGAATGGGATACAATAATTGGAATTCACAAATAGTTATGAGATAACTGAATGAATGTTATAAATCTAGCGGTTTAGTCTCACTTGATCGGTTGCCACGGAATTTTGATGTGATCAAAAGTCCGTCGCAATCACGTAGCGTACGCGGATACTCGCCGATAAACTGAATAGACGGCCTCACTCCATAGCCCCGACCAAGTGACTGTAGGAGAACCCCGTCGCCGAAAGCATCCGTTCGGGTGCTCGCGGCAGCGGTGTTCCGCCTTAGTGCACTTCGTCGACGGTATCGGGGGTGCGGCCGCCTACTAAAGTTTGTGACGAGCATTCGATCAGACTTTCGGGAATCTTGTTGAATTGCCCGACTTGATATTGAAAAGTGTTTTCGATTTTGAGACTAAAATGCGGGGTTTATAATTGTTAGGCATGCGATGTCTAAGTAATTCATTTGATTAGGCATGCGATGTCTAAAGAAGGTTGCGGATTCCAACTGTTGTAGTTTTACACTTTCTTTTCTGTGACCGTAAGTGTAATATGTGATATCGCCGGTTTCGTTGCTATATGTCAACGACAATTGGGATGCGCATATTTACTTACGCTGATGACATGTGATGTTATGTGTTGCTGGATATGTTATATTGGATCGTCGTGTTTGAATAGCCGGGGGTTTTTTATGTGAGATGAGTGTTTTTTCATTTTTATTCATGTAAAAACTTGTATGTAATACTTTTATTGGGGCACTTCCAGGTTGCGGAAGATGTCACCCTTTGTATATTATTTACTTTTCCGCACTAGGATAGACCCAAGGAGGAGGGCACAAGTAACCGGGTTCTGGAGTCCAGTGGGAGACCAACTCGAGGGGTCGAGTCCGGGTCTCCTAACTCTAGAATTGGTAGGGTTGCTTGCCGCTCTCGTAGGGATCTTGGGGTGTGGGTTTGGCTATTCATCACGACCGTGGAATCCGTGTTTTATACTGGCTCGTAATAAAAACACGGACGTCCTAGCATATCCAATGTTTCATATGTTTCTTCTGCTGCGATATCTGTGATGTGATCATGTGATGTTCTGTGATAGATACAGTATATATGATATATTATATAGACGTTACTTATGTTTTACACCCGCGCTAGCCCTGCCCCGCTCTACCGTTAGTTACCTAACCTAACGGTGCACGAGGGGACATAGAGGCGAATGCGGATGGCATAAGTGTACGTCGTATTTATCTGTGATGTTTAGGTACTTAAATGATGGGACTTCATTAATATGATTAATGAAAGAAAAAGAAACCTAAAGATGTTGTAGAATCGAATTTCAAAATAAAACAGGTAGCTACAGTTCTTGCTTTGCACAGCGGTATATATGATATATCCTGCACCTTATTCGATGAGGAAAGGACCGAGATCCCTATACCGGGAGTGACTCCTTTAGCAATAACTGGCAGATGCTACAACCCTCGGTTTGTCTTTTGACTGCTTTTAAGAGTTTTTGCTTTGCACAGTGATATATATGATATATCCCGCACCTCATTCGACGAGGAAAGGACCGACGATCCCTTTACCGGGAGTGACTCCATTAGCAAAACTAGAAAAGCCTCAAAAGCACTCCATTTCAAAATCATTTGATTCTACAACGATATCAAGTTCATTGCGCAATAGGTTTTCAGAAAAACCTGTCGTAGCCCTCCGTCATTTCAGATAAGTAGTAGTTAGTATTCGTGCTACGTTTGTTGGCCTGCGTCAAGGCGTAGTGTACGGTAGCTAACTATTATTTATCTGCTTATGCATATGATGCAGATTGGATTAGGGTAGTCGTGCGACTTTGTTGGCCTGCGTCAAGGGTCGTGCGGGTGGGTTTAATTCAATCAGGAAATGACGGGTTGAACTTGACTAGCGCACTCTGGTTTGTTAGCCTGCGTCAAGGTCATAGGACGCTAGGGGCAAAATATTATCGGGAATTTCAAGTGTTGAAATTTGCAATGAGATTGCATACCTTCTATGAGATAGTTGGATCCCGATACCCGCTGCGAGTAATTGTTACTCCTGGGAGAGTTTTACACATTACAAGTAGCCGATCAAGTAGGTGTCTAGAAAGGTGTCAACGGGGTTACGCCTCAGGGAAAACGAGGTTTACATAAATAGGTTCGTGCGAAAGCACGGGGGACCTCCCTCAAAGTACCGACACTGGCCTGGCTGAAAGATTGGCGAACTTGTAGCGGGTAATTAATCCCGGCTAGTCTTTCCTTTTAGGGTTTGAAGGAAGATTTGATAAAAAGCAGTGGGAGCCATCCTGATTAGATAAAATAATAACCAATCTGATCTTGCAAGAGCATACGCTGAGTGTTTTCTTCTCTCTCTCTCCAGGTAGCGACCATATCACGCCTTAATCAAGATAATAAAACGGATAAATTGACCGAACCCGCTTGTTATACTGAGCTGGGGAACGTTGGTCCCGCTCCAACTTATAATAGTTATAAGACAGAGCAGGAAATAGGGGAATACCAAGATTCCCATGCCGCCCAAACGAAGAGAGTGCATGCTGATGCATCATCTTCGGGTGTGTTCATTATACAGAACTGTTTCTCAATGTCCTTTACGTCCTGGGTATATGATACCGGATCAGGATCCCAGATATGTAATCTGTTACATGGGCTACATATAGGTAAAGAACTGAGAATGGGTGATAAATTTCATGAGGCAGAAAACGGGGCAAGTGTTGCAGCCAAGTCTGTCGGTCACTGTCACCCTGTATTACCAATACATTGATTCTGAACGAATGTTATTAGATACCGAACCTGATATACAAAATCATATCAGTCTCTTTATTAGTAAAGAAATGATAAAATTTTGTATTGATGGATAATGTTTTGAACATTTCCTATATCAAAAGTTGATCGGTTCAGGCACGTTATCTAAAAGCATTGATGTTCTAAATCAAACTACAGTTCTTAGTATATAGAACACACACAAGAGGAAGAGTTCAGAAATGAACGGATCCTTCTTGAGGTATTGTAGACTAGGTCATATCAATGCGACCCGACTAGCTTGAGTTACATAAAGATGCATATTTAAATTAGTTTGAATTTACATCTTATGAAACTCGCCAGTCATGTCACAAAGATAAGATGACCATAGCTCTGTTTATTGGAAACAGAGAAAGAGTTAGTGAACTCTTGGGACTGATACATGATGATGTATGTTAGGTCCCCAGTCTACACATGCCAAGACCGGTTCTTCGTACTTCATTACATTCTCTGATGATCTCTTTAGATTCAGACATATGTTCCTGTTGAAACACAAGTCCGAACCTTTTGAGATATTCACAGAATATAAGATAGAAGTAGAGAACCAAAATACGGGTATAAGTATTATGTCCTTTGATGTGATCGAGGAGGAGAATACTTGTGCATGGAATTCCTGGACTATTCTAATGGAGAATGAGATTCTCTCTCAGCATTACTCCTCCGTATACACCATAGCCAGATGATATATCGGGGCGGAGCAATCATACCCTATGTGATAAGGTGTGCTCTATGATGAGTACTACTGAGTTACCTATTTCCTTTTGGGAGTTATGCACTTATGAAGATGCATACCTATTGAATAGGGTCCCGATCAAATCAGTTGCCTACCACTTCATATGTGATATGGAAAGGGAAGAGCCCATGTCTTAAGCTAGTTAAGATTTGGGGTTGACCGGCCTATGTCTAAAAGCAAAATCCGGACAAACTCGTGGCAAGGTCTGTAATATAGAACTGGAAAGGTTCCAGCTATGCAAACTACAGCAGATGATTTGGTACAACCAAAGGATTCGGTAGATTCCAACGAACCTCAGCCTCTCCGCCGATCTAGTAGGGTACCTCACCAACCTGAGAGATACTTCTGTTTCTCTATGACAGTGGGAGCGAGGATTGCATCATGAGATGATGACCCAACTAGCTTCGAGCTAGCCATCAGGAGTAAGACTCTGTAAGAATGGCTGGATGCCTAGTGATCTGAGATGGAATCCATATACACCAACAAAGTATGGACTTTGGTTGCTTTATCTGAAGGGTTAAATCCCCATCACGAGCAAGTAAATCTTGAGAAGATTACTTGGTGTAGATGGAAAAGTTGAGACTTTCAAAGCTAGACTAGTTAAAGGTTTTCGTCATCGACCAGGCATGGATAATGATGAAACCTTTTCCAATACCTATGCTTAAGTCCATCCAGATACTACTTGCCACGGCTACATACCATGACTACGATATCTGGTGGTTGGGTGCCATGACTGCTTTTCTAAATAATGATTTAGAAGAGAATGTCTATAAGAACACAGCCAGAGGGCTTCGTAAACAGTGGGAGCAGCGGAAACGTGTGCAAGATGCTTTATAGGATAAAACAGGCATCGCGGAGTTGGAACATCTGTTTTGATGGATTAGTCAAAGAAGTTGACATCATCAAAATGGTAGATGAACCTTGTATAAACAAAAAGGTAGTAGGGAGTATGGTGACGATCCTCGTAGAGTACGTGGATGACATACTCTTGATAGGGAAGGAGTTTCCTATGCTACACTCGGTCGATCTCCGCTTATCACATGGATTCTCCATATAGGATCAAAGTGATACCTCCTAAATCCTGAGTTTTCATCTAAGAGATAGATGTTATTTGGGTGTTAGAATACTCACTAGCTGTAGTGAGATGGTATCAATCGATCCTGGGGAGAATCACTGGAAGTGTTCCAGGGTGATAAAGACGACTGAATGTCAGTCACAGGCATTGTCTTTACCCTCAGTGCAGGGACGGTATGTTGGAAGAGTTCCAAGCAAGATACCGTGGCATGCTAGATGATAAAGGCTGGATACATCGCTACTTAAGATGCTACCAAAGAGGCAGTCTGGATGTATATTTGTTCATGAGAAGAACTTAGTTCCTCCCATTGTGTGACAGTGGAGTTGTGGCTTATGCCAAGGAAAGTCCTTCCCATCAGTGATCCAGACATATTCTAAGGCAGTATCACCTGATCATGGAGATGATTGATCTCTAAGGGATCGAGGTTAGGAGAATAGACTCAGACGACAACACGGCGGATCCACTCACGAAGGCCTATTCCCAGCGAGAGACTTTTATGGGATGGTTGAGTATGAGATACTACAACCACTGGTATCAGATGGCCCTAGTGCGAGTGGGAGATTGTTAGTCATATGTATGCCCTAGAGGCCATTACTGTACATTGGATGTATATTGTAGTGGATGCTGGGACATATATAGGGAGGACTTTCTTGCTCGACATGATAGTATGCTATCTGGTTACTTTTTACCTTAACGTATACATTGATTGTCTCTCTGTTACATGTTGGTAAAGCCCTTAGGATGTGTACTTGACTATCTGGACTATGATGCGGATCATACTAGTGGGGACATGGTAGTCCATAAGTACATCCTTCAAGGTCCCTAGTCGTGGGTGTATCGAGACGGGGCATCGATATACCAGAGTAGACCAGCGTATACCTTCTCGACCCATACAGATGGGCGATAGATGATCCCATATCCATTGGTGTTTGACATCAGAGATGATATACGGGTGCTCAGTAGAGACTGGGTACACTGGACGGACTCGCCGAGAACTCCCAGATGGTATTATACCTTACGTCAGATGGCAGTTCTCTGGTGACACTGGTACAGAGTAGTCTGTTGACCCAAGATCGTCATAGAGTCTTGTGTGGTTCCCACTGTGCTTTGATTTCCACCTTACCACGTCCAAGAGGGCATGCAAAACGGTGGTTTTTGGGTACAGTCCCGAATCACATGGAGGCAATGAGCGATAGGAGGGGATTCGTCTCTCCCGGTATAGGGAGTTGATGTTGCGCTGTGTTCGATTGGCTATAACCGGAAATCCCTGGCCAGGGTTGCTGAGATATACTGGTAAGTGTTACCAGTAGTTTCTCGAACTGTTATAGACCTCGGATCGACACGACTTATCGAGCTATTGGGGTCTGACGTTTACCACCCCTAGGCGAGATATGCGACATATCAGACGATCAGACCGGACTGTACGGTAAGTGTTACTGGTTGGATTCACAGGAGTATGAGCGGGCTTGCTCGTCGATCTTCTCATCGCTCAATACCCGGGTGGCCGTTACGTTTAGCAGACCGCTTGCGGCTTGTGGGTGTTTGATATGATCATCACCTGCTGCCGGCGTATTGACGAGTCTTTAGAGTCCTACACAGAGGTTTCCTGGCTCAAGCGAAACGAAATAGGAGCGCATATGAGATATGTGCGGGACCGAGAATAATGCGTGTATCTGATACCGTATTCCATTCTCGCAATGAATGTATTGATTGGTTGTATGCGATATAACATAGTTATCGAATCAAGGATTGATTTGATAAATCGATACATTGAATACTAGTCAGTTATATGCGATATGACCGGATCATTGAATCAAGTGTTGATTTAATGATTTAATGCATAATTATATATTTGATATATTACATTTGCATTAACTAGTATTGGTTCACTTTAAATGGATTTTCTCACTTGATTTTCACAAGTTGTATATGTGATATACTTTTGTGCACTTGATTGTATCATGTTTGATGATACATGTTAACTTGGTTAAGTGTGTGATTAAATAATGGTTAGTTAATGGTTAGGGTTTCATTTGATTTATTTATGCATTTATTTATTTTGTTTTGACAAAATAAAAAGAGAAAATGGTTGCTTTCAAAGATGAAGCTTCATGAAGGTTTGACTAAAGTGACCATTTTGTCTTCATGTCTTAACCCAACCATTCACTAACCCTTGTTAATTCTCTACACCTAACCATGGTTGTATTATGATAAGTATTGTTTTTCTTTTCTATTTTAAAAAGACTTATCATAATATTCTTTTCATCTTCTTCTTCTTCTTCACATGAAGAAGCTTGCTACCAACAATGGCAAAGTGAGAATAAGAGTGAGAAATCCAATTCTAAAGTGAACCCACCTTCTATTTCTTCATCCTCTACCTCTTGCCAAGTAGTATAGGGTGTTTCCTTCATAAGTTTTCATGACTTGGTGAAGTGGGAGCTTGATCTTGTGATGCCTCGACGTAGATCATCTTCGGCACGAAGCCGACGACCTTGCCCGCCCATTTCTCCGACGAAGCCGACGCTAGAGCCCAGGATTCCATTTGGACAGCGAGGAGACTTCATTGCGGAGCTATGGAGGTGGAGGACCGGATCTACAAAGGTTGTATTTCCGTTCTTATAGTTAAATTGTTAACTAGTTACTTGTTTCGCCTAAACTTCTAGCCAACGATCCGTATTAGGGTTTCTCGGCACCCCTAAAATTAGAAATTGGCATGGTTGATGCCTTGTGAGACCTCATTAGCGTGCCTAGGAACCTTACAGAGTAGAGGAAGAAGAACAACAACATATATCCCAAAATCTAAATACAAGAATAAGCACCCTTGGCTTTGGCAAGTTCTGGACTATTTATAGGCAGGGATCTGGTAACCTAGGGCAACAAACTGCCTCCATATAGAATGACCAAAATACCCCTGAAACCTCATCCACTGCGGATCCCGTACGGCCGCGGTTCCGCGGCCTAAGCTTGCTTATGCCGCGGAACCGCGGCCTTTTAATGGAGTTAGGCTATGAAATTTGGTGGTTTTCCCTGCTTTTTAGTACTTTTCAGTGTGGTATATGTTTTTTCCCAGAATCTCTTCACAATATTTCCAGAATTTCAGCAGAACAAAAGGTGATGTAATGTTGATCTTTTGTCATGATTTTTCTTGAGCTCCGCGTAGATATGTTGGATCTTGTGTTTCCATTGAGCTTTGTGCATGAAAATGACATCGATTTGCTATTTTGTCCCTTAAACTGGTGTGCGGCAACATACGGATAGAGAGCGGAGACCCGTGTTTTATCTGTGTTTGGCAGGAATCCGGAATTTGTCGTGCTTTTCCATGAATTTCACTGTTTAGAGATGAGAACATGTATCCTGCAATTTACTAGAAAACATGGCTCAAGAGTACCTACCGATAAGCAATGTGATAAAAATTGGGCGGTATAAAAATGCAAAAATCTGATATGAACAGATAGCCTGGATGCAATGTTATTACAATTTTGTTTTATATGTACATTTGATATTGCGGGGCGAGCGTTCGACATGTGGACTGCCGTCACTGCCTGTTTGTATATTATTCTTTTGGGGCACGACCGGGGTGAGGTCGATGTACCCATTGTATGTATATTTTACTTTTTGTACTTGGATTACCCCAAGGTGGGGTGCACGGATAGCCGGGTTCTAGAGGGCAACGAGCCCGCATCTCATGGCATTGAGACGGAGAGGGCTTCACTCTAGAATTGACGGGCTATTCGGTGCACCCATAGGGAGTACAGGTTGACCCAGGAGGGGTGCCCAAGTTACCGGATTCCGTAAAGTGCTGGATGGTCCATTCACGTTGCTGAAGGGGGATGCCTCGCTTCAGGTTTTGGCGGGTAACTTGCCGCGCCCGTAGGGGTCTAGGATTTCATTGCACAGGCTATCCACACGACCAGGGGAACATCGGGTTTCATTAGCGGCTCTATGAAACCCGGGGATCCCAGATATCTGTATTGTTCTATGATACTTATTACATTTCTGTGATGTTGCATTTTATCACGCCTTGAGCGAATATTATATATTGATATATATACTAGTAGATGTTGTATATGTTTTGCATCCGCGCTAGTCCAGTCCCCGCTCTGTCGTTAGTTAAGTAACCTAACGGGTAATGACGGGACCCATTGGCGAATACGGATGGCATATACGTACATCATTATTTTCGTTCTTTATTGGTGTGATCAATTGATGGGACTGCGTTGATTCGGATCAATGCAAGCTAAACAAACCTATTCTGATGTTGTTGGAACACTTTTTAAAAAGCTGTTATTGCAAGGACGTTATCTTTTGTTTTGCATCGTGGTATTCAGTTGGAATATCCTGCTCCTCAGTCGATGAGGCAAGGGCCGAGATCCCCTCACCGGGAGTGACCCCTTGGACAGAAGTTTGCATCAGGGCAATAACTTCACTATAGCTGATTACTTTTGCTTTGCATCGTGGTATTCAGTTGGAATATCCTGCACCTCATTTTACGGGGAAAGAGCCGAGATCCCTTCACCGGGAGTGACCTCTTTAGCAAATGTTTTCGTCACTATATTTTTAAAAAGCTATCTGGTTCCTTCAACGATATCAAGTTCATTAAGTTAAAGTTTTTCGCCAGAAACCATTCGTAGCCCTCCGTCGTTTTATATGGATAGTCAATAAGTATTCAAGCTGTGTAAGTTGGCCAAAGTCAACGCACAGTGATTGATAGCTATTGGGTATTCATATGCAGCATAGATAGATGCGTTGGTTTGGGACAGTCGTACTGCCATGTTGGCCAAAGTCAAGGGTAGGTACGGGTGGGTTCAAATTAACCTGGAGACTGACGGGTAGAACTTGACATGTGACTTATGATATGTTGGCCAAAGTCAAGATCATAAGAGCATGGGTTAAAAATCCACATCGGGAGTTTAAAAAAAAACTGAAACTTGCCAGATATGCGCATACCTTCTGGAGTGTGATAACGTGATCGGATTCCGTCACGTTATCATGCGATGATAGTTGGATCCCGATTCCCACTGATGAGTTGGTTTACTCCTCGGGTGATCCCAACTAATTCTTCTTTCAGGTTTAGAGGAGAATTTGACGGTAAAGTGGGAGGTTTCCTGATTAGATAAATTGGTAACCATTCTGATTTAGGTTAGAGTGCACGCCGAGTGTTTCTTTTCTCTCTCTCTTTGGCAGCGACCATAGACCGACCCTTGACTATGACTCAGTGACCAAGTTGACCGAACCTTCTTAAAACACTGGCTTTTGCATTGTCGGAGTTGCAAACCTCATTGCCACTCCTACTTTTACCCTTTTCTCTAGGACACCCCGTATTACTACGAACGTCCACTTCCATTGGATAAAACCATCGTATGGTTATATACGAACTCGAAGGAATTTATTCGAGGATGGTTTCTGGTTCTGGAGAAAATGAATAGGACTATTCAGCTGTCTTTTCTTTTTACCTTCTCTCAGGTTGCGAGTGCCCCTTAGATTAAGGGATAGTACACCTATTACGCAAATTGGATAGTCTTCTTCCAAACCATAGGCAGGTGCCGACCGGTAGGGAATGAAGAAAACCAATTAGCCTAACGATAGTGTACAGAAGGTATTATGTAAAGACAAATAAAGAGATTAGTAGGAGGGAAAAGTAAATTGCGACTCTATTCACGACCAAACCAAGTAATAAAAACTGCTATTTACGACCAAACCAAGTATTTCATTACTACTCCCACTTCACCTTTGTATTTCTCCAGGACACTCCGTATCACTACGAATATCCACAGTTTATTGGATACCCCATCGTATGGTTATATACTAACTCGAAAGGAACTTGTTCCAGTTCGGGGATGGATTCTGGTTCAGGAGAAATAGGAATAAGGTTTATTCGGTTGTCTTTTATCTTCACCTTCTCTCGGATTGCGAGTGCTCCTAGGATTAGGACAGTACACCCATTATGCTTATTGGATAGTCTTCTTCCAAACCATAGGCTGGTGCCGAACGGTAGGGAAGGAAGAAAACCATTTAGCCGAAGAGGGTGTGCAGAAGGTAATGACTAAAGACATATAAAGGGATTTGGAAAGATGGCAAAGAATTACACGGTTACAGTTGTGAATCTGGATAATGGAAGAGGCATTACTAGGAATACCGGAATACCCCATCGAAACATTTCAATGTTTCAGTTTCGCTGTGTACTGTTAAAAGAAAAATGATTTCCCAATCAGATCTTGCTCCAGGGTATGTATTTACCACGTATGATTCTCACATCTGTATGGATTTACAGATGATGAGTGGGAGTAAGTTATTGGGAATTAGGTGATCATCCTCATTATATCTGGATTCATGGTAATCGGTGATATTTGAGGAAGTCACCTGGGTTGTTTGCCGGACGGCAAATATTTGGTTTTGAATATCCGCTGTCATGCACCAATTTCAAATTGATATATCAATACGTCTATTTTTATAGAGTGAGATATACCTTTTTGAAATTATGTCGATGACATTTACGTATATCAGGGGATGGTTAGGTAATGAGCATTAAACAGCGGTGTAATTCTTCTTTACCATAAGTACAGTTTTCAACCTACGACACACAGGGTTTTAGTTATTAGACTCAAAGGACTTATACAGAGTATTGTATGTTGTCCAGTGTCCATTAAGACAGAGGGGTTGGTCCTCGTACTATATTCGGTTTACTTATGACTTCTCTAGTCTTTAGACAAGTGTTTCGTAGAAATGCAAGGTCTAAGTTTTGAGAAGTTATAGGTATATGAATAAAGTAGAGAACCAAGTGTTGCAAGTATCGGGATTCTTCAAGGTGATCGAAGATGTAGATACTTATGTATGGTATTCAATTGATAGTAATGATTAAGAGAACTTGCTTCTCTTTCAGGTTACTCATAATTGGAAGCATTCCTAAGTTGAGTAACGCTCATCGGCCACTTTCCATTTAGTTGACATGCACTGGAGACAGCTGCATGATTTGAATCTGGTTCAATTAAATTAGTGCCTATGTTTCTGTATTGGATATAGAACAGTTCATATCTTGACATTGTTAAGGTACGGGGAGTTGTCCGGCTTATGCTTAAAACCAGACTCTGGATAACTCAAGGCACGTTTCTGTAATGGCTGTTTGTGGGTTGACCCGGGTTATGACGATGGTTGGCTTTCTACCATCTGGAAGATCAATAGTGATATTGTTCTTGACTCGCCACAGTTTTAATAAAAAAATGGATTTTTTCAGAAAACAGTAGTGGGAGTATGGTAGAACTGGAAGTGATTCCAAAACCGCAAACGATTACTGAAAATTTGATAAGAACCTAAAGATTCAATCTGGTTTGACATTCCATTAGGCCACTCCGCAGGTACGGTGGGTAACCTCAGGAACCCGAGGGATACTCCGGTAGCCTCAAGGACGGTGACAAGGAGGTTCTTGTTTACCCAGACTTGCCATTGCTGTTGTTCCAGGCTGCGAGACCCGGCGGGAGGATGAGTATAGCATCGTTCTAAACTAGCTTTAGAAGTGTACGTGTATATGACTCTGCCAGAGGGTTGTCGTAGTCAGTGGGAGCAGCGGAAATATTGGTGGACAAGTGGTGTTCAGTCGATAAAACTGCACATTTGTAGTACATTTTTCCTACCATTTTTATATTAAAAAAGGACTTTATTATAATATATTATACATATGAGGGTTTATGTGTAAAAACATTATTTTCCATGTGTTAATATATTTTAATTATCATTTGGTAGGAAAATGTATGCAAATAATATTATTGGTCTAATCCTAGTAGAACAAAGTCTACTAAAATCTTATTTGAGTTGTTGTGCAGAATATTTCCAAGTTGTTATGAAGGATTTAACAAACAAATCAATTTGTTGAAGAAGACTTGCCAAATTAAGAAGCAAACGTGGAGACCAAGTCTGGAAGCAACCGAGAGAATATTTCTGAAATATGAAAATGCCTAGGATTGCCAAATGTCACCATCAGAGAGCCCCAGAAAAATCATCAACGATGGAGATTAAAGGGCCGCGGATCCGCGGCCAAACCCACCCTGGGGCCGCGGATCCGCCGCAATGATGAGGAGAGAGAATGCAATATTTTGGGAGATTTTCAAATGCTGAATTTTACCAACTTCTCAACAATAATATTCTGGGTTTGCACTATATAAAGACACCGAGAGCCTCTTGAAAAATCTATCAAGCCGAAGAGATCACGAAGCTCCCGACGCTCACGCATCCAGGCTGATCATCGACTGTTCGACTACCTCCCTAGGAAAGATCGAGAAGCAAATCAAGTTTTGCAATCATTTTCTATGGATTAAAAGTGTAGTTGAAAGAGTTGATTAATAAAGGTAGTTTTCTTTAATTGTTTGTTTTCTTTTACATTATGTTTTCCATCTCTTTCTTTTCATCTTCTTCTCCCAACATGCGCGAGTAATTCTCCGCTTGTTAGGGTTCGTAGGATTAGGGTAGGTTAATGGGGGATGAAAATAATTAAACCTTTTTTAAGTCCTATAAAGTTTAGGAACTTTATCAAAATAATCATTAACATCCTAATCGGGCGCGCTAGCAATTCCTTGCTAGTTCCGACCCGATTAGAGATTAGATTAATGATTATTTTGGTAAAGGCTAGATATGAACGGAGTTCCGTGTCGAGATAAGGGTTACGAGTGGGATTCCTTTTCCCTCCAGAAACCCTAATCTACACGCATCACCGTCGTTCTAGTTCTAAATCTATTAATGGATAAAAGGGTAACTTTTAATTAATCTTACATAACTACTAAATCCTAACGAACCCTACAAGCCCTTTATTATATTATTTAAATCTCTAAAATAATCTAGATCTATATTTAACATTCTTGTTGAAAGTAGATCTAGAAACTTTTCACAAAATTCTTTATTCCTCCTCTCTTCCTCAACACATCTAAAGTAAAAATAAAAGGTTCCACGTTTCCCAGAGGACGACCCGTACTCACCTCGGTCTAGCTACGCGCGACACCGTTCTGATTGCGGTTAACTACAAACACGATTTTTCGAACCAATCAAATGGCGCCGTTGCCGGGGATCGAACCCGGGTCACCCGCGTGACAGGCGGGAATACTCACCACTATACTACAACGACCGAGATGGACGGCATTCCATCAGAGTATAACACCACGCCGCCACCGCCCGCAGGTGCGCAGAATACACCGCGCATCTCTCTCCAAGAGAGATGCTATCCTATTCGTGGTCCTCTTCCTACTTGTCTATCTCTTCCACCACCTAACGGGGATAATTTCGAAATTAAACCCCACTACATCAATCTGCTGCCCAAATTTCACGGGCTTGAGTCGGAAGACGCGTACGTTTTCATCACCAAATTCGAAAACGTATGCGCAATGATGGGTACTTCACAATTGACTTTAGATGCTATGCGCTTACGTCTTCTCCCATTCACACTGTGCGACTTGGCAGAAAAATGGCTTTATAATACTGCCGCACACTCTATCGCTAATTGGGATGAATTCGTCGTAGCATTTCTTAAGAAGTTTTACACAAATCATAAGACTGCACATGTTAGGAGTGAGATTAACCAGTTCACCCAGCTTCCCAATGAACCATTTTGGAAGTGCTTTGAACGTTTCAAAGATCTGCTTGTCCAATGCCCCCATCACGGGATACAAAGATGAGATTTATGTCGGATTATTTATGAGGGCATTAATCCAGCGACAAAGCAGATGCTTGAAACAATGTGTCAATGCAATTTCATGTCTAAAGATGACGGTGAAGCATGGAAATATCTGAAAGATCTCGCTGAACACACGTTGCAGTGGGAAAGCGTAAGACCACCTTCAACTAAGGGAGGTATTCACCAACTCGATGTTTCCATCGCAGTAAAAGCCGAAATGGCAGCGATGCAGAAGAAACTCGATGCTATGGAGAACAAATTTTCATCATTCTCCCTAAATCAGGTTACGCTTCCTAAGACCGTTTGTGATTGCTGTTCGGATCCTTCACACTTAACGGAAGAATGTCCTATGAATGCTTCGTTTCAAGCTAATGCTGCTTTTCAGCAGCGACCTAGAAACGACCCTTATTCTTCTACGTACAATCAAGGATGGAGGAATCATCCTAATTTTGCTTGGAATCAAAACCAACAAAGCAACTATCAAAGACCTCCTCCACAGCAACCACAGCCACAGAATCAGCCCCCCTTTCAGTCACAGAATTTCCAAAATCCGGCCAACATTTCTACACCACAAATGGCCGGTACTGACAACTCGCTTGCACAAACTTTGGATATGTTCATGAAACAATCCATGCAAAATTCGGCTGAGATGAGGTCTTCTATTGATGCCCTAACGAAAAACTCCTCCTCCCATGGTGAGAGTATTAAATCAATAGAAAACCAAATCGCACAGTTAAACGCCGCAATGAGTGCGAGAGAGAAAGGGAAACTCCCATCTCAACCCCTACCGAATCCTGGCCATTCACAAAGTCATAATGTGAATGCCATTACTACGTTGAGATCGGGGAGAGTGCTGAACAACCAAGTGGGTGAGCAAGTTGATGATAGTGACACATTTGATACCCCTTCTTCTTCTTCTTCTCCTAACTCGTCTAGCCTCCCACCTTCATCCGAGCCTATTCTCCGTTTTCCCCAAGGCTCAAACATTTCGCCAAATCTATCTAAGTCGATGCCCACTCCAATTTTGGGATCGAATCCGTCGCCACAGTCTTCTCCACAAACGTTGGACCCAAAACTTATTGATCGTGCTCCATTTCCAAACCGATTAAGGGCCAACCGACCTAACCCGCAAATGGAGAAGATTGTGGAAATGTTTAAGCAAGTTAGCGTGAATATTCCTCTTCTAGATGCTATTCAACAAGTCCCATCTTATGCAAGAATCCTTAAAGACTTGTGCACTAGGAAGAGAAAAACTCAAGTGCCTAAAAAGGTTTTCATGACGAGTAATGTTAGCACAGCTTTTACCCAACAAATACCAAAGAAACGTAAGGACCCCGGCTGTCCTACAATCTCTATTTCTATTGGGGGTAAAAATATAAATCGTGCTTTACTCGATCTAGGCGCTAGCGTCAACTTGCTTCCTTATTCAGTATACGAGCAGTTAGGAATTGGAGAGTTAAAACCCGCCCATTGTACTCTCCAAATGGCTGATCGATCTATCACCAAACCTCGGGGCGAACTAGAGGATGTGTTAATTAAAGTCGGGGAATTCATATTTCCCGTGGACTTTATTGTTTTAGATACACAACCTGTGGCAAACCCACGCAATCAAATCCCGGTGATACTTGGTCGACCCTTCCTAGCAACTTCTAACGCTGTGATTAATTGTCGTAACGGTTCTATGAACTTATCCTTCGGGAAAATGACAATTGAGCTTAATATTTACAAGCTAGGAAGTCAGCCATCAGAACCTTCTGCTCATTTGCTGGATGTTTGTTCCATCCACGAGATAGCTCCCGAAAGCTGCATGGATGAGGAACTTTGCTTTGATGTTCTCGACAACACTAATGAGACATCGTTTGATCTTGCACCACTTCACAGTGAGGATATGTTCAATGAGTCCGACCTTGAGATTGAACCCGTTGACTCGCTGCAAAAGTCAGCAGCACTTTCCGAGTCAATATCTTATGCAAGTTTTGAACCTCTTAAGGAGTCCGAATATCATTCCGTTACCCCTCCTTCTATTGTCTCTCCGCCAATTCTTGATCTCAAACCGCTACCTTCTCATCTTAAATGTGCATATTTAGGAGAGAATGAGACTTTGCCAGTGATTATTTCCGCTTCTCTAGCCTTAGAGCAAGAGAATGCACTTTTGGCAGTGTTGAGATCGAATCGGGAAGCATTTGGTTGGACAATGGCCGACATCAAAGGGATTAGTTCCTTAATTGTTGAACATCACATACATCTGATGGATGAAGCCAAACCAACCCGAGACCCACAAAGACGGTTAAATCCCGTTATGAAGGAGGCGGTAAAGAAAGAAATCGTCAAGTGTCTTGATAGTGGAATAATTTACCCCATATCTGATAGTCAATGGGTAAGTCCAATTCATGTGGTCCCTAAAAAGTCTGGCATCACGGTCATCACTAACGAGGCTAATGAGTTAATCCAAACACGCACCCAAACTGGGTGGCGCGTATGTATCGATTACAGGAAACTCAATGCCGCGACGAGGAAAGATCACTTCACTCTACCTTTCATTGACCAGATGTTGGAATGATTAGCGGGACACGAATACTACTGTTTCTTGGACGGATACTCTGGTTACAACCAGGTCCCCATCGCCGAAAAGGATCAAGATAAAACCACTTTTACTTGTCCTTTCGGAACTTTTGCTTATAGACGTATGCCCTTTGGGTTATGCAACGCTCCCGCTACATTTCAGCGGTGTATGATGGGGATATTTTCAGATATGGTGGAAAATTTTCTAGAAATTTTTATGGACGATTTCTCCATTTTTGGGGACTCCTTTGAGGACTGCCTTCGTAATCTTGACGCTGTTCTTACCCGCTGTAAGGATAAGAACTTGACTTTGAATTGGGGAAAATGCCATTTTATGGTTCAAGAAGGTATTGTACTTAGACATATAATTTCACATAAAGGCATTGAGGTCGACAGAGCAAAAATAGATGTCATTCAAAACCTCCCTCGTCCCAATTGCGTCAAAGATATACGATCTTTCCTTGGTCATGCAGGATTTTATAGGAGATTTATTAAGAACTTTAGCAAAATTGCTAGACCCTTAACCCTTCTATTGGCCAAGGACACTACTTTTCACTTCAATTCGGATTGTGAGGCTGCTTTTGAATCACTTAAAGAATCACTCACTACAGCCCCCGTTCTATCATCTCCGGATTGGAACCACCCGTTCGAGCTTATGTGTGACGCATCGGATTTTGCTATTGGTGCTGTCTTGGGACAGCATATTGATAAGATGCCACATGTAATTTACTATGCAAGTAGGACCTTGAATGATGCACAAATAAATTACACAACTACCGAGAAAGAACTCTTGGCAGTTGTATTTGCATTAGAGAAATTCAGGCCCTACTTGATTGGCTCGCCTATTGTGGTTTACACAGATCACTCCGCCCTACGACATCTTTTAACGAAGAAGGATGCAAAGGCCAGGCTAATACGTTGGATCCTATTGTTACAAGAATTTGATCTTGTTATCAAAGACAAGAGTGGATGTGAAAACTTAGTAGCCGACCATCTTTCACGCATCACTTCTTCGCCAACTGTGACCGTGCCGATAAATGACTCATTTCCCGACGAACAGCTCTTGAATGTATCCTACGAACCTTGGTTCGTGGATATCGTGAACTATCTTGCGACGGGACTTATACCTAGCGATTGGTCGAAACAAGACAAACTTCGGTTTTTATCCCAAGTAAAATATTTTTACTGGGATGAACCATATCTATTCAAGTATTGTTCCGATCAAATCATTCGCAGGTGTGTCCCTAACGATGAATTCAAGAGCGTGTTATCATTTTGTCATGATCAGGCATGCGGCGGTCACTTTGGACCTCGAAAAACGGCGGAGAAAGTTTTGCAATGTGGCTTTTATTGGCCAACATTATTTAAAGATGCATTTGAACATTGCAAAACTTGTCCGCGATGTCAGCATTTGGGTCGGATTTCACGAAGGAATGAGATGTCGCTCCAACCTATATTGGTTGTGGAAATATTTGATGTTTGGGGTATTGATTTTATGGGCCCTTTTCCCAACTCCTTTGGGAATCTATATATCTTGTTAGCGGTTGATTATGTCTCGAAGTGGGTGGAAGCTATACCGTGTCGCACTAATGACAACAAAGTTGTCATTAAGTTCCTTAAAGAAAATATCTTCTCACGATTCGGACACCCTCGCGCTATCATTAGCGACAACGGGACACATTTCTGCAATAGGTCTTTCGAGGCCTTGATGCGGAAATATTCAATCACTCACAAGCTTTCTACGCCCTATCATCCCCAAACAAGCGGGCAGGCTGAGATCTCAAATAGGCAGATCAAACAGATTTTGGAGAAGACGGTTTCTAAGAACCGTAAAGATTGGTCAACCAAATTGACGGATGCTCTTTGGGCATTCCGCACCGCTTATAAGACCGATCTTGGTATGTCTCCATACCGCCTTGTGTTTGGGAAGGCATGTCACCTCCCTGTCGAGATTGAACATAAGGCAATGTGGGCTATTAAAGAGCTTAATTCTGATCTTGATCATGCAGGCAGCTATCGGAAGCTGCAATTGAATGAGCTAAGCGAACTCCGCGATGAAGCTTACGATAATGCGGTGATAGAACAGGACTAAAGTGTTCCACGATAAAAATCTTTCTAGAAAAACCTTCACATCGGGGCAACAAGTCCTTCTTTACAATTCCCGTCTCCATCTTCATCCGGGTAAGTTAAATCTCGTTGGAAAGGACCTTTTGTGGTGCGGTATGTACACCCGCACGGGGCGGTTGAAGTCGAAAATTTGAAAAACGGTTCGATTTTTAAAGTAAATGGGCATAGATTAAAACCGTATTTTTCTGCTGACCCCGCGGAGGAGCTCCTGTTTTTACAGGAGCCGCTTTATCAAAACTAAATTTCCTCCGCCTCACCTCCATGTTTTGGTAACTTTTTCACATTTTAAGAATGGAGGTGAGTAAAAATGGATTTGATTGAATATCTGTGCGTGTCAAAGAATAAGTTTGGGGGAATTTATCATTTAACTATTATTTTACCCCTTGTATCTCTCCTTTAGTATACAGGTCCATGTTCTCAGAAGGCTACATCAGTGAGGACACTGCTGAAAACAGGTTTGGGGGGGAGGTTTGTATTCACTGAATTATCTTTGACACCGGGCATTTAAAAAAAATAAAATAAAATAAAATTTATAACAAATGAGTAGAAAGTGAAACATTACATCCAAAAGATAGGAATAGTTTAAGAAAACCAAGAAAATTAGAAGTTTTCTTATACGAACTAGTAATAAGTAGTTATGAGCTGTTGTCCCAAGGGTTAGTAAGATGAAGGAAGTCACTAATCTGAGGATAAAAATAAGTCTGAAAAATAGTTTCTATTCTGGAAGCCAAACATTTGAATGTTGATACCCTACTATATGCACATACACACGTCTTGAAACTCGGGATAGTAGAGGATACCTTGAAATACTCTTTTCTAAAAGCCAAAGTATGAAGGAAATGAAGAAGAAAATATAAAATGGTGAAAAGAAAAAAAAATGAACACTGGTTTTGTATCGCCAAGGTAGCAATAAAAAAAAATATAGCGAGGGTGTCTCTTCACCTAGTGCCCTAAGGCCAACTGGTCTGGGAGTCACTGCTTAGCCTTAGGTGGTGCAAGACAAGGAAAATATTATCACCAAATCTGCAAGCACATAAGTAATCGGTCGGTTAGTACCTCAAGAAGTATTAACGGTCGCATGAAAATGTGTAAGCAATTCTAAGTATTCATCAAAGTAAAAAGTACTAAGGTAGATGGACAAGAGTATGATAGCTTGAATTGAATTCTCCGAGTGTAGGGATGTTCTTTACACACACGTGGGGTTATATGATCAATGTTTGGACAAAAGGTAGGAATGAAGAATAAAGACGATGTTTTATTGAGGGATGATGTGATTTCTAACATTTTTTCATGACTATTAAGATAGGGCTCATGACAACTGAAAAGCTAGTATAGTTGGAAACTCTTCTTTTCAAAGTATTTCTTTTATGGTTCTTATCTTTATATGTAAATTTCACCATCTTTCTTTTGTTATTGGATTTTGTGGGTGTAATCTGCTGAAAACCCTCAGGAGACAACACTCCTCCTACTTGGGACACCTAGAGGTTTAACGGCTTGTTGCACGTGCTCAGTGCAATCGTGTCTGCCTACGAAAGTGTGCTTAGTTTTCTCATTTCTTTTTCTCCTCTTAAATAAACTAGTTTGCTCGGGACGATCAAAGATAAGTTTGGGGGTATTTGTTCAGTCGATAAAACTGCACATTTGTAGTACATTTTTCCTACCATTTTTATATTAAAAAAGGACTTTATTATAATATATTATACATATGAGGGTTTATGTGTAAAAACATTATTTTCCATGTGTTAATATATTTTAATTATCATTTGGTAGGAAAATGTATGCAAATAATATTATTGGTCTAATCCTAGTAGAACAAAGTCTACTAAAATCTTATTTGAGTTGTTGTGCAGAATATTTCCAAGTTGTTATGAAGGATTTAACAAACAAATCAATTTGTTGAAGAAGACTTGCCAAATTAAGAAGCAAACTTGGAGACCAAGTCTGGAAGCAACCGAGAGAATATTTCTGAAATATGAAAATGCCTAGGATTGCCAAATGTCACCATCAGAGAGCCCCAGAAAAATCATCAACGATGGAGATTAAAGGGTCGCGGATCCGCGGCCAAACCCACCCCGGGGCCGCGGATCCGCCGCAATGATGAGGAGAGAGAATGCAATATTTTGGGAGATTTTCAAATGCTGAATTTTACCAACTTCTCAACAATAATATTCTGGGTTTGCACTATATAAAGACACCGAGAGCCTCTTGAAAAATCTATCAAGCCGAAGAGATCACGAAGCTCCCGACGCTCACGCATCCAGGCTGATCATCGACTGTTCGACTACCTCCCTAGGAAAGATCGAGAAGCAAATCAAGTTTTGTAATCATTTTCTATGGATTAAAAGTGTAGTTGAAAGAGTTGATTAATAAAGGTAGTTTTCTTTAATTGTTTGTTTTCTTTTACATTATGTTTTCCATCTCTTTCTTTTCATCTTCTTCTCCCAACATGCGCGAGTAATTCTCCGCTTGTTAGGGTTCGTAGGATTAGGGTAGGTTAATGGGGGATGAAAATAATTAAACCCTTTTTAAGTCCTATATAGTTTAGGAACTTTATCAAAATAATCATTAACATCCTAATCGGTCGCGCTAGCAATTCCTTGCTAGTTCCGACCGCGATTAGAGATTAGATTAATGATTGTTTTGGTAAAGGCTAGATATGAACGGAGTTCCGTGTCGAGATAAGGGTTACGAGTGGGATTCCTTTTCCCTCCAGAAACCCTAATCTACACGCATCACCGTCGTTCTAGTTCTAAATCTACTAATGGATAAAAAGGGTAACTTTTAATTAATCTTCCATAACTACTAAACCTAACGAACCCTACAAGCCCTTTATTATATTATTTAAATCTCTAAAATAATCTAGATCTATATTTAACATTCTTGTTGAAAGTAGATCTAGAAACTTTTCACAAAATTCTTTATTCCTCCTCTCTTCCTCAACACATCTAAAGTAAAAATAAAAGGTTCCACGTTTCCCAGAGGACGACCCGTACTCACCTCGGTCTAGCTACGAGCGACACCGTTCTGATTGCGGTTAACTACAAACACGATTTTTCGAACCAATCAAGTGGCTTATGTCTATTTATAGACTAAAGCAGATGTAGCGGAGATAGATCAACTGTTTCTGATATGACAGTCATAGGTTTGACTTCATCAGAATAGGGGATGGATCTGTTGAGAAGGTAGTAGGGTGTTATATCCTGGTATTTGGATGACATACACAGAGTAGGGAGTGATATTCCTATACTACGATCGGTTATACTTTGGTTGTCACACAGTGGTTTCTCCACATGGGACTTGGATATAATATCAAGACATTCTGGTTACTAGATCTAGATTTGGGTGGTTTGTTAATCAGGGTACTAAGACAACATTCTAAGAGTTTTTAGAATGGACGACTCCTGGCATGGTAGTGTACCTGCAGGTGATGGAGTCACCCTCTCAAAAGGTGTCTTACAGACTAAAGGGGAGAGGGATGTGCATGATTGGCAGATCACTTAGGCAATTGAGTCGATCATGAATACCACACCGGATGTCGTTTTTGCAGTAGATGCAATGAGTTGATATTGATCCAATCCTGGAGAAACGATCGAAAACAGTTTTAGAACATAAGTGGATGTTCTAGGGACATGATAATAACAATCTCTTTTAGGAGACAGTTATCATTCCAGGCTTCCAAGGTGACATGGATGACAGAGAGGTTGTCAGATTTATAGTTTTCCTTCTGACGAGGGGCAGTATTTTGGACAGGTGGTCCAAGGGGATACTGAGGGAGGCATGACGCAGGATACTGATTAAGTTCAGTTGATGATACAGTCTAAGAAGTTTGGATTTAGAGTTCATTTATGAGCTAGGTCCCATCAGACAACCAGACATATTCTAAGACAGGTATTGATCATTTCGGGAGATTGCTTTCTCCGCGAACTTGAGATATAGAGAGACATAGAAAGAATCATCAAGGCGGATCGACTCACTGAGGTTATTCCTCGAACACATTAGTTTCGCAAACTGGTTTTGTGAGACTGATTAGTAGAGGAGTTGGGTGTTCGGTATCACACGGGCTGTGAGTATGCGACATCGCAATAATTAGCCTTGAGTGCAAGTGGGAGATTGTTGGAGATAGTGCCCTCAGAGTCAATTATTGAATCATAGGCATGTGATTGCAATGATTGAGGGAGGACCTATCCCAGTAGGACAGTCTTACTCAAGATGATAGTATGCTATCTGGTTTATCTTTATCATCGTGTACTGTTTTAGGTGACCTTACAGGTCACTATTGCGCGTTGATAGAGCCCCTAGGATTCTTGCTTGATTGCCAGCAGTATGAGGGCGATCATATACGTGGGAGCTGGTAGTCTATAAACACATCCTTAAATTGTCCCTAGTCGAGGGAGTTTCGAGACAGGGCATCGATACTCCAGAGTAGACTAGTGTATACAGTCGAGACCCCGACGAGGGACGGTGGCCGGTCTCACAAGCCACTGGTGTCAGTTGGTTCACCTAAGATGTATACAGGTGCTCATTGGGTTATGAGTACACCGGACATGACTCGCCGGGAACATGCTTGTTGGTCTTATACCTGACGTCAGATAGCAGTTCCCTAGTGACATGTGTAGAAGTTAGTTCATCGACCTGAGATCGTCATTTGTCTCGTGTGAGTTTCCACTGTACTTTGATTACTACCCTACCACGCTCAAAGGAGACGTGCAAACAGGTTTTAGTTGGGAACAGTCCCGAGCCACATGGAGGCAGTGAGCGGATCTGCAGGGGTTCATCTCTCCCGATATTGGGGGTGAGGTCGCGCTGTGTCTAGAAGAGTCATTACACGAAGTCCTTGGCCAAGGCAGGAGATTTACTGGTAGGTATTCCAGTAGTATCTCAGGGTGTTCTGGGCAACACTCCGACATGACTTTTACCGCTTTTGGGGGTCTGACTTTTACCAACCCCCTAGGCCCGCCATGCGATGCTCATAGACGAACGGACTGGACTGTACGGATATTGTCACTGACAGGCTCAGTAGGGTGTCAGGATGAGTTCGCTCATCGATGTCCCTTTTAGTCAATACCTGGTAGCCCGTTACGTATGGCTAATACCTATGACGTGCTAGTGGTTAAATCCACAACCAAAGTATTGACGAGTCTTTAGAGTCCCCCACAGACCGTTTTCTCAAGTTTCGGGCGAAACGCTGTAGAGGCCGTATGGAGATATGGCAGGGTTCGATCAGATACATGCGGTATTGCACGGATCATGATCGGACGGATAATACTAGCGGGTTTTGGTTTAAGCCGGATCCTAGTATTGTACCGTGTAGATTTTGTCTCATTGTATTTGTATTCAGTCGCAATACAAATGCGGGTATGTATATACAGTCACGGTCTTTTCCTGTAATTTATTACGGGATCTGTTTTTTGGAGTTGCCAGTTTGCTTTCCGTTTCGGCCATTTTCCTTTGTTTCCTTTCCTTGGCTGAAAGTTGGTGCAGGAGGGCTTATTTGCAAGGATGCAAATTTGTTTTGTGGAGGGTGTAATTTGCATGTTGTTGTGTCATGATATTTCTACCACCATTGACTTCATAAGTTCATGATTGCTTGAATTTTTGGAGTAATCATGGTGGTTGATGATGAGAAGAGTGATGGTTGTTATTGAGGTGACTTTCATCATGATGATCATGATTTCCTTTTCCTTGTATTATTGCTTACCCCCCCCCCCCTTGAGATTATCCCTCTCCCATTCTTTCATGACGTGGGGCCGGCCAGTTCTCTAGTGGGCTGTCCAAAATTTGTATGTGGGGATTTTTCTTCTTTTCATACTACAAAATTCCCAAGTTCATCCATAAAAAGGTTCACGTCTCATTCCTCCACCATTAGGGCAACTTCTACAACCCCAAAGGGATATAGAGTTCTACAGTTAACCTACAGCATCCTTGGGCACGTCGGCTTGCCAACTTCGTGCCCGAGTTGCCTCGGTCCAGAGGTGGGAGCCCGTAAAAGAACCCGGCGATGTGGTGCCCTTCTGACGAGGAGATGAAGACCGGAGATTCCGCGGGGAGATCGGGACGACGACGAGAAAACCGAAGGACACGGATCGCTCGGTATATCTCTCTACCCCTTCTCTAGTTAGCTAGGATTAGATTAATGGCCCGATCCGGGTTAAAAGTGGGCGGTGGTGCCGGTTCAAAAGTTAAAGTAAATTATCGTTTTCGTATTTTGGCCTCGGAATGACGGCCGGGGCGCCGCCGTGCACTTACTCTAGTCTACAATGCCTCAAGAAGGATTCATTCATTTCTGAACTCTTCCTCTTGTGTGTGTTCTGTATACTAAGAACCGTTGATTGATTTAGAACGTCAATGCTTTTAGATAACGTGCCTGAACCGATCAACTCTTGATATAGGAAATGTTCAAAACATTATCCAACAATACAAAATTATATCATTTCTTTACTAATAAAGAGACTGATATGATGTTGTATATCAGGTTCGGTATCTAATAACATTCATTCAGAACCAATGTATTCTGGTAATACAGGCTGATAGTGACCAACAGACTTGGCTGCAACACTTGCACCGTTTTCTGTCTCATGAAACTTATCACCCATTCTCAGTTCTCTACCTTTCTGTAGCCCATGTAACAAATTACATATGCGGGATCCTGATCCGGTATCTCATACCCAGGACGTAAAGGATACTGAGAAACAGTTCTATGTAATGAACACACCCGAAGAAGATGCTTCAGCATGCACTTTCTTCGTTTGGGCGGCACGGGAAATCTGGTATTCCCTAATTTCCTGCTCTGTCTTATAACAATTATAAGATGGAGCGGGATGAACATTCCCCAGCTCAGTATAACAAGCGGGTTCGGTCAATATATCCGTATTATTATCTTGATTAAGGCGTTATATGGTCGCTACCTGGAGAGAGAGAGAGAAGAAAACACTCAGCGTATGCTCTTGCAAGATTAGATTGGTTTCTAATATATCTAATCAGGATGTCTCCCACTGTTTTAATCAAATCTTCCTTCATACCCTAAAAGGAAAGACTAGCCGGGATTAATTACACACTACAAGTTCGCCAATCTTTCAGCCAGGCCAGTGTCGGTACTTTGAGGGAGGTCCCCCGTGCTTTCGCACGAACCTAATTAATGTAAACCTCATTTTCCCAGAGGCGTAACCCCGTTGACACCTTTCTAGACACCTACTTGATCGGCTAATTGTAATGTGTAAAACTCTCCCAGGAGTAACAATTACTCGCAGTGGGTATCGGGGTCTAACTATCTCATAGAAGGTATGCAATCTCATTGCAAATTTCAACACTTGAAATTCCCGATAATTTTGCCCCTAACCTCCTATGACCTTGACAAAGGCCAACAAACCATAGGATGCTAGTCAAGTTCAACCCGTCATTTCTTGATTGAATTAAACCCACCCGCACGACCCTTGACAAAGGCCAACAAGGTTGTACGACTACCCTAACCCAATTTGCATCATATGCATAAGCAGATAAGCACTAGTCAGCTACCGCACACTACGCCTTGACAAAGGCCAACAAACGTAGCACGAATACTAAGTAGGACTTATCTGAAATGACGGAGGGCTACGACAGGTTTTTCTGAAAACCTATTGCGTAATGAACTTGATATCATTGTAGAATCAAATGATTTTAAAATGGAGTGTTTTTTAGGCTTTTGCTAGTTTCCCTAAAGAGGCCACTCCCGGTGAAGGGATCTCGGCTCTTTCCTCGTCGAATGAGGTGCAGGACATATCATATATATCACTGTGCAAAGCAAGAACTAGAAAAGTAATCAAAAGACAAAACCGAGGGGTGTAGCATCTGCCAGTCATTGCTAAGGGGGTCACTCCCGGCGAAGGGATCTCGGCCCTTTCCTTATCGAATAAGGTGCAGGATATTCTACAAGGAACTCCGTGATGCAAAGCAAGAACTGTAGCTACCTGTTTTTGAAAATTCGATTCCACAACATCTTTTAGGTTTCTTTTCTTTCATTAATCATATTAATGAATTCCCATCATATAAGTCACCTAAACATCACAGATAAATATGACGTACACTTCTGCCATCCGCATTCGCCTCGATGTCCCCTCGTGCACCGTTAGGTTAGATAACTGACGGCAGAGCGGGGCAGGGCTAGCGCGGGTGTAAAACATAAGTAATTTCTATATAATATATCATATATACTATATACAGTATCTATCTCAACATATCAAATGATCACATCACAGAAATCGCAGCAGAAGAAACATATATGAAATATTGGATATACTAGGACGTCCGTATTTTAATACGAGCATGTATAAAATACGGATTCCACGGTCACGAGGAATAGCCAAACCCACATCCCTAGACCCCTACGAGAGCGGCAAGCAACACTGCCAATTCTAGGGGTAGGAGACCTGGTCTCGACTCCTCGAGATGGTCTCCCACTGGACCCTAGAACTCGGTTACTTATGCTCCCCGCCTTGGGTCTACCTAATGCGGAAAACTAAATAATATACAATGGTGACATCATCCTCAGCCTGGAAGTGCCCCAATAAAAGAATATTACATACAAATGAATTTTACATGAATGAAAAAGAAAAACTCCCATCTCACATAAAACCCCCGGCTATTCAAAAACGCGACGATCCGATATAACATATCCAGCAACACATAACATCACATGTTATCAACGTAAGTAAATATGTACATCCCAATTGTCGTTGACATATAGCAACGAAAACAGCGATACCATATATTACACTTACGGTCGCAGAAAAGAAAGTGTAAAACTACAACAGTTGGAATCCGCAACCTCCTTAGATATCGCATGCCTAACTATTATAAACCCCGCATTTTAGTCTCCATATCGAAAACACTTTTCAATGTCTAGTCGGGCAATTCAACAAGATTCTCGATATCCTGATCGAATGCTCGTCGCAAACTTTAGTAGACGGCCGCACCCCCGATGCCGTCGACGAAGTGCACTAAGGTGGAACATCGCTGCCGCGAGCACCCAAACGGATGCTATTGGCGACGGGGTTCTCCTATAGTCACTTGGTTGGGGCATGGCTGTCTATTAAGTTTAGCCGGCGAGTATCCGCGTACGCTACGTGATTGCGACGGACTTTTGATCACATCAAAATTCTGTGGCAACCGATCAATTGAGACTGAAGTGCTAGATTTATAACATTCAAATTAGTTATCTTATAACTACTTGTGGATTCCAAATATTGTATCACATTCCAGATAAATAGACAATGTTAAATTTTCCGATCGAATAATCAAACACCCAAGTTTTCCTAATAGCTCAACACTTGAGGAGAGTTTAAAAACATCTATTTCATTCCACAATACCAACGGTCCAGCCGTAGAAGAGTCAAGCCAACGCCTCACATGTGGCACGCCGTACTGCCCCAAACCCTAAGGTTCAAAAGGCAGTTCAAGACGGTCACAAAATCGAGTTAAGGTTTGTTGTCTTCTAGACGGTCCATCGCGTTACTTGCACGATTTAGACGTTCTTAAACAACGGAAAAATCCAACACTTGGAAATTTTCCGGATCGGAAAAAAGTGAGTTATTGATATTCGGTCGAATATTTTAACACTTTCTAAAATTACTCGGACAAAAAGAACAAAGTTAAATAATCCGATCGAATCATCGAATCCCCAATACAACCCAGAAAACTCAACTCTTGAGTATAAATACAAAATTCCCAGAAAACACAGGAATTACAGACAGGCATTATTGTGCAAACCACGTGCCTTAATTCAACTTCTGGGCCGCGGAACCGCCGTGCAAGCCAGGTACGGTCGCGGATCCGCGGCGGTTTGGTCAAATTGGGGGCACGTGCTGCACAGTAATTCCTAGAAAACCCTTCTAAATTTTTTGAGCATTTTTAATTAGGAAAAATCCACAGTTTTAAAAACGAACAGAGAAGGGTATAGATTAGGGTTTCGGGGTTCGATCGGATTTCTAACTTCGTCTACACTTCGCCTAAAGCTCTAGCTAGGCTCTGATACCACTGAAGGGTTGCTAGGCATACTCACAAGGTTGTACGGGGCATCAACCATGCCCGAATCAAATTTTTTTGTGCCGAACAACCCTATGCAAGATCGTATACTAGAGATTAGGTGAAACTAAAAGCAAGCAAACTACTTTTCTACTAAGTGAAAGGGATAACAACCATTGTAGATCCGGTCCTTCACTTTTAATTCTCCGTGTTGACGTCCCTTCACTGCGATCATCGGGATCCCGGAACCTAGCGATGGTTTCTTTGGAGAAATGAGCGGGCTAGGTCGTTGACTTCGAGGCCGAAGATGATCTACGTCGAGGAGACTCAAACTCAAGCTCCATCTTCACTTGGTCATGAACTTTGTGAAGAAAACACCCTATACTATATGGCAAGTGGTAGAGGATGAAGAAATAGGAAGTGGGTTCACTTTGGATTTCGATTTCTCACTCTTAATCTTCACTTGGTCATTTTCAAGAAAGGTTTTTCTTCTTCTTGAAGAAGAAGAAGAAGAAGGAATATGAATGAATTATCAATTTACTAAAATGAATAATCAAGTGAAGTATATCATAATGCAACCATGGGTGAGTTAACCTTTGTAGAGACTAAAGCCTAGTTTGAGCTAATGGTTAGGTTAGTGAAAATCTCATGCAAAACAAAATGGTTAGACCTTGTCAAAGATGCTTAAAAAGCTTCATGAAGCTTCAAGCAAAAAAAACAAAGAAAGCCACCATTTTGTTTTTGCCAAAAATAAATAAAATAAATAAAACCCAACCATTAACCTAAACATGGTGTAAGTCATACACACACCCAAGTTTGCATGTATCATCAATCATGATACAAACTAGTGCACAAACATATATCATATATACAACTTGTGCACATCAAGTGAGAAAAACAATCATAAGTGAACAAATACTAGTTAATGTAAAGTAATATATCAAATATATAATTATACATTAAATTATTAAATCAATACTTGATTTAATGATCCGGTCATATCGCATATAACCGACTAATATCTAGTGTATCAATATATCGAATCAACACTTGATTCGGTAACCCGGCTATATCTCATATAACCGTCCGATGATACAAATCGCGAGAATAGAACACAGTATCACATACCGGTATTATTCTCTGTCCCACACATATCTCATATGTGCTCCTATTTCGTTTCACTTGAGTCAGGAAACCTCTGTGTAGGACTCTAAAGACTCGTCAATACGCCGGCAGTAGGTGGTGATCATATCAATCACCCACAAGCCGCAAGCGGTCTGCTAAACGTAACGGCCATCCGGGTATTGAGCGATCAGAAGATCAACGAGCAAGCCTGCTCACACTCCTGCGAATCCAATCAGTAACACTTACCGTACAGTCTGGTCTCGTCGTCTGATATATTGCATATCTCGCCTAGGGATGGTAAACGTCATACCCCAGTAGCTCGATAAGTCGTGTCGATATGAGGTCTATAACAGTTCGAGAAACTACTGATAACACTTACTAGTAAATCTCAGCAACCCGGGCCAGGGATTTCCGTTTATAGCCAATCGAACATAGCGCAACATCAACTCCCTATACCGGGAGAGACGAATCCCCTCCTATCGCTCATTGCCTCCATGTGATTCGGGACTGTACCCAAAAGCCACCTTTTTGCACGCCCTCTTGGACGTGGTATGATGGAAATCAAAGCACAGTGGGAATCACATAAGACTTTATGACGATCTCGGGTCAACAGACTAAGTTGTACCAGTGTCACCAGAGAACTGCCATCTGACGTAAGTTATAATACCATCTGGGAGTTCTCAGCGAGTCCGTCCAGTGTACCCAGTCACCACTGAGCACCCGTACACCATCCTTGATGTCAAACACCGATGGATATGGGATCATCCATCGCCCATCATATGGGTCAAGATGCGTATACGCTAGTCTACTCTGGTGCATCGATGCCCTATCTCGATACACCCTCGACTAGGAACAGTTATAGGAGTACTCGTCGACTACCGTGGCCCCACTGGTATGATCTCATCATAGTCCCAGTAGTCGAGTACGTATCCTAAGGGCTTTATCAACAAGTAACATAGAGACAATCAGAGTACATGTTAAGATAAAGTACAACCAGATAGCGTACTATCATGTCGAGCAAGAAAGTCCTCCCTATATATGTCCTAGCATCCACTACAATATACATCATATATACAGTAATGGACTATAGGGCATACATATAACTAACAATCTCCCACTTGTACTAGGGTCATCTGTTGTGGTATCACATACCCAACAATTAGCTGTGGTCGAAGTATCTCATACTCAACCATCCCATAAAAGTCTCTACTGGGAAAAAGGCCTTTATGAGTCGATCCGCGCTGTTGTCCTCTGTATCTACTATCCTAACCTTGATCACCCTGGAGATCAACCATTTCCATGATCAGGTGATACTGCCTAAGAATTATATCTGGATTTCTGATGGGACGGGGGTTCTTTGGCAAAAGCCACAACTCCATTGTCACACAATGGTAGGAACGAAGTTCATCTCATGAACTTATATATATACAGACTGCCTCTTTGGTAGCATCTTTGGTAACGATGCATCTTGCTTTTAATCGTATAGTATGTCACGGTATCTAGCTTGGAACTCTTCCAACATACCGTCCCTCCACTGAGGATAAAGACAATGCCTGCGACTGAGATGCAGTCGTCCTTATCAACCTGGAACCTTTCCAGTGATTCTCCCCAGGATCGATTGATACCATCTCACTACATCTTGTGAGAATCCTAACATCCAATTAGATCTATCTCATAGATCCAAAATCCAGGATTCAGGAGGTATCACTATGATCCTTTATGGAGAATCCTTGTGATAAGCAGAGATTGACCGAGCGTAGCATAGGAAACTCCTTCCATATCAAGAGTATGTTATCCACGTACTCTACGAGGATCACCACCATACTCCCTACTATTGTTTTGTATATACAAGGTTCATCTACCATTTTGATGAAGTCAAACTCTTTGACTACCATATCAAAACAGATGTTCCAACTCCACGATGCCTGTTTTATCACATAAAACATCTTGCACACGTTTTCGATGCCCCCACTGTCTACGAAGCCCTCTGGCTGTGTACTTATAGACGCTCTTTTCTAAAACATCATTTAGAAAAGCAGTCATGACACTCAACCGCCAGATATCGTAGTCATGGTTTGTAGTCGTGGCAAGTAGGATCTGGATGGAATTAAGCATAGCTTTGAAAGTCTCAACTTTTCCATGTACAACAAGTAATCTTCTCGAGATATACTTGCTCCTGATGGGGATTTAACCCTTCAGATAAAGCAACCAAAGTCCATACTTTGTTGGTGTATAAGGATTCGATCTCAGATCGATAAGCATCCAGCCATTCTTACAGAGTCCCACTCCTGATAGCCTGCTCGAAACTAGTTGGGTCATCATCTCATGATGCAATCCTCGCTCCCACTGTCATAAAGAAACCGAAGTATTTCTCAGGTGGGTGAGGAACCTTACTAGATCGGCGGAGAGGCTGAGGTTCGTTGGTTACTATTGAATCCTTCGGTTCTACCAAATCATCTGCTATAGTTTGTATAGCTGGAACCCCTTCCAGTTATACCTCATGACCACTAATTTCTTCACAAGAAATACCCTTTCATAAAGGTGGCATGTTGAGAAACAAAATATCTTTTGTTCTTCGGTTTGGTAGAAGATATTCCCTTGCGTATGCTTGGGATATCCAACAAACTTCCACAGATTTGATTTTGCCTCGAGCTTTTCCGGATTTTTCTTTTTAGACTTAGGCCGGACAACCCCAAATCTTAAAAATTTAATATATGGGCTCTTCCCTTTCCATATCACATATGAAGTGGTAGGCAACTGATTTGATTTGAACCCTATTCAATAGGTATGCAGCTTTTCAAGTGCATAACACCCGAAAGGAAATAGAAAACTAAGTAGTACTCATCATAGAGCACACCATATCACATAGGGTGCTATTGCTCTGCCCCGATACACCGACGTGCTGTGGTGTATACGGAGGAGTAATGCTGAGAGAGAATCTCATTCCCCTTTAGAATAGTCGAAGAATTCCGTGCTCAAGTATTCTCCTCCTTGATCTCATCAAAGGACATAATACTTATACCCGTATTTTTGTTCTCTACTTCTAATTTATATTCTGTGAATATCTCAAAAGCTTCGGACTTATGTTTCAACAGGAACACATGTCTGAATCTTGAGAGATTATCAGAGAATGTAATGAAGTACAAAGAACCGGTCTTGGCATGTGTAGACAGGGGACTTTCATACATCAGTATGTATCAATCCCAAGAGTTCACTAACTCTTTCTCTGTTTCCAATAAACAGAGCTATGGTCATCTTATCTTTGTGACATGACCGGCAAGTTTCATAAGATGTAAATTCAAACAAATTTAAATATGCATCTTAATGTAACTTCAGTTAGTCGGGTCGCATTGATATGACCTAGTTTACAATGCCTCAAGAAGGATTCGTTCATTTCTGAACTCTTCCTCTTATGTGTGTTCTGTATACTAAGAACTATGGTTTGATTTAGAACGTCAATGCTTTTAGATAACGTGTCTGAACCGATCAACTCTTGATATAGGAAATGTTCAAAACATTATCCAACAATACAAAATTATATCATTTCTTTACTAATAAAGAGACTGATATGATGTTGTATATCAGGTTCGGTATCTAATAACATTCGTTCAGAACAAATGTATTCTGGTAATACAGGGTGATAGTGACCAACAGACTTGGCTGCAACACTTGCACCGTTTTCTGTATCATGAAACTTATCACCCATTCTCAGTTCTCTACCTTTCTGTAGCCCATGTAATAAATTACATATACGGGATCCTGATCCGGTATCTCATACCCAGGACGTAAAGGATACTGAGAAACTGTTCTATGTAATGAACATACCCGAAGAAGACGCATCAACATGCACTTTCTTCGTTTGGGCGGCACGGGAAATCTGGTATTCCGTAATTTCCTGCTCTGTCTTATAACAATTATAAGTTGGAGCGGGACTAACGTTCCCCAGCTTAGTATAACAAGCGGGTTCAGTCAATATATCCATATTATTATCTTTATTAAGGCGTGATATGGTCGCTACCTGGAGAGAGAGAGAAGAAAACACTCAGCGTATGCAATTTCAAGATTAGATTGGTTATCTAATATATCTAATTAGGATGTCTCCCACTGTTTTAATCAAATCTTCCTTCAAACCCTAAAAGGAAAGACTAGCCGGGATTAATTACACGCTACAAGTTCGCCAATCATTCAGCCAGGCCAGTGTCGGTACTTTGAGGGAGGTCCCCCGTGCTTTCGCACGAACCTAATTAAAGTAAACCTTGTTTTCCCAGAGGAGTAACCCCGTTGACACCTTTCTATACACCTATTTGATCGGCTAATTGTAATGTCTAAAACTCTCCCAGGAGTAACAATTACTCGCAGTGGGTATCGGGATCCAACTATCTCATAGAAGGTATGCAATTTCATTGCAAATTTCAACACTTGAAGTTCTCGATAATTTTTCCCCTAACCTCCTATGACCTTGACAAATGCCAACAAACCATAGGATGCTAGTCAAGTTCAACCCGTCATTTCTTGATTGAATTAAACCCACCCGCACGACCCTTGACAAAGGCCAACAAGGTCGTACGACTACCCTAACCCAATCTGCATCATATGCATAAGCAGATAAGCATTATTTAGCCACCACATACTACGCCTTGACAAAGGCCAACAAACGTAGCACGAATACTAAGTAGGACTTATCTGAAATGACGGAGGGCTACGACAGGTATTTCTGAAAACCTATTGCGTAATGAACTTGATATCGTTGTAGAATCAAATGATTTTAAAATGGAGTGTTTTTTAGGCTTTTGCTAGTTTCGCTAAAGAGGTCACTCCCGGTGAAGGGATCTCGGCTCTTTCCTCGTCGAATGAGTTTGGGGGTATTTGTTCATATCAGAATTTTGCATTATTATATTCCCCATTCTTAATCATATTGCAAATAAATAGGTGCTTTTGATCCATGTCTGTTAAATAGTTGCAGGTTACAGGTTCTCGGAACAATACAGTGAAAATGGTGAAAAGACACTACAAAAGTGAGACTACGACCAACAAATAGAAGAATCTTTATGATGTCGCCTATAGTTTAAGGAACAAATGAAGATCAATGAACAGTTCGATTGCACAAAGTACGAAGGCGGCACAAGATTCAAGACTTCAACACGAAGCGAACGGTAAAAGTCCACAACATTCCGCACTGTGGAAATCTAGAAGAAACTAGAAAAGATTCTGAAGAACCAAGTGAAGAAAACAGAAGAAAAAGGCAACACAAAACAACCCTGGAAAAATGAGACAGAGTAGCCAATATATGGCCGCGGATCCACGGCCAAACAAGACTTATAGCCACAGATCCGCGGCCATGCTGTTCACGTGTCGGCGCGTGTCGGTGGAGTCGGTGCATTTACGCGGTTTTCTTAAGCTAGTTTTGTAATTTTAGATGTGGATCAGATGTAAACCCTAGGGTTTCCCCTATCTATAAATAGGAAACCCTAAAGCTCTTTTTGGAGCATGCCTCTTTTTATTTCTCTAGATTAAAATTTCAATTCATTGTAATAGTCAAAGAGTGCATCAATAAAGTAAGTTTTTTTTATCTTGAATTTCTTATCATCAATTTTATTTCTCAGATATTTTTATTTGTCGTTTATTTTCTGCACGTTAAATAGGTAATTAAATAAAAACCGTAAAAATGAACTTCATCATAATACCCCTAATGAGTGAGTAGTTCCTCACTTGTTAAGGTTAGGATAGGGAATGTTTGAGAGAAGAAAATCTCTCTCCCTCCTTTCTTTGCCCAAATAATTTTATTTGAAGGACTCTCTTTAATCTAACCACACACCGCTCACTACGGCACCCTATCCTAAATGATAGTGGTGATTCCCTAGTTCGACCGGTTGTGGCTGAATTAATTGGAGGTTAGGGATAAGTGCCAAGAACGGACGGACAAGGACCAAAGGGAAGAAACTTAGTTTCTTCCTAGTCGTGCTAATCTCCGTTGTTGACATTACCCTAACACCAATATTCTTAATTAGGGCATTGATAGAAGCGAGAAGAATCCCTTTTTCGAACTAACCTAATCCTAACCCTAGCAAGCTTTTTATCAACTTTTATCTCATTCTTAGATCTTAAAACAAAACCCGACTTGATCGGATTAGCTCGTTAGAACATAAAGAAAAAGAATCCATCTCCCTGTAGACCGACCCGTACTCAACCGGCTAGCTACCAAGCGACACCGTTATTGATTGCGGTATTCTTAACTTTGATTTTAAAACGCATACGCACAATATAACGATCAATCAAATAGCGCCGTTGCCGGGGATAACGGCAGTTATTTTCTTTTTGTAATTTCGGGTTAATTAAAAAATAAAAAATCATAAAAAATGAAAAATATATATAAAAAAATCATCTTGTTATTTTTTGAATGGTTTTTGTGCGAATTGTGCAGGAACGGAAAAACCGACTGATTCATATCTGGAGCAAGCTCGGTGAAAAAATCCAGAAACAGAAAATTTGAACAAACAGAGGAGAATAAAAACAGCAAACAGAAAGATTTTGGAGATCTGAAGTAACCACCACACCGCGGAACTGCGGTCTTAGGCAGCATTTGGCGGCAGATCCGCGGCCTTTTGCTGTCGTCAGCAATCCAATTTTTCTGTAAGTATTCCTTACCTCCTCTGTAACCCCCTGTGCTCCTCTGAAAATTTTTCCTGCAGGGTTCTTTGCGCAAAACTTCTTCCCTCTTCTCCAATAAATTGATTTTGTGCAGGATTCTTTGCGCCGCAAATAAAATAAAAAGAAAATTTTTGGCAAGTGTTTTGGATTTTTATGTGTTTACTACTTTGCATTTTTTTAAACGGACTTTTAAGGGGCTTTAACACCAATCCAGATTGGATGGAGATTTCATTACCCTTCGTAGGACCCCAAAAATCACAAAAAGCATTTACATCAACCCTTCGAGTTAATTAAAAAATATTAGACTCAGCCAATAAGGACTGTCGTGCTCATTAGGACAAAGGAAAGGTTGTAGGCATCGGTCGTTTATCTAAACCTGATTTTGTGGTGCCTAGGCTAGACAAGTGGGAAAGGTAATTTTAAAAGGCCCGTCTCACAGTGATTCGTGAGCGAATCCCTCCTTTCTTTACTTGTGCTTACCTGGCCACAATTGGCGGTGAAGAGGCGATTCGAGGATCTCACAACGTGCCCTTTGGAACAGTTAGGAGCAGTCTAGTTGACTTAGGAGACCCTAGCTCTAGGCTTGATTGTACATATTATGATTGCTTGAAAGTGTGTCTAGTTCCTTATAAAAAATCTTTTGGAAAACTCCTTATAAAAAAAACCAGAAAACAAAATTTTTACAAAAACTTGCCATTTTGTCGCTAGAAATCCATTGCACCCCACCTTCTCTCATTGACGTTTTCTTACCCCCACCTTCTGTTTTTACCTTTCGACTACACTACACCTCGTTAGTGTATGTCCGGTCGGACTAGGGATACTAGCTCCCGTTTAGTCCGTGTCTCGTTAGTGCCTACTGACGACGCTTTCGACTCCGAAGTCGAAATTCCCTCCATTTCTTTACCTTCATCTTCAAATTCATCATCTTCTAAGGAGATGTCGGGATTCAATCCTAACAACCCCTTACCTACGGGACTGATTCCACCTCAACTAGGTGCGAATAACCCACCACACCCTCCTGTCGAAGCGCCCCAACGAATCGCGCTCCAGGATCTTTTCTATCCCATCCGCACAGCACTTCCTACTTGTCTTTCACTTCCACCGGCTAATGGGGATAACTTCGAAATTAAACCCCACTTCATCAATATGTTGCCCAAATTTCATGGGCTGGAATCCCAAGATGCCTACATCTTTATTAACAAATTCCAGAATGTTTGCGCAATGATGAAGACTACCTAACTTTCTGATGATGCTATAAGGCTACGTGTCATTCAATTCACTTTATGTGACCTAGCTGAAAAATGGTTATATAGCACAGTATCACACTCCTTAAAAGATTAGGAAGAGTTTGTTAAGGCTTTTCTCAAAAAAATTTACCCACACCACAAGACCGCAAGAATTCGCAATGAAATTATTCAATTTTCCTAGCTTCCTTCCGAACATGTTTGGAAGTGTTTTGAAAGATTTAAGGACCTTCTTGTTCAGTGCCCTTACCACGGTATAGAGTATTGTCAAATTTGCCAAACTTTATACGAAGGACTGAACCCAGCAACTAAGTAATTGTTGGAAACCATTTATCAAGGTCACTTTCTTACAAAATCTAGCGAGGAAGCTTGGCAATTTCTCAACGATCTTGCTGAACAAACACTTCAGTGGGAAAGCACTAAGACCACTTCATCACTTCATCAGGTCAGTCTAGGGCAGGCATACATCAACTCGATATGTCGATTGCAATGAAGGCCTAAATGGCTGCACTTACGAAAAAACTAAAGCAATTGAGAGCAAATTCTCATCGCCTTCTCCTCCCCAGCTTTACCCCCACGCACTATTTGTGCTTGTTGTTCAGATCCGTCCCATCTAACCGAAGAGTGTCCTTACAACCCACCTATTAAAGGACAAGATCAAGTCAATGTTGCCTTTCAGCAAAGATAAAGAAATGATCCATACTCTTCAACTTATAATCCTGGTTGGAGGAGCCACCCAAATTTTGCTTGGAATCAAAATCAACAACAATTCCAAAGCAATAACAATTTTCAGAGGCCTCCTCAACAATAACAAGCCCTTCAACAAACTCAATATCAGTAACCTTTCCAACCCCAACCTTACCAAAACCCAATGAACAATTTTGTACCAAACAACTCTTATCCTCAAAACAATTTTGTTCAACCGAATAACGTTCCTCGCTAGAACGAAGTCTGGATGCTTTTTTACAAAAATCTACGCAATATTCAACCAGCATCCAATCGTCCATTCAGTCTTTGGTGCAACACAGTGCTTCACATGATCAGAGCATCAAAACATATGAAGCCCAAATTGCACAACTGAATGCTGCGTTAAGCGAGTGAGAGAAGGGGAAAATTCCATCTCAACCACTGCCAAATCCCGGTCACACATAAAATACATAAGTTGCTCATGAAAAAAAAAATCATAATGTGAGTGCCGTGACTATATTGAGATCTGGAAAGGTATTGCACAACAAGGTTGGCACTAACGATGAAACCCCGGTCGTCGCTTCTTCTTCTTCATCTTCTTCGTCTTCTTCAGAGCATGTTCTTCATTTTTCACAAGGCTCTACTTTTTCTAATTCGAACAGACCCACATCTCACTCTACGAAAACACCAACATTGGGATCCATTCTAATTCCGCAATCTACTCCACAAACATTGGACTCAAATTTTTTCAAAATGTTCCATTTCCAAACAGATTGAGATCTAATAAACAAACTCCACAAATGGAGAAGATTATGGAGTTATTCAAATAGGTTAGCAATAACATACCTCTCTTGGATGCAATCCAACAAGTCCCTTCTTTCTCTAAAATCTTAAAGGATTTATGCACCAAGAAGAGGAAATCACAGTTACCTAAGAAAGTTTTCGTAGCTAGTGCAGTAAGTGATGCTCTTACCCAACCTTTACCCCAAAAACGTAAGGACCCTGGCTGTCTTACAATTTCAATAACAGTTGGGGATAAGAACATGAATCGCGCACTTTTAGATCTGGGTGCCAGTGTTAATTTGCTTCCCTATTCAGTATATGAACAATTAGGTGTTGGAGAGCTGAAACCCACACATTGTACTCTCCAAATGGCCGACCGATCCAGCACCCATCCTAGGGAAGAGTTAGAGGATGTGTTAATTAAAGCAGGGGACTTCATTTTCCCCGTTGATTTCATTGTTATGGACACACAACCTGTCGCTAACCCCCGGAGTCAAATTCCGGTGATACTTGGTCGACCATTCCTTGCGATTTCTAATGCGGTGATCAATTGTCAAAATGGTTCGATGAACCTCTCTTTTGGAAACATGACAATTGAACTCAACATTTTTATGTTGGGGAATAAGCCCTCCGAGCCTAATGCTAATATACTTGATGTTTGATCGATTCAAGAGATCACTCAGGAGGACTGTAAGCTCGAAAAAATTCTGTTCGATCACAGCAGTTTTGACGCCACTAGTGCGTTCCTCCTTGAATCTGACACAGTATTCACACCAGATAACGATTACGAGTGTTTCACTTTTTCGGACGATTTTGAAGAATCACCGCCCGAGTTTGAGTCCTTTGAATTTTCGGATGAGTTAGCTGAACCATCCGACTCGGTTGCTTACACTCGCTTCGAACCATTGTTGGAATCCTTCGAGTTCGAGACAGTTTCACCAATTTTACCTTCAATTGTTTCACCTCCAAAACTCGAACTCAAGCTATTGTCGTCTCACCTTAAATACACTTACTTAGGTGAGAATGAGACCCTTCCTATTATCATATCGGCCTCTCTAACCCTCGAGCAAGAGAAAGCCCTTTTAATGGTCTTACAAAATAATCGGCAAGTTTTTGGCTGGACTATGGTGGACATCAAGGGGATTAATCCCCTCATAGTTGAAAATCATATACATATGATGGATGATGCCAATCCAGTAAGGGGCCCACAGAGACGCCTCAACCCTATAATAAAGGTGGCTGTTAAAAAGGAGATTGTAAAATGTCTATATAGTGGTATCATTTACCCTATCTCTGATAGCCAGTGGGTTAGCCCCATTCACGTTGTCTTAAAGAAATCGGGCATAATGGTCATAACTAATGAGGTGAGTGAGTTAATACCTACTCGCACCTAAACTGGGTGGCGAGTATGCATCGATTATAGAAAACTCAATGCCGCGACACGGAAAGACCACTTTCCATTACCTTTTATTCACCAAATGCTAGAACAATTGGCTGGGCATGAATCTTACTGCTTTTTGGATGGCTACTCCGGCTATAATCAAGTTCCTATCGCCGAAAAGGACCAAGACAAGACCACATTTACTTGTTCTTTCGGTACATTCGCTTACCGTCGCATGACCTTTGGGTTATGAAATGCACCCGCTACTTTCCAGCGGTGTATGATGGGCATCTTTTAAGACATGGTGGAAAAATTCTTGGAGATTTTTATGGATGATTTCTCCATTTTCGGCGACTCCTTTGAAGAGTGTTTGCTACATTTAGACACAGTTCTTACCCGTTGTAGGGATAAGAATCTCACTTTAAATTAGGAGAAATGCCACTTTATGGTACGAGAGGGTTTTGTCTTAGGACATATCATCTCGCAAAACGACATTGAGATTGATAAAGCTAAGATTGAAGTCATTTCAAATCTTCCTCCTCCCAAGTGCGTCAAAGACATCCGAGCCTTCCTTGGCCATGCCGGTTTCTATCGACGGTTCATCAAGGATTTTAGCAAGATAGCTAGACCTTTGACTCTTTTGTTGGCCAAGGACACCACTTTTGATTTTGACTCAACCTGCATGAAGGCATTCGATTCATTGAAACACTCACTTATTTCCACTCCCATTCTTTCATCTCCCGACTGGACGCATCCATTTGAAATTATGTGCGATGCATCTGATTTCGCCATTGGTGCTGTCCTTGGACAACACATAAATAAGATGCCGCACGTAATTTATTAGGCTAGCTGAACATTAAACGAGACCCAATTAAATTACACAACAACTGAAAAAGAATTCTTAGCTGTTGTGTTTGCACTAGAAAAATTCAGGCCCTATTTAATCGGCACTCTAGTCATCGTTTACACGGACCATTAAGCTCTTCGCCATCTTTTTGCAAAGAAGGATGCTAAATCTTGGCTTATACGTTGGATCCTCTTGCTACAAGAGTTTGACCTTGTCATACGAGACGAGAGAGGATGCAAAAACGTAGTCGCCGACCACCTTTCACGACTCCCTTCTTTGCCTACACTTCAAATTCCTATTAAAGACGTTTTTCCAGATGAGTAGCTCTTAACTGTGTCAAGCGAACCTTGGTTCGCTGATATCGTAAATTATTTGGCCACCGGACTGATACCAAATGATTGGTCGAATCAGGACAGACTCCGATTCCTGTCCCAAGTAAAACATTTTTACTGGGATGAACCGTATCTCTTCACATACTGTTCTGACCAAATCATTCGTCGGTGTGTCCCCAACAACGAGTTTATGAGCGTGCTGTCATTCGGCCACGATCAAGCGTGTGGTGGGCATTTTGGCCCTAAGAAGACAGCTGAAAAAATCGTGCAGTGTGGCTTCTACTGTCCACGACTTTTTAAAGACGCATACGAATACTACAAGATATGCTCCTAGTGCCAACACTTGGGCCAGATATCTCGGAGAAATGAAATTTCGCTCCAACCAATTTTGGTTATTGAAATTTTTGATGTTTGGGTATAGACTTTATGGGACCGTTTCCCAATTCCTTTGGGAACATGTATATTCTACTCGATGTTGACTATGTTTCAAAATGGGTTGAGACTGTGCCCAGCCGAACTAATGACAACAAGGTTGTCGTTAGATTTCTCAAAGAAAACATTTTTTCTCGGTTTGGACATCCTCGTGCGATTATTAGTGATAATGGATCTCACTTTTGTAATAGGAATTTCGAGTCCTTAATGCGAAAATACTCCATCACTCACAAGATGTCAACGCCGTATCATCCCCAAACTTATGGGCAAGCCGAGATTTCGAATCGGCAGATTAAACAAATATTGGAGAAAACGGTTTCCAAAAACAGTAAAGATTGGTCATCAAAACTGATTGATGCACTTTGGGCATTCCGTACTGCCTATAAGACTGATCTTGGCATGTCTCCATACAGGCTTGTTTATGGAAAGGCTTGCCACCTTCCAGTTGAAATAGAGCATAAGGCATTTTGGGCAATTAAAGAGTTGAACCTATCTTTAGGAGATGCGGGCAGCAATAGAAAGCTGCAGTTGAACGAATTAGACGAGCTGCGGGATGAGGCCTATGAGAACGCAGTAGTTGTTAAAAACCGAACGAAGGTGTTCCACAATAAACACCTTATGCGCAAGAAGTTCAAACCTGGTCAACAGGTTTTACTTTATGACACTCGATTACATTTCCATCCCGGCAAGCTCAAATCTCGATGGAAAGGGCCATTTTTGATACACACCGTATATTCGCACGGTGCGGTCGATTTAGAAAATTCGGAGGACTGTTCACTGTTTAAAGTGAATGGACATCGACTTAAACCGTTCATCACAGCGGACCCTTCGGAGGAGCTCCTGTTTTTGTAGGAGCCGATCTACATTGACTGATTTTCCTCCATCTACCCCTAAATTTTGAATATCTAGCCAAAACACTGTTTCAAACAAGTTTGGGGGTATATATCATTTTTAATTATATAAAAACAAAATAAAAAATGAAAATTTGAAAATAAAAAAAAATTTGGGTTATTTTTTTTGTAAATTTCCAGTTTTAATAAAAAAAAGAATAAACAGGGAAGTGCGGACAATTTTGACCCCTTTTGTGCAGCCCGACATAGAGGACACTGTCAAGTTTAAGTTTGGGGATGTGCTCGGTAAGATTTCTTCCTTCGCATTCATATGTATATTTTTGCATTTGCATACTTATTTTAAAACCCATAAAAATTAAATTTTTTTAAAAATCTTATAAAAATTGAAAAGTTCAACTTTAGCCATATTTGACTTAAGTTCAACATGACAGTTGAATAGTAGGGAAAAATTAGATCCTAAACTTAGTAAATTAAAAACCCTAAAAATAACCTTTCTTAAAGTTTAACGGTAGAAAATATATGTCATTGTGGTTTATTTAGAAATAGGCAAATTTTGAGTTCAGTTCTTGGGCTAAGTCAAAATAAGGGAAGGGTATTGAATTTTTATTTGAAGTGTATGTCTGAAAAATAATTCTAAATCTTAAGTTTAAATTCTGAAAATATATACCCTACAATTAGCATATACACGCACCTTGAAACTTGGAACAGTAGAGGATACCTTGAAATTCTCTTCTCTAAAATCCTTAGTATGAAGGAAAATAAAATAAAAGTACAAGAGTGAAAAAAGAGATATAATAAAAAAATGAACACTGGTTTTGTAATTACTTAAGGTTGTGTAAAATAAAAAAATTTATAGCGAGGGTGCTTTATCACCTAGTGTCTTAAACCAACTGGTTTGGGAGTCACTGCTAAAGCCTTAGGTATTAAAAGACGAGAAATTACGCCTTAATGCGCAAACACATTTTGTAATCAGTCGTTAGTATCTCAAGAAGTATTAACGGTCGCATGAAGGATGTGTGAGCAATTTCATCTAAAATTCACCAACTAAAAGTACTTTGGACGATGGACCAGGGTATAATTTCTTGAATTGAATTTCCAAGTGTAGGGGTGTTACATACACATACATAGGGGTATATGATTGGGGTTTGGATGTGAGATAGGAATGAAAAATAGGACTTATATCTTCAGTAGAAAAGATAAAAATTCCTAAGTTGAGATGGAACCTTAGAAGGAAAATTCAAAAGATGTTGAAAGCTAAATAAATTTACAGAACATATACAATCTTAAGTTAAATAATAAGTGAGTGTGAAACATACGGGTTGATAATTTCTAAGTTGAAGATAATAGATTTCTTGCTAGAACACTGAATTGAAGAATGAAAGTCAATAGGCCAAATTGATCGGATTTTGTGGGTAGTATCAGCTGAAAACCCTCAGGAGACAACACTCCTCCTACTAGGGACACCTAGAGGTTTAACGACTTGTTGCACGAGCTCAGTACAATCGCATTTCCTTGCGAAAGTGAGGTCAGGTTTTTTCGAGAATAAATTAGTTTTGCTCGGGACAAGCAAAAGATAAGTTTGGGTGTATTTGTTCATATCAGAATTTTGCATTATTATATTCCCCATTTTTAATCATATTGCAAATAAATAGGTGCTTTTGATCCATGTCTGTTAAATAGTTGCAGGTTACAGGTTCTCGGAACAATACAGTGAAAATGGTGAAAAGACGCTATAAAAGTGAGACTACGACCAACAAATAGAAGAATCTTTATGATGCCGTCTACAGTTTAAGGAACAAATGAAGATCAATGAACAGTTCGATTGCATAAAGTACGAAGGCAGCATAAGATTCAAGACTTTAACACGAAGTGAACGGTAAAAGTCCACAATATTCTGCTCTGTGGAAGTCTAGAAGAAACTAGAAAAGATTCTGAAGAACCAAGTGAAGAAAACAGAAGAAAAAGGCAACACAAAATAACCCTGGAAAAATGAGACAGAGTACCCAATATATGGCCGTGGATCCGCGTCCAAACAAGGCTTATGGCCGCGGATCCGCGGCCGTGCTGTGCGCGTGTCGGCGCGTGTCGGTGCGTGTCGGTGGAGTCGGTGGATTGACCCGGTTTTCTTAGGGTAGTTTTGTAATTTTAGATATGGATCAGATGTAAACCCTAGGGTTTCCCCTATCTATAAATAGGAAACCCTAAAACTCTTTTTGGAGCATGCCTCTTTTTATTTCTCTAGATTAAAATTTCAATTCATTGTAATAGTCAAAGAGTGCATCAATAAAGTATGTTTTTTTTATCTTGAATTTCTTATCTGCAATTTTATTTCTCTACTATTTTTATCTGTCGTTTATTTTATGCACGTTAATTAGGTAATTGAATAAAAACCATAAAAATGAACTTCATCATAATATCCCTAATGAGTGAGTAGTTCCTCACTTGTTAGGGTTAGGATAGGGAAGGTTTGAGAGAAGGAAATCTCTCTCCCTCTCTTTGCCCGAATAATTTTATTTAAAGGACACTCTTTAATCTAACCACACACCGCTCACTACAGCACCCTATCCTAAATGATAGCGGTGATTCTCTAGTTCGACCGGTTGTGGTTGAATTAACTGAAGGTTAGGGCTAAGCCCAAGAACGGACGGACAAGGACCAAAGGGAAGAAACTTAGTTTCTTTCTAGTCGTGCTAATCCCCGTTGTTGACTATTACCCTAACACCTATATTCTTAATTAGGGAATTGATAGAAGCGAGAAGAATCCCTTTTTCAAACTAACCTAATCCTAACCATAGCAAGCTTTTTATCAACTTTTATCTCATTCTTAGATCTTAAAACAAAACCCGACTTGATCGGATTAACTCGTTAGAACATAAAGAAAAGGAATCCATCTCCCTGTGGACCGACCCGTACTCAACCGGCTAGTTACCAAGCGACACCGTTATTGATTGCGGTATTCTTAACTTTGATTTTAAAAGTGCACACACGCACAATCAAGCCTAGAGCTAGGGTCTCCTAAGTCAACTAAACTGCTCATAACTGTTCCAAAGGGCACGTTGTGAGGTCCTCGAATCGCTTCTTCATCGCCAATTGTGGCCAGGTAAGACAAGTAAAGAAAGGAGGGATCCGCTCACGAATCACCGTAAGACGGGCCTTTTAAAATTACCTTTCCCACTTGTCTAGTCTAGGCACCACAAAGTCAGGTTTAGATAAACGTCCAATGCCTACAACTTTTCCATTATCCTAATGAGCACGACAGTCCTTATTGGCTGAGTCTTATATTTTTTAATTAACTCGAAGGGTTGATCCAAATGTTTTTTTATGATTTTTGGGGTTCTAGCAAGGGTAATGAAATCCCCACCCAATCTGGATTGGTGTTAAAAACCCTTAAAAGTACGTTTAAAAAAATGTAAAGCAGTAAACACACAAAAATCCAAAACACTTGCCAAAAATTTTCTTTTTATTTTATTTGCGGCGCAAAGAATCCTGCACAAAATCAATTTATTGGAGAAGGGGGAAGAAGTTTTGCGCAAAGAAGCCTGCAGGAAAAATTTTCAGAGGAGTACTAGGGGTTACAGAGGAGGTAAGGAATACATACAGAAAAATTGGATTGCTGACGTTAGCAAAAGGACGCTGATCCGCTGCCAAATGCTGCCTAAGACCGCGGTTCCGCGGTGTGGTGTTTGCTTCAGAGCTCCAAAATCTTTCTGTTTGCTGTTTTTATTCTCCTCTCTATGTTCAGATCTTCTATTTCTGGATTTGTTCACCGAGCTTGCTCCAGATCTGAATCAGTCCGTCTTTCCGTTCCTGCACAATTCGCACAAAAACCCTTCAAAAATAACAAGATGATTTTTTTTATTTTTATTTTTATATTTTTCAGTTTTTACGATATTTTATTTTTTTAATTAACCCGAAGTTACAAAAAGAAAATAAGTATCGTTATCCCCGGCAACGGCTCCATTTGATTGATAGAGATTTTGCGTGCGTACGCTTTTAAAATCAAAGTAAAGAATACCGCAATCAATAATGGTGTCGCTTGGTAGCTAGCCGGTTGAGTACGGGTCGGTCCACAGGGAGATGTATTCCTTTTCTTTATGTTCTAACGAGTTAATCTGATTAAGTCTGGTTTTGTTTTAAGATCTACGAATGAGATAAAAGTTGATAAAAAGCTTGCTAGGGTTATGATTAGGTTAGTTCAAAAAAGGGATTCTTCTTGCTTCTATCAATGCCCTAATTAAGAATATAGGTGTTAGGGTAATAGTCAACAACAGGGATTAACACGACAAGGAAGAAACTAAGTTTCTTCCCTTTGGTACTTGTCCGTCCGTTTTTGGCTCTTAGCCCTAACCTCCAGTTAATTCAACCACAACCGGTCGAACTAGGGAATCACCGCCATCATTTAGGATAGGGTGCCGTAGTGAGCGGTGTGTGGTTAGATTAAAGAGAGACCTTCAAATAAAATTATTTGGGCAAAGAAAGGAGGGAGAGAGATTTCCTTCTCTCAAACCTTCCCTATCCTAACCCTAACAAGCGAGAAACTACTCACTCATTAAGGATATTATGATGAACTTCATTTTTATGTATTTTATTTAATTACCTAATTAACGTGCAGAAAATAAACAACAAATAAAAATAGTAGAGAAATAAAATTGCAAATAAGAAATTCAAGATAAAAAAAACTTACTTTATTGATGCACCCTTTGACTATTACAATGAATTGAAATTTTAATCTAGAGAAATAAAAAGTGGCATGCTCCAAAAAGAGCTTTAGCGTTTTCTATTTATAGATAGGGGAAACCCTAGGGTTTACATCTGATCCACATCTAAAATTACAAAAATACCCTAAGAAAACCGGGTCAATGCACCGACTCCACCGACACGCACCGACATGCGCCGACATGTGCATAACACGGCCGCGGATCCACGGCCATAAGCCTTGTTTGGCTGTGGATCCGCGACCATATATTGGGTACTCTGTCTCATTTTTCCGGGGTTGTTTTGTGTTGCCTTTTTCTTCTGTATTCTTCACTTGGTTCTTCAGAATCTTTTCTAGTTTCTTCCAGATTTCCACAGTGCTGAATGTTGTGGACTTTTTCCGTTCGCTTCGTGTTGAAGTCTTGAATCTTGTGCTACCTTCGTATTTTGTGCAATCGAACTGTTCATTGATCTTCATTTGTTCCTTAAACTGTAGGCGGCATCATAAATATTCTTCTATTTGTTGGTCGTAGTCTCACTTTTGTAGCGTCTTTTCACCATTTTCACTGTATTGTTCCGAGAACCTGTAACCTGCAATTATTTAACAGACATGGATCAAAATCACCTATTTATTTGCAATATGATTAAGAATGGGGAATATAATAATGCAAAATTCTGATATGAACAGTTACGCCTATAGGAAAACGAGGTTTATTTTAATTAGGTCAGTGCGAAAGCACAGGGAACCTCCCTCGGAGTACTGACATTGGCCTGACCGGTTAGCGAACTTGTAGATTGCAATTAATCCTGGCTAGTTTTCTTTTTAAGGTTTGAAGGAAAATTTGATAAAAAGCAGTGGGAGACATCGATTAGATAAGATTAATAACCAATCTAATTTTGCAAGAGCAATCGTTGAGTGTCTTCTTTTCTCTCTCCTAATGGTAGATACCTATGACGGGACTTAAGCTTTTATTAGAAAAGAATAAACTCACGGTACCGAATTACAAAGATTGGCTAAGGAACATAAATATTGCCCTGGCCTATGATAAGGTTGGATACGTCCTGACTACTGCAGCCCCTCCTAGCCCAGGCCCAGATTATTCAGTCGCGGATAAAGAAATCCGCAAGACATGGGATATAGACTGCGCAACAGGAAAGTGCCTCACGCTTGCTTCTATGAACAATGAACATCAGAAGCAGCACGAGAATATGGATGTACAATCCATCTTTCTCCATATAAAGGAGTTGTATGGAGAGCAATCTCGTACTCTCTGATACGAGGCATCTCGAAAGTTGTTTCAGATGCGTTTGGCTGCTGGCACGTCTGTAGGTGACCATGTATTGAAGAAGATTGGACTTATCGAAGATCTAGAGGTCCTGGGTTGGACCATGGAGAACGAACAGTATATTAATATTGTTCTACAGTCCATTCCCCCTGCCTTTGCTCAGTTCATTGTAAACTTCAACATGCACAACATGGAGAAGTCCTTACCATAACTCCTCAATATGTTGTGGAATGCAGAGAGCATGCTAAAGGTAGCGGAAACTCCCGCTCTAATTGCTGGGCCATCGTCCTCCTCCGCCACGAAAGCCAAGGCCAAGAGAAAGAAGAAGAAGAATCCCATCAAGCCGAGAGGCAGAGTGAAAAAGGCACCGGAAAAGAACAAGATAGGGGCTGCTGGGACAGGAAGAGGGGAATGCTTCCACTGCCACCAGAATGGGTTACTTAGCACGGCATCAAGGTTTTGAGAGGCATCGTCCATGCCGTTTTCAAATTTTTGTCGTTCTAAAGAACCCTAACCTTAGAATCTTAACTAGAGTTTTAAACAAACAAGCAATGTTAACATCTTAACAACTAAGTGAATGCGGAATACAACCTTTGTAGACCGGTCCTTCACTTCAAATGCTCCGTGTAGAAGTCCCTTCGCTACGAGTAATTGTTGGATATAGTGCCCTCAGAGTCAATTATTGGATCACATGCACATGATTGCAATGATTGAGGGAGGACCTATGCCGGTAGGACAGTCTTACTCAAGATGATAGTATGCTATCTGGTTTAACTTTATCATCGTGTACATGCTTTAGGTGACATTACAGGTCACTATTACACGTTGATAGAGCCCTTAGGATTCTTGCTTGATGGCCAGCAGTATGATGGCGATCAAATACGTGGGAGCTGGGGTCTATAAGCACATCCTTAAAGTGGTTCCTAGTCATGGGAGTTTCGAGACTGGGCATCGATACTCCTTTAGTAGAATAGTGTATACAGTCGAGACCCCGACGAGGGGCGGTGGCCGGTCTCACAAGCCATTGTTGTCAGTTTGCTCACCTAGGATGTATACAGGTGCTCATTGGGTTATGAGTACACCGGACATGACTCGCCGGGAACATGCTAGTTGGTATTATACCTGACGTCAGATAGCATTTCTCTGGTGACATGTGTACAGGTTAGTTCATCGACCTGAGATCGTCATTTGTCTCGTGTGATTTCCTACTGTGCTTTGATTACTACCCTACCACGGCTCAAAGGAGTCGTGCAAACAGGTTTTAGTTGGGTACAGTCCCGAGCCATATGGAGGCAGTGAGCGGATCGGCAGGGGTTTCGTCTCTCCCGCTATTGATGGTGAGATCGCTCTGTGTCTAGGAGAGCAATTACACGAAGTCCTTGGCCAAGGCAGGAGATTTACTGGTGGGTATTCCAGTAGTATCTCAGGGTGTTCTGGGCAACACTCCGACACGACTTGTACCGCTTTTGGGGGTCTGACTTTTACCAACCCCCTAGGCCTGACATGCGATACTCATAGACGAACGGACCAGACGGTACGGATATTGTCACCGACAGGCTCAGTAGGGTGTCAGGATAAGTTCGCTCATCGACCTCCCTTTTGGTCAATACCTGGTAACCCGTAACGTACAGCCAGTACCACTGACGTACTAGTGGTTAAATCCACAGCCAAAGTTTTGACGATTCTTTAGAGTCCCCCACAGACAGTTTCTCAAGTTTCGGGCGAAACGTTGTAGAGGCCGTATGATATATGGCAGGGTTCGATCATATACGTGCAGTAGTGCACGGATCATGATCGGGCGGATCATACTAGTGGGCTTTGGTTTAAGCCGGATCCTAGTATTAGATTTGTTGGATTACTTTAGTCTCGTCACATTCGCATTCAGTCGGAATGCGGATGCGGGTATGTATATACAGGTGAGGGATATCCTTATGATCCGTCACGAGTTTACTTTAGATGTTGTCGTATCTTTTTGTTGTTGTAAACATTTGGGTTAATGTTTACATATGGAAATAATGAGCTCAAAATCATGATTAGGAGCAATAATTGTGACACATGCACAAGTGATGACTCATGGTCTTTTTCTTTATGCATTTGTCACATTATTGATGAATTTGAGTGTTGAAATGAGAGGGGGGGAGAGAGAGAGGGATGCCATATGAATAGTTTGGTCTTGTATATTTCAACACTCTCACTCTCTCGTTTTATCACACAACACAAAAGAAAAAGAATCTCTTCTTCTTCTTCTTCCTCTAGCTCACCATTTCCATTGATGACTTCATCTTCAACCTCCATCCATACAATGGATGCAAGAGAAAAAGTTGTCACACACATTCTCTATTTCACCTTGGACACATCGGCTAGCGAACTTCATGCCCGAGTTGCTTCGGACGAAGCGGGAGCCCGTAAAAAGACTTGAAGATGTGGTTCCATTTCCGACGAGGATACCGGAGATCGGAGTTGCCGCGGGGAGCTTGGGATGGTGCCCAAAGACCGAAAGACACGGATCGATCGGTATAGCCTTTCTATCCCTTCTCTAGTTAGCTAGTTATAGGTTAATGGTTCGATCCGGGATTAAAGTCTGCGATAGCGCCGGTTTCAGGTTAAGAAAAAGTTCTCGTTTCCGCATTTTGGCCTCAGACAGACGGCCGGGGCGCTACCGTAGACTTACATGGTATCAGAGACACACCATTAACCTTTACTAACTTGTTCTAAGGAATTTAAAACATCGATTGAACAAAATTTCCGAAACCGCAATTTCAAAAATGAAGTTTCTGTCGAATTTTTTTTGTGGTCGAAAAATTATTTTGAGTGTTGCAGAAAAACATGCAGGCTTTTTAAAGAAATCTGAGAAAATTTGGTACACTGATTTCACTGTAGAACAACGGAACCGCGGCTGTACCCACGTATTGGCCGTGGTTCCGCCGCAGTACTGTAGCAACACTGCACCAAATTTTCTGCAGTGGTCTCTGACTTGGAATTGGGGTTTCTGGTATTTTTAGTTTTGGCCCAGATTATTTTGAGTACTGGGTATTGTACTTAGGGCCCACTTCGGGAAATTTTGTCGATCGAAAATTTTAAATATATTAGTTCGCAGTACTTACATTATATATGTGACCGTGAATGTCACTCGAGCGGTAAATCTCGTCTAATTGCTATAGCTCTTTTAGACGGGTTTTGCGAACGTGACATTCACGTTGATGTTCTGTGTTGTTCTGTGTTGTTGCGGATTTGTCGTGGTGGATAGCCTGGATGAAATGTTAGTACAATTTAGTTGTATTTGTACATTTGATATTGCGGGGCGAGCGTCCGACATGTGGACTGCCGTTACTGCCTGTTTGTATATTATTCTTTTGGGGCACGACCGGGCTGAGGTCGAAGTACCCGTTGTATATATTTTACTTTATGTACTAGGATTACCCCAAGGTGGGGTGCACGGATAGCCAGGTTCTAGAGGGCAACGGGCCTGCATCTCATGGCTTTAAGACGGAGGGGGCTTCACTCTAGAATTGGCGGGCTATTCGCCGCACTGGTAGGGGGTATAGGTTGACCCAAGGAGGGGTGCTCAAGTTACCGGATTCCGTGAAGTGCTGGGTGGTCCATTCACTTTGTTGAAGGTGGCTGCCTCATTTCAGGTTTTGGCGGGTAACTTGCCGCGCCCGTAGGGGTCTAGGATTTCATTGCACAGGCTATCCACACGACCAGGGGAACATCGAGTTTCAGTAGCGGCTCTATGAAACCCGGGGTTCCCAGATTATCTGTATTGTTCTGTGATGCTTATTACTCTCTGTGATGTTGCATTTTATCACGCCATGAGCGATTATTATATATTGATGTATATACTAGTAGATGTTGTATATGTTTTACACCCGCGCTAGTCCAGTCCCCGCTCTGTCCTTTGTTAAGTAACCTAACGGGTGATGACGGGACCCAGTGGCGAATGCGGATGGCATATACGTACATCATATTTTTGTTCTTTTGTGGTGTGATTAATTGATGGGAATGCATTGATTCGGATCAATGCAAGCTAAATAAACCTATTCTGATGTTGTTGGAACATTTTTCAAAAAGTTGTTATTGCAAGGACGTTCTCTTTTGTTTTGCACAGTGGTATTCGGTTATGAATATCTAGCACCTCAGTCGACGAGGCATGGGCCGAGATCCCTTCACCGGGAGTGACCCCTTGGACAGAAGTTTGCGTCAGGGTAATAACTTCACTATAGCCGATTGCCTTTTTGCTTTTCATCGTGGTATTCAGTCGGAATATCCTGCACCTCATTCTATGGGGAAAGAGCCGAGATCCCTTCACCGGGAGTGACCTCTTTAGCAAAGGTTTTCGCCACTATATTTTTATAAAAAGCTATCCGGTTCCATCAACGATATCAAGTTCATTACGTTAAAGGTTTTTCGCCAAAAACCATTCGTAGCCGTCCGTCATTTCAGAAAGTTAGCACTTAGTATTCATTCTATGTATGTTGGCCTTCGTCAAGGCATTGTGTATGGTAGCTATTTGTACTTTTCTGTTTGCATAGATAGATGCGTTGGTTTGGGACAGTCGTACTACTATTTTGGCCTTCATCAAGGGTATGTACAGGTGGGTTCAAATTAACCTGGACAATGACGGGTAGAACTTAACATGTGACTTATGATATGTTAGCCTTCGTCAAGGTCATAAGAGCATGGGGTAAAAATTACATCGGGAGTTTCTAATGAAACTGAAACTTGCCAGGCATGCACATACCTTCTGGAGTGTGATAACGTGAGTAGATTCCATCACGTTATCATGCGATGATAGTTGGATCCCGATTCCCACTGATGAGTTGGTTTACTCCTCGGGTGATCCCGACTAATTCTTCTTTCAGGTTTGGAGGAGAATTTGAGGTTATAGTAGGAGGTTTCCTGATTAGATAAATTGGTAACCATTCTGATCTAGGTTAGAATGGACGCAGAGTGTTTCTTTTCTCTCTCTCTTTGGCAGCGACCATGGCCCGACCCTTGACTATGACTCAGTGACCAAGATTAACCGAACCTTCTTAAAACACTGGCTTTTGGATTGCCTGAGTTGCATACCTCATTGCCACTCCTACTTTTACCCTTTTTCTCCAGAACACCCCGTATTACTACGAACGTCCACTTCCATTAGATAAACCATCGTATGGTTATATACGAACTCGAAGGAACTTGTTCCAGATTCTAGGATGGTTACCAAATCAGGAGAAAATGAATAGGACTATTCAGTTGTCTTTTTCTTTTTACCTTCTCTCAGGTTGCGAGTGCTCCTTAGATTAGGACGGTACGCCTATTATGCTAATTGGATAGTCTTCTTCCAAACCATAGGCAGGTGCCGAAAGGTAGGGCATGAAGGAAACCATTTATCCTAAAAGGTGTACAGAAGGTATTAAGTAAAGACAAATAAAGGGATTAGTAAGAGGGCAAAGTAAATTGCGATTGCTATTCACGACTAAACCAAGTATTTCTTCGCCAATCCTACATCACCTTTGTATTTTTCCAGAACACTCCGTATCACAATGAAGATCCACGGTTTATTGGATACTCCATCGTATGGTTATATACGAACTCGAAGGGACTTGTTCCAGTTCGGGGATGGATTCTGGTTCAGGACAAATAGGAATAAGGTTTATTCAGTTGTCTTTAATCTTCACCTTCTCTCAGGTTATGAGTACTTCTAGGATTAGGAGAGTACACCCATTATGCTTATTGGATAGTCTTCTTCTAAACCATAGGCTGGTGCCGAACGGTAGGGAAGGAAGAAAACCATTTGGCCTAAACGGGCTGTACAGAAGGTAATGACTAAAGACATATAAAGGGATTTAGAGAGATGTCAAAGAAATATACGGTTACAGTTGTGAATCTGATAATGGAAGAGGCATTACTAGGAATACCGGAATACCCCTTCGAAACATATTCATGTTTCAGTTTCACTGTGTATTGTTAAAAGAAAACTGATTTCCCAATTAGCCCTTGCTCCAGAGTATGTATTTACCAGGTTTGATTCTCACATCTGTATTGTTTTACAGATGATGAGTGGGAGTAAGTTATTGGGAATTAGGTGATTGTCCTCATTATATCGAGATTCGTTGTAATTGGTGATATTTGAGGAAATCGCCTGGGCTGTTTGCCGGACGACAAATATTTGGTTTCGAATATCCATTGTTATGCACCAATTTCAAATTGATATATCTGTACGTTTATTTTTATAAAGTGAGATATAACTTTTTGAAATTATGTCTATGACATTTACCTATATCAGTGGATGGTTAGGTAAGGAGTATTAAACAGCGGTGTAATTCTTCTTAACCATAAGTACAGTTTTCAACCTAAGACACACAGGGAATGAGTTATTAGACTCAGTGGACTTATACAGAGTATTGTATGTTGTCCAGTGTCCATTAGGACAGAAGGGTTGGTACTCGTACTATATTCTGTTTACTTATGACTTCTCTAGTTCTTAGACATGTGTTTCATAGAAATACAAGATCCAAGTTTTAAGAAGTTACAGGTATATGAATAAAGTAGAGAACCAGGTATTGCAAGTATCGGGATTCTTCAAGGTGATCGAAGATGTAGATACTTGTGTTTGGTATTCAGTTAATAGTAATGATTATGAGAACTTGCTTCTCTTTCAGGTTACTCATATTTGGATGTATTTCTAAGTTGAGTAATGCTGATCGGCCTCTCTCCATTTAGTTGACATGCACTGGAGACAGCTGCATGATTTGAATCTGGTTCCAATTAAATCAGTTCCTCTGTTTCTATATTGGATATAGAATAGTTCATATCTTAACAATGTTAAGGTACGGGGAGTTGTCCGGTTTATCCTTAAAACCAGACTCTGGATAACTCAAGGCGCATTTCTGTAATGGCTGTTTGTGGGTTGAGCCGGGCTATGACGAGGGTTGACTTTTTACCATCTGGAAGATCAATAGTGATACTTCTCTTGACTCGCCACAGTTTTGATAAAAATGGATTTTTCAGAATACAGTAGTGGGAGTATGGTAGAACTGGAAGTGATTCCAGAACCGCAAACAATTACTTAAAATTTGATAAGAACCTAAAGATTCAATCTGGTTTAACCTACCATTGGCCACTCCGCAGATATGGTGGGTAACCTCAGGCACCCGAGCGGTACTCTGGTAGCCTCAAGGACGGTGACAGGGAGGTTCTTGTGTACCCAGACTTGCCATTGCTGTTGTTCCTGTAGGGTTCCTAGGCACTCTAATGGAGTCTAACAAGTGATCAAACATGCACAAATCCTAAAAATTACGGTGCCGAGAAACCCTAGAACGGATCGTTTGCTAGAAGTATAGGCGATGCAAGCATGTAAACGAATTTAATGCTAAAGGAAAGGGGCTACAACCTTTGTAGATCCGGTCTACCACTTCCTAAGCTCCGCGATGATCTCCCTCCGCTGTCCAAATCGAACCCATGACTCTAGCATCGGCATCATCGAAGAATGGGCGGGCTTGATCGTCGGTTCGATGCCGAAGATGATCTACGTCGAGGCATCACAAGAACAAGCTCCAACTTCACCAAGCCATGAAAACTTGTGAAGGAAACACCCTATACAACTTGGCAAGAGGTAGAGGATGAAGAAATAGGAAGTGGGTAGACTTTAGAATTGGATTTCTCACTTGATTTCACTAGTTGCCATTGATGGTCACTAGCTTTTCTTCATGGAAGAAGAAGATGAAGAAGAAGAAGAAATATATGATAAGTCATTTCTAAAATAGAAAAATGATATGATAAGTATCATATTGCAACCATGGTTATGTGTAGAGAGTTAACTCAAGTTAGTTGAATGGTTGGGTTTAGGAGATGAAGACAAAATGGTTGCTTAGTCAAAGTTTCAAGAATCTTCAACTACAAACAAATCAAGCCACCATTTCATATTCATTTCTTTATCATTTTCTTTTGCCAAAATAAACAAAAAGAATAAATAAATGAATAAGTAAATAAAATGAAACCCTAACCATTCATATAACCATGGTCAATTCTTTACACAAACCCAAGCTTGCATGTATCATCAAACATGATACAATCTTGTGCACAAAAAAATATATCACATATACAATGTGCACATCAAGTGAGAAAATCCAATTTAAGTGAACCTATACTAGTTAATGCAAAGTAATATATCAAATATATAATTATGCATTAAATCATTAAATCAACACTTGATTCAATGATCCGGTCATGTCGCATATAACCGGCTAGTATCCAATGTATCGGCTTATCGAGTCAATCCTTGATTCGATAACTAGGTTATATCTCATACAACCATTCGACACATTCATCGCGAGAATGAAATACGTGTAAGTCTACGCTAGCGCCCCGGCAGTCTACAGACGCCAAATGCGGAACAAAAACTTTTAACCTGGCGCTATCGTATACTTTAACCCGGATCTGCCATTATTGCTAAACTAACAAACTGTAAAGAGTGTAGAATGGTTATACCGAACGATCCGAGTCCTTCGTTCTTCAACCATCATCCCACGCTCCGTTGCGGCTGCTCCGATCTCGTCGATCGCCGATCTCCTCGTCGAGGTGGCACCACATGATTGGTTCTTTAAACGGGCTCCCGCCTCTGACTCGAGGCAACTCGATCGTCAAGTTTGCTAAAAGAGACGACCAAGATTGATGTAGAGAATGAGTAGATGACTTTGTCTCACTTCGTCCAAATCCGTGGACGACCGGTTAATGAAGTTGCCGTGGAAATTGGGTGATGGAATGAAATGAACTGTGAATTCCATACACCCCAAAACTATCATATCTTTTCTAACCGAAATGAAACCTCAAGTGAGAGTGAGTGAGGAGAGAGAGAGGGCAAGCCATATATAGCAAGAGGGAGGTGACCGTAGGAGAGGGGGGGTGACCATAAGAAAGCTTCTCACTTAAAAGATCAAGAAAATATCTTAAGGAAAACAAAAGGCTTTAATAACAAAGCATGAGTCATTAAGCAAAGTCACCATTTAATAAATGCACCATTAAAGTCAAGATGACTCATTAGCCACTTCATCACTTCTAGAAGCTTCTAGAATGATGACTCACTCATATCAGAAGAAAAGATAAATCCGTTTTTAACCGAATGTTAAAAGACGGCTGATAGAAAACTGGAAACTGGCAACTTCCAAAAGTGATCCTGAAACAACTATCAGGATAACCCCGAAACTGTATAAAAATACCCGCATTTGTATTACGACCGAATACAAATGCAACTGAGACAAAGATATTATACCTACTCAATATAATACTCGGATCCGGCTTAAAACAAAGCCGACCAGTATCATCTGTCCGAAAATCGACACGTGCGTAAACGCACGTGCATTTTCCGAACCCTGCCATAAAACCATACGGCCTCTACAACGTTTCGCCCGAACTTGGGAAACTGTCTGTGGGGGACTCTAATGACTCGTCAGCACCCTGGCAGTGGGTTTAACCACAAACCGTCAGCGGCACTAGCAATGCGTAACGGCTGCCCACGGACTGACCTCAAGGGTGGCCGAGGAGCGAACTCAAGGGAGACCGATGAGCGAACTCCACCGAAAACCCTACTGAGCCTAACAGTGACAATGTATATACAGTCCGGTCCGTTCGTCAATGAGTATCACATATCCGCCTAGAGGGCTAGTAACGTCAGACCCCCAGAAGCAGTATAAGTCGTGTCGGAGTGAAGCCCAATAACACCCTGAGATACTACTGGAGTACCTACCAGTAAATCTCCTGCCACGGCCGTGGGCTTTGTGTAATGGCTCTCCTAGACACAGCACGATCTCGCCCCCAATACCGGGAGAGACGAATCCCCTGCCGATCCGCTCACGTGCCTCCATATGGCTCGGGACTGTACCCAAAAGCTACCTGTTTGCACGACTCCTTTGAGCCGTGGTAGGGTAGAAATCAAAGCACAGTGGGAACTCACACGAGACAAATGACGACCTCAGGTCGATGAACTAACCTGTACACATGTCACCAGGGAACTGCTATCTGACGATAGATATAATACTAACTAGCAGATTCCCGGCGAGTCCTGTCCGGTGTACTCATAACCCAATGAGCACCTGTATACATCTTAGGTGATCCTACTGACACCAGTGGCTTGTGAGACCGGCCACCGCCCCTCGTCGGGGACTCGACTGTATACACTAGTCTACTCCGGAGTATCGATGCCCTGTCTCGAAACTCCCACGACTAGGGACCACAATTAAGGATATGCATCTAAACTACCCAACTCTCACGTATATGATCGCCCTCATACAGTTGGTAGTAAAGCAAGATCCTAAGGGCTCTATCAAAGTGTAACATGCAATCAGTCACCTGAACATGTACACGACTGATAAAGGCAAACCAGATAGCATACTATCATTTCGAGTAAGACTGTCCTACCGGGATAGGTCATCCGCAATCATTGCAATCACGTACCTGCGATCCAATAATTGACTATGAGGGCACTATCTCCAACAATCTCCCACTTGCACTCAAGGCTAATATTGCGATGTCGACTACTCACAGCCCGTGTGAAACCGAACATCCAACTCCTCTACTAATCAGTTTCACAAAGCCCGTTTGTAAAACTATTGTGTTCGAGAAATAGCCTCAGTGAGTGGATCCGCCTAGAAGTATCTTTCAATATCTCTCTAAATCTCAAGTTCGCGGAGAAAGCCATCTCCCGAATTGAGTAGTACCTGTCTTAGAATATGTCTGGATATCTGATGGGACCTTAGTTCATAAATGAACTCCATATCCAAACTTCTTAGACTGTATCGATCACTGAACCTAATCAGTATCGGGCACCTTGCTCCCCACAGTATCCTCTTGGACCACCTGTCCATAATACTGTCCCTCGTCAGAGGGAAAACTAAAAACTCTGACAATCACTTTGTCATCCATGTCACCTTTGAAGCCTGGAATGATAACCGTCTCCCGAAAGAGGCTGCCGTTATCAAATCCGTAGAACATGTACCAATGTTCTAAAACTGCTTCCTTATGTTTTTCCAGGATTGGATTAATACAAACTTATTGCATCTAGTGCAAAACTAACATTTGGTGTGGTACTTGACATCTCATGATTGACTCAATTGCCTAAGCAAGTGATCTGCCAATCATGCACATCCCTCTCCCCTTTAGTCTATACGACACCTTTAGAGAGGGGTGACTCCATCACCTGCAGGTACACTACCATGCTAGGAGTCAACTATTCCAAAAACCATTAGAATATCTGTCAAAGTACTCACATTGGGAAACTACCCAAATCCGGATCTAAAACCATAGATCCAGAAACCAGAATGTCAAATATTATATCCATATCCTGTCTGGAGAAACAACTGTGCGACGACCACAGTCCAACCGATCGTAGTATAGGAATTTTACTTCCTACTCTGTGTATGTCATCCATATACCATGACATCACACCCTACTACCTTCTTAACTGATCCATCCCCTATTCTGATTGAAGTCAAACCCATGACTGTCACATCAAAATTAGATGATCTATCTCCGCTATAACTGCTCAAGTCTATAAATAGACATAAGCATCTTGCCCACTATGCTTCTGCTGCTCCCACTGACTACGAAAACCCTCCTACCGGATCTCATATCCTGGAACAACAGTAGTGTCAAGTCTGGGTAGATAAGAACCTCCCTGTCACCGTCCTTGAGGCTACCGAAGTACCTCTCGGGTGTCTGAGGTTACCTACCATACCTGCGGAGTGGCTATTGGAATGTCAAACCTGATTGAATGTATAGGTCCTATTAAATTTTTCCGTAATCATTCGCGGTTCTGGAATCACTTCCAGTTCTACCATACTCCCACTACTGTTTTCTGAAAAAGATCCATTTTTACTAAAACTGTGGCGAGTTAAGAACAATATCACTATTGATCTTCCAAATGGTAGAATATCAACCCTCGTCATAGCCAGGGTCAACCCACAAATATCCATTACAGAAACGTGCCTCTGAGTTATCCAGTGTCTGGTTTTAATCATAAGCTGGACAACTCCCCGTATCTTAATTTCTTTTAAGGTACGATCCATTCTATATCCAATACAGAAACTTTGTCACTTATTTAATTGGAACCATATTCAATCCATGCATCTGTCTCCAGTGCATATCAACTTAATGGAAAGAGGCTAATCAGCATTACTCAACTTAGGAATCCATCCAATTATGAGTAACCTGAAAGAGAAATACGTTTCTCAAAACCATCACTATCATCTGAATACCAATCACAAGAATCTACATCTTCGATCTCTTTGAAGAATCCCGATACTTGTGATACCTGGTTCTCTACTTTATTCTTATACCCACAACTTCTCAAAACTTAGACCTTGTATTTCTACGAAACACTCGTCTAAATACTAGAGAAGTTATAAGTAAACAGAACATAGTACGAGGACCTACCCCTTTGTCCTGATGGACACTGGACAACATACAATACTCTGTATAAGTCCGTTGAGTTTAAACAACTCATAACCTGTGCGTTGTAGGTGGAAAACTGTACCCCAGCGATTTCCTCAAATATCACCAATTACAACGAATTCCTATATAATGAGGATGATCACCTAATTCCCAATATCTTACTCCCACTCATCATCTGTAAAACGATACAGATATGAGAATGAAACCTGGTAAATACATACCCTTGGAGTAAGTGTCTAATCGGGAAAACAGTTTTTCCTTTAACAATGCACTGAAACATGAAAATGTTTCGTAGGGGTATCCTGGTATTCATAGTAATGCCTCTTCCATAATCCTATTCATGACTTCAACCGTATATTTTATTGCCATCTCTCCAAATCCCTTTATTTGTCTTTAGTCGTTACCTTCTGTACACCATCGTTAGGCTAACTGGTTTTCTTCCTTCCCTACCGTTCGGCACCAGCCTATGGTTTGGAAGAAGACTATCCAGTAAGCATAATAGGTGTACCCTCCTAAACTAAGGAGTACTCGCATCTCGAGAGAAGGTGACGATAAAAGACAACTGAATAATACCTCATTCTTTCAAAGGTGAAATAGGAGCGGCGATGAAGTACGCGGTTTTGGTCGTGAATGATATCAGTCGCAATTTACTTTGTCCTCTTTCTAATCCCTTTATTTTGTCTTTACATATTACCTTCTGCACACCCTACTTAGGCTAATTGGTTTTCTTCATTCCCTACCTTTCGGCACCAGCCTATGGTTTGGAATAAGACTATCCAATAGGCGTAATAGGTGTACTCTCCTAAACCAAGGAGCTCTCGCAACCTGAGAGAAGGTGATAATAAAAGACAACTGAATAAACCAATTCTATTTCTCCTGAACCTTGATCCATCCCCGAAGAAGTTCCTTCGAGTTTGTATATAACCATACGATGGATCTATCCAATGGAAGTGGATATCCGTAGTAATACGGGTGTTCTGAGAAATTCAAAGGGTAAAAGAAGGAGTGACAATGACTTATGCAACTCAGACAATCCAAAAGCCAGTATTTTAAGAAGGTTCGGTCAACCTGGTCATTGAGTCATAGTCTAGGGTCGGTCAAAGGTCGCTGCCAAAGAGAGAGAGAGAAAAGAAACACTCTGCGTGCACTCTAACCTAGATCAGAATGGTCATTACTTTATCTAATCCGGAAACCTCCCACTGTCCTGTCAAATTCTCCTCCAAACCTAAAGAAGAATCAATCGGGATCACCCGAAGAGTAAACCAACTCATCAGTGGGAATCGGGATCCAACTCTCATCGCATGTTAACGTGATGGAATGCATCCACGTTATTCATACTCCAGAAGGTATGCGCATACTTGGCAAGTTTCAGTTTCTTTAGAAACTCCCGATATCATTTTCTTGCCCCATGCTCTTATGACCTTGACGTATGCCAACAAATCATAAGTCACATGTCAAGTTCTGCCCGTCATTATCTTGTTAATTTGAACCCACCCGTACATACCCTTGACGTATGCCAACAAGGTAATACGACTGTCCCAAACCAACTCATCTATCTATGCAACAAATGAATACCCAGCAGCTACCAAACACTATGCCTTGACGTATGCCAACAAACATAGCTTGAATACTACTGACCATCCATAAGAAACGACGGAGGGCTACGGTTGGTTTTTGGCGAAAAAACCTTTAACGTAGTGAACTTGATATCGCTGAAGGAACCTGATAGCTTTTTAAAATATAGTGGCGAAAACCTTTTGCTAAAGAAGTCACTCCCGGTAAAGGGATCTCGGCTCTTTCCTCGTGGAATGAGGTGCAGGATATTCCACTGAATACCGCTATGCATAGCAACATGTAATCGACTATAGTGAAGTTATTACTCTGACGCAAACTTCTGTCCAAGGGGTCTTTCCCGGTGAAGGGATATCAGCCCTTGCCTCGTCGAATGAGGTGCAGGATATTCCACTGAATACCGCTATGCATAACAAAAGAAAACGTCTTTGCAATAACACTTTTTAAAATTGTTCCAACAACTGTATACAGGTTTGTTTTTACTTTGCGTTGATCAGAATCAACGCAGTCCCATCAATCAATCACACCAGAAAAGAACGAAAATAAAATGTACGTATATGCCATCCGCATTCGTCACTGGGTCCCGTCATCACCCGTTAGGTTACTTAACTAACGACAGAGCGGGGACTGGACTAGCGCGGGTGTAAAACATATACAACATCTAATAGTATATAAACCAATATACATAATCGCTCCAGGCGTGATAATATGCAACATTACAGAAAAGTAATAAGCATCACAGAACAATACAGATAAGCTGGGATCCCCGAGTTTCACAGAGCCGCTGCTGAAACTCGACGTTCCCCTGTCGTGTGGATAGCCTGTGCAATGAAACCTAGACCCCTACGGGTGCGGCAAGTTACCCGCCAAAACCTGAAGCGAGGTAGTCCCCCACAGCATAGTGAATGGAACACCCGGCACTTCACGGAATCCGGTAAATTGAGCACCCCTCCTTGGGTCAACCTGTACCCCTTACGAGTGCGGCGAATAGTCTGCCAATTCTGAAGTGGGGCCCCTCTGCCTCTCAAAGCCATGAGATGCGGACCCGTTGCTTTCCCGAACCCGGCTATCCGTGCACTCCGTCGCGGGGTAAAACCTAGTACAGTAATGAAAAATAGTACAATAGGTACATCGACCGCAACCTGGTCGTGCCCCAAAATAATATTATACAACAGGCAGTGACGGCTGTCCACAAGTTGGACGCTCGCCCCGCAATATCAAATGTACAAATAAACTCAAACTGTACTACCATTGCACACTGCTATCCACCACGACAAATCCGCAACATTACAGCACAACACAGAACATCAACGCGAATGTCACGTTCGCAAACCCGTCTAAAAGAACTATAGCAGTTAAACGCGGTTTACCGATCAAATGACATTCCCGGTCGGAGATATAATGTAAGCACTGTAAACTAACGTGTTTAAATTTCGATCGACCAAAGACCAAATATCAAAAAGTGGGCCCCACTGCTTACTGGTGAACAGTAACAAAATCTGGGTCAAAACTTTATATTCCAAAAACCCCAAAATCAATCAAAGAACCCACTGTCCAAATTTCGGAGCACGTGCTCTCCACATGGCCGCGGTTGCGCGGCCAAACCATGGGTTTGGCCGCCCTTCCGCGGCGGTCTGGAGGGATCACGATCCCAAATTTGGTCGTGGTTCTTAGAATTCCCTGCACGGATTTTTAAGACATCCAGAAATAAATTTTGAGACCGTTTAAATTTAACAGAAACTGTCGGGCTTGAATTTTGTGATTTTTGCAATTTTCGATTTCCGGTCGGATCGATGTTTTAAACGCGTTAGCACAAGTTAGTATAGCAAAATGGTGAGGCTCTGATACCACTGTAAGTCTACGCTAGCGCCCCGGCAGTCTACAGACGCCAAATGCGGAACAAAAACTTTTAACCTGGCGCTATCGTATACTTTAACCCGGATCTGCCATTATTGCTAAACTAACAAACTGTAAAGAGTGTAGAATGGTTATACCGAACGATCCGAGTCCTTCGTTCTTCAACCATCATCCCACGCTCCGTTGCGGCTGCTCCGATCTCGTCGATCGCCGATCTCCTCGTCGAGGTGGCACCACATGATTGGTTCTTTAAACGGGCTCCCGCCTCTGACTCGAGGCAACTCGATCGTCAAGTTTGCTAAAAGAGACGACCAAGATTGATGTAGAGAATGAGTAGATGACTTTGTCTCACTTCGTCCAAATCCGTGGACGACCGGTTAATGAAGTTGCCGTGGAAATTGGGTGATGGAATGAAATGAACTGTGAATTCCATACACCCCAAAACTATCATATCTTTTCTAACCGAAATGAAACCTCAAGTGAGAGTGAGTGAGGAGAGAGAGAGGGCAAGCCATATATAGCAAGAGGGAGGTGACCGTAGGAGAGGGGGGGTGACCATAAGAAAGCTTCTCACTTAAAAGATCAAGAAAATATCTTAAGGAAAACAAAAGGCTTTAATAACAAAGCATGAGTCATTAAGCAAAGTCACCATTTAATAAATGCACCATTAAAGTCAAGATGACTCATTAGCCACTTCATCACTTCTAGAAGCTTCTAGAATGATGACTCACTCATATCAGAAGAAAAGATAAATCCGTTTTTAACCGAATGTTAAAAGACGGCTGATAGAAAACTGGAAACTGGCAACTTCCAAAAGTGATCCTGAAACAACTATCAGGATAACCCCGAAACTGTATAAAAATACCCGCATTTGTATTACGACCGAATACAAATGCAACTGAGACAAAGATATTATACCTACTCAATATAATACTCGGATCCGGCTTAAAACAAAGCCGACCAGTATCATCTGTCCGAAAATCGACACGTGCGTAAACGCACGTGCATTTTCCGAACCCTGCCATAAAACCATACGGCCTCTACAACGTTTCGCCCGAACTTGGGAAACTGTCTGTGGGGGACTCTAATGACTCGTCAGCACCCTGGCAGTGGGTTTAACCACAAACCGTCAGCGGCACTAGCAATGCGTAACGGCTGCCCACGGACTGACCTCAAGGGTGGCCGAGGAGCGAACTCAAGGGAGACCGATGAGCGAACTCCACCGAAAACCCTACTGAGCCTAACAGTGACAATGTATATACAGTCCGGTCCGTTCGTCAATGAGTATCACATATCCGCCTAGAGGGCTAGTAACGTCAGACCCCCAGAAGCAGTATAAGTCGTGTCGGAGTGAAGCCCAATAACACCCTGAGATACTACTGGAGTACCTACCAGTAAATCTCCTGCCACGGCCGTGGGCTTTGTGTAATGGCTCTCCTAGACACAGCACGATCTCGCCCCCAATACCGGGAGAGACGAATCCCCTGCCGATCCGCTCACGTGCCTCCATATGGCTCGGGACTGTACCCAAAAGCTACCTGTTTGCACGACTCCTTTGAGCCGTGGTAGGGTAGAAATCAAAGCACAGTGGGAACTCACACGAGACAAATGACGACCTCAGGTCGATGAACTAACCTGTACACATGTCACCAGGGAACTGCTATCTGACGATAGATATAATACTAACTAGCAGATTCCCGGCGAGTCCTGTCCGGTGTACTCATAACCCAATGAGCACCTGTATACATCTTAGGTGATCCTACTGACACCAGTGGCTTGTGAGACCGGCCACCGCCCCTCGTCGGGGTCTCGACTGTATACACTAGTCTACTCCGGAGTATCGATGCCCTGTCTCGAAACTCCCACGACTAGGGACCACAATTAAGGATATGCATCTAAACTACCCAACTCTCACGTATATGATCGCCCTCATACAGTTGGTAGTAAAGCAAGATCCTAAGGGCTCTATCAAAGTGTAACATGCAATCAGTCACCTGAACATGTACACGACTGATAAAGGCAAACCAGATAGCATACTATCATTTCGAGTAAGACTGTCCTACCGGGATAGGTCATCCGCAATCATTGCAATCACGTACCTGCGATCCAATAATTGACTATGAGGGCACTATCTCCAACAATACGGTATCACATACACGCATTATTCTCGGTCCCGCACATATCTCATATGCGCTCCTATTTCGTTTCGCTTGAGCCAGGAAACCTCTGTGTAGGACTCTAAAGACTCGTCAATACGCCGGCAGTAGGTGATGATCATATCAAACACCCACAAGCCGCAAGCGTTCTGCTAAACGTAACGACCACCCGGGTAATGAGCTATCAGAAGATCGACGAGCAAGCCCGCTCACACTCCTGTGAATCCAACCAGTAACACTTACCGTATAGTCCGGTCTGTTCATTTGATATGTCGCATATCTCGCCTAGGGGTGGTAAACGTCAGACCCCAATAGCTCGATAAGTCATGCCGACGTAGGGTCCATAACTTTCGTGAAACTACTGATAACTCTTACCAGTATATCACTGCAACCCTGGCCAGGGATTTCCTGTTATGGCCAGTCGAGCATAGCGCAACATCAACCCCCAATACCGGGAGAGACGAATCCCCTCCTATCGCTCATTGCCTCCAAGTGAATCGGTACTATACCCAATAACCACATGTTTGCACAACTCAGTAGAGCCGTGGTAGGGTGGAAATCAAAGCACAGTGGGAGACACACAAGACTCTATGACGATCTCGGGTCAACAGACTAAGCTGTACCAGTGTCACCAGAGAACTGCCATCTGACGTGAGGTATAATACCATCTGGGAGTTCTCGGCGAGTCCGTTCAGTGTACCCAGTCTCCACTGAACACCCGCATACCATCTCTGATGTCAAACACCAATGGATATGGGATCATCCATCGCCCATCGCATGGGTCGAGAAGATATACGCTAGTCTACTCTGGAATGTCGATGCCCCGTCTCGATATTCCCTCGACTAGGAACATTGAAGGATGTACTCATGGACTATCCAGGCCCCACTAGTATGATCTGCATCACAGTCCTGGAAGTCGAGTACTCATCCTAAGGGCTTTATCAACATGTAACAGAGAGACGGAAAGTATACACGTTAAGATAAAGAGCAACCAGATAGCGTACTATCATGTCGAGCGAGAAAGTCCTACCTATATATGTCCCAGCATCCACTACAATATACATCCAATGTACAGTAATGGCCTCTAGGGCATACATATAACTAACAATCTCCCACTTGCACTAGGGCCTTCTGTAGCAGTGGTTGCAGTATCACATACTCAACCATCCCCTAAAAGTCTCTCTTTAGGAAAAGACCTTCGTGAGTGGATCCGCCGTGTTGTCCTCTGAATCTACTCTCCTAACCTCGATCAACCTGGAGATCAACTATCTCCATGATCAGGTGATGCTGCCTCAGAATTTGTCTGGGTCACTGATGGGACCAGGGTTCCAGGGCCGAAGCCACACTTCCATTGTCATACAATGGCAGGAACCTAGTTCATCTTATGAACCAATATACACCCAAACTTCCTCTTTGGTAGTATCTTCAATAGCGATGTTACCAGCCTTTATCGTCTAGTTTGCCACGGTATCTAGCTTGGAACTCTTCCAACATATCGTCCCTCTACTGAGGGTAAAGACAATGCCCGTGACTGACATTCAGTCGTCTTTATCACCCTGGAACTCTTCCAGTGATTCTCCCCAGGATCGATTGATACCATCTCACTACATCTATTGAGAATCCTAGCATCCAATTACATCTATCTCATAGATGAAAACTCAGGATTTAGGAGGTATCACTTTGATCCTATTTGGAGAATCCTAGTGATAATAGGAGATTGACCGATCGTAGTATAGGAAACTCTTTTCCTATCAAGAGTATGTTGTCACGTACAATACGAAGATGACCACCTTACTCTCTACTACCCTTTTGTATATACAAGGTTCGTCTACCATTTTGATGAAGTCAAACACTTTGACTATCACATCAAAACAGACGTTCCAACTCCGCGATGCCTGCTTCATTATGTAAAGCAACTTGCACACGTTTCCGCTGCTCCCACTGTTTACGAAGCCCTCTGGCTGTGTTCTTATAGACGTTCTCTTCTAAATCATTATTTAGAAAAGTAGTCATGGCACCCAACCACCAGATATCGCAGTCATGGTATGTAGCCGTGGCAAGTAGGATCTGGATGGACTTAAGCATATTCCATGGAAACGGTTTCATCATTATCCGTTCCTGGTCGATGACGAAAACCTTTAACAAGTCTAGCTTTGAAAGTCTCAACCTTTCTATCTATACCAAGTAATCTTCTCAAGATATACTTGCTCCTGATGGGGATTTAACCCTTCAGATATAGCAACCAAAGTCCATACTTTGTTGGTGTATATGGATTCCATCTCAGATCGCTAAGCATCCAGCCATTCTTACAGAGTCCCTACTCTTGATGGCCTGCTCGAAACTAGTTGGGTCATCATCTCATGATGCATTCCTCGCTCCCACTGTCATCGAGAAACCGAGGTATCTCTCAGGCGGATGAGGAACCCTACTAGATCGGCGGAGAGGCTGAGGTTCGTCGGGAACTATAGAATCCTTTGGTTCTGTCAAATCATCAACTGCAGTTTTGTATAGCTGGAACCTTTCCAGTTCTACAGAATTGATCCTGCCTCGATCTTGTCCGAATTTTGCTTTAAACATAGGCCGGACAACCCCAAATCTTAACTCGCTTAAGAGATGGGTTCTTCCCATACCATATTTCATATGGAGTGGTAGGCACTGATTTGATTCAAACCTAATTCAATAGGTATGCAGCTTCTCAAGCGCATAACCCCAAAAGGAAATAGCTAACTCAGTAATACTCATCATAGAGCACACCATATCTAATATTGTGCAATTGCTCCGCCCTGATACACCGTTGTGCTGTGGTGTATTCAGATGAGTAGTACGGAGAGAGAATCTCATTTTCCTTTAGAATGGTCCAGGAATGCCATGCACAAGTATTCTCCTCCCTGATCTCATCATAGGACATAATACTTATACCCGGTTATTGGTTCTTTACTTCTAACTTATATTCTCTGAATATCTCAAAAGGTTCGGACTTGTGTTTCAACAGGAACATATGTCAGAATCTTGAGAGATCATCAGAGAACGTAATGAAGTATAAAGAACCAGTCCTGGCATGTGTAGACAGGAGACCTTACATACATCATAATGTATCAGTCCCAAGAGTTTACTAACTCTTTCTCTGTTTCTAATAAACATAGCTATGATCATCTAATCTTTGTGACATGACTGGCAAGTTTCACAAGATGTAAATTCAAACTGATTTAAATATGCATCTAAAATGTAACTTCAGCCAGTCGGGTCGCATTGATGTGACCCAGTCTACAATGCCTCAAGAATGATTCGTTCATTTCTGAACTCTTCCTCTTGTGTGTGTTCTGTATACTAGGAACTGTAGTTTGATTTAGAACTTCAATGCTTTTAGATAACGTGCCTGAACCGATCAACTTTTGATATAGGAAATGTTCAAAACATTATCCATCAATACAAAATTATATCCTTTCTTTACTAATAAAGAGACTGATATGATTTTGTATATCAGGTTCGGTATCTAATAGCATTTGTTCAGAATCAATGTATCGGTAATACAGGGTGACAGTGACCAACAGACTTGGCTGCAACACTTGCCCCGTTTTCTGTCTCATGAAACTTATCACCCGTTCTCAGTTTTTCTACCCTTTTGTAGCCCTATGTAACAGATTACATATCTGGGATCCTGATCCGGTATCATATACCCAGGATGCAGAGGATAATGAGAAACAGTTCTTTATAATGAACACACCCGAAGGAGATGCATCATCATGCACTCTCTTCGTTTGGGCGGCATGGGAATTCTGGTAATCCCCAATTTCCTGCTCTGTCTTATAACAATTATAAGTTGGAGCGGAACCAACGTTCCCCAGCTCAGTATAACAAGCGGGTTCGGTCAATACATCCATATTATTATCTTGATTAAGGCGTGATATGGTCGCTACCTGGAGAGAGAGAGAAGAGAACACTCAGCGTGCGCTCTTGCAAGATCAGATTGGTTATATATTTTATCTAATCAGGATGGCTCCCACTGTTTTTATCAAATCTTCCTTCAAACCTTAAAAGGAAAGACTAGCCGGGATTAATTACACTCTACAAGTTCGCCAATCTTTCAGCCAGGCCAGTGTCGGTACTTTGAGGGAGGTTCCCCATGCTTTCGCACGGACCTAATTACAGTAAACCTCGTTTTCCCAGAGGTGTAACCCCGTTGACACCTTTCTAGACACCTACTTGATCGGCTAATTGTAAAGTGCAAAACTCTCCCAGGAGTAACAATTACTCGCAGTGGGTATCGGGATCCAACTATCATATAGAAGGTATGCAATCTCATTGCAAGTTTCAACACTTGAAACTCCCGATAAAGGTTTTTACCCCTAGCACCTATGACCTTAACTATGGTCAACAAATCATAAGTACTAGTCAAGTTCTACCCGTCATTTCATGATTAATTAGACCCACCCATATGACCCTTAACTAAGGTCAACAAAGTCACGCGACTGTCCTAACTAATCGCATCATATGCGGTGTAGGAAGACATCACTTAGCTACCGTACACTGTGCCATAACTAAAGTCAACAAACACAGCACGAATACTAAGTACTCTACTTCCTAAAATGACGGAGGGTTGCGAATGGTTTTTATGAAAACCTTTAACGCTTTGAACTTGATCTCGTTGCGGAATCAAATGGTTTTTAAATGGAATGTTTTTGAAGCTTTTCTAGTTTTGCTAAAGGGGTCACTCCCGGTGAAGGGATCGTCGGCCCTTTCCTCGTCGAATGAGGTGCGGGATATATCATATACATCACTGTGCAAAGCAGAAACTATAGAAGCGATCAAAAGACAAACCGAGGGTTGTAGCATCTGCCAGTTATTGCTAAAGGAGTCACTCCCGGTGAAGGGATCTCGGTCCTTTCCCTATCGAATAAGGTGCAGGATGTTCTACAAGGAACACCGCGATGCAAAGCAAGAACTGTAGCTACCTGTTTTTATTTTGAAATTCGATTCCACAACATCAATTAGGTTTATTTTTTTTCATTAATCACATTAATGAATATCCCATCATTTAAGTCCACCTAACCATCACAGATAAATATAACGTACGCTTATGCCATTCGCATTCGCCTCGATGTCCCATCTGCACCGTTAGGTTAGGTAACTAACGCCAGAGCGAGGCTGGGCTAGCGCGGGTGTAAAACATAAGCAACGTCTATATAATATATCATATATACTATATACTATATCTATCACAGAACATCACATGATCACATCACAGATAACGCAGCAGAAAGTATCATATGAAATATTGGATATACTAGGACGTCCGTGTTTTCAATACGAGCCAGTATAAAACACGGATTCCACGGTCGTGATGAATAGCCAATCCCACACCCCTAGACCCCTACGAGAGCGGCAAGCAACCCTACCAATTCTAGGGTTAGGAGACCCGGACTCGACTCCTCGAGTTGGTCTCCCACTGGACCCCAGAACCCGGTTACTTATGCTCCCCTCCTTGGGTCTGTCCTAATGCGGAAAAGTAAATAATATACAATGGGTGACAACTTCCGCAACCTGGAAGTGCCCCAATAAAAGAATATTACATACAAGTTTTTACATAAATGAAAATGAAAAAACACTCATCTCACATAAAAAACCCCCGGCTATCCAAACACGACGATCCAATATAACATATCCAGCAACACATAACATCACATGTCATCAACGTAAGTAAATATGCGCATCCCAATTGTCGTTGACATATAGCAACGAAACCGGCGATATCACATATTACACTTACGGTCACAGAAAAGAAAGTGTAAAACTACAACAGTTGGAATCTACATCCTCTTTAGACATCACATGCCTAATCAAATGAAATACTTAGACATCACATGCCTAACAATTATAAACCCCGCATTTTAGTCACATTATCGAAAACACTTTTCAACATCAAGTCGGGCAATTCAACAAGATTCCCGAAAAACTGATCGAATGCTCGTAGCAAACTTTAGTAGGCGGTCGCACCCCCGATACCGTCGACGAAGTGCACCAAGGCGGAACACCGCTACCGTGAGCACCCAAACGGATGCTTTCGGCGACGGGGTTCTCCTACAGTCACTTGGTCGGGGCTATGAGGTGAGGCTGTCTATTAAGTTTACCTGGCGAGTATCCGCGTACGCTACGTGATTGCAACGGACTTTTGATCGCATCAAAATTCCGTGGCAACCGATCAAGTGAGACTAAAGTGCTATGTTTATAACATTCATCAAGTCATCTCATAACTTTTTGCGAATTCCAAGAATTGTATCACATTCCGGATAAATAGAAAATGCTAAACTTTTCGATCGAACAATCGAACACCCAAGTTTTCCCGATACAGCTCAACACATGAAATAAGTCTAACAACATTCAGTTCGTGCCTCAGTACCAATGGTCCAGCCGTAGAAGGGTCAAGCCAACGCCTCACATGTGGCACGCCGTACTGCCCCAAACCCTAAGGTTCAAAGGGCAGTTCAAGACGGTCACATAATCGAGTTAAGGTTTGTCGTCTTCTAGAGGGTCCATCGCGTTACTTGCACTACTTAGAACGTCGTTAAACTAAGGAAAAAACCAACACTTGGAAATTTTCCGGCAGGGGAAAAAGTGGGTATTTATATCCGGTCGAACTTTTTAACATATTCTAAAATTACCCGGAAAAACACACACTGGCAAAATTAGACAATCCGGTCGAAACACCGAGTCCCCAATACAACCCAGAAAATGAAAACTCTTGAAAAAATATTAAAAATTCCCAGGAAAACGAGCACAGAAAACTAAGAATTACTGTGCAAATTTTGGTCAACGATGCAACAGTATTGCCGCGGAACCGCCGCGCCACGTGGGCTAAGGCCGTGGTTCCGCGGTGGTTTGATGGAATTACAACTAAAATTTTGCACCGTAATTCTTATAAAACCCTGCTTATTTTTCTGCATATTTTTAATTTACAAAAAACCCAGTTTTTCAAAAATGTCCAGAGAGCATGTTAAAATCGGGGTTTCGGGTCGATCGGACTTCTAATTCCGTCTACGCATCGCCTAAGGCTCTAGCTTGGCTCTGATACCACTGTAGGTCAGGCAGCCACCCCATCCAATAGGGTCGCCGTGGCACCAACGGGTCCCTCAGCCACTACTTTTTACGCATGCCCCCCCCCCGCGAGGACTACAACCCGCCGGAACACCTTCCGGTCTCGGGACACCCTGGGGGTAAGAGACTATGCTTCGCCACACTGTCACACAGTGAGAACCCCCCATAGGTCGACATCCAATGCCTAGTAGCTCTGATACCACTGTAGGGTTCCTAGGCACTCTAATGGAGTCTCACAAATGATCAAACATGCACAAATCCTAAAAATTACGGTGCCGAGAAACCCTAGAACGGATCGTTTGCTAGAAGTATAGGCGATGCAAGCATGTAAACGAATTTAATGCTAAAGGAAAGGGGCTACAATCTTTGTAGATCCGGTCTACCACTTCCTAAGCTCTGTGATGATCTCCCTCCGCTGTCCAAATTGAACCCATGACTCTAGTATCGGCATCATCGAAGAATGGGCAGGCTTGATCGTCGGTTCGATGCCGAAGATGATCTACGTCGAGGCATCACAAGAACAAGCTCCAACTTCACCAAGCCATGAAAACTTGTGAAGGAAACACCCTATACAACTTGGCAAGAGGTAGAGGATGAAGAAATAGGAAGTGGGTAGACTTTAGAATTGGATTTCTCACTTGATTTCACTAGTTGCCATTGATGGTCACTAGCTTTTCTTCATGGAAGAAGAAGATGAAGAAGAAGAAGAAATATATGATAAGTCATTTCTAAAATAGAAAAATGATATGATAAGTATCATATTGCAACCATGGTTATGTGTAGAGAGTTAACTCAAGTTAGTTGAATGGTTGGGTTTAGGAGATGAAGACAAAATGGTTGCTTAGTCAAAGTTTCAAGAATCTTCAACTACAAACAAATCAAGCCACCATTTCATATTCATTTCTTTATCATTTTCTTTTGCCAAAATAAACAAAAAGAATAAATAAATGAATAAGTAAATAAAATGAAACCCTAACCATTCATATAACCATGGTCAATTCTTTACACAAACCCAAGCTTACATGTATCATCAAACATGATACAATCTTGTGCACAAAAAAATATATCACATATACAATGTGCACATCAAGTGAGAAATCCAATTTAAGTGAACCTATACTAGTTAATGCAAAGTAATATATCAAATATATAATTTTGCATTAAATCATTAAATCAACACTTGATTCAATGATCCGGTCATGTCGCATATAACCGACTAGTATCCAATGTATCGGCTTATCGAGTCAATCCTTGATTCGATAACTAGGTTATATAGCATACAACAATTCGACACATTCATCGCGAGAATGAAATACGGTATCATATACACGCATTATTCTCGGTCCCGCACATATCTCATATGCGCTCCTATTTCGTTTCGCTTGAGCCAAGAAACCTCTGTGTAGGACTCTAAAGACTCGTCAATACGCCGGCAGCCGGTGATGATCATATCAAACACCCACAAGCCGCAAGCGGTCTGCTAAACGTAACGGCCACCCGGGTATTGAGCGATCAGAAGATCGACGTGCAAGCCCGCTCACACTCCTGTGAATCCAACCAGTAACACTTACCGTATAGTCCGGTCTGTTCGTCTGATATGTCGCATATCTCGCCTAGGGGTGGTAAACGTCAGACCCCAATAGCTCGATAAGTCATGCCGACGTAGGGTCCATAACTTTCGTGAAACTACTGATAACTCTTACCAGTATATCACTGCAACCCTGGCCAGGGATTTTCTGTTATGGCCAGTCGAGCATAGCGCAACATCAACCCCCAATACCGGGAGAGACGAATCCCCTCCTATCGCTCATTGCCTCCATGTGAATCGGGACTGTACCCAATAACCACCTGTTTGCATAACTCCACCCCATCCAATAGGGTCGCCGTGGCACCAACGGGTCCCTCAGCCGCTACTTTTAACGCATGCCCCCTCGCGAGGACTACAACCCGCCGGAACACCTTCCGGTCTCGGGACACCCTGGGGGTAAGAGCCTATGCTTCGCCACACTGTCACACAGTGAGAACCCCCCATAGGTCGACATCCAATGCCTAGTAATGGCCTCTAGGGCATACATATAACTAACAGTTCCAGACTGTGAGACCCGGCAGGAGGATGAGTATAGCGTCGTTCTAAACTAGCTTTAGAAGTGTACGTGTATAGGACTCTTCCAGAGGGTTGTCGAAGTCAGTCGGAGCAGCGGAAGCATAGTGGGGAAGTAGCTTTTGTCTATTTATGGACTAAAGCAGATATAGCGGAGATAAATCATCTATTTCTGATATGACAGTCATAGGTTTGACTTCATCAGAATAGGGGATGGATCTGTTAAGAAGGTAGTAGGGTGTGATGTCCTGGTATTTAGATGACATACACAGAGTAGGAAGTGAAATTCCTATACTATGATCGGTTATATTTTGGTTGTCACACAGTGGTTTCTCCACATAAAGCTAGAATATTATATCAGACATTCTTGTTACTAGATCTATGTTTTTAGATCTAGATTTGGGTAGTTTCCCAATCTGGATACTTAGACAGCATTCTAATGGTGTTTTAGAATGGAAGACTCCTAGCACGGTAGTGTACCTACAGGTGATGGAGTCACCCTCTCTAAAGGTGTCTTGCAGACTAAAGGAGACAGGGATGTGCATGATTGGCATATCATTTGCTTAGGCAGTTAAGTCAATCATGAGATGTCAAGTACCACACCAGATTTTGTTTTTGCACTATCTGCAATAAGTTCAGATATTAATCCAATCCTGGAGAAACATTCGGAAGCAGTTTTAGGACATGAATGGATGTTCTAGAGATATAATAACAACAACCACTTTTAGGAGACAGTTCTCATAACAGGCTTCCAAGGTGACCTGGATGACAGATTGACTGTCAGAGTTGTAGTTTTCCCTCTGACGAGGGGCAGTGGTTTGGACAGGTGATCCAAGTGGACACTCGGGAGGCATGAAGCAGGATACTGATTAAGTTCAGTTGACGATACAGTCTAAGAAGTTTGGATTTGAAATTCATTTATGAACTAGGTCCCATCAGATATCCAAACATATTCTAAGATAGGTATTGCTCATTTTGGGAGATGGCTTTCTCCGCGAACTTGAGATTAAGAGAGACATAGAAAGAAAAATCAGGGCGGATCCACTCACTGAGGCTATTCCTCGAACGCAATAGTTTCGCAAATGAGCTTTGTGAGACTGATTAGTAGAGGAGTTGGGTGTTCGGTATCACACAGGCTGTGAGTATGCGACATCGCAATAATTAGACTTGAGTGCAAGTGGGAGATTGTTGGATATAGTGCCCTCAGAGTCAATTTTTGGATCACAGGCACGTGATTGCAATGATTGAGGGAGGACCTATGCCGGTAGGACAGTCTTACTCGAGATGATAGTATGCTATCTGGTTTATCTTTATCATCGTGTACATGCTTTAGGTGACATTACAGGTTGCTATTACACGTTGATAGAGCCCTTAGGATTCTTGCTTGACGGCCAGCAGTATGATGGCGATCATATACGTGGGAGCTGGGGTCTATAAGCACATCCTTAAAGTGGTCCCTAGTCATGGGATTTTCGAGACTGGGCATCGATACTCCATTAGTAGACTAGTATATACAGTCGAGACCCCGACGAGGGGCGGTTGCCGGTCTCACAAGCCATTGGTGTCAGTGGTTCACCTAAGATGTATACAGGTGCTCATTGGCTTACGAGTACACCGGACAGGACTCGCCAGGAACATGCTAGTTGGTATTATACCTGACGTCAGATAGCAGTTCCCTGGTGACATGTGTACAGGTTAGTTCATCGACCTGAGATCGTCATTTGTCTCGTGTGAGTTCCCACTGTGCTTTGATTACAGTCCCGAGCCACATGGAGGCAGTGACCGGATCGGCAGGGGTTTCATCTCTCCCGGTATTGGGGGTGAGATCGCGCTGTGTCTAGGAGAGCCATTACACGAAGTTCTTGGCCAAGGCAGGAGATTTACTGGTAGGTATTCTAGTAGTATCTCAGGATGTTCTGGGCTACACTCCGACACGACTTGTACCACTTTTGGGGGTCTGACTTTTACCAACCCCCTAGTCCTGACATGCGATACTCATAGATGAACGGACCAGACTGTACGGATATTGTCACTGACAGACTCAGTAGGGTGTCAGGATGAGTTTGCTCATCGACCTCCTTTTTGGTCAATACCTAGTAGCCTGTTACGTACAGCTAGTACCACTGACGTGCTAGTGGTTAAATCGACAGACAAAGTATTTACGAGTCTTTAGAGTCCCCCACAGACAGTTTCTCAACTTTCGGGCGAAACGTTGTAGAGGCCGTATGATATATGGCAGGGTTCGATCATATACATGCAGTAGTGCACGGATCATGATCGGGCGGATCATACTAGTGGGCTTTGGTTTAAGCCAGATTTTAGTAGTAGATTTGTTGGATTACTTTAGTCTCATCGCATTCGCATTCAGTCGGAATGTGGATGCAGGTATGTATATACAGGTGAGGGGTATTCTTGTGATCCGTCACGAGTTTACTTTAGATGTTGTCGTATCTTTTTGTTGTTGTAAACATTTGGGTTAATGTTTACATATGGAAATAATGAGCTCAAAATCATGATTAGGAGCAATAATTGTGACACATGCATAAGTGATGACTCATGGTCTCTTTCTTTGTGCATGTGTCACATTATTGATGGATTTGAGTGTTGAAATGAGAGGGAGAGAGAGAGAGGACTGTCATATGAAGAGTTTGGTCTTGTATTTTTCAACACTCTCACTCTCTCATTTTATCACACAACACAAAAAAAGAACCTCTTCTTCTTCCCCTAGCTCACCATTTCCATTGATGGCTTCATCTTCAACCCCATCTATACAATGGATGCAAGAGATAAAGTTGTCACACACATTCTCTACTTCACCTTGGATACGTCGGCTAGCGAACTTCATGCCCGAGTTGCTTCGGACGAAGCGGGAGCCCGTAAAAAGACTCGAAGATGTGGTGCCCTTTCCGACGAGGAGACCGGAGATCAGACTTGCCGCTAGGAGCTTGGGATGGTTGCTAAAGACCGAAGGATACGGATCGATCGGTATAGCCTTTCTATCCCTTCTCTAGTTAGCTAGTTATAAGTTAATGGTTCGATCCGGGATTAAATTCTGTGATAGCGCCGGTTTCAAGTTAAGAAAAAGTTTTCATTTCTGCATTTTGGACTCAGACAGACGGTTGGGGCGCTACCGTAGACTTACAGTAATGATCTCCCGAACTCATGAGAGGCTCCACAAAGTGAAAGATGCAAACTTGCTCGAAGTTTTCGAAGCCGAAGATGATCTACGTCGAGGAGACTCAAGATCATGCTACTTCTTGACTAAATTAGAGTTTAGTGAAGCAAACACCCTAAACTAAATGGCTAATAGTAGAGGATGATGAAGTAGGAAATGGGCTCTCTTTAGATTTCTTTTTCTCACAATATTTTCTCACTTAGGAAAAAACTAGCAAGCTTTTTTTTTCTTATGAGGAAGAAGATGAAATGATGAACAAAAGAATGAGATGAGGTTAGAATTGCAACCATGGGTGAGTTAGTGTCATACACTAACTCATGTAGAGACTAAACCATGGTGTATGGTAATGGTTAGGTTAATAAATATCTTAAGCATGACAAAACAAGTGGACTAAGTCAATGTTCTACAAGTTTACACTAATCAACCATGACAAATTCCATTTGTTTTGAATTACTTAAAAACAAATAAAACCTTACCATAACCCTAAGGATGGTGTAAGTCTCATACATCCTTGTTGCATGTGTAACCTAGCATGATACATTAATATATATCACATATATATCATGTATGCACAAGTGAGAAAAAGAAATGGTTAAGTGAGCTAATATTAGTTAATGTAATTTAATATATCAAATATATAATTATTAAATCTACTCTTGATTTAATAATCCGGCTATATCTCATATAACCGACTAATATCATAGGTATCAATTTACCGAATCAACACTTGATTCGATAACTCGGCTATATCTCATATAACCGACCGATATCACATATCGCGAGAATACAATGCGGTATCACATACGGGCATTAATCTCGGTCCCACACATATCACATATGTTCTCTTACTCCATTTCGCATGAACCAGGAAACCTCTGTGTAGAACTCTAAAGACTCGTCAATACGCCGGCAGTAGGTGATGATCATATCAAACACCCACAAGCCGCAAGCGGTCTGCTAAAGGTGAAGGCCACCCGGGTATTGAGAGATTAGAAGATCAATAAGCAAGCCTGCTCATACTCCTGCGAATCCAATCAGTAACACTACCGTACAGTCCGGTAACTTTGTCAGATATGTCGCATATCAAAACCTGGAGGTGGAATAGCGTCAGACCCTAATTGCCTGATAAGTCATGCCGATGCAAGGTCCATAATGGTTTGAGAAACTACTGGTAACACTTACCAGTATATCTCTAAACCAGCCCTGGCCAGGGACTTCCCTGTTATGGCCAATCGGGCATAGCGCAACATCAACTCCCAATATCGGGAGAGACGAATCCCCTCCTATCGCTCATTTCCTCCATGTGACTCGGGACTGTGCCCAAAAACCACCTTTTTGCACGATCTCTTGACCGTGGTATGGTGGAAATCAAAGCACGGTGGGAATCACACAAGACTCTATGACGATCTCGGGTTGATAGACTAACCCGTACCAGTGTCACCAGAGAACTGCTATTTGACGATAGGTATAATGTCATCTAGGAGTTCTCGGCGAGTCCGTTCAGTGTACCCAGTCTCCATTGAGCACCCGTATACCTTCTCTGATGTCAAACACCAATGGATGTGGGATCATCATTCGCCCATCATATTGGTCAAGAAGCATATACGGTAGTCTACTCTGGAGTATCGATGCCCTGTCTCGATACTCCCTCGACTAGTAACATTTGAAGGATGTACTTACCGACTACCCTGTCCCCACTAGTATAATCTGCATCATAATCCTAGTAGTTAAGTACTCATCCTAAGGGCTTTATCAAAATGTAATAGAGAGACAATAAGTGTACATGTTAAGATAAAGAGCAACCAGATAGCACACTATCATATCTAGCAAGAAAGTCCTCCCTATATATGTCCAAGCATCCACTACAATATACATCACATGCACAGTAATGGCCTCTAGGGCATACATATAACTAACAATCTCCCACGTGCACTAAGGCCATTTGTTGCAGTATCTCATACTCAACGTCCTATAGAAATCTGTCTAGGGAAAAGCCATTGTGAGTGGATCCACCGTGTTATCCTTCGTGTCTACTCTCCTGACCTCGATCCCTTGGAGATCAACCATCTCTCTGATCAGGTGATACTGTCCTCAGAATATGTCTGGAACGCTGATGGGACCGGTGTTCCTAGGCTAAAGCCGCAACTCCATTGTTGTCACAATAACAGTTATTGGACGCTCAATGGTAGGAACCTTGTTCATCTCATGAACAAGAAATGTCCAGACAGTCACTTTGATAGTATCGTTGGTAGCAATGTATTCAGCCTTTATCGTCTAGTATGTCACGGTATCTAGCTTGGAACTTTTCCAACATACCGTCCCTCTACTGAGGGTAAAAACAATGCATGTGACTGACTTTCAGTCGACCTTATCACTCTGGAAGCTCGAACCAAGAACATTCTTTAAGTGCTTCTTAAGGACTTAATAATGTCCTCCACATCTTTTGAGTGATTCTCCCAAGATCCGATTGATTCCTAATCACTACACCTAGTGAGTCAGCTACATCTGGTCTATCATATAACACCGTATACATGATAGAGCCTATTTCCGATGCATAGGGTATCCCTTGTACGCTAGCTCTCTCCAAATCAGTCTTGGAAGACTTCTTTTTGGAGAGAGTGATTCATGAGCAAGTGGATGAACCACCACGCTTAGAATCCTCCATACTAAACCCCTTTAGTATGGTGTTAGTGTACTTGGATTTGGGACACTCCCAATATCCACTTAGATCTATCTCATAGATCATAATCCACAAGATGTAGTACGTATCATCCAGATCTTCCATAGAGAATCCCCGTGATAAGAGGAGCTTGACCAAATGTAGCATAGGAAACCATTTCCTATCAAGAGTATGTTATCTACGTACAATACATGGAAGACAACCTTACTCTCTACGACAATCTTGTATATACAAGGTTCATCTACCTTTTTGATGAAGTCAAACTCTTTGACTGCCACATCAAAACAAATGTTCCAACTCCGCGATGCATGCTCTAATCCTGATGGACTTAAGCATAGCTTTGAAAGTCTCAGCTTTTCCATTTACACCAAGAATCTTCTCAAGATAAATTTGCTCCCAATGGGTTTTACCCCTTCAGCTGCATCATTCAAAGTCATACTTTATTGGTGTACATGGATTCCATCTTTTATTGCATAGCATCCAGCCATTTCACAAAGTCTCCACTTGTGATCGCCTGCTAGAACATAGTTGTGCCATCATCTACCATGATTCAATCCTCGCTCCTACTGTCACCGAGAAGACCATAGTATCTCTGAAGTGGATGAGGAACCCTACCAGATTCGCGGAGAGGCTGAGGCTCGTTGGAGACTATTGAATCATTTGATTTTACCAAATCATCAGCTGTTAGTTTGTCTAGCTAGAACTTCTTCCAGTTCTACCTCATGACCACAAATTTCTTCATAAGAAATTCCTTTTCTAAAAAGGTGGCATGCTGAGAAAAAAAATACCTTTTGCTTCTCAGTTTGGTAGAAGATATTCCCTCGCAAATGTTTGGGATATCCTAACAAACTTATACAGAACTGACCTTGCCTCGAACTTGTTCGGATTCTGCCTTTCAACATAGGCCGGACAACCCCATATCTTAACTCGTTTAAGACATGGTCTCTTCCCATTCCATATCTCATATGTAGTGGTAGGCCCTGATTTGGATGGAACCTCATTCAATAGGTATGCAGCTTCTCAAGAGCATAACACCAAAAAGGAAACATGTAACTCAGCAGTACTCATCATAGAGCGCACCATATCTCATAGGGTGCGATATCTCCACCCCGATACACCGTTGTGCTGTGGTGTATACGAAGGAGTAAGCTGAGAGAGAATCACATTCTCCTTTAAATAATCCATGAACTCCATGCCCAAGTATTCTCTTCCTCGATCACATCGAAGGAATATAATACTTCTACCCATCTGGTTCTTAATCTTTAAGCTTATATTCCTTGAATTTCTTAAAAGTTTCAGACTCGTGTTTCAACAGGAACACATGTCCGAATTTTGAGAGATAGTCAATGAATGTAATGATGTACCAAGAACCAACCATGGCATTTATAGACATAGGACCATATACATCATCATGTATTCGTCCCAAGAGTTTATTAACTCTTTCTCTGTTTGCACTAAATGGAGTATCGGTCATTTTACCTTCGAGACAAGACGAGCAAGTATCATAAGATGAAAATTCGAATAGATTCTCACATTCATCCTTATGTAACTTAGCTGGTCGTGTAGTATTAATATGACCTAGTTTACAATGCCACAAGAAGGATTCATTCATTTCTGAACTACTCATCTTGTGTGTGTTCTATATACTTTGAACTGTAGTTTGATTTAGAACGTATATGCTATTATATAACGTTCCTGATCCAATCAACTCTTGATTCAGGAAAATGTTCACAATATTATCCTCCAATACAGAATTATATCCTTCTTTAACTTAATAAAGAATCTGATGTAATGTTGTATGTCTGGTTCGGTATCTAATAACATTTTTTCAGAATCAATGTATTAATACAAGGTGATATTTGCCAACTGACTTAGCTGCAACAATTGCACTATTCTCTAACACTTAGAGACATATCACCCATTCTAAGTTCTCTACCTTATTGTAGCCCATGTAACAGATTACATATATGGGATCCTAATCAGGTATCTCATACCTAGGACGTAGAGGACACTGAGAAATAGTTCTTGGTAATGAACACTCCCGAAGAATATGCATCAACATGCTTAATCCTCGATTAGGTGGCATGGGAATATGGATATTCCCCTATTTCCTGCTCGGACTTATAACAATTATAAGATAGAGCGGAACCAATGTTTCCTGGCTCAGTATAATAAGCAGGATCGGTCAATGCATCCGTATTATTATCTTGATTAAGGTGTGACATGGTCGCTACCAGGAGAGAGAGAGAAGAAAACACTCAGCGTGCGCTCTTGCAAGATTAGATTGGTGATTATTTTATCTAATCAGGATGGCTCCCATTGTTTTTATCAAATCTTCCTTCAAACCTTAAAAGGTAAGACTAGCTGAGATTAATTACACGCTACAAGTTCGCCAATCTTCTAGACAGGCCAGTGTCGGTACTTTGAGGGAGGTTCCCCGTGCTTTCGCACGGACCTAATTAAAATAAACCTCGTTTTTCTAGGGGCGTAACCCCGTTAGCACCTTTCTAGACACCTACTTGATCGGCTAATTGTAATGTGTAAAACTCTCCCATGAGTAACTCTTACTCTCAGTGGGTATCGAGATCCAACTATCTCATAGAAGGTATGCAATCTCATTGCAAATTTCAACACTTGAAATTCCCAATAATATTTACCCCTAGTGACTTATGACCTTAACTATGGTCTACAAATCATAAGCAATAATCAAGTTCTACCCGTCATTTCCTGATTAATTAGACTCACCTATATGATCCTTAACTATGGTCAACAAAGTCATATGACTGTCCTAATTAATCGCATCATATTCTGTACAGGAAGACATCACTTAACTACCGCACACTACGCCTTAACTATGGTCAACAAACGTAGCACGAATACTAAGTACTCTACTTCCTAAAATGATGGAGGGTTACGGCGAGTTTTTAAGAAAACCTTTTGCGTAATGAACTTGATATCGTCGTAGAATCGACTGATTTTGAAAAGGAATGTTTTTTAGGCTTTTACTAGTTTTGCTAAAGAGGTCACTCCTGGTGAAGGGATCTCGGCTCTTTCCTTATCGAATAAGGTGCTGGATATTTCACAAATACCACTATGCAAATAAAAAACTATAGAAGCAATCAAAAGACAAACCGAGGGGGTTGTAGCATCTGCCAGTTTCACTAAAGAGGTCACTCCCGGTGAAGGGATCTTGACTCTTTCCTTATCGAATAAGGTGCTGGATATTCTACAAGGAATACCACTATGCAAAGCAAGAACTACCAGTTTTTAAACAAGTTTCTACAATATCTTTAGGTTTCTTTTATTTTCATTAATCTCATTAATGAAATCCTATCAATTTATGCTTCCTAAGCATCAGATAAGAAACGAAAGCTTCAATATTTATTATATCTCATATATATAATATAAGCAATCATCTCAACATATTAAGTGATCACATCATAGAATATCAGCAGCAGAAGAATCACATATGAAATATTGGATATACAAGGAATTCCGTGTTTTAAATTAAGCCAGTAAAAAACACGGATTCCACGGTTGCGAAGAATAGCCAAAGCCACATCCCTAGACCCCCTACGAGAGTGACAAGAAACCGTACCAATTCTAGAGTTAGGAGACCCGGTCTCGAATCCTCGAGATGATCTCCCACTGGACCCTAGAACCCGGTTACTTATGCTCCCCCTCCTTAGGTCTATCCTAATGCGGAAAAGAAAAAAATATACATCAATGGTTACATCATCCTCAACCCAGAAGTGCCCCAATAAAAAATATTACACACAATCTTTTACATGAATAAAAATGAAAATCTCTCATCTCACATAAAAAAAAACCCGGCTATTCAAAACGCGACGATCCAATATAACATATCACAGCAACACATAACATCACATGTCATCAACGTAAGTAAATATGTGTATCTCAATTGTCGTTGACATATAGCAACGAAACCGGCGATACACCACATATTACACTTACGGTCGCGCAAAAGAAAGTGAAATACTATAACAGTTGGAATCCGCAACCACCTTAGACATCATAAACCCAATACATCACATACTTTGGATTTCATGCCTAACCATATGAATTCCTTAGACATCACATGCCTAACAATTATAAACCCCGCATTTTAGTCTCGATATTGAAAACACTTTCCAACAACCTATCGGGTAATTCAACAAGATTCCCGACAACCTGACCGAATGCTCGTCGGAAACTTTAGTAGACGGCCGCACCCTTTGTCACGACCCAAAAATTAGGCCCGTAACCGGCACTTAAACAACGTAACGTCTACAGGCGTACACAACATAAGTAAGCCGAAACCCAGAAATCTAAACCACCCAAAACTGAATAAGCAGAGAAAAACATAGTTTAAAACATTCGGAAAATCTCAAGTAAAATCTTCAACTTTAGTTTCTTTCTTGAAAATTTCGGCAGCACCTCCTTTGTAAAAACCAGCCCCGAAAACGGGTATAACATAGAATATAAATAAAGCATCCCAAACGGGAGTAACTCACGCCCAACGGCGGAGACAACCACCACAAGCTTATATACGACGCCGAAGCGAAGAAATATAAAGGAAAACTGCATAAAGAAGTAAAACTTTACAACAAGACCGGCTCCTATGAGCACGACACCCAAAGTCACCAAAATATACAACATCGATCCTCACAACTCGTCTCTAAATCGAATACATGAAGTGGTAGATGGAGAATACTAGATCCAACAAAAAGATATCCAATGTACATAAACGGATAACTGCAACCCACCTAAAAGCAAAGGCCACAAAGCCAACCATAGGGGTATCCGCAAAAGTAGAGATAATAAGACGCCCTACCGCGAATACTCTGAGGGTAAACCCTGCAAAACACTGTGGCACAATGGGGGTGAGTTTCCAACTCATGAATAGAAAATAACATCATTCTGTAATCGCAAGTATGCACGAACAGCGATAGATCTATCACATGTAATCTGATAGCATAAGTATGGCAATATGAATATGCAACAGTCATGTAAAGGTACATCATCAGGGTACTACAACTACATGAAGCAATGCATCAAAACAATCCTAAGTGGGTGGGATGATATAATAAAACCTCATGCAAAATCATCAGCATGGAAAAACCCCAGTGTCCCTCACTGACACATCAAATCCTAAAATCCTCAAACACCGCATCCTCAGATCGGCCCTCATATCTTGTAAGTCTCATGGAACCTAAGTGTCAAACATCGACACCCGAAAACATCATGAAAACATATGCATGTAAATATATGAGGATATCAACCACGTATGTCCACCGACGATACAAAAAATCATGAAACCCGTGTCTAGTATCGACACGTAAATCCTCATATCTCAGGCGCCGTCCCCACGACTGGCCTTGATGACATGTCGTACATCATTCTGGTCGGTATCCCCACGATAACCGCCGAGTCCAAATACTATCACCGGTAGGTACTTGCCGAGCCTTCCAGGCACATAGCCTATCATCTGCGAATTTCTTGCCGAGGGGAACCATACCAGGCTCCACCATGTACCCGCACACGGCCCACTCACTCCTCGCATCGGGTAAATATCACAAATCTCAGAACCGAGAAATCTCATGGTGGACGCACTGAAATATCATATCAAGAGAAACCGGGTTTTCAAACAATACATAATTTCTTGAAATACCCTTACGGTTCTCAAATCCATAAATCACATGAAATCCATATCTCAATTCGTAAATCCATGAAAACTTATATATGCAACATAAAACAGCAATATGAGCATATCAAGGGAAAACCGCTCTTTTAAATAAATCCAGCTTTAAAATATATCATGCGGTTCCCAAATCCTCCGAAATCAAGTGCATCATCATATGAGGTGTACATATAACCGTAGCAAGGTATATATGTAAGCAAGTATGTATGATTCATTCCATAAGCGAAATAGTACAATAATCAACGTCTCAATATCACATGTCAAAATAATACCACGTAGGGGTATATGCAGCTATAACAAAATATGTGGATGTAGCTGTCATTATGTATGCATGATGTACATGTAGCTGTAACAGGTATGTGGATGTACATATCAGTATGTATGCATAATGTACAAGTAGCTATAGCAAGGTATACGTGAAATGGAATAAGAGTCACTACCTCTATTATCCCTATCCAATAGAATATCATGTATGTAAAAGTGTCAACTGTATCTCATATGCACAATGGAATAAGAGTCACTATCTCAATTATCCCTATCCAATACAATATCACGTATATATGTGGGTTGTGCGTGTCATGGAAATTACCGACGGTGTGGGTGTAGTATATAAATTAGTGCTTGTACAACATAAACCGTCAGTAAGGTGTTGTGTACAAAAGGTATAAGTAAAGGTACAACAGGTAATACTATGAAATGACGTTCATATGAAATCAACTCATATGCGAATAATATGCAGCTATCATATCATAATCCAGCCCTGACGTATAACGCCATACGGGTGATTTCCCCATAGATGTTAAATATACTCATCGATGATCTCGAGCTACTAAAATCCGACCACCTGCATCCCTTTATTCGCAGCGTCCGAAGTCCCCGCTTGCGATCCTAAAATTTCACAAACACATCACATAAGCTAAATATCCTACGCCGACACAAAGATAACAAAACGCAAGGATAACGCCCAGAAAATTACATTGCGCACCTAGCGCACCAAACACGCACGATATCGGCAATAACCCTAAGTAGGGTCGCTAAATTACGCAACAACTAATTCTAGACTCCGATCATACCGATCGTGCACCTACAACAAAATTAAATAAGAGGATGATAATATAATAACCTCGCAATGACCAATCGAACACACGTCCAAAATTCACCGAAACCTAGTAAGCAACTTATCGCATAATTTTGCACAAGTCTAAAACTAACACAATTCTAGCGATTACAAATATCTTAAAGCTGCTTAACTAAGTTATCCAAACCACTTCTATAATTTTAAACTCACCCAATTATGTTTTTAGTAAAACATAGTTTACTAATAATCTTAATTAGACAGATTAGGAATTAAACAATTTCCATTCTTCCACTAGAATAAGTTTTCTAATCTCCAATTAACAATTAACCCTTTAATCAAGTTAAACCTTAACTTGAACTTCTTTAAAATTATTATGAATGAATTAAACATGATTTTAAAGTTATATTAATCAATTAATTAGCTAGCTAAGTGATTTAATACAACAAATTAAAGATTTGGATTTGAAATTATACCTCTTCAAGAACACAACAAAGCAAATAGATTCATCATCTTTTGCCTCAAAAAATCATGTTTTTCTTGAAGATCCATGCTAGTTTAGTGAAGGGAAATGATGGGTTAAGATTTGTTTAGGAGTTTTGTGGATTTATTTAAGGAAGTTTAAGGATTTATTGAGCTTGGAATTGTTGAAAATGGAGAAAGAAAAAGATTGGACAGAATTGGGGGAGGGCTCGACCTCGATGGAAAAATGGGGATAGTTTTTTGAAGTGTGTGGAGATTTCTAGCAAAAATTGACAATAAATGCTCATAAATGCTAAAATGCAACATTTTCTTTCTTTTCTTTTCTTTAAAAAGATTAAATCCTTTTGCCACAAATATCTAGATATTTGATGGATGGTTTTGATCAACAAAATATATAGTGATTAGATTAGCAATGACTCAAATTAGAAGTAATTAACCCAACCCAAAATGTAATTACCACTAATTAAGTGCATAAATAACACATTAAAATAATATTTAATTAGGGAAAAATTCTATGTGAACCAAAACTTCCCATTGACCCCCAAAACCCGTGCACTAGCACTATTCTAGTTAAATTAGGCGCAGTCAAGTCTGTACAGAGTTTTGATCCTAAACGGGTTAAAACGGAAAACACCGACTATTTTACCCTAAAACGGAAAAATTCGCATAACGATTTCTAAAACGTTACAATCTCCCACCTTAAAGAAATTCGGTCCCCGAATTAAAATTTAACGATGCGTACCTTCGAAGAGATGAGGGAATTTCTTCCGCATCTCGCTCTCGGCCTCCTAAGTGATCTCCTCACTGGTAGGGCTACGCCAAAGAACCTTCACAGATGGAAAGACCTTTGACCGAAGTTTCTTCACCTGCCGATCCAAAATAACTACCGGCTGCTCGGTGAACGAAATATCACGCTCAAGATGAACGTTCTGGTGCTGGATCATGTGAGAAGGATCATGAAGGTATCTACGAAGCATTGACATATGGAAAACGAGGTGAACATCAGAAAAACTAGGAGGGAGCTCCAAACGATAAGCAACAGAATCCACTCGCTCAAGGATCTCAAAATGACCTACAAATCTGGGACTGAGCTTCCTCCTCTTCCCAAATCGCATAACGCCCTTCATTGGAGAAATCCTCAGGAATACATGATCCCCTACTGCGAACTCGAGTATGCGATGATGACGGTCGGCATAAGACTTCTGCCTGCACTGGGCTGGTCTCATCCTATCCTGAATCAGCTGGATCTTCTCCGTAGTCTCCTGAACTAGCTGGGGTCCCAAAACCCCACTCTCACTGAGTTCAGTCCAACAGACTGGCGATCGAAACTTCCTACCGTACAAAGCCTCAAAAAGTGTCATCTGAATAGTCTCCTGAAAGCTGTTGTTGTAGGAGAACACAATCAACGGCAAGTGACGATGCCAACTGCCACCAAAATCAAGCACACACTCCCGAAGCATATCCTCCAGAGTCTGTATAGTCCGCTCCGACTGACCGTCGATCTGCGGATGAAAAGCGTTGCTAAAACTCAACCGGGTACCCAAAGCTTCCTGAAGCTTCTGCCAAAGATGGCTAGTAAACTGGGTGCCTCTGTCGTATACTATGCATGTGGGAACGCCGTGTAAACGCATAATCTCATCTATGTACAACTGAGCATACTGAGCATAACCGAAAGTGATCTTCACTGGAAGGAAGTGAGACGCTTTCGTCAACCGGTCAACAATCACTCAAATGGAGTCATACCCTCGACTGGTCCTGGGTACACCAACAATGAAGTCCATGGAAATCTGCTCCCATTTCCACTCCGGAACAGGTAAAGGCTGCAACTCTCCAGCCGGTCCTGATGCTCAGCCTTGACTTGCTGACAAGTCAGACACCTCGAAACGAAGTCCGAAATATCGCACTTCATCCCTTCCAACCAGTAAAAGTCTCTCAAGTCACTGTACATCTTGGTGGAATCTGGATGAACGCTAAAGGTTGACTAATGTGCCTACTGTAGGATCTCGCATCTCAACCTATCAGCATCTGGTACACACAAGCGAGTCCCGCATCGTAGCACACCCTGGTCATCAATCATGAACTCCGAAACTCTACCCTGCCGAATAAGCTCAAGAATCTCAGACAAACGGTCATCACTAGGCTGCGCCTCATGGATACGATCAAAAAGTAGTGGACGGGCGCGGACATGAGCAAGCTGTCCCCCAGTGGAAATGAACTCAAACTGTACTCTACCATCACACAAGAGCTGCCAATATACAGAAGACTGTCGCTAAACTGCGCTCAACTGGGACAAGCTACCCTAGGCCTACGACTCAAAGCATCAGCTACCACATTCGCCTTGCCCGGGTGATAAAGGATATCACAATCATAATCCTTCACTAGCTCCATCCAACGGCGCTGTCTCAGATTCGGACCCCGCTGCTGGAAGATGTACTTCAAACTCTTGTGATCTTTGAAGATCTGACACGACTCCCCATACAAGTAGTGTCTCCAAATCTTCAACGCAAGGACCAACGCGACCATCTCAAGATCGTGAGTAGGGTAATTCTGCTCGTGCTTCTTCAGCTTCCTAGAAGCATAAGTAATCACTCTATCATGCTGCATCAATACACAACCGAGCCCCACTCGAGAAGCATCACAGTAAACAACATAGCCGCTCGATCAGAAGGCAAAGATAGAACTTGTGCTGTCGTTAACCGAGTCTTCAGCTGCTGAAAACACTGCTCGCACGCATCAGTCCAAAGAAAAGGAACACCCTTCCGGGTCAGTCTAGTCAGCGGTGCAGCGATAATCGAGAAATTCTGCACAAAACGGTGATAATAACAAGCTAAGCCCCAAAAGCTGCGGACCTCAGTCGCCGATATAGGTCTAGGCCAAAGCTGCACAGCCTCAATCTTCCTCGGGTCCACAAGAATACCGTCACCCGTCACCACATGACCTAGGAAGTCAACTCTATCAAGCCAAAACGTGCACTTTGAGAATTTAGCATACAGCTGGTGCACTCTCAAAATCTGCAAAGCAATCCTCAAGTGCTGCTCATGCGCCTCACGACTCCTAGAGTAGACCAGTATGTCATCAATAAACACAATAATAAACGGGTTGAGGAACGGCCTGAAAATCCGGTTCATCAGATCCATGAACGTTGCTGGCGCATTGGTGAGTCCGAACGACATCACCAGAAACTCATAATGCCCATAGCGCGTACGAAAAGCTGTCTTCGGAATGTCAGCATTCCGAACCCACAACTGATGATAACCGGAACGCAAATCAATCTTAGAAAATGTTTTGCACCCTGGAGCTGATCAAATAAATCGTCAATGCGAGGTAAATGATACCTATTCCGCACTGTGACTCGGTTCAATTGACGATAATCCATACACAACCTCAAACTGCCGTCCTTTTTCTTGACGAACAGAACAGGAGCTCCCCATGGCGAAACACTCGGACGCATAACTCCCCTATCAAGCAACTATTGCAACCGATCTTTACGCTCTTTAAGCTCCGCCGGAGCCATCCGATAAGGCGGTATAGAAATAGGCCCCGCGCACGGTAGGAACCCGGTCCAACGACTCCACTGTGGCTCCAGTATCATGAATGAAAGCCAAGAATCCCCGACATCCCCTCTTCAAAAGACGATTATCATAAAGGAAAGAAATCAAACTGTGAGGGGCGACGCCACGGTCCCCTTGCACAACAAACAATGACTCACTGGGTATGATAGCGATAGATCTATCATAGGTAATCTGATAGCATAAGTATGGTAATATGAATATGCAACAGTCATGTAAAGGTACATCATCAGGTTACTACAACTACATGAAGCAATGCATCAAAATAATCCTGAGTGGGTGGGATGATATAATAAAACCTCATGCAAAATCATCAGCATGGAAAAACCCCAGTGTCCCTCACTGACACATCAAATCCCAAAATCCTCAGGCACCGCATCCTCAGATCGGCCCTCATATCCTGTAAGTCTCATGGAACCTGAGTGTCAAATATCGACACCCAAAAACATCATGAAAACATATGCATGTAAATATTGTAGGGTTCCTATCGACGGCAGCAAGCTTTCGGGAGGCATCGTCCATGCCATTTTCAAAATTTTGTTGTTTCAAGGAACTCTAAACTAGAATCGTTAACTAGAATATTATACGGAAACCATAGTAAACCATTTACAAATAAGTGAACTAGAAATACAACCTTTGTAGATTGGTCCTTCACTTCATAAGCTCCTTGTAGTAGTCCCTTCACTGCGTTGATGGAACTCCCGGACCCTTGGATGGCTTCACAAGGCGAATGGAACGTTCTTTCTTGAAGTCTTCGAGGCCGAAGATGATCTACGTCGAGAGAATACTAACTCAAGCTACTACTTCACTAATGAAGGATTAGCGAAACAAACACCCAATACTAAAGTGCTAATCCAGTAGAGGATGATGAAATAGGAAGTGGGTTCACTTTAGAATTCTTTTTCTTACAATACTTTCTCACTTTTTGAAACCCTAGAGAGCTTTATCTTTTGGAGGAAGAAGATGAAGAAAGAAGAAGAGAATGAAAAATGATCAAGTGAGTGAGTGAACCATGGTGAGTGAGTATCATATACTAACTCATGTAGAGACATAACCATGGCTAATTAAAATGGTTATGTTAACAAATATCTAAAGTAAAACAAAGTGTGTGGACTTTGTCAAAGCATCCACAAGCTTCTACAAGCTTCATGCACAAAACAAATAATCCACTAATTTTGATTTACTTTAAACTTTAAAACCCCACCACTTTAATTAGTATGGTGCATGTCTCATACACCCATGTAGTGTGTATCAACAACCATGACACACACACAAAATAAACAACGCACATCAATATATATCATATATATATTGCATGTACACACAAGTAAGAAAAGAATGCTTAACTGAGCCAATGTTAGTTAATGTAAATTAGTATATCAAATATACAATTATACACTAAATTATTAAATCAACACTTGATTTAATAATCCGGCTATATCTCATATAACCGACTAACACTAAATGTACCAACTTATCGAATCAACACTTGATTCGATAACCCGGCTATATCGCATATAACCGACCGATAAAAAAGTCGCGAGAATAGAATACGGTATCTCATACATTCATTATTCTTAGTCTCGCATATATCACATATGTGCACTGTAACAACCGAGTCCAGTTTTACAAATTTCGGTTATCATAGGTGTGGTGTGTGGTATTTATTTCATTTATGCTGCTTTGACTTTTACCAGTTATAGTTTACACCGACATGTCATATTCTGCATATAACAATTTAAGTCTGTTAAAAATAAATTAAAAAATAATTGACATGGCCTGCTTAACACCCCTAACCCTGTGGTAGCGTCCTGGCATCGTGTTCTCGTCCCGTTCAGTGAAACAGACGTGTTTGGACAGCTACACGCACGTACGTGCGTCCGTTCTTGGGGGTATGCTTTTTAATTATAAAATCCTTCATTTTAATTTTTGGAACCCGCCAATAATTTTCGTTTTTCAAATTAAAATTTTTGGACCCGACCCGGGCGCAATTCTGAAATATTTTGTATTTTCGCCAAATCCTATTTCTCTAATATTTTTAAAACCAACGAAATTAAATTCATAACCCCAGAAAATATTTTTCCATTTTCTTTAAAATCTTGTTAAAGTTTTTCCCTAACTGTTCAACCCCATAAATCTTGCTCAAATTTCTCCTTTAGCCAATCACAATCCTTCACTTCACCACGGGCCCCACGATTCTTGGCTTCGCTTTTCCACCAATCAGAAAATCTCTTTTCTTCTCCTTCCCATTTTCTTGTGATTCACACGAGCCAATCGCGAGCCTCCTTCCCGCGACCCCACATTCTGTTTCTCTCTCTCTCCTCTTTCTCCTTCTCTCTCTCTCTCCCATATCTTTCTCTCTCCTCTTGCACCCACTCTCTCTCCTCTAGCGATCACTATTCCTTTCTCGACTCTGGTCATCGCTTGGGGATCTGGTCAACCCCCACTTCTAATTCTCCTCCTCCTCCTGCTTCTTCTCTTCTTCTTTAAAAACCCACGCGACCACGAGAACTTGGAAAACCCACTGCCCTCCTCAAACCTTAACCCTAATTTTCATTTCCTCTTCAACCTCTTCCCTCCTCGTCACCATTCCCTCTTCTCCTTCCTCCTTCTTTCTTCTCCTTCTTCCTTCTCCCGAGACCCTGCACACCCACTGCACCCCAGAACCCATCACCGCCACCGTTCCTCCACCGCCGACCACCTCTCCTCATCACCATCTCCTTCTTCTTCTTCTCTCCCCTCTCCTCTGTCGTCTCCCCTCACAGAACCCTCAACCCACCAAAGAACCCAGCAAACCAAAGAACCCTGCAAACCCTAACCGAAACCCTGAACAAAAAACCACTTCGCCGGAGCTCTATTCATCCCCGTCGACATCTCCACCCCTCTCATCAAACCCAGTAAGCAATCTCTTCTTCTTCTACTTCTTCTTCTACTTCTTCTTCTTCTCTTCTCTTCTTTTTCCTTGCCTTTCTTGAACTCATGATTCACTGTGTTTACTGTTTCTTTGGCGGCCGGAATCCGACCGTGCCGGTGACGATTCCCGACGACCTAGCAAGGACTCCTGACCCGTGTGACTCCACTGTTCGTCGTTTGTACTCTTTCCGCGAACCATGCGCGCGTCGCAATTTTTCCCCGCCGACGCGTAACGTTCCGTTTTCCGTTTCGCGACCCGTCGAGGCAAGTTAATCTTGCTACATACTATTTGAATCAATTCTATACCTATTCTATATATATAACATACCTATAGTTTGAATTTAGCACCCATGCATCGTTTTATGACATCTCGATGTTCCGTTGCATCTATTTATATTATTTCAGATCTAGAACTTGCAAGGTAACCATTGCAATTAGTTTACTAAGCATACATAATCACATTTAAATGTTAAATCACATACTCACAATTGTTTATTAGTTATAATACCCTTTTTATAGTTTGCCCTATCGGACGACCTATTGCATACCTTTAGCTTTATTCACATTTAATCGCATCTCCAGATGGTTTTATTACATATTAATATGATTTCATCATTCACACGTGTTATACTGCATTCCTAAAACGTTAAAAGTATTCCTTAAGCCAAACTGATAACCGTACATCTAATAATTTAACCTGTACCGGTTTGCATGTCATATTATATATGCCAGTTTATTGTTCTGATGGTATCCATGCTTGATTATTTATAACCCTGATTATGCTAGCTGATTATGAGCACACACATGATATCTTTTACACCATGACCTGACTCGCTACACACATATTGATTAACCCGACATGGTACCATACACTACTTGACATGACCTGATGTACCATGGCTAGACCCGTTACCTGATCTTGTGTCTAATGCCAACAAACCTGACATGTAGTCCTCACGGACCGTTCCTATTGTCTATCCAGACAAACCTACTCTTACATGATCCTGTGTTGGCATTAGTTCTTAATTACTGAATACCTGACTTGACATACACAACTTGGTGGTATGGGGAAATCAATGATGAAACCTGACTTGTAACTCGAAAGTGTACTACCTTTACTGATCAGTTTTAGAGGCTAGGCCAGCCTTGGGATGATGTTGCTGACATCATTCATCTGTACATATTTCCTGTTTTAGTGCCTAGCGGCATATCTCGGATTCAGCCCGAGAATCTTGACCGTGGTCCCAGGTATGCACGGGATACTATTGAGTTACATTGATGATTCATCAAATTGATTTCAAAGACTTTAGAGTAGAAAACCCAATAGAACAGTTTCGTTTACTCACTGCACACTATCCTGCACTGCCTGATTTATATTACTGTTACCCCTACTTTTCATTCATGTTTATATTTGCATTGCATGTTACACTGTTCATGTTTTATCTATTGATGACATGACGCGCTGATGTTTGGGTTTTGCATGGCCCAGATTCCGTACCTTTGTTGCAGTCCGAGGAGGAGTACTTTAGCTAGCAGGCTGAGCTGTGAGGTGTCAACAGTAGTTTGTTCTTTTATTTCCTGCATTTTATTCCTGAAGTGAGCCCGTATTATGGGACATACATTCCAGTTATTTTGTATTGAATCTTTTGTTTCCGCACTTTTATTATTCTTGACCCATATTATCTTGGCTTATGGACATGTTTTAGATAGTTATATTTCGTTCTTGATATCTTTACAGTCGTAATGTGTCTGTGGATGGATACTTCCTACCCACAGGTAGCATGGTTGGCTATGTCACGTGTCCAATTTAGCGTTCTCTAGGAAGCGGGGCGTGACATGGTTCTTTTGGTATCAGAGCCATAGAATAGTCGGGTTGATTCTTTTGTAGTTGGGTATTGTACCCAATACACGAATCAGAATACCCGTGTTTAGGAAACATAACCTGCCACTTTGCCGTTTTACCGTTCTTGAATCAAGTTCTTTCTGATTATATCTTTTACGATGTGCAAACTTCCTTTGCATATCGACTCGAAAACCTGATTCTTTGTTATCTCTAGGACTTAGGCGACTTGGATGGAGTTATGTAATTGTAGCTATGATACCGTGGCATAGTTACAATGCGGTACTCTATTTAAGTAACTTGGAGTTCTAGCCTTGATCTATAATTTGAATCTGTTATCATGCTAATCTTGGGTGTTTTGATTTCAGGTATATGGCAGACAAGAATCTGAAGACGTACCAAAGGCGTGTTGACGAAGCCGCTATGCTGGGAGTGATACGGGGAATGCTGGAGAATCAAAAGAGGCAGACCGAGCTGATCCAGCAGCAAGCTGAATCATTTCAGGAAGGTTTGCGGACCGTTCAGCAGTCCGTGAACAATGTTGAAGCTAAACCAGTTGATCGAGTATGGACCGTAGCATATTTCAGGCGTTTGGGTCCGTCTGCATTTACTGGTTTGGAGGAGCCGTTGCCAGCAGAGCAGTGGCTAATTGACACGGAGAACTTGCTTATTGCGGAACAGATTCCAGATGAAAAAAGAGTAGATGTAGTACACATTCAGTTAGTGGACTACGCCCGTGAATGGTGGCTTGTGGAGGAGACCCGCTTGCCCAAGCCGATCAAGTGGGCGGATTTTTCGAAGAGTTTCCTGGAGAAGTTCTTCCAGTGGACTACACGGGAGGAAATGGAAGAGAAGTTCATCGGTCTGAAACAGAATGGAGCACCCGTAGATGTACATTCATCTGAGTGGACACGGCTCAGTAGATTCGCTGGACCTTTAGCTGCCAACGATGCAGACAAGGCAAGAAGGTTCATCCGCAGCTTGGATGTGGACATCCAGAGGCAGATTGTCTCCCTGGGTTTGACCACTTTCTCACAGGTTCTTACGGCAGCCCGAAAACAGCAGAGCCTATCTGGGAAGACTGGAAGTTTACAGCAGACATCAGTTGCAGTAAGGAAGCCGACATTTTTACCAAACCGAGCTCATGGACGCAGAGGTATTCCAGTGAATCGTCGTGGCATAACACCGTTGAAGAAGCCTGCTGTAGTTGACCAGAGAAAGAGCGTGACTTGTAACTACTGCCATTTACCTGGCCACGTGCAAAAGGATTGTCGAAGGAGGCAGGGACTCTGTTTGGTTTGTGGAGCGGCAGATCACACCATTAACTCATGTTCGTCGAAGCTTCGTACGAGGGATGATATTCAGAAGCCTCCGCAGAAACCGTTCCAGGGACAGAAGCAGCTGACTCAAGGACCTAATCAGGCTCGACCTTTTACTTTGACGGCTGAGGAAGCTAAGGCCTCAGGAGAGGTTGTCTCAGCTATTCTACTCGTTCATGGTTTTCCCGCATTAGCATTATTTGATTCTGGTGCATCCCATTGTTTTATGTTGTCCAAGTTTATATCTACACACTCGATTACTTGCACGACCCTGTCTAGTTTCCGGGACATACACACTGGGAATGGGAAAATCATATCTAGTAGAGAATGTAAAGATTGTGCAGTTGTTGTGTGCGGACGGGAGCTTTTTGCAGATTTCTTGGTGATTGATACGGGCAGCTAAAAAGTCGTCTTGGGAATGGATTTTCTTAGCACTTTCCATGCTCACATTGATTGTAGGGCAAAGAAAGTAATTTTCCAGATTCCCGGACATTCTGAGTTTATTTTTACTGGAGGAAGCAGTTCTGTCGGGCCAGTCGAGTTTAGGGCTAGGCCGACAACTAATATTCTAGCATCAATGGAGGTTGATGAAAGTGAAGAGCCAGCTGTTGTTCGTGATTTTATGGACGTGTTTGAAGATATATCGGGATTACCGCCGAAGCGAGATGTTGAGTTCGCAATTGACCTTATTCCTGGTGCATCGCCAATATCTAAAGCGTATTATCCAATGGCACCAGTGGAGTTGGAAGAAGTCAAGAAACAGGTTACTGAACTGCTTGAGAAGGGTTGGATTCAAAGCAGTAACTCGCCTTGGGGAGCTCCAGTTCTTCTAGTTAAGAAGAAAGATGGCACGAGAAGAATGTGCATCGACTATCGAGAATTAAACCGGGTGACTATTAAGAACAAATACCTGATCCCTCGCATTGGCGAACTATTTGAGCAGCTTAGTGGCGCGAGGGTATTCCCGAAGCTGGATTTGCGATCCGGATATCATCAGGTCCGAGTGAAAGCAGAAGATATTTGCAAGACGGCATTCCGAACTCGGTATGGACATTACGAGTACTTAGTGATGCCCTTCGGAGTAACGAATGCACCAGCGATATTCATGGACTTGATGAACCGAATCTTTTCACCATTCTTGGACCAGTTTATTGTGGTGTTCATTGACGATATTCTGGTCTATTCGAAGAGTTTTGAAGAGCATGCAGAACATTTGAAGATTGCACTGCAGACGTTGAGACAGGAGAAGTTATATGCGAAGATGAGCAAGTGCGAGATTTGGCTGGAAGAAGTAAAGTTTTTGGGGCATGTCGTGTCTGGCGATGGAATCGCTGTCGATCCAGAAAAGATTGTAGCAGTTCGAGATTGGCCGATTCCAAAGAATGTTGCGGAGATAAGAAGTTTTCTTGGACTCGCCAGGTATTACAGAAGATTCGTGGAGAACTTTGCTCGTCTGGCGGAGCCGTTGACCAAGCTTACGCGCAAGGAGGTATCTTTTGTGTGGACGGATAGATGTGCATCAGCTTTTGAGACGTTGAAGCCGAAATTGATAACCGCCCCTATTCTGACCGTGCCAGACAATTCCGGAGGATTGGTGATTCACAGCGACGCATTTGGGAAAGGATTGGGATGCGTTTTGATGCAGCATGGGAAGGTTGTAGCATACGCATCAAGACAGTTGAAGACCTATGAGAAGAATTACCCAACTCATGACTTGGAGCTTGCGGCTGTGATTTTCGCTTTGAAAATTTGGAGACATTATCTTTTAGGCGAAAGGGTCAAAGTTTTCACAGATCATAAGAGCTTGAAGTATGTGTTCACACAGAAGGAGCTTAATATGAGGCAGCGTAGATGGCTAGAGCTGATGGCTGACTACGATCTTGATCTTAAGTACCATTCGGGGAAGGTTAATGTTGTGCCAGATGTGCTCAGTCGATTACCGGCAATTCAGATGTTGACTACGCAGAAATAACTCGTTGAAGACTTTCGAAGATTTGATTTGGAGGTTGTGCTACCGCATTCTTCGCGACAGTTGATGCAGCTGCAAGTACATTCGTCGTTGATCGAGAATATTAAAGCAGCGCAATCGCAGGATCCAAGATTGCAAAAGTTTCGAGAACAGGTTGAAGCCGGACTACGAACAGATTTATTGATCCACGAAGATGGTTCGTTGAGGTATGGTAGCCGTTTGTGTGTGTCAAAGGGAGATATTCGTGAAGAGCTTATGAAGGAGGCACACAGTTCAGCTTATTCCGTACATCCAGGAGGCACGAAGATGTACCGAGACTTATGACAGCATTTCTGGTGGGAAGGCATGAAGCGGGAGATCGCTCGCTTTGTGGCAAGGTGCTTGGTGTGTCAGCAAGTGAAGACTGAAAATCAAAGGGTTGCTGGTTTGTTGCAACCACTTCCGATTCCTCAATGGAAGTGGGAACATATAACCATGGATTTCATGACAGTTTTACCGCGGAGTCCAAAGGGCAACAATGCAGTATGGGTGATTGTTGATCGTTTGACCAAGGTAGCCCATTTTATTCTTTTTCGGGTTGGTCAATCAACAGAAACTTTGGCGGAGCGGTACATGCAGGAGATTGTAAGATTGCATGGAGTACCGGTGAGCATCGTGTCCGATCGGGACACTCGGTTCTTATCACACTTCCGGAGGAGTTTACAGGAAAGTTTGGGGACTCAATTGAAGTTTAGCACAGCTTATCATCCTCAAACTGATAGTCAGTCGGAGAGAACGATCCAAACTCTTGAAGATATGTTGAGAGCATGCATGTTGGACTTCAAGGGTTCTTGGGAGGATCATCTACATTTGGTGGAGTTTTCTTACAACAACAGTTTCCAAGCAATTATTCAGATGGCTCCGTTTGAAGCTTTGTATGGTCGCAAGTGTCGTTCACCTGTTTATTGGGACAATGTCGGTGAACGAAGATTGTTGGGACCAGATTTGGTTGTACAGACAGTTGAGAAAGTTAACAATATTCAGAATCATATGAAAGCAGCACAAGACTGACAGAAGAGTTGGGCAGATACGTCGAGAAAACCTCTAAAGTTCGCCATGGGTGATTTTGTATTCTTGAAGATATCACCTACTAGAGGGGTGATTCGTTTTGGAAGTCGAGGAAAGCTCAGTCCTCGATTTGTTGGACCGTTTGAGATCTTGGAGCGTGTTGGCGAAGTAGCGTATCGTTTGGCGTTACCGCAGTCCTTGGCAAATGTGCACGATGTGTTTCACGTATCTCAACTCTGTAGGTATGTTCGAGATGAAATACATGTGTTGGATCATTCAGAGCTGACGGTACGAGAAGACTTGACTTTTAAGGAGCGACCGGTTGAAATTGTGGATCGAAGGGAAAAGGTTCTTAAGAACAAGGTTATCCCTCTTGTACTTGTTTCTTGGGGTAATCGCTCACATGGGGAGTCCACCTGGGAACGAGAAGATGAAATACGGCAGAAGTTTTCTCATCTTTTCTTGTAGTTGTTTGTCGTCTATCTTTTGTGTTCTTGGAATTTCGAGGACAAAATTCTTTTTGTAGTTGGGTATAATGTAACAACCGAGTCCAGTTTTACAAATTTCTGTTATCTTAGGTGTGGTATGTGGTATTTATTTCATTTATGCTGCTTTGACTGTTACCAATTATAGTTTACACCGACATGTCATATTCTGCATATAACAATTTAAGTCTGTTAAAAATAAATTAAAAAATAATTGACATGGCCTGCTTGACACCCCAAACCCTTTGGTAGCGTCCTGGCATCGTGTTCTGGTCCTGTTCAGTGAAACAGACGTGTTTGGACGGCTACGCGCACGTACGTGCGTCCGTTCTTGGGGGTATGCTTTTTAATTATAAAATCCTTCATTTTAATTTTTGGAACCCGCCAATAATTTTCGTTTTTCGAATTAAAATTTTTGGACCCGACCCGGGCGCAATTCTGAAATATTTTATATTTTCGCCAAATCCTATTTCTCTAATATTTTTAAAACCAACGAAATTAAATTCATAACCCCAGAAAATATTTTCCCATTTTCTTCAAAATCTTGTTAAAGTTTTTCCCTAACTGTTCAACCCCACAAATCTTGCTCAAATTTCTCCCTTAGCCAATCACAATCCTTCACTTCACCCCGGGCCCCACGATTCTTGGCTTCTCTTTTCCACCAATCAGAAAATCTCTTTTCTTCTCCTTCCCATTTTCTTGTGATTCACACGAGCCAATCGCGAGCCTCCTTCCTGTGACCCCACTTTCTGTTTCTCTCTCTCCTCTTTCTCCTTCTCTCTCTCTCTCTCCCTTCTCTTTCTCTCTCCTCTCGCACCCACTCTCTCTCCTCTCGCGATCACTATTCCCTTCTCGACTCTGGTCACCGCTTGGGGATCTGGTCACCTCCCTCTTCTAATTCTTCTCCTCCTGCTTCTTCTCTTCTTCTTTAAAAACCCACGCGACCACGAGAACTTGGAAAACCCACTGCCCTCCTCAAACCCTAACCTAATTTCCATTGCCCCCTCAACCTCTCCCGTCCTCATCACCATTCCCTCTTCTCCTTCCTCCTTCTTTCTTCACCTTCTTCCTTCTCCCGAAACCCTGCACACCCACTACACCCCATAACCCATCACCGCCACCATTCCTCCGCCGCCGACCACCTCTCCCTGTCACCATCTCCTTCTTCTTCTTCTCTCCTCTCTCCTCTGTCGTCTCCCCTCATAGAACCCTCAACCCACCAAAGAACCTAGCAAACCAAAGAACCCTGCAAACACTAACCGAAACCCTGAACAACAAACCACTTCGCCGGAGCTCCGTTCATCCCCGTCGACATCTCCACCCCTCTCTGCAAACCCATTAAGAAATCTCTTCTTCTTTTACTTCTTCTTCTTCTCTTCCTTTATTTTTCCTTGTCTTTCTTGAAGTCATGATTCACTGTGTTTACTGTTTCTTTGGCGGCCGGAATCCGACCGTGCCGGCGACGATTCCCAACGACCCAGCGAGGACCCCTGACCCGTGTGACTCCACTGTTCGTCGTTTGGACTCTTTCCGTGAACCGTGCGCGCGTCGCGATTTTTCCCCGCCGACGCGTAACGTTCCGTTTTCCGTTTCGCGACCCGTCGAGGCAAGTTAATCTTGCTACATGCTATTTGAATCAATTCTATACCTATTCTATATATATAACATACCTGTAGTTTGAATTTAGCACCCATGTATCGTTTTATGACATCTCGATGTTCCGTTGCATCTATTTATATTATTTCAGATCTAGAACTTGCAAGGTAACCATTGCAATTAGTTTACTAAGCATACATAATCACATTTCAATGTTAAATCACATACTCACAATTGTTTATTAGTTATATTACCCTTTTTATAGTTTGCCCTATCGGACGACCGATTGCATACCTTTAGCTTTATTCACATTTAATCGCATCTCCAGATGGTTTTATTACATATTAATATGATTTCATCATTCACACGTGTTATACTGCATTCCTAAAACATTAAAAGTATTCCTTAAGCCAAACTGATAACCGTACGTCTAATAATTTAACCTGTACCTATTTGCATGTCATATTACATATGCCAGTTTATTGTTCTGATGGTATCCATGCTTGATTATTTATAACCCTGATTATGGTAGCTGATTATGAGCACACACATGATATCTTTTACACCTTGACCTGACTCGCTACACATATTTATTTACCCGACATGGTACCGTACACTACTTGACCAGACCTGATGTACCATGGCTTGACCCGTTACCTGATCTTGTGTCTAATGCCAACAAACCTGACATGTAGTCCTCACGGACCGTTCCTATTGTCTATCCAGACAAACCTGCTCTTACCTGATCCTGTGTTGGCATTAGTTCTTGACTACTGAATACCTGACTTGACCTACACAACTTGGGGGTATGGGGAAATCAATGATGAAACCTGACTTGTAACTCGACAGTGTACTACCTTTACTGATAAGTTTTAGAGGCTAGGCCAGCCTTGGGATGATGCTGCTGACATCATTCATCTTTACATATTTCCTGTTTTAGTGCCTAGCGGCATGTCTCGGATTCATCCCGAGAATCTTGACCGTGGTCCCGGGTATGCACGGGATACTATTGAGTTATATCGATGATTCATCAAATTGATTTCAAAGACTTTAGAGTAGAAAACCTAATAGAACAGTTTAGTTTACTCACTGCACACTACCCTGCACTGCCTGATTTATATTACTGTTACCTCTGCTTTTCATTCATGTTTATATTTGCATTGCACGTTACTCGATTCATATTTTATCTATTGATGACATGACGCGCTGACGTCTGGGTTTTGCATGGCCCAGATTCCGTACCTTTGCTGCAGTCCGAGCAGGAGTAGTTTATCCAGTAGGCTGAGCTGTGAGGTGTCAACAATAGTTAGTTCTTTTATTTCCTGCATTTTATTCCTGATGTGAGCCCGTATTATGGGACATACATTCCAGTTATTTTGTACTGAATCTTTTGCTTCCGCACTTTTATTATTCTTGACTCATGTTATCTTGGCTTATGGACATGTTTTAGATAGTTATATTTCGTTCTTGATATCTTTACAGCCGTAATGTGACTGTGGATGGATACTTCCTACCCACAGGTAGCATGGTTGGGTATGTCACGTGCCCAATTTAGCATACTCTGGGAAGCAGGGCATGACATGCACCTATTTCGTTTTTCCTGAGCCAGTAAAACCTCTATGTAAGACTCTAAAGATTCATCAATACGCCGGCAGTAGGTGATTATCACATCAAGCACCCACAAGCCGTCAGCGGTACTAGCTGGACGTAAGGTCTTCCTGGGTATTAAGCGATCAGAAGATCAGCAAGCAAGCCCGCTCCAACTCCTGCAAAAGCCTGACGGTAACACTTGCCGTATAGTCCGGTCTTCTCGTCTGATATGTCGCATATCAAGTCTAGGGGTGGTAAACGTCAGACCCCAATAACCGATAAGTCATGCCAATGTGAGGCTCATAACGGGTCTAGAAACTACTGGTAACACTTACCGGTAAATCTCTAAATTAGTCCTGGCTAGGAACTTCCGTGTTATGGCCAATTGAGCACAACGCAACATCAACTCCAAATATCGGGAGAGACGAAACCCTTCCTATCGCTCATAGCCTCCATGTGACTCTGGACTATACCCAAAAACTACCGTTTTGCATGCCCTCTTGGACGTGGTAAGGTGGAAATCAAAGCACGGTGGGAATCACACAAGACTTTATGACGATCTCGGGTCTACAGACTAACCTGTACAAGTGTCACCAGAGAACTGCCATCTGACATGAGGTATAATACCATCTTGGAGTTCTCGGCGAGTCCGTCCAGTGTACCCAGTCTCCACTGAGCACCTGTATACTATCTCTGATGTCAAACACCAATGGATATGGGATCATCCATCGCCCATCTCATGGGTCGAGAAGCGTATACGCTAGTCTACTCTGGTATATCGATGCCCTATCTCGATACACCCACGACTAGGAACGTTAAAGTATGAACTTATGGACTACCATGGCCCCACTAATATGATTTGCATCATAGTCCTGGTAGTCAAGTACACATCCTAAGGGCTTTACCAACATGTAACCATAAGACAGTATCAAGAGACAAGTATACATGTTAAGATAAAGAGCAACCGGATAGCATACTATCATATCGAGCAAGAAAGTCCTCTCTCTATATGTCCAAGCATCCAATATAATATACATCATATGTATAATACTGGTCTTTACGGCATACATACAACTAACAATCTCCCACTTGCATTAGGGCCAGCTGCTGTAGTATCGCATGCCAAGCATCTCGAAGAGTCTCTCGAACTGTATCTAGGGAATGACCTTGGTGAGTAGATCCGCTGTGTTGTTCTTCGTGTCAACCCTCCTGACCTTGATCTCCTGGTGATCAACTATCTCCCGGCTCAGGTGATGCCGCCTCAGAATATGCCTGTATCGCTGATGGGACCTGGGTTCCTTGACCAAAGCCACCACTCCATCGTTATCACAATACAAAGGTATTGGATCCTTAATGGATGGAACCACTCCAAATTCAGTTATGAACTTCTTGATCCAGATAGCCTCTTTGGCAGGATCGTTGGCAGCGATGTATTCAGCCTCCATCGTCGAGTCTCCCACGGTTTCCTGCTTAGAACTCTTCCGGCATACCGCCCCTTCGTAGAGGGTAAAGAAAAATCCCGAGTGAGACTTAGAGTCGTCCTTATCACTCTGGAAGCTCCAATCGGTAAAGGACTCCACTTGGAGTTCTCCGTTACCATACACCAAGAGCATCTCTTTAGTCCTTTGTAAGTACTTGAGAATGCTCTTCACAGCTGTCCAGTGACTCTCTCCAGGATCTGCTTGATACCTACTCACTACACTTAGTGAGTTTGCTACATCGGGTCTGGTACATAGCATCGCGTACATGATAGAGCCTACTGCTGAAGCATAGGGTATACCTTGCGTGCGAGCTTTCTCCTAATCAGTCTTGGGAGACATCTCTTTGGAGGGAGTGAGCCCAGAGATCATGGGTAAAAACCCACGCTTGGATTCTTCCATACTAAACCGCTTTAGTATGGTGTCAATGTATTTGGATTGGGAGAATCCCAGTATCCGTTTAGATCTATCTCTATAGATCTTAATCCCCAAGATGTAGGAGGTATCCCCTAGATCTTTCATTGAGAATCTTTGTGATAAGAAGAGCTTGACCGATTGCAGCATAGAAATGTAATTTCCTATCAAGAGTATGTCGTCCACGTACAATATAAGGAAGACAACCTTACTCTCTGCCACCATCTTATATATACAAGGTTCATCTACGTTTTTGACGAAATCAAACTCTTTAATAACGACATCAAAGCAAATGTTCCAACTCCGCGATACTTGCTTTAATCCATAAATGGATTTAAGCGGCTTGCACACCTTCCCGCTGCTCCCACTAGCTATGAAGCCCTCTGGCTAAGTCTTGTACACGCTCTCTTTTAAATCACTATTTAGAAAGGCAGTCTTAACATCCATTTGCCAAATTTCGTAGTTATGATATGCAGCGATGGCAAGCATGATCTGGATGGATTTAAGCATAGCCACTGGAGAAAAAGTTTCTTCATAATCGACACCTGGTCATTGACGAAAACCCTTTGCAACAAGTCTAGCTTTGAAAGTCTCCACTTTCCCATCTACACCAAGTTTTTTCTTGAAGATCCACTTGCTCCCAATGGTTTTTACCCCTTCAGGAGCATCTTCCAAAGTCTATACATTGTTGGTGTACATGGATTCCATCTCGTACCGCATTGCATCCAGCCATTTCACTGAGTCACCACTCGTGATGGCCTGCTCGAAGCTAGTTGGGTCATCATCCTCCATGATGCAATCCTCTCTCCCACCTTCCATAAGAAAACCATAGTATCTTTCAGGTGGGTGAGGAACCCTACTAGATCGGCGGAGAGGCTGAGGTTCGTTGGGTACAATTGAGTCCTCGGGTTCCACTAAATCTTCAGTTTGAGTTTGTAGCCGGAATTACTTCCAGTTCTATTTTGTTGCCACTAATTTCTTTTGCAAGAAATTCTTTTTATAAAAATGTGGCATGTTGAGCAACAAACACCTTTTATTCCTCGCCAAGGTAGAAAAGATATCCATGTGAATGTTTGGGATATCCCACAAACTTGCATAGAACTGACCGTGCCTCGAGTTTGTCCGGATTTTGCCTTTTGACATAGGCCGGAAAACCCCATATCTTAACTCGTTTAAGATATGGTCTCTTCCCACTCTATATTTCATATGGTGTGGTAAGTACAGATCTAGATGGAACTTGATTCAATAGGTATGCTGCTGTCTCCAGCGCATACCCCCAGAAGGAAATAGGTAACTTAGCCGTGCTCATCATAGAGCGCACCATATCTAATAGGGTGTGGTTCCTCCGTTCTGATACACCGTTGTGCAGTGGTGTATATGGAGGAGTTATCAGAGAGAGAATCCCATTCTCTTTTAGGAAGTCCAGGAATTCATTGCTCAAGTATTCACCTCCTCGATCAGATCGAAGGATTTTAATACTTTTCCCGGTTTGGTTCTCGACTTCTTGTTTATATTCTCTAAATTTCTCAAAAGCTTCTGATTTGTGTTTCATCAGGAACACATATCCAAATCTAGAGAGATCGTCAGTGAATGTAATGAAGTACGAAGAACCATTCCTGGCATGTGTAGACATGGGACCGCATACATCACTATGTACCTTTCCCAAGAGTTCCGTAACTCTTTCTCCGTGTCCCGTAAACGGAGTTTTGGTCATCTTGCCTTCGAGACATGACTAGCAAGTGTCATAAGATGAACATTCGAAAGGATTTAAATATCCATCCTTATGTAACTTAGCTAGCCGTGTCGCATTGATATGACCAAGTGTACAATGCCACAAGAAGGATTCGTTCATTTCTGAACTCTTCCTCTTGTGTGTGTTTATTATGCTCAGAACTATTGATTGATTTAGAACATAAATACCATTGCACAACGTGCCTGATCCAACCAACTTTTGGTTAAGGAAAATGTTCATAACATTATCCTGTAATAAAAAATCATATCCCACTTTACTTAATAAAGAAACCGATATAATGTTGCATATCAGGTTCGGCATGTAATAGCATTCATTCAGAATCATTGTATTACTAGTTGGTAATACAAGGTGATATTCCCCGACGGATTTAGCTGCAACAATTGCACCATTTCCAACCCTTATGTCTTTATCACCTTCTCCAAGTTCTCTGCCTTTTCTCAGCCCATGTAACTGATTACATATATGGGATCCTGACCCGGTATCTAATACCCAGGACGTAGAGCAAATGGAGAAACAGTTCTCTCTAACGAACATACCCGAAGAAAATGCATCAACATGTACTTTCTTCATTCGGGTGGTATGGGAATCCTGGTATTTCTCTATATCATGTTCAGTCTTATAACTTTTATAAGAAAGAACGGAACCAACGTTCCCCAGCACAGTATAACATACGGGTTCGGTCAATACATCCATATTATTATCTTGATTAAGGCATGATATGGTCGCTACCTGGAGATAGAGATAAGAAAACACTTTAGCGTATGCTCTTGCAAGATCAGATTGGTTATTATTTTATCTAATCAGGATGGCTCTCACTGTTTTTATCAAATCTTACTTCGAACCCTAAAAAGAAAGACTAGCCGGGATTAATTACACCCTACAATTTCGCCAATCTTTCAGCCAGGCCAGTGTCGGTACTTTGAGGGAGGTTCCCCGTGCTTTCGCACGGACCTAATTAAATAAACCCCGTTTTCCCAGAGGCATAACCCCGTTGACACCTAACTAGACACCTACTTGATCGGCTAATTGTCCTGTGTAAAACTCTCCCAGGAGTAACAATTACTCGCAGTGGGTATCGGGATCCAACTATCTCATAGAAGGTATGCAATCTCATTACAAATCTCAACACTTGAAATTCCCGATAATATTTTGCCCGTAACGATCTATGACCTTGATAAGGTCAACAAACCATAGACCGCAAGTCAAGTTCAAACCGTCATTTCTTGATTGAAATAAACCCACCCGTACGACCCTTGACAAGGTCAACAAGGCCGTACGACTACCCTAATCCAATCTGCATTATATGCATAAGCAGATAAGCACTAATTAGCTACCGCACACTACGCCTTAATAAGGTCAACAAACGCAGCACGAATACTAAATACTACTTATCTGAATTGACGGAGGGCTGCGACGGGTTTTTCTGAAAACCTATTCCGTAATGAACTTTATATCTTTGTAGAAACAAGTGAATTTTGAAAAGGAGTGTTTTTGAGGCTTTCATTAGTTTTGGTAAAGAGGTCATTCCCGGTGAAAGGATCTTGGTTGTTTCCTCATCGAATAAGGTGCGGGATATATCATATATATCGCTATGCAAAGAAAAACTCCAAAAGCAATCAAAAGACAAACCGGGTGTTGTAGCATCTGCCAGTTTTGCTAAAGAGGTCACTCCCGGTGAAGGGATCTCGGCTCTTTCCTTATCGAATAAAGTGCTGGATATTCTATAAGGAATACCGCTATGCAAAGCAAGACTAGAGCTACCAGTTTTTAAAACAATTTTCTACAACATCTTTTAGGTTTCTTTTCTTTCATTAATCTCATTAATGATGTCCCATCATTTAAGTCACCTAAATATCACAGATAAATACGACGTACGCTTATGCGATCCGCATTCGCCTTGATGTTCAGTCATGCACTGTTAAGTTAGGTAACTAACGGCAGAGCGGGGCAGGGCTAGCACGGGTGTAAAACATAAGTAACTTCTATATAATATATCATATATACTATATACAATATCCATCTCAACATATCATATGATCACGTCACAGATATCGCAGCAGAAAAAACATATGAAATAATGGATATACTAGGAGGTCCATGTTTTATTTTGAGCCTGTATAAAACACGGATTCCACGGTCGTGATGAATAGCCAAACCCACATCCCTAGACCCCTACGAGAATGGCAAGAAACCCTACCAATTCTAGAGTTAGGAGTCCCGGACTCGACTCCTCGAGTTGGTCTCCCACTGAACTCTAGAACCCGGTTATTTGTGCTCTCCTCCTTGGGTCTATCTTAATACGGAAAAGTAAATAATTTACATCTATGGTGACATCAACCTCAACCCGGAAGAGCCCCAATAAAATAATATTACATACATTTAATTTTACATGAATGAAAATAAAAACTCTCATCTCACATAAAACCCCCGGCTATTCAAAACGCGACGATCCAATATAACATATACAGCATCACAGAACATCACATGTCATGACATCACAGAGAAAAGCCTAGACGATGTTAAACATTCCAATCGAATCAACGAACACCCAAGATTACCCAAAAAGCTCAACACTTGAGCGTAGTTTAAAGTTATTCAGCACATGCCACGGTACTAATGGACCAGCCGTAAAAGGGCAAACCCAAGCCTCATTTGTGGCGCCACTAACTACTGTACATCCTAAGGTTTAGTCGCAGTTCCGTGGTCATATCTCGAGTTAGGGTTTCATTCTTCTAGAGGGTCCATCGAATAACTTGCATGATCTTTGAAAACTTATTAACTATGGGAAAGATCCAACATTTGGAAAATTTCCCGGCAAGGGTTAAAGCGGGTATTTGACATCCGATTGAACTTTTTAAAAACATCTAAAGTGTCACGGCCCTAAATAGCACGTGACTGGAACTTGAATCATATGAAGCCTTTATGACCCCATCTAATTCAAGTAAGCCAAAAGCCCAGAAATCTAAAACCATTTTTAAGGAGTAAATAAAGAAAACTAGTTTTAAGAAGTGAAGAAAACATGTTTTAAAAACAAAGTTTTTAAATAAGTAAGCCGAATGTGCATTTTTAAAATCTATAGTCTTTTCTGAAAATTTCGGCAGAGTTTCCTTTGTAAATACTGGCCCCGAACGGGGTACAACAAGAATAATATATATGCATTGATAAAAGGCATCCCCAAGCGGGAGCTAGCTCTTCGTCAATCGACGGTCACAACCACGCAAGCAATAAAATATACAACACCAAAGGGCGAGGATTGAAACTCAAAAGGAAACTCAAAATCAGCATGAAAATCATAATACTACAACGCGCGACTCTAAGGTCGAAATAATATACATCACTGGTCTCTAAGTCTGAATAAATATACATGTTTGGTTGATGGAATTACTAGATACAACAGACTAAAGTAATTACATGGGTGGTCACGATGTGAGTGAACCCACCTACTAAAGCAATCACCCAGAAAGGAAGCAATGCGCCAGAAAAGCCGCAATGAAACATGTACGGCAAAACCTGCAAGAACTGTGGCACAACGGGGGTGAGTTGCTAACTCATGAATAGAAAACATCACAGAGCAGAAATTGTATGTATGACACAATCCTAGGTCAATACGATCAAATATACATATATAAACCTCAAGTGAATAAGTCAGAAGCATGATGAGGTGGCAATGTAACATCTATACATGAGTGTGGTGCCAAGTGCTCATACCAGTGCCTCAGGCTATAACATATCCTAAATATGAGGTATGATCAATGTCGACTATATCATGAAGTCTACGAGTATGTGGATATTGTCCGCGTATCACCCAATGACAACAATATCATGCATGTAAATATCATAAAGCATATGCATGGAAGTATGAGGATATAATCAACATGTGTCTCTCGCGACACATCAAAATCATGGAACCGGAGTGTCCAGCATCGACACTCGAAAATATCATGAAAGCTGTGCCCAGCATCGGCACGTAAATCCTCATATATCGGCCTCCGTCAGTCCGGATCAGCCCACATCATCTCTCGACTCCGGTCGGTATCCTCCGGATATCCGCCGAGCTCAAATACAATCACTGGTAGGTACTAGCCACCCTGCCAAGCTCATCGTCTACTCCACGAAAAACATTTCTCACCCCGGGGAACCATACCAGGTCCACCATGTACCCGCAATCGACCTCATCCGCCTCCACGAATCGGGTTTCACATGTTGCTCTCAGCACCGAGAAAACACAGGGTGGACGCACTGAAATATCATATCACGGGTAACCGGGTTTTAAAACAATTACATACTCTCTTTGAAATACCCACGGTTCCCAAATCTAGAAATATCATGGAAACAACATATCTCAATGCGTCTAATCAAAAAGCATGATGTATGCGACATGTAAAAGAAATGTAAGCATATTAATATATCATGCAACATGGAATAGTAATATGCACATATGGAGTTAAACCGTTCTTTCAAAATGAATCAGTTTTAAAGAGTATCTTGCGGTTCCCAAATCCCTAATCAAGCCAGAATCATCTATGTATGTGTAAATATGGGGGTACAATATGTGTGTATGAAAGTATGTCATGCAAGGAGTCATATCCTGATGCAATAATCTTACTGTGTAGTGACATGGCAATTATCGATAATGAAGTGTGTGAGCCGGTAAGCAGGTGTACGTGGAACCTATGCATCATCGATAATGGTGGTGCTGGTGTCCTAACAGCATGGGTTTGATATGACAATAAACATGTTTAAACATGCAATGCGATGCGAAAAGAAAGAATATGCGGCAAATGAATAATAAACACAACCGTGTAGTATCTACAACAAAGTATCTATGTCCTACTGTTTTTCCATTTGAAAGATGACAAATCGAGGTTTTTAGGAAAATAAGGGCTACGGTGTTTTTATGAAAAGATGTGTCTTTTGAAAATATCCGTAGAATCCCTTCCCTGTCTTTAAAATACTCCCGATTTGTTAGATTTTGAAATAGGTATGACATCGGTCTAGCCTAACATCTACTAAGCAAACTACAGATCTAACTAAAAAGCGAATCGGGAGGGGTATGGAAACCACCTAAATCTGAGTCGATATATATATATATATATATATATATATATATATATATATATATATATATATAATAGTCTGTGATCCCGCCTCAAAGGTACCGCGTACGCGTACAATACAATATCATATGACATCCTTGAGTCATGAGTGCGGATCTTATCATCAAATAAAGCTCGTACGGTAAATCATCGTACGGCATCCCAAAAGCTGGGTACGGGTCAATATCATATTCATCTCACCAATTATCTGGTATTCTTATCATCATATCTCATGATCTGGGGTACTGATCTAAGTATAGTACAAATTGATACCATCTACGTAAATAAAAATGCGTGTGTAAGACACACGTCTCAAGGCCCGCTAAAATCACATGTCGTATCCCAAATACGAATCACATCATATCACCGATCTCATGGCACTATGCTCAATATTATCGAATCATCTCCAATTATCATCCACCATCCTCATCATCTAGGTATATGTATAACAAATAAGCATATGTGTGTGTGGGGGTGTAAACCTATTCTAGGGTTCGCATCAAGGAAACTATACTAGATTACTTCTAAACCCTACTCTATCCATAGTACACATAATCACATCTAGAATATCCATGTCACACATAACGCTATCGTATATGTATATATAGTGTATATATATAGTATACTAAACATCGAATTGCGAGGGTGCTATACGCCATCCACCCGACTTCCCCCGTAGATATAATCTACTCACCTTGCTTCTTGTGTGCCGATGTCGATCCCGCCATTATCTTCTTCATCGTCTCGAATCGTCATGGGGGTACCTACATGTCACACGCATCGTATCGCATTAAAAACTAAATTGGAGATGAAACGACACGCTTAAAAGCCTATAGGTTAGAACCTATCGCTTCACATGCCAAACACGACCAATCTTCCCTAGTCGCGGATGTACAAACATCTAACAACTAAACGCAAATCCAAATATCAAAACTTATCATTTAAAATACGGAAAACATGTCCAAAAAGCATACCAAAGTGCTTCCAGATTTTGACTCAGGCCACAACAAAGTAAGCAAACGGCTCTAGGGTGATATATAGGGTGTATATGACCTACCGAAGCAATCTGGGCACCTGCCCTCACCAAGTGGCCGAGCCCCTTAAAGGAAAATTCTGGCCAGCCCGTCCCTGGGTGCTCCTCTGTGGTTCTTCTTGCTATTGGGGGTTCCTAGGGTCTCAAATTGGTCTCTGGACTTGTTTATTTTTCCAGTAAAAATCCCAGTTCATTCTAGATTTTCCTGCACACTCTAAGTCATCACAAACCGACATGGAAGTTCCGTAATTCCGTATTTTTGGGTTTCAGGTTATGTATATGTGTTTGGTCTGGCTTTAAAACATTATGGGGGATTTAAGGTCACTCAAAACACTCAAGTTCACCACACAAACTCAATTTAAACCCTAACCTTCTCTAGTAATGACCAAAGTGCACTAAACCTTGCCAAAACGATTTTAAACTTGAAATGAGGCTTAAGCACAAGAAATACTACACTAATTGTGAAGGGATTACCTCAATATACACTCATGAATCCTCCTACAGCACCAAAACACAAACTTGGCTTTTCGAAGAGAATTAGAGGAATTCCGAGGTTCAAGAGAAATTGCTCACCAGCATCTTGCCTTCTTCTTCTTGATTGCTCGATTCCCGATCCTCCTTTGCCAGAATGATTCTGAGACATTTATGGTCTTACCAGCTCAGGAGTTGCCCTCTGCTTATCCACCACGTCTTCCTCTAAGGTCTCACTTTTCTTTGGCTTTGCCCTTCACTCCTTCGGCAGTGTAAGCACGAATTCTGACAAGGTCTTGATCTCCCTCCTTGAATTATGGCTTCCTTTGCGGTTGCATATTCCGGGATGTTGACCTGTTATTCAAACCAATATCGCGTGCTATATTCAGTCGCGCTCATCCCTTACTTGTTGGCTCACACAAGTCAGCAAGTCTGCTGTCATTTCGAAATGTCCGCTTCAACCGCTGTTTCACCTCCAAAAAAGCGTCGTTGGCTTGATGACGAGCGCATATTATGAAGGCAAGATTACTATTAATATTGAAATATTGACGATATGTTGGCCAATGTGAAGTCTCACGTGTGACTTGTATGATGATGGTTGTTGAAACGTAAATCAAAGTCTCTTGGTCCTTTCTCATGAACAGATTTAGAAAAATCTTAATTCATAATATTTATTTGATAAATCATCGATTCGTCTAAGGCCTCTCGTGAACTGCACTTTGCCTATTTCATATCCTCTTTTTCAACTAGTAGAACGCACTAGGAAGCAGCTCTTAAAGACCACTCTTATTCTGAGTTGACCCGAGGTAAAATCTTCCATTTTCATTTATTGCTATGCGAGAGTTCTTGGCCACCTGTCCCGAGGATTAACTTTCTTAGTCCATAGGGTTGCTTGAGAGCTTATGAACATCTTTTGTGAAGAGGGTGTATGGATTTTGTGAGTTTTTAGTGATGAAGTGGGGGTTGGAAGTGGAGAGGAAAGGGGTTGCTGCCATGGTGAGAAGAAGGCCTGAAATGATGAAGGGAAAATGAATGGGACACAAAGGCTAAGGTCAAGTTGAACCCTCACCCTCTCTCCTATCTTCTCTCTCATGCCCATCCCTCATTATTCTAACCCTTTTTCTTTTTCTTTTGTTTTCTTCTCTCCTCAATAGTAAACCCAAAACAATAAATGAATAATGAAAAGAAAACCATGTAGGAAATGTCACACAAGTGAAAAAAATGATATGGTGCACGTTTTGCGCAAAACCCGCTTAAAGCCCGATTAGCGATTTTAATCGCGATTAGCACTAAAATAGTATCAAATAACACATAAATTTTTATATTTTGCATGAATCTCATAAAGCACCCTCTTTTCAGTAATTTTCCAAATTTTTCCCTATTTATCGGTATTTAATTATACCGAAATATTAAAATATTCTTTAAAATTAATATTAAATTATAAAAATTCCTATAAATAATATTTTATTTTTTTGAAATGTTACAATCTTCCCACTTAAAGAAATTCGGTCCCCGAATTTAAATTAAAACCCCCTCAAATACTAAAACATTTCAGTAAAAGTCGAAGTCGTCGGGGCTCCGAAATCATCAATACATAAAACGCCGCATAGCGTAATGCATGTGCATGAGAAATTAGCAGATAACTCAAAATCAAAACTCCGTCAAGTATCCCGCAATCATCAGAGTCATGGTGAAGACACAAATGTCAAATCCAATACGAAAACCAATATGATATAAATCAAAACTATACATGTAAACATCTGACGGAAATGCATGCCCAACCTTTCATGTTGCTGTGCGACGCGCGTATCGCGACACAGTGGCGGACGTCTAGTGTAAAAAAATAACTACATACATATATATCCTTTTTTCATATGTACGTATCGCCGTTTTTAAAACAATTTAGAAGGGTTCCCTTGTTTTAAACGTTTCGTGTCATCATAGACACGTAGGTAAATACTGAGACTATAGCTCCCTTTTTGGAAATCAATTCGATAACTATCGATGCATGCAAAATATATCCATGTATTGTTCTCTGACTAGTCCTGTTCAGTACGAAAACAAATAGCAATATCATAAAAACGTACTGGTCCATAAGGAATAAATCCCAAAATATATATAAGAATACTCTGTGTGTCTGGTGCGCACGGAAATCAAAATCCATATATGTGCCACACATGGGCACAGAAACAACATCTAGGTGCAACGGGTGTGCACAAAACATCTGTCATAGGCAATGTATATGCCTGTAAGCAAAATCAGGTGCATCTGACATGCACGAAGAAAATCTAAATCAAATGCACGGAGCGCAAGAAATCGACATCAACATCAGAATCAAAATCGAGATGTCGAATGACATCAAATCGAAGTCAGGTGCAACTGTGGTGCACAAATACGTATCAATGCACTGAAAGCATATGTGAACTATATCGAGTGCAAAAACCAAATCGTGTGTGTATTATATGCACAAAATCAACTCATCTGTATGAAATCCATGAAGTCATAAACATGTGCGGCCAAGACACAAAAACGATATCAGGTGCAATAACTATGCACAAATATGAATACCCAGTATGTGCCACCATGGTGCACGAAAACAAATATCATGGAACTTGGCCATCAAGACTAAATCATGTGAACAAATCGCCCAAAATACCAAAATCCAAGGTGAAGGATACGTGATAACCGATCACAAAATCACAAATCATAAATACTGTCGTCGATACTTCCTCCTCCGCAGTCAAGAAGGTGTCGGTGCATCCAATGCTAGCAGCGCAAGATATCTACTTGCCTCTTGCTCACGGTCTGGCGTCTTCTATCTATGGGTCCTTATCTCCTCTGCAGATTAACAATCTCGCAATCCATCGGCTCATCGGTCCTGTCAGGTGTGCTAACGGCGACGATTCCGTCATGGCACTACTCTAGTCATTTCTCGGTCAATCCTCACGACCACTCGTAAAGCAGCACATCACTGGCGCCGACCTCTGGTCCTCTGAATACACATCACACGTCTGATCCTGGGTGCAAATGTTATTGCAGCAGTGTCCTGGAAGGAATCCTGCTCAATGTCTTTTCCGACCTTGTTTCTGCTGAATTGCCCGGAAGTTACCATCCTCCACTATATCTGTTTCTTGTTCCGGAACGGCTGCATACTCATCGCGACTCCTTCTGGAGGATATATCCATATACAACGCCTCTGCCTACGTATCGCATCTCTGATGTCAGCGGGGTGGAACATCATCTTGTCGAAATCTTGTGCGAACCCTTTACTACACTCTGTCCCAATGTCGACTGATTCGGACTCGTCTTCTCGTGGCTGCATGGACTGCGCTCCAATGGCTATACTCGTATCTGGTGTCTCTCAAGCAATGCATCCCACCACATGGCATCGGAATGAAGTCGAACCATTCGATCGATTCATCAAAACCTCATAATCCCCCAAGAGCTCAACATCTTGGGTACAGTTTAATAGTATCGAGTATATACCATAGCATCGGTGGACCATCCGTAGAAGGGCAAACCCAAGCCTCACTAATGGCACCATGGAACTGCCGCAAACCATAAGGTACAAAGGCTTTCAAACGGTCATTATGTCGAGTTAGGGTTTCATTCTTCTAGAGGGTCCATAGAATCGCTTGCATGTCTTTCCGAATACTTTAAACTTGGAAAATAGGCTCCTGACATTCGATCGTCTCTATCGACTACCAACGAACCCTCGTGAAGTCGTCTCTAGATGTAATCAATCAATCTGATGACCTCGCATCGGGGTAAGCGAGCGAACCACATGTCCTTGTCATTCATCCTTGGGTGACTAGCGACCTTCCATCATATCTCTAAGTATATACTCATGCTGTAGTAGCTCCAACATCTGGGCGATATCTCGTCATTTGCAGCAACAACTGGCTCCTTCGTCTGTACGCTGAACAGCGCCTCAATCATCATGAATAAGAGATACATCAATGGTCATCACATCCTAGCTGGCCTCTATCAGTGGCTCAATCCCCTGATACTGATCTGTACGTCCGAGAAATCTCGTAGAAGCGATCCATCAAAAGCTCATGGCGCGAAAACACAATAAAACGACTCCTCTCTATGCAATTGTATGTCCCTGGAATCATGCCCTGGTCAGTCCTCATCCGTGACGAGCTCGTGCTGACCGCAGCTCTAGCCGTAGCTCTCTCTTCCCGTGTAATCGTGGCAGCAAAATCATAAGCAGTATCGATGAGGATAGATCATAGGAATGAATATAATACTGTGCAAGGAAATGTACATCCTAAGGTTTCTTAAGTGGAGTAGCGTATCGTAAGAATGCCGCGTAACATACGTACGGTACGTCACTCTACTCAAGCTACCTACTCCATCAACCAAGGGTCATCCTACGCGACGAAAGTTCGGGTATAATACCCCCTCGACTAAGCCTAAGTTCCGTAAGGTCAAGCCTAAGTTTCGTATATATATATATATCGCTCTAGGCTCCGCATAGTCAAACTTAGACTCGAACCAAAGTTATCCTAGCGCTCTGAAACCAACTTTGTCATGACCCTAAATAGCATGTGACTGGCACTTGAATCATATGAAGCCTATAGGACCCCATCTAATTCAAGTAAGCCAAAAGCCCAGAAATCTAAAACCATTTTTAAGGAGTAAATAAAGAAAACAAGTTTTAAGAAGTGAAGAAAACATGTTTTAAAAACAAAGTTTTCAAATAAGTAAGACGAATATGCATTTTAAAAATCTATAGTCTTTTCTGAAAATTTCGGCAGAGTTTCCTTTGTAAATACTGGCCCCGAGCGGGGTACAACGAGAATAATATATATGCAATGATAAAAGGCATCCCCAAGCGGGAGCTGGTTTTTTGTCAATCGACGGTCACAACCACGCAAGCAATAAAATATACAACGCCAAAGGGCGAGGATCGAAACTCAAATGGAAACTCAAAATCAGCATGAAAACCATAATACTACAACGCGCGACTCTAAGGTCGAAATAATATACATCACTGGTCTCTAAGTCTGAATAAATATACATGTTTGGTTGATGGAATTACTAGATACAACAGACTAAAGTAATTACAAGGGTGGTCACGATGCAAGTGAACCCACCTACTAAAGCAATCACCCAGAAAGAAAGCAATCCGCCAGAAAAGCCGCAATGAAACATGTACGGCAAAACCTGCAATAACTGTGGCACAACGGGGGTGAGTTTCCAACTCATGAATAGAAAAAATCACAGAGTATAAATCGTATGTATGACACAATCCTAGGTCAATACGATCAAATATACATATATAAACCTCAAGTGAATAAGTCAGAAGCATGATGAGGTGGCAATATAACATCTATACATGAGTGTGGTGCCAAGTGCTCATGCCAGTGCCTCAGGTAATAACATATCCTAAATATGAGGTATGATCAATGTCGACTATATCATGAAGTCTACGAGTATGTGGATATCGTCCACGTGTCACCCAATGACAACAACATCATGCATGCAAATATCATAAAGCATATGCATGGAAGTATGAGGATATAATTAACATGTGTCCCTCGCGACACATCAAAATCATGGAACCGGAGTGTCCAACATCAACACTCGAAAACATCATGAAAGCTGTGCCCAGCATCGTCACTTAAATCCTCATATATCGGCCTTCATCAGTTCGGATCAGCCCACATCATCTCTCAACTCCGGTCGGTATCCTCCGGATATCCGCCGAGCTCAAATACAATCACCGGTAGGTACTAGCCACCCTCCCAGGCTCATCGTCTACTCCACGAAAAACATTTCTCGCCCCGGGGAACCATACCGGGTCCACCATGTACCCGCAATCGGGCTCATCCGCCTCCTCGAATCGTGTTTCACATGTCGCTCTCAGCACCGAGAAAACACATGGTGGACGCACTAAAATATCATATCAAAGGTAACTGGGTTTTTAAAACAATTACATACTCTCTTTGAAATACCCACGGTTCTTAAATCCAGAAATATCATGGAAACAACATATCTCAATGCGTCTAATCAAAAAGCATGATGTATGCGACATGTAAAAGAAATGTAAGCATATTAGTATATCATGCAACATGGAATAGTAATATGCACATATGGAGGTAAACCGCTCTTTCAAAATGAATTAGTTTTAAAGAGTATCTTGCGGTTCCCAAATCGCTAATCAAGCCAGAATCATCTATGTATGTGTAAATATGGGGGTACAATATGTGTGTATGCAAGTATGTCATGCAAGGAGTCATATCCTGATGCAATAATCCTACTGTGTAGTGACATGGCAATTATCGATGATGAAGTATGTGAGCCGGCAAGCTGGTATACGTGGAACATATGCATCATCGATAATGGTGCTGGTGTCCTAACAGCATTGGTTTGATATGACAATAAACATGTGTAAACATGCAATGCGATGCGAAAAGCACGAATATGCGGCAAATGAATAATAAACACAACAGTGTAGTATCTACAACAATTTATCTATGTCCTACTGTTTTGCCATTTGAAAGAAGACAAATCGGGGTTTTTAGGAAAATAAGGGCTACAGTGTTTTTATGAAAAGATGCGTCTTTTAAAAATATCCGTAAAATCCCTTGCCTGTCTTTAAAATACTCCCGATTTGTTAGTTTTCGAAATAGGTATGACATCGGTCTAGCCTAACATCTACTAAGAAAACTACAGATCTAACTAACAAGCTAATCGGGAGGGGTATGGAAACCACCTAAATCTGAGTCGATATATATATATATATATATATATATATATATATATATATATATAATAGTCGGTGATCCCTCCTCTAAGGTACCGCGTACGATACAATATCATATGACATCCTCGAGTCATGAGTGTGAATCTTATCATCAAATAAAGCTCGTACGGTAAATCATCGTACGGCATCCCAAAAGCTGGGTACGGGTCAATATCATATTCATCTCACCAATTATCTTGTATCCTTATCATCATTCAAGATCTGGGATACTGATATAAGTCTAGTACAAATCGATACCATCTACATAAATAAAAATGCGTGTGTAAGACACACGTCTCAAGGCCCGCTAAAATCACATGTAGTATCCTAAATACGAATCACATCATATCACCGATCTCATGGCACTATGCCCAATATTATCGACTCATCTCCAATTATCATCTACCATCCTCATCATCTAGGTTTATGTATAACAAATAAGCCTATGTGTGCATGTGGGTGTAAACCTATTCTAGGGTTCGCATCAAGGAAACTATACTAGTTTACTTCTAAACCCTACTCTATCCGTATTACACATAATCACATCTAGAATATCCACGTCACACATAACGCTATCATATATGTATATATATATATATATATATATATAGTATACTAAATATCGAGCTGCGGGGGTGCTATACGCCTTCCACCCGACTTCCCCCGTAGATATAATCTACTCACCTTGCTTCTTATGTGCCGATGTCGATATCACCATTATCTTCTTCATCGTCTCGAATCGTCGTGGGGGTACCTACATGTCACACGCATCGTATCGCATTAAAAACCAAATCGGAGACGAAACGACACACGAAAACCAAAACGACACGCTTAAAAGCCTATAGGTTAGAACATATCGCTTCGCATGCTAAACACGACCAATCTTCCCTTGTCGTTGATGTACAAATATCTAACAACTAAACGCAAATCCAAATATCAAAACTTATCATTTAAAATACGGAAAACATGTCAAAAAAGAATACCAAAGTTCTTCCAGATTTTGACTCAGGCCACAACAAAGTAAGCAAACAGCTCTACGGTGATATATATGGTGTATATGACGTACCGAAGCAATGTGGGCACCTACCCTCACCAAGTGGCCGAGCCCCTTAAAGGAAAATTCTGGCCAGGCCGGCCTTGGGTGCTCCTCTATGGTTCGTCTTGCTACAGGGGGTTCCTAGGGTCTCAAATTGGTCTCTGGACTTGTTTATTTTTCCAGTAAAAATCCCAGTTCATTCCAGATTTTCCTGCACACTCTAAGTCGTCACAAACCGACATGGAAGTTCCGTAATTCCGTATTTTTGGGTTTCAGGTTATGTTTATGTGTTTGGTCTGGCTTTAAAACATTATGGGGGGTTTAAGGTTACTCAAAACACTCAAGTTCACCACACAAACTCAATTTAAACCCTAACCTTCTCAAGTGCACTAAACCTTGCCAAAACGATTTTAAACTTGAAATGAGGCTTAAGCACAAGAAATACTACACTAATTGTGAAGGGATTATCTCAATAGACACCCATGAATCCTCCTACAGCACCAAAACACAAACTTTCTTGGTCCATAGGGTTGCTTGAGAGCTTGTGCACATCTTTTATGAAGAGGGTGTATGGTTTTTGTGAGTTTTTAGTGATGAAGTGGGGGTTGGAAGTGGAGAGGAAAGAGGGTGCTGCCATGGTGAGGAGAGGGGCTGAAATGATGGAGGGAAAATTAATGGGACACAAAGGCTAAGGTCAAGTTGACCCCTCACCCTCTCTCCTATCTTCTCTCTCATGCCCAACCCTCATTATTCTAACCCATTTCTTTATCTTTTGTTTTCTTCTCTCCTCAACAGTAAACCCAAAACAATAAATGAATAATGAAAAGAAAACTATGTAGGAAATGTCACACAAGCGAAAAAAATGATATGGTGCACGTTTTGCACAATACCCGCTAAAAGCCCGATTAGCGATTTTAATCGCGATTAGTACTAAAATATTGTCAAATAACAAATAAACTCTCATATTTTGCAAGAATCTCATAAAGCACCCTCTTTTCAGTAATTTCCATAATTTTCCAAATTTTTCCCTATTTATCGGTATTTAATTATACCGAAATATTAAAATATTCTTTAAAATTAATATTAAATTATAAAAATTCCCATAAATAATATTTTATTTTTTTGAAATGTTACATAAAGTAACTCGAAAACAGTTAAAATTACGAATACGAAACACTCCGAGTTTCCTTTGCATTGAGTTAATCATCACATGAAAAAATTGCAAAAAAAACAACACCTGAAACCCCAATTCCCAGAGCTCGGAGCATGAAAAGAATTTGGCACCCAGAGCACTTTCCCAGGCCGGCCACCCCGGATTTTTTGCCCATGTGCTCGGTCCAAATCCTACCACTGGGTCCCAACTTTCTTCCATGCTCCTATATCGGCTCATAGGTGATTCTGCACTTGTTTGAAAAATTTTTGGAGCTCATTTTAAAATCGACAGAAACATGGAATTAGGGTTTCAAGTTTCAGAGTTCGTTTCGTATTCGTAATCTAACATATCCGTATAATTTTTAAGCTAGGATTTGATACCACTATAGGGTTCCTATTGACGGCAGCAAGCTTTCGGGAGGCATCGTCAATGCCATTTTCAAAATTTTGCCGTTTCAATGAACTATAAACTAGAATCGTTAACTAAAATATTATAGGGAAACTATAGTAAACCATTTACAACTAAGTGAACTAGAAATACAATCTTTGTAGATCGGTCCTTCACTTCATAAGCTCCTTCTAGTAGTCCCTTCGCAGCGTTGATGGAACTCCCGGACCCTTGGATGGCTTCACAAGGCGAATGGAACGTTTTTGCTTGAAGTCTTCGAGGCCGAAGATGATCCACGTCGAGGGAATACTAACTCAAGCTACTACTTCACTAATGAAGGATTAGTGAAGCAAACACCCAATACTAAAGTGCTAATCCAGTAGAGGATGATGAAATATGAAGTGGGTTCACTTTAGAATTCTTTTTCTCACAATACTTTCTCACTTTTTCAAACCCTAGAGAGCTTTTTCTTTTGGAGGAAGAAGATGAAGAAAGAAGAAGTGAATGAAAAATGATCAAGTGATTGAGTGAACCATGGTGAGTGAGTGTCATATACTAACTCATGTAGAGACATAACCATGGCTAATTAAAATGGTTAGGTTAACAAATATCTAAAGTAAAACAAAGTGAGTGGACTTTGTCAAAGCATCCACAAGCTTGGACAAGCTTCATGCACAAAACAAATAATCCACTAATTTTGATTTACTTTAAACTTTAAAACCCCACCACTTTGATTAGTATGGTGTATGTTGTTAGTGTTTATGCCCTAGAAGTCCATTACTGTATCATACTAGTTTGTATATTACTTAATGGAAGCATGGGATATTCACAGTTGTATTGACAGTCTTGCTAAAAATGGTAGTAAGCTACTTGGTTTGTGTCTACTTTAATATGTGCATATGTTTCTTGTAACGTATCGCTTATACATATTAATAGAGCCCTTAGGATCTTTGCTTGATTACCAGCATTGTGATGGCAGTCACACTAGTGGGGGCTAGTTAGTCTATAAGCAACATCCTATACAGGTCCCTAGTCGTAGGATTATCGAGACAGGGCATCGATACTCCAGAGTAGACTAGTGTGTACGCTTCTCATCCCAGTTGGGGAGATGGTCTGTCCCACAGCCATCAGTACGTCGTACTGGAGATAGTATACAGGTGCTCGTTAGGTTACGGGTACACCGGACAGGACTCGCGTGGAACTATTGGTTTGGATTATACCCATGGTCAGTTAACAATTCCCAGGTGACATGAGTACAGCATAGTCCGCAGACTTGACACTGCTACTTCGTCTCGAGTGTGTCCCACTGTTCTTAGATTGCTACCCTACCACGGCTCAAAGGAGTCGTGCAAACAGGTAGCAGTTGGGTGCAGTCCCGAGCACTTGGAGGCAGTTGTGGTTAGACAGGATTCGTCTCTCCCGGTATTGGGATTTGATATCGTGCTGTGTCAGAGAGCCATTACGCAAAGTCCCAGGCCAGGGCAAGCGAGATTTACTGGTAGGTTTTCCAGTAGTTTCTCAAGGTGTAATGGGCTACGCTCCGACACGACTTATACCGCTTTTAGGGGACTGACGCTTCCCACCCCCTTGGCTCGATATGCGATAGTCTTAGACGAACAGACCGGACTGTACGGAGATTGTCACAGCAGGCTCAGTAGGAGTTCGGATGGGTTTACTCATCGGCCTTCTTATCGACATCTACTTGGGGACCGTTACGTATAGCTAGTGCCGCTTAAGGTCTGTGGTTAAACCCACTGCCAGCGTAGTGTCGAGTCTTTAGAGTCCCACACAGAGAGTTTCCCTTCTTCAGACGAAACGATATAGAGGTCGTATGGTTTTACGACAGGGTTCGGACGCATACGTGTTTTTACGCACGTACGATGTTCGGACAGTTTTTACTAGTCGGCTTTAGTTTAAGCCAGATTCTAGTATCGGGTTATTGGATTTATACAGTCTAATGTTTTTCCGTGTTTTCACGGATAGGAGGGGCGTTCTCGTAATTTGTCGGGAAGCTTCTTGAAGCATGGTGACTTGGGGGTTAAGGAGGCATTTGCATTATTTGGATAAATGAGTCATGGTGTGATTCATACATGGAGTTAATGAATTATTTATGATTTATATGACTCATGTGATAAATCACTTAGTGTATTAATGAAACATGATGACATATCATTATTTGTTATTCATTTAATATATATGATATGTTTCATATATACACATATGATTTATTCATCCAAAAGGATTCTAATTCTCACCTTCTCTCTCCTCAAGCTCTCTCTCTTCAAACCCTAACCCTAACCTCTCATGTGTTGAGATCAAGGGTTAGCTAGACTAATACATCCATAATCCAACTCTATATCACCTAGGTTGCTTAGATTAGCACTTTGAGTAACCTAGTTACCTCAAGTTAGAGGTTAAGCTTGGAGTAGGAGCTCTCGGGTAGATCGTCTTTGACTCGAGGAGGCCGTTGAGGTGCCGACGTTCCAAAAAGCCTACAAGGAGTGGAGGACAGTGATGAAGACCCGAAGGACAAATAACGTGAGGTATAACTTCGAATCCGAGTAGTTAAACCTTTCGTAGTTTGCTAGTAACGGTTTAGACACGATTCATGCGCTCAAGTCCGTGTTACGAAGCTTTGATAATCGTTTTTCATATATTCCGCCTCCCCGCAAGTTCGTGGGGTGCGTGACATGGACTTACAGTGGTATCAGAGACAACTAAACCATTACTAGCTTGTTAGTAACTAATTAGAACTTCGATCGACGGAAAACACGAAAACAGCACCCCGAACACCCTAACAGTTTCTGTTGATTTTAAAAGTGTCACAAAAATTATTTGATATGCCTTAAAATTCACAGCAGGGTATTATAAGAATACTGGGAAAATACGAGCCCCTAACTCGGCAAGGCGGCCGCGGATCCGCGGCAAGATGGTGCTTTTGGCCGCGGATCCGCCGCCGAGTCAACACCGAGTTGACTCGGATTTGCTCTGTTATTCATATATTTTGGTGTTTTGTTTTCCAGTATATTCTGTTTCTGCCCAGGTTACTTCTGTGCTGGCATGCATTTGGGGTAGACACGAAAAAAGGTTGTCAATCGATATTCTAAGTTATTCGCTAATCGGGTTTTTATCTGTAATGATTAATGTGTTCGTAAACCTCCCATAACTGCTAGCATGTCGGTTGGCAGGGGGTTGCACATTTCTGTAATGTTTACGGTTTGTGTATATGAACTTGATTGGATCGTTGTGATGATGAGCCGGGGTTTGAGATGGGTCTTATATTCATTCATTCAATGTAAATTGTAAAATGATGTAATATTCTTTTGCGGGGCACATCCAGGTTGTGGTTGTAGCCACCGTTGTATTATTTCATTTACTGTTTTTTGCTCCTAGGATAGACCCAAGGTGAGGTACACAAACTACCTGGTACGTTGAAGTGTTTAGTGGCCTACTCACGTTGTTGAGGGAGACCGCTTCACTTCGGTTACTTGGCGGGTAGTTTGCCGTACCCGTAGGGGTCTAGGGTGGGGTAATGGCTATTCATCACAACTGTGTAATCCGTCTTTTGTTGCAAGCTCAAAGCAAACGCGGATTGCATGTATATCCAATAATGTTCATCTGTAATTTGGAATGCCTATTATTGCGTCTGACGAATGTACAATATCTATATATGATAGCTATTTAGACGTCACTTATGTTTTACACCCGCACTAGCCCAGCCCCCGCTCTGTTGTTAGTTAAGTAACCTAACGGGTGATGACGGGACCCAGTAGCGAATGCGGATGGCATAAGAGGACATTGTATTTTCGTTGTTTTCTGCAATGATTGGTTAAATGATGGGACGCATTATTTTAATGCAAAGAAAATAAACCAAAATTGAATCGTTGGAACAAATTTAAAAGAAACCACTCGGTTATTTTAAAAGAGCAGAATTTTTAATTGCGGAGCTTTAACCACTCCTTTTAAAAAAGCTATCAGGTTCCTTCGATTATATCAAGTTCACTATGTTCACGGTTTCGCCAAAACCAGTTGTAGCCCTCCGTCATTTCTTATGGATAGTCAGTAGTATTCAAGCTATGTTTGTTGGCCTTCGTCAAGGCATAGTATTTGTTAGCTGCTGGGGTATTCATTTGTTGCATAGATAGATGAGTTGGTTTGAGACAGTCGTATTACCTTGTTGGCCTTCGTCAAGGGTATGTACGAGTGGGTTCAAATTAACAAGATAATGGTGGGCAGAATTTGACATGTGACTTATGATTTGTTGGCCTTCGTCAAGGTCATAAGAACATGGGGCAAAAATCCACATCGGGAGTTTCTAAAGAAACTGAAACTTGCTAGTGTTGCATACCATTTGGAGTTTGATGAATGTTGGTAGGATTCCTTCAACATTATCATACGATGATATTTGGATCCCGATCCTACTGTGAGTATATGCTACTTATTAGGAGATTCGTCACTTAACGATCAATGCTATAAATCAAGTATGTGTCGAGAAAGGTGTCAGCGGGGCTATGGCCCCAGAGAAAAGAGGTTATTTAATTAAGGAACTTCGCGAAAGCATTGGAAAACCTCCCTCGAAGTACGGACACTAGCCAGGCTGAACGGTTAAGCAAGTATTGTACAGTGAGAATAGTCCTGGTTAATTCTTCTTTTATGGTTTGAGGAAGGATTCGAGAAACAGTGGGAGCCATCCAGTTTAGATAAATTAAAAACCAATCTAAACTTGCAAGAGCATCATGCTAAAGTGTTTTCTTCTCTCTCTCTCTCATTGCAGCGACCTTGTGACCATGACTAGGTTACATCTAGATAACAAGTTGACTGAATCTAACTTATATGACTGGCAAAAGTCTGTCCAGATGTCCATTGCCTATGACAAGCTAGACCATCCTATTACTACTCAAGATCCCGCCGTCCCAGGTCCATTTTCCACCATCGCGGATATGGATATCCATCAGATAAGGGAAAAGGATAAAGCGAAAGCTAAGTGCCTCGTGTTGGCTTCAGTTGATGGTGTATACCAGAAGCAGCACGAGAAGATGGACTTAGTTTCCATCTTTCTCCATAACAAAGATTTATATGGAGAGCAATCTCATAACGCAAGATATGAGACCTCGAACGAATTAATTCAAGCGAGGTTGGCTGTCGGGTCATCTGTAGGGGACGACGTCCTTACAATGACTAGCTATATTGATGAGCTCAAGGACCTGGAGACCACGTTAGGAAACAGGTCATACGCTGACTTATTTCCACAGTCCCTACCCTCTACTTACACCCTGAAAGAAACCAGGGAGACATAAGCTCTGCTTAATGGGGGACCTTCTTCTTCTATATCCAGGGCGAAAGCAAAGGGTGAAAAGAAGAAGACCTCTACAAAGCCATTATACGGTGTCAATAAAGTAGGAGGAAAGGGAAAAGAAAAAGTTTCGGGACTTGGTGTAGCTAAGGAGGGCTGTTCCTATTGTTATAGGAACGGGCATTGGCAGAAGGATTGCAGGGCTTTGGAAGCTAGTAGCCAGGATACGAAGCATGTTGTGGCTTCAGCCTCAAGTGTGTTTGTAATTGAGAACTGTTTGTCAATTAACTCTACTTCCTGAGTACTGGATACTGGAGCAGGATCTCTTATCTGTAATTCATTACAAGCTTTGAGAAACCGTAGAGTTATAAGGGTAGGTGATTTGTCTCTCAGAGTTGCAAACGGAATGAGCGTGGACGCTGAATTCGTGGGAGAATATCGCCTAGGTTTGACAAGTGGGCAGATATTGATTCTACGTAATTGTTTGTATGTACCTAGTTTGACTTGTAATATCATATCGGTGTCCTTACTTTTAAAAGAGGGATATGATTTTACATTCGTAAGCGATGTAGTTCACATCCACCTAAATCAAGTTCTGATTGGGTCCGGTACATTAGATGACGATATATACGTATTGAGTTAAGCTCAGGTTTTCAATGTCCAGAACACACTTAAAAGAAAGTCTCCAAAAATAAATCATGCTTTCTTATGGCATTGTAGACTAGGTCACATCAATGAAACACGATTAACGAAGTTACATAGAGAAGGATATTTGAATCCGTTCGAATATCAATCTTATGCCACTTGTGAATCTTATCTCATGGGAAAGATGACAAAGACTCCGTTTACTGGACACAGAGTAAGAGCGAGCGAGCTCTTAGGACTCGTACACAGTGACGTGTGCGGTCCAATGTCTACACATGCGCGAGGTGGTTATTCCTACTTCATTACTTTTACGGATGATTTCTCTAGGAATGGGCATATTCTCTTGATGAAGCATAAATCCGAGGCCATTGAGAAATTCCAGGAATACAAGAATGAAGTGGAAAACCAAACAGGCAAAAGTATCAAGACACTAAGATCTGATCGAGGTGGAGAATACTTAAGTGCTGAGTTCCTGGGTTACTTAAAAGAGAATGGAATTCTCTCTCAGCTTACTCCTCCATACACACAACAACACAACGGTGTATCGGAAAGAAGGAATCGAACCCTATTGGATATGGTTCGTTCCATGATGAGTAAGGCTGAGTTGCCGCGATCTTTCTGGGGTTATGCACTAGAATCAGCTGCATATCTTTTGAATAAAGTTCCAACCAAGACTTTGCCTACCACACCATATCAGATGTGGAGTGGGAGGAAACCCTATCTTCAGTAGCTGAAGACATGGGGATGTCCAGCTTTTGTAAAAAAGCAGCATCCAGACAAGCTCGAGGCACGCTCAGTACAGTGTAAGTTTGTGGGATATCCAAAGAACTCCAAGGGATATTAATTCTATTACGTAGAGGAACAAAAGGTTTTTGTTTCTCATCATGCCCACATCTTAGAAGCTGAATTTTTAGAAAATCAGAAGAGTGGGAGCGCAGTAGAACTGGAAGAAATTCCAGAACCACAAGCTGTTACTGAAAGTATGGTAGAACCAGAGGTTTCAGAAGAAAGGGACTTACCAGCGCCTATCCGCAGAAGTAGTAGGTGTTAGTTATATGTATGCCCTAGAGGCCATTACTGTACATAGGATGTATATTGTAGTGGATGCTGGGACATATATATGGAGGACTTTCTTCCTCGACATGATAGTATGCTATCTGGTTGCTCTTTATCATAACGTGTACACTGATTGTCTCTCTGTTACATGTTGGTAAAGCCCTTAGGATGTGTACTTGACTACCTGGACTATGATGCGGATCATGCTAGTGGGGACATGGTAGTCCATAAGTACATCCTTCAAGGTCCCTAGTCGTGGGTGTATCGAGATGGGGTATCGATATACCAGAGTAGACTAGCGTATACCTTCTCGACCCATACAGATGAGCGATGGATGAACCCATATCCATTGGTGTTTGACATCAGAGATGATATACGGGTGCTCAGTGGAGACTGAGTAAACTGGACGGACTCGCCGAGAACTCCCAATGGTACTATACCTTACGTCAGATGGCAGTTCTCTGGTGACACTGGTACAGGTTAGTCTGTAGACCCGAGATCGTCATAGAGTTTTGTGTGATTCCCACGGTGCTTTGATTTCCATCTTACCACGTCCAAGAGGGCGTGCAAAACGGTGGCTTTTAGATACAGTCCCGAATCACATGGAGGTAATGAGCGATAGGAGGGGATTCATCTCTCCCGGTATAGGGAGTAGATGTTTCGTTGTGTTCGATTGGATATAACCGGAAATCCCTGGCCAGGGGTGCTGAGATTTACTGGTAAGTGTTATCAGTAGTTTCTCGAACTGTTATAGACCTCATATCGACACGACTTATCGAGCTACTGGGGTCTGACGTTTACCACCCCTAGGCGAGATATGCGACATATCAGACGAACAGACCGGACAGTAAGGTAAGTGTTACTGGTTGGATTCACAGGAGTGTGAGTGGGCTTGCTCGTCGATCTTCTGATCGCTCAATACCCGGGTGGCCGTTACGTTTAGCAGACCGCTTGCGGCTTGTGGGTGTTTGATATGATCATCACCTGCTGCCGGCGTATTGACGAGTCTTTAAAGTCCTACACAGAGGTTTCCTGGCTCAAGCGAAACGAAATTGGAGCGCATATGAGATATGTGCGGGACCGAGAATAATGCGTGTATTTGATACCGTATTATATTCTCGCGATGAATGTATCGATTGGTTGTATGCGATATAATCTGGTTATCGAATCGAGGATTGATTCGATAAGTCGATACATTGGATATTAGTCGGTCATATGCGATGTGACCGGATCGTTAAATCAAGTGTTGATTTAATGATTTAATGTATAATTATATATTTGATATATTACTTTACATTAACTAATATTGGTTCACTTAAGATTACTTTCTCACTTGAATGTGCACATTGTATACATGATATAGTTTTGTGCACTAGTTTGTATCATGTTTGATGATACATGCAAACTTGGGTGTGTATGATTAAACCATGATTAAGTTAATGGTTAGGGTTTATTTACTTATTTATTTATTTCTTTTCATTTATATTTGGACAAGAAATGAAATGGTTGCTACTTTTGTTTTTTTGTTGAAGCTTCATGAAGCTTTGAAAGCTTGACCATTTTGTTTCTTTCCTTAACCCTAACCATTCACATAACCCTAGTTTATTCTCTACACTTAACCATGGTTGCATTATGATAACCATCACTTGTTTTTCTATTATTGATATTTCTTTGTCTTTCTTCTTCTTCATCTTCTTCATGAAGAGAAGAAACCATGGCTAGAAAATTCTAAGTGATGATTCCAAGTGAGAAATCCAAATCCAAAGTGAACCCACTTCCTATTTCTTCATCCTCTACCACTTGCCAAGTAGTATAGGGTGTTTTCTTCACAAGTTTCATGGCTTGGTGAAGTTGGAGCTTGATCTTGTGTTGCCTTGACGTAGATCATTTTCGGCATCGAAGTCGACGACCTAGCCAGATCATTTCTCCGATGAAATCAACACTAGAGTCCGACAACCGATGATTGCAGCGAAGGGACATCGTCATGGAGCTATGGAGGTGGAGGACCGGATCTACAAAGGTTGTATTTTCGGTTCACTCTTAGTTAAGTTGTTAACTACTTGCTTGTTTCGCCTATTCTCTAGTTAACGATCGCATTAGGGTTTCTCGGCACCGGAAAATTTTGAAATTGGCATGGTTGATACCTTGTGAGACCTCATTAGTGTGCCTAGGAACCCTACAGTGGTATCAGAGCCTAGCTAGAGCCTTAGGCGATGCGTAGACGATGTTAGAAACCCGATCGAATCCGAAACCCTAATCCAAAACCCTTCTCTGTACATTTTTTCAAAACTGGGATTTTTGTGAATTAAAAATATGTAGAAAAATAAGCAGGGTTTTATAAGAATTAATGTACAAAACGGGACCCCTAAATCGTTCAAAACGCCGCGGAAACGCGACACGAGCATGGCTCGTGCGGCGGTTCCGCGGCCGTACGGTCGCTTCCTTTAGATCTGTTTGCACAGTAATTCCTAACATTGATTCCTGTATTTTCTGGGTATTTTTATTTTCTACTCAAGAGTTGAGTATTCTGGGTTGTATTGGGGACTCCGTGTTTCGATCGGGAAGTTTAACTTCGTCTGTGTTTTTCCGGATAATTTTAGAAAATGTTGAAAAGTTTGACCGGATATAAATACCCACTTTTTTCCCTGCCGGGAAATTTCCAAGTGTTGGATTTTTCCATGGTTTAAAGACGTTCTAAGTAGTGCAAGTAACACGATGGACCCTCTAGAAGACAACAAACCTTAACTCGATTATGTGACCGTCTTGAACTGCCCTTTGAACCTTAGGGTTAGGGGCAGTACGGCGTGCCACATGTGAGGCGTTGGCTTGACCCTTCTACGGCTGGACCGTTGGTACTGAGGCATGAAGAGAATGTTTTTAGACTTATTTCATGTGTTGAGCTGTTTCGGGAAAACTTAGGTGTTTGACTGTTCGATCGGAAAGTTTAACATTTTCTATTTATCTGGAATGTGATACAATATTTGGAATCCACATATAGTTATGAGATAACTGATATGAATGTTATAAACATAGCACTTTAGTCTCAGTTGATCGGTTGCCACAGAATTTTGATGCGATCAAAAGTCAGTCGCAATCACGTAGCGTACGCGGATACTCGCCGGGTAAACTTAATAGATAGCCACGCCCTATAGCCCCGACCAAGTAACTGTAGGAGAATCCCGTCGCCGAAAGCATCCGTTCGGGTGCTCGCGGCAGCGGTGTTCCGCCTTGGTGCACTTCGTCGACGGTATCAGGGCTGCGGCCGTCTACTAAAGTTTGCGATGAGCATTTGATCAGAATGTCAGGAATCATGTTGAATTGCCCGACTTGATATTGAAAAGTGTTTTCGATAATGAGACTAAAATGCAGGGTTTTTAATCGTTAGGCATGTGATGTCTAAGGAATTCATTTGATTAGGCATGCGATGTCTAAGGACGTTGCGGATTCCAACTGCTGTAGTTTTACACTTTCTTTTCTGCTACCGTAAGTGTAATATGTGATATCGCCGGTTTCGTTGCTATATGTCAATGACAATTGGGATGTGCACATTTACTTACGTTGATGACATGTGATGTTATGTGTTGCTGGATATGTTATATTGGATCGTCGTGTTTGAATAGCCGGGTTTTTTTTATGTGAGATGAGTGTTTTTCATTTTCATTCATGTAAAAACTTGTATGTAATATTCTTTTATTGGGGCACTTCCAGGTTGCGGAAGATGTCACTATTTGTATATTATTTACTTTTCCGCACTAGGATAGACCCAAGGAGGAGGGCACAAGTAACCGGGTTCTGGAGTCCAGTGGGAGACCATCTCGAGGAGTCGAGTCCGGGTCTCCTAACTCTAGAATTGTTAGGGTTGCTTGCCGCTCTCGTAGAGGTCTAGGGGTGTGGGTTTGGCTATTAATCGCGACCGTGGAATCCATGTTTTATACTGGCTCGTATTAAAAACACGGACGTCCTAGTATATCCTATATTTCATATATATTTCTTCTGCCGCGATATCTGTGATGTGATCATTTGATATGTTCTGTGATAAATACTGTATATAGTATATATGATATATTATATAGACGTTGCTTATGTTTTACACCCGCGCTAGCACTTCCCCGCTCTGCCGTTAGTTACCTAACCTAACGGTGCAGACGGGACATCGAGGCGAATGCAGATGGCATAAGCGTACGTTGTATTTATCTGTGATGTTTAGGTGACTTAAATGATGGGACTTCATTAATATGATTAATGAAATGAAAAAGAAACCTAAAGATGTTGTGTAATCGAATTTACAAAACCAGGTAGCTACAGTTCTTGCTTTGCATCGCGGTGTTCCTTGTAGAACATCCTGCACCTTATTCGATAAGGAAAGGACCGAGATCTTTTCACCGGGAGTGACTCCTTTAGCAATAACTGGCAGATGCTACACACTCGGTTTGTCTTTTGATTGCTTCTATAGTTTTTGCTTTGCATAGTGTTATATATGATATATCCCGAACCTCATTCGACGAGGAAAGGGCCGACGATCCCTTCACCGGGAGTGACCCCTTTAGCAAAACTAGAAAAGCCTAAAAAATACACCATTTTAAAATCATTTGATTCTACAACAATATCAAGTTCATTACGCAATAGGTTTTCAGAAAAACTTGTCGTAGCCCTCCGTCATTTCAGATAAGTAGTAGTTAGTATTCGTGCTACGTTTGTTGGCCTGCGTCAAGGCGTAGTGTGCAGTAGCTAACTAGTATTTATCTGCTTATGCATATGATGCAGATTGGATTAGGGTAGTCGTGCGACTTTGTTGGCCTGCGTCAACGGTCGTGCGGGTGGGTTTAATTCAATCAGGAAATGAAGGGTTGAACTTGACTAGCGCACTATGGTTTGTTGGCCTGCGTCAAGGTCATAAGACGCTAGGGGCAATATTATCGGGAATTTCAATTGTTGAAATTTGCAATGAGATTGCATACCTTCTATGAGATAGTTGGATCCCGATACCCGCTGCGAGTAATTGTTACTCCTGGGAGAGTTTTACACATTACAATTAGCCGATCAAGTAGGTGTCTAGAAAGGTGTCAGCGGGGTTATGCCTCTGGGAAAACGAGGTTTACATTAATTAGGTTCGTGCGAAAGCACGGGGGACCTCCTTCAAAGTACCGACACTGGCCTGGCTGAAAGATTGGCGAACTTATAGCGTGTAATTAATCCCGGCTAGTCTTTCCTTTTAGGGTTTGAAGGAAGATTTGATAAAAACGGTGGGAGCCATCCTGATTAGATAAAATAATAACCAATCTGATCTTGCAAGAGCATACGCTGAGTGTTTTCTTCTCTTTCTCTCCAGGTAGTGACCATGCCACGCCTTAATCAAGATAATAATACGGATGTATTGACCGAGCCCGCTTGTTATACTGAGCTGGGGAACGTTGGTCCCGCTCCAACTTATAATTGTTATTTGACAGAGTAGGAAGTTGGGGAATACCAGATTTCCCGTGCCGCCCAAACGAAGAAATTGCATGATGATGCATCTTCTTCGGGTGTGTTCGTTACATAGAACTGTTTCTCAGTATCCTCTACATCCTGGGTATTTGATACCGGATCAGGATCCCGCATATGTAATTTGTTACATAGGGCTACAGAAAGGTAGAGAACTGAGAACGGGTGATAAGTTTCATGAGGCAGAAAACGGGGCAAGTGTTGCAGCCAAGTCTGTTGGTCACTCTCTCCCTGTATTACCAATACATTGATTCTGAACGAATCTTATTAGATACCGAACCTGATATACGAAATCATATCAGTCTCTTTATTAGTAAAGAAATGATAAAATTTTGTATTGTTGGATAATATTTTAAACATTTCCTATATCAAAAGTTGATTGGTTCAGGCACGTTATCTAAAAGCATTGATGTTCTAAATCAAACTACAGTTCTTAGTATACGGAACACACACAAGAGGAAGAGTTCAGAAATGAACAAATCTTTCTTGAGACATTGTAGACTAGGTCATATCAATGCGACCCGACTAGCTAAGTTGCACATAGATGCATATTTAAATCTGTTTGAATTGACATCTTGTGAAACTTGCCAGTCATGTCACAGAGATGAGATGACCATAGCTCTGTTTACTGTAAATAGAGAAAGAGTTAGTAAACTCTTGGGATGATACATGTTGATGTATGTAGATCCCCTGTCTACACATGCCAAGACCGGTTCTTTGTATTTCATTACATTCTCTGATAATCTCTCAAGATTCAGACATATGTTCCTGTTGAAACACAAGTCCGAACCTTTTGAGATATTCAAAAAATATATTAGAAATAGAGAACCAAAACGGGTATAAGTATTATGTCCTATGATAAGATCAGGGAGGAGAATACTTGTGCATGGCATTCCTGGACTATTCTAAATGAGAATAGGATTCTCTCTCAGTGTTACTCCTCCGTATACACCACAGCACGTCGGTGTATCGGGGCGGAGCAATCACACCATATATGATAAGGTGTGCTCTATGATGAGTACTACTGAGTTACCAATTTCCTTTTGGGAGTTATGCGCTTGAGAAGCTGCATACCTATTGAATAGGGTTCTGATCAAATCAGTTGCCTACCACTTCATATGTGATATGGAAAGGGAAGAGCCCATATCTTAAGTTAGTTAAGATTTGGGGTTGTCCGGCCTATGTCTAAAAGCAAAATCCAGACAAGCTTAAGGCAAGGTCTGTTATGTACAACTGGAAAGGTTCCAGCTATACAAACTACAGCAGATGATTTGGTAGAACCAAAGGATTCAGTAGATACCAACGAACCTCGGCCTCTCCGCCGATCTAGTAGGGTTCCTCACCCACCAGAGAGTTACTTCGGTTTCTCTATGACAGTGGGAGCGAGGATTGCATCATGAGATGATGACCCAACTAGTTTCGAGCTGGCCATCAGGAGTGAGACTCTGTAAGAATGGCTAGATGTTTATCGATCTGAGATGGAATCCTTATACACCAACAAAGTATGGACTTTGGTTGCTATATATGAAGGGTTAAATCCCCATCAGGAGCAAGTATATCTTGAGAAGATTACTTGGTGTAGATGGAAAAGTTGCGACTTTCAAAGCTAGACTTGTTAAAGGTTTTTGTCATCAACCAGGCGTGGATAATGATGAAACCTTTTTCCAGTGGCTATGCTTAAGTCCATCCAGATCCTACTTGCCACGGCTACATACCATGACTACGATATCCGGCGGTTGGGTGCCATGACTGCTTTTCTAAATAATGTTTTAGAAGAGAACGTCTATAAGTACACAGCCAGAGGGCTTCGTAAACAGTGGGAGCAGCGGAAACGTGTGCAAGATGTTTTATGTGATAAAGCAGGCATCGCGGAGTTGGAACGTCTGTTTTGATGTGTTAGTCAAAGAGTTTGACATCATCAAAATGGTAGATGAACCTTGTATATACAAAAAGGGTAGTAGAGAGTATGGTGGTGATCCTCGTAGAGTACGTGGATGACATACTCTTGATAGGGAAAGAGTTTCCTATGCTATGCTCGGTCAATCTCTGCTTATCACAAGGATTCTCCATATAGGATCAAAATGATACCTCCTAAATCCTGAGTTTTCATCTATGAGATAGAGGTAATTGGATACTAGGATTCTCACTAGTAGTAGTGAGATGGTATCAATTGATCCTGGGGAGAATCACTGTAAAGGTTCCAGGGTGATAAGGACGACTGAAAGTCAGTCACAGGTATTGTCTTTACCCTCAGAAAAGGGACGGTATGTTGGAAGAGTTCCAAGCTAGATATCGTGGCATACTAGACGATAAAGGCTGGATACATCGCTACTTAAGATACTACCAAAGAGGCAGTTTGGGTGTATATTGGTTCATGAGATGAACTAGGTTCCTACCATTGTGTGATAATGGAAGTGTGGCTTTGGCCCAGGAACCCCGGTCCCATCAGTGACCCAGACGTATTCTGAGGCAGCATCACCTGATCATGGAGAGTGTTGATCTCCAAGGAGATCAAGGTTAGGAGAGTAGACTCATAGGACAACACGGCGGATCCACTCACAAAGGCCTTTTCCCAGAGAGAGACTATTATGGGATGGTTGAGTATGAGATACTTCAACCACTGCTACAGATGGCCCTAGTGCAAGTGGGAGATTGTTAGTTATATGTATGCCCTAGAGGCCATTACTGTACATAGGATGTATATTGTAGTGGATGCTGGGACATATACAGGGAGGACTTTCTTGCTCGACATGATAGTATGCTATCCGGTTGCTCTTTATCTTAACGTGTACACTGATTGTCTCTCTGCTACATGTTGGTAAAGCCCTTGGGATGTGTACTTGACTACCTGGACTATGATGCGGATCATGCTAGTGGGGACATGGTAGTCCATAAGTACATCCTTCAAGGTCCCTAGTCGTGGGTGTATCGAGATGGGGCATCGATATACCAGAGTAGACTAGCGTATACCTTCTCGACCCATACAGATGGGCGATGGATGATCCCATATCCATTCGTGTTTGACATCAGAGATGATATACGGGTGCTCAGTGGAGACTGGGTACACTGGACGGACTCGCCAAGAACTCCCAGATGGTACTATACCTTACGTCAGATGGCAGTTCTCTGGTGACACTGGCACATGTTAGTCTGTAGACCCGAGATCGTCATAGAGTCTTGTGTGATTCCCACTGTGCTTTGATTTCCACCTTACCACGTCCAAGAGGGCGTGCAAAATGGTGTCTTTTGGGTACAGTCCCGAATCACATGGAGGCAATGAGCGATAGGAGGGGATTCGTCTCTTCCGGTATAGGGAGTTGATGTTGCGCTGTGTTCGATTGGCTATAACCGGAAATCCCTGGCCAGGGTTGCTGAGATTTACTGTTAAGTGTTATCAGTAGTTTCTCGAACTGTTATAGACCTCATATCGACACGACTTATCAAGCTACTGGGGTCTGACGTTTACCACCCCTAGGCGAGATATGCGACATATCAGACGAACAGACCAGACTGTACGGTAAGTGTTACTGGTTGGATTCACAGGAGTGTGAGCGGGCTTGCTCGTCGATCTTCTGATCGCTCAATACCCGGGTGGCCGTTACGTTTAGCAGACCGCTTGCGGCTTGTGGGTGTTTGATATGATCATCACCTGCTGCCGGCGTATTGACGAGTCTTTAGAGTCCTACACAGAGGTTTCCTGGCTCAAGCGAAACGAAAAAGGAGCGCATATGAGATATGTGCGGGACCGAGAATAATGCGTGTATGTGATACCGTATTCTATTCTCGCGATGAATGTATCGATTGGTTGTATGCGATATAACCTGTTTATCGAATCGAGGATTGAGTCGATAAGTCGATACATTGGATATTAGTCCGTCATATGCGATGTGACCGGATCGTTAAATCAAGTGTTGATTTAATGATTTAATATATAATTATATATTTGATATATTATTTTACATTAACTAATATTGGTTCACTTAAGATTACTTTCTCACTTGAATGTGGACATTGTATATATGATATAGTTTTGTGCACTAGTTTGTATCATGTTTGATGATACATGCAAACTTGGGTGTGTATGATTAAACCATGATTAAGTTAATGGTTAGGGTTTGATTTACTTATTTATTTATTTCTTTTCATTTTTATTTGGACAAGAAATGAAATGGTTGCTACCTTTTGTTTTTTTGTCAAAGCTTCATGAAGCTTTGAAAGCTTGACCATTTTGTTTCTTTCCTTAACCCTAACCATTCACCTAACCCTAGTTTATTCTCTACACTTAACCATGGTTGCATTATGTTAACCATCACTTGTTTTTCTATTATTGATATTTCTTTTTCTTTCTTCTTCTTCATGAAGAGAAGAAACCATGGCTAGAAAATTCTAAGTGATGATTCCAAGTGAGAAATCCAAATCCAAAGTGAACCCACTTCCTATTTCTCATCCTCTACCACTTGCCAAGTAGTATAGGGTGTTTTCTTCACAAGTTTCATGGCTTGGTGAAGTTGGAGCTTGATCTTGTGTTGCCTCGACGTAGATCATCTTCGACATCGAAGTCGACGACCTAGCCCGATCATTTTTCCGATGAAATCAACACTAGAGTCCGAGATCCGATGATCGCAGCGAAGGGACATCGTCACGGAGCTAAGGAGGTGGAGGACCGGATCTACAAAGGTTGTATTTTCGGTTCACTCTTAGTTAAGTTGTTAACTACTTGCTTGTTTCGCCTATTCTCTAGTTAACGATCGCATTAGGGTTTCTCGGCACCGGAAAATTTTGAAATTGGCATGGTTGATGTCTTGTGAGACCTCATTAGTGTGCCTAGGAACCCTACAGTAGGCAGTCCATCCGCCCGAGAGATACTACGGTTTTCTTATAGACGGGGATCGAGAAGATTGCGTCTTTGATAATGATGACCCTACTAGCTTCCAGCAAGCCATTCAGAGCGGTGACTCAGTATAATGGCTGGATGCAATGCGGACCGAAATGGAATCCATGTACTCTAACAAAGTATGGAATTTGGACATTGCTCCAGATGGGGTAAAACCTGTAGGATGCAAGTGGATCTTCATAAAGAAGATTGGTGTAGATGGACAGGTTGAAACCTATAAGGCTAGACTTGTTGCAAAGGGTTTTCGTCAAAGACCTGGTTTGGACTATGACGAAACCTTTTCTCCAGTGGCTATGCTCAAATCCATTCGGATCCTTCTTTCTATTGCTGCCTTCCACGATTATGAAATCTGGCAGATGGACGTAAAGACGGCCTTTCTAAATGGTTATTTGGAAGAGTGCGTCTATATGGATTAGCCAGAGGGATTCATTCAGAGTGGGAGCAGCGGTAAAGTATGCAAGCTGCTTAAGTCCATTTATGGACTAAAGCAGGCATCACGGAGTTGGAACATCTATTTTGATGATACTGTCAAAGAATTCGACTTTATCAAAAATCCAGATGAACCATGCATATACAGTAAGATTGTAGGGAGAGTTGTTGTATTCCTCGTCTTGTACGTGGATGACATTCTCCTAATAGGAAATGATATTCCTATGCTACAGTCTGTCAAAAGATTCTTGTCATAGAAGTTATCCATGAAAGACCTGGGTGATGCCACCTACATTCTGGGGATCCAGATCTATCGTAATAGATCAAAGAGGATGTTGGGACTTTCGCAGTCCAGGTACATAGACACCATATTGAAAAGATTCAGTATGGATGATTCTAAGCGTGGTAACCTACCGGCTTGTCACGGAATCACCCTCTCCAAAGAGATGTCTCCCAAGACTGATTTAGAAAGGAATCGCATGTCGATTATACCCTACGCTTCTGCGGTAGGCTCTGTAGTGTATGCGATGTTATGTACCAGACCAGATGTAGCATACGCATTGAGCGTTGTAAGCCGGTATCAGGCAAACCCAGGAGAGAAGCACTAGATAGCAGTAAAGAACATTCTCAAGTACCTGAGGAGGACTAAGGAGATGTTCTTGGTGTATGGCGGAAAAGACCTCCAGATCGAGGCCTTTGCCGACTCCAGCTTCCAGAGTGACAAGGATGACTCCAAGTCCATGTCGGGTTATGTCTTTACCCTCAATGGAGGGGCGGTCTGTTGGAAGAGTTCCAAGCAGGAGACCGTTGCTGACTCAACGATGGAAGCAGAGTATATAGCTGCTTGCGATGCCGCAAAAGAAGCTGTCTGGATGAAGAAGTTCCTCACAGAACTTCAGGTGGTTCCTACCAGTGTTGGTCCAATGCCTCTGTATTGCGACAACAACGGCGCTATAGCTTTAGCGAAGGAACCCAAGTCCCATCAGAAGTCCAGACACATCTTAAGGTGGTATCACCTGATCAGGGAGATCGTAGATTGCCGGGAGATCGAGGTAAAGAGAGTAGATACAGAAAATAACACTGCTGATCCATTCACAAAGGCCATTCCTCAGACGCAGTTCGAAAGGCTATTCGAGATGATAGGTCTACGATATGCCAGTACATGGCCCTAATGCAAGTGGGAGATTGTTAGTGTTTATGCCCTAGAAGGCCATTACTGTATCATACTAGTTTGTATATTACTTAATGGAAGCTTGGGATATTCACAGTTGTATTGACAGTCTTGCTAAAAATGGTAGTAAGCTACTTGGTTTGTGTCTACTTTAATATGTGCATATGTTTCCTGTAACGTATCGCTTATACATATTAGTAGAGCCCTTATGATCTTTGCTTGATTACCATCGTTGTGATGGCAGTCACACTAGTGGGGGCTGGTTAGTCTATAAGCAGCATCCTATACAGGTCCCTAGTCATAGGATTATCGAGACATGGCATCGATACTCCGGAGTAGACTAGTGTGTAAACTTCTCATCCTAGTTGGGGAGATGGTCTATCCCACAGCCATCAGTACGTCGTACTGGAGATAGTATACCGGTGCTCGTTAGGTTACGGGTACACCGGACAGGACTCGCGGGGAACTATTGGTTGGGATTATACCCGTCGTCAGTTAACAGTTCCCAGGTGACATGAGTACAGCATAGTCAGCAGACTTGATACTGCTACTTTGCCTCGAGTGTGTCCCACTGTTCTTAGATTGCTACCCTACCACGGCTCAAAGGAGCCGTGCAAACAGGTAGCAGTTGGGTGCAGTCCCGAGCACTTGGAGGCAGTGGTGGTTAGACAGGATTTGTCTCTTCCGGTATTGGGAGTTAATATCACGCTGTGTCAAAGAGCCATTACGCAAAGTCCCTGGCTAGGGCAACCGAGATTTACAGGTAGGTTTTCCAGTAGTTTCTCAAGGTGTAATGGGCTATGCTCCGACACGACTTATACCGCTTTTAGGGGACTGACGCTTGCCGCCCCCTAGGCCCGATATGCGATATTCTTAGACGAACAGACCGGACTGTACGGAGATTGTCACAGCAGGCTCAGTAGGAGTTCGGATGGGTTTACTCATCGGCCTTCTTATCGACATCTACTTGGGACCGTTACGTATAGCTAGTGCCGCTTGCGGTCTATGGTTAAACCCACTGCCAGCGTAGTGTCGAGTCTTTGGAGTCCCACACAGAGAGTTTCCCTGCTTCGGGCAAAACGATATAGAGGTCGTATGGTTTTACGACAGGATTCGGACGCATACGTGTTTTTACGCACGTACGATGTTCAGACAGTTTTTACTAGTCGGCTTTGGTTTAAGACGGATTCTAGTATCGGATTATTGGATTTATGCAGTCTAAAATTTTTCCGTGTTTTTACGGATAGGAGGGGCGTTCTCGTAGTTTGTCGGGAAGCTTCTTGAAGGATGATGACTTGGAGGGTTAGGTGGCATTTGCATTTATTGGATTAATGAGTCATGAGAGTGAATCATCCATGGAGTTAATGTTGCATTAATGTTTTAGATGACTCATGAGATGAATCACTCTATGAATTAATGAAGCATGATGACATCAGAAGACTATGTGTTCAAATACGGGATTTGAGGATGATACGTTGGATTGAGATGAGTCGATGAGATTTGATTTGAGGCCATGAGATCGGCGATATGACAGAGTTCGTATTTGAGATGTGATATGCTGGTAGTGATACCTGTCATGTGATGGGATAATGTGATATTGACTCAGATTTAGGTGGTTTTCATACCCCTCCCGATTGACTTGATTGTTGGGTCCGTAGTTCGCATAGTAGGCGTTAGACTAGACCCGAGTCATACCTATTTCAAAATTAACGAATCGGAGATATTTTAAAGATAGGCAAAAGGGATTCTACGGATATTTTCAAACGACATATCTTTTCATAAAACACCGTAGCCCTTATTTTACCAAAAACCCTGATTCATCTTATTTCAAAAGGAAAGGCTGCATGATATATTTATTGAGATAGATTCTTTACTGTTGCGTTGATTATTCGATTCCGCATATTCATGCTATTTGCATTGCATTGCTTGTGTTTATTGATATATTACAGTCATGCTGCTAGGACACCAGCACCATTATCGATGATGTGTATGTTCCACGTACACTTGTTTGCCGGCTCACACACTTCATCGTCGATAATTGCCATGTCACTACACTATAGTACTATTGCATTCTGGATATGACCCTTGCATGACATCCTGATATGTTTACATGTCGCATACATCATGCCTTCTGATTATACGCATTGAGAGTTGTTGTTTCCATGATATTTCTGGATTTGGGAACCGTGGGTATTTCAAAAGAGAATATGTAATTGCTTTAAAAACCCGGTTACCCGTGATATGATATTTCAGTGCGTCCACCATGTATTTTCTCAGTGCTGAGAGCGACATGTGAAACCCGATTCGAGGAGGCGGATGAGGCCGATTGTGGGTACATGGTGGACCCGGTATGGTTCCCCGAGGCAAGAAATGTTTTTCGTGGAGTAGACGATGAGCCTGGCAGGGTGGCGAGTACCTACCGGTGATTGGTTGGACTTGGCGGTTATCCGGAGGATACTGACCAGAGTCGATAGATGGATATGGGGGTACTGCTGAGGCCGAGGGCCGATTCCGCAGACGGAGCCCGTGGGCTGATCCGGACTGACGGAGCCCGTTATATGAGGATTTACGTGCCGATGGTGGGCACGGTTTTCATGATGTTTTCGAGTGTTGATGCTGGGCACTCCGATTCCATGATTTTGACGTGTCGCGAGGGACACAGGTGGTTTATATCCTCATATTTCCATGCATATGCTGATGATATTTACATGCATGATGGTTATTGTCATTGGGTGATGAGTGGACAGGATCCACATACATGTAGATTGATTTCATTGATTAGACCTCACATTTATGATATGCTATTACCTGAGGCACTGGCACGAGCACTTGGCACTACACTGATGTATAGAGATTACATTGCCAGTTTAGCATGCTGCAGACTTATTCATATTGAGGTTTATTTATATCTGATTGTATTGAACTAGAATGGGTCATGCATTCGATCTCTGCTTGTAGATATTTTCTATTCATGAGTTGGCAACTCACCCCCGTTGTGCCACAGTCCTTGGAGGTTTTTGTCGTACAGATTCAATAGCGGCATTTCTGGCACACTGCTTCCAAACGGGTGACTTGCTTGGGTAGGTGGGTTTTTTTATATCAGAACCGCCATTGTACCTGCACTATTCATTTGTATCCAGAAATTCCATCAACCAAGACTTATATATTGTTTCAGACTTAGAGACAGTGATGTATTATTTCGACCTTAGAGTCGCGCTTGTAGTATTATGGTTTTCTAGCTGTTTTGAGTTTCTTTTTGGGTTTTGATCCTCGCCCTTTGGCGTTGTATATTATTATTGCTTGCGTGGTTGTGACCGTCGATTGACGAAGAGCTAGCTCCCGCTTGGGGATGCCTTTTATCATTTCCTATATATTATTCTTGTTGTACCCCGTTCGGGGCAATTTTTTACAAAGGAAACTCTGCCGAAATTTTCAGAAAAGACTACACATTTTAAAAATGCATATTCGGCTTAGTTATTTAAAAACTTTGATTTTCAAAACATGATTTCCTTACTTCTTAAAAACCAGTTTCTTTATTTACTCCTTAAATGGTTTTAGATTTCTGGGCTTTTGGCTTACTTGGATCAGATGGATTCCGATAGACTTCATAGGATTCAAGGGCCAGTCACGTGCTCTTTCGGGTCGTGACAAAGTTAGTATCAGAGTGCTAGGTTGACCTTGGTTCGAGTCTAAGTTTTACTATGTGGAGCCTAGGGCGTTATCTATATACGGAATTTAGGCTTGACCTTACGGAACTTAGACTTAGTCGAGGGGGTATTATACCCGAACTTTCGTCGCATAGGATGACCCTTGGTTGATGGAGTAGGTAGCTTGAGTAGAGTGACGTACCGTACGTATGTTCCGCGGCATACTTACGACACGCCACTCCGCTTAAGAAACCTTAGGATGAACATTTCCATACACGGTATTATATTCCTTCCTATGATCTATCCTTATCGAGATTGGTTGTGGTTTTGCTGCCACGATTGCACGGGCAGAGAGAGCTACGGCTCGAGTTGCGTCATCATGAGCTCGTCATGGACGAGGACTGACCAGGGCATGATTCCAGAGACATACGATTGCATATTGAAGCGTCGTCTTATTGTGTTTTCGCGCCATGAGCGTTGGACTGGTCGCTTTCACGGGATTTCCCGGATGTACTGATCGGTACCAGAGAATTGAGCCACTGATAGAGGCCAGCCAGGATGTGATGACCAGTGATATATCGCTTATTTATGACGATTGAGGCGTTGTTCAGCGTACGGACGAATGAGCCAGTTGTTGCTGCGAATAATGAGATATCGCCAAGATGATTGGAGCTACTGCAGCATGAGATTATACTTAGAGCTATGATGGTGAGTCGCTACTCACCGAGGATGAATGACTAGGACATGTGGTTCGTTCGCTTACCCCGATGCAAGGTCACCAGATAAATTGATTCCAGCTAGAGACGACTTCACGCAGATTCGTTGAGAGTCGATTGAGACAATCTAATGTCAGGAACCCATTTTCCAAGTTTAAAGTATTCAGAAAGACATGCAAGCGATTCTATGGACCCTCTAGAAGAATGACACCCTAACTTGACATAATGACCGTGTGAAAGCCTTCGAACCTTAGGGTTTGCGGCAGTTCCGCGGCGCCATTAGTGAGGCTTGGGTTTGCTCTTCTACGGCTGGACCACCGATGTTGTGGTATGTACTCGATACTATTAAACTGTACCCGAGATGTTGAGCTCTTGGGGGATTGTGAGGTTCTGACGAGTCGATCGGACGATTCGACATCATTCGGATATCATGTGATGGGACACTGCTTGGGAGACTCCAGATACGAGCATAGCCGTTGGAGCGCAGTCTGTGTAGCCACGATGAGATGAGTCCGGATCAGTCGATATTAAAACAGAGTGGAGTAAAGAGTTCGCATGAGATTTCGACGAGATGACGTTCCACTCCGCTGACATGAGAGATGCGATATGCACGCTGAGGATGTGTTCGGCTAGATATCTCCTACTGAGTGATGAAGATACCGAGTTCGTGATTTCGAGTCCGTGTGAGGGGCTTCGGATGGACCGTAGCCGAGGGCATTGCAGTGCGCAGAAAGAGACGCGACGTCGAAATGGATGATGATACAGACAAGCGGGACAAGAAGTTCGTGCGAGATGCAGGCGAGCTGTTACTATACCCCATTAAGATTAAAGGTCGGATATGCATACAGAGGCGCAGGGATGCGACCAGATTTCGAGTAGATGCTGTACTAAGGACGCAGATGTCCAGAGAGCGAGGAAAGATTACGCCAGAGTACCAACCTCCTTACAGTTTGGCTTAGGCGAGATCAAAAGAGACCTTGAGCAGGATTCCTCCCAGTACACTGCTGCAATAAGATTTGCACCAGGAGCAGATGTGTGATGTGCATTTAGAGGATCAGAGGTCGGCGCCAGAGATGTGCTGCTTTACGAGCGGTCGTGAGGATTGACCGAGAGATGACCAGAAAAGTGCCAGAACGGAATCGTTCCTGTTAGCACACCTGACCGGGCCGATGAGCCGATGGATTGCAAGATTGGTAATCCATAGGAAAGATGAGGAACCAGAGGCAGAGGACGCCAGCCGCGAGCAGGAGGCAAGTAGATATCTTGCGCCGCTAGCATTGGATGTACCGGCACCTTCTCGACTTCGAAGGAGGATATACCGACGGCGGTATTTATGATTTGTGATTTTGTGATTTGACTATCACGTATCCGTCACTTTGGATTTCGGTATTTTGGGCGACCTATTCGCATGATTTAGTTTTGATGACTGAGTTTCATGGTATTTGTTTTCTTGCACCATGGTTGCACCTACTGGGTATTTATATCTTGTGCATAGTTATTACTCTTGAGGTATTGATTGTGATTTCATGCCTATTTTATGCCGGTGATTTGATTTACGCTACCAGCATAGTTTTCATGTACTTTTAGTGTTTTGATTTGATTTGTGCACGCTGATGCACGCGGTTGTGAGATTTTCCATCGCGGTACACCTGATTTTGATTAAGCCGCATTGTATATCGTTTCGTGCCTTGGCTGCACCTGCTTATGACTTCATGGATTTCATACGGTTGATTTGATGTTGTGCATATGTTACGCACACGATTTGATTTTGCACTCGGTATAGCTTATATGTGCTTGTAGTGCATTGATACGTGTTTTGTGCACACAGTTGCACATGTTTATGATTTTCTTTATACCTGGGTACACTTGGTGTTGCTGCTTACGCATTTAAGTTATTGCTTGGTATTTGTGCATGGGATGAACCAGTTCTATACTTCGTGCGTTTGTCGCACCAGTTTTATGTTTCTTGCGTTATCACATCAGATTTATATTGCGTGCCTTTGTTGCACAGGATTTATCTTTTGTGCACTACGGTTGCACCCGACTTCGATTTGATGTCATTCGATATGTCAATTTTGACCCTGATATTGATGACTGATTCCTACACTCCGTGCTTTGATTGGACTTACGCATGTTCGGTGTTGCTATTGGATTTTATGATTGCGTGCATGTTGAGTGCGCAGGGTTTAGATTTTCATTCGTACATAATGGATGCACCGATTTGGATTTTCGCGCATGTTGGGCACATGTTTTGAGATACGATTTTGGTGCACACCAGATGCACTAAATCGAGATTCTTCGTGCATGTCAGATGCACCTGTTTTGGCTGTCAGGCACACACATTGCCTATGACAGATACTTCGTTCACACCCGTTGCACCTAGATGTTGTTTTGTGCACCTGTATGGCACATATATGGATTTTGATTTCCGTGCGCACCAGACGCACAGGGTGGTGCTATGTGCATTTTTGGGATTTATTCCTTTTGGAGCAGTACATTCTTATGATATTGGATATTTTTTGCATGCATTGATAGTTATCGTAGGGATTTCCAAAGAGCGAGCTATGGTCTCGGTATATATACACACCTACGTGTCCGATATGACACGAAATGTTTTAAAAACAAGGAAACCCTTCTAAATTGTTTTCAAAACGGCGGAACGTACATAGTAAACAAAAGATATATACATATATGGTTATTTTCTTATGAAAAACGTCCGCCACTGTGCAGTGTTATGCGCATCGCACAGCGACTTAAAAAGATTTGGAATGCATTTACATCAGCTATTCACATGTATAGACTGGATGTCTACATGTATAGTTCTAATCTACATCATATTGGTTTTGTATTGGATTTGACATTTGTATCCTTAGCATGACTCCGATGATTGCGGGATGCTTGACGGAGTTTTGCTTTGGAGTTATCTGCTCAGTACTCATGCGCATGCATTGCACTATGATGTTTTATGTATTGATGATTTCGGAGCCCCGATGACTTGGAATTTGTATTGAAATATTTTAGTATTTGGGGGTTTAAATTTAAATTCGGGGACCGAATTTCTTTAAGGGGGGTAGATTGTAACGTTTCAAAATGATAAAATATGATTTTTGGGAATTTTTATAATTTAATATTATTTTAGTGAATATTTTAATATTCCGGTATAATTAAATACAAATAAATAGGGAAAAATTATGGAAAATTCTAAAATAGGGTATTTTATGGAATTATGCCATTTTTAATTTTTTATGATTAGTTATATGCTAATTTAGTGCTAATCGCGATTAAAAATCGTTAATCGGGTTTTTAGCATTTTTGTGCAAAAATGTGCACATATCATTTTCCACACTTGTTACACTTGTTACATGTTTTGGGTGCATGGTTGCTTAGGGTTCACCATGGTGGGAGAAGAAAAGGAAAAAGAAAAGAAAAGAAAGAAAAAGTAACTGATGATGAGAGAGAGAGAGAGAGAGTAGGATGTTTTTGACTTTTGACCCTTTCCTCCATCATTTCACACCTCATTTTCTCTCCCCTATTCAAACAAGAGCTGCTGCTGCTCTTGCTCCTGCTCCCTCATCTCCCTCCCCTTCACTCCATAGATCCTTCTCATTTCCCTCATCAAAACCCCATTCCCATTTCACAAAAGTTGCTCCCAAGCTCAATAGCTACGCAATGGACTAAGCAAGAGCTGATCTTGAGGACTTTGTGCAACTCAAGAAAATTCTTGAGTTGCCAAAGAAGGTAATTTATGCACCCCTAGTTTAGTATTTCAATTCTTATTGCATCCATTCTAGTTTCATGTCGATATGGTGTCGTTTGATGAACTTGTGAAACTTCAAGTTAGGGTTTAGGGTTAGACCTGAAATCAAAGTGAAATTAAGGCTGGTCGTGACCTTAGAATCCCTTGTGTGATGTTAAATTGAACCAAACCTGAAGCTAGAACACAAAATACGGATTTACGGAATCGATATCGGGGAAAACTGTGAATCTGTGATCGTAATTTGAAATCTGCTTTCATCCCGAGACCCCAAAAATAAAATTGAGTTGACAGTGAGATGTGCAGGCACCATGGAACCACCACACCAAACCCTAGCCCCCAACTCATTTCCTTGGCCGCAGATTTAATCCCCCTGGCCGCAATTTGCGGCCAGATCAGGGGTTCTGGTGCTCGTTTTGGTTATGTAGCCTTATACCCTGTATACTTGACCCTGGGTATGTCTAGTTTTGACTGATTCCAGTTAGGGTAAAATCTGGGTTGATTTTCTTGAGTTGGCGTATGATTTACGACTTGTTTTAGCATGGATTTTGGTATTTGGTGATTCGTTTCTGTCGGGTGGCGTTTGGACGTCAACGACAAGTGGATATTGAACGTGTTTACATGCGAGATGATAGGTTTTTACCTATGCGAGTAGCGTGTGCTATTTTGGTTTCCGATGTGATTTTCATGTGCTTTAGCGTTGTGATATACTTGTAGGTACCCTACGTGATGTTGAGCCGAAGAAGATGAAGATGGCGACATCAGCATCGGCACACGAGAAGAAAGGTGAGTAGATTTATATCTACGGGGAGAAGTCGGATGGATGGCGTATAGCACCCCCGCAGTCCGTGGTGATGTATACGAATACGTATACACACATATATTTATTATGTGTTGTTAGGATTATTGATGGTGATAATGGAATTATTGATGATAAGGATGTATTGGTTTAGTAGTGTGAAACCCTAGAGTTGTGGGTGCACTCACACATACACGCACACATATACTTTCTTACATTCTTTCACTTATTTGTGCGCATATGGAGGTGTGTATATCAACACATGGGTATGGGACTATGTGTTCATATACGGGATTTGAGGATGATACGTGGGATTGAGATGAGTCGATGAGATTTTATTTGAGGCCGTGAGATCGGCGATATGACAGAGTTCGTATTTGAGATGTGATATGATGGTAGTGATACTTGTCATGTGATGGGATAATGTGATATTGACTCAGATTTAGGTGGTTTTCATACCCCTCCAGATTGACTTGATTATTGGGTCCGTAGTTCGCATAGTAGGCGTTAGACTAGACCCGAGTCATATCTATTTCAAAACTAACGAATCGGGGATATTTTAAAAATAGGCAAAAGGGATTCTACGGATATTTTCAAACGACACATCTTTTCATAAAACACCGTAGCCCTTATTTTACAAAAAACCCTGATTCGTCTTATTTCAAAAGGCAAGGCTGCATGATATATTTATTGAGATAGATTCTTTACTGTTGCTTTGATTATTCGATTCCGCATATTCATGCTATTTGCATTGCATTGCTTGTGTTTATTGATATATCACAGTCATGCTGCTAGGACACCAGCACCATTATCGATGATGCGTATGTTCCATGTACACTTGTTTGCCGGCTCACACACTTCATCATCGATAATTGCCATGTCACTACACTGTAGTACTATTGCATTCTGAATATGACTCTTGCATGACATCCTGATATGTTTACATTTCTTTTACATGTCGCATACATCATGCCTTCTGATTATACGCATTGAGAGTTCTTGTTTCCATGATATTTCTGGATTTGGGAACCATGGGTATTTCAAAAGATAATATGTAATTGCTTTAAAAACCCGGTTACCCATGATATGATATTTCAGTGCGTCCACCATGTGTTTTCTCGGTGCTGAGAGCGACATGTGAAACCCGATTCGAGGAGGCGGATGAGGCCGATTGCGGGTACATGGTGGACGCGGTATGGTTCCCCGGGGCAAGAAATGTTTTTCGTGGAGTAGACGATGAGCCTGGCAGGGTGGAAAGTAACCACCGGTGATTGGTTGGACTTGGCGGTTATCCGGAGGATACCGACCAGAGTCGATAGATGGATATGGGCGTACTGCTGGGGCCGAGGGCCGATTACGCAGACGGAGCCCGTAGGCTGATCCGGACTGACGGAGCCCGTTATATGAGGATTTACGTGCCGATGCTGCGCACGGTTTTCATGATGTTTTCGAATGTCGATCCCGGGCGCTCCGGTTCCATGATTTTGACGTGTCGCGAGGGACACAGGTGGTTTATATCCTCATATTTCCATGCATATGCTGATGATATTTACATGCATGATGGTTATTGTCATTGGGTGACGAGTGGACGAGATCCACGTACATGCAGATTGATTTCATTGATTATACCTCACATTTATGATATGCTATTACCTGAGGCACTGGCACGAGCACTTGGCACTACACTCATGTATAGAGATTACATTGCCAGTTTAGCATGCTGCAGACTTATTCATATTGAGGTTTATTTATATCTGATTGTATTGACCTAGGATGGGTCATGCATTCGATCTCTGCTTGTAGATATTTTCTATTCACGAGTTGGCAACTCACCCCCGTTGTTCCATAGTCCTTACAGGTTTTTGCAGTAGAGATTCCATAACGGCATTTCTAGCACACTGCTTCCATATGGGTGACTTGCTTGGGTAGGTGGGTTCTTTTATATCAGAACCACCATTGTACCTGCACTATTCATTTGTATCTAGAAATTCCATCAACCAAGACTTGTATATTGTTTCAGACTTAGAGACAGTGATGTATTATTTCGACCATAGTGTCGCGCTTGTAGTATTATGGTTTTCTGGCTGTTTTGAGTTTCTTTTTGGGTTTTGATCCTCGCCCTTTGGCGTTGTATATTATTATTGCTTGCGTGGTTGCGACTGTCGATTGACGATGAGCTAGCTCCCGTTTGGGGATGCCTTTTATCGTTTCCTATATATTATTCTTGGTGTACCCCGTTCGGGGCCAGTTTTTACAAAGGAAACTTTGCCGAAATTTTCAGAAAAGACTACACATTTTAAAAATGCATATTCGGCTTAGTTATTTAAAAACTTTGATTTTCAAAACATGATTTCCTTACTTCTTAAAAACCAGTTTCTTTATTTACTCCTTAAATGGTTTTAGATTTCTGGGCTTTTGGCTTACTTGGATCAGATGGAGTCCGATAGACTTCATAGGATTCAATGGCCAGTCACGTGCTCTTTCGGGTCGTGACAGGTGGCATTTGCATTAATTGGATAAATGAGTCATGGTGTGATTCATACATGGAGTTAATGAATCATTTCTGATTTATATGACTCATATGATGAATCACTTAGTGTATTAATGAAACATGATGATATATCATTATTTGTTATTCATTTAATATATATGATATGTTTCATATATGCACATATGATTTATTCATCCAAAAGGATTCTAATTCTCACCTTCTCTCTCTTCAAGCTCGCTCTCTCTCTCTCTTCAAACCCTAACCCTAACCTCTCATGTGTTGAGATCATGGGTTAGCTAGACTAATACATCCATAATCCAACTCTATATCACCTAGGTTGCTTAGATTAGCACTTTGAGTAACCTAGTTATCTCAAGTTAGAGATTAAGCTTGGAGTAGGAGCTCTCGGGTGGATCGTCTTTGACTCGAGAAGGTCGTTGAGGTGCCGACGTTCCAAAGAGCCTACAAGGAGTGGAGGACAGTGATGAAGACCCAAAGGATAAGTAACGTGAAGTATAACTTTGAATCCGAGTAGTTAAACCTTTCGTAGTTTTCTAGTAACGGTTTAGACACGATTCATGCGCTCAAGTCCGTGTTACGAAGCTTTGATAATCGTTTTTCATATATTCCGCCTCCCCGCAAGTTCGTGGGGTGCATGACATGGACTTACATATGTCTCATACACCCATGTAGTGTGTATCAACAACCATGACACACACACAAAATAAACAATGCACATCAATATATATCACATATATATTGCATGTATACACAAGTGTGAAAAGAATGCTTAAGTGAGCCAATGTTAGTTGATGTAAATTAGTATATCAAATATACAATTATACACTAAATTATCAAATCATCACTTTATTTAATAATCCGGCTATATCTCATATAACCGACTAACAATAAATGTACCAACTTATCGAATCAACACTTGATTCGATAACTCGACCATATTGCATATAACCGACTGATACAAAAGTCACGAGAATAGAATACGGTATCTCGTACACGCATTATTCTCGGTCCCGCACATATCACATATGTGCACCTATTTCGTTTTGCCTGAACCGGTAAAACCTCTATGTAGGACTCTAAAGACTCGTCAATATGCCGGAAGTAGGTGATGATCACATCAAGCACCCACAAGCCGTCAGCGGTTCTAGATGGACGCAACGACTATCCGGGTATTGAGCGATCAGAAGATCAGCAAGCAAGCCCACTCCAACTCCTGCAAAAGCCTGACGGTAACAATTGCCGTATAGTCCGGTCTCCTCATCAGATATGTCGCATATCAAGTCTATGGGTGGTAAACGTTAGACCCCAATAACCGGTAAGTCATGCCGATGTGAGGCTCATAACGGGTCGAGAAACTACTGGTAACACTTACCAGTAAATCTCTAAATCAGCCCTGGCCAGGGACTTCCCTGTTATAGCCAATCGAGCACAGCGCAACATCAACTCCCAATACCGGGAGAGACGAAACCCCTCCTATCGCTCATTGCCTCCATATGACTCGGGACTGTAACCAAAAACCACCATTTTGCATACTCTCTTGGACGTGGTAAGGTGGAAATCAAAGCACAGTGGGAATCACACAAGACTCTATGACGATCTCAGGTCTACAGACTAAATTGTACAAGTGTCACCAGAGAACTGCCATCTGACGTGAAGTATAATACCATCTGGGAGTTCTCGGCGAGTCCTTCCAGTGTATCCAGTCTCCACTGAGCACCCGTATACCATCTATGATGTCAAACACCAATGGATATGGGATCATCCATCGCCCATCTCATTGGTCGAGAAGCGTATACGCTAGTCTACTCTGGTATATCAATGCCCTGTCTCGATACACCCCTGACTAGGAACGTTAAAGGATGAACTTATGGACTACCATGGCCCCACTAGTATGATCTGCATCATAGTCCTGGTAGTCAAGTACACATCCTAAGGGCTTTACCAACATGTAACCATAAGACAGTATCAAGAGACAAGTATACATGTTAAGATAAAGAGCAACTGGATAGCATACTATCATATCGAGCAAGAAAGTCCTCTCTATATATGTCTAAAACTCCAATATAATATACATCATATGTACAATACTGGCATCTAGGGCATACATACAACTAACAATTATATAAGGATATCAACAACGTATGTCCACCGACGATACAAAAAATCATGAAACCCATGTCTAGCATCGACACATAAATCCTCATATCTCAGGTGTCGTCCCCACGACTGGCCCTGACGACATGTCGTACATCACTTCGGTCAGTATCCCCACGAGAACCGCCGAGTCAAAATACTATCACCGCTAGGTACTTTCCCAGCATTCCAGGCTCATCGCCTATCATCTGCGAACTTCTTGCCCAGGGGAACCATACCGGGCTCCACCATGTACCCGCATACGGCCCACTCACTCCTCGCATCGAGTAAATATTATAAATCTTAGAACCGAGAAATCTCGTGGTGGACGCACTGAAATATCATATCAAGAGAAACCGGGTTTTCAAACAATACATTGTTTCTTGAAATATCCCCACGGTTCTCAAATTAATAAATCACATGAAATCCATATCTCAATGCGTAAATCCATGAAAACAGATATATGCAAGATAAAACAGCAATATGAGCATATAGGCAAGTATGTATGATGCATTCCATAAGCGAAATAGTACAATAATCAACGTCTCAATATCACATGTCAAAACAATACCACTTAGAGGTATGCAGCTATAGAAAAATATATGGATGTACCTGTCAATATGTATGCATGATGTACATATAGCTTTAACAGGTATGTGGGTGTACAAATCAGTATGTATGCATGATGTGCAAGTAGCTATAGCAAGGTATACGTGAAATGGAATAAGAGTTACTACCTCCATTATCCCTATCCAATACAATATCACATATGTAAAAGTGTCAGTTGTATCTCATATGCACAATGGAATAAGAGTCACTGTCTCAATTATACCTATCCGATACAATTTCACGTATGTATGTGGGTTGTGCGTGTCATGGCAATTACCGACGGTGTGGGTGTAGCATACAAATTAGTGCTCGTACAACATGAACCGTCAGTAAGGTGTTGTGTACAAAAGGTATAAGTCAAGGTACAACAGGTAATACTATGCAATGACGTTCATATGCAATCAAATCATATGTGAATAACTTGCAGCTATCATATCATAATCCAGCCCTGACGCATAACGCCATACGGGTGATTTCCCCGTAGATATTAAATCTACTCAACGATGATCTCGAGCTACTAAAATCAGACCACCTGCTTCTATTTATTCGCAGCGTCCAAAGTCCCCGCTTGCGATCCTAAACTTTCACAAACACATCACATAAGCTAAATATCCTACGCCGACACAAAAATAACGAAACGCAAGGATAACGCCCAGAAAATTACACTGCGCACTAAACGCGCACGACATCGGCAAAAACCCTAACTAGGGTCGCTAAACTACGCAACCACCAATTCTAGACTCCGATCGTACCGATCGTGCACCCACAACATAATTAAATACGAGGAAGATAACATAATAACCTCACAATGACCAATCGAACCCATGTCCAAAATTCACCGAAGCCTAGTAAGCAACTTATCGCATAATTTTGCACAAGTCTAAAGCTAACACAATTCTAGCGAATACAAACATCTTAAAGCAGCTTAACTAAGTTATCCAAACCACTTCCATTATTTTAAACTCACCCAATTATGTTTTTAGTAAAACCTAGTTTACTAATAATCTTAATTAGACAGTTTAGGAATTAAACAATTTACATTCTTCCACTAGAATAAGTTTTCCTAATCTTCAATTAACCCTTTAATCAAGTTAAACCCTAACTTGAAATTCTTTGAAATTATTATGAATGAATTAAACATGAGTTTAAAGCGATATTAATCAATTTATTATCTAGCTAAGTGATTTAATACAACAAATTAAAGATTTGGATTTGAAACTATACCACTTCAAGAACACACCAAAGCAACTAGATTCATCATCTTTTGTCTCCAAAAATCATGTTTTTCTTGAAGATCCATGCTAGTTTAGTGAAGGGAAATGATGGGTTAAGATTTGTTCAGGAGTTTTGTGGATTTATTTAAGAAATTTTAAGGATTTATTGAGCTCGGAATTGTTGAAAATGGGGAAAGAAAAAGAATGGACAAAATTGGGGGTGGGCTCGGCCTTGATGGAAAAATGGGGGTAGTTTTGTGAAGTGTGTGGAGATTTCAAGCAAAAATTGACAATAAATGCTCATAAATGCTAAAATGCCACCTTTTCTTTTCTTTAAAAAAATTAAATCCTTTTGCCACAAATATCTAGATATTTGATGGATGGTTTTGATTAACAAAATATTTAGTGATTAGATTAGCAATGACTCAAATTAGAAATAATGAACCCAACCCAAAATGTAATTACCACTAATTAAGTGCGTAAATAACACATTAAAAAAATATTTAATTAGGTAAAAGTTCTATGTGAACCAAAACTTGCCATTTACCCCCAAAGCCCGCGCACTAGTACTATTCTAGTTAAACTAGACGCAGTCAAGTCTGTACAGAGGTTTGATCACAATCGGGTTAAAACGAAAAACACCGACTATTTTACCCTAAAATGGAAAAATTCGCATAACGATTTCTAAAACGTTACACCCCTGATGCCGTCGACGAAGTGCACTAAGGCGGAACACCGTGGCCATGAGCACCCGAACGGATGCTTTTGGTGACGGGGTTCTCCTACAGTCACTTGGTCGGGGCTATGGGGCGTGGCTATCTAATAAGGTTACCCGGTGAGTATCCGCGTACACTACGTAATTCCAAAGGACTTTTGATCGACATCAAAATTCCATGGCAACCGATCAAATGAGACTAAATTGCTAGATTTATAAAATTCAAATTAGTTATATCATATCTAATTATATGGATTCCAAATTTTGTATCACAATCTCAGATAACTAGACAATGTTATACTTTTCGATCGAATAAACAAACACCCAAAATTTCCCAACAAGCTCAAATCTTGAGTGGAGTTTAAAAAGTACCCAGAAACTGCCACAGCTCTTATGAACCATCCGTAGTGTCACGTCCCGCTTCCCAGTGTACGGCAAAGTGGACGCGACGAGGCCCGCTACGTATATACTCAGAAGTACATACGCTAAGCGTAACTAAGCAATATAAAGTAAATCACAAGAGACGAATAATATAGAAATAACAGCAACTTTTATTAATAACATTCTTTGTACAATGCATGAAAAGAAAATAAAACTAGAATGAAAAGCAATGCCTAAACAGTGGCATAACAGAAAATGTAAATACTGGAAAGAACAAGGTACAATTATCTAGAGCTCTGGGTCTTCTTGGAACTGCTCCAAATCTTCACCGGTGGGCTCGATCTCAGCTTGGTCCAACGCACCTGACGACATTCAAAGAAGAAAGAAATAGAATGTCGTCGGTGAACAGATCGCTCGGTAAGTCCCAAAGATAAGGAAGAATGAGAATGACAGAGTAACAGTATTTTCTAAAGTATTATATTGTTGAATATTATGGAACAATGTTTAACGCTGTTGTTTGTAGCTTGGTACAGAAGGATGCCAGTGTATACGAAGAGGATCTCTATATGCTAGAGATCAGGGCAAAAGGAAAGTACAAAGAACCGTTATGCCATGGTACAACAGCAATAGGATTCAGGTTAGGTGTCTTAATCTGACCACCTCGTGCCACTTTTAACACCTTCCGTACCAATCTACCCCTTAAACCCCGTAGTGCTTTAACAGTATTGTTGTATTGAAATATGTAAGTTGGGTGAGTGACCAAAACCATGATATCAGTAAACATGTTGGAACTGTATAATCAGGATAATGGAATATCAGGACAATGGATGAATATCCATGGTTTGATTCAGTCAAAAAGAATATATTGTTAACTGGATTCAGGATTTCATGTATTCAAATTGTATTGGAATATAAAAGAATATAGATTGACTTGAATCATATTCGAGTCAGGAATAGTCAGACTCTAACCCGAGTCAGACTAAAAGAAAGATAATTTGAAGTTCAATATTAGTTAGGGGCCTTATTGTAATTTGTAAAACTTGAGGGGGTTTTCTGTAAAAAGTACTTTTGTATAGTTTTCAAAATACTCCTCAAGTATTTAATAATCGTCTTTATTGTTATAATGAATGTGAATTTTATTTTTGTTATTCTAGTGAATATATCCTAATAAAAGTATTAATTGTTTTATCTGAAATTCATGGTATTTTAATGTAACTTTTAATCTTGGAATTTTAGGAAAATGTGGAAACATCATATTATAATAAAATAGGTGTTTAAATGATAATTATATATATATTAACACATGAATAATTTTTAAATGAATATTTTATTTTCAAAAATCTCATTTTTCTTAAATGTCGTATTTTAAACCTTTCGAGACCGAATGCTCCTTGCGGAGGTCTGAATCTCGCACTACTAGCCTGCGGGTGCACGATGAACCGTACTATGCCTAACAGGTTCCCCAAAAGTGGGTTGTAGCGGCACTTTGCTTAGATTTTATAAATACTATTCATTTAGGAAAACGGTGTTATAAATATAAGGTATTTATTTGTAAAAGGGTATAACTTTCCGTATTTTATTTCTAGGGTTTCTTAAGCCAACTAGCCTATTTCTAAGGTCTATACGATGAGTCATTAGAAGTCTCAAATCGCCTCTTCACCGTCAATTGCGGCCAGGTAAGTGCCAGGTAAGTGGAAAGGAACCACAGTCGTGGGCCTAATTAAAAACCACTAGCCTTAGACACACTTGCCTAGACACCACAAGACAGTTTAGATAAACGATCGATGTCCATGACCAATCGTGTTTTCATTTTATTAAAAGATTTTATTTAGAAATGTTTACAACTTAAAGTTTTCAATAAAGGTTATAAAGATTAGGGTATTTTAGTGAAAAGTCCTGTAATTTCGCATTCTGTGTTTTGATATTTATCAATTAGGGTCATATTGAGTGTGTGTAGAGGTAGGTCATTATCTCGTGACTTATTTTAAGTTTTAATGAAGATTAGAGGTTAAACATGTTATGTTAAACTTGAAGGTATTAAAGCGCAAGAATACGGTATTCGAAAACGTTATCATTTCATGGGTGAAAATTCATTCAAATTGGTTTCTACAAGTTTATTGATCAAGATAAACCTATTTAGGAGTGAGGGTATTAATTAAACTAAGAAAAATGAACTTCATGGTATTTTTATGAAAAGAATACGATATTGTAAAGAAGCTATCATTTCATGTGAGAAAGTTTGTTTAAATAGGTTTATGGGTGATTAATAGTCAACATGAATATGGGTAGATATTATGTATTAGGTGACAAGTGGAAATTTGCAGAAAAACGAATCGGAAATAGGTTTGTTCCGATTTCCGTCTGGTTCCAAAAAGTCATATTTTTATATTAAAGAGAAGAGAGATAGAAAAGATGGGACTTACAGGTTTGGACAAGCTAAGGGGCCTAAAGAAGGTGGTGGTTGTCGATGCGTCGAAAACGTCGCGAAGGTTTTGATCCGGTCGCCGGAATCCGTCGTCGGTTTCGGCAGCGCTTCGCTTCTCGCTCTTTGCACCGAGTTCTCGAGAATTTGGGAGAGTGGACTTAGAGTGGTGAGGTGAAATGGTAGAGGATAGGGGTCTTTATATAGGGCTAGGCTAGGGTTAGGGTTAGGATTAAAAAAAATATTTAAAAAATATAAAATTCATTAAAAATTCATTAAATTTGGACTTAAAAGAGATTTAATGAGAATTCTGTAACAGTACAGAGAAAATGGAGTATGCAGGGAGGTTGACCGAGTCAACACGAAACTTTTTCGTGTTGACGACTCGGCCGATCGGCCGATTCGGCCGAGTCGGGGCCGAGTAGGGTGTCGTTGGGTAGGGTTTGGTCTGGGGGAGATTTTGGTATAGTTTATTTTTTATAAATTGCAATAAATTGTGAGTTATGGCTGTTTGACCGTTTGACTTCCCAAAAAAAATTAAAACAAAATGATATAAAAATTATGTGGGGCATGGGATTCGAACTCTGGTGGCTTGGTTCAGTAGTGCAAGGTATTACTAATGAGCTACAAGCTCCTTCTTGTAATTATTGTAAGGAATTAGATACTTAAATTGTTTCCAGCAACATCAATATTCCAAGTATACACTATATTTAAAGCAAATTTTTGGTATACGAAATTGGAGTTGTTACAATCTACCCTCCTTACAAAAATTTCGTCCTCGAAATTTACAACTTTTATTTTAAGGACTGGTTTACAAAAAGGTGCGGATATCTTGCACGCATTTCATCCTCCCTTTGCCACGTGGATTCTCCTTGAGTGTCTTTTCTCCACATTACTCGGACCAAATTAACTTCTTTGTTCCGAAGTGTCTTCACTTTCCTGTCCAGGATCTCCACAGGTTGTTGCTCACAAGAAAAATCGGGCTGTATCGTGAGTTCAGAATGATCAAGTACATGGCTGGGGTCACTCACATACCTTCTGAGTTGGGATATGTGGAACACGTTATGCACTCCTTCCAATGAGGGTAGAAGCGCTAAACGATATGCCACCTCACCGACTCGTTCGAGTATATCGAACGGTCCAATGTATCTTGGACTCAACTTTCCCCGTCTTCCAAATCTGACACTCCGCGGTTCGGAGAGATTTTCAGGAATACATGATCTCCTAGCTGGAACTCCAAGTGTCATCTCTTCGCATCAGCCCAGTGTTTCTGTCTATCTTGGGATATGCGCATTCTTTCCCTGATAGTACGGACCACATCAACGTTCGCTACTATCATCTCTGGTCCAAGGAGTTATCTATCTCCGATGTCGTCCCAACTTAATGGCGATCGAAACTTCCTTCCATATAATGCTGCAAAAGGTGCCATTCCTATACTTGCTTGGTAGCTGTTGTTGTACGCAAACTCCACAAGATGCAGGTGATCTTCCCACGATCCCTTGAAGTCGAGCATACATGCTCTGAGCATATCCTCCAAGATCTGAATAGTTCGTTCCGACTGACCATCTGTTTGTGGATGATAAACCGTGCTGAAGTTCAGACTTGTTCCCAAGCTTGCTTGTAGACTTTGTCGAAATTGCGATCGGAACCTGGTGTCACGATCGGAGATAATGCAGACCGGTACTCCATAAAGTCTCACAATTTCCTGTATGAGTTCATGGGTATCAGGAATAGTACATTATGAAGAGTTTTTAAATCTAAATTAGATTATTACCTGCATGTACTTCTTCGCTAATGTCACAGTTGATTGGCCAACTCGAAATGGGATGAAGTGAGCCGAATTTGTGGGTCGATCCACAATGACCCAAATCGCATCGTTACCCTTTGTGCTGCGAGGAAGAGCAGTTACAAAGTCCATCGTGATGTGCTGCCACTTCCATTCTGGAATTGGTAACGGTTGAAGTAATCCAGCAGTCCTGTGATGTTCAGCTTTTACTTGCTGACACACCAAGCATTTAGCGACGCTTCTGGCTACTTCATGCTTCATTCCATGCCACCAATAATTCTGACGTAGATCCTTGTACATTTTGGTACCTCCAGGATGTACTGAATAGGGAGAGCTGTGAGCTTCTTTCATTAACTCTTCCTGAACATGACCCTTTGGTACACACAATCTGCTGCCGTATCTCAAAGATCCGTCTTCATGGATGATGAAATCTGTTCGTAGTCCATTCTCCACTTGTTCTCTGATCTTTTGCAACTTAGCATCACTGGCTTGAGCTGCTTCGATCTGATTGACAATAGTTGATTGGACTTGTAGATTCATCAAATTTCAAACATCACCTGGCATGACTAGTTCAATCTCCATCTGATGTAGGTCTTGCTGAAGCTTCCACTGGGCGATGAGATTCATTGCTAATGGTTGGCGACTAAGAGCATCTGGTACTACGTTCACCTTTCCTGGATGATATTGCAAATTGATATCAAAGTCCGCCATGAGTTCTAACCATCTTCTCTATCGCATATTCGACTCCTTCTGAGTAAACATGTACTTGAGACTTTTATGATCTGTGTAGATGTTCACTCGTTCACCAAGTAAGTAGTGGCGCCAAATTTTGAGAGCAAAGATGACGGCTGCCAACTCCAGATCATGCGTCGGATAATTGTGCTCATGAGTCTTCAGTTGTCTTGAAGTATAAGCCACAACCTTACCGTGCTGATGTAGAACACACCCTAATCCCTTACCGGATGCATCACAATGTACTTCGAATCCTCCGGATTGATCCGGTATGACGAGAATAGGTGCAGATGTCAATCTTGACTTGAGTTCTACGAAAGCTTGCTCGCATGCTTCTGACCACACAAATTCTTCATCTTTTCTTGTGAGCTTGGTCAGGGGTGTTTCTATCTTCGAAAAGCCTTCAATGAATCTTCTGTAATATCCAGCTAAGCCCAAGAAACTCCGAATATCCTTCACTGATTTTGGTGTAGGTCATTCGTTGACTGCTGAAACTTTTGTTGGATCCACAGAAATTCCTTCTCCTGATACGATGTGTCCAAGAAAACCAACTTGTTTTAGCCAAAACTCGCACTTGCTGTATTTGGCATAAAACTTATGTTGTCGAAGAGTTTCCAGGACGATTCGTAAGTGCTCCGCATGTTCTTTCTGATTCTTAGAATATACCAGGATGTCGTCGATGAAGATGACAACGAACCTGTCTAAATACTCCCGGAAAACTTGGTTCATAAGATTCATGAAGATTGCTGGTGCATTGGTCACTCTAAATGGCATTACTAGAAATTCGTAATGTCCATAGAGAGTTCTGAAAGCTGTTTTGTGAATATCAGCTTCCTTGACCTTCACTTGATGATAACCTGAACGAAGATCTAGTTTAGAGAAGACACAAGATCCACTTAGCTGATCGAATAAATCGTTGATGCGCGGGAGTGGATACTTGTTCTTTATTGTGACATCGTTCAAGGCTCTATAGTCGATGCACATTCTGTATGAACCTTCCTTCTTCTTCACCAATAGTACAGGTGCTCCCCAACTTGAAGTGCTGGGACGAATCCATCCTTTCACCAGTAATTCGTCCAACTGTGTTCGAACTTCCTTCAAACCTTCCGGACTTAGTCTATACGGTGCTTTGATCACTGGTTGTGCTCCTGGTACTAAGTCAATACTGAATTCAAGAGCTCGATCGGGAGGCAAACCTGATATATCGTCAGCGAATACATCGCCGAAGTCTCGAACTACCTCCGGTCTTGATTCTTCCTCTGCCTGAGCTGTTGCAACTACTGCTTCCCTTGGCTTTGCTTTGTAAGTACTTGGCTCCAGTGTACGATCTCCACTCTTGAAATAGAAGACCGGATGATCTGGAATCTCAAATACTACCCTCCTTTGACGACAGTCGATGGTAGCATAAAAGGTTCCAAGCCAGTCCATTCCTAGAACCACATCGAAATTTGGTATGTCCAGTACCTTGAAGTCAGCGTAAAACTCTCGACTGCAGACGATGACTGGACACATGATGTATCCCATAGTTGCCTTTAGAACACCATTTCCAGAACTGACATTCCAGCTGGATACAAGCGGTGAGACTGGAATCGCATGGGTTCGGACAAACCGTTGCGACATAAAGCGGTGGGATGCTCCAGTATCAAACAGTGCAAGTGCAGGTAGTGAAGCTACTAGGATTGTACCTAAGGTATAAGGGATAGGTTTTAGGTATAGGGAAAGTGTGTGGGTAAACAAGACTAAAGATATATTTGAGAAAGAAAGTTTACCAGTAATGACTTGGCCAGTGGCCTCAGCTTCTTCCACAGACATCATGAAAGCCTGGCGCTTCGGCACATTCCTCCTAGCCTGAGGAGCATTCCTCGGAACGTTCCTTTGATCTTGATAGAACTTTCGAGGAGGTGGTGCGGCTTGTGGTCCCCTAGGTGGTGCAGGCAGTGCAAGTCTGGTAGCAGGTGCCTGAAGAGCTGGTCATTGCTGATAAGTATTTGCTGGCCTGGGTGCAGCAACTGAGTTCTGCCTTTGAGGACAAGATCCAATATCGTGAGTGGCTGAACCGCAGACTAAGCAGAGGCGGTTGGCTCGACGGCAGTCCTTCATCATATGTCCAGTTCTCTTGCAGTAAGTGCAAAAGGCTGGGCTAAGACGATGAGTTGGTACTCTGGGTCGCCTCGGCACGAAAGGTGGTCTGGACGTGGCTCTACTTGCCATCTGGTTGGCAGGGCGTTTGACTCCTGCAGACTGAGGTCTACCCCTCTCTTTTATGACTGCCTCATAACTGCAGGCAGCTTCTAGAGCTTCTTCATGAGTCAAAAACTTTCCTGTGGCTAGAGCAGCCTTAATCTCCGTGTCCAAACCTTGCTGAAAACGACGGGCTCTGATCTCGTCCGTCGGTATCAGGTGTGCCGCGAATCTGTTTAAAGATTGTGTTAGCTGTGTAGTATGTGATATTTTAAAAATTGAACTATTGTGACATATCTTACCGGCTCAACATAGTGAACTCAGCATCGTATTCATCTACCGATTTCTCCCACATTGATCCTTGCTGTAGATGAATAAACTGCTGCTCCATAGCGAACCTGGCAGTCACAGGGAAATATTTCGCGTCAAACTTCTCGCGAAATGTCTTCCATTCAATCGGTTGTACCAGACGGGTTTCTTCCACCTTCCACCAATTGTGAGCATTATCCGTGAGCTGTAGCTTTGCTACACGGACCCAAGCGTTATCTGGCACTTGAGCTGCGGCCAGATCGACTTCGATGCTTTGTGCCCATTCTTCTGCTTCGAGAGGGATTCCTTTACCCGAAAATTTCTTTTGGTGCAAAGCTTTGAATTGCTTTATTCCCGATGCATCTGTCTCAGGACGACTCAGAAGTTGTTGTTGTCCCTCGAGAAGACTGCGGATCGCATCAAATAGCATTGTTTGCTCAGTGGGTGGTGCCGGAACAACTGGTGTGAGAGGTAGTGCTGGAGGGGTGTTGTTGACGTTGGTGCTGGTGTTGTTCGGGGAATCCATGATCTTGAAGAAAAAATTTGGATTAGGACAGATTCAAATAAATGAAATGATAAGATTCAAAGAATAGAAATTTTCAAGATTCAAGGAACATGAATTGTAAAGAATGTTTTAGTTGCTGGTTCTTGTGTTATATTGCTTAGGTTGTTCACGCAGACCAGAACTGCATGATAGGGATTCATACAGCTCTGACTGCATGGGTCACCAGCAAAACCTGTCACGCCCCGCTTCCCAGTGTACGGTGAAGTGGACGCGACGAGGCCCGCTACGTATATACTCAGAAGTACATACGCTAAGCGTAACTAAGTAATATAAAGTAAATCATAAGAGACGAATAATATAGAAATAACAGCAACTTTTATTAATAACATTCTTTGTGCAATGCATGAAAAGAAAATACAACTGGAATGAAAAGCAATGCCTAAACAGTGGCATAACAGAAAATGAAAATACTGGAAAGAACAAGGTACAATTATCTAGAGCTCTGGGTCTTCTTGGAACTGCTCCAAATCTTCACCGGTGGGCTCGATCTCAGCTTGGTCCAACGCACCTGACGACATTCAAAGAAGAAAGAAATAGAATGTCGTCAGGGAACAAATTACTCGGTAAGTCCCAAAGATAAGGAAGAATGAGAATGACAGAGTAACATTATTTTCTAAAGTATTATATTGTTGAATATTATGGAACATTATTTAACGCTGTTGTTTGTAGCTTGGTACAGAAAGATGCCAGTGTATACGACGGGGATCTCTATATGCTAGAGATCAGGGCAAAAGGAAAGTACAAGAAACCATTATGGCATGGTACAAGAGCAATAGGATTCAGGTTAGGTGTCTTAATCTGACCACCTCGTGCCACCTTTAACACCTTCCGTACCAATCTACCCCTTAAACCCCGTAGTGCTTTAACAGTATTGTAGTATTGGAATATGTAAGTTGGGTGACTGACCAAAACCATGATATCAGTAAACATGTTGCAACTATATAATCAGGATAATGGAATATCAGGACAATGGATGAATATCCATGGTTTGATTCAGTCAAAAAGAATATATTGTTAACTGGATTCAGGGTTTCATGTATTCAAATTGTATTGGAATATAAAAGAATATAGATTGACTTGAATCATATTCGATTCAGGAATAGTCAGACTCTAACCCGATTCAGACTAAAAGAAAGATAATTTGAAGTTCAATATTAGTTAGGGGCCTTATTGTAATTTGTAAAACTTGAGGGGGTTTTCTGTAAAAAGTACTTTTGTATAGTTTTCAAAATACACCTCAAGTATTTAATAATCGTCTTTATTGTTATAATGAATGTGAATTTTATTTGTGTTATTCTAGTGAATATATCCTAATAAAAGTATTAATTGTTTTATCTGAAATTCATGGTATTTTAATGTATCTTTTAATCTTGGAATTTTAGGAAAATGTGGAAACTTCATATTATAATAAAATAGGTGTTTAAATGATAATTATATATATATTAACACATGAATAATTTTTAAATGAATATTTTATTTTCAAAAATCTCATTTTTCTTAAATGTCGTATTTTAAACCTTTCGAGACCGAATGCTCCTTGCGGAGGTCTGAATCTCGCACTACTAGCCTGCGGGTGCACGATGAACTGTACTATCCCTAACAGGTTTCCCAAAAGTGGGTTGTAGCGGCACTTTGCTTTGGTTTTATAAATACTATTCATTTAGGAAAACGGTGTTATAAATATAAGGTATTTATTTGTAAAAGGGTATAACTTTCCGTGTTTTATTTCTAGGGTTTCCTAAGCCAACTATCCTATTTCTAAGGTCTATACGATGAGTCATTAGAAGCCTCAAATCGCCTCTTCACCGTCAATTGCGGTCATGTAAGTGCCAGGTAAGTGGGAAGGAACCACAGTCGTGGGCCTAATTAAAAACCACTAGTCTTAGACACACTTGCCTAGACACCACAAGACAGTTTAGATAAACGATCGATGTCCATGACCAATCGTGTTTTCATTTTATTAAAAGATTTTATTTAGAAATGTTTACAACTTAAAGCTTTCATTAAAGGTTATAAAGATTAGGGTATTTTAGTGAAAAGTCCTGTAATTTCGCATTCTGTGTTTTGATATTTATCAATTAGGGTTATATTGAGTGTGTGTAGAGGTAGGTCATTATCTCGTGACTTATTTTAAGTTTTAATGAAGATTAGGGGTTAAACATGTTATGTTAAACTTGAAGGTATTAAAGCGCAAGAATACGGTATTCGAAAACGTTATCATTTCATGTGTGAAAATTCATTCAAATTGGTTTCTACAAGTTTAGTGATCAAGATAAACCTATTTAGGAGTGAGGGTATTAATTAAACTAAGAAAAATGAACATCATGGTATTTTTATGAAAAGAATACGATATTGTAAAGAAGCTATCATTTCATGTGAGAAAGTTTGTTTAAATTGGTTTATGGGTGATTTATAGTCAACATGAATATGGGTAGGTATTATGTATTAGGTGACAAGTGGAAATTTGCAGAAAAACAAATCGGAAATCGGTTTGTTCCGATTTCCGTCGGGTTCCAAAAAGTCGTATTTTTATATTAAAGAGAAGAGAGATAGAAAAGATAGGACTTACGAGTTTGGACAAGCTAAGGGGCCTAAAGAAGGTGGTGGTTGTCGATGCGTCGAAAACGTCGCGAAGGTTCTGATCCGGTCGCCGGAATCCGTCGTCGGTTTCGGCAGCGCTTCGCTTCTCGCTCTTTGCACCGAGTTCTTGAGAATTTAGGAGAGTGGAATTAGAGTGGTGAGGTGAAATGGTAGAGGATAGGGGTCTTTATATAGGTCTAGGCTAGGGTTAGGGTTAGGATTAAAAAAAATATTAAAAAAATATAAAATTCATTAAATTTGGACTCAAAAGAGGTTTAATGAGAATTCTGTAACAGTACAGAGAAAATGGAGTATGCAGGGAGGTTGACCGAGTCAACACGAAACTTTTTCGTGTTGACGACTCGGCCGACCAGCCGAGTCCGGCCGGCGGCGCCGGCCGATTCGGCCGAGTCGCCGACCGAGTCTTGGCCGAGTCGGGTGTCGTTGGGTAGGGTTTGGTCTGGGGGAGATTTTGGTATAGTTTATTTTTTATAAATTGCAATAAATTGTGAGTTATGGCTGTTTGACTTCCCAAAAAAAATTAAAACAAAATGATATAAAAATTATGTAGGGCATGGGATTCGAACTCAGGTGGCTTGGTTCAGTAGTGCAAGGTATTACCAATGAGCTACAAGCTTCTTCTTGTAATTATTGTAAGGAATTAGGTACTTAAATTGTTTCCAGCAACATCAATACTCCAAGTATACACTATATTTAAACCAAATTTTTGGTATACAAAATTGGAGTTGTTACACGTAGAAGGGCCGACCCATTCCTTACTCATGTCACCACGGAACTTCGGCAAAACCTAGGGTATGATCGTGGTTCCGTGATCTAAAAAGTCGAGTTTGGATATCGTTCTTCTAGAGGGTCCACAGAATCGCTTGTATGATTTTCTGAAGATTTTGAACTTGAAAAAAAAAATCCAACCCTTGGAAAATTTCCAGCGAGGGAAAATATGGGTTATTGATATCCGTTCAAACTTTTTAACGTCATCTAAATAACTCGAATACATGTTAGAATTACGACCATGAAACACTCCGAATTGCCTTTGCATAAAGTTAATATCATATGCAAATTTAATAAAAACTAGCAACACCTGAAACACCAAAACCCAGAGTCTGGAACACCATTAAAATTTGAAGCCAAAACGAGCCAGAAGACCCAGTGAGCTCGGTTTTTACACCTATGTGGCCGGCTGATCAGTCGAAAATATTGCATTTTTAACACGTCAATTTCCCTACCATTTGCACTCATCTAGAGGTGTTCGGTATGAATATAGCACATATTAGCAAAACAGCCGTAAAATACCAAATAACTCGTGCTATACTTTAAAACCGACATTTTGAGGGAAATTGAGTGTTTATCATGGTATCACATTATCTTTGTGTAGCGCACCACTTGTTTCGAGAATCTGTGCAGGAAATTCCAGGAAAAGAGCCAAAACAGCTAAAAGTGCTGAGAAAAATACGCCAAGTCCAAGACTTGAGATCTGGCAGTGAGAAAGAAAGAATTATGATATTCCACATATTATAAAAATACCATGAGGCCAACATAATGCAACACAGAAATTTTCATTCATTAAGGCTCCCAAACGACCGCGGATCCGCGGCCGGAGTGCCCTTCCCGTGGCGGATCCGCGGTCACGTGAGGGTAACGTCAGCAGATGTTTACTTCTGGCTTCTCAGTTCAGCGTCAGAGCACATTTAAGCCACTGCAAATTCCATAATTCTCCAGAAGCTTCTGCCAGAACAGCAAGGCCCTTTGTACAAGCTAAACATCCTTAAGCTTCCAAAGCAAGCCACTTAACTACCTAAGCCTAGAAGATTCCCCCTAACCTCCAAGCTTATGAAGGAAGCTAAGCCTAACTAACTACCTCTAGAAGCTTCTACCTAACTACCAAGCTTACAAGGGAAGCTAAACTAAACCTAGCTTCTAATGAAAGCTAATCCTAATCAAGGCTATAAAAGGGACCCTAAGGCTTCACTTCTAAGGTTGTTGATTCCCACATCAATTCCCAACACAAGTTGAGTGACACAAATTGTAAACCCTAATCCCCAATTCAAAATCCAAGCCAAAATCAAGAACACCGAGTACAATTCAAGCAAGAAGCCATCAGCCTTTTAGGAGCCAAGCCAATCTTCATCCGAGAAAGTGATCCAAGACGATCCGCGACTCATGAAGATGAGCGAAGCCAATTCGACGATCGAGTTCTTTCCTCATTGTAGTTCTTGAGAGAATTGTAACGAAATTGTTGATAAATAAAAGAAATTCTTTATCTTGCTTTCTTTACATTCGTGCATCATGATTCGATCTAAATTCTTGATTGTGTTTCTTGTTATGATGTTTGAGTAAAACTCCGCTCGTGAAGGAGTCGAGAGAATCAATAAATGATGATGTTACAAATCTTGAAACGATTCTTAATTCCTATAAGTTTTGTAAAGATTAGTAAATTGAAGAATCAGCAACCTAGTTTCGAGCGATGCTTTCTTGATTGTGTTCGCTCTTAATTAGTGATCCACGATTGATTCTTGAATTTACTAGAGGCTATTTTTTGAATGAGATTCATCGAAGGGACGAAGGATGAGATGAAGAAACCCTAGTTTCTTCGAAAGATCCTTAAACCTCGATTAATCGTCATCGATCTAGTATCAAATCATTAATGGATAAGAAAACGTAATCAATAGTTTTCATCACGTTTATAGATTCGATCGATTCCTACGAGTCTCACTTTGATTCTTGATTACTATTTGGATTGGATATCATCAATTCGTAATTCTTGATTTTTAATGTTTTCTTGATTTTAGATTTAGATCTAGATAATTCATGAACTTCAATTTTATAAATCTTGAATTGAATTGTCTTTTCTTTTCTTTAATTTTCAATTCATCTAATTCAAATTCGAACGAATCTCACTTTCCCTGTGGACGATCTGCACTCGCTAACGTGCTACATACGACACCGTTATTGATTGCGGTCAAAAATTTCTTTGGTTGTGATTTCTTACACTTTTCTTATATACACACCGGAAAACATTCAATCAAATGGCGCTGTTGCCGGGGATCGTGTGCTAATTTGTTCGTTTTTGAAATTTGAGTTGAAAAATTTATTCCATCATAATTTTTAGAACAAAATTCGCACAAACACTAAACGATTCATTGTGATTTGTTACGAGGAAATCTGGAATTTGTGGAGCGAGAGGAAAAATTTTCAGATCATTCCAAAGAACTCAGGGAGTGAACAGAATCAGCACCAAGAATTTTTGTGCCGGTTTCTCATTAACACACCGCGGATCCACGGCATAAGACACCTAGCGCGGCGGTTCCACGGCCATCCTAGGGACTTGCTCTGCCAAATTTCTCTGGTATCTCCTGTACTTTCTTATCTATTCCTCGATCTGCTCCATTAACCAATTTCTGCAGGTTTCTTTGCAAACAATTCGCAGCGATTGTTGCGTGTTTTGATCTTAGTTGTTTGCATATTAATACGGAATTTAAGGGGCACGGCCAAATCTAGATTAGGTGGGGAGTTCATTACCCTTCCTAAGCCCCGAAAATCACAAACTTGCATCCGCATTACCCTCATTACCTAAAAGAAATCTAGACTTGACTCTAAGGACCGTCGCGCTCACTAAGGACAGGAGAAGGCCGTGGGTAATCTATTGCTTATCCACGTTTCTTTTGTGGTGTCTAAGGAAAGTGTGTCTAAACCAAGTGGTTACTTAATTAGGCCCACTACTTACGTAGGGGAGAACCTCCCACTTACCTGGCACTTACCTGGCCACAGGAGGGACAAAGAGGCAGCAGAGGATTGATCCTGCGACTTGTCTTTTGGCAGTTAGGAGTGGTCTAGAGCCTTGACCTAGGTGACCATTAGACTTAGGGTTTTGCTTGTTGCATTTGTTGTGATTTTCATCATTTTTTCAAAAATCCGTATTCTTTTTCAAAACAAACACCACTTCATCTTTCCCCTAATTATATCAACGTTGCCACTTGTACTAAACCCTTTAGTGCAAGCTCGGCTGGACACGGGATTCTAGTGCCCGTCTTGTCCGTGTTTTCCCCTATCGACCCCAAAGTCGGTATTTCTACATTTTCTTTTTCCCACCACCACCGCGATGGACGGTTATCCATCAAACTTTTACACCACTCTGCCACCATCCGCAGGTGCGCAGAATCCTCCACGCATTTCTCTTCAAGAGAGATGCTATCCTTCACGTGTTCCCCTTCCCACCTGTCTTTCTATACCACCAGCCAACGGGGAAAATTTTGAAATCAATCCCCAATTCATCAAACTGTTACCCAAATTTCACAGTCTTGATTCTGAAGACGCATACGTTTTCATCTCCAAATTCGAAAACGTATGCGCAATGATTGGAACGTCACAACTGTCTGTGGATGCTCTGCGTTTACGTTTTCTCCCATTCACTTTGTGCGATTTAGCCGAGAAGTGGCTTTACAATACAACCACACATTCTATTTCAAAATGGGATGAATTTGTTACAGCATTCCTTAAGAAATTTTATCCTAATCACAAGACCAGCAGTGTTCGGAGCGAAATCTTCAAATTCACCCAACTTCCCAATGAACCATTTTGGAAATGCTTTGAACGGTTCAAGGATCTTCTTATCCAATGTCCTCATCACGGAATCTCCAGATAGGATTTGTGTCGAATTATCTATGAGGGTATTAATCTCACTACTAGACAGATGCTTGAAACCTTGTGTCATTGCCAATTCCTATCTAAAGATGATGGTGAAGCTTGGAAATACCTAGAAGATTTAGCTCAAAACACATCACAATGGGAAAGTGTTAGACCACCACCGTATAGGGAACATGTCAATCAGCTCGATGTTTCCGTCATAATGAGAGCCGAAATGGCCACAATACAAAGGAAACTCGACGCTATAGAAAACAAAATCTCTTCAGTCTCCCTAAACCAATACACACTTCCCAAAACTGAGTGTGGCTACTGTTCAAACCCATCACATTTGACGGAAGAATGTCCTTTGAATGTACCGTTTCAAGGTCACACTAATGCTGCATTTCAGCAAAGACCTGGAAACGATCCTTCTTCTTCCTCATATAATCAAGATTGGAGGAATCACCCTGATTTTTCTTGGATCCAACACCAACCTCAATACACGGATCTAAACCAAAACACTTTCCAAAAGGTCCCTCCACAGCAACAGCAACCACCACAACCGAGTCAGCACCCCTTCCAACCACAAAATTTTCAAAACCCGGCCAACAACTTTGATCCTTTTTCTGCCAGAACTAATAACACCTCTGCACTCGAACAAACTATGAATTTTTTTCTGACAAATTTCATGAAATTTACGGCAAATTTTCAGTCTTCCGTCGATAAAATCCAGAAAAACTCTGACTCCCAAAGTGAGAGTATTAAATCGATGGAAGAACAAATTGCACAATTAAAAGACGAAATGAGTGCAAGAGAAAAAGGGAATCTACCAGCTCAACCCCTACCTGATCCTGGACCTTCACATTACACAAATATGGATGCACTTACCACGTTGAGATCTGGAAGAGTGCTAGACAATCATGTGGCTAACTGATTGATGTTGAGGAATGAAGTGAAACCCAGGCTTCCACTTCCACTTCCATTCACACTTCTACTTCTTACCCTATTTCGTCTAATTTACCGTCTTCTTCCGAGCCTATTCTCCGTTTTCCCAAAGGCTCGAACCCTCCGCCCACTTCATCCTTCCCACCCCCACCGACTTCTCCACAAATTTTGGACCCAACACTTATTGATAGAGCTCCATTTCCAAATAGGTTGAGGCCCAACAAACCCAATGCCCATATGGAGAAGCTTGTGGACATGTTTAAGCAAGTTAACACCAGCATCCCTCTCCTAGATGCTATCCAACAAGTTCCGTCCTATGCAAAAACTCTTAAGAACTTGTGTACTAGGAAGATGAAGACTTAAGTGCCCAAGAAGATATTCATGGCAAAGACTGTAGACACGGCATTTCCACAACAATTACCAAGGAAACGTAAGGACCCTGGCTGTCCTACTATTTCTATTTCTATTGGGGAAAAACACATCAACCGTGCTTTACTTGACCTTGGCGCTAGTGTTAACTTGCTTCTATACTCTGTTTACGAGTAACTAGGTATCGAAGTGCTAAAGCCCTCGAGCATAACTTTCCAGATGGCTGACTGATCAATCACCAAACCTAGGGGTGAACTGGAGGATGTGTTAATAAAAATCGGGGAATTTTTATTCCTTGTGGACTTTATTGTAATTGATACACAGCCTGTAGCGAACCCACGGAATCAAATTCCGGTGATTTTAGGTCGGCCCTTTTTTGGCCACTTCCAATGCTATCATCAACTATCGTAACGGTTCTATGACCCTATCTTTAGGGAATAGGTCAATTGAGCTGAACATTTACAAGTTGGGAAGTGTACCCTCCGAACTTATTACTCAAGCATGTTCTGTCGACTTAATGGATGTCGACAGCAGCAAATTTGATGATCCTCATGATACTGTTCTAGACTCTTTTCATATGTTGTTTGACCAAACTATGTATCATACACATACGGACTCTTCCACTGAGTTGTCCGGGTCAACAACTAACACTGATTATGAAATGCTTTTAGAGTCTGAAGATCACCCCGTGTTTTGTGATGACATTATTCTTCGGGGTTTTGATGGGACTTTTGAGGAAATCTTCGCTAATGAACTCACATTTTTTAATGACACGGGTGTTGAGATGAATCATCTCTCAATCAATGAAATTGAACCTCCACCCCTTTTTCTGAACTGTAAAAAGAATGCGGGCAATCCATCACATTCACTACATCATCTCTCCAAAATGAGACGCACACACAATATATTCCACCACTTACCCTTTCCCCACTTCTTCTTCCACCAACCTTAGCACGTATATTGATAAAATCTTCGAATGGTTGGTGTTAACTTTCGGTCTTTGCAAAGCTTGGCATCGACCAATGATTCTCGACCCCTTATGTGATTTTCAAAGATTAACATGGCTTAACTCAAGTTTGGGAGGGGGGTGTAATCTGGCTCTTGAAAAGAAATTTTTTTACACAAAATGATGAGCCAAGAATAAGTTTGGGGGAGGATCTTCACTTAAATATTTTTCCCCCGTTAATAAATTTCCTCCCAGGCTTACAGGTTTTTGAGATTTAGCAGATGGCAACAGTGAGGACACTGTTGAAAACAAGTTTGGGGGAGGTTTGTGCTTATTTTCGCATCATTTATATATCACTTTGCATAAGGACAAAACATTTTTAAAAACCTATAAAAATTTAAAAAATTTCAAAAAAATAAAATTTTTGTACATAAATAAGATAATAATAGATTAGATAGTGAAAAATTACATCCAAAAGATTGGAAAAATTTATGAAAACCAAGAAAATTAGAAGTTTTCTTAAACGGACTAGTAATAAGTAGTTATCAGCCATTGTCCGAATGGTTAATAAGATAAAAGAAGTCACTAATCTGAGGATAAAAATAAGTATTAAAAATAGTTACTATTCTGGAAGCCAAACATTTGAACGTTGATACCCTACTATTCGCACTTACACACGTATTGAAACTCGGGATGGTAGAGGATACCTTGAAATGCTTTTTTCTAAAAGTCGATGTATGAAGGAAATAAAAATTGAATAAAATATAAAGTGGTGAGAAAAATGAACACTGGTTTTGTTATCGCCAAGGCAGCAATAAAAAAATATAGCAAGGGCGCCTCTTCACCTAGTGCCTTAGACCAACTGGTCTGGGAGTCACTGTTAAGCCTTAGGTGGTGCAAGATGAGGAAAAACACCTAATAAGCAAGCACATGAGTACTCGGTCGGTTAGTACCTGAAGAAGTATTAACGGTCGCATGAAAATGTGTGAGCAAATTCATCTAAATATTCATAATTAAAAAGTACTAGGCAGATGGACAAGAGTATGATAGCTTGAATTGAATTCTCGGGGTGTAGGGATGTTCGTTACACACACGTAGGGTTATATGATCGATGTTTGGAAGAAAGATAGGAATGAAGAATAAAAACAATGTTTTATTGAGGGATGATGTGATTTCTGACATCTTTTCATAACTATTAAGATAGGGCTCATGACAACCGAAAAACTAGTATAGTTGGAAACTTTAATTTTCAAAGTCTTTCTTTTATAATTCTTATATTTATATGTAATATTCACGGTCTTCCTTTTATTATTGGATTTTGTGGGTATAATCCGCTGAAAACCCTCAGGAGACAACACTCCTCCTACTAGGGACACCTAGAGGTTTAAAGGATTGTTGCACGTGCTCAGTGCAATAGTGTTGCCTACGAAAGTGTGCTAGTTAGTTTTTCTTTCTTTATTTTCTTCTTCTCTTTTTAATAAAACAGTTCGCTCGAGACGACCGAATATAAGTTTGGGGGAATTTGATCAGTCGAAAATATTGCATTTTTAGCACGTCAATTTCCCTACCATTTGCACTCATCTAGAGGTGTTCGGTATGAATATATCACATATTAGAAAAACAGCCGTAAATTACCAAATAACTTGTGTTATACTTTAAAACCGACATTTTGAGGGAAATTGAGTGTTTATCATGGCATCGCATTATCTTTGTATAGCGCACCACTTGTCTCGAGAATCTGTGCAGGAAATTCCAGGAAAAGAGCCAAAACAGCTAAAAGTGCTGAGAAAAATAAGCCAAGTCCAAGACTTGAGATTTGGCAGTGTGAAAGAAAGAATTATGATATTCCACATATCATAAAAATACCATGAGGCCAACATAATGCAACACAGGAATTTTCATGCATTAAGGCTCCTAAACAGCCGCGGATCCGCGGCCGGAGTGCCCTTCCCGCGGCGGATCCGCGGTCACGTGAGGGTGACGTCAGCAGATGTTTACTTCAGGCTTCTCAGTTCAGCATCAGAGCTCATTTAAGCCACTGCAAATTCCATAATTCTCCAGAAGCTTTTGCCAGAACAGCAAGGCCCTTTGTACAAGCCAAACATCCCTAAGATTCCAAAGCAAGCCACTTAACTACCTAAGCCTATAAGCTTCCCCTAACCTCCAAGCTTATGAAGGAAACTAAGCCTAACTAACTACTTCTAGAAGCTTCTACCTAACTACCAAGCTTACAAGGGAAGCTAAACTAAACCTAGCTTCTAAAGGAAGCTAATCCTAATCATGGCTATAAAAGGGACCCTAAGGCTTCACTTCTAAGGTTGTTGATTCCTACATCAATTCCCAACACAAGTTGAGTGACACAACTTGTAAACCCTAATGCCCAATTCAAAATCCAAGCCAAAATCAAGAACACCGAGTGCAATTCAAGCAAGAAGCCTTCAACCTTTTAGGAGCCAAGCCGATATTCATCCGAGCAAGTGATCCAAGATGATCCATGACTCACGAAGACGAGTGAAGCCAAATCGACGATCGAGTTCTTTCCTTATTGTAGTTATTGAGAGAATTGTAACGAAATTGTTGATAAATAAAAGGTGAAATTCTTTATCTTGCTTTCTTTACATTCGTGCATCATGATTCGATCTCAATTCTTGATTGTGTTTCTTGTTTTGATGTTTGAGTAAAACTCCGCTCGTGAAGGAGTCGAGAGAATCAATAGATGATGTGACAAATCTTGAAACGATTCTCAATTCCTATAAGTTTTGTAAACATTAGTAAATTGAAGAATCGGCAACCTAGTTTCGAGTGATGCTTTCTTGATTGTGTTCACTCTTAATTAGTGATCCACGATCGATTCTTGAATTTACTAGAGGCTAGTTTTTGAAAGAGATTCATCGAAGGGACAAAGGATGAGATGAAGAAACCCTGGTTTCTTCGAAAGATCCTTAAACCTCGATTAATCGTCATCGATCTAGTATCAAATCATTAATTGATAAGAAAACGTAATCAATAGTTTTCATCACGTCTATAGATTCGATCGATTCCTACGAGCCTCACTTCGATTCTTGATTACTATTTGGATTGGATATCATCAATTCTTAATTCTTTATTTTTAATGTTTTCTTGATTTTAGATTTAGGTCTAGATAATTCTTGAACTTCAATTTTATAAATCTTGAATTGAATTGTCTTTTCTTTTCTTTAATTTTCAATTCATCTAATTCAAATTCGAACGAATCTCACTTTCCATGTAGACAATCCGCACTCGCTAACGCGCTACATACGACACCGTTATTGATTGCGGTCAGAAATTTATTTGGTTGTGATTTCTTACACTTTTCTTATAAACACACCGGAAAACATTCAATCACCTGCCAAAAACTTGCAAAATTGCTTCAAATTTTGATAGTGTTCATGTTATATGACATACAACATTCTGCAGTTGCTTAAAAAAAATTTTGACACCTCTAAAAATTCGACAAAAACCAGATTTAGTGTTTCAAGTTTCGGAGTAGTTTCATTTTCGTAATCTAACAAACATTGTTTAGAACTCTAGCTTGGATCTGATACCACTATAGGGTTACTTAGCACGGCAGCAAGGTTTCGGGAGCATTGTCCATGCCGTTTTCAAATTTTTGTCGTTCTAAAGAACACTAATCCTAGAATCTTAACTAGAGTTTTAAACGAACTAGCAATGTTAACGTCTTAACAACTAAGTGAATGCGGAATACAACCTTTGTAGACCGGTCCTTCACTTCAAATGCTCCATGTAGAAGTCCCTTCGCTGGGAGTAATGATCTTCCGAACTCATGAGAGGCTCCACAAGGTGAAAGATGCAAACTTGCTCGAAGTCTTCAAAGCCGAAAATGATCTACGTCGAGGAGACTCAAGCTCATGCTACCTCTTCACTAAATTTGGTTTTAGTGAAGCAAACACCCTAAACTAAATGGCTAATAGTAGAGGATGATGAAGTAGGAAATTGGCTCTCTTTAGATTTCTTTTTCTCACAATATTTTCTCACTTAGGAAAAAACTAGCAAGCTTTTTTTTCTCATGAAGAAAAATATGAAGTGATGAATAAAAGAATGAGATGAGGTTAGAATTGCATCCATGCGTGAGTTAGTGTCATGCACTAACTCATGTAGAGACTAAACCATGGTGTAGGGTAATGGTTAGGTTAATAAATACCTTAAGCATGACAAAACAAGTGTACTAAGTCAATGTATTACAAGTTTACACTAATCAACCATGAAGAATTCCATTTGTTTTGAATTACTTAAAAACAAATAAAACCTCACCTTAACCCTAAGGATGGTGCGAGTCTCATACATCCATGTTGCATGTGTAACCTAGCATGATACATTAATATATATCACATATATATCATGTATGCACAAGTAAGAAAAAGAAATAGTTAAGTGAGCTAATATTAGTTAATGTAATTTAATATATCAAATATATAATTATACATTAAATTATTAAATCAACACTTGATTTAATAATCCGGCTATATCTCATATAACAGACTAATATCATATTTATCAACTTACCGAATCAATACTTGATTCGATAACTCGGCTATATTCATATAACCGACCGATATCACATATCGCGAGAATAGAATGCGGTATCTGTTAGTGTATATGCCCTAGAGGCCAGTACTGTATCATACTAGCTTGTATATTACTTAATGGAAGCTTGGGATATTCACAGTTGTATAAACAATCTTGCTCAAAATGGTAGTATGCTACTTGGTTTGTCTCTACTTCAATATGTGCATGTGTTTTTTTTTAGCATATCGCTTACATACATATTAGTGGAGCCCTTAGGATCTTTGCTTTATTACCAGCGTTGTGATGGCAGTCACACTTGTGGGGGCTGGGTAATCTATAAGCACATCCTTATACAGGTCCCTAGTCGTAGGACTATCGAGATAGGGCATCGATACTCCGGAGTAGACTAGCGTATACGCTTCTCATCCCAGCAGGGGAGATGGTCTGTCCCACAGCAATCAGTACGTCGTACTGGAGATAGTATGCGGGTGCTCGTTAGGTTACGAGTACACTGGACAGGACTCGTCGTGGTCTGTTGGTTGGTATTATACCTATCGTCAGTTATCAGTTCCCAGGTGACATGAGTACAGCTTAGTCCGTTGACTTGACACTGTCACTTCTCCTCGAGTGTGTTCCCACTGTTCTTTGATTACTACCCTACCACGGCTCAAAGGAGTAGTGCAAACAGGTAGTAATTGGGTGCAGTCCCTAAGCACTTGGAGGCAGTGACGGTTAGACAGGATTCGTCTCTCCCGGTATTGGGGGTTGATATCGCGCTGTGTCTAGGAGAGCCATTACACATAGTCGTCCCTGGCCAGGGCAAGCGAGATATACTGGTAGGTTTCCTGTGTTATCTTAGGGTGTACTGGGCTATACTCCGACATGACTTGTACCGCTATTAAGGGACTGACGTTCGCCACCCTCCTAGGTCCGCCATGCGATATTCTTTAGACGAACAGACCGGACTGTACGGAGATTGTCACATTCAGGCTCAGTAGGAGTTCGGATGGGTTTACCTCATTGGCCTTCTTATCGACATCTACCTGGGGACCGTTACGTACAGCTAGTGCCGCTTGCGGTCTGTGGTTAACCCACTGCCAGCGTAGTATCGAGTCTTTAGAGTCCCATATGAAGAGTTTCCCTGCACTGAGCGAAAGGTGTAGAGGCCGTATGGTTTTACGGCAGGGCTACGATCGCTTACGTACACTTGTGTGCGTATGCTGTTCGGGCAGGCAATACTAGTGGGCTTTGGTTTAAGCCGGATACTAGTATTGCATGGATGGATTTGTTTTGTCTTCTGTGCATTCGCATTCTACGGAATGCAGATGCGGGTGTGTATGCACAGTTGTGAGGAGTGAAGAGGAAGGAGGTGCCTCATTAGGGTTTTGAAAGTTGATTCGGTCGAAACCATAATGAGGCGGACTCATTAGGGTTTCGGCAGTTCGTTCGATCAAAACCATTATGAGCCGGGGACATTATTTACTAATCTTTTTTAGTGATAATTATGTGATGGCTAATTGTTTTGACCATTTGACCATACTTGACTTTGTTGATCATTTGACCAAAGTTGACTTGGACCTTCATGAGAGATCTAGAGTTTTCTTTGGTTTTTCTTTTTATTTTTGGGTTATGAAAATGGTCAAGTCAATTGTAGCCATCAACTTTATCATGAAATGATTAGTAATGATGATAATTCTGTATTATTGCAACCATGGTTCATTCTCTCTAGCTCACAATTCATTTCTCATTCTCTCTTTTGAAAAGGAAATGAGAAAGCTCTATGGTTGCTATCTTCTTCTTCCTCTTCTTGAAAATTCCTTTGATCTCATGTGTTGAGAGAAAAAGGATCCAAATAGACAAACATTTCCATCTACCTCTTCTACATATGCTAGGACATCAAGACTAGCGATCTTGTTGCCCTAGTTGCCTCGGCTCGAGGTGGAGCTCGGAGCACAACTCTCGGGTGGATCGTCTTCGACTCAAGAAGGCCGCGGAGGTGACCAAGATCCGGATCGATCATTGGAGCATTAAATGGACGAGCAGGACAGCGGAGAGAAGACCCGAAGGACCGGTATCGTAAGGTATAATCTCTATAGCATAGTAGATAGAACCTCAAGAAGTTTGCTAGTTTGTAGTTTAGCAAAGATCCTTCTTTTAGTCCATGTTGCCTTTGCGCCAAAAATTGTTTTTCGCTGTTTTCGTCTCCCCGTAATAACCGGGGTGAGAAACGTGGACTTACAGTGGTATCAGAGCCTAGCTAAACATAAACTAGCAAGTTAGCGAAGTGTTTAGAATTTCGATCGGAAAAAAATCGCAAAACACGTCCGGAAAAACCATGTTTCAGCCGATTTTTTATACTGCTCTAAAAATGATTTAACATACATGAAAAATCAGCTCAGGGTTTTGTTAAAACATAGAACAAAAAGGATCCAGTGACTCGGTCAAAGCGTCGCGGATCCGCGGTACGAACATGCTTCCTGCCGCGGAACCGCGGCCGACTTGGCTCGGCCGTGGACCGGGTTTTGTGCAGTGTTCTTATTTGGATGTTTTGGGATTTTTAGTATAGTTTGTTTCTGCCCAGAATTTCTAGAGAACAAATTTGTTTTTGGGGTGGTTACAAATCCGTATTTTGATCGAAAAGCTGTAGAATTTGGCTAATGGATATTATCTGTGATGTGATATACGTATTGAACGTCTGCTAATCGCTATACGTCGATTAGTGGGGGTTATACATATCTGTGATCTGTAATTTTGATGGTTTGTGTATATGAACTCGGTGGATTGTCGCAGATGAATAGCCGGGGGATGTGAGATGAGAGTTTTTTTTCTTTCATTCATGTAAAATTTTGTAATTGATGTAATATTATTTTATGGCCGCACATCCGGGATGAGCTTGTAGCCGCCATTGTATATTATTTCTTTTTACTGTTTTTGATCCTAGGATAGACCCAAGGTGGGGTGCACAAACTACCGGGTATCTCGAAGTGCCGAGTGGCCTACTCACGTTGTTGAGGGAGGTTGCTTCACTTCGGGTACTTGGCGGGTAGTTTGCCGCACCCGTAGGGGTCTAGGGTGGGGTTTGGCTATTCATCGCGACCGTGCAATCCGTCTTTCATTGCAGGCTCGAACGAAACACGAATTCCTAGTATATCCAAAGTGTTCATCTGTGATCAGGAATGGCTATCATTGCATCTGACGAATGTAAATATCTATATATGATATCTATTTAGGCGTTGCTTATGTCTTGCATCCGCGCTAGTCCAGCCCCCACTCTGTCTTTACTTAAGTAACCTAACGGGTGATGACGGGACCCCGTGGCGAATGCGGATGGTATAAGCGTACGTCATATTTTCGCTGTTTTCTGCAATGGTAGGATTAAATGATGTGACGCATTAAAATTAATGCAAGAAAATAAACCAAAGTTAAAGTCGTTGGAACAATTTCAAAACCACTCGGTTTCTTTTCAAAACAGAAAACTTTTAAACGCGGAGCTTAAACCACTCCTTTTAAAAGCTATCAAGGTTCCTTCGATTATATCAAGTTCACTACGTTCACGGTTTTGCCAAAACCATTCGCAGCCCTCCGTCGTTTCATATGAATATCCAACAGTATTCAAACTGTGTTTGTTGGCCTTAGTCAAGGCATAGTGTTTGGTAGCTGGTGGGTATTCATATGTTGCATAAATAGATGCGTTGGTTTGGGACAGTCGTATTACTTTGTTGGCCATAGTCAAGGGTATATACGGGTAGGTTCAAATCAACCTGGACAACGACGGGTAGAACTTGACATGTGACTGTAGGGTTCCTGGGCACCCTAGTGAGGTCTCACAAGTGATCAAACATGCACAAATCAAATTTTACGGGTGCCCACAAACCCTAATACGGATCGTTGGCTAGAAATCTAGGCGAAACATTAAACTAGTTAACACTTAACTATAAGAATACGGAAATACAACCTTTGTAGATCCGGTTCTCCACCTCCATAGCTCCGCAACGAAGTATCCTCGCTGTCCAAATCGAAATCCGGGCTCTTGCGTCGGCTTCATCGGAGAAGAAGCGGGCTAGGTCATCGACGACGTGCCAAAGATGATCTACGTCGAAGCATCACTAGATCAAGCTCCACCTTCACCAAGCCATGAAAACTTGTGAAGGAAACACACTCTACTACTTGGCAAGAGGTAGAGGATGAAGAAATAGGAAGTGGGTAGACTTTAGAATTGGATTTCTCACTTGTTTCATCAATCCACCATTGATGAAGTCAAGCTTCTTCATGGAAGAAGAAGATGAAGATGAAGAAAGAATTATTATGATAAGTTAATTAAAAAGAAAAGTAAAAGGATACTTATCATAATAATAACCATGATTAGGTGTAGAGAATAGACCATGGTTAATTGCAAGGGTTAGGGTTAAGCATGAGACAAAATGGTCACAAAGTCAAAGCTTCATGAAGCTTCAAAGAAAGAAACAAAACTTGCAACCATTTCATTTCTAATCTTTTCCAAATAAATAGAAAAATAAATGATTAAGAAAAAGAAAACCCTAATCATCAATTTAACCATGGTTTAATCTTTACACTTAACCAAGTTAACATGTATCATCAAACATGATACAAACATTTGCACAAAAAGTATATCACATATACAACTTGTACATTCAAGTGAGAAAATCTATATAAAGTGAACCAATACTAGTTAATGCAAAGTAATATATCAAATATATAATTATACATTAAATCATTAAATCAACACTTGATTTAACGATCCGGTCATATCGCATATAACCGACTAGTATCCAATGTATCGGCTTATCGAATCAATCCTTGATTCGATAACTAGGTTATATCGCATACAACCATTCGATACATTCATCACGAGAATAGAATACGGTATCACATACACGCATTATTCTCGGTCCCGCACATATCTCATATGCGCTCCTATTTCGTTTCGCTTAAGCCAGGAAACCTCTGTGTAGGCCTCTAAAGACTCGTCAATACGCCGGCAGCAGGTGATGATCATATCAAACACCCACAAGCCGCAAGCGGTCTGCTAAACGTAACGGCCACCCGGGTATTGAGCGATCAGAAGATCGACGAGCAAGCCCGCTCATACTCCTGTGAATCCAACCAGTAACACTTACCGTACAGTCCGGTCTGTTCGTCTGATATGTCGCATATCTCGCTTAGGGGTGGTAAACGTCAGACCCCAGTAGCTCGATAAGTCATGCCGACTTGAGGTCCATAACATTCGTGAAACTACTGATAACTCTTACCAGTATATCACTGCAACCCTGGCCAGGGATTTCCTGTTATGGCCAGTCGAGCATAGCACAACATCAACCCCCAATACCGGGAGAGACGAATCCCCTCCTATCGCTCATTGCCTCCATTTGAATCGGGACTGTACCCAAAAACCACCTGTTTACACAACTCAGTAGAGCCGTGGTAGGGTGGAAATCAAAGCACAGTGGGAGACACACAAGACACTATGACGATTTCGGGTCAACAGACTAAGCTGTACCAGTGTCACCAGAGAACTGCCCTCTGACGTGAGGTATAATACCATCTGGGAGTTCTCGGCGAGTCCGTTCAGTGTACCCAGTCTCCACTGAGCACCCGCATACCATCTTCGATGTCAAACACCAATGGATATGGGATCATCCATCGCCCATCGCATCGGTCGAGAAGATATGCGCTAGTTTACTCTGGAATATCGATGCCCCGTCTCGATATTCCCACGACTAGGAACAATGAAGGATGTACTCATTGACTACCCAGGCCCTACTAGTATGATCTGCATCATAGTCCTGGAAGTCGAGTACACATCCTAAGGGCTTTATCAACATGTAATCAGAGAGACAGAGAATATACATGTTAAGATAAAGTACAACCAGATAGCGTACTATCATGTCGAGCAAGAAAGTCCTACCTATATATGTCCCAGCATCCACTACAATATACATCCAATGTACAGTAATGGCCTCTAGGGCATACATATAACTAACAATCTCCCACTTGCACTAGGGCCATCTGAAGCAGTGGTCGCAGTATCTAATACTCAACCATCCCATATGAGTCTCTCTCTGGGAAAATGCCTTCGTGAGTGGATCCGCCGTGTTGTCCTCTGAGTCTTCTCTCCTAACCTCGATCACCCTGGAGATCAACTATCTCCATGATCAGGTGATGCTTCCTCAGAATATGTCTGGGTCACTGATGGGACCAGGGTTCCAGGGCCGAAGCCACACTTCCATTGTCATACAATGGCAGGAACCTAGTTCATCTTATGAACCAATATATACCCAAACTGCTTCTTTGGGAGTATCTTTAGTAGCGATGTTACCAGCCTTTATCGTCTAGTTTGCCACGGTATCGAGCTTGGAACTCTTCCAACATACCGTCCCTTTACTAAGGGTAAAGACAATGCCCGTGACTGACATTCAGTCGTCTTTATCACCCTGGAACTCTTCCAGTGATTCTCCTCAGGATCGATTGATACCATCTCACTACATCTAGTAAGAATCCTAGCATCCAATTGCATCTATCTCATAGATGAAAACTCAGGATTTAGGAGGTATCACTTTCATCCTATTTGGAGAATCCTAGTGATAATAGGAGATTGGCCGATCGTAGTATAGGAAACTCTCTTCCTATCAAGAGTATGTTGTCTACGTACAATACGAAGATGACCACCTTACTCTCTACTACCCTTTTGTATATACAAGGTTCGTCTACCATTTTGATGAAGTCAAACACTTTGACTATCACATCAAAACAGACGTTCCAACTCCGCGATGCCTGCTTTATTCTGTAAAGCAACTTGCACACGTTTCCGCTGCTCCCACTGTCTACGAGGCCCTCTGCCTGTGCACTTACAGACGTTCTCTTCTAAATCAGTATTTAGAAAAACAGTCATGGCACCCAACCGCCAGATATCGTAGTCATGGTATGTAGCTATGGTAAGTAGGATCTGGATAGACTTAAGCATAGCTACTGGAAAAAGGTTTCATCATTATCCACGCCTAGTCGATGACGAAAACCTTTAACAAGTCTAGCTTTGAAAGTCTCAACTTTTCCATTTACACCAAGTCATCTTCTCAAGATATACTTGCTCCTGATGGGGATTTAACCCTTCAGATATAGCAGCTAAAGTCCATACTTTGCTGGTGTACATGGATTCCATCTCAGATCGCTAAGCATCCAGCCATTCTTACAGAGTCCCTACTCTCGATGGCCTGCTCGAAACTAGTTGGGTCATCATCTCATGATGCAATCCTTGCTCCCACTGTCATCGAAAAACCGAGGTATCTCTCAGGCGGATGAGGAACCCTACTAGATCGGCGGAGAGGCTGAGGTTCGTCGGGAACTATAGAATCCTTTGGTTCTGTCAAATCATCAACAGCAGTTTTGTATAGCTGGAACCTTTCCAGTTCTACAGAAATGATCCTGCCTCGATCTTGTCCGGATTTTTCTTTAAACATAGGCCGGACAACCCCAAATCTTAACTAGCTTAAGACATGGGCTCTTCCCATACCATATCTCATATGGAGTGGTAGACACTGATTTGATTCAAACCTAATTCAATATGTATGCGGCTTCTCAAGTGCATAACCCCAAAAAGGAAATAGGTAACTCAGTAATACTTATCATAGAGCACACAATATCTAATATTGTGCAATTGCTCCGCCCTGATACACCGTTGTGCTGTGGTGTATTCAGAGGAGTAACACTGAGAGAAAATCTCATTATCCTTTAGAATAGTCCAGGAATTCTATGCACAAGTATTCTCCTCCCTGATCTTATCATAGGACATAATACTTATACCCGGTTATTGGTTCTCTACTTCTAACTTATATTCTGTGAATACCTCAAAAGGTTCGGACTTGTGTTTCAACAGGAACATATGACTGAATCTTGAGAGATTATCAGAGAATATAATGAAGTATAAAGAACCAGTCCTGGCATGTGTAGACAGGAGACTTTACATACATCATCATGTATCAGTCCCAAGAGTTTACTAACTCTTTCTCTGTTTCTAATAAACAGAGCTATGGTCATCTAATCTTTGTGACATGACTGGCAAGTTTTACAAGATGTAAATTCAAACTTATTTAAATATGCATCTTAAATGTAACTTTAGCCAGTCGGGTCGCATTGATGTGACCTAGTCTACAATGCCTCAAAAAGGATTCGTTCATTTCTGAACTCTTCTTCTTGTGTGTGTTCTGTATACTAGGAACTGTAGTTTGATTTAGAACTTCAATGCTTTTAGATAACGTGCCTGAACCGATCAACTTTTGATATAGGAAATGTTCAAAACATTATCAATACAAAATTATATCCTTTCTTTACTAATAAAGAGACTGATATGATTTTGTATATCAGGTTCGGTATCTAATAGCATTTGTTCAGAATCAATGTACTGGTAGTACAGGGTGACAGTGACCAACAGACTTGGCTGCAACACTTGCCTCAGTTTCTGTCTCATGAAACTTATCACCCGTTCTCAGTTTTTCTACCTTTTTGTAGCCCTATGTAACAGCTTACATATCTGGGATCCTGATCCGGTATCATATACCCAGGATGCAGAGGATACTGAGAAACAGTTCTTTATAATGAACACACCCGAAGGAGATGCATCATATGCACTTTCTTCGTTTGGGCGGCATAGGAATTCTGGTATTCCCCTATTTCCTGCTCTGTCTTATAACAATTATAAGTTGGAGCGGGACCAACGTTCCCCAGCTCAGTATAACAAGCGGGTTCGGTCAATACATCCATATTATTATCTTGATTAAGGCGTGATATGGTCGCTACCTGGAGAGAGAGAGAAGAAAACACTCTGCGTGCGCTCTTGCAAGATCAGATTGGTTATATTTTATCTAATCAGGATGGCTCCCACTGTTTTTATCAAATCTTCCTTCAAACCCTAAAAGGAAAGACTAGCCGGGATTAATTACACTCTACAAGTTCGCCAATCTTTCAGCCAGGCCAGTGTCGGTACTTTGAGGGAGGTTCCCCGTGCTTTCGCACGGACCTAATTACTGTAAACCTCGTTTTCCCAGAGGCGTAACCCCGTTGACACCTTTCTAGACACCTACTTGATCGGCTAATTGCAAAGTGCAAAACTCTCCCAGGAGTAACAATTACTCGCAGTGGGTATCGGGATCCAACTATCATATAGAAGGTATGCAATCTCATTGCAAATTTCAACACTTGAAACTCCCGATAATGGTTTTTACCCCTAGCACCTATGACCTTAACTATGGTCAACAAATCATAAGTACTAGTCAAGTTCTACCCGTCATTTCGTGATTAATTAGACCCACCCACATGACCCTTAACTAAGGTCAACAAAGTCACGCGACTGTCCAAACTAATCGCATCATATGCGGTGTAGGAAGACATCACTTAGCTACCGTACACTGTGCCTTGACTATGGTCAACAAACACAGCACGAATACTAAGTACTCTACTTCCTAAAATGACGGAGGGTGGCGGCTGGTTTTTGTGAAAACCTTTAACGCTTTGAACTTGATCTCGTTGCGGAATCAAATGGTTTTTAAATGGAAAGTTTTTGAAGCTTTTCTAGTTTTGCTAAAGGGGTCACTCCCGGTGAAGGGATCGTCGGCCCTTTCCTCGTCGAATGAGGTGCGGGATATATCATATATATCACTGTGCAAAGCGTAAACTATAGAAGCGATCAAATGACAAACCGAGGGTTGTAGAATCTGCCAGTTGTTGCTAAAGGAGTCACTCCCGGTGAAGGGATCTCGGTCCTTTCCTTATCGAATAAGGTGCAGGATGTTCTACAAGGAACACCGCGATGCAAAGCAAGAACTGTAGCTACCTGTTTTTATTTTGAAATTCGATTCCACAACATCAATTAGGTTTATTTTCTTTCATTAATCTCATTAATGAATATCCCATCATTTAAATTACCTAAACATCACAGATAAATATGACGTACACTTATGCCATCCGCATTCGCCTCGATGTCCCCTCGTGCACCGTTAGGTTAGGTAACTAACGGCAGAGCGGGGCAGGGCTAGCGCGGGTGTAAAACATAAGTAACGTCTATATAATATATCATATATACTATATACTACATCTATCTGAATAGAGCACAGAACATCGCATGATCACATCACAGATAAAGCACAGCAGAAGAAACATATGAAATATTGGATATACTAGGACGTCCGTGTTTTCAATACGAGCCAGTATAAAAAACGGATTCCACGGTCGTGATGAATAGCCAATCCCACACCCCTAGACCCCTACGAGAGCGGCAAGAAACCCTACCAATTCTAGGGTTAGGAGACCCGGACTCGACTCCTCGAGTTGGTCTCCCACTGGACCCCAGAACCCGGTTACTTGTGCTCCCCTCCTTGGGTCTATCCTAGTGCAGAAAAGTAAATAATATACAAACGGTGACTACTTCCGCAACCTGGAAGTGCCCCAATAAAAGAATATTACATACAAGTTTTTACATGAATGAAAATGAAACACTCATGTCACATAAAAAACCCCGGCTATTCAAATACGACGATCCAATATAACATATCCAGCAACACATAACATCACATGTCATCAACGTAAGTAAATATGCGCATCCCAATTGTCGTTGACATATAGCAACGAAACCGGCGATATCACATATTACACTTACCGTCACAGAAAAGAAAGTGTAAAACTACAACAGTTGGAATCCGCAACCATCTCAGACATCGCATGCCTGACCAAATGAATTACTTAGACATCGCATGCCTAACAATTATAAACCCCGCATTTTAGTCTCAAAGTCGAAAACACTTTTCAATATCATGTCGGGCAATTCAACAGGATTCCCGACATTCTGATCGAATGCTCGTCGCAAACTTTAGTAGGCGGCCGCACCCCCTATACCGCCGACGAAACGCACCAAGGCGGAACACCGCTGCCGCGAGCACCCGAACGGATGCTTTCGGCGACGGGGTTCTCCTACAGTCACTTGGTCGGGGCTATGGAGTGAGGCTGTCTATTAAGTTTACCCGGCGAGTATCCGCGTACGCTACGTGATTGCGATGGACTTTTGATCACATCAAAATTCCGTAGCAACCGATCAAGTGAGACTAAACTGCTATGTTTATAACATTCATTCCGTTATCTCATAACTACTTGTGAATTCCAATTATTGTATCACATTCCGGATAAATAGAAAATGCTAAACTTTTCGATCGAACAATCGAACACCCAAGTTTTCCCGATACAGCTCAACACATGAAATAAGTCTAACAACATTCAGTTCGTGCCTCAGTACCAACGGTCCAGCCGTAGAAGGGTCAAGCCAACGACTCACATGTGGCACGCCGTACTGCCCCAAACCCTAAGGTTCAAAGGGCCGTTCAAGACGGTCACATAATCGAGTTAAGGTTTGTTGTCTTCTAGAGGGTCCATCGCGTTACTTGCACTACTTAGAACGTCGTTAAACTACGGAAAAAATCCAACAATTGGAAATTTCCCGGCAGGGGAAAAAGTGGGTATTTATATCCGGTCGAACTTTTTAACATATTCTAAAATATCCGAAAAACACATAGACAAAATTAGACAATCCGATCGAATGTACGAACTCCCAATACAACCCAAAAAACTCAACTCTTGATTTCAGATAAAAAAAAATTCCCAGGAAAAACCAGCACTGCAAAATAGGAATTACTGTGCAAAATTGAATGCCTAATAAGACAAAACGGCCGCAGAACCGCCGCATTAGCATGCTAATGCCGCGGTTCCGCCGCACTTTTGAGGGATCATTAGTTACTTTTTGCACCGTAATTCTTAGAATTTCCTGCTGATTTTTCTGCATATTTTTAATTCTCAAAAATCCACGAATTTCAAAAATGTACAGAGAGCATTCTAGGGTTTGGGTTTTGGTTCGATCGGACTTCTAATTCCGTCTACGCATCGCCTAAGGCTCTAGCTAGGCTCTGATACCACTGTAGGGTTCCTGGGCACCCTAGTGAGGTCTCACAAGTGATCAAACATGCACAAATCAAATTTTACGGGTGCCCACAAACCCTAATACGGATCGTTGGCTAGAAATCTAGGCGAAACATTAAACTAGTTAACACTTAACTATAAGAATACGGAAATACAACCTTTGTAGATCCGGTTCTCCACCTCCATAGCTCCGCAACAAAGTATCCTCGCTGTCCAAATCGAAATCCGGGCTCTTGCGTCGGCTTCATCGGAGAAGAAGCGGGCTAGGTCATCGACGACGTGCCGAAGATGATCTACGTCGAATCATCACTAGATCAAGCTCTACCTTCACCAAGCCATGAAAACTTGTGAAGGAAACACACTCTACTACTTGGCAAGAGGTAGAGAATGAAGAAATAGGAAGTGGGTAGACTTTAGAATTGGATTTCTCACTTGTTTCATCAATCCACCATTGATGAAGTCAAGCTTCTTCATGGAAGAAGAAGATGAAGATGAAGAAAGAATTATTATGATAAGTTAATTAAAAAGAAAAGAAAAAGGATACTTATCATAATAATAACTATGATTAGGTGTAGAGAATAGACCATGGTTAATTGCAAGGGTTAGGGTTAAGCATGAGACAAAATGGTCACAAAGTCAAAGCTTCATGAAGCTTCAAAGAAAGAGACAAAACTTGCAACCATTTCATTTCTAATCTTTTCCAAATAAATAGAAAAATAAATGATTAAGAAAAAGAAAACCCTAATCATCAATTTAACCATGGTTTAATCTTTACACTTAACCAAGTTAACATGTATCATCAAACATGATACAAACATTTGCACAAAAAGTATATCACATATACAACTTGTACATTCAAGTGAGAAAATCCATATAAAGTGAACCAATACTAGTTAATGCAAAGTAATATATCAAATATATAATTATACATTAAATCATTAAATCAACACTTGATTTAACGATCCGGTCATATCGCATATAACCGACTAGTATCCAATGTATCGGCTTATCGAATCAATCCTTGATTCGATAACTAGGTTATATCGCATACAACCATTCGATACATTCATCGCGAGAATAGAATACGGTATCACATACACGCATTATTCTCAGTCCCGCACATATCTCATATGCGCTCCTATTTCGTTTCGCTTGAGCCAGGAAACCTCTGTGTAGGACTCTAAAGACTCGTCAATACGCCGGCAGCAGGTGATGATCATATCAAACACCCACAAGCCGCAAGCGGTCTGCTAAACGTAACAGTCACCCGGGTATTGAGCGATCAGAAGATCGACGAGCAAGCCCGCTCACACTCCTGTGAATCCAACCAGTAACACTTACCGTACAGTCCGGTCTGTTCGTCTGATATGTCGCATATCTCGCTTAGGGGTGGTAAACGTCAGACCCCAGTAGCTCGATAAGTCATGCCGACTTAAGGTCCATAACATTCGTGAAACTACTAATAACTCTTACCAGTATATCACTGCAACCCTGGCCAGGGATTTCCTATTATGGCCAGTCGAGCATAGCACAACATCAACCCCCAATACCGGGAGAGACGAATCCCCTCCTATCGCTCATTGCCTCCATGTGAATCGGGACTGTACCCAAAAACCACCTGTTTGCACAACTCAGTAGAGCCGTGGTAGGGTGGAAATCAAAGCACAGTGGGAGACACACAAGACTCTATGACGATCTCGGGTCAACAGATTAAGCTGTACCAGTGTCACCAGAGAACTGCCATCTGACGTGAGGTATAATACCATCTGGGAGTTCTCGGCGAGTCCGTTCAGTGTACCCAGTCTCCACTGAGCACCCGCATACCATCTTCGATGTCAAACACCAATGGATATGGGATCATCCATCGCCCATCGCATGGGTCGAGAAGATATGCGCTAGTCTGCTCTGGAATATCGATGCCCCGTCTCGATATTCCCACGACTAGGAACAATGAAGGATGTACTCATTGACTACCCAGGCCCCACTAGTATGATCTGCATCATAGTCCTGGAAGTCGAGTACACATCCTAAGGGCTTTATCAACATGTAATCAGAGAGACAGAGAATATACATGTTAAGATAAAGTACAACCAGATAGCGTACTATCATGTCGAGCAAGAAAGTCCTACCTATATATGTCCCAGCATCCACTACAATATACATACAATGTACAGTAATGGCCTCTAGGGCATACATATAACTAACAGTGACTTATGATTTGTTGGCCTTAGTCAAGGTCATAAGAGCATGGGGCAAAAATCCACATCGGGGGTTTCTAAAGAAACTGAAACTTGCTAGTGCTGCATACCATTTGGAGTGTGGTGATTCTGGTAGGATTCCTTCAGTTTTATCATACGATGATATTTGGATCCCGATCCTACTATGAGTATATACTACTCCTTAGGAACTTTCTCACTTAACGATCAATGCTATAAACCAAGTAGGTGTCTAGAAAGGTGTTAGCGGGGCTACGCCCACAGGGAAAAGAGGTTACTTAATTAAGGAACTTCGCGAAAGCGTTGGAAAACCTCCCTCGAAGTACCGACACTGGCCTGGCTGAACGGTTAAGCAAGTATTGTATAGTGAGATTGATCCCGACTAATTCTTCCTTTATGGTTTGAGGAGGGATTCGAGAGACAGTGGGAGCCATCCTGTTTAGATAAATTAAAAACCAATCTAAACTTGCAAGAGCATCATGCTAAGTGTTTTCTTCTCTATCTCTTAATTGCAGCGACCCAGTGACCAGACATAGGTTACATCTAGATAATAAAATGACTGAATCTGACTGTCATGACTGGCAAAGGTCTGTCCAGATGTCCATTGCCCATGACAAGCTGGGACACCTCTTGACTGATCCAAGCCCTGCCGTCTTAGGTCCAGTTTCCCCTGTCACGGATATTCATATCCGCAAGACATCGGAAAAAGACTATGCGAAAGCCAAGTGCCTCGTGTTAGCCTCAGTTGATGGTGCATACCAGAGGCAGCACGAGAAGATGGACTTAGTTACTATCTTCCTCCATAACAAAGATTTATATGGAGAGCAATCTCGTATCGCAAGATATGAGACCTCGAACGAATTGCTTCCAGCGAGGTTGGCGATCGGGTCATCTGTAGGGGGCAACGTTCTTACAGAGACCAGCTATTTTGAGCTCATGGACCTGAAGACCACGTTGAAAAACGGGTCAGATGCTGACTTGATTCTACAGTCTCTACCATCTACCCTGAAGGAAACCAGGGAAGTAGAAGGAAAGAGAAGGGCAAAAGTTTCGGGAATGGATGTAGTAAAAGAGGGATGATCCGATTATTATGGGAATGAACATTGGTAGAAGGATTGCAGGTGTAACACCCGAGTTCACTTATACCAATTCCAGTTCCGTATTTATTTATCCATGGTCCTTCTTGATTTGGTGTGTTTAGGTGCGAATGGTATTTCTATATATTACTTTGCATTCGACCCGACCCGCTTATTTGAACCTGCGTGACTCTTATTTATAGTTTACCTTGACTGGTTGCATGGATTAGCGTATCTCGTAATTTAGTATTTACTGGCATTGTATCTGGGATCGCATCTGTTGCATATAGCAATTTAAATCATGTAAAATAAATTAAAATTGCATTTCATGTCCGGCATGATACCCTTAACCCTGTGGTAGCGTCCTTGCATCTTGTTCTCGTCCCGTTCTGTGAAACGAACGTGTTTGGATGGCTACGCGCACGTACGCGCATCCGTTCTTAGGGGTATACTTTTTCTTTAACTGAGCATTCATTTAGAAATTTGGAAGTCGCTGATATTTTTAATATTTTAAATCTAGATTTTTAGACCCGACACGGGCCTGTTTTGGAGTAAATTTGTATTTGCCAAAATCTCAATCGGACTAATAGTATATCCTAATATTTATTCACACTATTCATAATATTTAAAACAAACTATATATATTTTATATATTAAAACCCTATCAATCCTAACGTCACGTATAAAAATATTTTTTATATTTTTAAATGATTTTCTCTCTCTCTCTCCTCTCAATCTCTCTATCTCTTTATCTATTCTTTCTTTTTCTTTTTTTAATAACCCATACGCAGGCACGTTCTCTCTCTCCCTCACCTCGTTTTGTTTTCCCGCCTCTGCCGTCTCGTTGCGAACCCATAGCCTCCCCTCGCCTGCCTCGCCCGCGCTCGTCGCCGTCTCATCACCGCCGGCATCCCCATCTCCCCGACTCCTCGACCTTCTCTCCACACTCACCTCACCACTTCTCTCTCTCTCCCGCTGTAGAACTCCGACGGCAACCCAACCCAAGAAAATTCACCGGCGGCCCCTCATCGTCGCCCTATTACCCACGCTACCACCCTCGTTTCACCGCCCTCATCGCCACCATCATCTCGCCCTCGTGATCACTCCCTCCACCTCCTTTCTCTCCTCTCCTCTTTCAGACGATCCCCGAGAACCCATTGTACCCCGACGAGGCCACCTGCAGCAACCTCCGGCGAGCCCAACCACTCCGGCGACTAGCCGTCGTCATCCTCGTCACATCCTCACCTCCCACTCCACTTCCCGACGTAACAAAACCTCTATCACCACCCTCTGCAAACCCTCAGACCACAACAGCACCCGTGTAACCCACTGCCCTTCGCCAGAAAACCGCCACGCCGACCAACCACGTCATCGTCGCCCCTTGCTGACTTCCCTGGAATCCCAGAATGCCTAAACCACTGTAAGATCTTCTTCTTCCTCCCCTGAGTCGCTTCGGTTAGCATTTCATTCTGTGTTTTTCACTTTTGCTCTGGGTTGCTGGAATCTGATCGTGCCGGCGACGTTTCCCGACGACCCAGTAGGGACCTCTGACCCGTGGGTTTCCATCATGCGTTGTTTAGACTCATTCCGTGTGCCGTGCGTGCATCATGACTTTTCCATCGACGCGTAACATTCCGTTTACCGTATCGTGATCCGTCGAGGCAAGTTAATCTTGCTACATGCTACTATAATATCTATATATTTATTTCATGTTTAAGACTGTAAATGGAATCTAAGGCTGTTAATCTTCATTATTGCATTTCGATATCAGAGTATATCATGGTAGACTCAGATCGTAAATCATAATTCGTTGCATGTTAGAGCACCATATTGCATAACCACATCCATGTTTAATTTGCTTACAAATTAACTGCATAACTCCTAGCACCTTTAAATAGTTCTACCCCGAATACCCAGTGGCATTAATTGAACGTATTTTATATATCATTGCATCTCTAGAGTATTTAGTACGTATTAGCATGATTTTAACATTCATATGTGTTTTGCTATATTCAAGTAAGGTTGAAACCATCTATTAAATACAAACTGATAACTGTGCATCTACATACCTTAATTTGTACCTGATTGCATTTCACGTTATAAATTCCAGCTTGTTGTTTCTATTAGTACACATGCTTGGTCTGTATGCCGTGATTATGCTAGTTTGATTTTGAGTACCCACATGATATCTTGTACACTCCTGACGTGACATGACACCTTTATACATTACCTGACCCGACATGGTACCGTACACTACTTGACTCGACCTGATGTACCATGGCTTGACCCGTTACTTGATCTCGTGTCTAATGCCAACAAACCTGACATGTAGTCCTCACGGACCGTTCCTGTTGTCTGTCCAGACAAACCTGCTCTTACCTGATCCCGTGTTGGCATTAGTTCTTGATTACTGAATACCCGACCTGACATACACAACTTGGGGGTATGGGGAAATCAAAAGTGTAAACTAAAGTGTAACTTAAAAGGGTATTACTTGATCCGTGGTCCCGGTGGGTAACGGGACAGAGCCATTCGTGACTCTTACATATTCTTGATCCGTGGTCCCGGGGGGTAACGGGACAGAGCCATTCGTGACTCTTACATATTCCTGATCCGTGGTCCCAGGGGGTAACGGGACAGAACCACTCTTGGTTCACATATTCCTGATCCGTGGTCCTGGGGGGTAACGGGACATATCCTTTGAGTTACATGGAGGATTACTCAAATTGATTTCAAAGACCTTAAAGTAGAGAACCCAATATAACAGTTTAGTTTACTCACTGCACAATACACTGTACTGCCTGATTTATATTACTGTTACACCAGCTTTTCATTCATGTTTATACTTGCATTGCCTGTTACCCTGTTTGTATTTTATTACTTGATGTCATGACGCCCTGACATCTAGGTTTTGCATGGCTCAGATCCTTCTACCTTGTTGCAGACTGATCAGGAGTATTGCCGCTGTTAGACGAGCGGTGGAGTTCCTGTCGGTATGTAGTTTCACTTCCTGGTGTTTCATTATTGTATCCCTTGCTTTCGCATATCATTATTTCTTGACTCATTCATTCTGGCTCATGGACATGTACTAGATAGTTTAGTTTACTTTCTCGTTCTTGATATCTCTACAACCGTAATGTGACTGTGGAGGGATTTTCTTATGCACAGGTAGCATAGTTGGCTATGTCACGTGCCCATCTTAGCGTATTCTGGGAAGCGGGGCGTGACAGCAGGGCTAGCATAGCCAGTAGCCAGAATTCGAAGTATGTTGTGGCTTCGGCTTCGGGTGTGTTTGTAATAGAGAACTGTATGTCAGTTAACCCTACTTCCTGAGTATTGGATACCGGATCAGGATCTCTCATCTGTAATTCGTTACAGGCTTTGATAAACCGTAGGGTTATCAAGATAGGTGATTTGACTCTCAGGGTTGCTAACGGAATGAGCATGTACGCTGAATCCGTAGGGGAGTATCATCTTCGACTGACAACTAGGCAGATATTGATTCTGCGTGACTATTTTTATATACCAGGTACGACTTGTAATATCATATATGTATCCTTACTTTCTAAGGCAGGATTTGATTTTTCTTTTGTAAGCGATGTGGTCAACATCCACCTAAATCAAGTTCTGATTGGGTCAGGTACATTAAATAACGGGATATACGTATTGAATCAAGCTCAGATTTTCAATGTCCAGAACACACTTAAAAGAAAGTCTCCGGAATTAAATCAGACTTTCTTATGGCATTGTAGACTGGGTTACATTAATGAGACACGATTAACAAAGTTACAGAAAGAAGGATACTTGGATCCGTTCGAGTACCAGTCTTATGCCACTTATGAATCTTGTCTCATGTGAAAGATGACAAAAACTCCGTTCACTGGACACGGAGAAAGAGAAAGCGAGCTCATAGGACTCATACACAGTGACATGTGTGGTCCAATGTCTATACATGCGCGAAGTGGTTATTCATACTTCATTACTTTCACAGATGATTTCTCTAGGTATGGACATGTCTTCTTGATGAAGCATAAATCCGAGGCATTTGAGAAATTTCGGGAATACAAGAATGAAGTTGAAAAACAAACAGGCAAAAGTATCAAGTCACTAAGATCTGATCGAGGTGGAGAATACTTGAGTGCCGAGTTTCTGGGCTACTTAAAAGAGAATAGAATTCTCTCTCAGCTTACTCCTCCATACACACCACAACACAACGGTGTATCGGAAAGGCGGAATTGAACCCTATTGGATATGGTTCGTTCCATGATGAGTAAGGCTGAGTTACCGCGATCCTTCTGGAGTTATGCACTAGAAACAGCTGCATATCTTTTGAACCAAGTTCCTACTAAGTCAGTGCCTACCACACCATATCAGATGTGGAGTGGGAAGAAACCCTGTCTTAAACACTTTAAGACATGGGGGTGTCCAGCTTTTGTTAAAAAGCAGCATGCGGACAAGCTCGAGGCACGTTCAGTATAGTGTAAGTTTGTGGGATACCCAAAGAACTACAAGGGGTATCTTTTTTATTATGCAGAGGAACAAAAGGTTTTTGTTTCTCGTCATGCCCGCTTCTTAGAAATTGAATTTTTTGAAAATCAGATAATTGGGAGCGCAATAGAACTGGAAGAAATTCCAGAACCACGAGCTATTTCTGAAACCTTAGTGGAACCAGAAGGTTCGGGCGAACCGGACATCCCAGCGCCACTCCGCAGGAGAAGTAGGTAGTCTCATTCGCCCGAGAGATACTACGGTTTTCTTATTGATGGGGATAGAGAGGATTGCACTATAGATTATAGTGAGCCTACTTGCTTCCAGCAAGCCATTCAGAGCGGTGACCCGGTAAAATGGCTGGATGCAATGCGGACCAAGATGGAGTCTATGTACACCAACAAAGTTTGGACTTTGTACTTTGCTCCAAAAGGGGTAAAACCCGTAGGCTGCAAATGGATCTTCAGAAAGAAGATTGGTGTAGATGGGCAGGTTGAAACATATAAAACTTGACTTGTAGCAAAGGGTTTTCGTCAACGACCTGGTTTGGACTATGACGAGACCTTTTCTCCAGTGGCTATGCTCAAATCCATTCGGATCCTTCTTGCCATTGCCGCCTTCCACGATTATGAGATCTGGCAGATGGACATAAAGACGGCTTTCCTAAATGGAAATTTAGAAGAGTGCGTCTATATGGATCAGCCAGAGGGATTCATTCAGAGTGGGAGCAGCGGTAAAGTGTGCAAGTTGCTCAAGTCCATCTATGGACTGAAGCAGGCCTCGCGGAGTGGGAACATCTGCTTCGATGATACTGTCAAAGAATTTGATTTTATCAAAAACCCAGAAGAACCATGCATTTACAGTAAGATTGTAGGGAGAACTGTGGTATTCCTCGTCTTGTACGTGGATGACATTCTCCTAATAGGAAATGATATTCCTATGCTACAGTCAGTCAAAGGATTCTTGTCACAGAGGTTCTCCATGAAGGACATGGGCGATGCCAACTACATTCTGGGGATCCAGATCTATCGTGATAGATCTAAGAGGATGTTGGGACTTTCACAGTCCAGGTACATTGACACCATACTGAAACGATTCAGTATGGACGATTCCAAGCGCGGTAATCTACCGGCTTGTCACGGAATCACCCTCTCCAAAGAGATGTCTCCCAAGACTGATTTGGAAAGGTCTCGCATGTCATCTATACCCTACGCATCTGCGGTAGGCTCTATAATGTATGCAATGTTATGTACCAGACCAGATGTAGCATACGCATTGAGCGTTGTAAGCCGGTATCAGTCGAACCCAGGGGAGAAACACTGGATAACAGTAAAGAACATTCTCAAGTACCTGAGAAGGACTAAGGAGATGTTCTTGGTGTATGGAAGAAAAGACCTCCAGATCAAGGCCTTTGCTGACTCCAGCTTCCAGAGTGACAAGGATGACTCAAAGTCCATGTCGGGTTATGTCTTTACCCTCAATGGAGGGGCGGTTTGCTGGAAGAGTTCCAAGCAGGAAACTGTTCCCGACTCAACTATGGAAGCGGAGTATATAGCTGCTTGCGATGTCGCAAAGGAAGCTGTCTGGATGAAGAAGTTCCTCGCGGAGCTTCAGGTGGTTCCTACCATTGTTGATCCAATACCGCTGTATTGTGACAACAACGGAGCTATAGCTTTAGCGAAGGAACCCAGGTCTCATCAGAAGTCCAGGCACATTTTGAGGCGGTACAACCTGATCAGGGAGATCGCAGATCGCCGGGAGATCGAGGTGAAGAGAGTAAATTCGAAGAATAACACTGCAGATCCACTCACGAAGGCCCTACCCTAGACTCAGTTCGAGCGGCTGATCGAGATGATAGGTCTTCGATACGCCAGTATATGGCCTTAGTGCAAGTGGGAGATTATTAGTGTATATGCCCTGGAGGCCATTACTGTATCATACTAGCTTGTATATTACTTAATGGAAGCTTGGGATATTCACAGTTGTATAGACAATTTTTCTCAAAATGGTAGTATGCTACTTGGTTTGTCTCTACTTCAATATGTGCATGTGTTTCTTTTTAGCATATCACTTATATACATATTTGTGGAGCCCTTAGAATCTTTTCTTGTTTACCAGTGTTGTGTTGGCAGTCACACTTATGGGGGCTGGGTAATCTATAAGCACATCCTTATACAGGTCCCTAGTCGTAGGACTATCGAAACAGGGCATCGATACTCCGGAGTAGACTAGCGTATACGCTTCTCATCCCAGCAGGGGAGATGGTCTGTCCCACAGCCATCAGTACGTCGTACTGGAGATAGTATGCGGGTGCTCGTTAGGTTACGAGTACACTGGACATGACTCATCGGGGACTGTTGGTTGGTATTATACCTATCGTCAATTATCAGTTCCCAGGTGACATGAGTATAGCTTAGTCCGTTGACTTGACACTGTCACTTCACCTCGAGTGTGTTCCCACTGTTATTTGATTACTACCCTACCATGGCTCAAAGGAGTCGTGCAAACAGGTGGTAGTTGGGTGCAGTCCCGAAGCACTTGGAAGCAGTGACGGTTAGACAGGATTCGTCTCTCCAGGTATTGGGGGTTGATATCGCGCTGTCTAGGAGAGCCATTATACATAGTCATCCCTGGCCAGGGCAAGCGAGATATACTGGTAGGTTTCCAGTGTTATCTCAGGGTGTATTGGACTATACTCCGACACGACTTGTACCGCTATTAGGGGACTGACGTTCGCCACCCCCTAGGCCCGCCATGCGATATTCTTAGAAGAACAGACCGGACTGTATGGAGATTGTCACATTCAGGCTCAGTAGGAGTTCGGATGGGTTTACCTCATCGGCCTTCTTATCGATATCTACCTGGGGACCGTTACGTACAGCTAGTGCCGCTTGCGGTATGTGGTTAAACCCACTGCCAGCGTAGTGTCCAGTCTTTAGAGTCCCGCACAGAGAGTTTCCCTGCACTGAGCGAAAGGTTTAGAGGCCGTATGGTTTTACGGCAGGGCTACGATTACTTACGTACACTTGTGTGCGTATGCTGTTCGGGCAGGCAATACTAGTAGGCTTTGGTTTAAGCCGGATCCTAGTATTGCACGGATGGATTTGTTTTGTCTTCTGTGCATTCGCATTTTTCGAAATGCGGATGCGGGTGTGTATGCACAGTTGTGAGGAGTGAAGTGGAAGGAGGTGCCTCATTAGGGTTTTGAAAGTTGATTCGGTCGAAACCATAATAAGGCGGACTCATTAGGGTTTTGGCAGTTCGTTCGGTCAAAACAAGTATGAGCCGGGGACATTATTTACTAATCTTTTTTAGTGATAATTTTGTGATGGCCAATTGCTTTGATCATTTGACCATACATGACTTTGTTGACCATTTGACCAAAGTTGACTTGGACCTTCATGAGAGATCTAGAGTTTTCTTTGGTTTTTCTTTTTATTTTTGGGTTGTGAAAATGGTCAAGTCAATTGTTGCCATCAACTTTATCATGAAAGGATTAGTAATGATGATAATTGTGTATTATTGCAACCATGGTTCATTCTCTCTAGCTCACAATTCATTTCTCATTCACTCTCTTGAAAAAGAAATGAGAAAGCTCCATAGTTTCTAGCTTCTTCTTCCTCCTCTTGAAAATTCTTTGATCTCATGTATTGAGAGAAAAAGGATCCAAATAGACAAACACTTCCATCTACCTCTTCTACACATCCTAGGACATCAAGACTAGCGATCTTGTTGCCCTAGTTGCCTCGGCTCGAGGTGGAGCTCGGAGCACAACTCTCGGATGGATCGTCTTCGACTCAAGAAGGCCGCTGAGGTGACCAAGATCCGGATCGATCCTCGGAGAGTTAAATGGACGAGCAGGACAGCCGAGAGAAGACACGAAGGACCGGTATCGTGAGGTATAATCTCTATAGCATAGTAAATAGAACCTCAAGAAGTTTTCTAGTTTGTAGTTTAGCAAAGATCCTTCTTTTAGTCCATGTTGCCTTTGCGCCAAAAATTGTTTTTCGCCGTTTCCGCCTCCCCGTAAGAACCGGGGTGAGCAACGTGGACTTACAGTATCACATACGCGGATTAATCTCGGTCCCGCACATATCACACAGGTGCTCCTACTCAGTTTCGCATGAACAAGAAACCTCTGTGTAGGACTCTAAAGACTCGTCAATACGACGGCAGTAGGTGATGATCATATCAAACACCCACAACCCGCAAGCGACCTGCTAAACGTAACAGCCACCCGGGTATTGAGCAATCAAAAGATCAACAAGCAAGCCTTCTCATAGTCCTGCGAATCCAATTAGTAACACTACCGTACAGTCTGGTCTCCTCGTCAGATTTGTCGCATATCATAGCCTAGGGGTGGTATATCGTCAGACCCCAATAGCCTGATAAGTCATGCTGATGCAAGGTCCATAACGGTTCACGAAACTACTGATAACACTTACCAGTAGATCTCAGCAACCCTGGCCAGGGATTTCCTGTTATGGCCAATCGAGCATAGCGCAACATCAACTCTTAATACCGGGAGAGACGAATCCCCTCTTATCGCTCATTGCCTCCATGTGACACGGTACTGTACCCAAAAACCACCTTTTTGCACGATCTCTTGACCGCAGTATGGTGGAAATCAAAGCACAGTGGGAATCACATAAGACTCTATGACGATCTCGGGTCGACAGACTAACCTGTACCAGTGTCACCAGAGAACTGCTATCTGACGATAGGTATAATACCATCTAGGAGTTCTTGGCGAGTCCGTTAAGTGTACCTAGTCTCCACTGACGACCCGTATACCTTTTCCTATGTCAAACACCAATAGATGCGAGATCATCCATCGCCCATCATATAGGTCGAGAAGCGTATACGCTGGACTACTCTGGAGTATCGATGCCCTGTCTCGATACTCCCTCGACTAGGAACATTTGATGGATATACTTACCGACTACCATGTCCCAACTAGTATGATCCGCATCATAATCCTGGTAGTCAAGTAGTCATCCTAAGGGCTTTATCAAAATGTAATAAAGAGACAATAAGTGTACATGTTAAGATAAAGAGCAACCAGATAGCACACTATCATGTCGAGCAAGAAAGTCCTCCCTATATATTGTTAGTTTAGCCTAGCACCTTATGAGAGTTTTGGAGGCATCACATGTCACAAATATCAAATTTTTGTGGTGCTAAGTAAACATACAAAGGATCTTATCCTAGAAAATTGGGGATTCATAATTTTACAAGCGATAAAGGATAGGGTTTCGAGACTACAACCTTTGTAGCTCCCTTCGCTTAACTCTTTGGCCTCTTGAGTGTTGGAGGAAGGTTCTTTTGAAGTCCTCTAGCGTCTACGACGATCCACCCGGAGCTCCTAGTCCAAGCTTGCAACTTCACCTTTTCGGAGAAGAAATGAAGATAATACTCTACACAAGTGGGCTAAACTTGTGTAGAATGATGTTGTGGATTTTATTCTCACTTCAAAAACCTTTCTTGATCAATATTTTGCTCACTTGAAGAGAACAAGAGAGCTTGGGAGGAAGAAGAGAGACAAGGAAGATGATGGCTCACCTTCTTGAAGAAGAGAAAGATTCTTCTTGAAGAAGAGAAAAGACTCACCTTGAAGAAGAGAAAAGAGTCTTCTTGGAAAAGAAATAAAAAAATATATCTATGTTTATTCCTTCTCATGCCAAACCATGGTTAGGATATGAAGACATTATTGTATCATGGTTAAAACATCTAAGGAAAAATAACCAAGGGTTAAATGGTGGGTAAGTATGGTAAGAGTGTAGAAATGTTCCAATATTTAACCCTTTTTCTTTTCCTTTTGTTTTAGCATAAGTACAATAATAATTCACATTAAAAACCATGGTGTGAGTCTAATATTGCCATCATATTCCATGTATAAGCAACCATGAAGGATGATGCAAGTATGTATGTGTGCATGCACATCATATGTGCATGAAACTAAAAGCAAGAAATCATACATGAATGCATACATCCATCATGAACAGGTAAAGGTAAGTGAGAAAACTAATGGTTAAATTATAAATCAACACTTGATTTATCAATCCGGCCATATCACATATGACCCCACCAAAAGCCAGCTGCCCGATCAATATACGGTATCCCATACGCGTATTTTAATCGGGTCCATGCACATATCGCATACGCGCACTACAACGTTTCGCCTGGACCAGGTAACTCCTTTGTGGGACTCTAAGACACGTCAATACGCCGGCAGTGGGTGATGATCATATCAAGCACCCCCAGGCCGCAAGTGGTCAGCTAAACGTAACGGCCACCCGGGTATTGAGCGATCAGAAGAAAACAAGCGAACCTGCTACAACTCCCATCGAGCCAACCGGCAACACTACCGTATAGTCCGGTCTCTTCGTCAGATCTGCCGCATATCGAGTCTAGGGATGGTAACGTCGACCCCAATAACCCAATAAGTCGTGCCGGTGAATGGTCTATAACAAATCGAGAAACTACTGATAACACTTATCAGCAAATCTCAGCAGCCCTGGCCAGGGACTTACTGATATAACCAGTCGAGCACAGTACAGCATCAACTCCCAATACCGGGAGAGACGAAACCCCTCCAATCGCTCATCGCCTTCGTGTGTCTCGGGACTGTACCCAACGGCCACCTGTTTGCACGACTCAGTAGAGCCGTGGTAGGGTGGTAATCAAAGTACAGTGGGAGGGCACACAAGACTCCATGACGATCTGGGTATACAGACTAACCTGTACCAGTGTTACCTGAGAACTGCTATCCGACGATAGATATAATTCCATATAGGAGTTCTCGGTGAGTCCGTCCAGTGTACCCAGTCACCACTGAGCACCCGTATATGATCTTGATGTCAAACATCGATGAATATGGGAACATTCATCGCCCATCGAATAGGTCTAGTATCATATACGCTAGTCTACTCTGGTATATCAATGCCCCGTCTCGATATACCTACGACTAGGGACATTCCAGGATATGCTTATAGACTATAGATGTCCCACTAGTATGATCTCTATCACAATCATTGTAGTCAAGCCAATATCCTTAGGGCCTTTCCAACATGTATGAATGAGTAAAAGCATGATCAAATCAACATGTTAGATAAAGAAGAACCAGATAGCATACTATCATGTCGAGCAAGAATGTATACTGAATATATATATATATATATATATATATATGTATAAATACATCCACTATCACATAATGGCCTCTAGGGCATACATATATCCAACAATCTCCCACTTGCACTAAGGCCAATTATTGGCGTATCTCATACCCAACATCTCAAAAAGTCGCTCATGCTGCGGCTGAGGGAGGGCCTTGGTGAGTGGATCCGCGGCGTTATTCTTTGTGTCTACTCTCTTAATCTCGATCTCGCGGCGATCTACAATCTCCCGGATCAAATGAAAGCGCCTGAGGATGTGTCTGGATCGCTGATGGGACCTTGGCTCCTTGGCTAATGCCATAGCCCCATTATTATCACAATACAACGGTATTGGATCAATAATGGTTGGAACTACTCCTAGCTCCGAGATGAACTTCTTCATCCAGACGGCTTCCTTGGCGGCATCATTTGCAACAATGTACTCAGCCTCCATCGTGGAGTCTGCAACGGTATCCTGTTTGGAACTCTTCCAACTAACCGCCCCTCCATTGAGGGTAAATACAAACCCTGAGATAGATTTGCTGTCATCCTTATCGCTCTGGAAGCTCGAATCGGTAAAGGCCTCCATTTGGAGATCCGTATTACCATACACCAAGAACAATTCTTTAGTCCTTCGCAAGTACTTAAGAATGTTCTTCACAGCTGTCCAGTGGTTCTCCCCTGGGTTGGATTGATACCTGCTTACAACACTAAGTGCATAAGCTACATCTGGGCGTGTACATAACATCGCATACATTATAGATCCTACTGCCGAAGCATAGGGTATAATGCTCATGCGAGCTCTCTCTTCATCGGTCTTTGGACAAGAATCCTTGGAGAGAGTGACTCCATGGCAAGCGGGTAATGCACCCCGCTTGGAGTCTTCCATACTAAACCTTTTTAGGATGGTGTTGATGTACCTAGTTTGGGACAATCCCAATAACTTTTTGGATCTATCCCTATAGATCTTTATGCCCAGGATGTATGTGGCATCACCCAGGTCCTTCATGGAGAACCTTAGTGATAAGAACGATTTGACCGACTGCAGCATAGGAATATCATTTCCTATCAGAAGAATGTCATCCACGTACAATACGAGGAATGTGACAGTTCTTCCTACAGCCTTCCTATAAACACAAGGTTCATCTGGATTTTTGATGAAATCAAACTCTTTGATAACATCATCGAAACAGATGTTCCAACTCCGAGATGCCTGCTTTAACCCATATATGGATTTAAGCAGTCTACATGCTTTCCCGCTGCTCCCACTGTCAATGAAGCCCTCTGGCTGATCCATATAAACGCATTCTTCTAAATCTCCATTTAGAAATGCTGTTTTAACGTCCATCTGCCAGATTTCATAGTCGTAGTGAGCAGCAATAGCAAGTAGGATCCGAATGGATTTAAGCATGGCTACGGGCGAAAAAGTTTCGTCATAGTCCAAATTTGGTCTTTGATGAAAACCTTTCGCCACAAGTCTTGCCTTATAGGTCTCTACCTGCCCATCCACACCAATCTTTCTTTTAAAGATCCATTTGCACCCTACAGGTTTTACCCTAGGGGGTACAACGTCCAAAGTCCATACTTTGTTGGCATACATAGACTCCATTTCGGATTTCATGGCATCCAGCCACTTCACAGAGTCACCACTCGTGATAGCTTGCTGAAAACTGGTAGGATCATCATCATCCATGATGCAATCTTCTCTGTCACCATCAATGAGGAAACCGTAGTACCTCTCCGGTGGGCGAGAAGTCCTACCAGACCTACGGAGTGGCCGAGGTTCTTCAGTTTCTGTTGCAACAGTCGGTTCAACCAAATCGTCATTTGTAGTTTGTGTCTCCAGAACCTCTTCTAGATCTACTACCTTGCCATCATCTTTATCTGTGAAAAACTCTTTTTCCAAGAATGTGGCATACTGAGAAACAAACACTTTTTGTTCCTCTTTGTGGTAGAACAGATATCCATAAGAATTCTTTGGATATCCCACAAAGTTACACATGACTGACCGTGTCTCGAGTTTGTCCGGATTCTGCTTTTTAACATAGGCCGGGCAACCCCAAATCTTAATTCTCTTAAGAGATGGTCTCTTCCCATTCCATATCTCATATGGCGTGGTAGACACGGCTTTGGTTGGAACCCTGTTTAGCAGAAACGCTGCAGTCTCCAATGCATGCCCCCAAAACGAGACTGGTAACTCAGCGTCACTCATCATGGACCGGACCATATCTAATAGGGTCCTATTGCGTCGTTCTGACACACCGTTGTGCTGTGGTGTGTAAGGAGGAGTGAGCTGAGAGAGAATCCCATTCTCTTTTAGGAAGTTTGCAAATTCTGTACTGAGATACTCACCACCTCGATCTGATCGAAGCATCTTAATACTCAAGCCGGTCTGTTTTTCTACTTCTTGTTTATATTCAATGAATTTCTCGAAAGCGTCGGACTTGTGCTTTAATAAAAATACATGACCGAATCTTGAGAAGTCGTCAGTGAATGTAATGAAGTATGAAAAACCGCCTCTAGCCTGTGTAGACATTGGCCCACATACATCACTATGTATGAGGCCAAGGAGCTGAGTAGCTCTTTCTCCGTGTCCGGTAAACGGAGTTTTGGTCATTTTACCCTTGATACAAGACTGGCAAGTCGCATAAGATTTATATTCAAAAGAGTTTAAATATCCATCTTTGTGTAACTTGTTTAGTCTTGTTTCGTTAATATGACCAAGTCTACAGTGCCAAAGAAAAGATTCATTTAATTCTGAAAGTTTTCTTTTATTAGTGTGTTGTATACTAAAAACTGTGTGTTGATTCAGGACATATATTCCGTTATTAAGCGTACCATACCCAACCAACATTTGATTCAGGTAAATGTTCATAACATTGTTCTGCAATACAAAATTATATCCTTCATTGTCCATCAATGAAACGGATATTATATTACAAAGCATACCGGGTACAAAATAACAAGGATTCAAAACCAAAATACATCCAGATGGCAACCCCAAGTGATACTCTCCCACTGCGACTGTATATACATTGGAACCATTTCCAACACGGAGAGTATGGTCACCTGTCTTCAAAACCTTGCTATTTCTCAGCCCCTGCATAGAATTGCAAATGTGAGAACCTGAACCGGTATCCAATACCCAGGAAGCAGAGTTTATAGAAAAACAGTTTTCAGTCACAAACGCACCAGAAGCAGAAGCATCACCATGCTTCTTCTTGAGATTTAAGTACTCTGTGCAATTGCGCTTCCAATGTCCTGTCTTGTGGCAATGAAAACATTCGCCCTTCCCCGAGTCTCCAGCCTTGGACTTTCCCTTTCCCTTCACCTTTTTAACTCCGCCCTTAGGATTAGTGGGTTTCTTCTTTTTCTTTCCCTTGGCCTTAGCTTTCGGGCGAGAAGAGGAAGACTGTCCAATAGTCATAACGGGAGTTTTTGCTAACTTCATAGTGCTCTCTGCACTCCTTAACATATTAAGGAGTTCAGGGAGTTCCTTCTCCATGCCATGCATGTTGAAGTTCACTATGAACTGAGCAAAGGTGGAGGGGAGGGACTGCAGAATAATATCTATGTATTGTTCATTTTCCATCGTCCATCCAAGGTCCTCAAGCTCTTCAATAAGAGCTATCATCTTCAGAACATGGTCTCCTACTGATGTGCCAGGGGCCATTCGCATCTGAAACAATTTCTTTGATGCTTCGTATCGTAATACGCGGGATTGCTCCCCATACAACTCTTTTGTATGGAGCAATATACCGTGAATGTCCATGTCCTCGTGCTGCTTTTGATGTGTGTTGTCCATCGATGCAAGCGCGAGGCATTTGGTCGTGGCACAGTCAGCGTCCCATGTCTTGCGGACTTCAACGTCCGAAACTGAGGATTTTGGACCTGGGACGGGCGGGGCTGAAGCCGTGAGGACATATGATACTTTATCATAAGTCAAGGCGATTTTCAGATTCCTTAGCCAGTCTTTATAGTTGGTCCCATTCAGTTTGTTTTTATCTAGTAAAAGCTTGAGTCCAGTCATTGGTATCTGCCATTAAGAGAGAGAAAAGAATACACTCAGCGAAAGCTCTTGCATATATCAGATTGGTTATTTATCTTGTCTAATCGATGTCTCCCACTGCTTTAATCAAGTTTTTCTTTCAAACCTTAAAAAGAAAACTAGCCAGGATTAATTACAGTCTACAACTTCGCTAACCGTTCAGCCAGGCCAGTGTCGGTACTTGAGGGAGGTTCCCCATGCTTTCGCACGGACCTAATTAAAGTAAACCTCGTTTTCCCAGAGGCGGAGCCCCGTTAACACCTTTCTAGTCACCTAATGAGTTAGCTAATTGTAAACTGCAGAACTCTCCTAGGAGCAACTATTGCCCACAGTGGGATCGGGATCCAACCATCACATGGAAGGTATGCAATCTCATTGCAAATCTCAACACTTGAAATTCCCGATATGATTTTTACCCCTAGTACTTATGACCTTAACTATGGTCAATAAATCATAAGTATCAGTCAAGTTCTACCCGTCATTTCTTGATTAATTAGACCCACCCATTTGACCCTTAACTATGGTCAACAAAGTCGCATGAATGTCCTAATTAATCTGCATCATATGCAGTGTAGGAAGACATCACTTAGCTACCGTACACTACGCCTTAACTAAAGTCAACAAACGTAGCACGAATACTAAGTACTCTACTTCCTAAAATGACGGAGGGTCGCGAATGATTTTTAAGAAAATCTTTGACGCTTTGAACTTGATATCGTTGTAGAATCAAATGAAATTTTGAAATGGAGTGATTTTGAGGCTTTTCTAGTTTTGTTAAAGGGGTCACTCCCGATGAAGGGATCGTCGGCCCTTTTCTCGTCGAATGAGGTGCGGGATATATCATATATATCACTGTGCAAAGCAAAAACACAAAAGCAGTCAAAAGCAAACCGAGTGTGTAGCATCAGCCAGTTATTGCTAAAGGAGTCACTCCCGGTGAAGGGATCTCGGTCCTTTCCTCATCGAATAAGGTGCAGGGTATATCATATATACCGCTGTGCAAAGCAAGAACTGTAGCTACCTATTTTATTTTAAAATTCGATTCCACAACATCTTAGGTTTCTTATCTTTCATTAATCACATTAATGAAGTCCCATCATTTAAATACCTAAACATTACAGATTGATATGACGTACACTTATGCCATCCCCATTCGCCTCGATGTCCCCTCGTGCACCGTTAGGTTAGGTAACTAACGACAGAGCATGGCTGGGCTAGCGCGGGTGTAAAATATAAGCAACGTCTACTATATATCATATATATAATATGTCATTCATCTCAGATGTCACAGAATACAGGCAGCAGAAACATGTATATAATGTGGGATATACTAGGACGTCCGTATTTAGTATTTAGCCAACAATAGAAAATACGGATTCCACAGTCGCGATGAATAGCCAAGCCCACACCCTCAGACCCCTACGAGAGCGGCAAGCGACCCTCCCAATCCTGGAGTTTAGGAGACCCGGTCTCGACTCCTCGAGATGGCCTCCCACTGAACCCCAGAACCCGGTCACTTGTGCTCCCCTCCTTGGGTCTATCCTAATGCGGAAAAGTAAATAATATACAACATCGGTGACACAACCTCAATCTGGAAGTGTCCCAAATAAAAGAATATTACATTTGAATTTACATGAATGAAAATTTAAAACTCTCATCTCACAAAAACCCCCCGGCTATTCAATCGCGACAATCCTGCACATCATATCTCAGCAACACATAATATCTCATATCATCAACGTAAGTAAGTATGCGTACCCCAATTGTCGTTGATGTATAGCAAGGAAACCGGCGATATCGACATACTACACTTACGGTCACAGAAAATAAAGTGTAAAACTACAATATTTGGAATCCACATTCTCTTTAGACATCACAAATGCGAAATATCACATATTTCGTATTTCATGCCTAAACTACATGAATTCCACATATTGTATCACATTACAGATAAATATACAGTATTAAAGTTTTTGAGCGAATGATCAAATACCCAAAATTCCCTAAATCTCAACACTTGAGCGGAGTTCAAAAATTCCGGAGTGTGACACAGTGGTAGCGGTCCAGCCGTAGAAGGGTCAAGCCAATGCCTCACATGTGGCACGCCGTACTGCCCCAAACCCTAAGGTTCAAAGGACAGTTCAAGACGGTCACATAATCGAGTTAAGGTTTGTTGTCTTCTAGAGGGTCCACTACAAAACTTGCACATATATCCGAAAGACTTAAACCCCGTGAAGAGTGAGCAAATGATACTCGTTCAAATACTTCAATACATTCTAAATATCCGGAAAGACAAGAAGTTAAAATTCCGATCGAATTGACGAGTCCAAAAACGTCTCCAGAATTTATATTAGTAAATTCAGATTAAAAATACTCCAAAACAATATTCAAGCAGTCAAATGAGTTACTGTGCAAAACTGACATCATGATGCAACAGTACGGCCGCGGAACCGCGGCCTAAGGAGGCTATTGCCGCGGTTCCGCGCTCCAAGTAACTGTTCATGGCCTCAATTTTCACAGTAACACTTACATTCACCTTCTTAATGTTTTGCATATTTTTATTTCTGAAAATAAACAGTTTCAAAAAAATGTCCAGAGAGCGTCCCGTAATCCCGTATTTCGGTTCGATCGGAGTTTTTACTTCGCAAGAGTAACGCCTAATGTTCCAGGTCGGCTCTGATACCAATGTTAGTTTAGCCTAGCACCTTATGAGAGTTTTGGAGGCATCACATGTCACAAATATCAAATTTTTGTGGTGCTAAGTAAACATACAAAGGATCTTATCCTAGAAAATTAGGGATTCATAATTTTACAAGCGATAAAGGATAGGGTTTCGAGACTACAACCTTTGTAGCTCCCTTCGCTTAACTCTTTGGCCTCTTGAGTGTTGGAGGAAGGTTCTTTTGAAGTCCTCTAGCGTCTACGACGATCCACCCGGAGCTCCTAGTCCAAGCTTGCAACTTCACCTTTCCGGAGAAGAAATGAAGATAACACTCTACACAAGTGGGCTAAACTTGTGTAGAATGATGTTGTGGATTTTATTCTCACTTCAAAAACCTTTCTTGATCAATATTTTGCTCACTTGAAGAGAACAAGAGAGCTTGGGAGGAAGAAGAGAGACAAGGAAGATGATGGCTCACCTTCTTGAAGAAGAGAAAGATTCTTCTTGAAGAAGAGAAAAGACTCACCTTGAAGAAGAGAAAAGAGTCTTCTTAGAAAAGAAATAAAAACATATATCTATGTTTATTCCTTCTCATGCCAAACCATGGTTAGGATATGAAGACATTATTGTATCATGGTTAAAACATCTAAGGAAAAATAACCAAGGGTTAAATGGTGGGTAAGTATGGTAAGAGTGTAGAAATGTTCCAATATTTAACCCTTTTTCTTTTCCTTTTGTTTTAGCAAAAGTACAATAATAATTCACATTAAAAACCATGGTGTGAGTCTAATATTGCCATCATATTCCATGTATAAGCAACCATGAAGGATGATGCAAGTATGTATGTGTGCATGCACATCATATGTGCATGAAACTAAAAGCAAGAAATCATACATGCATGCATACATCCATCATGCACAAGTAAAGGTAAGTGAGAAAACTAATGGTTAAATGATAAATCAACACTTGATTTATCAATCCGGCCATATCACATATGACCCCACCAAAAGCCAGCTGCCCGATCAATATACGGTATCCCATACGCGTATTTTAATCGGGTCCATGCACATATCGCATACGCGCACCACAACGTTTCGCCTGGACCAGGTAACTCCTTTGTGGGACTCTAAGACTCGTCAATACGCCGGCAGTGGGTGATGATCATATCAAGCACCCCCAGGACGCTAGCGGTCAGCTAAACGTAACGGCCACCCGGGTATTGAGCGATCAGAAGAAAACAAGCGAACCTGCTACAACTCCCGTCGAGCCAACCGGCAACACTACCGTACAGTCCGGTCTCTTCGTCAGATATGCCGCATATCGAGTCTAGGGATGGTAACGTCGACCCCAATAACCCAATAAGTCGTGCCGGTGAATGGTCTATAACAGATCGAGAAACTACTGATAACACTTATCAGCAAATCTCAGCAGCCCTGGCCAGGGACTTACTGATATAACCAGTCGAGTACAGTACAGCATCAACTCCCAATACCGGGAGAGACGAAACCCCTCCAATCGCTCATCGCCTTCTTGTATCTCGGGAATGTACCCAACGGCCACCTGTTTGCACGACTCAGTAGAGCCGTGGTAGGGTGGTAATCAAAGTACAGTGGGAGGGCACACAAGACTCCATGACGATCTGGGTATACAGACTAACCTGTACCAGTGTTACCTGAGAACTGCTATCCGACGATAGATATAATTCCATATAGGAGTTCTCGGTGAGTCCGTCCAGTGTACCCAGTCACCACTGAGCACCCGTATATGATCTTGATGTCAAACATCGATGAATGTGGGAACATTCATCGCCCATCGAATGGGTCTAGTATCATTTACGCTAGTCTACTCTGGCATATCAATTCCCCGTCTCGATATACCTACGACTAGGGACATTCCAGGATATGCTTATAGACTATAGATGTCCCACTAGTATGATCTCTATCACAATCATTGTAGTAAAGCCAATATCCTTAGGGCCTTTCCAACATGTATGAATGAGTAAAAGCATGATCAAATCAACATGTTAGATAAAGAAGAACCAGATAGCATACTATCATGTCGAGCAAGAATGTATACTGAATATATATATATATATATATATATGTATAAATACATCCACTATCACATAATAGCCTCTAGGGCATACATATATCCAACATATATATCCTTGCATCCACTACAATATACATCACATGCACAGTAATGGCCTCCAGGGCATACATATAACTAACACTGGGCACTGGAAGAGAAACTGCGTTGGTTACCTGGCCGGCCTCCAAAAGAAGAATCATGGCGATACTTCCACTTCAGGTGTGTTTGTAACAGAAAACTATTTTTCAATTAGCTCTGCTTCCTGGGTATTAGTTACCGAGTCAGGATCTCACATCTGCAATTGTGTGCAGGGGCTGAGAAATAGCAGGTTTTTGAAGAAAAGTGATCACACTCTCCGGGTTGGGAATGGTTCCTCAGTGCATGCTACAGCAGTGGGAGAGTTCACCTTGGTTTGCCGTCGGGTTGTATATTGGTTTTGAACCCTTGTTATTTTCTACCTTACATGTTATGTAATATTATATTTGTATCGTTGTTGGACAATACTGGATATAATTTTGTATTACAATCTAATGTTATGAAAATGAACCTTAATCAAGAGTTGATTGGGTCTGGTACAATAAATAACGGGATATACGTCCTAAACCAGCACACAGTTTTCAATATACAACACACAAACAAAAGGAAGATTTCAGACATAAATGAAGCATTCATTTGGCATTGTATACTTTGTCATATTAATGAAATGAGACTAACCAATCTACATAAAAATGGATATTTAAACTCTTTTGAATATAAATCTTATGCAACTTGCCAGTCTTGTATCAAACGTAAAATGACCAAAACTCCGTTTAGTGGACACGGAGAGAGAGCTACTGAACTCTTAGGCCTCATACATAGTGATGTATGTGGACCAATGTCTACACACGCGAGAGGTGGTTTTTCCTACTTCATAACTTTTACTGATGATTTCTCGAGATTCGGGCACGTGTTCTTGTTGAAACATAAGTCTGAAGCCTTCGAAAAATTCAAGGAGTATAAATCTGAAGTAGAAAAATAAACAGGCTTGAGTATTAAGAAACTTCAATCGGATCGAGGAGGTGAGTATCTAAACTTAGAGTTTCTAGATTTCCTAAAAGAGAATAGAATTCTCTCTCAGCTCACTCCTCCATACACACCACATCACAACAGTGTGTCAGAATGCAGAAATCATACCCTATTAGATATGGTACGATCTACGATGAGTGATGCTGAGTTACCAATATCATTGTAGGGGCACGAATTGGAGACTGCGATTTATCTACTGAATAGGGTTCCGACCAAAACCGTGTCTACCACTCCATATGAGATATGGTATGGGAAAAGGCCATCTCTTAAAAGAGTTAGGATATGGGGTTGTCCGTTTTTTGTGAAAAAACAGAATCCGGACAAAATCGAGACACGATCGGTTTTATGTAAATTTGTGTGATATCCAAAACACTCGTATGGATATCTTTTCTACCATAAGGAGGAACAAAAGGTGTTTGTTTCTCAGTATGCCACATTTTTAGAAAATGAATTTTTTACAAATGAAAATGTTGGCAATGCGGAAGAACTGGAAGAAATTCCAGATACACAAACAATTACCGATGATTTTGTTGAAACTGAGGTTTCAGTAGAACAAGACGAACCTCAGCCACTCCGTAGATCTAGTAGGACTTCTCACCCACCTGATAGATTCTACGGTTTTCTAATTGATGGTGATAGAGAAGATTGCATCATTGATGATGATGATCCTACTAGTTTTCAGCAAGCTATCACGAGTGGTGACTCGGTGAAGTGGCTAGATGCCATGAGATCCGAAATGGAATCCATGCACACCAACAAAGTATGGACTTTGGAGGTTTCACCTTCTGGAGTAAAACCCATAGGGTGCAAGTGGATCTTTAAGAGAATAATCGGTGTGGAGGTCAGGTGGAGACCTATAAAGCTAGGCTGGTCGCAAAAGGATTTCGTCAAAGACCAGGCTTGGACTATGATGAAACCTTTTCACCAGTCGCAATGCTCAAATCTATTCGGATCTTGCTTGCTATAGCTGCACACTATGATTATGAGGTCTGGCAGATGGATGTTAAAATGGCATTTCTACATGGTGATTTAGAAGAATGCGTTTTTATGGATGAGTCAGAAGGCTTCATTGATAGTGGGAGCAGCGGAAAAGCATGCAGGTTGCTTAAATCCATTTATGGATTAAAGCAGGTATCACGGAGCTGGAATATCTGCTTTGATGATATAATCAAAGAGTTTGGTTTTATCAAAAATGTAGATGAACCATATATTTATAAATGGATTGTAGAGAGTACTATTACATTCCTCGAATTATACGTAGAAGACATTCTTTTGATAGAAAATGATGTTCTTATGCTACAATCGGTTAAACTATTCTTATCACAGAGGTTCTCCATAAAAGAACTGGGTGATGCCTCGTACATTCTAGGGATTAAGATCTATAGAGATAGATATAAGAAATTATTGGGATTGTCGCAATCGAGATACATTAACACTATACTAAAGAGGTTTAGTATGGAAGATTCCAAGTGAGGTAATTTACCCGCTTGTCACGGGATCACCCTTTCTAAAGAGATGTCTCCAAAGATTGATGAGGAGAAGGCTCGCATGAGCATTATACCCTACGCTTCGGCGGTAGGATCTATAATGTATGCGATGTTGTGTACTCGCCCAGATGTAGCTTATGCACTGAGTGCAGTAAGAAAGTATCAATCCAACCAAGGGGAGAAACACTGGACTGTTGTGAAGAACATTCTGAAGTACTTGAGAAGAACTAAAGAAATGTTCTTGGTGTATGGTAACGGAGATCTCCAAATGAAGGGCTTTACCGACTCCAGCTTCCAGAGCGACAAGGATGATAGTAAGTCCATCACAGGGTTTGTATTTACCCTAAATGGAGAGGCGGTATGTTGGAAGAGTTTCAAGAAAGATACCGTCGCTGACGCCACGATGGAAGCTGAGTACATTGCTGCTAATGATGCCGCAAAAGAGGCAGTCTGGATGAGGAAGTTCATCTCTGAACTTTAGGTGGTTCCATCCATTGCTAATCCAATACCTCTGTATTACGACAACAATGGAGCCATGGCTTTGGCAAAGGAACCGAGGTCCCAAAAAAATCCAGACATATCTTGAGGCGATATCACCTCATCAGGGAGATAGTGAATCGCCAGGACATCGAGGTACGGAGAGTAGACACGAAAGACAACACAGCAGATCCAATCACCAAGGCTATCCCTCATGTCCAGTTTGATAAACTGTTCGAGCTGTTGGGGATGCAGTACGTGTAACGTTTTGAAAATCGTTTCGGTGAAATTTCGGAAAATCGGTAAAATAACGGGGTTTTCTGTAAAAAAGTCAAAATGCAAATATCTTATTATAAAAATTAAATATACATATTCTAGCTATGTAATTGCTAGTATTTGGTGTTTATTGAGCCACTGGTGAAATTTCAAATTTTCTGAAAAAAAATTTATTTTATTATTATTTTAAGCCGTCACTAATACATTTAATTAGGGAAAATTACAAATTGGAATGAGTTGAAATAAATTTTGTGCATCATAACACATTAAAAAAAAATTTATCATGTGGTTTTTGAAATGAAATGGTTTGCCAAAACGGTTTAGAAAATATCGAAGAAAAAGGCTTTTTTCGGTGAAATTAGTGTCGATGGAAGAGGGGTACAACATTTATCTTTTTTTCTCACCCAAATAAAACCCACACCCCCTCCCCTATAGATCTGGTCGGCCCCTTTACAGCCCACCATTCTTGGGCCTCTCATCTCACAAAAAAAAACAAGGAAAAGAGAACAAAGGAATGAAAGAAATTGGGCAAAAGGAGTTTGGGCTTTGACTTTTGGGTATTACCTTGACTTTTTCCCCACCTCCCTCTCTCTCCCCCCTCCCCATTCAGCCGACCCTCTCTCTCTCCTTTCCTACAACAGCAGCCCCTCTCTCTTTTCCTCTCATTTCTCATCAAAATTTCATCACAAAATGCCCAAAAATCAACACAAAAATCCCACAAAATAAAAATCCAATCCCTACCCATTTTCCCTTATCTCTTTTAGCATGGATCTTGATGCAAAGATTTCAATTTGGAGGCCATGTTCTATGTATGTTCCATTGTTCTTGAGGTATAATAAATCTTGGCTTTTTGTTAAATTGTTTGATTATTTTTTCAATTAAGTTAATGAGTGGTTTAAATTAAGTTTTGAATTGCTAGTTAGAATTTTAAGGTTAGGGTTTGGAAATTCTAGAATTGGGTTTTTAAAATCAAGTGAGGGTTTTTAACATTGTTTATGATTGTATAGTGTAGTTATCATGCTAAGTCGTGCAAAGTGTAATCTAAGTGCCAAATTTGCTAATTTCTACATCTAAATTATCATAATTAAGCTAATTGCAAACTAGTTTTTTTTTAGATCTATTATAATTAGTGAGTTTAAAATTTAGTTTGGGTTTGGGTGACTTAATTAAGTTATTTAGTGGGCATTTTAGCCACTAGAATTGTTAAAATAGTTAAAGTTGATTAAAACACCAAGTTTTGAGCTAAAATGGAAAATTGTGCTAGTTTTGTTAACTAGGTTTTGTAAATATATATATTTTGATGAGAATAAATTATTGTAATGGTTTATATGACTTGGTTATGATATTGAGTGGATATTGTGGCCGCTAGATTCGTTTATACATCGAGTTTTGTACTAAAACGGTGATTTGTGCTTGCTAGATTTTCGGAAAAATGACTTTTTAAGTGAAATTAGGGTTTTTGTGAGTTTTAACCTATTTTATATTAAAATTAGTGTTCGTGAATGTGCAAATGAGTGTATTTGGGTTTTTTCTCGATGGTCTGGCGTTTGTACACCGACGTCGAGAGTTTTTGGGTTGATTTGTGAAAGCAACCATAGATTTTGACTTATGTGGGATTCGTGTGTCGTTTTGGTCATGAGTCGGATTTTAATGCGATACGATGCGTTGTGATATGTAGGTACCCCCATGTGGACTTCGAGACGACAAGCAAGCGCGTGGCGACGTCGGCACCGGCGAGCGAGGATCAGGTGAGTAGATTTATATCTACGGGGAGAAGTCGGGTGGATGGCGTATAGCACCCCCGCAGTCCGTGGTGGTGTATACGGATGCGTATACACACCAACAATTATTATATGATATTTGGGATTAATAACGATGTTAGGATGGATATTGGTGTGTTGGATTACTTTAGTGTTGCGAACCCTAGGGTAGTGTTGCACTACACATACATACATACATACTTGCATACATTCCTATTTATATATGCTCATGGGATTCTTTATAGTTATGTGTTCACATGGGTATGGGACTATATGTTCACATACGGATTTGAGGATGATACTTGGGATTGAGCTGAGTCGATGAGATTTGTTTTGTGGTTGTGATATCAGTGAGATGGCAGGATTCGTACTTGAGGTACGTCCTGGTGTTATAGCGGATATTGGGGCGGCGATACGGATGAATAGTGTTATAAATAAAATGGTCGACATGTGATCGTGATATGAGGCATGATATGCTAGGATATTGATATTAGGCCGTATCGGGCGATGTATACCCTTGATGATGCTATGTGCTGACGGTATCGGTTTGTACGAGATTGTCGATCTGTAGTCAGATCATGAGTATATTGAGGATATTAGTATTGTACTAGACATAGGTCAGTACCCTAGACTTTGATCTTGAATAAAGAGGATACCAGAGGAATGGTGTGAGGAATTTGATATTGACCCGTACCCCGATTTGGGATGCCGTTCGACGGATTTACGTACGAGCTATATATTGATGATTGATCCGCACTCTTGAGTTGGGATGTCTGATTATAGATATGGTATCGGATATGATATTATTGAGGCGGGATCACCGACTAATATATATACAGGTATGTATATGTATCGACTCAGATGTTAGGCGGTTTCCTTACCTGTAGTCCAGCTTGTTAGCTTAGCCCTTTAGTTTAGTTTAGTTGTTAGATTAGATTCGATTCTTACCTATTTCAAAAACTAACGAATCGTGGGTATTTTAAAAGACAGCCCAAGGGATCCTACGGATATTTCAAAAGACGTATCTTTTCATACAAACACCGTAGCCCCTATTTTCAAAACCCCATGATTCGTGTTATTTCAAAAGGCACCATTTGTAGGACTTATATTAGATTAATGCAGGTTAGTTACAGTTGCGTCTAGTTTTCATCTCCCGCTTGTTATTGTGGTTCGCTTCGCATCGCATACTTATGTTATAACTTCTTATTGCAATGTTGATATCATATTGTTAGGACACCAGCACCATTACCGATGATGAGTATGTACCACGTACACTTACTTGCCGGCTCACACACATCTTCATCGGTAATTGCCATGTCACGTACACCTTAGAAAATATTATTGCTTGACTTAGCTTGTTAGTTAGTAATTTGACATGATATTAGTGTACCTGCCTTATATGCCAGCTTAACGTTGTAGTTATTACTTGTTACTTCATGCATACTGTTATTCATTGTTATGCCTATATTCATGGTTTTACATGCTATTGATGATTTGGATTCGGATTTCCATGAAATTTTCTGGATTTGGGGGGAAAACCGCAAAACTTATATAAACTGATTTCTCTCTTTTTAAATAAAAAGTGCGGTTTTTCCCATGATGTATGAGTCGTCCACCATGAGTTTGCTGATGGATTTCGAGACCCGATTCGAGGAGAAGGATGAACCGTTTCGGGTACATGGTGGACCCGGTAAGGTACCCCGGGGCAAGAAGCGCGTGATGATGACGATGTGAGCCTGGCAGGGGAGCACTACCTACCGGTGATTTTACCCGACGCGTCGGATATCCGGAGGATACCGTCGTGGTCTTGAGATGGATGGTAGGGGCCGGTCTGGACTGACGGCGCCCTAGATATTGTGATTGAGAGATTGAGATTTCGAGATACTGAGGTACAGAGACTGTGATACAGAGATATCGAGATATTGGGATTACGTTTTGTGCGGATGCTAGGCACTGTTTTATGCTGATTTCATTATGATACCTCATTTTAAAAATACAAAGGAAATCTCACTAAATTATGAAAACAGTTCTTCATTTACATGTATTCTATTTTCATGCATTCATACCTCATTCACATGATATATTGCTACCTGAGGCACTGACACGGGCACATGAGATTACACTCGGGTTAGATATTTACCCTAGCCTTGTTATAGGTTGCATGTTATATATATAATTGAGGATATATTATGATCTTTGACCTAGGTTGCGTTATTTATGCGATTTCTTTCCATAGATGTTTTTCTATTCACGAGTTGGCAACTCACCCCCGTTGTGCCCCAGTTTCTTGCAGGTTTGCCGTACAGGTTTCATTACGGCTTTGCGGGCATAGTTTCCTTCGGGTGATTTGCTAGTAGGTGGGTTTACTTGTATCGTACCCCCATTATATATCTTGTATATCATTATTCTGTTGTATCTAGAAGTTCCATCAACCAAACATGTATTTATTTGAGATAGAGACCAGTGATGTTTATTCTTTCGACCTTAGAGTCGCGCATTGTATTTCTGTGGTTTTCTTGTTATTTTGGTTTCCTTTTGAGTTTTGATTCTCGCCCTTGGCGTTGTATATTATATTGCTTGTGTGGTTGTGACCGTCGTTTGACGAAGAGCTAGCTCTCGCTTGGGGATGCCTTTTTATTGATTTCGTATACTATTCATGTTGTATCCCGTTTGGGGGCCAGTATTTACAAAGGAGACTCTGCCGAAATTTTCAGGAAATATTTGATGTTTTTAAAAACGCATAATTCGGCTTATGCTATTAAAACTACTTGATTTAAATTGGTTTTCCTTCACTCTACTACTATTCTTGGTTTGGATTTCTGGGTTTTCGGCTTACTTAGATTACGTACGCCTCGAGACGTTTCGTAGTCTAAGTGCCGGTCATGTTCCGTACTTTCGGGTCATGACAAAGTTGGTATCAGAGCGTTAGGTTTTACCTTCGGAGCGTAGGATGACCCTTGGTTGATGGAATAGGTGACTAAAGTAGAGTGACGTACCGTAGGTATGTTCCGCGGCATATTTACGATACGCTACTCCACTTAAGAAGCCTTAGGATGTACATTTCTTTGCTCAGTATTATATTCATTCCGATCTAGCCTCATCAGTACCAGTTTTGGTTTTGCTGCCACGATTACGGGCAGGGAGAGCTACAGCTAGAGTTGCGGTCAGCACGAGCTCGTCAAGAACGAGGACTGACCAGGGCATGATTCCGTCAACACACGATTGCAGAGATGTGTCTTTTCATGGTGTCTTCGCACCACGAGCGTTGGGTGGATTGCTGTATGAGATTACTCGGACGTGCCGATTTGCACTAGAGGATTGAGCCACTGATAGAGGCCAGCCAGATTTTGATGACCATTGAAGTATTGCTTACTCCTGATGATTGAGGCACCGTTCAGCGTGCAGACGAGCGAGCTAGTTATTGTTGCGAACGACGAGATATTGCCCCAGATGCTGGAGTTAGTGCAGAATGAGTTGTACTAAGAGATGATAGAAGGTCGCTAGTCATCGAGGATGAATGACTAGGACATGTGGATCGTTCGCCTACCCCGATGCGAGGTCATCAGATAGATTGATTCCAGCTAGAGACGACTTCACACGGAGACGTTGGGAGTTGACAGAGACGATCGAATGTCAGAAATCTATTATTCCAAGTTTAAAGTAGTCGGAAAGACATGCAGGCAATTCTATGGTCCCTCTAGAAGAATGAAACCCTAACTCGACTTAATGATCGTGTGAAAGCCTTTGAACCTTCGGGTTTGCGGCAGTTCTACGGCACCATTAGTGAGGCTTGGGTTTGCCCTTCTACGGCTGGACCACCGATGCTGTGGTATGTACTCGATACTATTAAACTGTGCCCAAGAGGTTGAGCTCTTGGGGGATTATGAGGTTTTGACGACTCGATCGGATGGCTCGACTTAATTCGGATGCTAGGTGGTGAGATGCATTTCTTGGGAGACTCCCGATACGAGGATAGCCGTTGGAGCTCAGTCCATGTAGCCACGATGAGACGAGTCCGAAGCAGTCGACAATAGAGAAAGTGGAGTAAAGAGGTCCGTACAAGATCTGGATAAGACGACGTTCCACTCCGCCGACATCAGAGATGCGATACGTATGCCGAGGCAGAGTACTGGATATACCTTCCAGAAGGAGTCGCGATGGGTATGCAGCCGTTCCGGAGCAAGATGCAGATATAGGAAAGGACGATGACTTCCGGACAGTTGGCAGAGACGAGACATGGAAGAGACCGTGAGCAGGATTCTTTCCAGGACACTGCTGAAATGATACTTGCACCCAGGATCAGATGTGTCACGTACATTCAGAGAGCCAGAGGCCGACGCCAGTGATATGCTGTCTTACGAGTGGTCGCGATGATTGACCGGGAGATGACAAGAGACGTGCCAGAACGGGATCATCCCCGTTAGCACACCTGACAAGGCCGATGAGCCGATGGACCGAGAGATTGGTAATTCCCAGTGAAGACCTTGACCTAGGAGTGGTCATTGTTACGCACACCAGCAGGCCAGAGTTCATGATCATCGACGAGACGTCCCACTAGTGACCGCGACAGTTGGCCCGAGATTCTTAGAGGATGCGCTTGAGCGGTACTATGCCGCCATTATTGATTTCGATGTTTTGGGTGATTTATTCGAATGATTTGATTTTGATGATTGAGGATTTACGATCCTTGCACAGTGTTGCACTTGATATCGTTTTCATGCTTGGGTTTCACATGTTTGTGATTTTACGGTTTTAGACATTTGAGTTGATTTTGTGCGTATGCACGCACACGATTTGGTTCCTGCACTCTGTATAGTTTATATATGCTTGCAGTACAGTGATACGCCTTTTGTGCACTTAGATGCATTGGACTTTGATTTCGATGGTGATGTTCGATATTTGTTTTGTGCACCTTGTGCACCTGATTTGATTTTGCGCATGTTCGGCACTTGATATTGGATTTCATGATTTCGTGCACGATGGATGCACCTGATTTGGATTTTCGCGCATGTTGGGCGCATGTTTTGAAGTGTGATTTTGGTGCATACCAGATGCACTAAATCGAGATTTTTCGTGCATGTCAGATGCACCTGATTTTGCTGTCAGGCACACATGTTGCCTACGACAGATGTTTCGTGCACACCCGATGCACTTAGATGTTGTTTCTGTGCATATGTATGGCACATATTTGGATTTCGATTTCCGTGCGCACAAGACGCGCGTAGTATTCATACGCGTATTTTGGGATTGATTTTTCTTATAGAGCAATACGTTTTTATGATATTGCTATGTGTTTTCGTACTGAGCAGGACTAGTCAGAGGACAGTACCTGAATATATTTTACATGTATAGTTTCGAGTTATATCATATTGGTTTTGCTTTGGGTTTGGTATTGATGTCTTCCCCATGACTCCGATGATTGCGGGATGCTTGACGGAGTTCTGATTTGAGTTATATGCTCATTTTTCATGCGCATGCGTTGCGCTACGATTTGTTTTATGTATTTATGATTTCGGAGCCCCGGCGATTTGATGGTTTTGGCTGAAATATTTTAGTATTTGGGGAAAGTTTTAATTTAAATTTGGAGACCGAATTTCTTTAAGGGGGGAAGATTGTAACGTTTTGAAAATCGTTTCGGTGAAATTTCGGAAAATCGGTAAAATAAAGGGTTTTTCTGTAAAAAAGTCAAAATGCAAATATCTTATTATAAAAATTAAATATACATATTCTAGCTATGTAATTGCTAGTATTTGGTGTTTATTGAGCCACTGGTGAAATTTCAAATTTTCTGAAAAAATATTTATTTTATTATTATTTTAAGCCGTCACTAATACATTTAATTAGGGAAAATTACAAATTGGAATGAGTTGAAACAAATTTTGTGCATCATAACACATTAAAAAAAATTTATCATGTGGTTTTTGAAATGAAATGGTTTGCTAAAACGGTTTAGAAAATATCGAAGAAAAAGGCTTTTTTTCGGTGAAATTAGTGTCGATGGAAGAGGGGTACAACATATATCTTTTTTTCTCACCCAAATAAAACCCACACCCCCTCCCCTATAGATCTGGTCGGCCCCTTTACAGCCCACCATTCTTGGGCCTCTCATCTCACAAAAAAAAACAAGGAAAAGAGAACAAAGGAATGAAAGAAATTGGGCAAAAGGAGTTTGGGCTTTGACTTTTGGGTATTACCTTGACTTTTTCCCCACCTCCCTCTCTCTCCCCCCTCCCCATTCAGCCGACCCTCTCTCTCTCCTTTCCCACAACAGCAGCCCCTCTCTCTTTTCCTCTCATTTCTCATCAAAATTTCATCACAAAATGCCCAAAAATCAACACAAAAATCCCACAAAATAAAAATCCAATCCCTACCCATTTTCCCTTATCTCTTTTAGCATGGATCTTGATGCAAAGATTTCAATTTGGAGGCCATGTTCTATGTATGTTCCATTGTTCTTGAGGTATAATAAATCTTGTTTTTTTGTTAAATTGTTTGATTATTTTTTCAATTAAGTTAATGAGTGGTTTAAATTAAGTTTTGAATTGCTAGTTAGAATTTTAAGGTTAGGGTTTGGAAATTCTAGAATTGGGTTTTTAAAATCAAGTGAGGGTTTTTAACATTGTTTATGATTGTATAGTGTAGTTATCATGCTAAGTCGTGCAAAGTGTAATCTAAGTGCCAAATTTGATAATTTCTACATCTAAATTATCATAATTAAGCTAATTGCAAACTAGTTTTTTTTAGATCTATTATAATTAGTGAGTTTAAAATTTAGTTTGGGTTTGGGTGACTTAATTAAGTTATTTAGTGGGCATTTTAGCCACTAGAATTGTTAAAATAGTTAAAGTTGATTAAAACACCAAGTTTTGAGCTAAAATGGAAAATTGTGCTAGTTTTGTTAACTAGGTTTTGTAAATATATATATTTTGATGAGAATAAATTATTGTAATGGTTTATATGACTTGGTTATGATATTGAGTGGATATTGTAGCCGCTAGATTCGTTTATACATCGAGTTTTGTACTAAAACGGTGATTTGTGCTTGCTAGATTTTCGGAAAAAATGACTTTTTAAGTGAAATTGGGGTTTTTGTGAGTTTTAACCTATTTTATATTAAAATTAGTGTTCGTGAATGTGCAAATGAGTGTATTTGGGTTTTTTTCTCGATGGTCTGGCGTTTGTACACCGACGTCGAGAGTTTTTGGGTTGATTTGTGAAAGCAACCATAGGTTTTGACTTATGTGGGATTCGTGTGTCGTTTTGGTCATGAGTCGGATTTTAATGCGATACGATGCGTTGTGATATGTAGGTACCCCCATGTGGACTTCGAGACGACAAGCAAGTACGTGGCGACGTCGGCACCGGCGAGCGAGGATCAGGTGAGTAGATTTATATCTACGGGGAGAAGTCGGGTGGATGGCGTATAGCACCCCCGCAGTCCGTGGTGGTGTATACGGATGCGTATACACACCAACAATTATTATATAATATTTGGGATTAATAACGATGTTATGATGGATATTGGTGTGTTGGATTACTTTAGTGTTGCGAACCCTAGGGTAGTGTTGGACTACACATACACACATACATACTTGCATACATTCCTATTTATATGTGCTCATGGGATTCTTTATAGTTATGTGTTCACATGGGTATGGGACTATATGTTCACATACGGATTTGAGGATGATACTTGGGATTGAGCTGAGTCGATGAGATTTGTTTTGTGGTTGTGATATCAGTGAGATGGCAGGATTCGTACTTGAGGTACGTCCTGGTGTTATAGCGGATCTTGGGGCGGCGATATGGATGAATAGTGTTATAAATAAAATGGTCGACATGTGATCGTGATATGAGGCATGATATGCTAGGATATTGATATTAGGCCGTATCGGGCGATGTATACCCTTGATGATGCTATGTGCTGACGGTATCGGTTTGAACGAGATTGTCGATCTGTAGTCAGATCATGAGTATATTGAGGATATTAGTATTGTACTAGACATAGGTCAGTACCCTAGCCTTTGATCTTGAATAAAGAGGATACCAGAGGAATGGTGTGAGGAATTTGATATTGACCCGTACCCCGATTTGGGATGCCGTACGACGGATTTACGTACGAGCTATATATTGATGATTGATCCGCACTCTTGAGTTGGGATGTCTGGTTATCGATATGGTATCGGATATGATATTATTGAGGCGGGATCACCGACTAATATATATACAGGTATGTATATGTATCGACTCAGATGTTAGGCGGTTTCCTTACCTGTAGTCCAGCTTGTTAGCTTAGCCCTTTAGTTTAGTTTAGTTGTTAGATTAGATTCGATTCTTACCTATTTCAAAAACTAACGAATCGTGGGTATTTTAAAAGACAGCCCAAGGGATCCTACGGTTATTTCAAAAGACGTATCTTTTCATAAAAACACCGTAGCCCCTATTTTCAAAACCCCATGATTCGTGTTATTTCAAAAGGCACCATTTGTAGGACTTATATTAGATTAATGCAGGTTAGTTACAGTTGCGTCTAGTTTTCAGCTCCCGCTTGTTATTGTGGTTCGCTTCGCATCGCATACTTATGTTATAATTTCTTATTGCAATGTTGATATCATATTGTTAGGACACCAGCACCATTACCGATGATGAGTATGTACCACGTACACTTACTTGCCGGCTCACACACATCTTCATCGGTAATTGCCATGTCACGTACACCTTAGAAAATATTATTGCTTGACTTAGCTTGTTAGTTAGTAATTTGACATGATATTAGTGTACCTGCCTTATATGCCAGCTTAACATTGTAGTTATTACTTGTCACTTCATGCATACTGTTATTCATTGTTATGCCTATATTCATGGTTTTACATGCTATTGATGATTTGGATTCGGATTTCCATGAAATTTTCTGGATTTGGGGGGAAAACCGCAAAACTTATATAAACTGATTTCTCTCTTTTTAAATAAAAAGTGCGGTTTTTCCCATGATGTATGAGTCGTCCACCATGAGTTTGCTGATGGATTTCGAGACCCGATTCGAGGAGACGGATGAACCGTTTCGGGTACATGGTAGACCCGGTAAGGTACCCCGGGGCAAGAAGCGCGTGATGATGACGATGTGAGCTGGCAGGGGAGCACTACCTACCGGTGATTTTACCCGACGCGTCGGATATCCGGAGGATACCGTCGTGGTCTTGAGATGGATGGTAGGGGCCGGTCTGGACTGACGGCGCCCTAGATATTGTGATTGAGACATTGAGATTTCGAGATACTGAGGTACAGAGACTGTGATACAGAGATATCGAGATATTAGGATTACGTTTTGTGCCGATGCTAGGCACTGTTTTATGCTGATTTCATTATGATACCTCATTTTAAAAATACAAAGGAAATCTCACTAAATTATGAAAAAAGTTCTTCATTTACATGTATTCTGTTTTCATGCATTCATACCTCATTCACATGATATATTGCTACCTGAGGCACTGACACGGGCACATGAGATTACACTCGGGTTAGATATTTACCCTAGCCTTGTTATAGGTTGCATGTTATATATATAATTGAGGATATATTATGATCTTTGACCTAGGTTGCGTTATTTATGCGATTTCTTTCCATAGATGTTTTTCTATTCACGAGTTGGCAACTCAGCCCCGTTGTGCCCCAGTTTCTTGCAGGTTTGCCGTACAGGTTTCATTACGGCTTTGCGGGCATAGTTTCCTTCGGGTGATTTGCTAGTAGGTGGGTTTACTTGTATCGTACCCCCATTATATATCTTGTATATCATTATTCTGTTGTATCTAGAAGTTCCATCAACCAAACATGTATTTATTTGAGATAGAGACCAGTGATGTTTATTCTTTCGACCTTAGAGTCGCGCGTTGTATTTCTGTGGTTTTCTTGTTGTTTTGGTTTCCTTTTGAGTTTTGATCCTCGCCCTTGGCGTTGTATATTATATTGCTTGTGTGGTTGTGACCGTCGTTTGACGAAGAGCTAGCTCCCGCTTGGGGATGCCTTTGTATTGATTTCGTATACTATTCATGTTGTATCCCGTTTGGGGGCCAGTATTTAAAAAGGAGACTCTGCCGAAATTTTCAGGAAATATTTGATGTTTTTAAAAACGCATAATTCGGCTTATGCTATTAAAACTACTTGATTTAAATTGGTTTTCCTTCACTCTACTACTGTTCTTGGTTTGGATTTCTGGGTTTTCGGCTTACTTAGATTACGTACGCCTCGAGACGTTTCGTAGTCTAAGTGCCGGTCATGTTCCGTACTTTCGGGTCGTGACAGTACGCCGGCAACTGGTTCTAGTATAGGCAGTTGGTACTTATTGCACCAACTACAGGCCTTAGTGCAAGTAGGAGATTGTTAGATATGTATACCCTAGAGGCCTGTATTGTATAGGATGCTACGCATGTATATGTACAAAAACAATCTTTGCTCGAAATGATAGTATGCTATCTGGTTTATCTTCATATTAACGTGTAATGTGTTGTATTTCATATCATTATATACATGTTGATGAAGCCCTTAGGATTATGCTTGACTACCGGGATTATGATGTAGATCATACTAGTGGGGCCTGGGCAGTCTATAAGCATATCCTTTAATTGTTCCTAGTCGAGGGTATATCGAGACAGGGCATCGATATTACTAGAGTAGACTAGTGTGTACGTTTCTTGACTCTGGGGCGATGGTTGATCCTACAACAATTGGTGTTTGACATCAAAGATTGTACACATGTGCTCATTGGAGAATGGGTACACCGAACAGGACTCGCCGAGAACTCCTAGATAATATATATACCTATTGTTAGATGGAAGTTCTCTGGTGACACTTGTACAGGTTAGTCTGTAGACTTTAGATCGTCATAGTGTCTTGTGTGATTCCCACTGTGCTTTGATTTCCTTCCTACCACGGATCTATTGAGTCGTGCAAACAGGTATATTTTGGGTACAGTCCCGAATCTCATGGAGGAAGTGAGCAATATGAGGGGTTTCGTCTCTCTCGATACAGGGAGTGTTGCGCCACGGCAGCGCCCCGGCCGTCTATCCGAGGCCAAAATGCGGAATCAAAATTTTTTTATCTTTAAACTGGCGCTACCGCGGACAATATACCCGGATCGTAACCATTAACCGATACTAGCTAACTAGAGATGGGGTGAGAGATATACCGAGCGATCCGTGTCCTTCGGTCTTCTCGTCGTCGTCCCGATCTCTCGCGGAATCACCATTCGTCGTCTTCTCGCCGGAAAGGGCACCACGTAGCCGGATTCTTTTACGGGCTCCCACCTCTGGACCGAGGCAACTCGGGCGTGAAGTTGGCTAGCCGACGCGTCCAAGGGTACTGTAGGTTGTAGTGTAGTGTCTTGTCTCTTTGGGGTTTTGAAGTTTCCTTGATGGAGGAATCAAAGAATGAACTATGGAGAGATGTGTGGAATCATTTTTCTAGCAAAGGAAAAATGAAATGAGATGAATATATATCTCTACAAAAATGAATCCCTCTCCTTCTCTCAAGTGGCCGACCACACATAAGAATGGGGTGGGTTTCAACAAGGGAGGTGAGTGTAGGAGATCAAAGAGGTGACCACATCCAAAAGCAAGCCTCACATCAACTCTCATCTCATTTCTAATCTAATCCTTTTCAAATCCAATCACAATAAATGCTAACCATTATGAAGGAAAAAGCAAAGATGCTTAAACCATCATAATGCCTCAAAATGCAAGAAACCCCCTCCACAAATGTAATTTGCAAAACTGCAAATAACCCCCTCCATCGGAAAGTCCGGCCGTGAAGGAACAAAGGAAAACCGGCCGGAACGGAATGCAAACTGGCAACCTCAAAAAACTGATCCTGTAATAAATTACAGGAAAACCCCGCTACTGCATATACATGCCCGCATTTGTATTCCCACTGAATACAAATGCAAAGAGACAAAATGTACACTATCTAATACTAGGATTCGGCTTAAGCCAAAGCCGGCTAGTAAAAACCGTCCGATCACGATCCGTGCAATACCGCATGTATCTGATCGAACCCTGCCATATCTCCATACGGCCTCTACAGCGTTTCGCCCGAAACTTGAGTAACTGTCAGTGTGGGGGACTCTAAAGACTCGTCAATACTATGGCTGTGGATTTAACCACTAGCACGTCAGAGGTATAAGCCAATACGTGACGGGCCACCATCTATTGACCAAAAGGGTCGTCGATGAGCGAACTCATCCTGACACCCTACTGAGCCTGTCAGTGACAATATCCGTACAGTCCGGTCCGTTCGTCTATGAGCATCGCATGGCGGCCCTAGGGGGTTGGTAAAAGTCAGACCCCCAAAAGCAGTACAAGTCGTGTCGGAGCGAAGCCTAGAACACTCTAAGATACTACTGGAATACCTACCAGTAAATCTCCTGCCTCGGCCGAGGGCTTTGTGTAATAGCTCTCCTAGACACAGCGTGACCTCACCCCCAATACCGGGAGAGACGAACCCCTGCAGATCCGCTCACTGCCTCCATATGGCTCGGGACTGTACCCAACTAAAACCTGTTTGCACGACTCCTTTGAGCCATGGTAGGGTAGTAATCAAAGTATAGTGGGAACTCACACGAGACAAATGATGATCTCAGGTCGATGAACTAACCCGTACACATGTCACCAGGGAACTGCTATCTGACGTCAAGTATAAGACCAACTAGCATGTTCCCGGCGAGTCCTGTCCGGTGTACTCATAACCCAATGAGCACCTGTATACATCTTAGGTGAACCAACTGACACCAGTGGCTTGTGACACCGGACACCGCCCCTCGTCGGGGTCTCGACTGTATACACTAGTCCACTCTGGAGAATAGATGCCCAGTCTCGAAACTCCCACGACTAGGGACCTTTTAAGGATGTGCTTATAGACCACCAGCTCTCACGTATATGATCGCCCTCATACTGCTGGCAGTCAAGCAAGAATCCTAGGGGCTCTATCAGCGTGTAATAGTGACCTGTAAGGTCACCTGAAGCAGTACACGATGATAAAGGTAATCCAGATAGCATACTATCATCTCGAGTAAGACTGTCCTACAAGGATAGGTCCTCCCTCAATCATTGCAATCACGTGCCTGTGATCCAATAATTGACTCTGAGGGCACGATCACCAACAATCTCCCACTTGCACTCAAGGCTAATTATTGCGATGTCGCATACTCACAGCCCGTGTGATACCGAACACCCAACTCCTCTACTAGTCAGTCTCACAAAACTCGTTTGCGAAGCTATTGCGTTCGAGGAATAGCCTCAGTGAGTGGATCCGCTTTGATGTTTCTTTCTATATCTCTATATATCTCAAGTTCGCGGAGAAAACCATCTCCCGAAAAGAGCAATACCTGTCTTAGAATGTCTGGATGTCTGATGGGACCTAGTTCATAAATGAACTCCAAATCCAAACTTCTTAGACTGTATCGCCAACTGAACTTAATCAGTATCCTGCGCCATGCCTTTCCCTCAGTATCCACCTGGACCACCTGTCCAAAATACTGCCCTCCGTCAGAGGGAAAACTAGAACTCTGACAGCCACTCTGCCATCCAGGTCACCTTGGAAGCCTGGAATGATAATTGTCTCCCGAAGGAGAAAGCTACTATCATATCCCTAGAACATCAACTTATGTTCTAAAACTGCTTCCGACTGTTTCTCCAGGATTGGATTAATATCAACTTATTGCACCTACTGCAAGAACAACATCTGGTGTGGTACTTGACATCTCATGATTGACTCAATTGCCTAAGCAAGTGATCTGTCAATCATGCGTATCCCTCTCCCCTTTAGTCTGTAAGACACCTTTAGAGAGGGTGACTCCATTACCTGCAGGTATACTACCGTGCCAGGAGTCGTCCATTCTAAATACTCATAGAATGCTGTCAAGGTACCCAGATTAGGAAAACCACCTAAATTTAGATCTAAAACCATAGATCTAGTAACCAGAATGTCTGATATAAAATTCAAGTCCTATGTGGAGAAACTACTGTGTGATGACCAAAGAATAACCGATCGTAGTGTAGGAATTTCACCTCCTACTCTGTGTATGTCATCCAAATACCAGGACATTACACCCTACTACCTTCTCAACAGATCCATCCCCTATTCTGATGACGTCAAACCTATGACTGTCACATCAGAAATAGATGATCTATCTCCGCTATAACTGCTTTAGTCTATAAATAGACATAAGCCACCTGTCCACCAATGCTTCCGCTGCTCCCACTGACCACGACAACGCTCTGGCAGAGTCATATATACGTACACTTCTAAAGCTAGTTTAGAACGACGCTATACTCATCCTCCTGCCGGGTCTCACAATCTGGAACAACAGCATTGGCAAGTCTGGGTAAACAAGAACCTCCCTGCCACCGTCCTTGAGCATACCGAAGTACCTCTCGGGTGCCTGAGGTTACCCACTTTATCTGTGGAGTGGCCAATGGAATATCAAATCAGATTGAATCTTTAGGTTCTTATCAAATCTTCAGTAATCGTTTGCGGTTCTGGAATCACTTCCAGTTCTACCATACTCCCACTACTGCTTTCTGAAAAATCCATTTCTTTTAAAAATGTGGCGAGTCAAGAACAATATCACTATTGATCTTCCAGATGGTAGAAAGTCAACCCTCGTCATAGCCTGGGTCAACCCATAAACAGCCATTACAGAAACGTGCCTTGAGTTGTCCAGTGTCTGGTTAAGCATAAGCCGGACAACTCCCCGTACCTTAACAATGTCAAGATATGAACTGTTCTATATCCAATATAGAAACAGAGCCACTGATTTAATTTAACCAGATTCAAATCATGCAGCTGTCTCCAGTGCATGTCAACTAAATGGAAGGAGGCCGATCAACGTTACTCAACTTAGGAGTGCTTCCAATTATGTGTAACCTGAAAGAGAAGCAAGTTCTCTTAATCATTACTATCAACTGAATACCACACACAAGTATCTACATCTTTGATCTCCTTGAAGAATCCTGATACTTGCAACACTTGGTTCTCTACTTTATTCATATACCTATAACTTCTCAAAACTTGGACCCTGTGTTTCTACGAAACACCTGTCTAAGAACCAGAGAAGTCATAAGTAAATAGAATATAGTACGAGGACCAACCCCTCTGTCCTAATGGACACTGGACAATATACAATACTCTGTATAAGTCCCCCGAGTCTAATAACTCATTCACTGTGTGTCGTAGGTTGAAAACTGTACTTATGGTTAAGAAGAATTACACCGCTGTTCAATGCTCCATACCTAACCATCCACTGATATAGGTAAATGTCATAGACATAATTTCAAAAAGGTATCTCTCTCTCTATAAAAATAGACGTACAGATATATCAATTTGAAATTGGTGCATAACAACGGATATTCAAAACCAAATATTTGCCTTCCGGCAAACAACCTAGGTGACTTCCTCAAATATCACCAATTACAACGAATCCCGATATAATGAGGATGATCACCTAATTCCTAATAACTTACTTCCACTCATCATCTTTAAAACCATACAGATGTGAGAATCCAACTTGGTAAATACATACCCTGGAGCAAGTGTCTAATTGGGAAATCTGTTTTCTTTTAACAGTACACAGTGAAACTGAAACATTGAAATGTTTCCATGGGGTATCCTGGTATTCCTAGTAGTGCCTCTTCCATTATCCAGATTCACAACTGTAACCGTATAGTTCTTTGCCATCTCTCCAAATCCCTCTATATGTCTTTAGTCATTACCTTCTGTACACCCCTTTAGGCCAAATGGTTTTCTTCCTTCCCTACCGTTCGGCACCAGCCTCTGGTTTGGAAGAAGACTATCCAATAAGCATAATGGGTGTACTGTCCTAATCCTAGGAGCACTCGCAATGCGAGAGAAGGTGAAGATAAAAGACAACCGAATGAACCTTATTCCTATTTCTCCTGAACCAGGATCCATCCCCGAACTGGAACAAGTTCCTTTCGAGTTCGTATATAACCATACGATGGATTATCCAAATAAACTGTGGATCTTCGTAGTGATACGGAGTGTCCTGGAGAAATACAAAGGTGATTTAGGATTGGCGAAGAAATACTTGGTTTGGTCGTGAATAGCAGTCGCAATTTACTTTGCCCTCTTACTAATCCCTTTCTTTGTCTTAACTTAATACCTTCTGTACACCATCGTTATGCTAATTGGTTTTCTTCATTCCCCACCGTTCGGCACCAGCCTAAGGTCTGGAAGAAGACTATCCAATTTGCATAATAGGTGTACTATCTCCTAAACCAAGGAGTACTCGCAACCTGAGAGAAGGTAAAAGGAAAAGACAACTGAATAGTCCTATTCGTTTCCTCCAGAACCTGAAACCATCCTCGAATAAATTCCTTCGAGTTCGTATATAACCATACGATGGTTTTGTCCAATGGAAGTGGACGTTCGTAGTAATACGGGGTGTCCTGGAGAAAAAAAAAGGGTAAAAGTAGGAGTGGCAATGAGGTTTGCAACTCTGACAATCCAAAAGCCAGTGTTTAAGAAGGTTCGGTCAATTTGGTCACTGAGTCGTAGTCTTAGGGTCAGGTCAATGGTCGCTGCCGAAGAGAGAGAGAGAAAAGAAACACTCAGCGTGCACTCTAACCTAGATCAGAATGGTTATCACTTTATCTAATCTGGAAACCTCCCACTGTAACGTCAAATTCTTCCCCAAACCTGAAAGAAGAATTAGCCGGGATCATTCGAGGAGTAAACCAACTCATCAGTGGGAATCGGGATCCAACTATCATCGTATGATAACTTGACGGAATCCACTCAAGTCACCACACTCCAGAAGGTATGCGCATGCTTGGCAAGTTTCAGTTTCCTTATAAACTCCCGATGTGATTTTTTACCCCTAGGACCCAAGTGACCTTGAATGAGCCAACATATCAAAGGATCCTAGTCAAGTTCAACCCGTCATTATCTTGATTGCATTAGACCCACCCGCACGAGTCCTTGACTGAGCCAAAATGACCGTACGACTGTCCTAACCAATCACATATCCATAAGGCAGAAAAGCATTACAGAGCTACAGCACAATACGCCTCGGCTGAGCACGACATACGTAGTACGAATACTAAGCAATAATAATCTGAAATGACGGAGGGCTACGGCTGGTTTTTGGCGAAAAACCTTTAACGTAATGAACTTGATATCGTTGAAGGAACTGGATAACTTTTTATAAAAATATAGTGACGAAAACCTTTGCTAAAGAGGTCACTCCCGGTGAAGGGATCTCGGCTCTTTCCCCGTAGAATGAGGTGCAGGATATTCCAACTGAATACCACGATGCAAAGCAAAAGGCAATCGGCTATAGTGAAGTTATTACCCCGACGCAAACTTCTGTCCATGGGGTCACTCCCGGTGAAGGGATCTCGGCCCTTGCCTTGTCGACTGAGGTGCAGGATATTCCAACTGAATACCACGATGCAAAACAAAAGAGAACACCCTTGCAATAACAGCTTTTTGAAAAATGTTCCAACAACATCAGAATAGGTTTGTTTAGCTTGCATTGATCCGAATCAACGCAGTCCCATCAATTGATCACACCACAAAGAGCGAAAATATACTGATGTACGTATATGCCATCCGCATTCGCCACTGGGTCCCGTCATTACCCGTTAGGTTAGCTAACTAACGACAGAGCGGGGACTGGACTAGCGCGAATGCAAAACATATACAACATCTACTAATATATATACCAATATATAATATTTTGCTCAAGGCGTGATAAAAAATGCAACATCACAGGAATGTACAGCATCACAGAACAATACAGATATCTGGGATCCTCGGGTTTCATAGAGCCGCTACTGAAACCCGACGTTCCCCTGGTCGTGTGGATAGCCTGTGCAATGAAATCCTAGACCCCTACGGGCGCGGCAAGTTACCCGCCAAAACCTGAAGCGAGGCAGCCCCCTTCAGTAACGTGAATGGACCACCCAGCAATTCACGGAATCCGGTAACTTGGGCACCCCTCCTGGGTCAACCTGTACCCCCTACGAGTGCGGCGAATGGCCCGCCAATTCTAGAGTAAAGCCCCCTCCGTCTCAATGCCATGAGATGCGGGCCCGTTGCCCTCTAGAACCTGGCTATCCGTGCACCCCTCCGCGGGGTGATCCTAGTACAGAAAGTAAAATATACATACAACGGGTACATCGACCGCAACCTGGTCGTGCCCCAAAATAATAATACAAACAGGCAGTGACGGCTGTCCACATGTCGGACGCTCGCCCCGCAATATCAAATGTACATATAAAACAAAACTGTACTAACATTGCATCCCGGCTATCCCCCACGACCGATCCGCAACAACACAGCATAATCACAGAACATCAACGTGAATGTCACGTTCGCAAATCCTTCTAACCGGGCTATAGCAGTTAGACAGGATTTACCGATCGAGTGACATTCACGGTCGCAGATATAATGTAAATACTGTGAACTAGCATGTTTAAAATATCCGATCGAACAAATTTACCCAAGTGGGCCCCAAGCACTACTGTAGCACTCACAGAAAATCTGGGCCCAAAAAGAATGTCCCAAAACCCATATTTTCAAGTCCAAGAGCCTCTGAAAAAATTTGGTGCCACGTGGACAAATTATGGCCGCGGAACCGCGGCAAATGCATGGGTTTGGCCGCGGTTCCGCGGTGGAAAACTTGAATCAGGTCACCAAATTTTTGCAGAATTCTTAGAACACCCTGTACATCATTCTAAAACAACCTGAAAAATTTTTCAAGCCAAAAATATTTCGACAGAAACTGATGTGCACGATATCGGGTTTTCGGAAAATCCGTTCAATCGAACTTATAAACATGTTAGACCAAGCTAGACTAGGTTAATGGCGTGGCTCTGATACCATGTTGCGCCACGGCAGCTCCCCGGCCGTCTATCCGAGGCCAAAATGCGGAATCAAAATTTTTCTTATCTTTAAACTGGCGCTACCGTGGACAATATACCCGGATCGTAACCATTAACCGATACTAGCTAACTAGAGATGGGGTGAGAGATATACCGAGCGATCCGTGTCCTTCGGTCTTCTCGTCGTCGTCCCGATCTCCCGCGGAATCACCATTCGTCGTCTTCTCGCCGGAAAGGGCACCACGTAGCCGGATTCTTTTACGGTCTCCCACCTCTGGACCGAGGCAACTCGGGTGCGAAGTTGGCTAGCCGACGCGTCCAAGGGTACTGTAGGTTGTAGTGTAGTGGTTTGTCTCTTTGGGGTTTTGAAGTTGCCTTGATGGAGGAATCAAAGAATGAACTATGGAGAGATGTGTAGAATCATTTTTCTAGCAAAGGAAAAATGAAATGAGATGAAGATATATCTCTACAAAAATGAATCCCTCTCCTTCTCTCAAGTGGCCGGCCACACATAAGAATGGGGTGGGTTTCAACAAGGGAGGTGAGTGTAGGAGATCAAAGAAGTGACCACATCCAAAAGCAAGCCTCACATCAACTCTCATCTCATTTCTAATCTAATCCTTTTCAAATCCAATCACAATAAATGCTAACCATTATGAAGGAAAAAGCAAAGATGCTTAAACCATCATAATGCCTCAAAATGCAAGAAACCCCCTCCACAAATGTAATTTTCAAAACTGCAAATAACCCCCTCCATCGGAAAGTCCGGCCGCGAAGGAACAAAGGAAAACCGGCCGGAACGGAATGCAAACTGGCAACCTCAGAAAACTGATCCTGTAATAAATTACAGGAAAACCCCGCTACTGCATATACATGCCCGCATTTGTATTCCCACTGAATACAAATGCAAAGAGACAAAATCTACACTGTCTAATACTAGGATCCGGCTTAAGCCAAAGCCGGTTAGTAAAAACCGTCCGATCACGATCCGTGCAATACAGCACGTATCTGATCGAACCCTGCCATATCTCCATACGGCCTCTACAGCGTTTCGCCCGAAACTTGAGTAACTGTCTGTGTGGGGGACTCTAAAGACTCGTCAATACTATGGCTGTGGATTTAACCACTAGCACGTCAGAGGTATAAGCCAATACGTGACGGGCCACCAGCTATTGACCAAAAGGAACGTCGATGAGCAAACTCATCCTGACACTCTACTGATCTTGTCAGTGACAATATCCGTACAGTCCGGTCCGTTCGTCTATAAGCATCGCATGGCGGGCCTAGGGGGTTGGTAAAAGTCAGACCCCCAAAAGCGGTACAAGTCGTGTCGGAGCGAAGCCCAGAACACCCTGAGATACTACTGGAATACCTATCAGTAAATCTCCTGCCTCGGCCGAGGGCTTTGTGTAATGGCTCTCCTAGACACAACGCGACCTCACCCCCAATACCGGGAGAGACGAACCCCTGCAGATCCGCTCACTGCCTCCATGTGGCACGGGATTGTACCCAACTAAAACCTGTTTGCACGACTCCTTTGAGCCGTGGTAGGGTAGTAATCAAAGTACAGTGGGAACTCACACGAGACAAATGACGATCTCAGGTCGATGAACTAACCTGTACACATGTCACCAGGGAACTGCTATCTGACGTCAAGTATAAGACCAACTAGCATGTTCCCGGCGAGTCCTGTCCGTTGTACTTATAACCCAATGAACACCTGTATACATCTTAGGTGAACCAACTGACACCAGTGGCTTGTGAGACCGGCCACCGGCCCTCGTCGGGGTCTCGACTGTATACACTAGTCTACTCTGGAGAATCGATGCCCAGTCTCGAAACTCACACGACTAGGGACCTTTTAAGGATGTGCTTATAAACCACCAGCTCTCACGTATATGATCGCCCTCATACTGCTGGCAGTAAAGCAAGAATCCTAGGGGCTCTATCAGCGTGTAATAGCGACCTGTAAGGTCACCTGAAGCAATACACGATGATAAAGGTAAACCAGATAGCATACTATCATCTCGAGTAAGACTGTCCTACCGGGATAGGTCCTCCCTCAATCATTGCAATCACGTGCCTGTGATCCAATAATTGACTCTGAGGGCACGATCACCAACAGGGAGTTGATGTCGCGCTATGCTTGATCGACCTTAATAGCAAATCCCTGGCCAGGGTTCTCGAGATTTACAGATAAGTGTTATCAGTAGTTTCTCGAACTGTTATGGGCCGCAAATCAGCATGACTTATAAAGTTACAGGGGTCTGACATTTACCACCCCTAGACTTCATATGCGACGTATTAGACGAAGAGACCGGACTGTACGGTAAGTGTTGCTTACAGGCTCGTTAGGGTTGTGATGAGTTCGCTCGTCGGCCACCTTTTCGTCATGTACCTGGGTAGCCATTATGCACAGTAAGTGCCGCTGACGTGCTTGTGGTTAAACTCACTGTCGGCGTACTATCGAGTCTTTAGAGTCCGATACAGAGAGTTCCCTGGTTCAGGAAAAAGATGTAAAGGCCATAAGTTGTTACGGCAGGGTTTCGATCATGTTCATGTAAGTGTTACAGGAATAATGATCGGAAGGATAATACTGTAGGCATTGGTTTAAGCCGGACACCGGTATAATATTACTGGATTATTTGTATTCGTATTTTTCGGAATTCGAATACGGGTATACTTATATGGTATACGTTGAGGGGTATTCTTGTAATTGTATAAGAATACATTCTAGAAGGAGACACCTCATAAATGGATTTTCATTTTGAGAAAATGGAAATGATGAGGTGGAATTTGGAGAAAGTCCTAGCATGGTTGGAGACATGGATCAAATCATTTTATATTCATTTGGGTTTACTATTGAGGCATGGTGCATTATTTTTGTGAAAAAATAATGCATGCTTCAATTATTGTTTTGAGCCATATCTTTTGTTATACTTCATTTTTCATTCATTCATCACATAAACATTCTCTCTCCTAATTCTTTCCTTCCTCTACCTCTTGACCTAAACCTTCACATGAGGTATGAATCATAGGTCAAGGGACAAATATAATCCATTACTTGATCTCTACATCATCTAAGTGATCACTTCTAGCAATCTTGATCTCTTAGTTAAACTCTTGTGCAGAGTTTCTAGCTTGTTCGATAGATCTCGGGTGGATCGTCTTGGATCTTGAGGTGGCCGGAGTGTTGGATATAGTGCCCTCAAAGTCAATTATTGGATCGCAGACACGTGATTGCAATGATTGAGGGAGGACCTATACCGGTAGGACAGTCTTACTCGAGATGATAGTATGATGTCTGATTTATCTTTATCATCGTGTACTGTTTAAGTGATATTACAGATCAGTATTACACATTGGTAGAGCCCTTAGGATTCTTTCTTGACTACCAGCAGTATGATGGCGATCATATACGTGAGAGTTGGGTGGTCTATAAACACATCCTTAAAATAGACCCTAATCGTGGGAGTTTCGAGACTGGGCATCGATACTCCATTAGTAGACTAGTGTATACGATCGAGACCCCGACGAGGGGCGGTGGCTGGTCTCACAAGCCATTGGTGTCAGTTGGTTCACCTAAGACGTATACAGGTGCTCATTGGGTTATGAGTACACCGGACAGGACTCTCCGGGAACATGCTAGTTGGTATTATACCTAGCGTCATATAGCAGTTCCCTGGTGACATGTGTACATGTTAGTTCATCGACCTGAGATCGTCATTTGTCTCGTGTGAGTTCTCACAGTGCTTTGATTATTACCCTACCACGTCTCAAAGGAGTCGTGCAAACAGGTTTTAGTTGGGTACGGTCCCGAGCCACATGGAGGCAGTGAGCGGATCGGTAAGGGTTTCGTCTCTCCCGGTATTCGGGGTGAGATAGCGCTGTGTTTAGGAGAGCCATTACACGAAGTCATTAGCCAAGGCACGAGATTTACTGTTAGGTATTCCAGTAGTTTCTCAGGGTGTTCTGGGATACTCTCTGACATGACTTATACCGCTTTTGGGGGTCTGACGTTACCAGCCCTCTGGGCCCGATATGCGATACTCATAGAAGAACGGACTGGACTGTACGGATATTGTCACTGACAGGCTCAGTAGGGTTTCTGGATGAGTTCGCTCATCAGCTTCCTTTTTGGTCAATACCTCGGCAGCCGTTACGCACAGCTAGTGCCACTAACGTGCTAGTGGTTAAATCCACAGCCAGTGTATTGACGAGTCTTTAGAGTCCTCCACAGACAGTTTTCCCAAGTTTCGGGCGAAACGTTGTAGATGTTGTATGGTATTATGGTAGGGTTCGATCATATACGTGCACTTGTGCATGGATCATGATCGGACGGATCATACTAGTGGACTTTGGTTTAAGCCGGATCCTAGTATTAGATTTGTTGGATTGCTTTCGTTTCATTGCATTCGCATTCAGTCGGAATGCGGATGCAGGTATATATATACAGCTGAGGGGTACTCTTGTGATCCGTCATGAGTTTACTTCAGTAGATGCCATTCTATTTATTGTTGTAAACATTTGGATTAATGTTTACAAGTGGAAATTGTGAGATCAAGTCATGATGAAATGCAATTAATGTGGCATGTGCAATTAGGTGACTCATAGTCTTATTTTTTGTGCATGTCACCTTTTTTTAATTGATTATTGGGTGAGATTATGATTGGAGGAGAGAGAGGGCAGCCACTGTAAGTGCACGGCGGCGCCCCGGCCGTCAATCCGACGCCGGACTGCGGAAACGATAATTTACTTTAACTTTTGAACCGGCACCACCGCGCACTTTAAAACCCGGATCGGGCCATTAATCTAATCCTAGCTAACTAGAGAAAGGGTAGAAAGATATACCGAGCGATCCGTTTCCTTCGGTCTTCTCGTCATCGTCCCGATCTCCCCGTGGAATCTCCGGTCTTCACCTCCTCGCCGGAAGGGCACCACGTCGCCGGCTTCTTTTACGGGCTCCCACCTCTGGACCGAGGCAACTCGGGCACGAAGTTGGCGAGCCGACGTGCCCAAGGATGCTGTAGGTTAACTGCAGAACTCTATGTCTCTTTGGGGTTGTGGAAGTTGCCTTTGGTGGAGGAATGAGATGATAGCATTTTCAGAGATGAGGTTGGGGATTTTTGCAAGCACAAGAGAACCAAAAATCCCCACCCAAATATTTGGCAGCCCCTCCCTCTTGCTTGGCCGGCCAAAGTAGAGGGAGAATGAGAGGAGAGAGTATGGATCAAAAAAGAGAGAGCCCACCTGATGCAAGAGAGAGAAAAAGGGTCATAATGAAACATGATGACAAACTAAAGCCAACACTCATAAACCCATTATCAAAAGTCAAGCCATCATGAACTCAAGAAAGTCAAGGGAGGCAAAACCATCATGATCTAACAATATGCAAAGACCCCCACACACACACAATGTTTATTTGCACAATTGCAAATAAGCCCTCCTCCAGCAATTTTCAGCCAAGGAAAGATACAAAGGAAAATGGCCGAAACGGAAAGCAGACTGGCAACTTCAGAAAACTGATCCCATAATAAATTACAGGAAACCCCGCTACTGTATATACATACCCGCATTTTTATTCCGACCGAATACAAATTCAATAAGACAAATCTACGCTGTACAATACTAGGATCCGGCTTAAACCAAAGCCCGCTAGTATTATCCGTCCGATCATGATCCGTGCAATACCGCACGTATCTGATCGAACCCTGCCATATCTCCATACGGCCTCTACAGCGTTTAGCCCGAAACTTGAGAAAACGGTCTGTGGGGGACTCTAAAGACTCGTCAATACTTTGGTTGTGGATTTAACCACTAGCAAGTCAGAGGTATTAGCCATACGTAACCTGCAACCAGGTATTGACCAAAAGGGACGTCGATGAGAGAACTCATCCTGACACCCTACTGAGCCTGTCAGTGACAATATCCGTACAGTCCGGTCCGTTCGTCTATGAGCATCGCATGGCTGGCCTAGGGGGTTGGTAAAAGTCAGACCCCCAAAAGCGGTACAAGTCGTGTCGGAGTGTAGCCCAGAACACCCTGAGATACTACTGGAATACCTACCAGTAAATCTCCTGCCTTGGCCAAGGACTTCGTGTAAGGGCTCTCCTAGACACAGCGCGACCTCACCCCCAATACCGGGAGAGACGAACCCCTGCAGATCCACTCACTGCCTCCATGTGGCTCGGGACTGTACCCAACTAAAACCTGTTTGCATGTCTCCTTTGAGCGTGGTAGGGTAGTAATCAAAGTACAGTGGGAACTCAAACGAGACAAATGACGATCTCATGTCGATGAACTAACCTGTACACATGTCACCTGGGAACTGCTATCTGACGTCAGGTATAAGACCAACTAGCATGTTCCCGGCGAGTCCTGTCCGGTGTACTCATAACCCAATGAGCACCTGTATACATCTTAGGTGAACCAACTGACACCAGTGGCTTGTGAGACCGGCCACAGCCCCTCGTCGGGGTCTCGAATGTATACACTAGTCTACTCTGGAGTATCGATGCCCTGTCTCGAAACTCCCACGACTAGGGACCTTTTAAGGATATGCTTATAGACTACCAGCTCCCACGTATATGATCGTCCTCATACTGCTGGCAGTCAAGCAAGAATCCTAGGGCCTCTATCAACGTGCAATAGTGACCTGTAAGGTCACCTAAAGCAGTACACGATGATAAAGGTAAACCAGATAGCATACTATCATCTTGAGTAAGACTGTCCTACCGGAATAGGTCCTCCCTCAATCATTGCAATCACGTGCCTATGATCCAATAATTGACGCTGAGGCCGATCAGCATTACTCAACTTAGAAGTGCTTCCAATTATGAGTAATCTAAAAGAGAAGCAAGTTCTTTAATCATTACTATCAACTGAATACCCTACACAAGTATCTACATCTTCGATCACTTTGAAGAATCCCGATACTTGCAATACCTGGTTCTCCACTTTATTCATATACCTATAACTTCTCAAAATTCGGACCCTGTGTTTCCACGAAACACCTATTTAAAAACTAGAGAAGTCATAAGTAAACCGAATATAGTACGAGGACTAACCCCTCTGTCCTAATGGACGCTGGACAACATACAGTACTCTGTACAAGTCCTTTGAGTCTAATAACTCATTCCCTGTGCGTCGTAGGTTGAAAACTGTACTTATGGTTAAGAAGAATTACACCGCTGTTTAATGCTCCTTACCTAACCATCCACTGATATAGGTAAATGTCATGGACATAATTTCAAAAAGGTATATCTCACTCTATAAAAATAGACGTACAGATATATCGATTTGAAATTGGTGCATAACAGCGGATATTCAAAACCAAATATTTGCCGTCCGGCAAACAACCCAGGTGACTTCTTCAAATATCACCGATTACAACGAATCCCGATATAATGAGGATGATCACCCAATTCCCAATAACTTACTCCCACTCATCATCTGTAAAACCATACAGATGTGAGAATCATACCTGGTAAATACATACCCTGGAGTAAGTATCTAATCGGGAAATAAGTTTTCCTTTAACAGTACACAGTGAAACTGAAACATTGAAATGTTTCGTAGGGGTATCCGGGTTGTAAGTCCACGTTGCCCACCCCGGTGCTTGCGGGGAGGCGGAAAACGGAATAAAAAACGGATTTTTATCGAACTAGGCAATATGGACTAGCTAAAGGAGGATCTTTGCTAAACAAAAACTAACTAAAACCTAACTAGATTTAGCTACATGGAAGAAAGGTTATACTTTGGGCTTTATGTCCTTCTCTCCTTGCTCCATGGAGTGAAAGAAAAGCTTACCTTGTCGCCTTCTCTAGTCGAAGAAGGATCCACCCGAGAGCCTCAACCTTTGGCTTCAACTTCAAGGTAGACGTAACTAAGGTGCTAGAAGTGCTAATCCTAGAATCTTAGATGAGAGTAGAGATTACTTTGGAGAGGTTTATCTCAAGCTCAAGTGTTTATCAACACATGAGAGGGGAGAGCTTGAGAGAGAGGAAGAGGAGGAGAGAGAATCAATATGATAGAATGAGAGAATAATAGAACCATTCTCACATATATGTGTGAATTAAATAAAAAAGATAATTAGCAAGATAATTGTCATGGTTTAATCAAGACTTGACCATTATCATTTCACATTAAATGAAAATTGCAAGGATCAAAGAGCATCTTTCATATGGAATGATGATGGTCAACATGTCAACCAAGGTCAACAAGTCAAGTATGGTCAAAATGTCAACAACCCTAACCATGCACAATTATATATAACTAATATCAATTAATCATAATACACACATAAGCATTAGGGTTAACAAAATGACAATGGTCATTAACCCTAATCAAAGTCCTCTGCCTCTGTCTCAGTCAACTGTGCATACGCACCCGTATTCGTGATCCGAGGAACACGAATAAAATGAGATAAAACCAATCCTAAATCATATACTAGGATCTGGCTTAAACCAAAGACCGCTAGTATAAGCTGTCCGGACAGCAAACGTGCACAAGTGCGCGGATGTGAACGAACCCTGTCGCAAAACCATGCGACCTCTACTCATTTTGCCTAAAGGCGAATAACTCTCTGTGTGGGACTCTAAAGACTCGACACTACGCTGGCAGTGGGTTTAACCATAGACCGCAAGCGGCACTAGATGTACGTAACGGTCCCCAGGTAGATGCCGATAAGAAGACTGACGAGGTGACCCCATCTGAACTCCTACTGAGCCTGATTGTGACAGTCTCCGTACAGTCCGGTCTGTTCATCTGATACATCGCATGGCGGGCCTAGGGGGGCGGTGAACGTCAGTCCCCTAAAAGCGGTACAAGTCGTGTCGGAGTGTAGCCCAGAACACCCTTAGATAACACTGGAAACCCTCCAGTATATCTCGCTTTCCTTGGCCAGGGACTACTTGTGTAATGACTCTCCTGGACACAACGCGATGTCAATCCCCAATACCGGGAGAGACGAATCCTGTCTAACCGTCACTGCCTCCAAGTGCTTCAGGACTGCACCCAAAAACTACCTGTTTGCACGACTCCTTTGAGCCGTGGTTGGGTAGTAATCAAAGTGCAGTGGGAACACACTCGAGGCAAAGTGACAGTGTCAAGTCAGCGGACTAAGCTGTACTCATGTCACCTGGGAACTGATAACGGACGATAGGTATAATACCAACCAACAGTTCCCGACGAGTCATGTCCAGTGTACTCGTAACCTAACGAGCACCCGCATACTATCTCAAGTACGACGTACTGACGGCTGTGGGACAGACCGTCTCCCACGCTGGGATGAGAAGCGCATACGCTAGTCTACTCCAGAGTATCGATGCCCTGTCTCGATAGTCCAACGACTAGGGACCTGTATAAGGATGTGCTTATGGATTACCCAGCCCCCACGAGTGTGAGCGCCATCACAACGCTGGTAATCAAGCAAAGATCCTAAGGGCTCTACTAATATGTATATAAGCGATATGCTAAAAGAAACACATGCACATATTAAAGCAGAGACAAACCAAGTAGCATACTACCATTTCGAGCAAGATTGTATATACAACTATGAATATCCCAAGCTTCCATCAAGTAATATACAAACTAGTATGATACAGTAATGGTGTAGTAGGCACATTCTTAATGTGATTAAGATAGGGTCTCTTCCCACACCACATCTGATATGGTGTAGTAGGCACAGTCTTAGTTGGAACTCGGTTCAAAAGGTATGCAGCTGATTCTAGCGCATATCCCTAGAACGATCGCGGCAACTCAGCGTTACTCATCATGGACCGTACCATATCCAATAGGGTTCGGTTCTGTCTCTCCGATACACCGTTATGTTGCGGAGTGTATGGAGGAGTAAGCTGAGAGAGAATTCCATTCTCTTTTAAGTAACCCAGGAACTCGGCACTCAAGTATTCACCACCTCGATCAGATCTCAGTGCCTTGATAATTTTGCCTGTTTGTTTTTCTACTTCATTCTTATATTCCTGGAATTTTTCAAAAGCCTCGGATTTATGTTTCATTAAGAAGACATATCCGTACCTTGAAAAGTCATCCGTAAAAGTAATGAAGTAAGAATAACCACTTCTTACATGTGTAGACATTGGACCGCACACGTCGCTGTGTATGAGTCCCAAGAGCTCGCTCGTTCTTACTCCATGTCTAGTGAACGGAGTCTTTGTCATCTTTCCTTTGAGACAGGATTGACAAGTTGCATACGATTGATATTCGAACGGATCTAAATATCCTTCTGTATGTAACTTAGTCAACCTTCTCTCATTGATGTGACCCAGTCTACAATGCCATAAGAAAGTTTTATTGATTTCTGGAGACTTTCTTTTGTGTGTATTCTAGACATTGAAAATCTGTGGTTGGTTTAATACGTATATACCGTTGTTTAATATACCTGACTCAATCAAAACTTGATTAAGGTGAATGTTCACTACATTACTTACAAATGCAAATTCATAACCTTCTGTAGATAATAAAGATACAGAAATGATATTACAGGTTGCATTTGGTACAAAATAACAACTACGCAAAACCAAAAAGTGTCCATCTGACAATCCCAGGTGATAGTCCCCCACGGCCTCAGCATCCATGCTAGCTCCGTTTGCAACTCTGATGGTCATATCACCTGCCTTCAAAACTCTACTCTTTCTCAACGCCTGCAAAGAATTACAGATATGAGATCCTGATCCGGTATCCAATACCCAGGATGTAGAGTTTATTGATAGAAAGTTTTCAATAACATACACACCTGAAGCTGAAGCCGCAACTCGCTTCAGATCCTGGGTTCTGGCCTTCCAAGCCTTGCAATCCTGTTTCCAGTGTCCACTTTTATGACAGTAGAAGCATTCTTCCTTCCCCACCAGCTTTCCCGCTACCTTTGTTGCCTTTCCTTTTCCCTTCGTATCCACTTTACTGACACCGCCTCTTGGTTTGGCGGGGGCTTTCTTCTTCTTACCCTTGGCTTTCGCACTGGACCTAGAAGAGGAAGATCCTCCTACAAACAATGTGGATGTCTCCCTACCTTTCTGTAGGGTGCCCTCAGCACTCCTCAACATGTTCAGAAGTTCGGAAAGTTCAACCTCCTTTCCTTGCATGTTGAAGTTTAGTATAAACTGGGCGTAAGTGGAAGGAAGGGACTGGAGAATGAAATCAGTATAGAGTTCATTCTCCAACGTGGTCCCATGGTCCGCGAGCTCCTCTATGTAGCCAATCATCTTAAGCACGTTTTCCGCTACCGATGATCCGACGGCCAATCATGCCGAAAATAGCTTCTTCGACACTTCGTATCTGGCGATACGAGACTGCTCTCCAAACAGTTCTTTTGTATGGAGAAATATGGACTCTAGGTCCATATTCTCGTGCCTCCTCTGATGTTCGTTGTCCATCGAGGCAAGTACGAGGCATTTGGCCTTCGCGCAATCTATCTCCCATGTCTTACGGATTTCTACATCCGCGATGCTGGAGGTGGGACCTGGGACAGGGGGAGCTTTGGTGGTAAGGATATACCCCAACTTGTCGTAAGTGATTTCCATCTTGACATTCCTGAGCCAATCTTTGTAGTTTGGCCCTGTCAGTATGTTTTTATCTAGTAATAACTTAAGTCCGGTCATGTTGAATGGTCGCTGCAATTAGGAGAGAGAAAAGAAACACTTTAGCATGATGCACTTGTAAGTTTAGAGTGGTTTTTAGTTTGTCTAAACAGGATGGCTCCCACTGTCTCTCGAATCCCTTCTCAAACCATAAAGAAAGAATTAGTCGGGATCAATCTCACCGTACAATACTTGCTTAACCGTTCAGCCAGGCCAGTATCAGTACTTCGAGGGAGGTTTTCCAACGCTTTCGCGAAGTTCCTTAATTAAGTAACCTCTTTTCCCTGTGGGCGTAGCCCCGCTAACACCTTTTTAGACACCTACTAGGTTTATAGCATTGATCGTTAAGTGAGAACTTTCCCGAGGAGTAGCATATACTCACAGTAGGATCGGGATCCAAATATCATCTCGTGACAAAACCGAAGGAATCCTACCAGAATCATCACACTCCAAATGGTATGCAGCGCTAGCAAGTTTCAGTACTTATGAAACTCCCGATGTGGATTTTTACCCCATGCTCTTATGACCTTGACTTTGGCCAAAATATCATAAGTCACATGTCAAGTTCTACCCGTCATTCTCCTGGTTAATTTGGACCCACCCGTACGTACCCTTGACTTTGGCCAAAATGGCAGCACGACTGTCCCAAACCAACGCATCTATCTATGATGCACATGAATACCCAATAGCTACCAATCACTATGCCTTGACTTTGGCCAAAATACATAGCTTGAATACTTTTTGACAATTCATGTAGAATGACGGAGGGCTACGAATGGTTTTGGCGAAACCGTGAAGGTAGTGAACTTGATATAATCGATGGAACAAGATAGCTTTTAAAAGGAGTGGTTCAAGCTCCGCGTTTAAAAGTTTAGTTTTGAAAAGAACCGAGTGGTTTTCAAAGTGTTCCAATCGACTTTTAGTTGGTTTATTTTCTTGCATTAGTTCTTTTAATGCGTCCCATCATTTAATCTTACCGTTGCAGAAAACAACCAAAATATGGTGTACGCTTATGCCATCCGCATTCGCCACGGGGCCCCGTCATTACCCGTTAGGTTACTTAACTAAAGACAGAGCGGGGGCTGGACTAGCGCGGATGCAAAACATAAGCAACACCTAAATAGTTATCATATATAAATATATAGCAATGATAGCCATTACAGATCACAGATGAACACTTTGGATATACTAGGAATCCGCGATTCGTTCGAGCCTGCAACGAAAAACGGATTACACAGTCGCGATGAATAGCCAATACCCCACCCAAGACCCCTACGGGTGCGGCAAACTACCCGCCAAGTACCCGAAGCGAAGCAACCTCCCTCAACGACGTGAGTAGGCCACTCGGCTCTTCGAGATACCCGGTAGTTTGTGCACCCCACCATGGGTCTATCCTAGGAGCAAAAACAGTAAAAAGAAATTATACAATGACGGCTACAACCCCGACCCGGTTGTGCGGCCAAACAAATAATATTACATTAATTTACATATTACATGAATGAAAGAAGAAGAAACGCGCATCTCACATCCACCCCGGCTATTCATCCGTGACAATCCACCAAGTTCATATACACAAACCAATAAGCATTACAAATCACAGATATGTATAACCCCCACTAATCGACGTATAGCGATTAGTAGACGTTAAATACATATAAAAATCACAGATATAACCCATTAGTCAAAGTGTAGTGAAGTTCGATCAAAAAATACGGATTTATAGACACCCCAAATACAAATTTCTTTTATGGAAAATCTGGGAAGAAATAAACCATCTTAAAAATCACAAAACCTTAACAGAGGAATACTGCACCAAACTAGGTTCAGAACGGAGTCAAAACGGCCGCGGTTCCGCGGCAATAGGCATGCTTTTGCCGCGGAACCGCCGCGCTTTGAACTGTTCACTGGACTATTTTTGGTGTGCTTCTTGACAAAACCCTGAGCTGATTTTTGAAGTATTATTTATTATTTTTAGAGCAGAAAAAAAAACAACAGAAAGTTAGGGTTTTGAAAATATAGTTTTGCGATTTTTCCGATCAAACTTCCATACACTTTACTAACTAGCTAGTTTATGTTTAGTTAGGCTATGATACCACTGTAAGTCCACGTTGCCCACCCCGGTGCTTGCGGGGAGGCGGAAAACGGAATAAAAAACGGATTTTTATCGAACTAGGCAACATGGACTAGCTAAAGGAGGATCTTTGCTAAACAAAACCTAACTAAAAGCTAACTAGATTTAGCTACATGGAAGAAAGGTTATACCTTGGGCTTTATGTCCTTCTCTCCTTTCTCCTTGGAGTGAAAGAAAGTGCTCACCTTGTCGCCTTCTCTAGTCGAAGAAGGATCCACCCGAGAGCCTCAATCTTTGGCTTCAACTTCAAGCTAGAAGTAACTAAGGTGCTAGAACTGCTAATCCTAGAATCTTAGATGAGAGTAGAGATTACTTTGGAGAGGTTTATCTCAAGCTCAAGTGTTTCTCAACACATGAGAGGGGAGAGCTTGAGAGAGAGGAAGAGGAGAAGAGAGAATCAATATGATAGAATGAGAGAATAATAGAACCATTCTCACATATGTGTGAATTAAGTAAAAAGATAATTAGCAAGATAATTGTCGTGGTTTAATCAAGACTTGACCATTATCATTTCACATTAACTGAAAATTGCAAGGATCAAAGAGCATCTTTCATATGGAATGATGATGGTCAACATGTCAACCAAGGTCAACAAGTCAAGTATGGTCAAAATGTCAACAACCCTAACCATGCACAATTATATATAACTAATATCAATTAATCATAATACACACATAAGCATTAGGGTTAACAAAATGACAATGGTCATTAACCCTAATCAAAGTCCTCTGCCTCTATCTCAGTCAACTGTGCATACGCACCCGTATTCGTGATCCGAGGAACACGAATACAATGAGATAAAACCAATCCTAAATCATATACTAGGATCTGGCTTAAACCAAAGACCGCTAGTATAAGCTGTCCGGACAGCAAACGTGCACAAGTGCGTGGATGTGAACAAACCCTGTCGCAAAACCATGCGACCTCTACTCATTTTGCCTAAAGGCGAATAACTCTCTGTGTGGGACTCTAAAGACTCGACACTACGCTGGCAGTGGGTTTAACCATAGACCGCTATCGGAACTAGCTGTACGTAACGGTCCCCAGGTAGATGACGATAAGAAGACTGACGAGGTGACCCCATCTGAACTCCTACTGAGCCTGAATGTGACAGTCTCCGTACAGTCCGGTCTGTTCGTCTGATACATCGCATGGCGGGCCTAGGGGGAGGTCAACGTCAGTCCCCTAATAGCGGTACAAGTCGTGTCGGAGTGTAGCCCCGAACACCATGAGATAACACTGGAAACCCACCAGTATATCTCGCTTGCCCTGGACAGGGACTATTTGTGTAATGGCTCTCCTGGACACAGCGCGATGTCGACCCCCAATACCGGGAGAGACGAATCCTGTCTAACCGTCACTGACTCCAAGTGCTTCGGGACTGCACCCAAAAACTACCTGTTTGCACGACTCCTTTGAGCCGTGGTAGGGTAGTAATCAAAGTGCAGTGGGAACACACTCGAGGCGAAGTGACAGTGTCAAGTCAGCGGACTAAGCTGTACTCATGTCACCTGGGAACTGATAACTGATGATTGGTATAATACCAACCAACAGTTCCCGACGAGTCCTGTCCAGTGTACTCGTAACCTAACGAGCACCCGCATACTATCTCAAGTACGACGTAATGACGGCTGTGGGACAGACCGTCTCCCATGCTGGGATGAGAAGCGCATATGCTAGTCTACTCTGGAGTATCGATGCCCTGTCTCGATAGTCCAACGACTAGGGACCTGTATAAGGATGTGCTTATGGATTACCCAGCCCCCACGAGTGTGAGCGCCATCACAACGCTGGTAATCAAGCAAAGATCCTAAGGGCTCTACTAATATGTATATAAGCGATATGCTAAAAGAAACACATGCACATATTAAAGCAGAGACAAACCATGTAGCATACTACCATTTCAAGCAAGATTGTATATACAACTGTGAATATCCCAAGCTTCCATCAAGTAATGTACATACTAGTATGATACAGTAATGGCCTCTAGGGCATATACACTAACACAGGCATTCCTAGTAATGCCTCTTCCATTATCATATTCACAATTGTAACCGTATAATTCTTTGACATCTCTCCAAATTCCTTTATATGTCTTTAGTCATTACCTTCTGTACACCCTCTTAGGCTAAATGGTTTTCTTGCTTCCCTACCGTTCGGCACCAGCCTATGGTTTGAAAGAAGACTATCCAATAAGCATAATAGGTGTATTGTCCTAATCCTAGGAGCACTCGCAATGCGAGAGAAGGTGAAAATAAAAGACAACCGAATAAACCATATTCCTATTTCTCCTGAACCAGAATCCATCCCCGAACTGGAACAAGTTCCTTTCGAGTTCGTATATAACCATACGATGGAGTATCCAATAAACTGTGGATCTTCATAGTGATACGGAGTGTTATGGAGAAATACAAAGGTGAAGTGGGAGCGGTAATGAAATACTTGGTTTGGTCGTGAATAGCAGTCGCAGTTTACGTTGCCCTCTTACTAATCCCTTGATATGTCTTTACTTAATACCTTCTATACACCATCGTTATGCAAATTGGTTTTCTTCATTCCCCACTATTCGGCACCAGCCTAAGGTTTGGAAGAAGACTATCCAATTTGCGTAATAGGTGTGCTATCTCCTAAACCAAGGGGTACTCGCAACCTGAGAGAAGGTAAAAGGAAAAGACAACTGAATAGTCCTATTCGTTTTCTCCAGAACCGGAAACCATCCTCGAATAAATTCCTTCGAGTTCGTATATAACCATACGATGGTTTTATCCAATGGAAGTGGACGTTCGTAGTAATACGGGGTGTCCTGGAGAAAAGGGTAAAAGTAGGAGTGGCAATGAGGTATGCAACTTTGACAATCCAAAAGCCAGTGTTTAAGAAGGCTCGGTCAACTTGGTCACTGAGTCATAGTCTAGGGTCGGGTCAATGGTCGCTGCCAAAGAGAGAGAGAAAAGAAACACTCAGCGTGCACTCTAACCTAGATCAGAATGGTTATCACTTTATCTAATCAAGAAACCTCCCACTGTACCGTCAAATTCTCCTCCAAACCTGAAAGAAGAATTAGTCGGGATCACCCGAGGAGTAAACCAACTCATCAGTGGGAATCGGGATCCAACTATCATCGCATGATAACGTGACGGAATCCGCTCACGTTATCACACTCTAGAAGGTATGCGCATATCTGGCAAGTTTCAGTTTCTATAGAAACTCCCGATGTGATTTTTACCCCATGATCTTATGACCTTGACTTTGGCCAACATATCATAACTCACATGTCAAGTTCTACCCGTCATTCTCCAGGTTAATTTGAACCCACCCGTACATACCCTTTACTTTGGCCAAAATAGTAGTACGACTGTCCCAAACCAACGCATCTATCTATGCTGCATATGAATACCCAATAGCTACCAATCACTATGCCTTGACATTGGCCAACATACACAGCTTGAATACTTATTGACTATCCATATGAAACGACGGAGGGCTACGAATGGTTTCTGGCGAAAACTTTTAACGTAATGAACTTTCGTTGAAGGAACCGGATAGCATTAAAAAAAATATAGTGACGAAAACCTTTGCTAAAGAGGTCATTCCCGGTGAAGGGATCTCGGCTCTTTCCCCGTAGAATGAGGTGCATGATATTCCAACTGAATACTGTAGGGTTCCTAGGCACACTCATGAGGTTCCATAAGGTATCAACCATGCCGAAATCAAATTTTTACATGTGCCAAGAAACCCTAATGCAAGATCGTAACTAGAGGTAAGGCGAAAGCAAGCAAATTAACTACTTTAACTACAAGTGAAATGGATTACAACCTTTGTAGATCCGGTCCTCCACTTCTTTAGCTCCGTGTTGACGTCCCTCCGCTGCGATCATCGGGATCCCGGACTCTAGCGTTGGTTTCATCGAAGAAATGAGCGGGCTAGGTCGTTGACTTCGAAGCCGAAGATGATCTACGTCGAGGCAAATCAAACTCAAGCTCCATCATCACTAGGTCATGAAACTTGTGAAGATGACACACTCTACTATATGGCAAGTTGTAGAGGATGAAGAAATAGGAAGTGGGTTCACTTTAGAATTGGATTTCTCACTTGGAATTTTCTAGCAAGCTTTCTTCTTCATGAAGAAGAAGAAGAAGAAGAGAATAGAAAAAGAATTATGTGAAAAAGAAAATTCAAGTGAAGACTTATCATTTAGCAACCATGGGTGAGTAAACTCATGTAGAGAGTAAACTAGGGTTTAGGTAATGTTTAGGTTAAATAATAAAACAAAATGGTAGACTTTTCAAAGATGCTTGCTTGAAGTATCATGAAGCTTCTAGCAAAGTGAAAGAAAAAGACCATTTTGTTTTAACAAATCAAAATAAATAAAGTAAAACTTAACCATTAACCTAAACATGGTGTAAGTCATGCACACACCCAAGTTTGCATGTATCATCAATCATGATACAAACTAGTGCACAAACATATATCATATATACAACTTGTGCAGATCAAGTGAGAAAATCAATCTTAAGTGAACAAATACTAGTTAATGTAAAGTAATATATCAAATATATAATTATACATTAAATCATTAAATTAACACTTGATTTAACGATCCGGTCATATTGCATATAACCGACTAATATTTAGTGTATCAATGTATCGAATCAACACTTGATTCGGTAACCCGGCTATATCTCATATAACCGTCCAATGATACAAATCGCGAGAATAGAATACAGTATCACATACTGTTATTATTCTCGGTCCCGCACATATCTCATATGCGCTCCTATTTCGTTTTGCTTGAGCCAGGAAACCTCTGTGTAGGACTCTAAAGACTCGTCAATACACCGGCAGTAGGTGATGATCATATCAAAACACCCACAAGCCACAAGCGATCTGCTAAACGTAACGGCCACCCGGCTATTGAGCGATCAGAAGATCAACGAGCAAGCCTGCTTACACTCCTGTGAATCCAACCAGTAACACTTACCGCACAGTCCGGTCTGTTCGTCTGATATGTTGCATATCTCTCCTAGGGGTGGTAAACGTCAGACCCCGGTAGCTTGATAAGTCATGCCGATGTAAGGTCCATAACAAGCATGAAACTACTGATAACACTTACCAGTAAATCAGTGCAACCCTGGCCAGGGATTTCCAGTTATGGCCAGTCGAGCATAGCGCAACATCAACCCCCAATACCGGGAGAGAAGAATCCCCTCCTATCGCTCATTGCCTCCATGTGAATCGGGATTGTACCCAAAAACCACCGGTTTGCACGACTCAATAGAGCCGTGGTAGGGTGGAAATCAAAGCACAGTGGGAGATACACAAGACTCTATGACGATCTCGGGTCAACAGACTAAGCTGTACCAGTGTCACCAGAGAACTGCCATCTGACGTGAGGTATAATACCATCAGGGAGTTCTCGGCGAGTCCGTTCAGTGTACCCAGTCACCACTGAGCACCCGCATACCATCTCTGATGTCAAACACCAATGGATATGGGATCATCCATCGCCCATCACATGGATCGAGAAGATATACGCTAGTCTACTCTGGAATATCGATGCCCCGTCTTGATATTCCCACGACTAGGAACATTGAAGGAAGTACTCATTGACTACCCAGGCCCTACTAGTATGATCTGCATCATAGTCCTCGAAGTCGAGCACACATCCTAAGGGCTTTATCAACATGTAATAGAGAGACTGCAAGTATACATGTTAAGATAAAGAGCAACCAGATAGCGTACTATCATGTCGACCAAGAAAGTCCTACCTATATATGTCCTAGCATCCAATGCAATATACATCTCATGTACAGTAATGGCCTCTAGGGCATACATATAACTAACATTCTCCCACTTGCACTAGGGCCATCTGTAGCAATGGTTGTAGTATCTCATACTCAACCATCCCATAATAGTCTCTCTCTAGGAAACGGCCTTTATGAGTGGATCCGCCGTGTTGTCCTCTGAGTCTACTCTCCTAACCTCGATCACCCTGGAGATAAACTATCTCGATGATCAGGTGATGCTGCCTCAGAATATGTCTGGGTCACTGATGGGACCGGGGTTCCTGGGCCAAAGCCACACTTCCATTGTCACACAATGGTAGGAGCTTAGTTCATCTCATGAACTTATATACACCCAAACTTCCTCTTTGGTAGTATCTTTAATAGCGATGTCACCAACCTTTATCGTCTAGTGTGCCACGGTATCTAGCTTGGAACTCTTCCAACATACCGTCCCTCCACTGAGAGTAAATACAATTCCTACGACTGACATTCAGTCATCCTTATCACCCTGGAACCTTTCCAGTGATTCTCCCCAGGATCAATTGATACCATCTCACTACAACTATTGAGAATCCTAACATCTATTTAGATCTATCTCATAGATCCAAAACCCAGGATTTAGGAGGTATCATTTTGATCCTATATAGAGAATCCATGTGATAAGAGGAGATTGACCGAGCGTAGCATAGGAAACTTTTTTCCTATCAAGAGTATGTTGTCCACGTACTCTACGAGGAACACTACCTTACTCTCTACTACCCTTTTGTATATACAAGGTTCATCTACCATTTTGATGAAATCAAACACTTTGACTACCACATCAAAACAGACGTTCCAACTCCGCGATGCCTGCTTTAATCTGTAAAGCAAATTGCACACGTTTCCGCTGCTCCCACTGTTTACGAAGCCCTCTGGCTGTGTACTTATAGACGTTCTCTTCTAAATCAATATATAGAAACGCAGTCATGACACCCAACCGCCAGATATCGTAGTCATGGTATGTAGCCGTGGCAAGTAGGATCCGGATGGACTTAAGCATAGCCACTGGAAAAGGTTTCATCATTTTCCACGCCTGGTCGATGACGAAAACCACTAACAAGTCTAGCTTTGAAAGTCTCAACTTTTCCATTTACACCAAGTAATCTTCTCAAGATATACTTTCTCCTGATGGGGATTTAACCCTTCAGATACAGCATCCAAAGTCCATACTTTGTTGGTGTACATGAATTCCATCGGTCATATCAAGTTCACTACGTTCATGGTTTCGCCACTCCTTTTAAAAAGCTATCAGGTTCTTTCGGTCATATCAAGTTCACTACGTTCACGGTTTCACCAAAACCATTCGCAGCCCTCCGTTATTTCATTTGGGTATTCAGTAGTATTCAAACTATGCATTTTGGCCAAAGTCAAGGCATAGTGTTTGGTAGCTGCTGGGTATTCATTTGTTGTATAGATAGATGAGTTGGTTCGGGACATACGTATTATCATTTGACCAAAGTCAGGGGTATGTACGGATGGGTTCAAATTGACAAGATAATTACGGGTAGAACTTGACAAGTGACTTATGACATTTTGACCAAAGCCAAGGTCATAAGAGCATGGGGCACAAACTTATATCGGGAATTTCTAAAGAAACTGAAATTTGCAAAGAGATGCATACCATTTGGAGTTTGATGAATGTTGGTACACTACTACAATAGGGGGTTGCCCCTACGGATAGTGAAATCCGTAGGGGCAGATTTATTTTGGCCCTACGGATTAATCCGTAGGGCTATACGGTTGCCCCTACGGTCGTTACATATTTATATAAAAAATATTAAATCTTAAATTGTTGTTTGCCCCTACGGAGCCGCAAACCAAGAACCTACGGACTTATCCGTAGGGGCATCTAAATAGGGATTTAAGTTAAAAGCTCAGATCGATCCCTACGCTAATTATTCCCAATTCTCGCGCGAACAAAAAATTCCCAAACCCTCGTTCCCGCCGATCGATCGTCGTTCTCATCGTAGGGGTCATCGCCAGCGCCGCCGATTCATCGTAGCCACCGCCTTCTTTCGTCGTAGCCACCACTTGCTTTCGTCGTCGCCAGCACCGGCTCATCGGAGTTCTCGTCGTCGCCTCTGCACAGGTAAGGAATTCTTCAATTACTCAAATTTTTGATTGGGGGTGGGGCTGGGGCTGCGGGCTGGGGGTAGGGCTGGGGCTGAGGCTAGGGCTGGGGTTGGGGCACGGGCTTCGGCTAGGGCTGTGGTTATGGATGGGGCTCGGGCTCGGGCTGCGGCTAGGGCTGTGCTTGGGGTTGGGGCTCGGGCTGCGGCTAGGGCTGTGCTTGGGGTTGGGGCTCGGGCTCGGGCTGCGGCTAGGGCTGTGGTTGGGGTTAGGGTTGGGGCTCAGGTTGGGGTTAGGGTTAGGGTTGGGGTAGAGGGTTGCGGCAGTGGGTGAGAATTTTTCTAGGTTTCTTTTAAAGCCTGTGAAGGAAATTTTGAGCCCCAAAAAATGAACATTTCTAATGATTTTGATAAGAGACAAGGGAGCACTAAAGTTTTGTTTTCTATTTGTCTAGATCAAATGTCTACTTATATATATATATATATATATATATATATATATATATATATATATATATTTACAATCTCAATATTCGTGGCATGTTGGTTATAAATTTATCTCTCTGTTGAGATATATAGCCTACTTCAGCACATAGCTAGGTATGCGATAAAATTATTTTTTATAAAACAATGCATGATATAATATGGAAATATATTTGTTTCTTAGCTTCAATCATACAAACGTGTTCTAAATTAACGTAATTCAAATAGCAATTCCTTGGAATTTTTTAGTCCAGAGAATCTTGATCGAGTCTCAGGATTATATTGATTCAAGAATTTTGTGTGACACCAAAGACTGGACGTTAGACGAATAGCCGGTGGTAAAACTTCTTAAAGTATATTAATTTTGAATCGTCTTCTAAACTCAATGATTCTACATTGATAAAGAAAAGCTTAGATATCGATGATAAATGGCCACATATTACAAGTTACAAAGATGATGTTCAACTCCTTCCCAACTTTTTTCATTGCTTGTGATATTTTCTCTCCTCTCTCTCCTTTTCTCCCGGTCTCTGTCTATCAAGAAATTTTGGGCATGCAAATTAAGACTCTCTCCTCTTTTTGGTTATTATTTTTCGCTTTGTCGGCTTAATTATTGAGATGGAGATTTGATTAGAGTTTTGGTGTTCATAATTTCATAATATGAGCAAGGCAATTGACAAATCATCCTGATGTTGTTATGATCATAGCAAGATGTAGGTGCTTGTGTGTTGGTACTAAAGCATAATACAATCTCTTTTATTGCTAGTGGATGCGTTTTGTTCAAAGAGTCTTTTCCTTTTAGTAATTTTCCTCTTTATGGAGTTTTCGACATTGAAATCTCACTAGTTGATAATGTTAAATGAGTTCTAGTCCTAGTTTGCTATATTTTTTTATATATAGTAGATGGTGATACTTCTTTAAGTAAAAACAACCCTACTCTTAAGCGAAATCATAAATCGAAACACACATATATAGAATACAACTCATACATGGGTATCCTCAAATCTAACTTTAATTATCGATAATTTATTCTTTTCAACGACAAACGCACACACAAAGCATATACACGGATTTTATCCTTTGTCAGTAACCATCCCGTTCTTAGATTTCTCAATATAGTCATCATAACCTACAATTTATATGATACAGTCTAACATGGCCCATGAGTACGTCAGGGTTAAGGACTGGATGTATGTGAATTGGCAACAACGTATGCAACCTAAGTTTGTCGCTGGAGTTTCTGCTTTCATTGAATTTGTACGCGCACATAATAAGGAGAAGACAGTAATGTGGCAGAAGAAGAAGGAGAAGACAGTAATGTGGCAGAAGAAGAAGAAAATGATATTCCTTGTTCTTTGTTTTAGCATCAATCTTCTGATATGAACTAATGATGGCTTTCACATTGGCTTTTCGTTTTAGAGACTTCTTAGTGTCCAATGGAAAGTATACATCAGATTTGTGCAGGTCAGGTTCTTCTATGACTTTCAAGAGTTTCAACTGATTCTGTAAATTACACCCTAGTTAGGTGATACTTTTGCCACTTCTCACTGCAGGTGCGCTCTCTAATATCCATTTTGAATGTAATATTATAGATATTCATGTCTGTTCATATCAAAATTACTTATATTGTCAATGTTTGATTGTCTAATTGTTGGTGATGCGTCCATATCAGGGACAGAGGCCACTCCCGCTCCTCCAGGTATGTTTATATATCATATAGTGCATGTATATTGATTTAGAATGCTATATCATAAATATACACACATTCCTTTTGCTCTTATTTAGATAGTAATTTTTATTTTTGTCTAGCTGTAGGTGGTGACAGTAGTTGACAATAAAATTTGTCATCCTAGAAACTATGATTTTTATATGTGCTCGCATGCGGGAATGATTGTAAGTCGTGGACCTGTACAATAAATTCTTATTTGGTATTTGTTTGAAATCAAATTGAATACTATATAATTTTTATATTTGTATTTAGTTTGGAATTAACACAATATTTATTCACGCAGCATGCACTTATGATCAACCAACTGCTCATGATATTTGTAGCCCAGCATAGAGATCACCACATCAACTTTTTTTATTGCCTCCACCAAGATCTTGTGATCATGCATATCACTCTACATATATTCAACATATATATATATATCTTCAGGTCTTTCTAAAATCAATGACCTTTAATTCCAAAAAAAACAAACACACACACATGGAGTGAATTATTGAAGAAAAGAGGGTCCACTTTTTGTTAGGCGTCGTCAAAAGTTTATATCCTCCATCAATTATCAAGCTACCGAGGACGAAAAGCCACCTTTGTTAGTCGAGAGTCATGGTAATAGTCATGGAGATTGATTATAAAAGAAATAGAGAGAAGAAAATAGAAATTGTAGATAGAAGAATAGCACACTCATTTCAAAAATTGCACATTAATCTTTATGTCTACCTTTTTTTTTAATTGTAGACAGTAGAATAGCACACCCAAAAATTTTTAAAACAAAAGAAAAACAGTGACCTATATTTTGCCATATTCACCCAAAACTTTGTTCTCGATGTGAAGATCAACATGCCATATTTTGCCATTGTGGATCACTAGGTTAGCCTTTTCTCTTCTCTTGACCATCTTGCTAATCTGCTTGGTAAATTTATTCGAAACCGGCTGCGAATCATTAAAAGACATCATCAAAAGGGATCATGGATGATGATGATGAGCAATGCTATGGACTCCATTTCTTCAGGGTCCTGCTACCTGAATTCTCTACCAAACTGGTGTTCTCTCTCTCTCTCTCTATGTGTGTGTGTGATATATTAGATTAGAAAAATACATATGCATATGTATAATAGCTTAAATTTAGTCCTCATGATATGATTGCATCAACTAAGAAAATATCTACCCAAGGTGTTTAAAAGCTTTAATTACTTTATACTAATAATACTTTGCATGTTCTCAAATATTTGTCCATGATGCCTGACGCATTCGCACGCGCACCACGTGTGTGGAAATAAATATCTCTGGGTTGTCATCGCAACTTTGAAGTTTCGATGTATCGGTATGCTATATTTCTGTATTTTAGCTTCCTTTCTTATGCATGTCTTTTAATGATTCGCAGCCGGTTCCGAATAAATTTACCAAGCAGATTAGCAAGATGGTCAATAGAAGAGAAAATGCTAACCTAGTGAGCCACAATGGATAATTTGTTATTGTTAATCCATCTTCCTGAAAACGGTTTATACGGAGAAAGTATATTTCATGGTACTTGAGAAAAATATATGTTGAAGTCAAAAGTTATCAAGATTTAAATGCTCACTTATAGTCTTCCAAGATATTTTATATTCCAAGACAAGGTGACAATAATTTCATGCTTGTGCATGATTTGGTATGTAGATTCAAGGTTATGCATGGCTATGACCCTTTCTTATGGTTTCTTATCATAATTTTCTGCACACTTATAGTTTATAAAGGCAGTTAGATCATATCACTATAAGGGAAAACTTAAAATAACATCCTTTATACTAAAAAAATTATGTATGCTATTACTTAGTAGTTTATGGTTTTTAGACGCAAAAGCCATTTGAGAAATACTTTTCCTACCCACTATTAATCCATATTCTCAATATAGTCATTGAATTTGCACGCGCACATAATAAGAAGGAGAAGACAGTAATGTTTCAGCATCAATCTTCTGATATGAACTATTGATGTCTTTCACATTGGCTTTTCCTTTTAGAGACTTCTTAGTGTCCAATGGAAAGCATACATCAGATTTGTGCAGGTCAGGTTCTTCTATGACTTTCAAGAGTCTCAACTGATTCTGTAAAATACACCCTTGTTGGATGATACTTTTATCACTTCTCATTGCAGGTGCGCTCTCTAATATCCATTTTGAATGTAATATTATAGATATCCATACCTGTTTATGTCAAAATTATTTATATTGTCAATGTTTGATTGTCTAGTTGTTGGTGATGCGTCCATATCAGGGACAGAGGCCACTCCCGTTCCTCCAAGTATGTTTATATATCATATAGGGCATGTATATTGATTTAGAATGCTATATCATAAATATACACGCATTCCTTTTGCTCTTACTTAGTAATTTTTATTATTGTCTAGCTGTAGGTGGTGACAGTAGTTGACAATAAAATTTGTCATCCTAGAAACTATGATTTTTATATGTGATCGCATACGGGAATGATTGTAAGTCGTGGACCTTGTTTAGTCGTCCAACTCATTATCATGGGCTGCTTGATGAGATTAGATTTGCACCTGATGATCTACAAGAGCTTGTTCACTCCCTGTCTTATGTGTAAGCAGCGCTATATGCGAGTTTACCTTGTTAATATGTATGTACTGAAATTAATTAATATTATTCAAATTTTGATACATGCAGATACCAGAGGAGCACATCTTCTATCTCTGTAGGTAAGGCTTTGAATTTGTTGATTTTGGTTTTTCTTGTCAATTTTATAGACCAGTATGTGCTAAATATAATGTTCTGACAGTTGCTAGGGGGAAGGCAGCATTCGAGGCTGGTGACCCCAGTCCTGGACACCGCACACGGACGGCACCACGGAGGTTGGGAGAGAGGCCGAGGACTGGGCTTTAGCAGGGCCCATATGAGGTTGGACTCCACCCCGGCGGTTACTTCCTCCGTCTCCAGTGAGCGACATATCCAGCAGGAACTGGAGAGCTTGAAGGCCATCGTTCAGGAGTTGAAGGAGATGCTGGTATGTATACTATTTAATAGTAAAATATCATGTCATATTATAGATATCAACATATCCAATATCAGTACGTAGCCTGAGCTTATTTGGTTGTAGACTTAGGTTTTATTAATCATACATGTACATATCTAATTAAAATAAACTACAGTTTTCCAAACTAGATATCCAAATGGGGTTTCGAAATAACTCGATAATGATAAGAATTCGAATGAAACACAGTTCTTACACGCTTATTGCACACGTTAGGTCCAGACGCGACGGGGTAGGCGCAAGATTCTAGCGTTTATCAGAGGTGGAGCTGGACCGAGCTAGGCTAGCATTTTGATTCTTATTTTTTGAAACATGTATTTATTTATATGATACATATTGTACTACATTTTGAAACATTTTGGGCGATATCGATTTTGGTTTATATTTATATCATATTCAGTTTTTTGGTTTCTTTTGTATATTATATGTGTGAGATGTGAATATGAATACTGCGATATATGTTGTGTGATGATTAATTTTATATTTGATTAATGTATATATTATTGTACACAGGGCGGGAAAAAAATCAAGCAGCCCATTTTTTAAAAAAAAAATACAGATAATGTGTACCTACGGATTAATCCGTAGGTACATATGTTGCCCCTACGGCTATATCCGTAGGGGCAAAATATCAGCAGTAACTGATATTTCCCCCCTGATCGCAGTACCAGGGGTTGGGAGTGCCCCTACGGACACCTCCGTAAAGGCCACAGCATAGCCCCTACGACGTATCCGTAGGGGCAAAATACCAGGATTCTTGATATTTGGCCCTTACGGATAGGTACCTACGCAGATATCCGTAGGGGTTATAGCATGGCCCTACGGTTATGTCCGTAGGTACATTCAATATATTAAAAAAACCCATAAATAATATAACTTTTTTTACCCTACGGATTACTCCGTAGGAGCAACAGGACCTACACAGATATCCGTAGGGCAAGAATTTGCCCGTAGGGGCAAGTTCAGGGCTTCAACTTGCACCTGCGGCCTTTGCACCTACGGGGTATTTTTTCGTCCCTACGTATATATCCGTAGGGGCAGTGGGTTGCCCCTACGGATATATCCGTAGGGGCAACCCTTATTTGTAGTAGTGGTAGCATTCCTTCAACATTCTTATACGATGATATTTGGATCCCGATTCTACTGTGAGTATATGCTACTCATCAGGTTATTTGTCACTTAACGATCAATGCTATAAACCAAGTAGGTGTCAAGAAAGGTGTCAGCGGGGTTACGCCCCCAGAGAAAAGAGGTTATTTAATTAAGGAACTTCGCGAAAGCGTTGGAAAACCTCCCTCGAAGTACCGACACCAGCCTGGCTGAACGGTTAAGCAAGTATTGTACAGTGAGAATAATCCTGGCTAATTCTTCTTTTATGGTTTGAGGAAGGATTCGAGAAACAGTGGGAGCCATCCAGTTTAGATAAATTAAAAACCATTCTAAACTTGCAAGAGCATCATGCTAAAGAGTTTTCTTCTCTCTCTCCTAATTGCAGCGACCCTGAAAATGACTGGACTTAAGTTACTTTTAGAGAAAAATATACTGACAGGGCCAAACTATAAAGATTGGCTGTGGAATGTCAAAATGGCTTTGACCTATGACAAATTGGGGTACGTCCTCACCGCTAAGGCACCTGCTGTCCCTGGTCCCAAATCCAGTAATGCGGATAAGGAAATCCGCAAAACCTGGGATTTCGATTGTGCGAAAGCCAAGTGCATCGTGCTTGCTTCGATGAACAATGAACATCAGAGGAGGCACGAGGATATGGAACTAGATGCCATATTTCTCCATACAAAAGAACTTTATAGAGAGCAATCTCGTATAGCAAGATACGAGACCTCTAAGAACTTGTTTCGAGCGAGGTTGGCTGTCGGGTCATCGGTAGGAGAACATGTCCTAAAGATGATCGGCTATATAGAAGAGCTCGTAGACCTTGGAACGACTTTGGATAATGAGATCTATACAGACCTTATTCTCCAGTCCCTTCCTTCCACCTACGCACAGTTTATCCTGAACATCAACATTCAAAGAAAAGAAGTTGAACTTCCGGAACTCCTGAACATGTTAAGGAGTGCAGAGGGCACCTTGCAGAAGGCAAGGGAAACACCCGCTATGTTTGCTAGCGGTGCTTCTTCTTCCGGGTCCAAGGCTAGGGCCAAAGGAAGGAAAAAGAAGGCCGCCCCCAGACCTAGAGGAGGTGTAAGTAAGATGGGAGGGAAGGGAAAGAAAAATTTTGCGGTACCGGTAGTGGGCCAGGATGAGTGCTTCCATTCTCATAGAAAAGGGCACTGGAAGAAGGATTGCAAGGTGTGGAACGCCAAGAACCAGGAACCGAAGCAAGCTGTGGCTTCGACTTCAGGTGTGTTTGTAATTGAGAATTGTCTGTCAATCAACTCCACTTCTTGGGTATTGGATACCGGATCAAGATCTTATATTTGCAATTCATTGCAGGCACTGAGAAACCGTAGAGTGCTGAAGGAAGGTGATATGACCCTGATGGTTGCTAACGGAGCTAGCGTGGGAGCTGTGTCCGTAGGGGATTATCACCTGGGATTGACGAGTGGACACATTTTGGTTTTACATAAGTGTTTTTGTGTACCCAGCTTTACGTGTAATATCATATCTGTTTCCTTGTTATCAAATAAAGGTTATGATTTCACGTTTGGAAGTGGTGTTGTTAACATCCACCTTAATCATAGTTTGATTGGGTCCGGTACACTGGAAAACGATATATATGTGTTAAACCAACTCCAAATTTTCAATGCTCAGAACACACTAAAAAGAAAATCTCCAGATTTAAATAAAGCTTTCTTATGGCATTGTAGACTGGGTCACATCAATGAAAGAAGGTTGACTAATTTGCATAGAGAAGGATATTTGGACTCGTTCGAATATCAAACTTATGACACTTGTCAATCTTGTCTCAAAGGAAAGATGACAAAGACTCCATTTACTGGACATGGAGTAAGAGCGAGCGAGCTCTTAGGACTCATACACAGCGATGTATGTGGTCCAATGTCTACACATGCAAGAGGTGGTTTTTCCTATTTCATTACTTTCACGGATGATTACTCAAGGTACGGATTCATTTATCTGATGAAACATAAATCCGAGGCTTTTGAGAAATTCCAAGAGTATAAGAATGAAGTAGAAAACCAAACCGGCAAAAGTATCAAGACACTAAGATTTGATCGAGGTGGTGAATACTTGAGTGCCGAGTTCCTAGGTTACCTAAAAGCGAAAGGAATTCTCTCTCAGCTTACTTCTCCATACACTCCAGAACATAACGGTGTATCGGAGAGACGGAATCGAACCCTATTAGATATGGTACGATCCATGATGAGTAATGCTGAGTTACCGTGATCTTTTTGGGGTTATGCGCTAGATTCAGCGGCATATCTTCTGAACAGGGCTCCTACCAAGACTGTGCCTACCACCCCATATCAGATGTAGAGTGGGAAGAAACCCCATCTTCAGCATATGAAGATTTGGGGATGTTCAGCTTTTGTTAAAAAGCAGCATGTGGACAAGCTCGAGGCACGATCAGTAAAATGTAAGTTTGTGGGATATCTAAAGAACTCCAAGGGATATTATTTCTATTACGTAGAGGAACAAAAGGTTTTTGTTTCTCGTAATGCCCATTTTCTGGAACAGCAGTTTTTAGAAAAGGAAATAAGTGGGAGCGAAATAGAACTGGAAGAAATTCCAGAACCACAAACTAATACTGAAAGTTTGGTTGAACAAATAGTTCAAGAAGAACAGGACATTCTCGCACCCCTCCGCAGGAGTAGTAGGCCATCTCATACGCCTGAGAGATACTATGGTTTTCTTATAGATGGGGATAGAGAGGATTGCATCATAGATGATGATGAACCTACTGGCTTCCAGAAGGCCATCCAGAGCGGCGACTCGGTACGATGGATAGATGCAATGCGGACCGAAATGGAGTCCATGTACACCAACAAAGTATGGACTTTGGACTTTGCTCCAGATGGAGTAAAACCCATTGGATGCAAATGGATCTTCAAGAAAAAGATTGGTGTAGATGGACAGGTAGAAACCTATAAGGCTAGACTTGTTGCAAAGGGTTTTCGTCAAAGACCTGGTTTGGACTACGACGAAACTTTTTCTCCAGTGGCTATGCTCAAATCCATTCGGGTCCTTCTTGCTATTGCTGCCTTCCATGATTATGAAATCTGGCAGATGGACGTAAAGACGGCTTTTCTGAATGGTAATTTAGAAGAGTGCGTCTATATGGATCAGCCAGAGGGTTTCAATCAGAGTGGGAGCAGCGGGAAAGTATGCAAGTTGCTTAAGTCCATTTATGGACTGAAGCAGGCATCGCGGAGTTGGAACATCTGTTTTGATGAAACAGTCAAAGAATATGACTTTATCAGAAATCCAGATGAACCGTGCATATGTAGTAAAGTTGTAGTAAGAACTGTCGTATTCTTCGTCTTGTACGTGGATGGCATTCTATTGATAGGAAATGACATTCCTATGCTACAATCTGTCAAAGGATTCTTGTCACACAGGTTCTCCATGAAAGACCTGGGTGATGCCTCTTACATTCTGGGGATTTGGATCTATCGTGATAGATCCAAAAGGATGTTGGGACTTTCGCAGTCCAGGTATATCGACACTGAACTGAAAAGATTCAGTATGGAAGATTCTAAGCACGGTAATCTACCGGCTTGTCACAGAATCACCCTATCCAAAGAGATGTCTCCCAAGACCGATTTGGAAAGGGAACGCATGTCTATTATACTCTACGCTTTTGCGGTAGGCTCTATAATGTATGCGATGTTGTGCACCAGACCAGATGTAGCTTACGCACTGAGCGTGGTAAGCCGGTATCAGTCAGACCCAGGGGAGAAGCACTGGATAGCAGTAAAGAACATTCTCAAGTACCTGAGGAGGACTAAGGAGATTTTCTTGGTTTACGGCTGAAAAGACCTCAGGATGGAGGCCTACGCTGATTCCGGCTTCCAGAGTGATAAGGACGATTCCAAGTCCATGTCAGGTTATGTCTTTAACCTCAATGGAGGGGCGGTGTGCTGGGTAAGATCCAAGCAGGACACCGTTGCTGACTCGACGATGGAAGCGGAGTATATAGATGCTTGCGATGCCGCAAAAGAAGCAATCTGGATGAAGAAGTTCCTAATAGAACTTCAGGTGGTTCCTACCATTGTTCATCCAATACCTCTGTATTGCGACAACAACGGAGCTATAGCTTTAGCGAAGGAACCAAGGTCCCATCAGAACTCCAGACACATCTTAATGCGGTATCACCTGATCAGGGAGATCATTGATCGTCGGGAGATCGAGGTTCGGAGAGTTTCTACTGAAGAGAACATTGCTGATCCATTCACAAAGGCCCTACCTCAGATTCAGTTCGAGAGGCTACTCGAGATCATCGGTCTTCGATATGCCAGTACATGGCCCTAGTGCAAGTGGGAGATTGTTAGTGTATATGCCCTAGGGGCTATTATTGTATCATACTAGTTTGTATATTACTTAATGGAAGCTTGGGATATTCACATGTATATAACAGTCTTGCTAAACATGGTAGTATGCTACTTGGTTTTTCTATCTTAATATGTGAGTATACGTATTGATAGAGGTCTTAGGATCTTGCTTGACTACCAGCGTTGTGATGGCAGTCACACTAGTGGGGGCTGGGTAGTCTACAAGCACATCCTTATTCAGGTCCCTAGTCGTAGGATTATCGAGACAGGGCATCGATACTCCGGAGTAGACTAATGTGTACGCTTCTCATCCCAGTTGGGGAGATGGTCTGTCCCACAGCCGTCAGTACATCGTACTGGAGATAGTATGCAGGTGCTCGTTAGGTTATGGGTACACCGGACAGGACTCACAGGGAACTGTTGGTTGGTTTTATACCAGTCGTCAGTGAACACTTCCCAGGTGACACGAGTACAGCATAGTCCGCAGACTTGACACTGCTGCTTCGCCTCGAGTGTGTCCTACTGTTCTTAGATTGCTACCCTACCACGGCTCAAAGGAGTCGTGCAAACAGGTAGCAGTTGGGTGCAGTCCCGAGCACTTGGAGGCAGTGGCGGTTAGACAGGATTCATCTCTCCCGGTATTAGGGGTTGATAACGCGCTGTGTCAGAGAGCCATTACGCAAAGTCCCTGGCCAGGGCAAGCGAGATTTGCTGGTAGGTTCCAGTAGTTTCTCAGGGTGTAATGGGCTTCACTCCGACACGACTTATACCGCTATTAGGGGACTGACGCTTGCCGCCCTATAGGCCCGATATGCGATAGTCTTAGTCGAACAGACCGGACTGTACGGAGATTGTCACATCAGACTCAGTAGGAGTTCGGATGGGTTTCCTCATCGGCCTTCTTATCAACATCTACCTGGAGACCGTTATGTACAGCTAGTGCCGCTTGCGGTCTGTGGTTAAACCAACTGCCAGCGTAGTAGTCGAGTCTCTAGAGTCCCACACAGAGTGTTTCCCTACTCCAGACGAAACGATATAGAGGTCGTATGGTTTTACAACAAGGGTTCGGGCGCATACGTGTGTTTACGCACGTACGACATCCGGAAAGTTTTTACTAGTCGGCTTTGGTTTAAGCCAGTTCTTAGTATCCGGTTATTGGATTTATACAGTCTAAAGTTTTTCCGTGTTTTCACGGATAGGAGGGGCGTTCTCGTAATTGCGCGAGAAGCTTCTAGAAGATGGTGACTTGGGGGTTAAGGTGGCATATGCATTAAATGGGATTAGTGACTCATTTGAGTGATTCATCCATGTCATTAATGCATCATAAATGCTTAATGACTCATGGAGATGAATCACCCATTAGATATTTATGGAGCATGGTTGTTAAATCATTTACTTGATTTATCTTGTTATTATTTATGCTTCATATATATTATGAGAGATCATTATCTCATTCCATTCTCTTGCTCACTTTCTCTCTCCTCAAGCTTTCCCTCTTCAAACCCTAATCCTCCCCTATCATGTGTTGAGTACAAGGATTAGATTAGACTACTTAATCCTTAACCATTCTCTATATCACCTAGGTTGCTTAGATTAGCGATTTAAGAAACCTAGTTACCTCTAGTTTGAGGTGAAGCTTGTAGTAAAGCTCTCGGGTGGATCTTCTACTACTTAGAGAAGGCCGGAGAGGACGTGGAGAACGACAAGACGAAGGACTCGGAACTTTAGGTATAATCACTTTTCATAGTAGTTGTTAACTTCTATGTTTGTTGTTAGTTATTGTTTATGCAAAGATTCTCGGTTAGTCGATGTTTACGCCTTACACAAGATCGTTTTTCATTATTCCGCCTCCCCACAAGTCGTGGGGTGTTGTACATCGACTTACAATGGACTGCCGTCACTGCCTGTTTGTATATTATTCTTTTGGGGCACGCCCGGGTTAAGGTCGATGTACCCGTCGTACATATTTTATTTTCTGTACTAGGATTACCCCGCAGTGGGGTGCATGGATAGCCGGGTTCTAGAGGGCAACGGGCCCTCATCTCATGGCTTTGAGACGGAGGGGGCTTCACTCTAGAATTAGCGGGCTATTCGCCACACTCGTAGGGGGTATAGGTTGACCCAAGGAGGGGTGCCTAAGTTGCGGAATTCCGTGAAGTGCTGGGTGGCTCATTCACTTTGCTGAAGGGGGCTGCCTCTCTTCTGGTTTTGGCGGGTAACTTGTCACACCCGTAGGGGTCTAGGTTTACATTGCACCGGCTATCCATACGACCAGGGGAACGTCATCTTTCACTTGCGGCTCAAAGGAAACCCGGGGATCCCATATTATCTGTATTGTTCTGTGATGTTTATTACTTTTCTGTAATGTTGCATTTATCACGCCTGGAGCGATTAGTGTATATATATATATATACTGGTAGATATTGTATATGTTTTACACCCGTGCTAGTGCAGTCTCCGCTCTGTCGTTAGTTAAGTAACCTGACGGGTGATGACGGGACACAGTGGCGAATGCGGATGGCATATACGTACATTTCATTTTCGTTCATTTGTGGTGTGATTAATTGATGGGACTGCGTTGATTCATATCAATGCAAGGAAAACAAACCTGTTTGACGTTGTTGGAACAATTTTCAAAAAGCTGTTATTACAAGGACGTTCTCTTTTGTTTTGCATAGTGGTATTCGGTCATGAATATCCAGCACCTCATTCGACGAGGCAAGGGACGGGATCCTTCACCGGGAGTGGCCCCTTGGGCAGAAGATTACGTCAGGGTAATAACTTCACTATAGTCGATTACGTCTTGCTTTGCTTCACGGTATTCAGTTTAGAATATCCTGTACCTCATGCTACGGGGAAAGAGCCGAGATCCCTTCACTGGGAGTGACCTCTTTAGCAAAGGTTTTCGCCACTATATATTTGTAAAAAGCTATCCGGTTCCTTCAACGATATCAAGTTCATTACGTTAAAGGTTTTTCGCCAAAAACCATTTGTAGCCCTTCGCCATTTCAGATGGGTAGCACTTAGTATTCATACTATGTTTGTTGGCGTTCGTCAAGGTATAGTGTATGGTAGCTGCTTGTTACCTTTCTGTTGAATAGATGGATGTGTTGGTTTGGGATAGTCGTACAGCCTTGTTGGCCCTAGTCAAGGGCTTGTACGGGTGGGTTCAAATTAACCTGGACAATGACGGGTAGAACATGACATGTGACTTATGATTTGTTGGCCTTAGTCAAGGTCATAAGAGCATGGGGTAAAAATCACATCGGGAGTTTCAAACATACAGGAAAATTTCCAGGAATGCGCGTACCTTCTGGAGTGTGATAACATGAGTGGATTCCATCAGGCATGCGATGATAGTTGGATCCCGATACCCACTGATGAGTTGGTTTACTCCTCGGGTGATCCCGACTAATTCTTCTTTAAAGTTTGGAGGAGAATTTGAGGAAACAGTGGGAGGTTTCCTGATTAGATAAAGTGATAACCATTCTGATCTAGGTTAGAGTGCACGCAGAGTGTTTCTTTTCTCTCTCTCTCTTTGGCAGCGACCATGGCCCAACCCTAGACTATGACTCAGTGACCAAGTTGACCAAACCTTCTTAAAACACTGGCTTTTGGATTGTCAAAGTTGCACACCTCATTGTCACTCCTACTTTTACCCTTTTCTCCAGAACACCTCGTATCACTATGAACATCCACTTCCATTGGATAAAACCATCGTATGGTTATATACGAACTCGAAGGAACTTGTTCCAGATTCGAGGATGGTTTCCGGTTCTGGAGAAAATGAATAGGACCACTCAGTTGTCTTTTTCTTTTTACCTTCTCTTAGGTTGCGAGTGCTCCTTGGATTAGGACGGTACACCTATTATGCAAATTGAATAGTCTTCATCCAAACCATAGGCAGGTGTCGAAAGGTATGAAATGAAGAAAACCGATTAGCCTAAGTGAGGTGTACAGAAGGTAATAAGTAAAGACAAATAAAGAGATTAGAAAAAGGGAAAAGTAAATTGCGACTTCTATTCACGACCAAACCAAGTATTTCATTGTCCCTCCTACTTCACCTTTGTATTTCTCCAGAACACCCCGTATCACTACGAAGATCCAAAGTTAATTCGATAATTCATCGTATGGTTATATACGAACTCGAAGGAGCTTGTTCCAGTTCGGGGATGGATTCTGGTTCAAGAGAAATAGAATAAGGTTTATTCAGTTGTCTTTTATCTTTACCTTCTCTCGCATTGTGAGTGCTCCTAGGATTAGGACAGTACACCTATTACGCTTATTGGATAGTCTTCTTCCAAAGCATAGGCTGGTGTCGAACGGTAGGGAAGGAAGAAAACCATTTAGCCTAAAGGTGGTGTACAGAAGGTAACGACTAAAGACAAATAAAGGGATTTGGAGAGATAGCAAAGAAATATACGGTTATAGTCATGAATCTGGATAATGGAACAGGCATTACTAGGAATACCAGGATACCCCTATGAAACATTTTCATGTTTCAGTTTCACTATGTATTGTTAATAGAAAACTGATTTCCTAATTAGTCCTTGCTCCAGGGTATGTATTTACCAGGTTTGATTCTCACATCTGTATGGTTTTACAGATGATGAGTGGGAGTAAGTTATTAGGAATTAGGTGATCATCGTCATTGTTCATATCAGATTTTTGCATTTTTATACCGCCCAAATTTGATCACATTGCTTATCGGTAGGTACTCTTAAGCCGTGTTTGCTAGTCGATTGCAGGATACAGGTTCTCGGCTCTAAACAGTGAAATTGATGGAAAAGCACGACAAATTCCGGATTACTGCCAACCACAGATAAAACATGGGTCTCCGCTCTCTATCCGTATGTTGCCGCACACCAGTTTAAGGGACAAAATGGCAAATCGATGTCATTTTCATGCACAAAGCTCAATGTCAACACAAGATCCAACATATCTACGCGGAGCTCGAGAAAATCATGGCAAAAGATCCACATCAAATCACCTTTTGATCTGCTGAAATTCAGGAAAAATTGTGAAGAGATTCTGAGAAACAACATATACCACACTGAAGGGTGCTGCAAACCAAGGGAAATCACCAAAATTGAAGGCCTAAGCCTCCTAAATGGCCGCGGTTCCGCGGCAAAAGCACGCTTAGGCTGTGGAACCGCGGCCGTACGGTGTCGGCAGTTGACCTATTTTCAGGGGCGTTTTGGTCATTTCATTTTTTTTCTGAATGTTGCCCTAGAATTTCTGTTGCCTGCCTATAAATAGTCCAGAACTTGCCAAAGCCAAGGGTGCTTATTCTTGTATTTAGATTTTATGATATATGTTGTTCTTCTTCTTCCTCTTCTCATCTCTTCTCCATTAAAAACTTGTAGTGAGCTTTTGTGAGTGAAGGATGAATAAAGGAGTTCTTTTTGTTACCATTCTTATCTTGTTATTTTGTTAATTATAATTGCTTGTATTTTTCATTTGCTAATCTAGTTGTTGTTATTTGTTGTTTGTTTCTTTCTTGTTCTATTTTTCTTTATCCTTAAACAACCATGATGCTTAAGCTTGATCCTTACCAAAGTGAGGTCTTAAATAGCTAGTTGTAATCTTCTAACCTCTTTCTTTCTATCTTCCTCGTTTTGTTTTGTTTTGTTTTTCTTATAATGGGTGAGTAGTTTTCATACTTGTTAGGGTAGGATAAGGAAAGTTTGAGAGAAGGAAATCACTCTAACTCTTTTCTTGCCCAACATCTTAATTCGGACTCCCGTTAACTGAACCACAATCCGCTCCCTACGGCACCCTATCCTACATGATAGCGGTGATTCCTTAGTGAGACCGGTTGTGGTTGAATTAACCGGAGGTTAAGGCTAAGAGCCAAGAACGGACGGACAAGCACCTAAAGGAAGAACTTATGCGTTGGAAAGCCTAGCTTATACTCGCAAGTTCCTTCCTAGTCGTGCTAATCCCCGTTGTTGCCGATTACCGTAACACCGATATTAAGAGTGGCAACGAAAAAAGTGAGCGACTCCTAACTCAAACTAACCTAATCCTAACCCTAACAAGCTCTCTTTATATATCATTTTAGCACATAGTTAATCTAAAAACAAACCTGGACATTTGGACTTAACTTATTAAAGCACATAGAAAAAGATTCTCATCTCCCTGCGGACGACCCGTACTTAACCGGCTAGCTACAAGCGAAACCTTCTTGATTGCGGTAATTTACTAAGCATGCAAAAACTCTACCAATCAAATGGTGCCGTTGCCGGGGAGACGGTAGTTTATTTCTTTGTGTAATTTTGGGTTAATTTGTGAATATAAACATAACCGAAAAACAAAAAAATATATATACATTGTAAAAAAAACCATCTTGTTATTTTTGATTAGTTTTTGTGCAAGTGTGCAGGAGAAAAGAAAGTTCAAGTTCAGTGCCAAAGACGTGGGAAGTTAGACCCATATCTTGCGGCTACACCGCGGGTGATCAAGATGGAAAATACGGTCTACTAAAAAAATTCTGGAGTAGACCCAGTGAGCAAATCAAGATTTAGGAGCTCCAAACAGGAAGAGGACACCCAACAGAGCACAACCCAGAAAATTGAAGGCCCAAGCCCACTCTTTGGCCGCGGAACCGCGGCATAAGTAGGGTCTGGCCACGGAACCGCGGCAGTTTGGTGCCCCCATCAACTCAAATTCCCTGTAAGTCTTCCTCTAATCTCTTCCCCACTCCTCTGAACTCCACTGAACTATGTTTTCTGCAGCATTCATTGCGCAAATTCTCTTCCCCCTTCCAATAAATTGTTTTTGTGCAGGATTCTTTGCGCCGCGCTAAAAAATAAAAATTGATTGCAGTTGATTGTTACTGCTTTGCATATATTAATACGGACTTTAAGGAGCTTGAAACCAATCCAGATTGGGTGGGGATTTCATCACCCTTCCCAGGACCCCAGAAATCAAAAAAATCATATGCATTGACCATTGCTTAAATTAAAAAATACTAGACTCGGCCCTAAGGACTTCGCGCTCAATAGGACAGAGGACTAGTTACAGGCATCGGCCGTTTATCCTATCCTGACTTTGCGGTGTCTAGGAAAGTGTGTCCAAGGAAAGTGGTTACTTAATTAGGACCACTACTTACGTAGTGGGGAGCCTCCCACTTACCTGGCACTTACCTGGACGCAATTGGAGGAGAAGAGGCGGTTTGAGTTCCTATTTCTAGCCCTTTGGAACAGTTAGGAGCTGTCTAGCTGACCTAGGTAACCCTAGGTCTAGGTGTGATTGTGCATATCTTGTTTGTAATTGTTTGAAGCCGTAATTCCGTACATATTTCTGTAAAGCTCTTTCTAAAAAAACACAAAACCAAAAACTTTTATAAAAACTTCCCTTTTGTCGCCAAAATCCCATATTTTCACCCACCACCCATCGTATTTCTCCAGTGACGTTTCCATACCCTCACCTTCTCCGCTTTGACTATATTAAACTCGTTTAGTGTATGTCCGCTTGAACTCGGGACACTAGCGCCCGCCTCATCCGCGTTACGTTAGTCGCTACCGACTACGCGATCGACTCAGACGTTGAAACTCCGTCCACGCCTCTTTCACCCTTACCTTTGCCGGCCAACTCCGAAGTTGACCAGAATTCTGTTCATACATCCTCACCTTCACCATCACCAACCTCTTCTTCCGCGATGTCAGGATTTAATCCAAACATCTCTTTGACTCCCCCGGGATTGCTTCCACCTCCTATGGATGCGAATAACCCACCACCACCGCCTGTTGTAGCGCCGCAGCGAATCGCGCTCCAGGATCGTTTCTATCCCACCCGTTCTGCACTTCCTACATGTCTTTCCCTTCCACCGGCCAATAGGGATAATTTTGAAATTAAGCCCCACTTCATTAACATGCTTCCGAAATTTCATGGGCTTGAATCTGAAGATGCCTATATCTTCATCAATAAGTTCCAAAATGTTTGTGCCATGATGAAAACTACCCAGCTGTCGGACGATGCTATACGGCTATGGGTCATTCCGTTCACTTTGTGCGATCTTGCTGAAAAGTGGTTGTATAGTACCGCTTCCCACTCCATAACCAGTTGGGACGAGTTTGTGAAAGCGTTTCTCAAGAAATTCTATCCGAATCATAAAACCGCAATGAACCGTAACGAAATCAACCAATTCTCTCAGCTTCCTACTGAACCCTTCTGGAAGTGCTTTGACCGGTATAAAGTCCTTCTTGTTCAGTGCCCTCACCATGGTATTGAGAAATGACAACTTTGCCAAACCTTATACGAGGGCCTGAACCCAGCAACCAAGCAGTTGTTGGAAACCATTTGTCAGGGCCACTTCCTATCGAAATCTGACGAGTAAGCGTGGCAATTCTTCGACGATCTTGCGGAACAAACGCTTCAATGGGAGAGCACTAGACCAACTTCTTCTTCCTCTTCCTCCACTTCTACTAGTCAATCTAGGGTAGGGATTCACCAACTCGATGTCTCTATTGCGATGAAAGCTGAAATAGCTGCAATAACAAGAAAACTTGAAGCGATAGAGAGCAAATTTTCATCTCCTTCCCCTGTTCTTCCCCTTCGTACCATTTGTGCTTGTTGTTCCGATCCTTCTCACTTAACCGAAGAGTGCCCTTACAATCCACCATCTCAAGGACAAGATCAGGTTAATGCTGCATTTCAGCAAAGACCGAGAAATGATCCATACTCTTCCACCTACAATCCCGGTTGGAGGAACCACCCTAATTTTGCCTGGAATCAGAATCAGCATCAATTCCAAGGCAACAATTTCCAGAGGCCCCCTCCTCCGCAACAACAAGCTCAACAACAAACTCAACATCAGTTTCAGCAGCCCTTCTAACCCCAACCTTTTCAAAATCAGAAGAACAACTTTGCACCCAACAATTCTTTTCCGCAAAACAACTTTGTTCCGTCAAACAACGATAAGGTTTCCTCGCTAGAACGAAGTCTGGAGGCGTTCGTTAAACAATCGACACAATCCACCACCAACATCCAGTCGTCTATTCGGTCTTTGGTGCAACACACTGCTGCACACGGGCAAAGTATCAAGACCATCGAAGCCCAGATTGCACAGCGGAATGCGGCGTTAAGCGAGCAAGAAAAGGGGAAGCTTCCATCTCAACCACTCCCAAATCCCGGTCACCCACATAATGTACATGTTGCTCTTGAACAACAGAACCATAATGTGAGTGCCGTGACTACATTGAGATCGGGAAGGATGCTGCACAACAACATCGGCTTAACAATTGAGGATAATGACACCCCGGCCGCTTCTTCGTCTTCTTCGTCTTCTTCTTCTTCTTCTTCTTCGTCTTCTGAGCCTATTCTCCATTCGTCAAAAGGCTCTTCTTCTTCTTCTTCTTCTTCTTCTTCTTCTGCTCTGAACGGACCCACTTCTCACTCCATGAAAACACCAGCTCTGGGATCCGTTCCAACGCCACAATCTTCTCCACAAGCATTGGACTCAACCAATTTTTAAAATATTCCATTTCCAAACCGGTTGAGGTCCAATAAACAAAATCCACAAATGGAGAAGATTCTGGAGTTGTTTAAGCAGGTTAACATCAACATTCCCCTTTTAGATGCTGTCCAACAAGTCCCGTCCTACGCAAAAATCTTAAAGGACTTGTGCACGAAAAAGAGGAAATCTCAGGTACCCAGGAAAGTTTTCTTGGCTAGTGCTGTGAGTGATGCTCTTACCCAATCTTTACCTAAAAAACGGAAGGACCCTGGCTGTCCTACGATTTCTATTACCATTAGGGATAAGAACATCAACCACGCACTATTAGATCTTGGTGCCAGTGTTAACCTGCTTCCGTACTCAGTATATGAGCAACTAGGTGTGGGAGAGCTGAAACCTACACACTGCACTCTCCAAATGGCCGACCGATCGATCACCCATCCTAGGGGTGAGCTAGAGGATGTGTTAATCAAGGTTGGGGACTTCATATTCCCCGTTGACTTCATTGTTTTAGACAACAACCTATAGCTAACCCCCGGAATCAAATTCCGGTGATACTCGGTCGCCCATTCCTTGCAACCTCAAATGCTGTGATCAATTGTCGAAATGGTTCGATGAACCTATCTTTTAGAAACATGACAATTGAACTCAACATTTTTAGGTTGGGGAATCAGCCCACCGAACCTAATGCTTATATACTAGACGTTTGCTCAATCCAGGAGATCACCCCAGAAGAGTGTGAATTCGAGGAGTTTTTGTTCGATCACCATAACCTTAACGCCACTAGTGCGTTCCTCTTCGAACCTGCTGCTGTTTCTGCACCCGACAATGACTACGAGTGTTTCACTTTCTCGAACGATCTTAGCCACTCACCCATCCAACTCGATCGCTTACACTCGTTTTGAACCTTTGCTGGAATCCTTTGAGTTCGAGACCTTTTCACCAATCTTGCCTTCAATCATTTCACCTCCAACGCTCGAACTCAAGCCTTTGCCGTCTTACCTTAAATACGCTTACTTAGGTGAGAACGAGGCCCTCCCTGTTATCATCTCAGCTTCTCTAGCTCCAGAGCAAGAGAAAGCCCTTCTTGCGGTCTTGCACAACAATAGGCAAGCTTTTGGCTGGTCCATGGCGGACATCAAGGGGATTAGTCCCTTGATCGTTGAACATCACATTCATCTGATGGATGATGCCAAACCAGCAAGGGATCCACAAAGGCGACTCAATCCAGTCATGAAGGAGGTTGTGAAAAAGGAAATCGTAAAGTGTCTGGATAGTGGTATCATTTACCCTATTTCTGATAGCCAGTGGGTTAGCCCCATTCACGTTGTCCCCAAGAAATCAGGCATAACGGTCATCACTAACGAGGCGAACGAATTAATCCTTACTCGCAGCCAAACTGGGTGGCGAGTATGCATCGATTACAGAAAACTCAACGCCGCAACGCGGAAGGACCATTTTCCGCTACCTTTCATTGACCAAATGCTTGAACGATTGGCCGGACACGAGTATTACTGCTTTCTTGATGGCTACTCCAGCTATAATCAGATTCCCAGCACCGAAAAAGACCAGGACAAGACCACATTCACTTGTCCTTTCGGCACGTTCGCATATCGCCGCATGCCCTTTGGGTTATGCAATGCGCCCGCTACCTTCCAGCGGTGTATGATGGGAATCTTCTGAGACATGGTGGAAAAATTCATGGAGATCTTCATGGACGATTTCTCCATCTTCGGCGATTCCTTAAATGAGTGTTTGCTGCATCTTGACGCTGTCCTTACCCGATGTAAAGACAAGAACCTCACTTTGAATTGGGAGAAGTGCCACTTCATGGTGCGCGAAGGTATTGTCTTAGGACATATCATTTCGCAAAATGGCATAGAGGTTGACAAAGCGAAGATTGAGGTCATTTCCAATCTCCCTCCTCCCAGATGCGTGAGAGGCATCCGAGCCTTCCTTGGCCATGCCGGTTTCTATAGACGGTTCATCAAGGACTTTAGCAAGATTGCTAGGCCCTTGACTCTTCTACTGGACAAGGACACGCCATTCGACTTCAACTCGAGCTGTGTGACTGCGTTCGAGTCATTAAAAAGCTCACTCACTTCTGCTCTCGTTCTTTCTTCACCTGACTGGACGCACCCATTTGAGATTATGTGCGATGCATCCGACTTTGCCATTGATGCTGTCCTTGGACAACACATCAACAAGATGCCGCACGTAATCTATTATGCTAGCCGAACCCTGAACGACGCCCAACTGAATTATACAACAACTGAGAAGGAATTCTTGGCTGTTGTATTTGCTTTAGAAAAGTTCAGGCCCTACCTCATCGGCTCTCCAGTCATTGTCTACACAGACCATTCTGCTCTGCGCCATCTTTTTGCGAAGAAAGATGCAAAATCTCGGCTAATACGTTGGATCCTCTTGCTTCAAGAGTTTGACCTTGCCATCAAGGACAAAAGAGGATGTGAAAATGTAGTCGCCGACCATCTCTCACGACTTCCTTCTTTGCCGTCGCCTCAACTTCCGATCAATGACGTTTTTCCGGATGAACAACTCTTGATAGTATCTCGTGAACCCTGGTTCGCAGATATTGTGAATTATTTGGCCACAGGATTACTACCGAATGAATGGTCAAGTCAGGACAGACTTCGATTCCTATCCCAAGTAAAACACATTTACTGGGATGAACCCTATCTGTTCAAGTACTGTCCTGACCAGATTATTCGTCGGTGTGTCCCTGACGATGAATTCAAGCGTGTGCTGTCATTTTGCCACGATCAAGCATGTGGCGGGCATTTTGGCCCCAGAAAGACAGCTGAGAAGATCTTACAATGTGGTTTCTACTGGCCACAACTTTTCAAAGACGCTCATAACTACTGCAAGACTTGCTCCCGGTGCCAACACTTGGGCCGGATATCCAGGAGGAACGAGATGCCGCTCCAACCAATCTTAGTTGTGGAGATTTTCGACGTTTGGGGGATAGATTTCATGGGGCCGTTTCCCACTCTTTTGGGAACTTGTACATCCTTCTCGCTGTTGATTACGTCTCTAAGTGGGTCAAGGCTATGCCCAGCCGGACTAACGACAACAATGTTGTCGTTAGGTTTCTTAAAGAAAACATTTTCTCCTGTTTTGGGCACCCCCGAGCGATCATTAGCGACAATGGAACTCATTTCTGCAATAAGACTTTCAAGGCCTTGATGCGCAAATATTCCATTAATCATAAGTTATCTACGCCATACCACCCCCAAACCTGTGGGCAAGCCGAAGTTTCCAATCGGCAAATCAAGCAGATACTGGAGAAGACAGTTTCCAAGAACCGTAAGGATTGGTAGTTGAAACTCACTGATGCCTTTTGGGCATTTCGAACTGCTTATAAGACCGATCTTGGCATGTCTCCCTATCGGCTTGTTTACGGAAAGGCTTGCCACCTCCCTATGGAAATAGAGCATCGCGCATTTTGGGCGATAAAAGAGCTGAATCTGTCTCTCGAAGATGTGGGCAGCCAACGGAAGGTGCAGTTGAACGAATTAAGCGAGCTTCGAGATGAGGCTTACGATAACGCAGTTGTCGTTAAGAACCGAACGAAGGTGTTTCACGATAAACACCTTTTGCGCAAAACTTTCACACCTGGTCAACAGGTGCTGCTTTACGACACCCGGCTACACTTCCATCCAGGAAAGCTCAGATCTCGCTGGAAAGGGCCGTATTTTGTGTGGAATGTGTATCTGCATGGCGCTGTGGATTTGGAGAATCCAAAGGACGGTTCATTTTGCAAAGTAAATGGACACCGACTTAAACCGTACCTTAGCTCTGAACAAACAGAGGAGCTCCTGGTCTTACAGGAGCCGGTTTACCCTTCATAATCTTCCTCTGCCTACCACCAATCTTCGGTTATCCAGCCAAGAACAGTGGACACTGTTCCAAATAAGTTTGGGGGTATGTATATACCTTTTTGTATATATTTGTAGATATTCTTTTCCATTTTTACTATTTTTCTTTTTCTTTGAAAAAAACAAAAAAAAATTAAAAAAAAAATTGTGTATCTAACAGACAATTTTGACCCTTCAATGATCTCTTCATGCAATGACAGTGAGAACATTGTCCAATTTAAGTTTGGGGGTACGCTCGGTACGCATTTCTAACCTTCGCATTCATATGTATATTTTGCATCTGCATATTAAAATCCATAAAATCCATAAAAATCAGAAAATTTTCTAAAAACATAAAACTTTTCTGTCAAGTTAGCTAGTGGGAGAACTCTGATTCAACATTTCGACGGTTTTGTTTGATAAGATAAGAATAACTAAATCTTATTTTTAGATTATGAAAACCTGAAAGATAACTATCCTCTGAAGTTAACTATAGCTGATATACGTCTTTACATCACACTACACGTGTCGTAAGTTTTGGAAATTAGATGACAAGTCTTTTATGTCTAAAAACTTTTAAATGGAAAAATGATTTTCTGAGGATCAAATAGGTTTGTTCTGAAATAAGTAATATCAAGAATAGTTTATGAAGTGAAGTGAATATGAAGGGATATTATTGATCCCTTAATTGGAACTAATTCTGAAAAATAACTCATCTGAAACTTGATTGGAATGATTACACACCTAACCCACTAAACACGTCTTTTATCCAAAAAAAAAAAATAACTGAACTGCCGGTTATATCTCCGTTCGCATTGAATCATCATGATTTTCACGCTAAATTGTCTTTTTGTTTTTGGGCCTAGGTAACTTGAGTAATTAAGTCCGCTGGGGTATCTCTACACCTAATGACCTAAAGCCAACTGGTTTGGGTGCATTGGCCCAAAGCTCGTTAAGAAGCCTAGAAAGTCCAAATTAAAACAAAGTCAAGCAAGTGTTCTCTCCGAGTTAAAATTCCTAACGGTTCTTTGTGTGAGAATAATTTTGACAAAAGACAGGTTTTATAAAAAAATATTTCTAGCGGAGATATGAAGGTTTTATTCTATGATAGAGACTATTGCACGTTCACAGAGGTGTGAATGAAATGAAAACAAGAAAAAGGTGGAGTGAAAAATAAGACCTAGTTTCCTGTTAGGGAAGATAGAAATTCTGAAGTTGAAACTTTACTGGAAAACGAAACTTGAAAAATGCTTAACTCTTTATATAACTTATGTGATCCTTTTAAAAATTTTATCTGGGCTTTATTGTGTTACATGATGACTTTAATCGATCCTTCTGGAACTTAACGACACTATTTACACTGCACGTAAAAACATATAAAATCTTAAGTTAAATAAGAAGCGAGGTGTGAAAAATAAAGGTTCGATAGTCTAGACTTAGGATAATAGAATTGTTATTTTCTGAAACAAAACTTTAGGGTTTGAATCATAGTTATTTTGCAAAACTATCTTTACCGGATTTTGTGGGTAGTATCCGCTGAAAACCCTCAGAAGACAACACTCCTCCTACTAGGGACACTTAGAGGTTTAACGGCTTGTTGCACATGCTCCGTGCAATCGCGTTCCCTGCGAAAGTGAGGTTTGGATTTTTTGTGAATAAATTGGCTTTGCTCGGGACGAGCAACTGATAAGTTTGGGGGTATTTGTTCATATCAGATTTTTGCATTTTTATACCGCCCAATTTTGATCACATTGCTTATCGGTAGGTACTCTTGAGCCGTGTTTGCTAGTCAACTGAAGGATACAGGTTCTCGGCTCTAAACAGTGAAATTGATGGAAAAGCACGACAAATTCCGGATTACTGCCAACCACATATAAAACACAGGTCTCCGCTCTCTATCCGTATGTTGCCGCACACTAGTTTAAGGGAAAAAATGGAAAATCGATGTCATTTTCATGCACAAAGCACAATGTCAACACAAGATCCAACATATCTACGCGGAGCTCGAGAAAATCATGGCAAAAAATCCACATCAAATCACCTTTTGATCTTCTGAAATTCTGGAAAAATTGTGAAGAGATTCTGAGAAACAACATATACCATACTGAAGGGTACTGCAAACCAAGGGAAATCACCAAAATTGAAGGCCTAAGCCTCGTAAATGGCTGCGGTTCCGTGGCATAAGCACGCTTAGGCCACGGCACCGCGGCCGTACGGTGTCGGCAGTTGACCTATTTTCAGGGGCGTTTTGGTCATTTCATTTTTGTTCTGAATGTTTCCCTAGAATTTCTGTTGCCTGCCTATAAATAGTCCAGAACTTGCTAAAGCCAAGGGTGCTTATTCTTGTATTTAGATTTTAGGATATATGTTGTTGTTCTTCTTCCTCTTCTCATCTCTTCTCCATTAATTGTAAGTCCATATTGCGACCCCCGGTTCTTACGGGGAGGCGGGAAACGGTATAAAAAACAAATTTTTATCGCAAGAGGCAACATGGACTAAACAAGGTCGGGATCGTGTCTAAACTAAACTAGCATACAAGCTAAAGAGTCGTAGCTACTCGGATGAAGGTTATACCTAAACTTGAACTCCTTCTTCTTCAAACCTTGTAGAGGTTGATGGTTCTCTTCTTGTCGCCTTCTTCCGTCGAAGATGGATCCACCTTAAAGGTTCAACCTTTGGGCTCTTCCTCGATCTTTGAGTGAACTAGGGTTTCCGGCTTGCTAAACCTTGATCCTAGAATGAGTAGAGAGTAACTAGGGGTTGTTTTTCTTTTCAAGGTGATGGATTCTCAACACATGAGAAGGGTTCACCTTGAGCTTGAGGAAGAAGAAGATGAAGAGAGGAGAGAGAAGCTAAATGAGATAATGAGCTAGGTTTTTCTTTCTTGCAACCATAATGCCAAAAGAAAAGAATTATCTAAATAATAATAATTCAAAATAAGAATAGTTGATGGTAATTTAGAATGACCACTATCATGCTTCTTTAAATGAAGTGTAAGCATGAATCAAGGAGGATCTTTCAAAGCATGATGGTGGTCAATGGTCAACAAGTCAACCAAGGTCAATAAATCAACAAAAATCAACCATAACATAATTCTCATTTAATTACTATTATTAATAGATAATTCATAAATCCATTAGGGTTTGGAAAAAGATAACTGTCAACTGTGCATACGCACCCGTTCCGAAACCCTAATGAAAAAACTCATCCTCCGCCTCAAGCAACTGTGCATACACACCTGCATTCTCGTTCCGAGAAACAAGAATACCGAGATATAAAAGCAACCCCCAAAACATATACCAGTATCTGGCTCAAACCAGAGCCTGCCAGTATAATCCGTCCGGACTCCAAACGTGCACAAGTGCGCGGATGAGAACGAACCCTGTCGCAAAACCATGCGACCTCTACTCTGTTTTGCCCAGAGGCGAATACCCTCTGTGTGGGACTCTAAAGACTCGGCACTACGCTGGCAGTGGGTTTAACCACAGACCGCAAGCGGCACTAGCTGTGCGTAACGGTCCCCAGGTAGATGCCGACAAGAAGGCTGACGAGGTGAAACCCCATCTGTACTCCTACTGAGTCTGAATGTGACAGTCTCCGTACAGTCCGGTCTGTTCGTCTGATACATCGCATGTCGGGCCTAGGGGGCGGTAAAACGTCAGTCCCCCAATAGCGGTACAAGTCGTGTCGGAGTGAAGCCCAAAACACCCTGAGATAACACTGGAACCTACCAGTGTATCTCGCTTGCCCTGGCCAGGGACTACTCGTGTAATGGCTCTCCTAGACACAGCGCGATGTCAACCCCCAATACCGGGAGAGACGAATCCTGTCTAACCGGCACTGCCTCCAAGTGCTTCGGGACTGCACCCAACCACCACCTGTTTGCACGACTCCTTTGAGCCGTGGTAGGGTAGTGATCAAAGTGCAGTGGGAACACACTCGAGGCGAAGTGCTAGTGTCAAGTCAGCGGACTAAGCTGTACTCATGTCACCTGGGAACTGATGACTGACGATAGGTATAATACCAACCTGTCAGTTCCCGACGAGTCCTGTCCAGTGTACTCGTAACCTAACGAGCACCCGTATACTATCTCTAGTACGACGTACTGATGGCTGTGGGACAGACCATCTCCCACACTGGGATGAGAAGCGCATACGCTAGTCTACTCCGGAGTATCGATGCCCTGTCTCGATAGTCCTGCGACTAGTGACCTGTATAAGGATGTGCTTATAGATTACCCAGCCCCCACTAGTGTGACTGCCATCACAACGCTGGTAATCAAGCAAAGATCCTAAGGGCTCCACTAATGCGTATAAGTGATATAGTAAAATAAACACAAGTACACATTGAAGTAGAAACAAACCAAGTAGCATACTACTATATTGAGCAAGATTGTTTATACAAGGTGAATATCCCAAGCTTCCATTAAGTAATATACAAACTAGTATGATACAGTAATGGCCTCTAGGGCATATACACTAACAATCTCCCACTTGCACTAAGGCCATGTACTGGCGTATCGAAGACCTATCATCTCGATCAGCCGCTCGAACTGAGTCTGGGGTAGGGCCTTGGTGAATGGATCTGCAGTGTTCTCTTCTGAAGCAACCCTCCGAACCTCGATCTCCTTGCGATCCACGATCTCCCTGATCAGGTGATACCGCCTCAAGATGTGCCTGGATCTCTGATGGGACCTGGGTTCCTTTGCTAAAGCTATAGCCCCATTGTTGTCGCAATACAGAGGTATTGGGTCAACAATGGATGGAACCACCTGAAGTTCTTTTAAGAACTTCCTTATCCAGACAGCTTCTTTTGCGGCATCAGATGCAGCAATGTATTCCGCTTCCATAGTCAAGTCTGCAACGGTTTCCTGTTTGGAGCTCTTCCAACATACCGCCCCTCCATTGAGGGTGAAGACAAAACCCGACATGGACTTGGAATTATCCTTGTCACTCTGGAAGCTGGAGTCAGAAAAGGCCTCGATCTGGAGGTCTTTTCCGCCATACACCAAGAACATCTCCTTAGTCCTTCTCAGGTACTTGAGAATGTTCTTTACCGCTATCCAGTGTTTCTCCCCAGGGTTTGACTGATACCGGCTTACCACGCTCAGTGCATAAGCTACATCCGGTCTGGTACACAACATCGCATACATTATAGAGCCTACCGCAGAAGCGTAGGGTATAATAGACATGCGATCCCTCTCCAAATCAGTCTTGGGAGACATCTCTTTAGAGAGGGTGATCCCGTGACAAGCCGGTAGGTTACCGCGCTTGGAATCTTCCATACTGAATCTTTTCACTATGGTGTCGATGTACCTGGACTGAGAAAGTCCTAATATCCTCTTGGATCTATCACGATGGATCCGGATCCCCAGGATGTATGAGGCATCACCCAGGTCTTTCATGGAGAACCTGTGTGACAAGAACCCCTTGACAGATTGTAGCATAGGAATGTCATTTCCTATTAAGAGAATGTCATCCACGTATAAAACGAGGAATACTGCAGTTCTCGCTACAAATCTACTATAGATGCATGGTTCATCTGGATTTTTGATAAAGCCAAATTCCTTGACCGTCTCATCAAAACAGATGTTCCAACTCCGCGATGCCTGCTTTAGTCCATAGATGGACTTAAGAAACTTGCACACCTTTCCGCTGCTCCCACTCTGAATGAAACCCTCTGGCTGATCCATATAGACACACTCCTCTAAATTTCCATTTAGAAAAGCGGTCTTTACGTCCATCTGCCAAATCTCATAATCGTGGAAGGCAGCAATGGCAAGAAGGATCCGAATGGATTTCAGCATAGCCACTGGAGAAAAGGTTTCGTCATAGTCCAAGCCAGGTCTTTGACGGAAACCCTTTGCTACAAGTCTAGCTTTATAGGTCTCAACCTGTCCATCTACACCAATCTTCCTTTTGAAGATCCACTTGCATCCTACGGGTTTTACCCCGTCTGGAGCAATGTCCAACGTCCATACTTTGTTGGTGTACATGGACTCCATTTCGGTCCGCATTGCATCCAGCCATTTTACCGAGTCAACGCTCTGAACGGCCTGCTGGAAGCTAGTAGGCTCATCATAATCTATGATGCAATCCTCTCTATCCCCGTCTATGAGAAAACCGTAGTATCTCTCGGGCGGATGAGACTGCCTACTACTTCTGCGGAGCGGCATAGGAATGTCCTGTTCTCTCGAACTTACTGGCTCTTCCAAGCTATCAGTAATAGCTTGTGTTTCTGGAATTTCTTCCAGTTCTATTGCGTTCCCACTTATCTGAGTTTCCAAAAACTCAGTTTCCAAGAAGCGGGCATGTTGAGAAACAAAAACCTTTTGTTCCTCAGCGGAATAGAACAGATACCCCCTGGAGTTCTTTGGGTATCCCACAAACTTGCACTGTACTGATCGTGCCTCGAGCTTGTCCGCATGCTGCTTTTTTACAAAAGCTGGACATCCCCATATCTTAAGGTACTTCAGACAGGGTTTCTTCCCACTCCACATCTGATATGGAGTGGTAGGCACAGTCTTGGTGGGAGCCTTGTTCAAGATATATGCAGCTGCTTCTAGTGCATAGCCCCAGAAAGATCGCGGTAACTCAGCCTTACTCATCATGGAACGAACCATATCCAATAGGGTTCGATTCCTCCTTTCCGATACACCGTTATGTTGCGGAGTGTATGGAGGAGTACGCTGAGAGAGAATTCCATTCTCTTTTAAATAGTCCAGGAACTCGGCACTCAAGTATTCTCCACCTCGATCCGATCTTAGAATCTTAATACTTTTGCCTGTTTGTTTTTCAACTTCATTCTTGTAATCCCGAAATTTCTCAAAGGCTTCGGATTTGTGCTTCATTAAGAAGACATGTCCATACCTAGAGAAATCGTCTGTGAAAGTAATGAAGTATGAATAACCGCTTCGCGCATGTGTAGACATTGGACCACACACGTCACTGTGTATGAGTCCCAAGAGCTCGCTCGCTCTTTCTCCGTGTCCAGTGAACGGAGTCTTTGTCATCTTTCCCATGAGACAAGATTCACAAGTGGCATAAGACTGATACTCGAACGGATCCAAGTATCCTTCTTTATGTAACTTAGTCAACCGTGTCTCATTGATGTGACCCAGTCTACAATGCCATAAGAAAGCCTGATTAATATCTGGAGACTTTCTTTTGTGTGTATTCTGGACATTGAAAATCTGTGGTTGGTTCAATACGTATATACCATTGCTCAGTGTACCTGACCCAATCAGAACTTGATTAAGGTGAATGTTTACAACATTACTTACAAACACAAATTCATAACCTTCTTTTGAAACCAAAGATACAGAAATGATATTACAAGTTGCGTTGGGTACAAAAAAGCAATTACTCAAAACCAAAACATGCCCATCTGACATTCCCAGGTGATAGTCCCCCACGGCTTTAGCATCCATGCTAGCTCCGTTTGCAACTCTGAGGGTCATGTCACCTTCCTTCAAAAACCTACGATTTCTCAACGCCTGCAATGAATTACAGATATGAGATCCTGATCCGGTATCCAATACCCAGGAAGTAGAGTTTATAGAAAGACAGTTTTCAATAACATACACACCTGAAGCTGAAGCCGCAACCTGCTTCAGTTCCTGTGTCCTGGCTTTCCAAGCCCTGCAATCTTTCTTCCAGTGTCCACTCTTTTGACAATAGAAGCATTCCTCTTTACCCACAAGCTTCCCCGCAATCTTTGTTGCCAATTCTTTTCCCTTCGTACCCACTTTACTAACACCGCCTCTTGGTTTGGCGGGGGCTTTCCTCCTCTTTCCCTTGGCTTTCGCCTTGGACCTAGAGGAAGAAGATCCTCCTACAAACAAAGCGGGTGTTTCCCTACCCTTCTGTAGGGTGCCCTCTGCGCTCCTCAGCATGTTGAGGAGTTCTGAAAGTTCAACTTCCTTTTCTTGCAAGTTGAAATTCAGTATGAACTGGGCGTAAGTGGATGGAAGGGACTGGAGAATTATATCCGTGTAGAGTTCACTGTCCAACGTGGTCCCAAGTTCCGCGAGCTCCTCAGTGTAGCCAATCATCTTAAGCACGTGGTCCGCTACCGATGATCCGACGGCCAACTTTGTCGAAAACAACTTCTTCGACACTTCGTATCTTGCGATACGAGACTGCTCTCCATACAGTTCTTTTGTATGGAGAAATATGGATTCCAAATCCATATTCTCGTGCCTCCTCTGATGTTCATTGTCCATCGAGGCAAGTACGAGGCATCTGGCCTTCGCGCTGTCAATCTCCCAAGTCTTACGGATTTCCTTATCCGCGACGCTGGAGGTGGGACTTGGGACGGGGGGAGCTTTGGTGGTAAGAAGATACCCCAGCTTGTCGTAAGTGATTGCCAACTTGACATTCCTGAGCCAATCTTTGTAGTTTGGCCCTGTCAATATGTTTTTATCTAGAATCAACTTAAGTCCAGTCATTTCGATTTGGTCGCTGCAGGGGGGAGAGAAGGACCACTTTAGCACGATGCTCTTGCAAGTTTAGAATGGTTTTTAATTTGTCTAAACAGGATGGCTCCCACTGTCTCTCGAATCCCTCCTCAAACCACAAAGGAAGAATTAGCCGGGATCAATCCCACCGTGCAATACTTGCTTAACCGTTCAGCCAGGCCAGTGTCGGTACTTCGAGGGAGGTTTTCCAACGCTTTCGCGAAGTTCCTTAATTAAATAACCTCTTTTCTCTGGGGGCGTAGCCCCGCTGACACCTTTCTAGGCACCTACTAGGTTTATAGCATTGATCGTCTAGTGAGAAATTTCCCGAGGAGTAGCATATACTCACAGTAGGATCGGGATCCAAATATCATCGTGTGACGAAACTGAAGGAATCCTACCAGAATCACCACACTCCAAATGGTATGCAAATCTAGCAAGTTTCAGTACTTATGAAACTCCCGATGTGGATTTTTGCCCCATGCTCTTATGACCTTGACGAAGGTCAACAAATCATAAGTCACATGTCAAGTTCTGCCCGTCATTATCCAGGTTAATTTGAGCCCACCCGTATATACCCTTGACGAAGGTCAACAAGACAACACGACTGTCCCAAACCAACGCATCTATCTATGCTACATATGAACACCCAACAGCTACCAAACTCTATGCCTTGACGAAGGTCAACAAACATAGCTTGAATACTATTGAATATTCATACGAAACGACGGAGGGCTACGAATGGTTTTGGCGAAACCGTGAACGTAGTGAACTTGATATAATCGATGGAACGAGATAGCTTTTAGAAGGAGTGGCTCAAGCTCCGCATTTAAAAGTTAGTTTTGAAAAGAACCGAGTGGTTTTTCGAAAATGTTCCAACGATTTTAACTTGGTTTATTATCTTGCATTAGTTCTTTTAATGCGTGATATTCTTGCATTAGTACTTTTAATGCGTCCCATCATTTAAAACCTACCATTGCAAAAAACAACCAAAATATGACGTACGCTTATGCCATTCGCATTCGCCACGGGGTCCCGTCATCACTCGTTAGGTTACTTAACTAACGACAGAGCGGGGGCTGGGCTAGCGCGGCTGTAAAACATAAGCAACGCCTAAATAGAAAGCAATGATAGACATTACAGATTACAGATGAATACATTGGATATACTAGCAATCCGCAATCCTTTCGAGCCTGAAACGAAAAGCGGATAACACGGTCGCGGTGAATAGCCAATACCCCACCCAAGACCCCTACGGGTGCGGCAAACTACCCGCCAAGTACCCGGCAGTTTGTGCACCCCCTCCATGGGTCTATCTTAGGAGCAAAAACAGTAAAAAGAATTATACAATGACGGCTACAACCCCGACCCGGTTGTGCGGCCAAACAAATAATAATTATTACATCAATTTACATTTACAATGAATGAAAGAAAAACAAAAGCTCATCTCACATCCAACCCCGGCTATTCACCCGCGACAGTCCAACACATTCATATACACATTCCAATATCAAACACAGATCATGTATAACCCCGACTAATCGTCTTATAGCGATTAGCCGACGTTCAATACATGCAAGCATCACAGATATAACCATCATAGTCAAAGTGCAGTGAAGTTCGGAAAAATACGGAATTATAGGACCCCAAAAGCAAATTTCTGTTCTGGAAAATCTGGGCACATATAATATATTTTAAAAATCCCAAAACCAACACACAAACACACTGCACGAAAAACGATGCACAGAAGACGACAAAGCGCGGCGCTTCCGCGGCACATGCCTACCTCGTGCGGCGGAAGCGCGGCGGTTTGGATGAATTAGGGTATCGTTTTTCTTGGGTGTTCACACAAAACCCTGAGCCGAATTTACGAGTATAAAGTTTTTCATTTAGAGCAGAAAAAATTTTAACAGAAACTTAGGGTTTTGTTTTTCCGGTTTTGTGACTTTTTCGGTTCCGAACTTCGTTACACTTCACTACCAAGCTAGTTTAAGTTTAGTTAGACTCTGATACCACTGTAAGTCCATATTGCGACCCCCGGTTCTTACGGGGAGGCGGAAACGGTATAAAAAACAAATTTTTATCGCAAGAGGCAACATGGACTAAACAAGGTCGGGATCGTGTCTAAACTAAACTAGCATACAAGCTAAAGAGTCGTAGCTACTCGGATGAAGGTTATACCTAAAATTGAACTCCTTCTTCTTCAAACCTTGTAGAGGTTGATGGTTCTCTTCTTGTCGCCTTCTTCCGTCGAAGATGGATCCACCTTGAAGGTTCAACCTTTGGGCTCTTCCTCGATCTTTGAGTGAACTAGGGTTTCCGGCTTGCTAAACCTTGATCCTAGAATGAGTAGAGAGTAACTAGGGGTTGTTTTTCTTTTCAAGGTGATGGATTCTCAACACATGAGAAGGGTTCACCTTGAGCTTGAGGAAGAAGAAGATGAAGAGAGGAGAGAGAAGCTAAATGAGATAATGAGCTAGGTTTTTCTTTCTTGCAACCATAATGCCAAAAGAAAAGAATTATCTAAATAATAATAATTCAAAATAAGAATAGTTGATGGTAATTTAGAATGACCACTATCATGCTTCTTTAAATGAAGTGTAAGCATGAATCAAGGAGGATCTTTCAAAGCATGATGGTGGTCAATGGTCAACAAGTCAACCTAGGTCAATAAGTCAACAAAAATCAACCATAACATAATTCTCATTTAATTACTATTATTAATAGATAATTCATAAATCCATTAGGGTTTGGAAAAAGATAACTGTCAACTGTGCATACGCACCCGTTCCGAAACCCTAATGAAAAAACTCATCCTCCGCCTCAAGCAACTGTGCATACACACCTGCATTCTCGTTCCGAGAAACAAGAATACCGAGATATAAAAGCAACCCCCAAAACATATACCAGTATCTGGCTCAAACCAGAGCTTGCCAGTATAATCCGTCCGGACTCCAAACGTGCACAAGTGCGCGGATGAGAATGAACCCTGTCGCAAAACCATGCGACCTCTACTCTGTTTTGCCCAGAGGCGAATACCCTCTGTGTGGGACTCTAAAGACTCGTCACTACGCTGGCAGTGGGTTTAACCACAGACCGCAAGCGGCACTAGCTGTGCGTAACGGTCCCCAGGTAGATGCCGACAAGAAGGCTGACGAGGTGAAACCCCATCTGTACTCCTACTGAGTCTGAATGTGACAGTCTCCGTACAGTCCGGTCTGTTCGTCTGATACATCGCATGTCGGGCCTAGGGGGCGGTAAAACGTCAGTCCCCCAATGGCGGTACAAGTCGTGTCGGAGTGAAGCCCAAAACACCCTGAGATAACACTGGAACCTACCAGTGTATCTCGCTTGCCCTGGCCAGGGACTACTCATGTAATGGCTCTCCTAGACACAGCGCGATGTCAACCCCCAATACCGGGAGAGACGAATCCTGTCTAACCGGCACTGCCTCCAAGTGCTTCGGGACTGCACCCAACCACCACCTGTTTGCACGACTCCTTTGAGCCGTGGTAGGGTAGTGATCAAAGTGCAGTGGGAACACACTCGAGGCGAAGTGCTAGTGTCAAGTCAGCGGACTAAGCTGTACTCATATCACCTGGGAACTGATGACTGACGATAGGTATAATACCAACCTGTCAGTTCCCGACGAGTCCTGTCCAGTGTACTCGTAACCTAACGAGCACCCGTATACTATCTCTAGTACGACGTACTGATGGCTGTGGGACAGACCATCTCCCACACTGGGATGAGAAGCGCATACGCTAGTCTACTCCGGAGTATCGATGCCCTGTCTCGATAGTCCTGCGACTAGGGACCTGTATAAGGATGTGCTTATAGATTACCCAGCCCCCACTAGTGTGACTGCCATCACAACGCTGGTAATCAAGCAAAGATCCTAAGGGCTCCACTAATGCGTATAAGTGATATAGTAAAATAAACACAAGTACACATTGAAGTAGAAACAAACCAAGTAGCATACTACTATATTGAGCAAGATTGTTTATACAAGGTGAATATCCCAAGCTTCCATTAAGTAATATACAAACTAGTATGATACAGTAATGGCCTCTAGGGCATATACACTAACATTAATAACTTGTAGTGAGCTTTTGTGAGTGAAGGATGAATAAAGGAGTTCTTTTTGTTACCATGCTTGTCTTGTTATTTTTTTTAATTATAATTGCTTGTATTTTTCATTTGCTAATCTAGTTGTTGTTATTTGTTGTTTGTTTCTTTCTTGTTCTATTTTTCTTTATCCTTAAACAACAATGATGCTTAAGCTTGATCCTTGCCAAAGTGAGGTCTCAAATAGCTAGTTGTAATCTTCTAACCTCTTTCTTTCTATCTTCCTCGTTTTTTTTTATTTTCTTTTTCTTATAATGGGTGAGTAATTTTCATACTTGTTAGGGTAGGATAAGGAAAGTTTGAGAGAAGGAAATCTCTCTCACTCTTTTCTTGCCCAACATTTTAATTCGGACTCCCGTTAACTGAACCACAATCCGCTCCCTACAGCACCCTATCCTACATGATAGCGGTGATTCCTTAGTGAGACCGGTTGTGGTTGAATTAACCGGAGGTTAAGGCTAAGAGCCAAGAACGGACGGACAAGCACCAAAAGGAAGAACTTATGCGTTGGAAAACCTAGCTTATACTCGCAAGTTCCTTCCTAGTCGTGCTAATCCCTGTTGTTGCCGATTACCGTAACACCGATATTAAGAGTGGCAATGAAAGAAGTGAGCGACTCCTAACTCAAACTAACCTAATCCTAACCCTAACAAGCTCTCTTTATATATCATTTTAGCACATAGTTAATCTAAAAACAATCCTGGACATTTGGACTTAACTCGTTAAAGCACATAGAAAATGATTCCCATCTCCCTGCGGACGACCCGTACTCAACCGGCTAGCTACAAGAGAAACCGTCTTGATTGCGGTAATTAACTAAGCACGCAAAAACTCTACCAATCACTCATCATATCAGAATTCGTTGTAATTGGTGATATTTGAGGAAATCGCCTGGATTTTTGCCGGACGCAAATGTTGGTTATGAATATCCGTTGTTGTGCACCAGTTTCAAATTGATATATCTATACGTTTATTTTTATAAAGTGGGATATAACTTTTTGAAATTATGTCCATGACATTTACCTATATCAGTTGATGGTTAGGTAAGGAGCATTCAACAGTGGTGTAACTCTTCATAATCATTGTACAGTTTTCAAGCTACGACGCACAGGGTTTGTGTTATTCAACTCAGGGGACTTATACAAAGCATTGTATATCGTCCAGTGTCCATTAAGAAAGAAGGGTTGGTCCTCGTACTATATTCTGTTTACTTGTGACTTCTTTAGTTTTTAGACAAGTGTTTCGTAGAAATACAAGGTCTAAATTTTGAGAAGTTAAAGGTATAAGAATAAAGTAGAGAACCAGGTGTCGCAAGTATCGGGATTCTTCAAGGTGATCGAAGATGTAGGTACTTGTGTTTGGTATTCAGTTGATAGTAATGGTTTTGAGAAACTTGTTTCTCTTTCAGGTTACTCATAATTGGATGCACTCCTAAGTTGAGTAATTTTGATCGGCCTCTCTCCTTTTAGTTGTCATGCACTGGAGACAGCTGCATGATTTGAATTTGGTTCCAATTAAATCAGTGACTATATTTCTATATTGGATATAGAATGGATCATATCTTAACGATGTTAAGGTATATGGAGTTGTCCGGATTATGCTTAAAACCAGACTCTGGATAACTCAAGGCACGTTTCTGTAATGGAAGTTTGTGGGTTAACCCGGGCTATGACGAGGGTTGACTTTCTACCATCTTGAAGATCAATAGTGATATTGTTCTTGACTCGCCACGGTGTTAATAAAATAGACTTTTTTAGGAAATAGTAGTAGGAGTATGGTAGAACTGGAAGTGATTCCAGAACCGCAAACGATTACTGAAAATTTAATAGGATCTAATGATTCAATCTGGATTGACATTCCATTAGCAACTCCGCAGATATGGTTGGTAACCTCATGCTCCCGAGAGGTACTTCGGTAGCCTAAAGGACGGTGACAAAGAGGTTCTTGTGTACCCAGACTTGCCATTGTTGCTGTTCTGGACCGTGAAACCCGGCAGGAGGATGAGTATAGCGTCGTTCTGAACTAGCTATAGAAGTGCACGTGTATATGACTCTGCCAGAGGGTTGTCGTAGTCAGTGGAGCAGCTGAAGCATAGTAGACAAGTAGCTTATGTCTATTTATAGACTAAAGCAGATATAGCGGAAATAGATCTTCTATTTTTGATGTAACAGTCATAGATTATGACTTCATCAGAATAGGGGATGGATCTGTTAAGAAGGTAGTAGGGTGTGGTATCCTGGTATTTCGATGACATACACAGAGTAGGAAGTGAAATTTCTATACTACGATCAGTTATACTGTGGTTGTCACACAGTGGTTTCTCCATAGAGGACTTAGATAAAATATCAGGCATTCTGGTTACTAGATCTAAGGTTTTAGATCTAGATTTGGGATGTGTCCCAATCTGGGTACTTAGACAGTATTCTAAAGGTATTTAGAATTGACGACTCCTGGCATGGTGGTGTACCTGCAGGTGATGGAGTCACCATCTCTAAAGGTGTCTTACAGACTAAAGGGGAGAGGGATGTGCATGATTGACATATCACTTGCTTAGGCAATTGAGTCAATCATGAGATGTCAAGTACCATACCAGATGTTGTTTTTGCACTAGCTGCAATAAGTTGATATTAATCCAATCCTGGAGAAACATTCGGAAGTAGTTTTTAGAACATAAGCAGATGTTCTGGGGATATGATATTCACAGCCTCCTTCGGGATACTGTTATCATTCTAGGTTTCCAAGGTGACCTGGATGACAGAGTGACTGTCAGAGTTATAGTTTTCCCTCTGACGAGGGGCAGTAGTTTGGACAGGTGGTCCAAGCGGATACTGAGGGAGGCGTGGTGCAGGATACTGATTAAGTTCAGTTGACGATACAGTCTAAGAAGTTTGGATTTGGAGTTCATTTATGAACTAGGTCCTATCAGATATCCAGACATATTCTAAGACTGGTATTGCTCATTTCGGGAGATGGCTTTCTCCACGAACTTGAAATTAAAAGAGACATAGAAAGAAATATCAGGGCGGATCCACTCACAGAGGCTATTTCTCGAACGCAATACTTTCACAAACAAGCTTTGTGAAACTGATCAGTAGAGGAGTTGGGTGTTCGGTATCACACAGGCTATGAGTATGCGACATCGCAATAATTAGCCTTGAGTGCAAGTGGGAGATTGTTGGATATAGTGCCCTCAAAGTCAATTATTGGATCGCAGGCACCTGATTGCAATGATTGAGAGATGACCTATACCGGTAGGACAGTCTTAATCGAGATGATAATATACTATCTGGTTTATCTTGATCATCGTGTACTGCTTAAAGTGATATTACAGATCACTATTACACGTTGGTAGAGCCATTGGGATTCTTGTTTGACTACCAGCAGTATGATGGCGATCATATACGTGAGAGTTGGCTAGTGTTCATATAAGAATTTTGCATTATTATATCGCCCATTCTTAATCACATTACACATAAATAGGTGCTTTTGATCCATGGCTGCTAAATAGTTGCAGGTTACAGGTTCTCAGATTGTTACAGTGAAATTCATGAAAAGTCGCTACAAATGTGAGACTATGACCAACAATAGATGAAGCCGTATGATGCCGCCTACCAGTTCAAGGAATAAATGAAAAATATTAGACAGTTCAATACACAAAGTATAAGGGCAGCATAAGATTCAAGACTTCAAAGCAAAGCTCAAGGCAAAAGTCCACATCATTCTGTACTGTTGGAAATCTGGAAGAAAATTGAAGAGATTCTGAGGAACCAAGTAAAGAAAAGAGAAGTTAAAAGTGTAAGTCCACGTTCCCTCACCCGGTTCTTTCGTGCTTGCGGAAATGGTGAAAAACGATTTTTAGGGTTTAGGTAACATGGACTACGAAAACGGATCTTGGCTAAACTACACACTAGCAACTAACAAGAGAGTTATCTACTTGGTTAGGGGTTATACCTCAACATGAACTCCTTCTCTTTGACTCTTGATGGTGGTCGGATGATGCTTTCCTCGTTGCCTTCTCTTGTCGAAGATGGATCCACCTGAGGGTTTCTTCCATAAGCTCCTTTCTCGAACTTTGAGAAAAATTAAAGTCTCCGGCTTGCTAAACCTTCAACCTTAGGAAGAGTAGAGAGTGGCTTAGGGTGTTTTATCTCTAAGGAGAGGTTTCTCAACTCATGAGAATGATTCTCCTTGAACTAGAGGATGAGGAAGATGAAGAGTGGAGAGAGAATGGTTATGATAGAAAACGAGAATAGTTTTACAACCATAACAATATATGTGAATTATCAAATTAATAATATTAATCCAAAATGAAAAAGGTGATGGTTGGTTTGATAAGACCATTATCATTTCACATTAAATGATTTTGCAAAGATCAAAGAGCATCTAGAAAAGAAATGATGATGGTCAAAGTTTCAACCATGGTCAACTAGTCAACCTTGGTCAACAAGTCCACAAACCCAACCATGACACAATTTCATTTAAATAACATTATTAATTGATATATCACAAATTCATTAGGTTTTGGAAAAAGACGACTGTCAACTGTGCATATGCACCCGTTCCAAAACCCTAATGAAAAAACTCTTCCTCCGCCTCAATCAACTGTGCATACACACCCGCATTCGTGTTCCGAGGAACATGAATACAATGAGATAAAACTAACCCCAAAGCATATACTAGGATCTGGCTAAAACCAGAGCCCGCTAGTAATGTCTGTCCGGACGCCAAACGTGCACAAGTGCGCGGATGTGAACGAACCCTGTCGCAAAACCATGTGACCTCTACTCTGTTTTGCCTAAAGGAGAATAACCCTCTGTGTGGGACTCTAAAATCTCGACACTACACTGGCAGTGGGTTTAACCACAGCCCGCAAGCGGCACTAGCTGTTCGTAACGGTCCCCAGGTAGATGCCGATAAGAAGACTGACGAGATAAACCCATCTGAACTCCTACTGAGCCTGAATGTGACAATCTCCGTACAGTCCAGTCTGTTCGTCTGAGAACATCGTATGGCGGGCCTATGGTGGCGGTAAACATCAGTCCCCTACAAGCGGTACAAGTAGTGTCGGAGTGTAGCCCAGAACACCTGAGATAACACTGGAAACCAACCAGTCTATCTCGCTTGCCCTGGACAGGGACTTTGTGTAATGGCTCTCCTAGACACAGCGCGATATCAACCCCAATACCGGGAGAGACGAATCCTGTCTAATCGTCACTGCCTCCATGTGCTTCGGGACTGCACCCAAAAACTACCTGTTTGCACGACTCCTTTGAGCCCTGGTAGGGTAGTAATCAAATTGCAGTGGGAACACACTCCAGGCGAAGTGACAGTGTCAAGTCAACGGACTAAGCTATACTCATGTCACCTGGGAACTGATAACAGACGATAGGTATAGTACCAACCAACAGTTCCCGACGAGTCCTTTCCAGTGTACTCATAACCTAACGAGCACCCGCATACTATCTCAAGTACGGCGTACTGACGGCTGTAGGACAGACCATCTCCCAAGCTGGGATGAGAAGCGTATACGCTAGTCTACTCCAGAGTATCGATGCTATGTCTCGATAGTCCTACGACTAGGGACCTGCATAAGGATGTGCTTATGGATTACCCAGCCCCCACGAGTGTGACTGCCATCACAACGCTGGTAATCAAGCAAAGATCCCAAAGGCTCCACTAATGTGTAAAGGCGATATGCTAACAGAAACACATTCACACATTAAAGCAGAAACAAACCAAGTTGCATACTACTATATTGAGCAAGATTGTCTATACAAGGTGAATATCCCAAGCTTCCATAAAGTAATATACAAACTGGTATGATACAGTAATGGCCTCTAGGGCATATACACTAACAATCTCCCACTTGCACTAAGGCTATGTACTGGCGTATCGAAGACCTATCATCTCGATCAGCCGCTCGAACTGAGTCTGGGGTAAGGCCTTTGTGAATGGATCAACAGTTTTATCTTCTGTAGCAACTCTCCGAACCTCGATCTCCAGGCGACCCACGATCTCCCTGATCAAGTAATACCGCCTCAAGATGTTCCTGGACTTCTGATGGGACCTGGGTTCCTTCGCTAAAGCTATAGCCCCGTTGTTGTCGCAATACAGAGGTACTGGATCAACAATGGACGGAACCACCTGAAGTTCTATCAAGAACTTCCTCATCCAGACGGCTTCTTTTGCGGCATCAGATGCAGCGATATATTCCGCTTCCATCGTCGAGTCAGCAACGGTTTCATGTTTGTAACTCTTCCAACACACTGCCCCTCCATTGAGGGTAAAGACATAACCCGACATAGACTTGGAATCATCCTTGTCACTCTGGAAGCTGGAGTCAGCAAAGGCCTCGATCTGGAGGTGTTTTCCGCCATACACTAAGAACATCTCCTTAGTCCTTCTCAGGTACTTGAGAATGTTCTTTACCGCTATCCAGTGTTTCTCCCCAGGGTTTGACTGATACCTGCTTACCACACTCAGTACATAAGCTACATCTAGTCTGGTACACAACATCGCACACATTATAGAGCTTACCGCAGAAGCGTAGGGTATAATAGACATGTGATCCCTTTCCAAATCAGTCTTGGGAGACATCTCTTTGGAGAGGGTGATCCCGTGACAAGCCGGTAGATTACCGAGCTTGGAATCCTCCATACTGAATCTTTTCATTATGGTGTCGATGTACCTGGACTGTGAATGTCCTAATATCCTCTTGGATCTGTCACGATAGATCCGGATCCCCAGAATGTAAGAGGCATCACCCAGGTCTTTCATGGAGAACCTGTGTGACAAGAACCCTTTGACAGATTGTAGCATAGGAATGTCATTTCCTATCAAGAGAATGTCATCCACGTATAAAACGATGAATATGACAGTTCTTTCTACAAATCTACTATAGATGCATGGTTCATCTGGATTTTTGATAAAGCCAAAATCTTTGACCGTCTCATCAAAACAGATGTTCCAACTCCGTGATGCATGCTTTAGTCCATAGATGGACTTAAGCAACTTGCACACCTTCCCACTGCTCCCACTCTGAATGAAACCCTCTGGCTGGTCCATATAGACACACTCCTCTAAATTTCCATTCAGAAAAGCGGTTTTTACGTCCATCTGCCAAATCTCATAATCGTGGAAGACAGCAATGGCAAGAAGGATCCGAATGGATTTCAGCATAGCCACTGGAGAAAAGGTTTCGTCATAGTCCAAGCCAGGTCTTTGACGGAAACCCTTTGCAACAAGTCTAGCTTTATAGGTCTCAACCTGTCCATCTACACCAATCTTCCTTTTTAAGATCCACTTGCATCCTACGGGTTTTACCCCATCTGGAGCAACGCCCAACGTCCATACTTTGTTGGTGTACATGGACTCCATTTCGGTCCGCATTGCATCCAGCCATTTTACCGAGTCAACGCTCTGAATGGCCTGCTGGAAGCAAGTCGGCTCATCACTATCAATGATGCAATCCTCTCTATCCCCGTCTATGAGAAAACCGTATCTCTCGGGCGGATGAGACTGCCTACTACTCCTGCGGAGCGGCGTAGGAATGTCCTGATCTTTCGAACCCTCTCGTTCTACTAAGCTTTCAGTAATAGCTCGTGGTTCTGGAATTTCTTCCAGTTCTATTGCGCTCCCACTTATCTGATTTTCCAAAAACTCAGTTTCCAAGAAGTGGGCATGACAAGAAACAAAAACCTTTTGTTCCTCTTCGAAATAGAAGAAATATCCCTTGGAGTTCTTTGGATATCCCACAAACTTGCACTGTACTGAGCGTGCCTCGAGTTTTTCTGCATGCTGCTTTTTGAAAAAAGCTAGACATCCCCATGTCTTAATGTGCTTAAGATAGGGTTTCTTCCCACACCACATCTGATATGGTGTAGTAGGCACAGTCTTAGTTGGAACTCGGTTCAAAAGGTATGCAGCTGATTCTCGTGCATATCACCAGAATGATCGCGGTAACTCAGCGTTACTCATCATGGAACATACCATATCCCATATGGTCCGGTTCCGTCTTTCCGATACACCGTTATGTTGCGGAGTGTATGGAGGAGTAAGCTGAGAGAGAATTCCATTCTCTTTTAAGTAATCCAGGAACTCGGCACTTAAGTATTCACCACCTCGATCAGATCTTAGTGTCTTGATACTTTTGCCTGTTTGTTTTTCCACTTCATTCTTATATTCCTGGAATTTTCCAAAAGCTTCGGATTTATGTTTCATTAAGAAGACATAACCGTACCTTGAAAAGTCATCCGTAAAAGTAATGAAGTAAGAATAACCGCTTCGTGCATGCATAGACATTGGACCGCACACGTCGTTGTGTACGAGTCCCAAGAGCGAGCTCGCTCTTACTCCGTGTCCAGTGAACGGAGTCTTTGTCATCTTTCCTTTGAGACAGGATTGATAAGTTGCATATGATTGATATTCGAACGGATCCAAATATCCTTCTGTATGTAACTTCGTCAACCTTCTCTCATTGATGTGACCCAGTCTACAATGCCATAAGAAAGCCTGATTTGATTCCGGAGACTTTCTTTTATGTGTATTCTGGACATTGAAAATCTGTGGTTGGTTTAATACGTATATTCCATTGTTTAATGTACTTGATCCAATCAGAACTTGATTAAGGTGAATGTTTACAACATTACTTACAAACGCAAACTCATAACCTGTTTTAGAAACTAAAGATACAGAAATGATATTACAAGTTGCATTGGGTACAAAATAACAATTACGCAAAACCAAAACGTGTCCATATGAGAACCCCAGGTGATAGTCCCCCACGGACTCAGCATCCATGCCAGCTCCGTTTGCAACTCTGAGGGTCATATCACCTGCCTTCAAAACCCTACGGTTTCTTAACGCCTGTAAAGAATTACAGATATCAGATCCTGATCCGGTATCCAATACCCAGGAAGTAGAGTTTATTGATAGACAGTTTTCAATAACATACACACCTGAAGATGAAGCCGCAACACGCTTCAGATCCTATGTTCTGGAATTCCAAGCCCTGCAATCTTTCTTCCAGTGTCCACTCTTGTGACAGTAGGCTTAGGATCATAGAATTGTTATTTTCTGAAACAAAACTTTAGGGGTTTGAATCATAGTTATTTTGCAAAACTAGCTTGACCGGATTTTGTGGGTAGTATCCGCTGAAAATCCTCAGGAGACAACACTCCTCCTACTAGGGACACCTAGAGGTTTAACGGCTTGTTGCACAAGCTCAGTACAATCGCGTTCCCTGGGAAAGTGAGGTTATGAATTTTTGTGAATAAATTGGCTTTGCTCGGGACGAGCAAATGATAAGTTTGGGGGTATTTGTTCATATAAGATTTTTGCATTTTTATACCGCCCTATTTTTATCATATTGCTTATCGGTAGGTACTCTTGAGCCGTGTTTTCTAGTAAATTGCAGGATACAGGTTCTCATCTCTAAACAGTGAAATTCATGGAAAAGCACGACAAATTCCGGATTACTGCCAACCACAGATAAAACACGGGTCTCTGCTCTCTATCCGTATGTTGTCGCACACCAGTTTAAGGGACAAAATGGCAAATCAATGTCATTTTCATGCACAAAGCTCAATGGAAACACAAGATCCAACATATCTACGCGGAGCTCAAGAAAAATCATGACAAAAGATCCACATTACATCACCTTTTGTTCTGCTGAAATTCTGGAAATATTGTGAAGAGATTCTGAGAAAAAACATATACCACACTAAAGAGTACTAAAAAGCAGGGAAAACCACCAAATTTCATGGCCTAACTCCACTAAAGGGCCGCGGTTCCGCGGCATAAGCATGCTTTGGCCGCGGAACCGCGGCCGTACGGGCTCCGCAGTGGATGAGGTTTCAGGGGTATTTTGGTCATTCTATATGGAGGCAGTTTGTTGCCCTAGGTTTCCAGTTCCCTGCCTATAAATAGTCCAGAACTTTCCAAAGCCAAGGGTGCTTATTCTTGTATTTAGATTTTAGGATATATGTTGTTGTTTTTCTTCCTCTTCTCATCTCTTCTCCATTAAAAACTTGTAGTGAGCTTTTGTGACTGAAGAATGAATAAAGGAGTTCTTGTTGTTACCATGCTTATCTTGTTGTAATTGTTAATTATAATTGCTTGTATTTTTCATTTGCTAATCTAGTTGTTGTTATTTGTTTCTTTCTTGTTCTCCTTTTCTTTATCCTTAAACAACAATGATGCTTAAGCTTGATCCTTGCCAAAGTGAGGTCTCAAATAGCTAGTTGTAATCTTCTAACATCTTTCTTTCTATCTTCTTCCTTTTGGTTTATTTTCTTTTTCTTATAATGGGTGAGTAGTTTTCATACTTGTTAGGGTAGGATAAGGAAAGTTTGAGAGAAGGAAATCTCTCTCACTCTTTTCTTGCCAAACATCTTGATTCGGACTCCCGTTAATTGAACCACAATCTGCTCCCTACGACACCCTATCCTACATGATAGCGGTGATTCCTTAGTGAGACCGGTTGTGGTTGAATTAACCGGAGGTTAAGGCTAAGAGCCAAGAACGTACGGACAAGCACCAAAAGGAAGAACTTATTCGTTGGAAAGCCTAGCTCATGCTCGCAAGTTCCTTCCTAGTCGTGCTAATCCCCGTTGTTGCCGATTACCGTAACACCGATATTAAGAGTGGCAACGAAAGAAGTGAGCGACTCCTAACTCAAACTAACCTAATCCTAACCCTAACAAGCTATCTTTATATAACATTTTAGCACATAGTTAATCTCAAAACAAACCTGGACATTTGGACTTAACTCGTTAAAGCACATAGAAAAAGATTCCCATCTCTCTGCGGATGACCCGTACTCAACCGGCTAGCTACAAGCGAAACCGTCTTGATTACGGTAATTAACTAAGCACGCAAAAACTTTACCAATCACCATCCCCCATGACCAATCTGCAACATCACAGCACAACACAGAACATCAACGTGAATGTCATGTTCGCAAATCCGTCTAAAAGGGCTATAGCGGTAAGACAGGATTTATCGATCAAGTGACATTCACGGTCGCAGATATAATGTAAATACTGTGAACTAATATGTTTAAAATATTCGATCGATTAAATTTTCCCAAGTGGGCCCCAAGCACTACTGCAGCACTCAAAGAAAATCTGGGCCCCAAAAATAATATACCAAAAACCCCCATTTTCAAGTTAGAAGGCCTTTGTAAAAAATTGGTGCATTGAACATCCAAAGTGGCGGCGGAACCGCAACCCAAGCATAGGTTTGGCCGCGGTTCTGCGGTGGAATAGTAAGAACATGCAACCAAATTTTCACAGAATGCTTATAATTCCCTGCATGTATTTCTGCAACACACTGAAAAATTTTCTGAGCCAAAAAAAATTTCGACAGAAAACTGATACTTTGAAAATGCAGTTTTGGGATATTTGATTGATGGAAGTTTTAAACACACTAGAGCAAGCTAGACTAGGTTAATGGCGTGGCTCTGATACCATGTAAGTGCACGGCGGCGCCCCGATCGTCATTCCGAGGCCAAAATGTAGAAACGATAATTTACTTTAACTTTTGAACCGGTACCACCGCGCACTTTAAACCCGGATCGAGCTATTAATCTAATCCTAGCTAACTAGAGAAGGGGTAGAGAGATATACCGAGCGATCCGTGTCCTTCGGTCTTCTCGTCGTCGTCCCGATCTCCCCGAGGAATCTCCGGTCTTCATCTCCACGTCGGAAGGGCACCACATCGCCAGGTTCTTTTACGGGCTCCCACCTATGGACCGAGGCAACTCGGGCACGAAGTTGGCGAGCCGACGTGCCCAAGGATGCTGTAGGTTAACTGTAGAACTCTATGTCTCTTTGGGGTTGTGGAAGTTACCATAATGGTGGAGGAATGAGATGTGAACCTTTTTATGGATGAACTTGGGAATTTTGTAGCATCAAAAGAACAAAAATCCCCACATACAAATTTTGGACAGCCCACTAGAGAAGTGGCCGGTCCCACCTCATGAAAGAATGGGAGAGGGATAATCTCAAAGGGGGGGTAAGCAATAATACAAGGAAAAGCAAATCATGATCATCATGAAGAAAGTCACCTCAACAACAACCATCACTCTTCTCATCATTAACAACCATGATTATTCCAAAAAGTCAAGCAATCATGAATTTATGATGTCAATGGTGGTAGAACCATCATGACACAACAACATGCAAATTACACCCTCCACAAAACAAATTTTCATGCTTGCAAATAAGCCCTCCTCCACCAACTTTCAGCCAAGGAAAGGAAACAAAGGAAAATGGCCGAAACGGAAAGCAAACTAGCAACTCCAAAAAACTGATCTCGTAATAAATTACAGGAAAAGCGCGCGACTGTATATACATACCCGCATTTGTATTGCGACTGAATACAAATGCAATGAGACAAAATCTACAAAGTACAATACTAGGATCGGGCTTAAACCAAATCCCGCTAGTATTATCCGTCCGATCATAATCCGTGCAATACCGCACGTATCTGATCGAACCCTGCCATATCTCCATACGGACTCTACAGCGTTTCGCCCGAAACTTGAGAAAACGGTCTGTGGGGGACTCTAAAGACCCGTCAATACTTTGGTTGTGGATTTAACCACTAGCACGTCATAGGTATTAGCCATACGTAATGGGCTACCACGTATTGACCAAAAGGGACGTCGATGAGCGAACTCATCCTGACACCCTACTGAGCCTGTCAGTGACAATATCCGTACAGTCCGGTCCGTTCGTCTATGAGCATCGCATGGCGGGCCTAGGGGGTTGGTAAAAGTCAGACCCCCAAAAGCGGTACAAGTCGTGTCGGAGTGTAGCCCAGAACACCCTGAGATACTACTGGAATACCTACCAGTAAATCTCCTGCCTTGGCCAAGGACTTTGTGTAATGGCTCTCCTAGACACAGCGCGACCTTACCCCCAATACCGGGAGAGACGAACCCTTGCAGATCCGCTCACTGCCTCCATGTGGCTCGGGACTGTACCCAACTAAAACCTGTTTGCACGTCTCCTTTGAGCGTGGTAGGATAGTAATCAAAGTACAGTGGGAACTCACACGAGACAAATGACGATCTTAGATCAATGAACTAACTTGTACACATGTCACTAAGGAACTGCTATCTGACGTCAGGTATAAGACCAACTAGCATGTTCCCGGCGAGTCCTTTCCGGTGTACTCATAACCCAATGAGCACCTGTATACATCTTAGGTGAACCAACCGACACCAGTGGCTTGTGAGACCGGCCACCGCCCCTCGTCGGGGTCTCGACTGTATACACTAGTCTACTCTGGAGTATCGATGCCCTGTCTCGAAACTCCCTCGACTAGGGACCATTTAAGGATGTGCTTATAGACTACCAGCTCCCACATATATGATTGCCCTCATACTGCTGGCAGTCAAGCAAGAATCCTAGGGGCTCTATCAACGCGCAATAGTGACCTGTAAGGTCACCTAAAGCAGTACACGATGATAAAGATAAACCAGATAACATACTATCATCTTAAGTAAGACTGTCCTACTGGGACAGGTCCTCCCTCAATCATTGCAATCACGTGCCTGTGATCCAATAATTGACTCTGAGGGCACTATCTCCAACAACTAGGTCATATCAATGCGACTCGACTAGCTGAAATTACATTAAGATGCATATTTATATTTGTTTGAATTTACATCTTGTGAAACTTGCCGGTCATGTCACAAAGATAAGATGACCATAGCTCTGTTTATTGGAAACAGAGAAAGATTTAGTTAACTCTTGGGATTGATACATACTGATGTATGAAGGTCCCCTGTCTACACATGCCAAGACCGGTTCTTTGTTCTTCATTACATTCTCTGATAATCTCTCAAGATTCAGACATGTGTTCCTGTTGAAACATAAGTCCGAAGCTTTTGAGATATTCACAGAATATAAATTAGAAGTAGAGAACTAAAATACGGGTATAAGTATTATGTCCTTTGATGAGATCAAGGAGGAGAATACTTGAGCATGGAATTCCTGGACTATTCTAAAGGAGAATGAGATTCTCTCTCAGCATTACTCCTCCGTATACACCACAGCACGTCGGTGTATCGGGGCGGAGCAATAGCACCCTATGTGATATGGTGTGCTCTATGATGAGTACTGCTGAGTTTCCTATTTCCTTTTGGGAGTTATGCACTTGAGAAGCTGCATACCTATTGAATAGGGTTCAAATCAAATCAGTTGCATACCACTTCATATGTGATATGGAAAGGGAAGAGCCCATATCTTAAATTTGTTAAGATTTTGGGGTTTTCCGACCTAAGTCTAAAAAGCAAAATCCGGACAAGCCCGAGGCAAAATCAAATCTGTGGAAGTTTGTTGGATATCCCAAGCATACGCAAGGGAATATCTTCTACCAAACCGAAGAACAAAAGATGTTTTATTTCTCAACATGCCACCTTTGTGAAAGGGTATTTCTTATGAAGAAATTAGTGGTCATGAGGTAGAACTGGAAGGAGTTCCAGCTATACAAACTATAGCAGATGATTTGGTAGAACCGAAGGATTCAATAGTAACCAACGAACCTCAGCCTCTCCGACGATCTAGTAGGGTTCCTCACCCACCTGAGAGATACTTCGGTTTCTCTATGACAGTGGGAGCGAGGATTGCATCATGAGATGATGACCCAACTAGTTTCGAGCAGGCTATCAGGAGTGGGACTCTGTAAGAATGGCTGGATGCTTATCGATCTGAGATGGAATCCTTATACACCAACAAAGTATGGACTTTGGTTGCTTTATCTGAAAGGTTAAATCCCCATCAGGAGCAAGTATATCTTGAGAAGATTACTTGGTGTACATGGAAAAGTTGAGACTTTCAAAGCTATGCTTAAGTCCATCCAGATCCTACTTGCCACGGCTACATACCATGACTACGATATCTAGCAGTTGAGTGTCATGACTGCTTTTCTAAATGATGTTTTAGAAAAGAGCTTCTATAAGTACACAGCCAGAGGGCTTCGTAGACAGTGGGAGCAGCGGAAATGTGTGCGAGATGTTTTGTATGATAAAACAGGCATCGCGGAGTTGGAACATTTGTTTTGATGTGGTAGTCAAAGAGTTTGACTTCATCAAAATGGTAGATGAACCTTGTATATACAAAAAGGTAGTAGGGAGTATGGTGGTGATCCTCATAGAGTACGTGGATAACATACTCTTGATATAGAAGGAGTTTCCTATGCTACGTTCGGTCAATCTCCGCTTATCACAAGGATTCTTCATATAGGATCATAGTGATACCACCTGAATCCTGGATTTTGGATCTATGAGATAGATCTAATTGGATGTTAGGATTCTCACAAGATGTAATGAGATGGTATCAATCGATCCTGGGGAGAATCACTGGAATGGTTCCAGATTGATAAGGACGACTGAATGCCAGTCGCAGGCATTGTCTTTACCCTTAGTGGAGGGACGGTATGTTGGAAGAGTTCCAAGCTAGATACCGTGACATACTAGACGATTAAAGGCAAGATACATCGTTACCAAAGATTCTACCAAAGAGGCAGTCTGGATATATATAAGTTCATGAGATGAACTTCGTTTCTACCATTGTGTGACAATGGAGTTGTGGCTTATGCCAAGGAACCCCCGTCCCATCAGAAATCCAGATATAATTCTTAGGCAGTATCACCTGATCATGGAGATGGTTGATCTCCAGGGAGATCGAGGTTAGGAGAGTAGACACAGAGGACAACAACGCAGATCCACTCACAAAGGCCTTTTTCCCAGTAGATACTTTTATGGGATGGTTGAGTATGAGATACTTCGACCACAGCTAATTGTTGGGTATGTAATACCACAACAGATGGGCCTAGTGAAAGTGGGAGATTGTTAGTTATATGTATGCCCTAGAGGCCATTGCTGTACATACGATGTATATTGTAGTGGATGCTAGGACATATATAGGGAGGAATTTCTTGCTCGACATGATAGTACGCTATCTGGTTGTACTTCATCTTAACATGTACTCTGATTGTCTCTATGTTACATGTTGATAAAGCCCTTAGGATACGTACTCGACTACTGGGACTATGATGAGATCATACTAGTGGGGCCATGGTAGTCGACGAGTACATCCTATAACTGTTCCTAGTCGAGGGTGTATCGAGACAGGGCATCGATGCACTAGAGTAGACTAGCGTATACGCATCTTGACCCATATGATGGGCAATGGATGATCCCATATCCATCGGTGTTTGACATCAAGGATGGTGTACGGGTGCTCAGTGGTGACTGAGTACACTGGACGGACTCGCCGAGAACTCCCGGATGGTATTATACCTTACGTCAGATGGCAGTTCTCTGGTGACACTGGTACAGCTTAGTCTGTTGACCTGAGATCATCATAGAGTCTTGTGTGATTCCCACTGTGCTTTGATTTCCATTATACCACGTCCAAGAGGGCGTGCAAAAAGGTGGCTTTTGGGTACAGTCCCGAATCACATGGAGGCAATGAGCGATAGGAGGGGATTCGTCTCTCCCGGTATAGGGAGTTGATGTTGCACTGTGTTCGATTGGCTATAACCGGAAATCCCTGGCCAGGGTTGCTGAGATTTAATGGTAAGTGTTATCAGAAGTTTCTCGAACTGTTATAGACCTCATATCGACACGATTTATCGAGCTACTGGGGTCTGACGTTTACCACCCCTATGCGAGATATGCAACATACCAGACGACGAGACCAGACTGTACGGTAAGTGTTGCTGATTGGATTCGCAGGAGTGTGAGATGGCTTGCTCGTTGATCTTCTGATCACTCAATACCTGGGTGGCCGTTACGTTTAGCAGATCGCTTGCGGCTTGTGGGTGATTGATATGATCACCACCTACTGCCGGCGTATTGACGAGTCTTTAGAGTCCTACACAGAGGTTTCCTGGCTCAAGCGAAACGAAATAGGAGCGCATATGAGATATGTGCGGGACAGAGAATAATACCGGTATGTGATACCGTGTTCTATTCTCGCGATTTGTATCATTGGACGGTTATATGAGATATAGCCGGGTAACCGAATCAAGTGTTGATTCGATATATTGATACACTGGATATTAGTCGGTTATATGCGATATGTATTAGTTATATGTATGCCCTAGAGGCCATTACTGTACATTGGATGTATATTGTAGTGGATGCCGGGACATATATAGGGAGGACTTTCTTGCTCGACATGATAGTATGCTATCTGGTTACTCTTTACCTTAACTTTTATACTGATTGTCTCTCTGTTACATGTTGGTAAAGCCCTTCGGATGTGTACTTGACTACCTGGACTATGATGCAGATCATACTAGTGGGGACATGGTAGTCCATAAGTACATCCTTCAAGGTCCCTAGTCGTGGGTGTATCGAGACGGGGCATCGATATACCAGCGTAGACTAGCGTATACCTTCTCGACCCATACAGATGGGCAATGGATGATCCCATATCCATTGGTGTTTGACATCAGAGATGATATACGGGTGCTCAGTAGAGACTGGGTACACTGGACGGACTCGCCGAGAACTCCCAGATGGTATTTTACCTTACGTTAGATGGCAGTTCTCTGGTGACACTAGTACAGAGTAGTCTGTTGACCAGAGATCGTCATAGAGTCTTGTGTGGTTCCCACTGTGCTTTGATTTCCATCTTACCACGTCCAAGAGGGCGTGCAAAACGGTGGTTTTTGGGTACAGTCCCGAGTCACATGGAGGCAATGAGCGATAGGAGGGGATTCGTCTCTCCCGGTATAGGGGGTTGATGTTGCGCTGTGTTCGATTGGCTATAACAGGAAATCCCTGGCCAGGGTTGCTGAGATTTACTGGTAAGTGTTACCAGTAGTTTCTCGAAAAGTTATAGACCTCACATCGACACGACTTATCGAGCTATTGGGGTCTGACGTTTACCACCCCTAGGCAAGATATGCGACATATCAGACGATCAGACCGGACTGTACGGTAGTGTTACTGGTTGGATTCACTGGAGTGTGAGCGGGCTTGCTCGTCGATCTTCTGATCGCTCAATACCCGGGTGGCCGTTACGTTTAGCAGACCGCTTGCGGCTTGTGGGTGTTTGATATGATCATCATCTGCTGCCGGCGTATTGACGAGTCTTTAGAGTCCTACACAGAGGTTTCCCGGCTCAAGCGAAACGAAATAGGAGCACATATGAGATATGTGCGGGACCGAGAATGATACCAGTATGTGATACTGTATTCGATTCTCGCGATTTGTGACATTGATCGGTTATATGCGATATAGCCGGGATATCGGATCAAGTGTTGATTCGATAAGTTGTTACTGTTAATATTAGTCGGTTATATGCGATATGACCGGATCATTAAATCAAGTGTTGATTTAATGATTTAATGCATAATTATATATTTGATATATTAGTTTGCATTAACTAGTATCGGTTTACTTAAGATGGATTTTCTCACTCGCATGTGCACATCGTATATGTGATATATTTTTGTGCACTTGATTGTATCATGTTTGATGATGCAAGATTGCTAGGGTATGTGTAAAGAGTTAAACCTATGGTTAAGTAAATGGTTAGGGTTTTCTTTTATTCATTCATTTATCTTTTTAATTGGATTAAATGAAATGGGATAAGAAAACAAAATGGTGGCTTTCTTTGTTTGCATCTTGAATCTTCATGAAGCTTTGACCAAAGTGACCACTTTGTCTTCATCCTTAACCCTAACCATTCATCTAACATTAGTCAACTCTCTACACATAACCATGGTTCACATTATGATAAGTATTCTTTTCTTTTGCATTTCTAATTAACTTATCATAACATTATCATCTTCTTCTTCTTCTTCTTCAAGATGAAGAAACTAGAATTCATCAATGGTGACTTGATGAAATGAGTGAGAAATCCAATTCTAAAGTCTACCCACTTCCTATTTCTTCATCCTCTACCTCTTGCCAAGTAGTAGAGTGTGTTTTCTTCACAAGTTTCATGACTTGGTGAAGTAGGAGCTTGATCTTGTGATGCCTCGACGTAGATCATCTTCGGCGTCGTAGTCGATGACCTAGCCCGTCCATTCTCCGATGAAGCCGACACTAGAGCCCGGGATCCAATTTGTACAGCGGAGAGGACTTCATCACGGAGCCATGGAGGTGGAGGACCGGATCTACAAAGGTTGTATATCCGTACTCTTAGTTAAAGTAGTTAACTAGTTGCTTTGTCGCCTAAACTTCTAGCCAACGATCCGTCTTAGGGTTTCTCGGCACCGTAATTTTTGAAATTGGCATGGTTGATGCCTTGTGAGACCTCTTGAGAGTGCCTAGGAACCTTTCATTGGTATCAGAGACCAGCTAGAGCCTTAGGCGAAGTCTAGACGGAGTTTGAAACCCGAACGAACCGAAACCCTAACACAAACCATGCTCTCTGGACTTTTTCTAAAAACAAGGTTTTTTCCAGATTAAAAATTCTTAAAAAATTCAGCAGGGAATTCTAAGAATTACGGCGCAAAAATTAATTCATGAACAGTGCAAACGGCGACGGAACCGCGGCAGAAGCCTGGCTTCTGCGGCGGTTCCGCGGTAATATGGTGACGTCATCCTCCCATTTTTGCACAGTAATTCATGTTTTCAGATGCTGAGTTTTCTGGGAATTTTTAATATTTATTCAAGAGTTGAATTTTCTGGGGTTGTTTTGGGGATTCGGTGTTTCGATCGGAGTATCAGATTTTGTCTATGTGGCTTTCCTGATAAATATTAGAATATGTTAAAAAGTTCGACCGGATATAAATACCCAATTTTTCACCTGTCGGGAAATTTCCAAGTGTTGGATTTTTCCGTAGTTTAAAGACGTTCTAAGTAGTGCAAGTAACTCGATGGACCCTCTAGAAGACAACAAACCTTAACTCGATTATGTGACCGTCTTGATTTGCCCTTTGAACCTTCGGGTTTGGGGCAGTACGGCGTGCCACATGTGAGGCGTTGGCTTGACCCTTCTACGGCTGGACCGTTGGTACTGAGGCACGAACTGAATGTTTTTAGACTTGTTTCATGTGTTGATCTGTATCGGGAAAACTTGGGTGTTCGATTGTTCGATCGGAAAGTTTAACATTTTCTATTTATCCGGAATGTGATACAATAATTGAAATTCACAAATTGTTATGAGATAACTGAATGAATGTTATAAATCTAGCGGTTTAGTCTCACTTGATCGGTTGCCAAGGAATTTTGACGTGATCAAAAGTCCGTCGCAATCACGTAGCGTACGCGGATACTCGTCGGGTAAACTTAATAGACAACCTCACTCCATAGCCCCGACCAAGTGACTGTAGGAGAACCCCGTCGCCGAAAGCATCCGTCCGGGTGCTCGCGGCAGCGGTGTTCCGCCTTGGTGCACTTCGTCGACGGTATCAGGGGTGCGGCCGCCTACTGAAGTTTGCGACGAGCATTCGATCAGGATGTCGGGAATCTTGTTGAATTGCCCGACTTGATATTGAAAAGAGTTTTCGATTTTGAGACTAAAATGCGGGGTTTATAATTGTTAGGCATGCGATGTCTAAGTAATTCATTTGATTAGGCATGCGATGTCTATGCAAGTTGCGGATTCCAACTGTTGTAGTTTTACACTTTCTTTTCTGTGACCGTAAGTGTAATATGTGATATCGCCGGTTTCGTTGCTATATGTCAACGACAATTGGGATGCGCATATTTACTTACGTTGATGACATGTGATGTTATGTGTTGCTGGATATGTTATATTGGATCGTCGTGTTTGAATAGCCGGGGGGTTTTATGTGAGATGAGTGTTTTTCATTTTCATTCATGTAAAAACTTGTATGTAATATTCTTTTATTGGGGCACTTCCAGGTTGCGGAAGATGTCACCGTTTGTATATTATTTACTTTTCCGCACTAGGATAGACCCAAGGAGGAGGGCACAAGTAACCGGGTTCTGGAGTCCAGTGGGAGACCAACTCGAGGAGTCGAGTCCGGGTCTCCTAACTCTAGAATTGGTAGGGTTGCTTGCCGCTCTCGTATGGGTCTAGGGGTGTGGGTTTGGCTATTCATCACGACCGTGGAATCCGTGTTTTATACTGGCTCGTATTGAAAACACGGACGTCCTAGTATATCCAATATTTCATATGATTCTTCTGCTGCGATATCTGTGATGTGATCATGAGATGTTCTGTGATAGATATAGTATATAGTATATATGATATATTATATAGATGTTACTTATGTTTTACACCCGCGCTAGCCCTGCCCCGCTCTGTCGTTAGTTACCTAACCTAACGGTGCACGAGGGGACATCGAGGCGAATGTGGATGGCATAAGTGTACGTCGTATTTATCTGTGATGTTTAGGTATATTAAATGATGGGACTTCATTAATGTGATTAATGAAATAAAAAGAAACCTAAGATGTTGTAGAATCGAATTTCAAAAATAAAACAGGTAGCTACAGTTCTTGCTTTGCACAGAGGTATATGTGATATATCCTGCACCTTATTCGATAAGGAAAGGACCGAGATCCCTTCACCGGGAGTGACTCCTTTAGCAATAACTGGCAGATGCTACACACTCGGTTTGTCTTTTGATTGCTTTTAAGAGTTTTTGCTTTGCACAGTGATATATATGATATATCCCGCACCTCATTCGACGAGGAAAGGACCGACGATCCCTTCACCGGGAGTGACTCCTTTAGCAAAACTAGAAAAGCCTAAAAAACACTCCATTTTAAAATTCATTCGATCCTACAACGATATCAAGTTCATTACGCAATAGGTTTTTAGAAAAACCTGACGTAGCCCTCCGTCATTTCATATATGTACTAGTTAGTATTCATGCTGCGGTTGTTTGGCCTCCGTCAAGGCGTAGTGTACGGTAGCTAACTAGTGCTTATCTGCTAGCATATGATGCGATTGGATTAGGGTATTCGTACGGCGTTGTTTGGCCTCCGTCAAGGGTCGTGCGGGTGGGTTTAATTCAATCAAGAAATGTACGGGTTGAACTTGACTAGCGGACTATGGGTTGTTTGGCCTCCGTCAAGGTCATAGGACGCTAGGGGCAAAATTATCGGGAATTTTAAGTGTTGAAATTTGCAATGAGATTGCATACCTTCTATGAGATAGTTGGATCCCGATACCCGCTGCAAGTAATTGTTACTCCTGGGAGAGTTTTATACATTACAATTAGCCGATCAAGTAGGTGTCTAGAAAGGTGTTAACGAGGTTACGCCTCTGGGAAAACGAGGTTTACATTAATTAGGTTCGTGCGAAAGCACGGGGGACCTCCCTCAAAGTACCGACACTGGCCTGGCTGAAAGATTGGCGAACTTGTAGTGTGTAATTAATCCCGGCTAGTCTTTCCTTTTAGGGTTTGAAGGAAGATTGATAAAAAGCAGTGGGAGCCATCCTGATTAGATAAAATAATAACCAATCTATTCTTGCTAGAGCGCACGCTGAGTGTTTTCTTCTCTCTCTCTCCCGGTAGCGACCATGTCACGCCTTAATCAAGATAATAATACGGATTATTGACCGAACCCGCTTGTTATACTGAGCTGGGGAACATTGGTCCCGCTCCAACTTATAATTGTTATAAGACAGAGCAGGAAATTGGGGAATACCAGATTTCCCGTGCCGCCCAAACGAAGAAAGTGCATGCTGATGCATCATCTTCGGGTGTGTTCGTTACAAAGAACTGTTTCTCAGTATCCTCCGCATCCTGGGTATATGATACCGGATAAGGATCCCAGATATGTAATCTGTTACATAGGGCTACAAAAAGGTAGAAAAACTGAGAACAGGTGATAAGTTTCATGAGGCAGAAAACGGGGCAAGAGTTGCAGCCAAGTCTGTTGGTCACTGTCACCCTGTACTACCAGTACATTGATTCTGAACAAATGCTATTAGATACCGAACCTGATATACAAAATCATATCAGTCTCTTTATTAGTAAAGAAATGATAAAATTTTGTATTGTTGGATAATGTTTTGAACATTTCCTATATCAAAAGTTGATCGGTTCAGGCATGTTATCTAAAAGCGTTGATGTTCTAAATCAAACTACAGTTCTTAGTATACAGAACACACACAAGAGGAAGAGTTCAGAAATGAACGAATTCTTCTTGAGGCATTGTAGACTAGGTCATATCAATGCGACCCGACTAGCTGAAGTTACATGTAGATGCATATTTAAATCAGTTTGAATTTACATCTTGTGAAACTTGCCAGTCATGTCACAGAGATAAGATGACCATAGCCCTGTTTATTGGAAACAGAGAAAGAGTTAGTGAACTCTTGGGACTGATACATGATGATGTATGTAAGGTCCCCTGTCTACACATGCCAAGAACAGTTCTTTTTACTTCATTACATTCTCTGATGATCTTTCGAGATTCAGACCTATGTTCCTGTTGAAACACAAGTCCGAACCTTTTGAGATATTCACAGAATATAAGTTAGAAGTAGAGAACCAATACGGGTATAAGTATTATGTCCTATGATGAGATCAGGGAGGAGAATACTTGTGCATGGAATTCCTGGACTATTCTAAAGGAGAATGAGATTCTCTCTCAGCATTACTCCTCTGTATACACCATAGCACGATGGTATATCGGGGCGGAGCAGATACACCCTATTTGATAAGGTGTGCTCTATGATGAGTACTACTGAGTTACCTGTTTCCTTTTGGGAGTTGTGCACTTGAGAAGCTGCATACTTATTGAATAGGGTTCCAATCAAATCAGTTGCCTACCGCTTCATATGTGATATGGAATGGGAAGAGCCCATGTCTTAAGCTAGTTAAGATTTGGGGTTGACCGGCCTATGTCTGAAAGCAAAATCCGGACAAGCTCGAGGCAAGGTCTGTAATGTAGAACTGGAAGTGCTTCAGCTATACAAACTACAGCAGATGATTTGGTACAACCAAAGGATTCAGTAGATTCCAACGAACCTCAGCCTCTCCGTCGATCTAGTAGGGTTCCTCACCCACCTGAGAGATACTTCTGTTTCTCTATGACAGTGGGAGCGAGGATTGCATCATGAGATGATGACCTAACTAGTTTCGAGCTGGCCTTCAGGAGTAAGACTCTGTAAGAATGGCTGGATGCTTAGTGATCTGAGATGGAATCCTTATACACCAGCAAAGTATGGACTTTGGCTGCTATATCTGAAGAGTTAAATCCCTATCAGGAGCAAGTATATCTTGAGAAGATTACTTGGTGTAGATGGAAAAGTTGAGACTTTCAAAGCTAGACTTGTTAAAAGTTTGTATCATTGACCAGGTATGGATAATGATGAAACCTTTTCAAGTAGCTATGCTTAAGTCCATCCAGATCCTACTTGTCACGGCTACATACCATGACTACGATATCTAGTGGTTGGGTGTCATGACTGCTGTTCTAAATGATGTTTTAGAAGAGTGCGTCTATAAGTACACAGCCAGAGGGCTTCGTAGACAGTGGGAGCAGCGGAAACGTGTGCAAGATGCTTTATAGGATAAAGCAGGCATCGCGGAGTTGGAACATCTGTTTTGATGGATTAGTCAAAGAGTTTGACATCATCAAAATGGTAGATGAACCTTGTATAAACAAAAAGGTAGTAGGGAGTATGGTGACGATCCTCGTAGAGTACATGGATGACATACTCTTGATAGGGAAGGAGTTTCCTATGCTACGCTCGATCAATCTCCGATTATCACAAAGATTCTCTATATAGGATCAAAGTGATACCTACTAAATCCTGGATTTTGGATCTATGAGATAGATCTAATTGGATGTTAGAATACTCACTAGTTGTAGTGAGATGGTATCAATTGATCCTGGGGAGAATCACTGGAAGTGTTCCACGGTGTTAAAGATGACTGAATGTCAGTCACAGGCATTGTCTTTACCCTCAGTAAAGGGACGGTATGTTGGAAGAGTTCCAAGCTAGATACCGTGGCATACTAGAAGATAAAGGCAGGATACATCGCTACTTAAGATGCTACCAAAGAGGATGTTTGGGTGTATATTGGTTCATGAGATGAACTATGTTCCTACCATTGTGAGATAATGGAGTTGTGGCTTATGCCAAGGAACGCAGGTCCCATCAGTGATCCAAACATATTCTAAGGCAGTATCACCTGATCATGGAGATGGTTGATCTCCAAGGAGATCGAGGTTAGGAGAGTAGACTCAGAGGACAACACGGCGGATCCACTCACGAAGGCCTATTCCCAGAGAGAGACTTTTATGGGATGGTTGAGTATGAGATACTACAACCACTGCTATCAGATGGCCCTAGTGCAAGTGGGAGATTATTAGTTATATGTATGCCCTAGAGGCCATTACTGTACATTGGATGTATATTGTAGTGGATGCCGGGACATATATAGGGAGGACTTTCTTACTCGACATGATAGTATGCTATCTGGTTACTCTTTACCTTAACGTGTATACTGATTGTCTCTCTGTTACATGTTGGTAAAGCCCTTAGGATGTGTACTTGACTACATGGACTATGATGCGGATCATACTAGTGGGGACATGGTAGTCCATAAGTACATCCTTCAAGGTCCCTAGTCGTGGGTGTATCGAGACGGGGCATCGATATACCAGTGTAGACTAGCGTATACCTTCTCGACCCATACAGATGGGCGATGGATGTGTAAGTCGATGTAGAACACCACAATCCTTGTGGGGAGGCGGAATTTTCAAAAACGAACTTGTTTAGTGAACAAACATCGACTAACCGCTTGAATCGAAGCTAAACGATAACTAACAACAAACATATAGTTTCTATGCTACTATGTTCTAGGATTATACCTAACAAATCGTGTCCTTCGTCTTTGTGAACTCCTCCTCCTCCTCGGCCTTCTCGAAGTAGTAGACGATCCACCCGAGAGCTTTACTCCAAGCTTAGCCTCTAAACTTGAGGCAACTAAACTTCTCTAAGTGATAATCAAAGAAGCTAGGTGTAATATAGAGAGGGTTATGGATTAATTAGTCTTACTAATCCTTGTACTCAACTCATGAGAGGGGAGGATTAGTCTTTGAAAAGGGAGAGCTTGAGGAGAGAGAAGATGATGATAATAATGAAATGAGAATAATGAGATATGATAATATATATCAAGCATTTCTTTTATCAAGAAAAGAATAAGAAATGAATTTAGCAACCATGCTTGATAATATCTAGTAATGATTCACTCCATGAGTCATTAAGCATTTATCATGCATTAATGACATGGATGAATCATCCATATGACTCACTAATCACATTCATTGCTTATGCCACCTTAACCCCCTTAGTCACCACCTTCTAGAAGCTTCTCGCGCAATTACGAGAACGCCCCTCCTTTCCGCAAAAATACGGAAAAACTTTAGACTGTATAAATCCAATAACCGGATACCAGTAACTGGCTTAAACCAAAGCCGACTGGTAAAAACTGTCCGAAAGTCGTACGCGCGTAAACGCACGTATGCGTCCGAACCCTTGTCGTAAAACCATACGACATCTATATCGTTTCGCCTGGAGTAGGGAAACTCTCTGTGTGGGACTCTAGAGACTCGACTACTACGCTGGCAGTGGGTTTAACCACAGACCGCAAGCGGCACTAGCTGTACGTAACGGTCCCCAGGTAGATGTCGATAAGAAGGCCGATGAGGGAACCCATCCGAACTCCTACTGAGTCTGATGTGACAATCTCCATACAGTCCGGTCCGTTCGTCCAAGACTATCGCATATCGGGCCTAGGGGCGGCAAGCGTCAGTCCCCTAATAGCGGTATAAGTCGTGTCGGAGGGAAGCCCATTACACCCTGAGAAACTACTGGAACCTACCAGTAAATCTCGCTTGCCCTGGCCAGGGACTTTGCGTAATGGCTCTCTGACACAGCGCGATATCAACTCCCAATACCGGGAGGGACGAATCCTGTCTAACCGCCACTGCCTCCAAGTGCTCGGGACTGCACCCAACTGCTACCTGTTTGCACGACTCCTTTGAGCCGTGGTAGGGTAGCAATCTAAGAACAGTGGGACACACTCGAGGCGAAGTAGCAGTGTCAAGTCTGCGGACTATGTTGTACTCATGTCACCTGGGAACTGTTCACTGACGACTGGTATAAAACCAACCAACAGTTCCCTGTGAGCCCTGTCCGGTGTACCCGTAACCTAACGAGCACCTGTATACTATCTCCAGTACGACGTACTGACGGCTGTGGGACAGACCATCTCCCCAACTGGGATGAGAAGCGTACACACTAGTCTACTCCGGAGTATCGATGCCCTGTCTCGATAATCCAACGACTAGGGACCTGAATAAGGATGTGCTTGTAGACTACCCAGCCCCCACTAGTGTGACTGCCATCACAACGCTGGTAGTCAAGCAAGATCCTAAGAGCTCTATCAATACGTACACTCACATATTAAGATAGAAAAACCAAGTAGCATACTACCATGTTTAGCAAGACTGTTATATACATGTGAATATCCCAAGCTTCCATTAAGTAATATACAAACTAGTATGATACAGTAATGGCCTTCTAGGGCATAAACACTAACAATCTCCCTCTTGCACTAGGGCCATGTACTGGCATATCGAAGACCAATGATCTCGAGTAGCCTCTCGAACTGAATCTGAGGTAGGGCCTTCGTGAATGGATCAGCAATGTTCTCTTCTGAAGCAACTCTCCGAACCTCGATCTCCTGACGATCAATGATCTCCCTGATCAGGTGATACCGCCTCAAGATGTGTCTGGACTTCTGATGGGACCTTGGTTCCTTCGCTAAAGCTATAGCTCCGTTGTTGTCGCAATACAGAGGTATTGGATCAACTATGGTCGGAACCACCTGAAGTTCTGTTAGGAACTTCTTCATCCAGACTGCTTCTTTTGCGGCATCGCAAGCAGCTATATACTCCGCTTCCATCGTCGAGTCAGCAACGGTGTCCTGCTTGGAGCTCTTCCAGCACACCGACCCTCCATTGAGGGTAAAGACATAACCCGACATGGACTTGGAATCGTCCTTATCACTCTGGAAGCCGGAATCAGCAAAGGCCTCCAACCTGAGGTCTTTTCCGCCGTAAACCAAGAACATCTCCTTAGTCCTTCTCAGATACTTGAGAATGTTCTTTACTGCTATCCAGTGCTTCTCCCCTGGGTCTGACTGATACCGGCTTACCACGCTTAGTGCGTAAGCTACATCTGGTCTGGTGCACAACATCACATACATTATAGAGCCTACCGCAGAAGCGTAGGGTATAATAGACATGCGTTCCCTTTCCAAATCAGTCTTGGGAGACATTTCTTTGGAGAGGGTGATTCCGTGACAAGCCGGTAGATTACCGCGCTTAGAATCTTCCATACTGAATCTTTTCAGCACAGTGTCGATATACCTGGACTGCGAAAGTCCCAACATCCTTTTGGATCTATCACGATAGATCCGGATCTCCAGAATGTAAGAGGCATCACCCAGGTCTTTCATGGAGAACCTGTGTGACAAGAATCCTTTGACAGATTGTAGCATAGGAATGTCATTTCCTATCAATAGAATGTCATCCACGTACAAGACGAGGAATACAACACTTCTGGCTACAACTTTACTATATATGCACGGTTCATCTGGATTTTTGATAAAGTCATATTATTTGACTGTCTCATCAAAACAGATGTTCCAACTCCGCGATGCCTGCTTTAGTCCATAAATGGACTTAAGCAGCTTGCATACTTTCCCGCTGCTCCCACTCTGATTGAAACCCTCCGGCTGATCCATATAGACGTTCTCTTCTAAATTTCCATTCAGAAAAGCCGTCTTTACGTCCATCTGCCAGATTTCATAATCATGGAAGGCAGCAATAGCAAGAAGGACCCGAATGGATTTGAGCATAGCCACTGGAGAAAAAGTTTCGTCATAGTCCAAACCAGGTCTTTGACGAAAACCCTTTGCAACAAGTCTAGCCTTATAGGTTTCCACCTGTCCATCTACACCAATCTTTTTCTTGAAGATCCATTTGCATCCTATGGGTTTTACCCCATCTGGAGCAAAGTCCAAAGTCCATACTTTGTTGGTGTACATGGACTCCATTTCGGTCCGCATTGCATCCAGCCATCGTACCGAGTCGCCGCTCTGGATGGCCTGCTGGAAGTCAGTAGGTTCATCATCATCTATGATGCAATCCTCTCTATCCCCATCTATGAGAAAACCGTAGTATCTCTCAGGCGGATGAGACGGCCTACTACTCCTGCGGAGGGGTGCGGGAATGTCCTGTTCTTCTTGAACTTCTGGTTCTACCAAACTTTCAGTAGCAGTTTGTGGTTCTGGAATTTCTTCCAGTTCTATTTCGCTCCTACTTATTTCCTTTTCTAAAAACAGATGTTCCAGAAAATGGGCATTACGAGAAACAAAGACCTTTTGTTCCTCTGCGTAATAGAAATAATATCCCTTGGAGTTCTTTGGATATCCCACAAAAAAACATTTTACTGATCGTGCCTCGAGCTTGTCCACATGCTGCTTTTTAACAAAAGCTGGACATCCCCAAATCTTCATATGCTGAAGATGGGGTTTCTTCCCAGTCCACATCTGATATGGAGTGGTAGGCACAGTCTTGGTAGGAGCCCTGTTCAGAAGATATGCCGCTGATTCTAGCGCATAACCCCAGAAAGATCGCGGTAACTCAGCATTACTCATCATGGATCGTACCATATCTAATAGGGTTCGATTCCGTCTCTCCGATACACCGTTATGCTGTGGAGTGTATGGAGGAGTAAGCTGAGAGAGAATTCCTTTCTCTTTTAGGTAACCTAGGAACTCGGCACTCAAGTATTCTCCACCTCGATCAGATCTTAGTGTCTTGATACTTTTGCCGGTTTGGTTTTCTACTTCATTCTTATACTCTTGGAATTTCTCAAAAGCCTCGGATTTATGTTTCATCAGATAAATGAATCCGTATCTTGAGTAATCATCCGTGAAAGTAATGAAATAGGAAAAACCACCTCTTGCATGTGTAGACATTGGACCACATACATCGCTGTGTATGAGTCCTAAGAGCTCGCTCGCTCTTACTCCTTGTCCAGTAAATGGAGTCTTTGTCATCTTTCCTTTGAGACAAGATTGACAAGTGTCATAAGATTGATATTCGAACGAGTCCAAATATCCTTCTCTATGCAACTTAGTCAACCTTCTCTCATTGATGTGACCCAGTCTACAATGCCATAAGAAAGCTTTATTCAAATCTGGAGACTTTCTTTTTAGTGTGTTCTGGACATTGAAAATTTGGAGTTGGTTTAAAACATATGTACCGTTATTTAATGTACCGGACCCAATCATACCATGATTAAGGTGGATGTTAACAACATCTCTTACAAACGTGAAATCATAACCTTTATTTGATAACAAGAAAACTGATATGATATTACACGTTAAGCTTGGTACAAAATAACAGTTATGTAAAACCAAAATGTGTCCACTCGTCAATCCTAGGTGATAATCCCCGACGGACGCAGCTCCCACGCTAGCTCCGTTAGCAATCTTTAGGGTCATATCACCTTCCTTCAGCACTCTACGGTTTCTCAGTGCCTGCAATGAATTGCAAATATGAGATCCTGATCCGGTATCCAATACCCAGGAAGTAGAGTTGATCAACAGACAATTCTCAATTACAAACACACCTGAATTCGAAGCCACAGCTTGCTTCGGTTCCTGGTTCTTGGCGTTCCACGCCTTGCAATCCTTCTTCCAGTGCCCTTTCCTGTGACAATGGAAGCACTCATCCTGGCCAACTACCGGTACCGCAAACTTTTTCTTTCCCTTCCCTCCCACCTTACTAACACCTCCTCTAGGTTTGGGTGCAGCCTTCTTCTTCCTTCCTCTGGCTCTTGCCTTGGACCCGGAAGAAGATGCACCGCCAACAAACATAGCGGGTGTTTCCCTTGTGTTCTTCAAGGTGCCCTCTGCACTCCTTAACATGTTCAGGAGTTCCGGAAGTTCAACTTCTTTTCTTTGAATGTTGAAGTTCAGGATAAACTGGGCGTAGGTGTGAGGAAAGGACTGGAGAATAAGGTCTGTATAGAGCTCATTATCCAAAGTCGTCCCAAGGTCTGCGAGCTCTTCAATATAGCCGATCATCTTTAGGACATGTTCTCCTACCGATGACCCGACAGCCAACCTCGCTCGAAACAAGTTCTTAGAGGTCTCGTATCTTGCTATGCGAGATTGCTCTCCATAAAGTTCCTTTGTATGGAGAAATATGCCATCAAGGTCCATATCCTCGTGCCTCCTCTGATGTTCATTGTTCATCGAGGCAAGCACGATGCACTTGTCTTTCGCGCAATCTAAATCCCAGGTTTTGCGGATTTCCTTATCCGCATTACTGGATTTGGGACCAGGGACAGCAGGTGCCGTAGCGGTGAGGACGTACCCCAATTTTTCATAGGTCAAAGCCATTTTGACATTCCGCAGCCAATCTTTATAGTTTGGCCCTGTCAGTATATTTTTCTCTAAAAGTAACTTAAGTCCAGTCATTTTCAGGGTCGCTGCAATTAGGAGAGAGAGAAGAAAACTCTTTAGCATGATGCTCTTGCAAGTTTAGAGTGGTTTTTAGTTTATCTAAACTGGATGGCTCCCACTGTTTCTCGAATCCTTCCTCAAACCATAAAAGAAGAATTAGCCAGGACTATTCTCACCGTACAATACATGCTTAACCGTTCAGCCAGGCCAGTGTCGATACTTCGAGGGAGGTTTTCCAACGCTTTCGCGAAGTTCCTTAATTAAATAACCTCTTTTCTTTGGGGGCGTAACCCCGCTGACACCTTTCTGGACACCTACTAGGTTTATAGCAGTGATCCTTAAGTGACGAATATACTGATAAGTAGCATATACCCACAGTAGGATCGGGATCCAAATATCATCGTCTGATAATGCTGTAGGAATGCTACCAACATTCATCAAACTCCAAATGGTATGCATCTCTTTGCAAATTTCAGTTTCTTTAGAAATTCCCGATATAAGTTTTTGCCCCATGCTCTTATGACCTTGGCTTTGGTCAAAGTGTCATAAGTCACATGTCAAGTTCTACCCGTCATTATCTTGTCAATTTGAACCCATCCGTATATACCCCTGACTTTGGTCAAATGGTAATACGAGTGTCCCAAACCAACTCATCTATCTTATGCAACAAATGAAAACCCAGCAGCTACCAAACACTATGCCTTGACTTTGGCCAAAAATGCATAGCTTGAATACTACTGAATACCCAAATGAAATGACGGAGGGCTACGAATGGTTTTGGCGAAACCGTGAACGTAGTGAACTTGATATAACCGAAGGAACCTGATAGCTTTTAAAAGGAGTGGTTAAAGCTCCGCATTTAAAATATCCATTTTAAAAATAACCGAGTGGTTTCTTTTAAATTGTTCCAACGATTTAAACTTGGTTTATTTTCTTTGCATTATAGATAATGCGTCCCATCATTAACCTATCATTGCAGAAAACAACGAAAATATGACGTCCTCTTATGCCATCTGCATTCGCCACTGGGTCCCGTCATCACTCGTTAGGTTACTTAACTAACGACAGAGCGGGGACTGGGCTAGCGCGGGTGTAAAACATAAGTGACGTCTAAAATAGCTATCATATATATAGATATTTTACATTCGTCTGACGCAATGATATACATTCCAGAACACAGATAAACTTTATTTGATTTGCAAGCAATCTGTATTTCTTTTGAGCCTGCAAGAAAAGACAGATTACACAGTTGTGATGAATAGCCATTACCCCACCCAAGATCCCTACGGGTACGGCAACCTACCCGCCCGGCAGTTTGTGTACCCCACCTTGGATCTGTCCTAGGAGCAAAAACAATAAAATGAAATAATACAACGGTGGATACAACCGCAACCTGGATGTGCCCCGCAAAATAATATTACAACAAATTACATTTTCATCAAATGAATTAAATGATAACCCATCACATAACCCCGGCTATACATCACAACAGTCCAACACAGTTCATATGCACAAACAGATAAAATCCATTTCAGAAATGTGCAACTCCCTGCCAACTGACATACTAGCAGTTAGGGGAGGTTTACGAACACATTAAACAATCACAGATATAATCCAACAAGCAAAAACTGTATAATTTCGATCGATTAAACACTTTTAATCTTGCTCCAATACTGCTCTGAAAATCTGAAACCTGAGCAAAAATTGAATATTCCAGAAAATCCCAAATACCACAAAGAACCAACACAAGAAAAATGAGTTCCTGACTCGTGAACTCGGCGGCGGAAGCGCGGCGGATCGGTGGGATCCGCGGCGCCGTAGACGATTCAGGAACCCAAATTTCTGGGGTGTTCTTCTCCAGTCATTTTAAGTTTTCTGAACCTCCCTGAAAAATTTTTGGAGTTCATTTAAAAATCGACAGAAACTTGTGGTTTTTAGGGTTTTCCGGCTTCGTTTTTCCGTTCGAAATTCGTACAAATTTGCAATTAAGTTATTTATTGTTTAGCGAGGCTCTGATACCACTGTAAGTCGATGTAGAACACCCCAATCCTTGTGGGGAGGCGGAATTTTCAAAAACGAACTTGTTTATTGAACAAACATCGACTAACCGCTTGAATCGAAGCTAAACGATAACTAACAACAAACATATAGTTTCTATGCTACTATGTTCTAGGATTATACCTAACGAATCGTGTCCTTCGTCTTTGTGAACTCCTCCTCCTCCTCGGCCTTCTCGAAGTAGTAGACGATCCACCCGAGAGCTTTACTCCAAGCTTAGCCTCTAAACTTGAGGCAACTAAACTTCTCTAAGTGCTAATCAAAGAAGCTAGGTGTAATATAGAGAGGGTTATGGATTAATTAGTCTTACTAATCCTTGTACTCAACTCATGAGAGGGGAGGATTAGTCTTTGAAGAGGGAGAGCTTGAGGAGAGAGAAGATGATGATAATAATGAAATGAGAATAGTGAGATATGATAATATATATCAAGCATTTCTTTTATCAAGAAAAGAATAAGAAATGAATTTAGCAACCATGCTTGATAATATCTAGTGATGATTCACTCCATGAGTCATTAAGCATTTATCTTGCATTAATGACATGGATGAATCATCCATATGACTCACTAATCACATTCATTGCTTATGCCACCTTAACCCCCTTAGTCACCACCTTCTAGAAGCTTCTCGCGCAATTACGAGAACGCCCCTCCTTTCCGCAAAAATACGGAAAAACTTTAGACTGTATAAATCCAATAACCGGATACCAGTAACTGGCTTAAACCAAAGCCGACTGGTAAAAACTGTCCGAAAGTCGTACGCGCGTAAACGCACGTATGCGTCCGAACCCTTGTCGTAAAACCATACGACCTCTATATCGTTTCGCCTGGAGTAGGGAAACTCTCTGTGTGGGACTCTAGAGACTCGACTACTACGCTGGCAGTGGGTTTAACCACAGACCGCAAGCGGCACTAGCTGTACGTAACGGTCCCCAGGTAGATGTCGATAAGAAGGCCGATGAGGGAACCCATCCGAACTCTTACTGAGTCTGATGTGACAATCTCCATACAGTCCGGTCCGTTCGTCCAAGACTATCGCATATCGGGCCTAGGGGGCGGCAAGCGTCAGTCCCCTAATAGCGGTATAGGTCATGTCGGAGGGAAGCCCATTACACCCTGAGAAACTACTGGAACCTACCAGTAAATCTCGCTTGCCCTGGCCAGGGACTTTGCGTAATGGCTCTCTGACACAGCGCGATATCAACTCCCAATACCGGGAGGGACGAATCCTGTCTAACCGCCACTGCCTCCAAGTGCTCGGGACTGCACCCAACTGCTACCTGTTTGCACGACTCCTTTGAGCCGTGGTAGGGTAGCAATCTAAGAACAGTGGGACACACTCGAGGCGAAGTAGCAGTGTCAAGTCTGCGGACTATGCTGTACTCATGTCACCTGGGAACTGTTCACTGACGACTGGTATAAAACCAACCAACAGTTCCCTGTTAGTCCTATCCGGTGTACCCGTAACCTAACGAGCACCTGTATACTATCTCCAGTACGACGTACTGACGGCTGTGGGACAGACCATCTCCCCAACTGGGATGAGAAGCGTACACACTAGTCTACTCCGGAGTATCGATGCCCTGTCTCGATAATCCAACGACTAGGGACCTGAATAAGGATGTGCTTGTAGACTACCCAGCCCCCACTAGTGTGACTGCCATCACAACGCTGGTAGTCAAGCAAGATCCTAAGAGCTCTATCAATACGTACACTCACATATTAAGATAGAAAAACCAAGTAGCATACTACCATGTTTAGCAAGACTGTTATATACATGTGAATATCCCAAGCTTCCATTAAGTAATATACAAACTAGTATGATACAGTAATGGCCTTCTAGGGCATAAACACTAACAGGATAATCCCATATCCATTGGTGTTTGACATCAGAGATGATATACGGGTGCTCAGTAGAGACTGGGTACACTGGACGGACTCGCCGAGAACTCCCAGATGGTATTATACCTTACGTCAGATGGCAGTTCTCTGGTGACACTAGTACAGAGTAGTCTGTTGACCCGAGATCGTCATGGAGTCTTGTGTGGTTTCCACTGTGCTTTGATTTCCATCTTACCACGTCCAAGAGGGCGTGCAAAACGGTGGTTTTTGGGTACAGTCCCGAGTCACATGGAGGCAATGAGCGATAGGAGGGGATTCGTCTCTCCCGGTATAGGGGGTTGATGTTGCGCTGTGTTCGATTGGCTATAACAGGAAATCCCTGGACAGGGTTGCTGAGATTTACTGGTAAGTGTTACCAGTAGTTTCTCGAAAAGTTATAGACCTCATATCGACACGACTTATCGAGCTATTGGGGTCTGACGTTTACCACCCCTAGGTAAGATATGCGACATATCAGACGATCAGACCGGACTGTACGGTAGTGTTACTGGTTGGATTCACTGGAGGGTGAGCGGGCTTGCTCGTCGATCTTTTGATCGCTCAATACCCGGGTGGCCGTTACGTTTAGCAGACCGCTTGCGGCTTGTGGGTGTTTGATATGATCATCATCTGCTGCCGGCGTATTGACGAGTCTTTAGAGTCCTACACAGAGGTTTCCTGGCTCAAGCGAAACGAAATAGGAGCGCATATGACATATGTGCGGGACCGAGAATGATACCAGTATGTGATACTGTATTCGATTCTCGCGATTTGTGACATTGATCGGTTATATGCGATATAGCCGGGATATCGGATCAAGTGTTGATTCGATAAGTTGTTATTGTTAATATTAGTCGGTTATATGCAATATGACCGGATCATTAAATCAAGTGTTGATTTAATGATTTAATGCATAATTATATATTTGATATATTAGTTTGCATTAACTAGTATCGGTTTACTTAAGATGGATTTTCACACTCGCATGTGCACATCGTATATGTGATATATTTTTGTGCACTTGATTGTATCATGTTTGATGATGCAAGATTGCTAGGGTATGTGTAAAGAGTTAAACCTATGGTTAAGTAAATGGTTAGGGTTTTCTTTTATTCATTCATTTATCTTTTTAATTGGATTAAATGAAATGGGATAAGAAAACAAAATGGTGGCTTTCTTTGTTTGCATCTTGAATCTTCATGAAGCTTTGACCAAAGTGACCACTTTGTCTTCATCCTTAACCCTAACCATTCATCTAACCTTAGTCAACTCTCTACACATAACCATGGTTCACATTATGATAAGTATTCTTTTCTTTTGCATTTTTAATTAACTTATCATAACATTATCATCTTCTTCTTCTTCTTCTTCAAGATGAAGAAGCTAGAATTCATCAATGGTGACTTGATGAAATGAGTGAGAAATCCAATTCTAAAGTCTACCTACTTCCTATTTCTTCATCCTCTACCTCTTGACAAGTAGTAGAGTGTGTTTTCTTCACAAGTTTCATGACTTGGTGAAGTGGGAGCTTGATCTTGTGATGCCTCGACGTAGATCATCTTCGGCGTCGTAGTCGATGACCTAGCCCGTCCATTCTCCGATAAAGCCGACACTAGAGCCCGGGATCCGATTTGTACAGCGGAGAGGACTTCATCACGGAGCCATGGAGGTGGAGGACCGGATCTACAAAGGTTGTATATCCGTACTCTTAGTTAAAGTAGTTAACTAGTTGCTTTGTCGCCTAAACTTCTAGCCAACGATCCGTATTATGGTTTCTCGGCACCGTAATATTTGAAATTGGCATGGTTGATGCCTTGTGAGACCTCTTGAGAGTGCCTAGGAACCTTTCAATATGACCGGATCATTAAATCAAGTATTGATTTAATGATTTAATGTATAATTATATATTTGATATATTACTTTACATTAACTAGTATTTGTTCACTTATGATTGATTTTCTCACTTGATGTGCACAAGCTGTATATATGATATATGTTTGTGCACTAGTTTGTATCATGATTGATGATACATGAAAACTTGGGTGTGTGTATGACTTACACCATATTTAGGTTAATGGTTGGGTTTTATTTATTTTTGGAAAAAACAAAATGGTGGATTTCTTTTTTTTTTTCTTGAAGCTTCATGAAGCTTTTTAAGCATCTTTGACCAAGTCTAACCATTTTGTTTTGCATGAGATTTTCACTAACCTAACCATTTGCTCAAACTAGTGTTTAGTCTCTACAAAGGTTAACTCACCCATGGTTGCATTATGATATACTTCACTTGATTATTCATTTTAGTAAATTGATAATTCATTCTTATTCCTTCTTCTTCTTCTTCAAACAGAAGAAAAACCTTTCTTGAAAATGACCAAGTGAAGATTAAGAGTGAGAAATCCAAATCCAAAGTGAACCCACTTTCTATTTCTTCATCCTCTACCACTTGCCATGTAGTATAGGGTGTTTTCTTCACAAAGTTCATGACCAAGTGAAGATGGAGCTTGAGTTTGAGTCTCCTCGACGTAGATCATCTTCGGACTCGAAGTCAATGAACTAGCCCCCTCATTTCTCCGAAGAAACCATCGCTAGGGTCCGGGATCCCGATGATCGCAGTGAAGGGACGTCGACACGGAGCATTAGAAGTGAAGGATCGGATCTACAAAGGTTGTTATCCCTTTCACTTAGTAGCAAAGTAGTTTTCTTGCTTTTAGTTTCGCCTAATCTCTAGTATATGATCTTGCATACGGTTGTTCGGCACAAAAAAAATTGATTCGGGCATGGTTGATGCCTCGTAGAACCTTGTGAGCATGCCTAGCAACCCTTAAGATACTACCTACAAAATCCGATCAATTTGGCCTATTGACTTTCATTCTTCAATCCGGTGTTCTAGCAAGAAATCTATTATCTTTAACTTAGAAATTATCAACACGTATGTTTCTAACTCACTTATTATTTAACTTAAGATTGTATGTGTTCTGTAAATTTATTTAGCTTTCAGCATCTTTTGAATTTTCCTTCTAAGGTTCCATCTCAACTTAGGAATTTTTATCATTTCAGATGAAGATATAAGTCCTATTTTTCATTCCTATCTCACATCCAAACCCCAATCATATACCCCTACGTGTGTGTATGTATCACCCTACACTTGGAAATTCAATTCAAGCTATTATACCCTTGTCCATCGTCCAAAGTACTTTTAGTTGGTGAATTTTAGATGAAATTGCTCACACATCCTTCATGCGACCGTTAATACTTCTTGAGGTACTAACGACCGATTACAAAATGTGCTTGCGCATTAAGGCGTAATTTCTCGCCTTGTAATACCTAAGGCTTTAGCAGTGACTCCCAAACCAGTTGGTCTAAGGCACTAGGTGATAAAGCACTCTCGCTATATATTTTTTTATTTTACGCAGCCTTAAGTAATTACAAAACAAGTGTTCATTTTTTTATTATATTTCTTTATTCACTTTTGTACTTTTATTTTATTTTCCTTCATACTAAGGATTTTAGAGAAGAGCGTTTCAAGGTATCCTCTACTATTCCATGTTTCAAGGTGCATGTATGTGCTAATTGTAGGGTATATACTTTCAGAATTTAGGCTTAAGGTTCAGAATTATTTTTCAGACTTACACTTCAAATAAAAATTCAATACTATTCCCTTATTTTGACTTAGCCCAAGAACTGAACTCAAAATTTGCTTATTTCTAAATAAACTACAAGAACATATATTTTCTACCGTTAAATTTTAAGAAAGGTTATTTTTTGGGTTTTTAATTTACTAAGTTTAGGATCTAGTTTTTCCCTACTATTCAACCGTCATGTTGAACTTAAGTCAAATATGGCTAAAGTTGAACTTTTCAATTTTTATAAGATTTTTAAAAAATTTCAAATTTTATGGGTTTTAAAATAAGTATGCAAATGTAAAAATATACATATGAATGCGAAGGAAGAAAGCTTACCGAGCAGTAACCCCGTTGACACCTTTCTAGACAACTACTGGATTAGCTAATTGTAAAGTGCAAAACTCTTCCGGGAGTAACTTTTACTCACAGTGGGATCAGGATCTAACTATCATATAGAAGGTATGCAATCTCATTGCAAATTTCAACTCTTGAAATTCCCGATATGATTTTTACCCCTAGTGTCTTATGACCTTAACTATGGTCAACAAATCATAATCACTAGTCAAGTTCTACCTGCCATTTCGTGATTGATTTAGACCCACCCGCAAGACCTTTAACTATGGTCAACAATGTCATACGAATGTCCTAATCGATCGCATCAAATTCTTTGTTGGAAGACATCAATTAGCTACCGTACACCACGCCTTAACCATAGTCAACAAACGTGACACGAATACTAAGTACTCTGCTTCCTAAAATAGAGGAGGCATCGGATGGATTTTATTAAAACCATTAACGTTTTGAACTTGATATCATTGTAGAATCTAGTGAAAGGAGTGGTTTAAGCTCCAGGTTTAAAAGTCGAATGGTTTTGTAGTATCTTTCTAATTTCGCTAAAGAGGCCACTCCTGGTGAAGGGATCTCGGCTCTTTCCTCATTGAATGAGGTGTTGGATATTCATGAATACCATGATGTAAAGCAAAAGTTAGATCAACAATACAAACAATCGAGTGCTTTGTAACATTTGCTAGTTTCGCTAAAGGGGTCACTCCCGGTGAAGGGATCTCGGCCCTTTCCTCATTGAATGAAGTGTTGGATATTCATCAAGGAATACAACTATGCAAAGAAAAAACTAAAGTTACATATTTTAAAAAGTTTGATTCTACAACATCTTTAGGTTTTTTTCTTAGCATTAATCACATTAATGTTGTCCCATCATTTACGTTTCCTAAATATCACAGAAAAGAAACGAAAATAGAACGTATGCTTATGCCGTCTGCATTCGCCACGGGGCCCCGTCAGGCACCGTTAAATTACTTAACTAACAGCAGCGCGGGTGCAGGACTAGCGCGGGTGCAAAATATAAGCAATGTTTATTATATATCTCATATATAAATATCCATTCGTCGCACGCATTTATCAACATTCCAAATCACAGATGAATACATTGGATATACTAGGAATTCCGTACTTTATTTAAGCCCTTAATGAAAAACGGCTTCTACGGTCGTGATGAATAGCCAAACCCCACCCTAGACCCCTATGGGTGCGGCAAACTACCCGCCAAATTCCTGAAGTGAAGCAACCTCCTTCAACAAAGTGAGTAGGCCACTCGGCACTTCGAGGACCCGGTAGTTTGTGCACCTCACCTTGGGTCTATCCTAGGAGCAAAAACAGTAAAAAGAAAATATACAACGGTGGCTACAACCTCAACCCGGATGTGCCCCTCAAAATAATATTACATTGCTTTTAAAAAATTACATGAATGAAATAAAAACACACTTCTCACATCCTCGGCCATTCATCACGACGATCCAACATATACATATACACATACCATCGCATTATACCAATACCGATGTGTGCATCACTAACTAATCGACATATAGCAATTAGTCGACGTTTCTATAACACACATACACATCACTAAGCTTGTAAAGTAACCACAACGTTAGAATTCTGTGCGAGATTAGCAAACTAAACCATTTTCCATCTCTTGAAAAAATCCAGTGAGCAACCTTTTAAAAATCGATCTTTTGAGCCAATCCGGGAGTCGAAACGAACTCGAAACCCGCCCGAACTTCGCGGAGGCGACGAAAAAAATATTAACGTTCGAATGGAAGGGCCTCAGGGGGGTACCCACCCTCGGGGGCCACCTCGAGGTGGCCCGAAAGGGTGTGCAGACCCGAGAGCACCCAGTTTGGGTGCTCTCGAGTCACCCACCCCCAAGGCTACCTTAAGGTGGTCTTGGGGTATAGGTCCGGCCTATGGTCCCGCTGGGGTGTCCCCGGGGTGCGTGCACTCTACCCCGTGGTTTCTCGGTTCAAACCGTGAGCCCGTGGGGTGTGCAAACAACTCAAAACTTCAATTTTCAAAACTGTTTTCTCGGCAGTTTTTGCACAAGAAAAAATGGCGGAATTCTAACGTTGCTACAAGCTATTTAAGTTTTAAGATAGGCTATGATACCATGTTAGTGGATGTTGCACACCCTCAAAACACTTGTGAGGACGCTGAAGCGATAAACAATAATTTTCTAGCATGCAACACCCATATAACCCAAGATTAGTGCTTAAACCTTAACTAGAAAATCCTATCTAGAGTTTAACTAAGATAGTGTTATACCTAATGAACCGGTCCTTCGGGTCTTCGTTTGGATGCGACTCCTAGGCTCCTTGATAGTTACAAAGAGCTCGATCTCCAGCCACCTCAAGATCCATGACGGTCCACCCGAGAGCTATCGAACAAGCTACAAACTCATCACAAGAGTTTAACTAAGAGATCAAGATTGCTAGAAGTGATCACTTAGATGATGTAGAGATCAAGTAATGGATTATATTTTTCCCTTAACCTATGATTCATAACTCATGTGAAGGTTTAGGTCAAGAGGTAGAGGAAGGAGAGAATTAGGAGAGAGAAGGTGTATGTGATGAATGAATGAAAAATGAAGCATAACAAAAGATATGGCTCAAAACAATAATTGAAGCATGCATTATTTTTTCACAAAAATAATGCACCATGCCTCAATAGTAAACCCAAATGAATATAAAATGATTTGAGCCATGTCTTCAACCATGCTAGGAATTTCTCTAAATTCCACCTCATCATTTCCATTTTCTCAAAATGAAAGTCCATTTATGAGGTGTCTCCTTCTAGAATATATTCTTGTTCAATTAAAAAAATACCCCTCACCATATACCGTATAAGTATACCCATATTCGAATTCTAAAAAATATGAATACAAATAATCCAATAATATAATACCGGTATCTGGCTTAAACCAAAGCCTACCGGTATTATCATTCCGATCATTATTCTTGTAACACTTACACGAACATGATCGAAACCCTACCGTAACAACTTACGGCCTCTACAGCTTTTGCCTGAACTAGGGAACTCTCTGTGTTGGACTCTAAAGACTCGACAGTATGCTGACAGTGGGTTTAACCACAAGCACGTCAGCGGCACTAGCTATGCATAATGGCTACCCAGGTACATGACGAAAAGGTGGCCGACGAGCGAACTCATCATAACCCTAACGAGCCTATAAGCAACACTTACCGTACAGTCCGGTCTCTTCGTCTGATACGTCGCATATGAAGTCTAGGGGTAGTAAATATGAAACCCCACTAACTTTATAAGTCAAGTTGATTTACGGCCTATAACGGTTCGAGAAACTACTGATAACACTTATCAGTAAATCTCGAGAACCCTGGCTAGGGATTTGCCGTTATGGCCGATCAAGCATAGTGCGACATCAACTCCCTATACCGGAAGAGACGAAACCCCTCCTATCGCTCACTGCCTCCATGTGATTCGGGACTGTACCAAAAATCCACATGTTTGCACAACTCAGTAGAGCCGTGGTAGAGAGGAAATCAAAGCACAGTGGGAATCACACAAGAAAATATGAAGATCTCGGGTCTACAGACTAACCTGTACAAGTGTCACCAGAGAAATTCCATCTGAAAGTAGGTATATATACCATCTAGGAGTTCTCGGCGAGTCCTGTTAGGTGTACCCATTCTCCAATGAGCACCTATGTACAATCTTTGATGTCAAACACCAATGGCTGTGGGATCAACCATCGCCCCTAGGGTCAAGAAACGTACACACTAGTCTACTCTGGTAATATCGATGCTCTGTCTCGATATACCCTCGACTAGGAACAATTAAAGGATATGCTTATAGACTGCCCATGCCATATTAGTATGATCTATATCATAATCCCGGTAGTCAAGCATAATCCTAAGGGCTTCATCAACATGTATATAAAGATATGAAATACAACACATCACACGTTAAGATGAAGATAAACTAGATAGCATACTATCATTTCGAGCAAAGATTGTTTCTGTACATATACATGCGTAGCAACCTATATAATACAGGCCTCTAGGGAATACATATCTAACACCATCAGGATTATCACAAAATGATATTTGGATCCCGATCCTACTGTGTGTATCCGCTACTCCTCGTGAGATTTTTTCACTAGCACAATCAATGCTATAAACAAAGTAGGTATCTAGAACAGTGTTAGCGGGGCTACGCCTCCAAGAAAAAGAGGTTATGTAATTAAGGAACTTCGCAAAAGCATTGGAAAACCTCCCTCGAAGTACCAAAACCAGCCTGGCTAAAATGTTAAGCAAGTATTGTAGGGTGAGATTAATCCTGACTAATTCGTCTTTTATTATTTGAGGAAGGATTCGAGAAACAGTGAGAGCCATCCTGTTTAGATAAACTAAAAACCAATCTAAACTTGCAAGAGCATCATGCTGAGTGTTTCTCCTTTCTCTCCTAATTTAAGCGAACATGTGACCAGACATAGGTTACAATTAGATAATAATCTGATTGAGTTATACTATATTGAATGGCAAAGGTTTGTCCAGATGTCCATTACCTATGACAAGCTGGACCACCTTCTTACTACTAAATCCCTCGCCGTCCCAGGTCCAGATTCCACCGTCGCGGATATGGATATCCGTAAGACAAGGGAACAAGACAGTGTGATTGCCAAGTGCCTCGTGTTGGCATCAGTAGATAGTGAAAACTAGAGGCAACACGAGAAGATGGACTTTGCTTACATCTTCCTCTATAACAAAGATTTATATAGAGAGCAATCTCATATCGCAAGATATGAGACATCGAAGGAATTGCTTCAAACGAGTTTGGTTATCGTGTCATCTGTAGGGGACCACGTCCTTACAATGAGTAGCTAGATTGAAAAGCTCACGGACCTGGAGACTACGTTGGAGAACAAGTTAGATATTGAATTGATTCTATAGTCCCTACCTTCTACTTATAACCAGAAGGAAACCAGGGAGACACCCGCTCTGCATATTGGGGAATCTTCCTCTTCTAGATCCAAGACGAAAGTCAAGAGTGAGAAGAAGAAAACCTCCACCAAGGCGATAGGCGGTGTCAATAAGGTAGAAGGAAATGGTAGTGAAAAATTTTCAGTGCTAACACTAAGGAAGAAGGGTTATTCCTATTGTCATGGGAAAGGGCATTGGCAAAAGGAATGCAGGGCTTGGAAAGCCAGAATCCAGGATTCGAATCACCTTGTGGCTTTGGCTTCGAGTGTGTTTGTGATTAAAAACTGTATATCACTTAACTCTATTTCCTGGGTACTAGATACCAAATCAGGATCTCATATCTTTAATTCTTTACAGGCTTTGAGAAACCGTAGAGTTATCAGGGCAGGTGATATGACTCTCAGGGTTGCTAACGAAATGAGCGTGGACATTGTATCCGTAAGTGAATATCACCTAGGATTGACAAGTAGGAAGATATTAATTTTACGTAACTGTTTGTGTGTACCTAGTCTAGCTTATAATATCATATCTGTATCTTTACTTTCTAAAGAATAATATGATTTTACATTTGTAAGCGATGTGGTCCATATCCACCAAAATCAAAGTTTGATTGGGTCAGGTACACTAAAGGATGGTATATACGTGTTAAATCATGCTCAGGTTTTCAACGTACAGAACACACTTAAAAGAAAGCCTCCAAAATTAAATATGGCTTTCTCATGGCATTATAGACTGGGTCAAATCAATGAAACACGGTTGACGAAGTTACATAGAGATGGATATTTAGATCCGTTCAAATATCAGTCTTATGAAACTTGTCAATCATGTCTCATAGGAAAGATGACAAAGACTCCGTTCACTGGATACGGAGTAAGAGAGAGCGAGCTCTTGGGATTCATACATAGCGACGTGTGTGGTCCAATGTATACACACGCAAGAAGTGGTTATTCCTATTTCATTACTTTTACGGATGATTTCTCTTGGTATTGATATGTCTTCTTGTTGAAACATAAATCCGAGGCCTTTAAGAAATTCCAAGAATATAAGAATGAAGTGGAAAAACAAACCGGCAATGGTATCAAGGAACTGAGATCTGATCGAGGAGGTGAATACTTAAGTGCCGAGTTCCTGGATTACTTAAAAGAAAATGGAATTCTCTCTCAGCTTACTCCTCCATACACACCTCAACACAACGGTGTATCGGAAAGGTGGAACAGAACCCTATTAGATATGGTACGTTCCATGATGAAGAACGTTGAGTTACCATGATCCTTCTGAAGCTATGCACTAGAATCAGCTGCATATCTTTTGAACAAGGTTCCTACCAAGACTGTGCCTACCACACCAAATCAGATGTGGAGTGGGAAGAAACCCTATCTTCCGTATCTGAAGATATGGGGATGTCCAGCTTTTGTTAAAAAGCAGTATGCGGTCAAGCTCGAGGCACGCTCGGTACTGTGTAAGTTTGTGGGATACCCAAAGAACTCCAGGGGGTATATTTTCTATTACTCAGAGGAACAAAAGGTATTTGTTTCTCATCATGCCCACTTTTTGAAAAATAAAAAGGAATTAGTGGGAGCGCAATAGAACTAGAAGAAATTCCAGAATCACAAGCTAATACTGAAAGTATGGTGGTACCAGAAGATTCGAAAGAACAGGATATCCCAGAGCCACTCCGCAAAACTAGTAGGCAATCTCATCCGCCCAAGAGATACTACGGTTTTCTCATTGATGGGGATAGAGAGGATTGCATTATTGACAATGATGGGCCAACTAGCTTCCAGCAAGCCATTCAGAGCAGTGACTCGGTAAAATGGCTCGATGCAATGCAGACCGAGATGGAGTCCATGTAAACCAACAAAGTATGGACTTTGGACTTTGCTCCAAAAGGAGTAAAACCCGTAAGCTGCAAATGAATCTTCAGAAAGAAGATTGGTGTAGATGGACAGGTTGAAACCTATAAGGCTAGACTTGGTGCAAAAGGTTTTCGTCAAAGACCTGGTTTGGACTATGATAAAACCTTTTCTCCAGTGGCTATGCACAAATCCATTCAGATCCTTCTTGCCATTGCTGCTTTCCAAGAATATGAGATCTGGCAGATGGACGTAAAGAGGACTTTTCTAAATGGATATTTGGAAAAGTGCATCTATATGGATGAACCAGAGGGTTTCATTCGGAGTGTGAGCAGCAGGAAAGTGTGCAAGTTGCTTAAGTCCATTTATGGACTAAAGCAGGAATCGCGGAGTTGGAACATCTATTTAGTTGAGACGGTCAAGAAATTCGACTTTATCAAAAATCCAGATGAACCATACATTTATAGTAAGATTGTAGCAAGAAATGTGGTATTTCTCGTCTTGTACGTGGATGACATATTCTTGATAGGAAATGACAATCCTATCCTACAATCAGTCAAAGAATTTTTATCACACGGGTTCTCCATGAAAGACCTAGGTGATGCCAACTATATTCTGGGGATCCAGATCTATCGTGATAGATCTAAGAGGATTTTAGGACTTTCACAGTCAAGGTACATCGACACCATACTGAAAAGTATGGAAGAATCAAAGTATTGTAATCTACCGGCTTGTCACGGAATCACCCTCTCTAAAGAGATGTCTCCCTAGACTGATTTGAAAAGGGCTCGCATAACATCTATACCTTATGCTTCAGCGGTAGGCTCTATAATGTATGCGATGTTGTGTACCAGACCAGATGTTGCTTATACACTATGCGTGGTAAGCCGGTATCAGTCAAACCCAAGGGAGAAGCACTGGGTAGCAGTTAATAAGAACATTCTCAAGTACCTGAGAAGGACTAAGGAGATGTTCTTGGTGTGTGGCGGAAAAGACCACCCGATCGAGGAATTTGCTGACTCCAGCTTCCATAGTGATAAGGATGACTCCAAGTCTATATCGGGTTATGTCTTTACCCTCAATAGACAGAAGAGCTCCAAGTAGGACACCGTTGCTAACTCGACGATGGAAGCAGAGTATATCGCTGCTTGTGACGCCGCAAAAGAAGCAGTCTGGATGAGGAAGTTCTTAACTGAACTTCGGGTGGTTCCAACCATTGTTGTTCCAAAACCTTTGTATTGCAACAACAGCAGCGCTATAGCTTTAGCGCAGGAACCCAGGTCCCATCAGAGATCTAGACATATCTTGAGGCGATACCACCTGATCAGGGAGATCGTTGATCACCGGGAGATCGTTGATCACCGGGAGATCGAGGTGAGGAGAGTAGATTCAGAGAACAACATTGCAGATCCACTCACAAAAGCCATCTCTCAGACACCGTTCGAGAAGCTATTCGAGATCATAGGTCTACGATACACCAATATATGGCCTTAGTGCAAGTGGGAGATTGTTAGTGATATATGCCCTAAAGGACATTATTGTATCATACTGGTTTGTATATTACTAAATGAAAGCTTGGGATATACACGGATATAGTAACAGTCTTGGTCAAAATGGTAGTATGCTACCTGGTTTGTTTCTACCTCAATATGAGCATGTGTTTTTGCATATCGCTTATACATATTTGTAGAGCCCTTAGGATCTTTGCTTGACTACCAGCGTTGTGATGGCAGCCACATTAGTGGGGGCTAGGTAGTCTATAAGCACATCCTTATACAGGTCCATAGTCGTAGTATTATCGAGACGGAGCATCGATACTTCAAAGTAAGAATAGTGTATACGCTTCTCATCCCAGCAGGGGAGATGGTCTGTCCTACAGCCATTAGTACGTCGTACTGGAGATAGTATGTAGATGCTCATTGGGTTATGAGTACACTGGAATGGACTCGTACGGAACTGCTGGTGGGTATTATACCTATCGTCGGGTAGCAATTCCTGGCTGACATGAGTACAGCTTAGTCCGTCGACTTGACACTACTACTTCGCCTCGAGTGTGTTCCCACTGTTCTTAGATTACTACCGTACAATGGCTCAAAGGAGTCTTGTAAATAGGTAGTAGTTGGGTGTAGTCCCGAAGCACTTAGAGGTAGTGGCAGTTAGATAGGATTCATCTCTCCCGGTATTGGGGGTTGATATCGCGCTTTGTTCGGAAAGCCATTATACAAAGTCCTTGGCCAAGGCAAGCGAGGTTTACTGGTAGGTACTCCAGTAATTTCTCAGGGTGTTTTGGGCTATTCTCTGGAATGACTTATTGCGCTATTAGGGGTCTAACGGCTATCGCCCCCTAGGCCCGATATGCGATACTCATAGACGAACAGACCAGACTGTACGAAGATTGTCACAGATAGGAAAGCGAGGTTTACTGGTAGGTACTCCAGTAATTTCTCAGGGTGTTTTGGGCTATTCTCTGGAATGACTTATTGCGCTATTAGGGGTCTAACGGCTATCGCCCCCTAGGCCCGATATGCGATACTCATCGACGAACAGACCAGACTGTACGAAGATTGTCACAGATAGGCTCAGTAGGAGTTCGGATGAGATTGCTCATCGGCCTTCATATCGACAGATACCTGGGTAGCCGTTATGTGCGGCTAGTACCGCTGACGGCTTGTGGTAAAACCCACTGCCAGCGTAGTGTCGAGTCTTTAGAGTCCCACACAGAGGGTTTCCCTGGGTCGGGCAAAAGATGTAGAGGTCGTATGGTTTTACTACAGGGTTCGATCACGTACGTGTACTTGCCCACTGATGATGATTCGGAAAGATAATACTAGTGGGATATGGTTTAAGCCGGATCCTAGTTTTATACCGATGTATTATTTTCGTCTCTTTTGTATTCGTATTTTTCGGAATACGGATACGGGTATGTATATACGGATGAGGGGCATTTTCGTAATTTATTAACGAATGCTTCTAGGAGGTGACACCTCATATTTTGTATTAAACATTTTAGGTTAAATAATTAATACATTAAGAGGTGGAGGAAATGAGTTGGAGGTATGCATGATATGAAGCATTGCTTTTGGTGACACATGAAGGTGTTTTATCCCATCACTCACTAGATGACTCATGAACCATGCTTGATTTGGTATTAGATTTTTTCTAATGGATTATTGCATTGTTCATTATTCATAAGAGAGTATACTCTCCATTTCATGCAAACATTTCACTAGCTTTTCCTCAAGTTGATCTTCTTCTACCTCTAGCCTTTCATATCTCATGTATTGAGAAACTTAAGGCTATGGGAGACATACCAATCCATCTATACTGTCTACATCACCTAGGTCATCTAGTGTAGCGAACTAGGTGACCTAGTTTCCTCGGATTTAAGGTTAGAGCCCGGACTATAGACTCTCGGGTGGATCGTCTTTGACTCTAGGAGGCCGACGGGGAAGCGTCGATCCGTTACGATTCTTGGAGCCTGTGACGAGGAGGATGATAGCGACAAGAAGACCCGAAGGACTTGAAATCATTAGGTATAAAATTCTATTCATGTATTTTACCCCATAGTAGTTTGCTAGTTAGGGTTTAGTATTGATCCTGGATTCAAATCGGTGTTACAAAGCCCATAAAAATCGTTTTTTACATATTCCGCCTCCCCGTGAACCCGTGGGGTGCGTAACATCGACTTACAGGAGGATGCCATTACCATATACCAAGAACTTCCACATATGTTCATGAATGTTTCCCAATGTTTCTCCAGGATTGGATTAATATATACTTATTGCAGCATGTGCAAAATCAATATATGGTGTTATACACATCTCATGATTGACTCAATTGCCTAAACAAGTGATATTCCAATCATGAAAATCCCTCTCCTCATAGTCTGAAAGACATCTCTTAAGAGAGGGTGACTCTATCACCTGCGGGTATACTACCACGCCAGGAGTCGTCCATTCTAAAACACTTTAGAATAGTGTCAAGTACCCAAATTGAGACACTTCCCAAATCTAGATCTAAAACCATAGATCTAGTGACCAGAAACTCTGATATTTTCTCCAGATCCTATGTGGAGAAACACCCTTTGACAACCACAGTATAACCGATCGTAGTATAGGAATATTTCTTCCTATAAAGAGAATGTCATCCAAATACCAGGACATAACTACCTATTACCTTCTTACCAGGTCCATCTGTTATTCTGATTATGTCAGACTCTATGACTGTCACATCAAAATTAGATGATCTATCTCCGCTATACCTGCTCTTGTCTAAAAATAGACATAAGCTACTCGCCCTCTACGTTTCCGCTGCTCCCACTGACTACAACAATCTTCTGGCAGAGCCATATACACGTGCACTTCTAAAGCTAGTTTAAAATGACATTATACTCATCCTCCTGCCAGATCTCATAGTCTAGAACAGCAGGATTGGCAAGTTTGGGTAATCAAAAACCACCCTATCACTGTCTTTGAGAATATCGAAGTACCTCTTCGGTGTTTGAGGTTACCCACTGAATCTGTGGAGTGGCTAATTAGATCGTCGAAACCAATTGAATCTTTAGGTTCTACTAAATTTTCAGTAATCGTTAGTGGCTCTGGAATTACTTCCAGTTCTACCATACTCCCATTAATGTTTTTTGAAAAAGAATCCATTTTACTAATACTGGTGGTGAGTCAAGAAAAATATAACTATTGATCTTCCAGATGGTAGAAAGTTAACCCTCGTCAAAGCCTAGGATAACCATAAACTGCCATTACTGACACGTGCCTTGAGTTTGTCCATATTCTTGTTTTAAGCATCAGCCGGACAACTCCATATACCTTAACATCGTTAAGATATGAATCCATTCTAAATATCCTATATAGAAACAAATTCACTAATTTAATTGGAACCAGATTCAAAATACATGCAGCCATTTTCAGTGCATATCAGCTAAATAGAAGAAGGCCAAGAAGCATTACTCATCAAGGAATGCACCCACGCATGAGTAACATGAGAGAGAAGCAAGTTCTCAAAACTATTTCTTACAACGGAATACCAAACACAAGTATCTACATCTTCGATCACCTTGAAGAATCCTGATACTTGCAACATATGGTTTTCTACTTTATTCTTATACCTATATCTTCTCAAATCTGGACCTTGTATTTCAACGAAATACTTGTTTAAAACTAGAGAAGTTATGAGTAAACAGAATATAGTACAAGTACTAACCCCTTTATCTTAATGGACACCGGACAAAATACAATACTTTGTATAAGTCCACCGAGTTTAATAACTCAAACCCTGTGTGTCGTAGGTTGAAAACGGTGCCATGCTTAGAAGAATTACACCGCTGTTGAATGCTCCTTACCTAACCATCAAATGATATAGGTAAATGTCATAGACATAATTTCAAAAAGTTATATCTCACATTATAAAATAAACGTACAGATATATTAGTTTGAAATTGGTGCATAACGACAGATATTGAAAACCAAATATTTTTCATCAGGCAAAACCCAGGTGATTTCCTCAAATATCACCAATTACAAAGAATTTCAATATATAGAGGATCTAATCACCCAATTCCTAATATCTTACTCCCACTTAGCATTTGTAAAGCCATACAGATGTGAGAATCAAAAACTAGTAAATACATACTTTGGAGTTAGAATCTAATTAGGAAAACAGTTTTCAATTAAAACCGCACAGTAAAACTGAAACATGAAAATGTTTCGAAGCGGTATCCGAGTATTCCTAGTAATGCATCTTCCACTATCCTGATTCATGACAGTAACCGTATACTTCCTTGACCTCACTACAATCCCTTTATATGTCTTTACTTATTACCTTCTGTACACTAGACTTAGGCTAATTGGTTTTCTTCCTACCCCACCATTCGGCACCTACCTATAGTTTGGAAGAAGACTATCCAATAAGCGCAATAGGTGTACACTCCTAATACTAGGAGCCCTCCCAACCTGAGAGAAAGTAAAGGGAAAAGATAACTAAATAATCCTTATTCTATTTCTCCTGAACCAGAAACAATCCTCGAAATGGAACAAGTTCCTTTGAGTTCGTATGTAACTATACGATGAAATATCCAATCAAAATGGATCTTCGTAGCGATACGGAGTGTTCTGGAGAAATGCAAAGGATAAGTAGGAGTGGCAGGGGTATACACGGCTGTTAGTTATATGTATGCCCTAGAGGCCATTACTATACATAGGATGTATATTGTAGTGGATGCTTGGACATATATAGGGAGGACTTTCTTGCTCGACATGATAGTATGCTATCTGGTTAGTCTTTACCTTAACGTGTATATTGATTGTCTCTCTGTTACATGTTGGTAAAGCCCTTAGGATGTGTACTTGACTACCTGGACTATGATGCGGATCATACTAGTGGGGACAGGGTAGTCCATAAGTACATCCTTCAAGGTCCCTAGTCGTGGGTGTATCGAGACAGGGCATCGATATACCAGAGTAGACTAGCGTATACCTTCTCGATCCATACAGATGGGCGATGGATGATCCCATATCCATTGGTGTTTGACATCAGAGATGATATACGGGTGCTCAGTAGAGACTGGGTACACTGGACGGACTCGCCGAGAACTCCCAGATGGTATTATACCTTACGTCAGATGGCAGTTCTCTGGTGACACTGGTACAGAGTAGTCTGTTGACCCGAGATCGTCATAGAGTCTTGTGTGGTTCCCACTGTGCTTTGATTTCCATCTTACCACGTCCAAGAGGGCGTGCAAAACGGTGGTTTTTGGGTACAGTCCCGAGTCACATGGAGGCAATGAGCAATAGGAGGGGATTCGACTCTCCCGGTATAGGGGGTTGATGTTGCGCTGTGTTCGATTGGCTATAACAGGAAATCCCTGGCCAGGGTTGCTGAGATTTACTGGTAAGTGTTACCAGTAGTTTCTCGAATTGCTATAGACCTCATATCGACACGACTTATCGAGCTATTGGGGTCTGACGTTTACCACCCCTAGGCGAGATATGCGACATATCAGACGATCAGACCGGACTGTATGGTAAGTGTTACTGGTTGGATTCACAGGAGTGTGAGCGGGCTTGCTCGTCGATCTTCTCATCGCTCAATACCCGGGTGGCCGTTACGTTTAGCAGACGGCTTGCGGCTTGTGGGTGTTTGATATGATCATCACCTGCTGCCGGCGTATTGACGAGTCTTTAGAATCCTACACAGAGGATTCCTGGCTCAAGCGAAATGAAATAGGAGCGCATATGAGATATGTGCGGGACCGAGAATAATGCGTGTATGTGATACCGTATTTCATTCTCGTGATGAATGTATCGATTGGTTGTATGCGATATAACCTAGTTATCGAATCAAGGGTTGATTCGATAAGCCGATACATTGGATATTAGTCGGTTGTATGAGATATGACCGGATCATTAAATCAAGTGTTGATTTAATGATTTAATGCATAATTATATATTTGATATATTACTTTGCATTAACTAGTATTGGTTCACTTTAAAAGGATTTTCTCACTTGTTTGTGCACATTGTATATGTGATATATTTTTGTGCACAAGTTTGTATCATGTTTGATGATGCATGCTTACTTGAGTTTGTGTAAAGATTAAATCATGGTTATTTAAATGTTTAGGGTTTTGTTTTTCATAACTATTTATTCATTTATTTATTTATTTCATTTTAAGGCAAGAAAAAGAAATGGTTGCTTTTGAATTTACTTGAAGCTTCATGAAGCTTTGAAAAAGGTCAACCATTTTTGTTTCATGCCTAACCTAACCATTCACCTAACCTTAGTTTTCTCTCTACACATAACCATGGTTAGTATATGATAAGTATTCCCTTTTATTTTCTATTTTAAAATAGACTTATCATATTCTATCATATCTTCTTCTTCTTCTTCATCTTCTTCTTCCATGAAGAAAGCTTGCTACATCAATGGCAAGTGATGAAAACAAGTGAGAAATCCAATTCTAAAGTGAACCCACTTCCTATTTCATCATCCTCTACCTCTTGCCAAGTAGTATAGGGTGTTTCCTTCACAAGTTTTCAAAGCTTGGTGAAGTTGGAGCTTGATCTAGTGATGCCTCGACGTAGATCATCTTCGGCATCGTCGTCGATGACCTAGCCCGCTTTTTCTCCGATGAAGCCGACGCTAGAGCCCGGGATTTTATATGGACAGCGAGGAGACTTCATTGCGGAGCTATGGATGTGGAGAAACGGATCTACAAAGGTTGTATGTTCGTTTACTTTTAGTTAAAGTAGTTAACTAGTTGCTTTGTCACCTAAACTTCTAGCCAACGATCCGTAGTCTAGGGTTTCTCGGCACCGTATTTTTGAAATTGGCATGGTTGATGCCTTGTGAGACCTCTTGAGAGTGCCTAAGAACCTTACAGTGGTATCAGAGCCTAGCTAGAGACTTAGGCGAAGTCTAGACGACGTTTGAAATCCGAACGAACATCGAAACCCATTTCCAAAATGCTCTCTGGAAATTTTCTAAAAATTTGGATTTTTGTCAATTAAAAATTCTCAGAAAATAGGGCAGGAAAGTCTAAGAGTTACTGTAGAAAACGAAGCCCTAACTCCACTAAAGCGCCGCGGAACCGCGGCAATAGCCTCTTTTTGCGGCGGTTCCGCGGCCGTCTGTAATGATTAGGGAGTCGTTTTCATACAGTTATGCCCGTATCTGTTGCCTCTGTTCTCTGAGAAGTTTTAATCTGCACTCAACAGTTGAGTTTTCTGGGGTTGTATTTTGGGAGTGCGACTATTCGATCGGGTTATCAAATTTTGTCCATAAGTGTTTTCCGGATAATTCCGAATATGTTAAAAAGTTCGGCCGGATATAAATACCCAATTTTTCCCCTGTCGGGAAATTTCCAAGTGTTGGATTTTTCCGTGGTTTAAAGACGTTCTAAGTAGTGCAAGTAACTCGATGGACCCTCTAGAAGACAACAAACCTTAACTCGATTATGTGACCGTCTTGAACTGCCCTTTGAACCTTCGGGTTTGGGGCAGTACGGCGTGCCACATGTGAGGCGTTGGCTTGACCCTTCTACGGCTGGACCGTTGGTACTGAGGCACGAATTGAATGCTGTTAGACTTATTTCATGTGTTGATCTGTATCGGGAAAACTTGGATGTTCGATTGTTCTATCGGAAAGTTTAACATTTTCTATTTATCCGGAATGGGATACAATAATTGGAATTCACAATAAGTTATGAGATAACTGAATGAATGTTATAAACGTAACACTTTAGTCTCACTTGATCGGTTGCCACGGAATTTTGATGCGATCAAAAGTCCGTCGCAATCACGTAGCGTACGCGGATACTCGCCGATAAACTTAATAGACAGCCTCACTCCATAGCCCCGACCAATTGACTGTAGGAGAACCCCATCGCCGAAAGCATCCGTTCGGGTGCTCGCGGCAGCGGTGTTCCGCCTTGGTGCACATCGTCGACGGCGTCGGGTGTGCGGCCGCCTACTAAAGTTTGCGACGAGCATTCGATCAGTATTTCGGGAATCTTGTTGAATTGCCCGACTTGATATTGAAAAGAGTTTTCGATATAGAGACTAAAATGCGGGGTTTATAATTATTAGACATGTGATGTCTAAGGAATTCATTTGGTCAGGCATGCGATGTCTGAGGTGGTTGCGGATTCCAACTGTTGTAGTTTTACACTTTCTTTTCTATGACCATAAGTGTAATATGTGATATCGCCGGTTTCGTTGCTATATGTCAACGACAATTGGGATGCGCATATTTACTTACGTTGATGACATGTGATGTTATGTGTTGCTGGATATGTTATATTGGATCGTCGTGTTTGAATAGCCGGGGTTTTTTATGTGAGATGAGTGTTTTTCATTTTCATTAATGTAAAAACTTGTATGTAATATTCTTTTATTGGGGCACTTCCAGGTTGCGGAAGTTGTCACCTTTTGTATATTATTTACTTTTCCGCACTAGGATAGACCCAAGGAGGAGGGCACAAGTAACCGGGTTCTGGAGTCCAGTGGGAGACCAACTCGAGGAGTCGAGTTCGGGTCTCCTAACTCTAGAATTGGTAGGGTTGCTTGCCGCTCTCGTAGGGGTCAAGGGGTGTGGGTTTGGCTATTCATCACGACCGTGGAATCCGTGTTTTATACTGGCTCGTATTGAAAACACGGACGTCCTAGTATATCCAATATTTCATATGATTCTTCTGCTGCGATATCTGTGATGTGATCATGTGATGTTCTGTGATAGATACAGTATATAGTATATATGATATATTATATAGGCGTTACTTATGTTTTACACCCGCGCTAGCCCTGCCCCGCTCTGCCGTTAGTTACCTAACCTAACAGTGCACGAGGGGACATCGAGGCGAATGCGGATGGCATAATTGTACGTCGTATTTATCTGTGATGTTTAGGTACTTAAATGATGGGACTTCATTAATATGATTAATGAAATAAAAGAAACCTAAGATGTTGTAGAATCGAATTTCAAAATAAAACAGGTAGCTACAGTTCTTGCTTTGCACAGCGGTATATGTGATATATCCTGCACCTTATTCGATAAGGAAAGGACCGAGATCCCTTCACCGGGAGTGACTCCTTTAGCAATAACTGGCAGATGCTACACCCCTCGGTTTGTCTTTTGATTGCTTTTAAGTGTTTTTGCTTTGCACAGTGATATATATGATATATCCCGCACCTCATTCGACGAGGAAAGGACCGACGATCCCTTCATCGGGAGTGACTCCTTTAGCAAAACTGGAAAAGCCTCAAAAACACTCCATTTTAAAATCATTTGATTCTACAACGATATCAAGTTCATTACGCAATAGGTTTTCAGAAAAACCTGTCGTAGCCCTCCGTCATTTCAGATAAGTCCTACTTAGTATTCGTGCTACGTTTGTTGACCTCCGTCAAGGCGTAATGTGCGGTAGCTAACTAGTATTTATCTGCTTATGCATATGATGCAGATTGGATTAGGGTAGTCGTGCGGCCTTGTTGACCTCCGTCAAGGGTCGTGCGGGTGGGTTTAATTCGATCAAGAAATGACGGGTTGAACTTGACTAGTAGCCTATGGTTTGTTGACCTCCGTCAAGGTCATAGGGTGCTGGGGGCAAAATATTATCGGGAATTTCAAGTGTTGAAATTTGCAATGAGATTGCATACCTTCTATGAGATAGTTGGATCCCGATACCCGCTGCGAGTAATTGTTACTCCTGGGAGAGTTTTATACATTACAATTAGCCGATCAAGTAGGTGTCTAGAAAGGTGTTAACGAGGTTACGCCTCTGGGAAAACGAGGTTTACATTAATTAGGTTCGTGCGAAAGCACGGAGGACCTCCCTCAAAGTACCGACACTGGCCTGGCTGAAAGATTGGCGAACTTGTAGTGTGTAATTAATCCCGGCTAGTCTTTCCTTTTAGGGTTTGAAGGAAGATTTGATAAAAAGCAGTGGGAGCCATCCTGATTAGATAAAATAATAACCAATCTATTCTTGCAAGAGCGCACGCTGAGTGTTTTCTTCTCTCTCTCTCCAGGTAGCGACCATATCACGCCTTAATCAAGATAATTATACGGATTATTGACCGAACCCGCTTGTTATACTGAGCTGGGGAACGTTGGTCCCGCTCCAACTTATAATTGTTATAAGACAGAGCTGGAGATAGGGGAATACCAAGATTCCTATGCCGCCCAAACGAAAAGAGTGCATGCTGATGCATCATCTTCGGGTGTGTTCATTATACAGAACTGTTTCTCAATATCCTTTACGTCCTGGGTATATAATACCGGATCAGAATCCCGCATATGTAAAATATTACATGGGCTACAGATAGGTAAAGAACTAAGATCGGGTGATAAGTTTCATGAGGCAGAAAACGGGGCAAGAGTTGCAGCCAAGTCTGTCGGTCACTGTCACCCTGTATTACCAATACATTGATTCTGAACTAATGTTATTAGATACCGAACCTGATTTACAAAATCATATCAGTCTCTTTATTAGTAAAGAAATGATAAAATTCTGTATTGTTGGATAATGTTTTGAACATTACCATATCAAAAGTTGATCGGTTCAGGCACGTTATCTAAAAACATTAATGTTCTAAATCAAACTATGGTTCTTAGTATATGGAACACACACAAGAGGAAGAGTTCATAAATGAACGGTTCCTTCTTGAGGCATTGTAGACTAGGTCATATCAATGCGACCCGACTAGCTGAAGTTACATGTAGATGCATATTTAAATCAGTTTGAATTTACATCTTGTGAAACTTGCCAGTCATGTCACAGAGATAAGATGACCATAGCCCTGTTTATTGGAAACGGAGAAAGAGTTAATGAACTCTTGGGACTGATACATGATGATGTATGTAAGGTCTCCTGTCTACACATGCCAGGACTGGTTCTTTATACTTCATTATATTCTCTGATAATCTCTCAAGATTCAGTCATATGTTCCTGATGAAACATGATTCCGAACCTTTTGAGATATTCAAAGAATATAAGTTAGAAGTAGAGAACCAAAATACGGGTATAAGTATTATGTCCTTTGATGTGATCGAGGAGGAGAATACTTGAGCACGGAAATCCTGGACTGTTCTAAAGGAGAATGAGATTCTCTCTCGGCATTACTCCTCCGAATACACCATAGCACGATGGTATATCGGGGCGGAGCAGATACACCCTATTTGATATGGTGTGCTCTATGATGAGTATTACTGAGTTACCTATTTCCTTTTGGGAGTTATGCACTTGAGAAGTTGCATACCTATTGAATAAGGGTTCCAATCAAATCAGCTGCCTACCGCTTCATATGTGATATGGAAAGGGAAGAGCCCATATCTTAAATTGGTTAAGATTTGGGGTTGTCCGGACTATGTCTAAAAGCAAAATCCGGACAAGCTCGAAGCATGGTCTGTAATGTAGAACTGGAAAGGTTCCAGCTATACAAACTACAGCAGATGATTTGGTACAACCAAAGGATTCAGTAGATACCAACGAACCTCAGCCTCTCCGCCGATCTAGTAGGGTTCCTCACCCACCTGAGAGATACTTCTGTTTCTCTATGACAGTAGGAGCGAGGATTGCATCATGAGATGATGACCCAACTAGCTTCGAGCTGGCCATCAGGAGTAAGACTCTGTAAGAATGGCTGGATGCTTAGTGGTCTGAGATGGAATCCATGTACACCAACAAAGTATGGACTTTGGTTGCTATATCTGAAGGGTTAAATCCCCATCAGGAGCAAGTATATCTTGAGAAGATTACTTGGTGTAAATGGAAAAGTTGAGACTTTCAAAGCTAGACTTGTTAAAGGTTTTCGTCATTGACCAGGCGTGGATAATGATGAAACATTTTCCAGTACCTATGCTTAAGTCCATCCAGATCCTACTTGCCACGGCTACATACCATGACTACGATATCTGGTGGTTGGGTGTTATGACAGCTTTTCTAAATGATGTTTTAGAAGAGAGCGTCTATAAGTACACAGCCAGAGGGCCTCGTAGACAGTGGGAGCAGCGGAAACGTGTGCAAGATGCTTTATAGGATAAAGCAGGCATCGTGGAGTTGGAACATCTGTTTTGATGATGTAGTCAAAGAGTTTGACATCATCAAAATGGTAGATGAACCTTGTATAAACAAAAAGGTAGTAGGGAGTATGGTGACGATCCTCGTAGAGTACGTGGATGACATACTCTTGATAGGAAAGGAGTTTCCTATGCTACGCTCGATCAATCTCCGCTTATCACAATGATTCTCCATATAGGATCAAAGTGATACCTCCTAAATCCTGAGTTTTCATCTATGAGATAGATCTTATTTGGGTGTTAGAACACTCATTAGCTGTAGTGAGATGGTATCAGTTGATCCTACGGAAAATCACTGGAAGTGTTCCAGGGTGATAAAGACGACTGAATGTCAGTCACAGGCATTGTCTTTACCCTCAGTAAAGGGACGGTATGTTGGAAGAGTTCCAAGCTAGATACCGTGACATACTAGATGATAAAGGCACGATACATCGCTACTTAAGATGCTACCAAAGAGGCTGTTTGGATGTATAATGGTTCATGAGATGAACTATGTTCCTACCATTGTGAGACAATGGAGTTGTGGCTTATGCCAAGGAACGCCGGTCCCATCAGTGATCCAGACTTATTCTGAGGCAGTATCACCTGATCATGGAGATGGTTGATCTCCAGGATGATCGAGGCAAGGAGAGCAGACTCAGAGGATAACACGGCGGATCCACTCACGAAGGCCTATTCCCAGAGAGAGACTTTTATGGTATGGTTGAGTATGAGATACTACAACCATTGCTATCAGATGGCCCTAGTGCAAGTGGGAGATTGTTAGTTATATGTTTGCCCTAGAGGACATTACTATACATAGGATGTATATTGTAGTGGATGCTTGGACATATATAGGGAGGACTTTCTTGCTCGACATGATAGTATGCTATATGGATACTCTTTACCTTAACGTGTATATTGATTGTCTCTCTGTTACATGTTGGTAAAGCCCTTAGGATGTGTACTTGACTACCTGGACTATGATGCGGATCATACTAGTGGGGATAGGGTAGTCCATAAGTACATCCTTCAAGGTCCCTAGTCGTGGGTGTATCGAGACGGGGCATCGATATTCCAGAGTAGACTAGCGTATACCTTCTCGACCCATACAGATGGGCGATGGATGATCCCATATCCATTGGTGTTTGACATCAGAGATGATTCACGGGTGCTCAGTAGAGACTGGGTACACTGGACGGACTCGCCGAGAACTCCCAGATGGTATTATACCGTACGTCAGATGGCAGTTCTCTGGTGACACTGGTACAGAGTAGTCTGTTGACCCGAGATCGTCATAGAGTCTTGTGTGGTTCCCACTGTGCATTGATTTCCATCTTACCACGTCCAAGAGGGCATGCAAAACGGTGGTTTTTGGGTACAGTCCCGAGTCACATGGAGGCAATGAGCGATAGGAGGGGATTCGTCTCTCCCGGTATAGGGGGTTGATGTTGCGCTGTGTTCGATTGGCTATAACAGGAAATCCCTGGCCAGGGTTGCTGAGATTTACTGGTAAGTGTTACCAGTAGTTTCTCGAATTGTTATAGACCTCATATCGACACGACTTATCGAGCTATTGGGGTCTGACGTTTACCACCCCTAGGCGAGATATGCGACATATCAGACGATCAGACCGGACTGTACGGTAAGTGTTACTGGTTGGATTCACAGGAGTGTGAGCGGGCTTGCTCGTCGATCTTCTCATCGCTCAATACCCGGGTGGCCGTTACGTTTAGCAGACCGCTTGCGGCTTGTGGGTGTTTGATATGATCATCACCTGCTGCCGGCGTATTGACGAGTCTTTAGAGTCCTACACAGAGGTTTCCTGGCTCAAGCGAAATGAAATAGGAGAGCATATGAGATATGTGCGGGAACGAGAATAATGCGTGTATGTGATACCGTATTTCATTCTCGCGATGAATGTATCGATTGGTTGTATGCGATATAACCTAGTTATCGAATCAAGGGTTGATTCGATAAGCCGATACATTGCATATTAGTCAGTTGTATGAGATATGACCGGATCATTAAATCAAGTGCTGATTTAATGATTTAATGCATAATTATATATTTGATATATTACATTGCATTAACTAGTATTGGTTCACTTTAAAAGGATTTTCTCACTTGATTGTGCACATTGTATATGTGATATATTTTTGTGCACAAGTTTGTATCATGTTTGATGATGCATGCTTACTTGAGTTTGTGTAAAGATTAAATCATGGTTATTTAAATAGTTAGGGTTTTGTTTTTCATAACTATTTATTCATTTATTTATTTATTTCATTTTAAGGCAAGAAAAGAAATGGTTGCTTTTGGATTTACTTGAAGCTTCATGAAGCTTTGAAAAAGGTCAACCATTTTTGTTTCATGCCTAACCTAACCATTCACCTAACCTTAGTTTTCTCTCTACACATAACCATGGTTAGTATATGATAAGTATTCCCTTTTATTTTCTATTTTAAAATAGACTTATCATATTCTACCATATTTTCTTCTTCTTCTTCATCTTCTTCTTCCATGAAGAAATCTTGCTACATCAATGGAAAGTGATGAAAACAAGTGAGAAATCCAATTCTAAAGTGAACCCACTTCCTATTTCTTCATCCTCTATCTCTTGCCAAGTAGTATAGGGTGTTTCCTTCATAAGTTTTCAAAGCTTGGTGAAGTTGGAGCTTGATCTAGTGATGCCTCGACGTAGATCATCTTCAGCATCGTCGTCGATGACCTAGCCCGCTTTTTCTCCGATGAAGCCGACGATAGATCCCGGGATTTGATATGGACAGCGAGGAGACTTCATTGCGGAGCTATGGAGGTGGAGAAATGGATCTACAAAGGTTGTATGTTCGTTTACTTTTAGTTAAAGTAGTTAACTAGTTGCTTTGTCGCCTAAACTTCTAGCCAACGATCCGTAGTCTAGGGTTTCTCGGCACCGTATTTTTGAAATTGGCATGGTTGATGCCTTGTGAGACCTCTTGAGAGTGCCTAGGAACCTTACAACGGCTTCGTCCTGAATGATAGTAGTCGCAACTTCCTTTGCCCTCACTCTAATCCCTTTATATGTCTTTACTTATTACCTTCTGTATACCACACTCAGGCTAATTGGTTTTCTACCTTCCTTACCCTTCGGCATCAGCCTAAGGTTTGGAAAAAGACTATCCAATAAGCTCAATAGGTGTACTCTCCTAATACTAGAAGCTCTCGTAACCTGAGAGAAGGTAAAGTGAAAAGACAACCGAATAATCCTATTCAATTTCCCTAGAACCAGAATCCATCATCGAACTGGAACGAGTTCCTTCGAGTTCGTATGTAACTATACGATGGAATATCTATGAAATATGGATTTTCATAGTGATACGGAGTATTCTGGAGAAATGCAAAGGGGATGTCGGAGCGGCAATGATATATGCGACTAAATGACGATCCAAAAGCCAAAGTGTTATAAGAAGATTCGGTTAACTTGGTTCATGAGTTTTAGTTTAGGGTCAGGCCAAGGTCGCTGCCAAAGATAGAAAGAAAAGAAACACTCAGCATGCACTCTAACCTAGATTAGAATGGTTAATCACTTTATCTAATCAGGATGGCCCCCACTGTTCCCTCGAATTCTCTTTCAAACCCTAAAAGGAGAATTAATCGGGATCATCTAAAATCACCCGAGGAGTAACACCTACTAATCAATGGAATCGGGATCCAACTATCATCGCATGATAACTTGATGGAATCCACTCAAGTCACTACGCTCCAGAAGGTATGCGCATGCCTGGCAAGTTTCCATTACGTATAAAAAACCCGATGCGGTTTTTGCCCCAAGCGCTTATGACCTTGACTTTGGCCAAAAAATCAGAACACGCAAGTCAAGTTCTACCCGTCATTATCCTGATTGATTTAGACCCACCCTCACACACCCTGGTCTTTGGCCAACAAAGTGGTGCGGCTGTCCTAAACCAATGCATTTACTAATGCTACGGATAAGCAACACACAGCTACAATTCACGACGCCTTGACTTTGGCCAAAAAAAACCCGCCTGAATACTATGTGCTACTTATTCAAAACGACGGAGGGCTATGGCTGGTTTTTGGTAAAAAACCTTTAACGTAATGAACTTGATATCGTTGAAAGAACTGAGTGGTTTTACAAATATATAGTGGTGCAAACTCTTGCTAAAGAGGTCACTCCTGGTGAAATGATCTCGGCACTTTCCTCATCGAATGAGGTGCAGGATATTCCAAACTGAATACCACGATGCAAAGCTAAAGAATCGACTATAGTGAAGTTATTACAATGACATAAAATTTAGCTCAAGAGGTCACTCCCTGTGAAGGGATCCCAGCTCTTGCTTCGTTGAATGAGATGCTGGATATTCATAACCGAATACCAGTGTGTGAAGAAAAAGGAAACATCTGTAATGTCTGTTTTTTAAAAAAAACTTGGTTCCAACAATATCATATGGGTTTGTTTTAACCTTGCATTGATCATAATCAACGCAGTCCCATCAATTAAACATATCATACCAGATAAAGGAACGAAAATATAATGTACGTATATGCCATCCGCATTTGCCACTAGGCCCCGTCATCACCCGTTAGGTTACTTAACTAAAGGCAGAGCGGGGACTGGACTAGCGCGGGTGCAAAACATATACAAAATCTACTAGTATATATAACATTCATCCCAGGCATTATATAAAGCAACATCACAGAATCTCAGCCAAGCAACACAAAGTGGTGGATAAGCCTGGAGCCTCGGGTTTCATTTGAGCCGCAAATAAGCCCCGATGTTCTTATCATGTGGATACCCTGTACAATGAAAACCTAGATTCCTATGAGTGCGGCAAGTTACCCGCCAATCCCAGAAGTAAGGCAACCCCAATCAACAACATGATTAGGCCACCCAGCACTTCACGGAATATGGTAACTTGGGCACCCCTCCTGGGTCAACCTATACCCCCTACGAATGCGGCGAATAGCCCGCCAATTATAGAGTGAAGTCCCCCTCCGTCTCAACGCCATGAGATGCAGGTCCGTTGCCCTCTAGAACTCGGCTATTTGTGCACTCCATCGTGGGATAATCCTAGTACAGAAAAGAAAAAAATATATACAATGGTGACATCGATCTCAACCCAGTCGTGCCCCAATAAAAGAATATACAAACTGGCAGAGATGGCTGTCCACATGTCGGATGCTCGCCTCGCTATAACAAATATACAAAAGAATCTAAACTGTGCTACCATTGCACCAGTGGCTATCCACAACGACAATCCAACCACAATATCAGCACAACACAGAACATCAACGTGAATTTCATGTTCGCAAACCCCTCTAAAAGAAATATGGCAATTAGACGAGTTGTACCGCTCTAATGACATTCACGGTCTCAGATAATAATGTATGTACTGAAAACTTTTAAACAGTGTTAAAAATAGCGACTTCGAAATACTCCGTATTGCCACCAAACTAAAGATAACATAAGATGCAATCTGGGCAAAAACAAACAATACTAAATTACTAATATTCAAGAACCCAGAACACACTAAAAAACTCAAGCCCCAACTTCCTTCAAAAACCGGTGATGCCGGGATTTTGGCCGATTTCGCCGGCCACCTTAATGAATTTTTGTATCATTTTTGGTGTGTATACTAGTAGCCACAAGGGTAGTCTTCAGCAATTGTTTAAATAATTTTTAAAGGCTATTTGAAAAACGACAGAAACTAGAATATTGCGCGTATTGTTTTAGGGTCTTTTCGGTTTCGATATTTAAAACATCGTTTAAACTGCTAGTCTAGGGTTTATGGGTTGGCTCTGATACCATGTTGGTTCTGTAGGCGCCCTGGCTGTCTACCGTGGCCGATGCGAAACAAAAACTGGCGTTTAAAAAATTTGGCACAAACAAAACCCGCTCCAAGATCGAAACCATAAACCTATACTAGCAAATACAAAGAGCTAAACTACTAAGTTTAGAAATGTTATTCCAAATGAACTAAGATCTTTGGTCTTCTACCACCTTCATTAGCTCCTAGGGGTCGCGGATCGAACTTGGTTGCTGGTCTTCCTCCATCGATGATGATCAACTCGAGGGAAACGATGCAGGCTCCAGCCTCGCCAAACGAGGCTACCGACACTCCAAGATTGCTACCAATGGAGAGTGGAGGTGTAGGATTGTCTCACAATATTTTTCTCCCATCACATGAGCTCAAATGCGCAGCCCAAGAAGATGAGGAAGAAGGTGAGAAAAACAAGTGGCATGAGCAACTCAAGAAAATGGCTAAGTCTCATAAGAGAGTGTGAACCAATGAAGTAAGTGATGAATGAATCACCAAGAGAATAATGGATGGCATGTGAAGAATATATCCAAGTCATTTGCAACCATGCAACTAAAAAATATCTCTTTCATTTTCTAATAAAATAAACAAGAGCCATGCATCTCTACATACCTCACCATGCTCATGCCACCTCACCCTCCACCTCATTTAGAAAAACAGATGATTTCATATTCTGCCTCCTGGGTACTAGATACCGGATCAGGATCTCATATCTATAATTTATTGCAGGGACTGAGAAAAAGTAGGAAAGTTGCACCTGGTGATATGTCCCTCAGGGTAGGGAACGGAGCACAAGTTAATGCTGCAGCCGTCGGTGAATATAACCTAGTGTTGCCAAATGGCAATACTATGATTTTGAACAATTGCTACTATGTACGTTCCATGGTTTGCAACATCATATCAGTTTCTTTACTTGATAAAGATGGATATAATTTTATTCTTGATAGAAATATCATGAACATTTACTTTGATAAGGTACTGGTTGCAGAAGGTACACTGTGTAACGGTATCTATATTCTAAATCAGAATATAGTTCTCAATATACAAAACACATGCAAGAGGAAGAGTTCAGATATGACCAAATCCTACTTGTGGCATTGTAGACTTGGTCATATCGGAGAGAAAAGACTAAGAAAGTTACATAAAGATGGACTCTTGAATACGTTCGAATTTTCAGCTTATGAAACCTGTCAGTCTTGTCTCAAAGGAAAGATGACCAAATCTACGTTCACCGGACATGGAGAAAGAGCAACAGAGCTCTTGGGACTCATACACAGTGATGTGTGTGGTCCGATGTCTATACATGCAAGGCGAGGGTTCTCAGACTTCATCACATTCAGTGACGATCTCTCTAGATTCGGATATGTGTATCTTATGAAACACAAATCTGAAGCTTTTGAGAAATTCAAACAATTCAGAAACGAAGTAGAGAACCAGACTGGAAAATGTATCAAGATCCTCCGGTCTGATAGGGGAGGGGAGTACTTAAGCACGGAATTCCTAGATTATTTAAAAGAGAATGGAATTCTCTCTCTGTTCACTCCTCCGTATACACCACAGCACAATGGTGCATCGGAACGGAGGAATCGTACCTTATTGGATATGGTTCGCTCCATGATGAGTAATGCTGAGTTGCCTCTTTCATTCTGGGGACATGCGCTTCAGACAGCGGCATACCTATTGAATGGTGTTCCGTCCAAATCACTGACTAAAACACCGTTCGAGATATAGAATGGAAAAAGACCATATCTTAAAAGATTTAAGATATGGGGTTGTCCGGCTTATGTTAAAAAGCATAAACCAGATAAACTAGAGGCACGGTCAGTTTTATGTAAGTTTGTGGGATATCCAAAGATTGGTTATGGATATATGTTCTACCACACCGAGAAACAGAAGGTGTTTTCTGCTCAACATGTCGTTTTCTTATAAACGGAGTTTCTTGCAAAAGAAATTAGTAGGAGCACGGTAGAACTGGAAGAAATTCAGCGACCACAAACAGAAACTGAGGATTTGACAGAACCTCAAGATTCAATAACCTCAGACGAACCTGAGCTACTTCGCAGATCTGGTAGGATTTCTCATCCGCCCGAGAGATACTATGGTTTTCTCATAGACGAGGATTTAGAGGATTGCATCTTGGAAGAAGATGACCCTACCAGTTTCAGGCAGGCCATTATCAGTAGGCACTCTGATAAGTGGCTGGATGCTATGCGATCCGAAATAGAGTCCATGTAGACCAATAAAGTGTGGACCTTGGATATTGCTCCACCTAGGGTAAAACTCGTTGGATGCAAATGGATCTACAAAAGAAAACTTAGTGTAGATGGGCAAGTGGAAACCTATAAGGCTAGACTCATTGCAAAAGGTTTTCGTCAAAGACCTGGTGTGGACTATGACGAAACTTTTTCTCCAGTGGCAATACTCAAATCCATCCGGATCCTGCTTGCCATTGCTGCCTTCCATGAGTATGAAATCTGGCAGATGGACGTAAAAACGGCTTTTCTAAACGGCAGTTTGGAAGAATGTGTTTATATGGATCAGCCAGAAGGTTTTGTAGACAGTGGGAGAAGCGGGAAGGTGTGCAAGTTGCTTAAATCCATTTATGGATTAAAGCAGGCATCGCGGAGCTGAAACATCTATTTTGATGAAGCAATCAAGGAATTTGACTTCATCAAGAATGAGTATAAGCTTTATATTTATAAGAAGATTGTAGGACGAACTGTCGTATTCCTAGTCTTGTACGTGGACGACATTCTTTTGATAGGAAATGACATTCTTATGCTACAATCAGTCAAGCTATTCTTGTCACAACGTTTCTCCATGAAGGACCTGGGTGATGCCTCATGCATTCTGGGGATCAAGATCTACAGAGATAGATCCAAGAGATTACTGGGACTTTCACAGTCCAGGTACATAAAGACCGCACTAAAGAGATTTAGTATGGAAGATTCCAAGCACGGTAATGTACCCGCATTGTACGGAATCACCTTCTCCAAGAAGATGTCTCCCAAGACTGACAAGGAGAGGGTTCGCATTAGCGCTATACCCTACGCTTCGGTGGTAGGATCTATAATGTATGTGATGCTATGTACAAGACCAGATGTAGCTTACGCGCTAAGTTTGGTGAGCCGGTATCAGTCAGACCCAGGTGAGAACCACTAGACGGCAGTGAAGAACATTCTCAAGTACATAAAAAGGACTAAGGAGATGTTCCTGGTTTACGGTAATGGAGACCTCAGGGTCGAGTTCTTTACCGATTCAAGCTTCGAGAGTGACAAGGACGACAGCAAGTCTGTCTCGGGTTTTGTGTTTACCCTCAACGGAGGGGCGGTGTGTTAGAGGAGTTCCAAACAGGATACCGTTGCAGACTCGACGATGGAGGCTGAATACATTACTGTAAGCGATGCCGCAAAAGAGGCGGTCTGGATGAAGAAGTTCATTGGTGAACTTCAGGTAGTTCCGTCCATTGTTGACCCAATACCTTTATATTGCAATAAAAATGGGGCTATAGCTTTAGCGAAGGAACTACGGTCCCATCAGAAATCCAGACACATCTTAAGGCGGTATCATCTGATCAGGGAGATCATTGATCGCCAGGAGATCGAGGTACAGAGAGTGGACACTAAAGATAACACGGCGGATCAATTCACAAAGGCCCTCCCTCAAACACAGTTCGAACGACTTTTTGAGATATTGGGTATGCGGTACGCTAGCAGCTGGCCTTAGTGTAGACGTTGGGTATGTGGTACACAAATTACTGGCCTTTAGTGCAAGTGGGAGATTGTTGGATATGTATGCCCTAGAAACTATTATTGTATAGTACTAGTTTGTATAATACATTTTGGAAGCTTGGGATATTTACACGGATTTACGATAGTCTTGCTCGATATAGTAGTATGCTACTTAGTTTGTATCTATCTTAATATGTATATACGTTTCTTATAACATATCGCTAATACATATTGATGGAGCCCTTAGGATCTTTTCTTGACTACCAGCGTCATGATGGCGATCACACAAGTGGGGGCTCGGTAGTCTATAAGCACATCCTTATACAGGTCCCTAGTCGTAGGATTATCGAGACTGGGCATCGATACTCCTGAGTAGACTAGTGTATACGCTTCTCATCCTAGCATGGGAGATGGTCTGTCCCACAGCCATTAGTACGTCGTACTGGAGATAATATGCAGGTGCTCAATGGGTTATGAGTTTCACTGGACGGACTCGTCGGGAACTGTTGGTTGGTATTATACCTATCGTCGGTTAGCAGTTCCCAGGTGACATGAGTACAACTTAGTCCGTTGACTTGACACTGCCACTTCGCCTCAAATGTGTTCCCACTGTTCTTTGATTGCTACCCTACCACGGATCTATTGAGTCATGCAAACAGGTAGGAGTTGTGTGCAGTCCCGAAGCACTTAAAGGTAGTGGAGATTAGACAGGATTCATCTCTCCCGGTATTAGGGGTTGATATCGCGCTGTGTCTAGGAGAGCCATTACACAAAGTCCCTGGCCAGGGCAAGTGAGATTTACTGGTAGGTGTTCCAGTAGTTTCTCAGGATGTTCTGGGCTAGACTCCGACATGACTTATACCGCTATTAGGGGTCTAACGTTTACCACCCCCTAGGCCCGATATGCGATACTCTTAGACGAACAGACCGGACTGTACGGAGATTGTCACAGATAGGCTTAGTAGGAGTTCGGATGGGTTTCACTCATCGTCCTTCTTATCGACAGATACATGGGTAGCCGTTACGCACAACTAGTGCCGCTGACGTGCTTGTGGTTAAACCCACTGCCAGAGTACTGTCGAGTCTTTAGAGTCCCACACAGAGGGTTGTTCACCTTTGGGCGAAACGATGTAGAGGTCGTATGGTTTTACGACAGGGTTCGGTCACATACGCGTACTTGTGCGTGTTTGGTATTCGGGCAGTTGATACTAGTGGGCTTTTGATTAAGGCAGATCCTAGTATTTGATTTTGGGTTGGTTCAGTCTCATTGTATTCGCGTTCTTCGGAACACGGATGCGGGTATATGTATATAGTTGTAACATTTTGAAAATTTAGAAATAAATAAAATTAATTAATTAAATAATAAAATGCCAATATAAAAAGTTATTAAAACAAAATAGGATATTTTCATAAGAAGTATGTGAAACAAATTAAATTGAAATTTTAGTATGTAATATAAATCAATTACAAGGGGTTTAGTGATAAATTTAGCTTCATTTTAATAAAAGGGTGTTTATATAATAACATATGTAGTGAAAGGTCTTTTTGTAAAGTTTAGGAAAAATGTACAAACTTGAAATTTTGAGGGTGTAAGTGGAAAAGGGGTAGATAATGTTTTAGCTTAGAAATTATATCAATAAAAATCAATTTTGGAGTAATAATGCATTGCCACCACCTACTTGAATGTACCCTTCATTTCACAACACCTTCTCATTACATGAGAGTGGCACATCCTTATTGGTGACACCTCCTCCTACACCTCACTCTTCCCTTTACCATATATATTGTGTTCAGATCATTTTAACAGATTAAAATTCAGAAAATTTCATGTTTTAAAGAAAACTAAAAACAAGCAAAGAAGAATAAAAGAAAAGAGAGAAGAGAAGAAGAACTAGGCTAAGGAGTTCACCATCAAGTTAGGAACTAGTAGCTTGTGCATCTTGGAAAGAGATCATCCAGCAATCCTTTGTAGGTAATATCTTTAAACACTGTAGGAATTAGTTCTGTAACTGGTTTAACATTGAAATCGAATATCGATTAAATCGTACTTTTTTGGTAAAACTTAACTCTGTAGTAATCTTCTATTGATCAGAGTAAAATAAACTTAACCAAAAAATGCTTAAATATTGTATGTTGGACCTAGAAAAAACCCTAGAAGCACGAACCAAGGGGCTCGGATTTTGGCCGGCGAGCTATAAGAGAATTCCGGCATCGCCGGATTTTTGGTGGACTTTGGGGTTTTGGGTTTTTGGGTAGGTCTCTGTATCATTGTTAGGATATTTTGGTATTGTTTAAAATAGTTAATTTAACTGTATATAAAATCTCGGAACTAATATCGGAAAAGGAATCAAAGTTCTAAAATACGACACGGGTAAATCGTAACGCGTTCTGTTTTCTGTTACGAAACAGTGTTGGGTTAAATTCCAGTTAAAATGAGTGTTAGATCGTTTACAATAGTCATACGTGGTGTAACTAGAACGTACAACTTGAGTTTTCATGATTTTGCCGTATCGGAGTTAGCTGTTTCCTTATACAAGTAAATTTCGATGTTAGATTAAAATACAGGAACTTCGGAGGCAGCAAGGAAAGGAAAAGGATTGGCGATTTCTGAGTAGTTTACGATGTATTCCGGTGAGTAGACTAAACATATGCTGGGAGATTTTGTAAAGATGGCGTAATACGCCCGTAGTTTTGTTTAAATAATAATTAGACTTTTGTATGTTAATGTGATCATATGCATCCACATATATTTAAATATACATCACCATGTTAGTAGTTGTTAGAACACTGCACCATTATCGACGAGTTATACCGCACATGCACATATCTACATGTTACACTACACCTTGTCGGTATTAACATGTCACTTCACACTTAGAAAATATTCTGTTAAGAATAATTCTTATCATACTTTATGTATCAATAGTCGCAGTAATTAGCATATATAACATCATATTTCGTATTCAAGTATTAGTAGCTGATATAAGAGACAATTGTATTATTGAGGATTTATGATTTTAAGTTTTCATACACTATTACGAAAAATCAGTGATTTTCATGATTATGTGTCACGTCCACCATGAGATGTCGTTTTTATGATTTGGTTTTATTCCGAACCGAGTTGTAGGTCATAAGGTTGGGGATTTACAATTTTATCCAGACTGAGTTGGGGGGCATACAGTTGGATACATGGTGGACCCGGTCGAGTCCGAGGGGCGGGATAGCCGCACTTTAGGCGGGGAGCCTAACGAGGATACTCGATACCGGAGACAGTTATGAACACGGCGGATATCTAGATGATACCGACCGGTGTTATTGATTAGAGGATCGTTCGAGAAATGATGCCTGAGAGAAACAGACGATTTGTGTCAATGTTGGACACGGAAAGATAAACTTTATTGGGAAAAGTGATGAGATTTCAGTTTTGAGTTTCCGCATGCTATCATGCATCATACTTACCCACTGCAGTAGTTATAGTTCGTCATATTTACATTATCAGCCGTTATATGTTAGTTTTATTCATTGAGTTGGCAACTCACCCCCGTTGTGCCACAGTTCCTTACAGGGGTAGAGAGGACGGTTAGCAGCAGTGCAGATCCAATTATCAGCTTTTATCGTATCTTTTGCTAGGTAGGTTATTTATGTAGTAACCTCCTCTTTTGGTATTGTATATTGAATCTAGAGTATCTCCATCAGACCCTATATTATGACATAGAATGAGAAGTGGTGGTATGTATATTATTTGACAGATGGGATCGTTTGGTTATATTAAATGATATTTCTTTTACTTATGTCTGAGATTCTTACTGATGTCGTATAAAGTTGTATATATATTCCGCTGTTGGCATTGTTGATCCCAATTAGGGATGCAACCAAATTAGACACTTTATAAATGTTTTTGTTATGAATTCAATAGGGAGTTACTGTTAAGATCTTAATTACCTAAAACTGTGATTTTTACTTAAAAACTACATTTTTCTAAAATTCCACAAAACGGGTTTTTGATCTTGGTTTTTGTCTTACTTAGGTTGTATAGTTATCTTTAGATATTATACAATCTAAGTGCTGGGCACATCCAAACTTTGGGTCGTGACAAAGTTGGTATCAGAGCTTAGGATTAACCGAGCATAGGATTAACCTTACGGAATCGAGTAGTGAATTAAAGTAAGTCGGATTGAGTTCGTTACGTAGGATGACCTTTGGTTTGATGGAGTAGGTCAATTAGGATGAGTGCAGTACCATATCAATGTTCCGCGGCATATTTACGTTACAATACTATGCCTAACTAACCTTCGGATGTCTATCTCGATTTATCCTTCCTTTGACTCTCAATTATTAATTACTCATATTCGTAAGCCTTATAAACTCCCGTTTCTTGTTCCAGCTGCTATGGCTATGCAAGCTAGGCGAGCCGCAGCCAGAGGTGCAGCTAGGGCGAATCCGTCCGTGACTACGACTGGCGCACCGGACATTCCGGCGGTGCATGAGCATGTTGTTCCTCCTCCTCCAGAGTGAATAACTAGGATAGAGGATGGCATGTTAGGATTGCAGCACATGGTAAGACAGTTGGCCGAGGCCACTCGAGTACAGAGACAGGATCAGACACCGGCGATGGTAGAACCCGATGAACAGCCTATGCAGACTGTCGCACTAGCAGAACCGAGAGTAATGGAGGTATCTCTTCCAGAGTTTATGAGATTGAGACCTTCGGTATTTACAGGAACGAATGCAGCGGAGGATCCTCAGTCCTTTCTAGATAGGATGGCGAGGATTGGCGGATCATTGTGATGTTCTGATGCAAGGTCAGTAGAGCTGACAAGCTTTCGATTGGAAGGACTTGCACAGGAGTGGTGTGAGTCGATGGAGAGAGGGAGAGCTGCTGGTCTTCCTCCGATGTCGTGGACCGAGTTTTTCGAGGTCTTTTCTTTCCAGATTTCTTCCACAGAGTGTGAGGGACGCAAGAGCTAGCCGTTTTGAAGCGTTGCAGAAATCTGCGAGTATGTCGGTGGTGGATTATGATTTACGATTCACCCAGTTGTCACGCTATGGTCCATACTTAGTTCCTACGGAGGAGCTTCGGGTGAAGTGGTTCATAAGGAGTTTGGATATGCAGTTGTTTCTTGCTATAGGCTCCCAGCATTTCGATACTTATGTGCAGGCCATGGATGCAGCTATGCGAGTGGAAGAGCGTCTGAGCGAGGTAGTAATTGTTCCAGAGCCGAAAAGGATTAGACCCTTGAGTCTGTTGCCAGACAGTTTGGTAAGGGACGAGGCAGGCACACTCCAGGCTACGATTTTGGTCGAGGTTGGACTCAGGGCCAGATGTTCAGTTCATACCCAGTGGGACAGAGACCTCCATTTACATGTTATAATTGCGGAATTCTAAGGCACTTAGCTAGAGAGTGTACACGCCAAGGAGTGACTGTTGTTCCGCAGGCTGCTTTACCCCCTGCACCTTCTACTTCACTGGCCTTACTTCCTCTACCAGTTAGCACTATGCGCCAGACTGTTGCACTACGAGGTCGAGGCTTTGCAGGACGCTTTCAGAGAGGTCGAGGAGATCGAGGGAGAGGACGACAGGATGCGAGCAGGGGCCAGGCACGAGTTTTTGCACTAACTCCACAGGATTCCCAGGCATCGAATGCAGTTGTGACAAGTACTCTTGCAGTATGTTCCTTAGATGCAAATATTTTATTTGATCCCGGTTCTACACATTCTTATGTATCTTCACGCTTTGCACTTTCTCTAGGGAGAGAGTTATCGTTGTTAGAGTTACCGTTAGTGGTGATTACTCCGGTGGGAGATTCTTTTGTAGCTCGACATGTATTCAGGTCATGTTCAGTACGTATCGGTGATTGGGATTCATTAGTTGATCTAATTCTCCTGGATATGTTAGATTTTGATATACTTCTTGGTATGTATTGGTTGACCGTTTTTCATGCTTATGCAGATTGTCGAGGGAAAGCGGTCAGATTTTGTTTTGCGGGTGAACCGAGCTTTGTTGTGAAAGGAGACTATAATATAACTCCGGCCAACATGATTTCTGCTCTTTGTGCGGTACGACTCTTGAGGAAGGGTTGTCATGGGTTCTTAGCTTTTGTTCAGGACTTAGGAGTCGCTGAAGTCCCGTTGGACCAAGATCCGACCGCATGAGAATTTCCGGATGTGTTTTCTGCTGAACTACTAGGATTGCTACCTGATCGTGATATCGAATTTTGTATTGATTTGATTCTGGGTGCGGGGCCTATTTCTATACCACCCTATCGGATGGCCCCGATGGAGTTGAAAGAACTCAAAGGCCAGTTGCAAGAGTTGTTAGATAAAAGACTTGCTCGTCCATGTGTATCGTCGTGGGGAGCTCCTATCTTGTTTGTTAAGAAGAAGGATGGTAGCATGAGATTGTGCATAGATTACTGGCAGATGAATCGAGTTAATGTGCGAAATAGGTATCCATTACCTCGTATCGATGACTTGTTCGATCAGCTGCAGGGAGCTGGCTATTTCTCAAAGATTGCTTTGTGGTCAGGGTATCACCAGTTGAGGGTTCGGAAGGATGACATTCCGAAGACTGCTTTTCACACACGATATGGGAATTTTGAATTTCTGGTGATGTCGTTCGGACTCACCAATGCTCCAGTAGCTTTCATTGATATGATGAACCGTATTTTTCGGCCATTCCTTGATCAGTTTATTATAGTATTCATTGAAGATATTCTTGTTTATTCATGGAGCCGAGAGGAACATGAGAAGCATTTGCGCATCACGTTGCAGACCTTGAAGGAGCATCAACTGTTCGTTAAATTCTCTAAGTGTGCTTTCCGGCTGGATAGTGTAGATTTCTTGGGTCACGTAGTTACAAGAGATAGGATATCTGTAGACCCAAAGAAGATAGAAGCGGTACATCACTGGACCAGATCTGTGTCAGTTACAGAGGTTCGAAGTTTCTTGGGTCTGGCCGGTTATTACAGACGTTTTGTGCAGGATTTTTCTTGGATCGCTGCACCGTTGACCGGATTGACTAGGAAGGAAGTTCCATTTCTTTGGACAGATGCATGTGCGTAGAGTTTCCAGCAGTTGAAGACTCGCTTGACGACTGCACCTGTCTTATCTTTACCTTCCAGGTCAGGGGGTTTCGTAGTATATTGTAATGCGTCTCGAGTGGGTTTAGGTTGTGTGTTGATGCAGCACGGCAGGGTTGTAGCTTATGCTTCTCGGCAGTTAAAGAGGCACGAGCAGAGCTACCCCGCTCATGACTTGGAGATGGCTGCAGTAGTTTTCGCACTGAATATTTGGAGGCATTTCTTGTATGGAGAGTCGTGCCAGATTTTTACAGATCATAAGAGCTTGAAGTATATTTTTCAGCAAAGGGATCTAAATCTAAGGCAGCGTCGATGGATGGAACTCATGAAGGATTACGATTGTGAGATCTTGTATCATCCAGGCAAAGCGAATATTGTAGCATATGCTTTGAGCCGGAGGCCTGGAGGTAGCATATCTCATGTGCGCACCTTGCAGAGGCAGTTTTCCACAGACTAGCAGATTTTATGTGATAGCCGTATACAGTTTGAGTTTGTAGGACTACGGTAGCGTCCCGGCCGTCTATCCGAGGCCAAATGCGGAAACAAAAATTTTTCTTAACTTTAAACCGGCACTACCGCATCCTAAAAACCCGGATCGTAACCATTAACCTAATGCTAGCAAACATGAGAATGGGTAGGAAGCTATATCGAGCGATCCGTGTCCTTCGGTCTTCGCCTCCACTCCGATCTCCTCGCAGAATCTCCGGTCGTCGCCTCCTCGTCGGAACGGGCACCATATCGCCGGGTTCTTTTATGGGCTTCCACATCTGGACCGAGGCAACTCGCGCACGAAGTTGGCAAGCCGACGTGCCCAAGAAATGCTGTAGGCTAGTGTAGAATCACTTTGTCTCAATGGGGTGAAGTTGCCTTTGATGGAGGAATGAAAACATGAACATTGGAGAGGTGTTAGGAATTTAGCAAGCAATCAAAAATGAGATGAATCAATTTCCCTCACCCAAAAGAAAACCTCTCTCATCTCTCCTCAAAGTGGCCGGCCCCTATATGAACAAATGGTGGAGGGAATGATCAAAACCAAGAAGGGAGGTGAGTGTAGGAAAAGCAAAAAGGTGACCACAACCAAATGTGGCGATAACAATATCATATCAATTTCTAATCCTTTCTAATCTCATTAATGCAAGAAATGATCACAAGAAAAGCAAAGATGCTTTACCCATCATAATCCCTCATTTCACAAAGAACCCCTCCACAAATGCTAATTTGCGAACTTGCAAATTAGCCCCTCCATCAGAAAGATTCGGCCGAGAAGGAATAAAGGAAAACTGGCCGGAACGGAACGCAAACTGGCAACTTCAGAAAATTGATCCCGTAATAAATTACAGGAAAGCCCCGTGACTGCATATACATGCCCGCATTTGTATTCCCACTGAATACAAATGCAAAGAGAGAAAATCTACACTATACAATACTAGGATCCGGCTTAAACCAAAGCCCGCTAGTATTATCCGTCAGATCATGATCCGTGCAATACCGTACATATCTGATCGAACCCTGCCATATCTCCATACGTCCTCTACAGCGTTTCGCCCGAAACTTGAGAAACAGGTCTGTGGAGGACTCTAAAGACTCGTCAATACTTTGGCTGTGGATTTAACCACTAGCACGTCAGAGGTATTAGTCATACGTGACGGGCTACCAGGTATTGACCAAAAGTTATGTCGATGAGCGAACTCATCCTGACACCCTACTGAGCCTGTCAGTGACAATATCCATACAGTCTGGTCCGTTCGTCTATGAGCATCGGATGGCGGGCCTAGGGGGTTGGTAAAAGTTAGACCCCGAAAAACGGTACAAGTCGTGTCGGAGTGTAGCCCAGAACACCCTGAGATACTACTGGAATACCTACCAGTAAATCTCCTGCCTCGGCCGAGGGCTTCGTGTAATGGCTCTCCTAGACACAGCGCGACCTCACCCCCAATACCGGGAGAGACGAAACCCCTGCCGATCCATTCACTGCCTCCATGTGGCTCGGGACTGTACCCAACTAAAATCTGTTTGCACGAATCCTTTGAGCCGTGGTAGGGTAGTAATCAAAGCACAGTAGGAACTCACACGAGACAAATGACGATCTCAGGTCGATGAACTAACCTGTACACATGTCACCAGGTAACTGCTATCTGACGTCTGGTATAATCCCAACTAGCAGGTTCCTGGCGAGTCCTGTCCGGTGTACTCATAACCCAATGAGCACCTGTATACATCTTAGGTGAACCAACTGACACCAGTGGCTTATGAGACCGGCCACCGCCCCTCGTCGGGGTCTCGACTGTATACACTAGTCTACTGTGGAGTATCGATGCCCTGTCTCGAAACTCCCATGACTAGGGACCTTTTAAGGATGTGCTTATAGACCCCAGCTCCCACGTATATGATCGCCCTCATACTGCTGGCAGTCAAGCAAGAATCCTAGGGGCTCAATCAACATGCAATAGTGACCTGTAAGGTCACCTAAAGCAGTACACGATGATAAAGATAAACCAGATAGCATACTATCATCTTTGAGTTAGACTGTCCTACTGGCATAGGTCCTCCCTCAATCATTGCAATCACGTGCCTGTGATCCAATAATTGACTCTGAGGGCACTATATCCAACAATCTCCCACTTGCACTCAATGCTAATTATTGCGATGTCGCATACTCACAGCCCGTGTGATACCGAACACCCAACTCCTCTACTAATCAGTTTCACAAATCTCGTTTGCGAAACTATTGCGTTCGAGGAATAGCCTCAGTGAGTGGATCCGCTCTGATGTTTCTTTCTATGTCTCTCTTTATCTCAAGTTCGCGGAGAAACCCATCTCCCGAAATGAGCAATACCTGTCTTAGAATGTGTCTGGATATCTGATGGGATCTAGCTCATAAATGAACTTCAAATCCAAACTTTCTAGACTGTATCGTCAACTGAAACCAATCAGTATCCTGCGCCATGCCTCCCTCAGTATCCGCTTGGACCTCCAGTCCAAACTACTGCCCCTCGTCAGAGGAAAAACTATAACTCTGATAGCCACTCTGCCATCCAGGTCATCTTGGAAGCCTGGAATGATAACTGTCTCCCGAAGGAGGATGCCATTATCATATCCCTAGAACATCCACTTATGTTCTAAAAACTGCTTCCGAATGTTTCTACAGGATTGGATAAATATCAACTTATTGCATCTACTGCAAAAACAACATCTGGTATGGTACTTGACATCTCATGATTGACTCAATTGCCTAAGCAAGTGATCTACCAATCATGCACATCACTCTCCCCTTTAGTCTGTAAGACATCTTTAGAGAGGGTGACTCCATCACTTGCAGGTACATTACCATGCTTGGAGTCGTCCATTCTAAATACCTTTAGAATGCTGTCTAAGTACCCAGATTGGGAAACTACCCAAATCTAGATCTAAAACCATAGATCTAGTAACCAGAATGTCTGATACAATATCCAAGTCCTATGTAGAGAAAACACTATGTGACAACCAAAATATAACCGATTGTAGTATAGGAACATCACTTCCTACTCTGTGTATGTCATCCAAATACCAGGACATCACACCCTACTACCTTCTTAACAGATCCATCCCCTATTCTGATGAAGTCAAACCTATGACTGTCACATCAGAAATAGATGATCTATCTCCGCTATAACTGCTTTAGTCTATAAATAGACATAAGCCACTTGTCCACTAATGCTTCCGCTGCTCCCACTGACTACGACAACCCTCTGGCAGAGTCATATAGACGTGCACATCCAAAGCTAGTTTAGAACGACGCTATATTCATCCTCCTACCAGGTCTCACAGTCTGGAACAACAGCAATGGCAAGTCTGGGTAAACAAGAATCTTCCTGTCACCGTCCTTGAGGCTACCGGAGTACCTCTCGGGCGCCTGAGGTCACCCACCGTATCTGCGGAGTGGCCAATGGAATGTCAAACCGGATTGAATCTTTAGGTTCTTATCAAATTTTCAGTAATTGTTTGCGGTTCTGTAATCACTTCCAGTTCCACCATACTCCCACTACTGTTTTCTGAAAAAATCCATTTTTGTTAAAACTGTGGCGAGTCAAGAGCAATATCACTATTGATCTTCCAGATGGTAGAAAGTCAACCCTCGTCATAGCCTGGGTCAACCCACAAACAGCCATTACACAAACGTGCCTTGAGTTATCCAGAGTCTGGTTTTAAGCATAAGCCGGACAACTCCCCGTACCTTAACATCGTTAAGATATGAACTGTTCTATATCCAATATAGAACCAGAGGCACAGATTTAATTGGAACCAGATTCAAATCTTGCGGCTGTCTCTAGTGCATGTCAACAAAATGGAGAGAGGCCGATCAGCATTACTCAACTTAGGAGTGCTTCCAATTATGAGTAACCTGAAAGAGAAGCAAGTTCTCTTAATCATTACTATTAACTGAACACTATACACAAGTATCTACATCTTCGATCACCTTGAAAAATCCTGATACTTGCAACACTTGGTTCTCTACTTTACTCTTATACCTATAACTTCTCAAAACTTGGACCTTGTGTTTCTACGAAACACATGTCTAAGAACCAGAAAAGTCACAAGTAAACATAATATAGTACGAGGACCAACCGCTCTGTCCTAATGGACACTGGACAATATACAATACTCTGTATAAGTCCCTTGAGTCTGATAACTCAATCCCTGTGTGTCGTAGGTTGAAAACTGTACTGTGATTATGAAGGATTACACCGCTGTTTAATGCTCCTTACCTAACCATCCACTGATATAGGTAAATATCACCGAAAAAAATTCAAAAAGTTATATCTCACTCTATAAAAATAGACGTACAGATATATCAATTTGAAATTGGTGCATAACAGCGGATATTCAAAACCAAATATTTGCTGTCCGGCAAACAACCCAGGTGATTTGCTCAAATATCACCAATTACGACGAATCCGATATAATGAGGATGATCACCTAATTCCCGTTAACTTACTCCCACTCATCATCTGTAAAACCATACAGATGTGATAATCATACCTGGTAAATACATACCCTGGAGTAAGGACTAATCGGGAAATCGGTTTTCTTTTAACAGTACACAGTGAAACTGAAACATTGAAATGTTTCGTTGGGGTATCCTGGTATTCCTAGTAATGCCACTTCCATTATCCATATTCACAACTGTAACCGTATATTTCTATGCCATCTCTCCACATCCCTTCATATGTCTTTAGTCATTACCTTCTGTACACCCTCTTAGGCTAAATTGTTTTCTTCCTTCCCTACCGTTCGGCACCAGCCTATGGTTTGGAAGAAGACTATCCAATAAGCATAATGGGTGTACTGTCCTAATCCTAGGAGCACTCGCAACGCGAGAGAAGGTAACGATAAAAGACACCTGAATAAACCTTATTCCTATTTCTCCTGAACCAGAATCCATCCCCGAACTGGAACAAGTTCCTTTCGAGTTGGTATATAACCATACGATGGAGTATCCAAATAACTGTGGATCTTCGTAGTGATATGGAGCGTTCTGGAGAAATAAAAAGGTGAAGTGGGCGTGGTAATGAAATTGGTCGTGAATAGCAGTCACAATTTACTTTTCCCTCTTACTAACCCCTTGATATGTCTTTACTTAATACCTTATGTACACCTTTTAGGCTAAATGGTTTTCTTCATTCCCTACCGGTCGGCACCTGCCTATGGTTTGGAAGAAGACTATCCAATTAGCGTAATAGGTGTACTGTCCTAATCCAAGGAACACTCGCAACCTGAGAGAAGGTAAAACGAAAAAGACAACTGAATAGTCCTATTCGTTTTCTCCAGAACCGGAAACCATCCTTGAATAAATTCCTTCGAGTTCGTATATAACCATACGATGGTTTTGTCCAATAGAAGTGGATGTTCGTAGTTATACGGGGTGTCCTGGAGAAAAGGGTAAAAGTAGGAGTGGCAATGAGGTTTGCAACTCTGACAATCCAAAAGCCAGTCTTATAAGAAGGTTCGGTTAATTTTGGTCACTGAGTCAAAGTCAAGGGTCGGGTCATGGTCGCTGCTAATGGGAGAGAGAAAAGAAACACTCAGCGTGCACTCTAACCTAGATCAGAATGGTTATCACTTTATCTAATCAGGAAACCTCCCACTGTAGCCTCAAATTCTCCTCCAAACCTGAAAGAAAAATTAGTCGGGATCACCCGAGGAGTAAACCAACTCATCAGTGGGAATCGGGATCCAACTATCATCGCATGATAACGTGACGGAATCCACTCACGTCACCACACTCCAGAAGGTATGCGCATGCCTGGCAAGTTTCAGTTTCTTTAGAAACTCCAGATGTGATTTTTACCCCAAGCGGCTTATGACCTTTTCTAGGTCAACAAACCATAAACCGCCAGTCAAGTTCAAACCGTCATTATTCTGGATTGCATTAAACACACCCGTACGTGCCCTTGACTAGGTCAACAAGGCCGCACGACTATCCTAACCAAACCCATTTATGCAACAAACAAGTACCACTTAGCTACCGAACACTACGTCTTGACTAGATCAACAAACGCAGCATGAATACTAAATAATACTCGTATGAAATGACAGAGGGCTACGGCTAGTTTTTGGCGAAAAACCATTAGAGTAATGAACTTGATATCGTTGAAGGAACTGCATAGCTTTTTATAAAAATATAGTGACGAAAACCTTTGCTGAAGAGGTCACTCCCGGTGAAGGGATCTCGGCTCTTTCCACGTAGAATGAGGTGCAGGATATTCCAACTGAATACCACGATGCAAAGCAAAAGGAAATCGGCTATAGTGAAGTTATTATCCTGACGCAAACTTCTGTCCAAGGGGTCACTCCCGGTGAAGGGATCTCGGCCCTTGCCTCGTCGACTGAGGTGCTGGATATTCATAACCGAATACCACTGTGCAAAAAAAAAAGAGAACGTCCTTGCAATAACAACTTTTTGAAAATTGTTCCAACAACATCAGAATATGTTTGTTTAGCTTGCATTGATCCGAATCAATGCAGTCCCATCAATTGATTACACCAATAAAGAACGAAAATACGATGTACGTATATGCCACCCGCATTCACCACTGGGTCCCGTCATCACCCGTTAGGTTACTTTACTAACGACAGAGCGGAGACTGGACTAGCGCGGGTGCAAAACATATACAACATCTACTAGTATATATATCAATATATAATAATCGCTCAAGGCGTGATAAAATGCAACATCACAGAAATGTAATAAGCATCACAGAACAATACAGATAATCTGGAATCCCCGGGTTTCATGGAGCCGCTACTGAAATCCGACGTTCCCCTGGTCGTGTGGATAGCCTGTGCAATGAAATCCTAGACCCCTACGGGCCCGGCAAGTTACCTGCCAAAACCTGAAGCAAGGCAACCCCCTTCAATGACGTGAATGGACCACCCTGCACTTCACGGAATCCGGCAACTTGGACACCCCTCCTTGGGTCAACCTGTACCCCCTACGAGTACGGCGAACAGCCCGCCAATTCTAGAGTGAAGCCCCCCACCATCTCAATGCCATGAGATGCGGGCCCGTTGCCCTCTAGAACCCGGCTATCCGTGCACCCCACCATGGGGTAATCCTAGTACAGAAAGTAAAATATACATACAACGAGTACATCGACCTCAGCCCGGTCGTGCCCCAAAAGAATAATATACAAACAGGCAGTAACGGCAGTCCACATGTCGGACGCTCGCCCCGCAATATCAAATGTACATATACAACCAAACTGTACTACCATTGCATCCAGGCTATCCACCACGACAGATCCGCAACATCACAGCACAATACAGAACATCAACGTGAATGTCACGTTCGCAAATCCGTCTAAAAAGGCTATAGCAGATAGACTGGATTTACCGATCGAGTGACATTCACGGTCGCAAATATAATGTAAATACTGTGAACTAAGATATTTAAATTTTCGATCGACTAAAAATTTCCCGAAGTGGGCCCCAAGCACAACTGTAGCACTCAAAGAAATCTGGGCCCAAAAGGAATATACCAAAAACCCTATTTCCATGTCAGAGAGGCACTGTAGAAATTTGGTGCAGAGAGGAGTCAAAAGTGCGGCGGAACCGCGGCCAAAGCATGGGTTTGGCCGCAGTTCCGCGGCGGAACAGTAATGTTAGGGAACCAAATTTTCACAGAATGCATAAAAAACATTGCACGATTTTTTGACATGTACCAAATAATTTTTTTAGCACTGCAAAAATTCGACAGAAACTGCACTTTAGAAATCGAGTTTTCGGAAAATCCGTTCGATCGAACTTGTAAACACATTAGAGCAAGCTAGACTAGGTTAATGGCATGGCTCTGATACCATGTAGGACTACGTTAGCGTCCCGGCCATCTATCCGAGGCCAAATGCAGAAACGAAATTTTTTCTTAACTTTAAACCGGCACTACCGCATCCTAAAAACCCGGATCGTAACCATTAACCTAATGCTAGCAAACATGAGAATGGGTAGGAAGCTATACCGAGCGATCTGTGTCCTTCGGTCTTCGCCTCCACTCCGATCTCCTCGCGGAATCTCCAGTCGTCGCCTCCTCGTCAGAACGGGCACCACATCGCCGAGTTCTTTTGCGGGCTTCCACCTCTGGACCGAGGCAACTCGCGCACGAAGTTGGCAAGCCGACGTGCCCAAGAAATGCTGTAGGCTAGCATAGAATCACTTTGTCTCAATGGGGTGAAGTTGCCTTTGATGGAGGAATGAAAACATGAACTTTGGAGAGGTGTTTGGAATTTAGCAAGCAAGCGAAAATGAGATGAATCAATTTCCCTCACCCAAAAGAAAACCTCTCTCATCTCTCCTCGAAGTGGCCGGCCCCTATATGAACAAATGGTGGAGGGAATGATCAAAACCAAGAAGGGAGGTGAGTGTAGGAAAAGCAAAAGGGTGACCACAACCAAATGTGATGATAACAATATCATATCAATTTCTAATCCTTTCTAATCTCATTAATGCAAGAAATGATCACAAGAAAAGCAAAGATGCTTTACCCATCATAATCCCTCATTTCACAAAGAACCCCTCCACAAATGCTAATTTGCGAACTTGCAAATTAGCCCCTCCATCAGAAAGATCCGGCCGAGAAGGAATAAAGGAAAACTGGCCGGAACGGAACGCAAACTGGCAACTTCAGAAAACTGATCCCGTAATAAATTACAGGAAAACCCCACGACTGCATATACTTGCCCGAATTTGTATTCCCACTGAATACAAATGCAAAGAGAGAAAATCTACACTGTACAATACTAGGATCCGGTATAAACCAAAGCCCGCTAGTATTATCCGTCCGATCATGATCCATGCAATACCGTACGTATCTGATCGAACCCTGCCATATCTCCATACGGCCTCTACAGCGTTTCGCTCGAAACTTGAGAAACAGGTCTGTAGGGGACTCTAAAGACTCGTCAATACTTTGGCTGTGCATTTAACCACTAGCACGTCAGAGGTATTAGCCATACGTGACGGGCTACCAGGTATTGACCAAAAGGGACGTCGATGAGCGAACTCATCCTGACACCCTACTGAGCCTGTCAGTGACAATATCCGTACAGTCTGGTCCGTTCGTCTATGAGCATCGCATGGCGGGCCTAGGGGGTTGGTAAAAGTCAGACCCCCAAAAGAGGTACAAGTCGTGTCGGTGTGTAGCCCAGAACACCCTGAGATACTACTGGAATACCTACTAGTAAATCTCCTGCCTCGGCCGAGGGCTTTGTGTAATGGCTCTTCTAGACACAGCACGACCTCACCCCCAATACCGGGAGAGACGAAACCCTACCGATCCGCTCACTGCCTCGATGTTGGTCGGGACTGTACCCAACTAAAACCTGTTTGCACGACTCCTTTGAGCCGTGGTAGGGTAGTAATCAAAGCACAGTAGGAACTCACACGAGACAAATGACGATCTCAGGTCGATGAACTAACTTGTACACATGTCATCAGGGAACTGCTCTCTGGCGTCTGGTATAATCCCAACTAGCAGGTTCCCGGCGAGTCATGTCCGGTGTACTCATAACCCAATGAGCACCTGTATACATCTTAGGTGAACCAACTGACACCAATGGCTTGTGAGACCGGCCACCGCCCCTCGTCGGGGTCTCGACTGTATACACTAGTCTACTCCGGAGTATCGATGCCCTGTCTCGAAACTCCCATGACTAGGGACCTTTTAAGGATGTGCTTATAGACCCCAGCTCCCACGTATATGATCGCCCTCATACTGCTGGCAGTCAAGCAGGAATCCTAGGGGCTCTATCAACGTGCAATAGTGACCTGTAAGGTCACCTAAAGCAGTACACGATGATAAAGATAAACCAGATAGCATACTATCATCTTTGAGTAAGACTGTCCTACTTGCATAGGTCCTCCCTCAATCATTGCAATCACATGCCTGTGATCCAATAATTGACTCTGAGGGCACTATATCCAACAGAGTTCACATCGACAGGAGGACAGTTAGCACATGTTCGCACCCGCCCTCAGTTATTGGATCGTATTCGAGAGACACAGCCCGAAGATGCTCATATATCGGAGATTATGGATCAGGTTAGGCAGGGCAGAGAGTCGGAGTTCGTAATAGATGACCTTGGACTATTACATTTTAGGACTCGTCTTTGTGTACCAGATTCGGATAGACTGAGACGTGAGATCTTAGAGGAGGCCCATCGATCAGTAGACAGTATTCATCCTGGTTCCACCAAGATGTATCATAACTTGAAATATGTTTATTGGTGAGAAGGAATAAAGAGGGATGTTGCGGAGTTTGTTTCGAGATGCTTGACTTGTCAGCAAGTCAAGGCCGAGCACCAGAGGCCGGCAGGAGAGTTGCAGCCCTTGCCCATTTCGGAGTGGAAATAGGAATATATTTCCATGGATTTCGTTGTGGGTCTACCCAGGACTAGCAAGGGGTATGATTCCATCTGGGTGATTGTAGATAGATTGACAAAGGCATCTCACTTTCTTCTGGTGAAGACGACGTATGGGTTTGCGCAGTATGCTCAGATTTATATCGACGAGATTGTACGATTGCATGGAGTTCCGACGTGCATAGTATCCGATAGGGGTACCCAGTTTACCAGCAGGCTATGGCAGAAACTTCAAGAAGCTCTTGGTACACGATTGAGTTTTAGTACATCTTTCCACCTACAGATAGATGGTTAGTCAGAGCGGACCATTCAGACTCTAGAGGATATGCTTCGAACGTGCAGCCTTGATTTCGGTGGTGGTTGGGATCGTCACTTACCTTTGATAGAATTCTCATACAACAAAAGTTTTCTAGAGACGATCCAGATGGCACCCTTAAAAGCTTTGTATGGGAGGAAATGTCAATCACCCGTTTGCTGGACGGAACTGAGCGAGAGTAGCATTTTGGGACCGCAGATAGTACAGGAGACTACGGAAAAGGTTCAGTTGATACAGGACAGAATGAGAGCGGCCCAGTGCAGACAGAAATCATATGCAGATCGACATCGTCGTAGCCTCGAATTTCAGGTGGGAGATCATGTGTTTCTTCGTGTATCTCCGATGAAAGGTGTGATGCGTTTCGGGAAAAAGGGGAAGCTCAGCCCCAGATATGTCAGAACTTATGAGATTCTAGAGAGAGTGGGTGATGTAGCTTATCGTTTAGCACTTCCACCAAGTTTTCCCGATGTTCATCCAATGTTTCACGTGTCTATGCTTCGCAAGTATCTTCACGATCCTTGTCACGCGATCCAGCATCAGACCTTACAGCTTGAGCCGGATTTATCCTACACAGTGCAACTAGTAGCTATTCTTGACCGGCAGGCAAAGAAACTGAGATCAATGGTACTTCCATCTGTAAAGGTTCTTTAGCGAGGAACGAATCGCGAGGAGATTACTTGGGAGACCGAGGATGCGATGCGAAAGAAATTTCCACATCTTTTTGAAGGTACGTTTAGTTAAGTTTTAAATTCGGGGACCAAATTTTCTTTAGGGGGGAATATTGTAACATTTTGAAAATTTAGAAATAAATAAAATTAATTAATTAAATAATAAAATGCCAATATAAAAAGTTATTAAACCAAAATAGGACATTTTCATAAGAAGTATGTGAAACAAATTAAATTGAAATTTTAGTATGTAATATAAATCAATTACAAGGGTTTTAGTGATAAATTTAGCTTCATTTTAATAAAAGGGTGTTTATATGATAACATATGTAGTGAACGGTCTTTTTGTAAAGTTTAGGCAAAATGTGCAAACTTGAAATTTTGAGGGTGTAAGTGGAAAGGGGTAGATAATGTTTTAGATCAGAAATTATATCAAGATAAATAAATTTTAGAGTGATAATGCATTGCCACCACCTACTTGCATGTACCCTTCATTTCACAACACCTCCTCTTTGCATGAGAGTGGCACACCTTTATTGGCGACACCTCCTCCTACACCTCACTCTTCCCTTTACCATATATATTTGTAAGTCTACGGTAGCGCCCCGGTCGTATTTCCTATGCCAAAATGCGGAAACGAAACTTTTTCAAACTAGAAACCGGCGCTATTGTATGCTTAAACCCGGATCGAAACATTAACCTACTACTATCTATCAAGAGAGGGGGTTGGAAAGCTATACCGATCGATCCATGTCCTTCGGTCTTTGGCCCCCATCCCAAGCTCCTCGCGGCATCTCCGGTCTCGATCTCCTCGTCGGAAAGGTCACCACATCATCGATTCCTTTTACGGGCCCCCGCTTCATCCGAAGCAACTCGGGTACGAAGTGTGCTAGCCGACATGTCCAAGATGTTGTAGAGAATGTTTGTGATCACTTTGTCTCTTGCATCCATGACTTGGATGGAGGTTGAAGGTATTGCCATTAATGGAGGCTATGAGCTAGAGGAAGAAGAAGGAGGAGAAGCTTTCTTTTCTTTTGTTGGAATAATGAGATGAGAGAGAGCAAGAAAAAGAAATACAAGAGCTAACTCTACCCTTGGTTGCCCCTCTCTCTCATCTCATCAAATCAACATAATAAACAAACATAAAATGTGACATTTACACATTAAAAGAGACCATGAGTCACAATATATGTCCATGTCACATTAAATGCATCTCATGATGAATTCTAGCTCAAAATTTCCATTTGTAAACATTAACCCAAATGTTTGCAACAACAAAAAGATACGGCAACATCTAAAGTAAACTCGTGACGGATCACAAGGATACCCCTCACCTGTATATACATACATGCACCCGCATTCCGACTGAATGCGAATGCGATGAGACTAAAGTAATCCAACAAAATAATACTAGGATCCGACTTAAACCAAAGCCCACTAGTATGATCCGCCCGATCATGATCCATGCAATACCGCACGTATATGATCGAACCCTGCCATATATCATACGGCCTCTACAACATTTCGCCCGAAACTTGAGAAACTGTCTGTGGGGGACTCTAAAGACTCGTTAATACTTTGGTTGTGGATTTAACCACTAGAACGTCAGTGGTACTAGATGTACGTAACGGGCTACCAGGTATTGACCAAAAGGGAGGTCGATGAGCGAACTCATCCTGACACCCTACTGAGCCTGTCAGTGACAATATCGGTACAGTCCGGTCCGTTCTTCTATGAGCATCGCATGGCAGGCCTAGGGGGTTGGTAAAAGTCAGACCCCCAAAAGCGGTAAAAGTCATGTCGGAGTGTAGCCCAGAACATCCTGAGATACTACTGGAATACCTACCAGTAAATCTCCTGCCTTGGACAAGGACTTCGTGTAATTGCTCGCCTAGACATAGCGCGATCTCACTCCCAATACCGGGAGAGACGAAACCCCTGCCGATCCGCTCACTGCCTCCATGTGGCTCGGGACTGTACCCAACTAAAACCTATTTGCATGACTCCTTTGAGCCGTAGTAGGGTAGTAATCAAAGCACAATGGGAACACACACGAGACAAATGACGATCTCAGCTCGATGAACTAACCTGTACACATGTCACCAGGGAACTGCTATCCGACGTCAGGTATAATACCAACTAGCATGTTCATGGCGAGTCCTGTCTGTTGTACTCATAACCCAATGAGCACCTGTATACATCTTAGGTGAACCAACTGACGCCAATGGCTTGTGAGACCGGCCACCGCCCCACGTCGGGGTCTCGACTGTATACACTAGTCTACTCCGGAGTATCGATGCCCTGTCTCGAAAACTCCCACGACTAGGGACCACTTTAAGGATGTGCTTATAGTCGCCAGCTCCCACGTATATGATTGCCATCATACTGCTAGCCGTCAAGTAAGAATCCTAAGGGCTCTACCAACATGCAATAGTGATCTGTAATGTCACCTAAAGCAGTACACGATGATAAAGATAAACCAAATAGCATACTATCATCTTGAGTAAGACTGTCCTACCAGCATAAGTCTTCCCTCAATCATTGCAATCACGTGCCTGTTATCCAATAATTGACTCTGAGGGCACTATATCCAACAATCTCCCACTTGGACTCAAGGCTGATTATTGCGATGTCTCATATTCACAGCCCGTGTGATACCGAACACCCAACTCCTCTACTAATCATTCTCAAAAAGCCCGTTTGCGAAACTATTGTGTTCGAGGAATAGCCTCAGTGAGTGGATCCGCCCTGATGTTTCTTTCTATGTCTCTCTTTATCTCAAGTTCAGGGAGAAAGCCATCTCCCGAAATGTGCAATACCTGTCTTAGAATATGTCTGGATATCTGATGGGACATAGTTCATAAATGAACTCCAAATCCAAACTTCGTAGACTGTATCATCAACTGAACTTAATCAGTATCCTGTGCCATGCCTCCCTCAGTATCCGCTTGGACCTCATGTCCAAACTACTGCCCCTCGTCAGAGGAAAAACTATAACTCTGACAATCACTCTGTCATCCAGGTTACCTTGGAAGCCTGGAATGATAACCGTCTCCCGAAAGAGGCTGTTGTTATCATGTCCCTAGAACATCCACTTATGTTCTAAAACTGCTTCCGAACGTTTCTCCAGGATAGGATTAATATCAGCTTATTGCATCTAGTGAAAAAACAACATCTGGTGTAGTACTTGACATCTCATGATTGACTCGATTGCCAAAGCAAGTGATTTGCCAATCATGCACATCCCTCTCCAGTTTAGGCGTATTTAGTATTTTCCTCGTCTTGCAACACCTAAGACTTAGCAGTAACTCCCAAACCAATTGGTCTAAGGCACTAGGTGTGTTAGTTATGTATATGCCCTAGAGGCCATTGTCGTATATATGATGCATATTATAATGGATGCTTGGATATATAGAGAGAGGACTTTCTTGCTCGATATGATAGTATGCTATCTGGTTTCACTTTATCTTAACGTGTTAACAAATACCGTTTTGTGATCACATGTTGATAAAGCCCTTAGGATAGTACTCGACTACTAGGACTATGATGAGATCATATTAGTGGGGCCAGGGTAGTCCACGAGTATATCCTATAAATGTTCCTAGTCGAGGGTGTATCGAGATAGGGCATCGATACTCCAGCGTAGACTAGCATACACGCATCTTGACCTGTATGATGGGCGATGGATGATCCCATATCCATTGGTGTTGGAAATCAAAGATGGTGTATGGGTTCTCAATGGAGACTGGGTACACTGAACGGACTCACCGAGAACTCCTGGATGGTATTTACCTATCGTCATATAGCAGTTCTCCGGTGACACTGGTACAGGTTAGTCTGTACACCCGAGATCGTCATAGAGTCTTGTGTGATTCCCACTGTGCTTTGATTTCCACCTTACGACATCCAAGAGGGTGTGCAAAATGGTTGCTTTTGGGTACAGTCCCGAATCACATGGAGGCAATGAGCGATAGGAGGGGTTTCGTCTCACCCGGTATTGGGAGTTGATGTTGCGCTGTGTTCGATTGGCTATAACTAGAAGTCCCTAGCCAGGGCTAATATGGAGATTTACTGGAAAGTGTTATCAGTAGTTTCTCGACCCGTTATGAGCCTTACATCCACACGACTTATCGGTTACTGGGGTCTGATGTTTACCACCCTTAGACCAGATATGCAACATATCAAACGAAGAGATCGGACTGTACGGGAGTGTTACTGATTGGATTCACAGGAGAATGTACAGGCTTGCTTGTTGATCTTCTCATTGCACAATACATGGGTGGTTGTTATATTTAGCTGACCGCTTGCAGCTTGTAGGTGTTTGATATGATCATCACCTACTGCCGGCGTATTGACGATTCTTTAGAGTCCTACACAGAGGTTTCCTGGCTCAGGAAAAACGAAGTAGGAGAACATATATGATATGTGCGGGATCGAGAATAATACGATATGAGATACCGTATTCTATTCTCGCGATATGAGATTGTAAGTCGACGTTGTACACCCCACGACTTGCGGGGAGGCGGAAATATGAAAAACAATCTTTTTGTTTGAAGCAACATCGACTAACCGAAAGGATCTTTGCTAAACTATAACTAACACTAACATAGGAGTTGTTAACTACTATGACAAGAGATTATACCTAATGAACCTAGTCCTTCATCTACTCGTTATCTACTTCCTCGTCAGCCTCCTCTATGTAATAGACGATCCACCCGAGAGCTTCTACTCCAAGCATTGCCTCTAATCTTGAGGTAACTAGGTTTCTTTAGTTGCTAATAAAAGTCACCTAGATTATATAGAGTATGGTTATGGATTAAATAGTCTAGCTAATCCTTGATCTCAACACTTGAGAGGGTAGGATTAGGGTTTGAAGAGAGAGAGCTTGAGGAGAGAGAAGGTGAGAAAGATTATGATGAAATTGTTTCTCACTTCTAATATATTATCAAGCATAAAGAATTATCAAATGAATAAATCCAATGATTTATCATCATGCTTCATTAAATATGTGCAATGAATCATCAAGTGAGTCATTAAGCAATAAATGCCTCATTAACTCACTTGAATGATTCATCTATTGAGCCACAAATGCATTTAATGTAAATGCCACCTAAACCCTCAAGTCACCATACTTCGAGAAGCTTCCCGCCAAATTACAAGAACGCCCCTCCTATCCGTGAAAACACGGAAAAACTTTATACTGTATAAATCCAATAATCCGATACCAGAACCTGGCTTAAACCAAAGCCGTCTAGTAAAAACTGTCCGAACATCGTACGTGCGTTTAAACACGTATGCGTCCGAACCATTGTCGTAAAACCATACGACCTCTATATCGTTTCGCCTGGAGCAGGGAAACCCTCTGTGTGGGACTCTAAAGACTCGACTACTACGCTGGCAGTGGGTTTAACCACAGACCGCAAGCGGCACTAGCTGTACGTAACGGTCCACAGGTAGATGTCGATAAGAATGCCGATGAGGAAACCCATCCAAACTCCTACTGAGCCTGATGTGAGAATCTCCATACAGTCCGGTCTGTTCGTCTGGGACTATCGCATATCGGGCCTAGGGGCGGCAAGCGTCAGTCCCCTAAAAGCGGTATAAATCATGTCGGAGCGAAGCCCATTACACCTTGAGAAACTACTGGAACCTACCAGTAAATCTCGCTTGCCCTGGCCAGGGACTTTGCGTAATGGCTCGCTGACACAGCGTGATATCAACTCCCAATACCGGGAGAGACGAATCCTGTCTAACCGCCACTGCCTCCAAGTGCTCGGGACTGCACCCAACTGCTACCTGTTTGCACGACTTCTTTGAGCCGTGGTAGGGTAGCAATCTAAGAACAGCGGGACACACTCGAGGCGAAGTAGCAGTGTCAAGTCTGCGGACTATGTTGTACTCATGTAACCTGGGAACTGTTAACTGACGACGGGTATAATACCAACCAACGGTCCCCTGTGAGTCCTGTCCGGTGTACCCATAACCCAACGAGCACCTGTATACTATCTCCAGTATGACGTACTGATGGCTGTGGGACAGACCATCTCCCCAACTGGGATGAGAAGCGTACACACTAGTCTACTCCGGAGTATCAATTCCCTGTCTCGATAATCCTATGACTACGGACCTGAAAAAGGATGTGCTTGTAGACTACCCAGCCCCCACTAGTGTGATTGCCATCACAACGCTGGTAGTCAAGCAAGATCCTAAGGGCTCTATCAATACATACACACATATTAAGATAGATAAAACTAAGTAGCATACTACCATGTTTAGCAAGACTGTTATATAACTGTGAATATCCCAAGCTTCCATTAAATAATATACAAGCTTGTATGATACAATAATGGCCCCTAGGGCATATACACTAACAATCTCCCACTTGCACTAGGGACATGTACTGGCATATCGAAGACCGATCATCTCGAGTAGCCTCTCGAACTGAATCTGAGGTAAGGCCTTTGTGAATGGATCAGCAATGTTCTCCTCTGTAGCAACTCTCCGGACCTCGATCTCCCGGCGATCTATGATCTCCCTGATCAGGTGATACCGCCTTAAGATGTGTCTAGACTTCTGATGGGACCTTGGTTCCTTTGCTAAAGCTATAGCTCCGTTGTTGTCGCAATACAGAGGTATTGGATCAACAATGGTAGGAACCACCTGAAGTTCTGTTAGGAACTTCTTCATCCAGACCACTTCTTTTACGGCATCGCAAGCAGCAATATACTCCGCTTCCATCGTCGAGTCAGCAACGGTGTCCTGCTTGGAACTCTTCCAGCACACCGTCCCTCCATTGAGGGTAAAGACATAACCTGACATGGACTTGGAATCGTCCTTATTACTCTGGAAGCCGGAATCAGCAAAGGCCTCGATCTTGAGGTCTTTTCCGCCGTAAACCAAGAACATCTCCTTAGTCCTTCTCAGGTACTTGAGAATGTTCTTCACTGCTATCCAGTTATTCTCCCCTGGGTCTGACTGATACCGGCTTACCACGCTCAGTGCGTAATCTACATCTGGTCTGGTGCACAAGATCGCATACATTATAGAGCCTACCGCAGAAGCGTAGGGTATAATAGACATGCGTTCCCTTTCCAAATCAGTGTTGGGAGACATCTCTTTGGAGAGGGTGATTCCGTGACAAGCCGGTAGATTATCGCGCTTTGAATCTTCCATAATCTCTTCAGTATAGTGTTGATATACCTAGACTGCGAAAGTACCAACATCCTCTTGGATCTATCACGATAGATCCGGATCCCCAGAATGTAAAAGGAATCACCTAGGTCTTTCATGGAGAACCTGTGTGACAAGAATCCTTTGACAGATTGTAGCATAGGAATGTCATTTCCTATCAATAGAATATCATCCACATACAAGACGAGGAATACAACAGTTCGTGCTACAATTTTACTATATATACATGGTTCATCTGGATTTTTGTTAAAGTCATATTCTTTGACCGTTTCATCAAAACAGATGTTCCAACTCCGTGATGCCTGCTTTAGTCCATAAATGGACTTAAGCAACTTGCACACTTTCCTGCTGCTCCCACTTTGATTGAAGCCTTCTGGCTGATCCATATAGACGCACTCTTCTAAATTACCATTTAGAAAAGCCGTTTTTATGTCTATCAGTCAGATCTCATAATCATGGAAGGCGGCAATAGCAAGAAGGACCCGAATGGATTTGAGCATAGCCACTGGAGAAAAAGTCTCGTCATAGTCCAAACCAGGTCTTTGACGAAAACCCTTTGCAACAAGTCTAGCCTTATAGGTTTCCACCTGTCCATCTACACCAATCTTTTTCTTGAAGATCCATTTGCATCCTATAGGTTTTTCCCCATCTGGAGCAAAGTCCAAAGTCCATACTTTGTTGGTGTACATGGACTCCATTTCGGTCTGCATTGCATCAAGCCATCGTACCGAGTCGCCGCTCTGGATGGCCTGCTGGAAGCTAGTAGGTTCATCATCATCAATGACGTAATCCTCTCTATCCCCATCTATGAGAAAACCGTAGTATCTCTCAGGCGGATGAGACGGCCTACTACTCCTGCGGAGGGGAGCGGTAATGTCCTGTTCTTCTTGACCAAACTTGAAGTTCCCAAACAAGTCCTAGCGTGTCGTCATTCCTGCGAAGCGAAGATCATTTGCTTACTGGTCTTACCAAACTTTCAGTAGTAGTTTGTGGTTCTGGAATTTCTTCCAGTTCTATTTCGCTCCCACTTATTTCGTTTTCTATAAACTGCTATTCTAGAAAATGGGCATTACGAGAAACAAAAACCTTTTGTTCCTCGGCGTAATAGAAATAATATCCCTTGGAGTTCTTTGGATATTCTACAAACTTACACTTTACGGATCGTGCTTCGAGCTTGTCCACATGCTGCTTTTTAACAAAAGATGGACATCCACATATCTTCATATGCTGAAGATGGGGTTTCTTCCCACTCCACAACTGATATGGTGTGGTAGGCACAGTCTTGGTAGGAGCCCTTTTCAGAAGATATGTCGTTGATTCTAGCGCATAACCCCAGAAAGATCGCGGTAACTCAGTATTACTCATCATGGAACGTACCATATCCTATAGGGTCATCGATTCCGTCTCTCCGATACACCGTTATGCTGTGGAGTGTATGGAGGAGTAAGCTGATAGAGAATTCCTTTCTCTTTTAGGTAACCTAGGAACTCGACACTTAAGTATTCACCACCTCGATCAGATCTCAGTGTCTTGATACTTTTGCCGGTTTGGTTTTCTACTTCATTCTTATACTCTTGGAATTTCTCAAAAGCCTCGGATTTATGTTTCATCAGAAAAATGAATCCGTACCTAGAGTAATCATCCATAAAGGTAATGAAATAGGAAAAACCACATCTTGCATGTGTAGACATTGGACCACATACATCGCTGTGTATGAGTCCTAAGAGCTCGCTCGCTCTTACTCCATGTCCAGTGAATGGAGTCTTTGTCACCTTTCCTTTGAGACATGATTGACAAGTGGCATAAGTTTGATATTCGAATGAATCCAAATATCCTTCTCTATGTAACTTAGTTAACCTTGTCTCATTGATGTGACCCAGTCTACAATGCCATAAGAAAGCCTTATTTAAATCTGGAGACTTTCTTTTTAGTGTGTTCTGGACATTGAAAATCTGTAATTGGTTTAAGACATATATATTGTTATCCAGTGTACCGGACCCAATCAAACTATGATTAAGGTGGATGTTAATAACATCGCTTACAAACGTGAAATCATAACCTGTATTTGATAACAAGGAAACTGATATGATATTACACGTTAAACTAGGTACACAAAAACAGTTATGTAAAACCAAAATATGTACACTCGTCAATCCCAGGTGATAATCCCCTACGGACACAGCTCCCATGCTAGCTCCGTTAGCAACCATCAGGGTCATATCACCAACCTTCAGCACTCTACGGTTTCTCAGTGCCTGCAATGAATTGCATATATGAGATCCTGATCCGGTATCCAATACCCAGGAAGTAGAGTTGATTGACAGACAATTCTCAATTACAAACACACCTGAAGTCGAAGCCACAGCTTGCTTCGGTTCGTGGTTCTTGGCGTTCCACGCCTTGCAATCTTTCCTCCAGTGCCCTTTCCTATGACAATGGAAGCACTCATCCTTGGCCACTACTGGCACCGCAATCTTTTTCTTTCCCTTCACTCCCATCTTACTAACACCTCCTCTAGGTTTGGTGGCGGCCTTATTCTTCCTTCCTTTGGCCTTAGCCTTGGACCCGGAATAAGAAGCACCGCGAACAAACATAGTGTGTGTTTCCCTTGCCTTCTGCAAGGTGCCCTCTGCACTCCTCAACATGTTAAGGAGTTCTGAAAGTTCAACTTCTTTTCTTTGAATGTTGAAATTCAGAATAAACTGGGCGTAGGTGGAAGGGAGGGACTGGAGAATCAGGTCTGTATAGAGCTCATTATCCAAAGTCGTCCCAAGGTCTGCGAGCTCTTCTATGTTGCCAATCATCTTTATAACATGTTCTCCTACCGATGATCCGACGGCCAACCTCGCTTGAAACAAGTTCTTTAAGGTCTTGTATCTTGCTATACGAGATTTCTCTCCATAAAGTTCCTTTGTATGGAGAAATATGGCATCAAGATCCATATCCTCGTGCCTCCTCTGATGTTCATTATTCATCTAGGCAAGCACGATGCACTTGGCCTTCGCGCAATCTAACTCCTAGGTTTTGCGGATTTCTTTATCCGCATTACTGGATTTGGGACCTGGGACTGCAGGTGCCTTAGCGGTGAGGACATACCCCAATCTGACATAGGTCAAAGCCATTTTGAAATGCCGCAGCCAATCTTTATAGTTTGGCCCTGTTAGTATATTTTTTCTAATAGTAACTTAAGTCCTGTCATTATCTGGGTCGCTGCAATTAGAAGAGAGAGAGAACACTTTAGCATGATGCTCTTGCAAGTTTAGAGTGCTTTTTAGTTTATGTAAACTGGATGGCTCCCACTGTTTCTCAAATCCCTCCTCAAACTAAAAAGAAAGAACTAGCCAGGACTATTCTCACTGTACAATACTTGCTTAACCGTTCAGCCAGGCCGGTGTCGGTACTTCGAGGGAGGTTTTCCAACGCTTTCGCGAAGTTCCTTAATTAAATAACCTCTTTTCTTTGGGGGCGTAGCCCCGTTGACACCTTTCTCGACACCTACTTGGTTTATAGCATTGATCGTTAAGTGACGAATCTCCTGATGAGTAGCATATACTCACAGTAGGATCGGGATCCAAATATCATCGTATGATAATACTGAAGGAATCCTACCAACATTCATCAAACTCCAACTGGTATGCATCTCTTTGCAAATTTCAGTTTCTTTAGAAATTCCCGATATAAATTTTTTCCCCATGCTTTTATGACCTTGGCTTTGGTCAAAATGTCATAAGTCACATGTCAAGTTCTACCCATCATTATCTTGTTAATTTGAACCCATCCGTACATACCCCTGACTTTGGTCAAATGATAATATGACTGTCCCAAACTAACTCATCTATCTATGCAACAAATGAATACCCAGCAGCTACCAAACACTATGCCTTGACTTTAGCCAAAATGCATAGCTTGAATACTACTGAATACCCAAATGAAATGACGGAGGGCTACGAATGGTTTTGGCGAAACCGTGAACGTAATGAACTTGATATGACCGAAGGAACCTGATAGCTTTTAAAAGGAGTGGTTAAAGCTCCGCAATTAAAAAATATCTTCTGTTTTAAAAATAACCGAGTGGTTTCTTTTAAACTGTTCCAACGATTCAACTTTGGTTTATTTTCTTTGCATTAATAATAATGCGTCCCATCATTAACCTATCATTGCAGAAAACAACGAAAATACAACGTCCTCTTATGCCATCCGCATTCGCTACTGGGTCCCGTCATCACCCGTTAGGTTACTTAACTAACGATTGAGCGGGGGCTGGGCTACCGCGGGTGTAAAATGACGTCTAAATAGCTATCATATATAGATATTGTACATTCGTCTGACGCAATAATAGGCATTCCAGATCACAGATGAACATTATTGGATATATAAGCAATCCGCGTTTCTTTTGAGCCTGCAACGAAAGACGGGTTACACAGTTGTGATGAATAGTCATTACCCCATCCTAGACCCCTACGGGTACGACAAACTACCCGCCAAGTACCCGAAGTGAAGCGGTCTCCCTCAACAGCGTGAGTAGGACACTAAACACTTCAAAGTACACGGTAGTTTGTGCACCCCACCTTGGGTCTATCCTAGGAGCAAAAACAGTAAAATGAAATAATACAACGGTGGCTACAACAGCAACCTGGATGTGCCCCGCAAAATAATATTACAACATATTACAATTACATCGAATGAATTAATATAGAAACCCATCTCAAACCCCGGCTAATCATCACAACAATCCAATCAAGTTCATGATCACAAAAAGTAAAATCATTACAAAAATGTGCAACCCCCTTCCAACCGACATACTAGCAGTTAGGGGAGGTTTACGAACACATTATACAGTTCACAGATATAATCTAATTAGCAAACATTGTACAATTTCGATCGAGCAAACACTTTAGATTCTACTCCAAAACTTCTCTGTGCACCTGAGACTTGAGCAGAAAATAAACATTCCAGAAAAGACAAAATATTCACAGAAGAGTTACTGGGGAAAATTGGGCTGAATCGGTTTCAACTCGGCCGCGGATCCGTGGCGGATCGGTAGGATCGGCCGCGGTTCCGCGGCTGTTTGGCCGATTCATGCACCCGTTTTTTTCCAGTATTCTTATATTTCCCTGCTTGTATTTTTAGAGGTCCCCGAAAAATTTTTAGACTTCGTTTTAAATTCGATAGAGACTTGGTGAATACGATATTTTTTCCGGTTCGTTTTGCGTTCCAAATTCTTACGACTTTGCTAACAAGTTAGTTATTGTTTAGTGAGGCTTTGATACGACTGTAAGTCGACGTTGTTCACCCCACGACTTGCGGGGAGGCGAAAATATGAAAAACAATCTTCTTGTTTGAAGCAACATCTACTAACCGAAAGGATCTTTGCTTAACTATAACTAACACTAACATAGGAGTTGTTAATGTAAGTCCATGTTACCTCTCCCGGTACTTACGGGCATGCGGAAATGATGAAAAACGATTTTTCAAGAGGTGGTAACATGGACTCAAAATACGGATCTTTGTTAAACAACTATCTAACAAACCTAACAAGAGTTTTACCTACTCGGTTAGGGGGTTATAACTTTCTTGAACTCCTTCGTCTTCAACTCTTTGCGGTGTACGGATCGGCCTCACCTCGTCGTCTCCTTGCGCCGAAGATGGATCCACCTGAAAGCTTCTACCTTTGGCTTCTCTTCAAACTAGAAGAAACTAGAACACTTGGTTTGCTAAACCTTGTGAACTAGGATGAGTAGAGAAGTGATATGGGTTTTCTTTTATCTCTAAGGCAATGTTTCTCAACTCTTGAGAGGGAGTTGCCTTGAGCTAGAGAGAGAGCAAGAGGAAGAGCAAGAGAGAGAGCTCGAGCAAGTGAGAGAAATCAAATGAGAGAATGAGTAAGTCTTTTGCCATCCAAGCTCTCATAATCCAAAATCATCATAACAAATAATAGTAATCAAGTATTATGTGATGGTTCAAGTCAAAATGGCCATATCATTTCATGCACTCATTTTGCAAAAGGAAACAAGCAAGCAAAAGTCTTTGCCATGAAATGATAGCCATTGCAATGATGATGGTCAATTAGTCCAACCTAGTGTACCGGTCAACAAAGTCAACAAGTCAACAAAGTCAACCCCTCAACAACCATGTCACTATAATACTTAATTAATATTATTGTTAATTATATTTCTTATTCTTATTAGGGTTTAGCAAAAAGTCAATAGTCAACAGCCAACAGTCAACAACCCCAATGAGAATCCTCTGCCTCTGTCTCTCTGTCAACTGTGCATACACACCCGCATCCGCGTTCCGAGGAACACGAATACAAACGAGATAAAACCAATCCCAAAACGTACAGTAGGATCTGGCTTAAACCAAAGCCCGCTAGTGTTGACTGTCCGGACACTAAACGTGCACAAGTGCACGGATGTGACCGAACCCTGTCGCAAAACCATGCGACCTGTCGCAAAACCATACGACCTCTACTCTTTTGCCCAAAGGCGAATAGCTTTCTGTGTAGGACTCTAAAGACTCGACACTACACTGGCAGTGGGTTTAACCACAGACCGCAAGCGGCACTAGCTGTGCGTAACGGTCCCTAGGTAGATGCCGACAAGAAGACTGACGAGGTGAAACCCATCTGAACTCCTACTGAGCCTGGATGTGAAAATCTTCGTACAGTCCAGTCTGTTCGTCTGATAACATCGCATGGCGGGCCTAGGGGGCGGTAAACGTCAGTCCTCTAATAGCGGTACAAGTCATATCGGAGTGTAGCCCAGAACACCCTGAGATAACACTGGAAACCTACCAGTATATCTCGCTTGCCCTGGCCAGGGACGACTTGTGTAATGGCTCTCCTAGACACAGCGCGATGTCAACCCCGAATACCGGGAGAGACGAGTCCTGTCTAACCGTCACTGCCTCTAAGTGCTTCGGGACTGCACCCAACTACTACCTGTTTACACGACTCCTTTGAGCCGTGGTAGGGTAGTGTTCATACCAGAATATTGCATTTTATACCGCCCATTCTTACGCTCGTGTGTTTATAGGTAGGTGCTTTTAATCCGTGTTTGTTACATGTTTACAGGTTACAGGTTTCCAGTCCAAATATTGTAAATCAAGACAAAATCTCCACAGTTACACCAAATACAGAACATCGGTCACAGCAGATAAAAGACGGGTTCCGGTCATCCATATCCGTCCAGTGCCGAGTACCGGTTCCAGATACAAGACATGTGACAGTGGTCATTCGTGTCTGGGACAAGCACAGAGTACGAGGGGGGCTGCACAAGAATCAATGGGTGCGCGGAGCTCGAGGGAGAGAGAAGTCAAAAGTGAAAAAGATAATGCAATCTTGGACTTGGAAATCTGCAGATATTCTGGAAGACTTCTGTGCAGTATGAAGATTTCAAACATGAGGAAACTGGAAACCAGGGAATCCCCCAAAAGATGACACCCTAACACCACTAAAGGGCCGCGCTTCCGCGGCCAATAGGGGGTATTGGCCGCGGAACCGCGGCTAGGTGGGCCACTCTCACTGAAAGATTTGGGGGTTAGTTTGGTCATTTCATATGTGTTCTGTTGGTTGCCCTAGATTTCCATTCTCCAGCCTATAAATACTCCAGAATCGAGCTAAGCCAAGGAGTCATTCTTTTGTTCTTCTTTTTTTTTAGGATTTAGTTTTTTTCTTCTTCTTCTTCATTCTTTTTCCATGAAAATTGTAGTGAGAGCTTTTTGAGTGGGAGATCAATGAAGATGAGGGTTTTGTATCATTCTTTTTTGATTCTTCTTCCCCTTGAGATTCTTGCTTTCTCTTGATCATTCAACTTCTTCATTGAGCTTGAATGGTTAAGGGTTAGTTATTGATCTCAAGGGTCGTATTTTGTTATGGAATTAGCGCTTCAATTCACATGCGTTCTCTACCCTTCCCTTGATCTTGCAACCTCTTGATTGAGCTTGCAAGTTTAAGGGTTGGCTATTGATCACATGCTTGTCTTGAGTCCTAGTTTCTTGTTCTTTTTATCGCTTTTTATTACTCGCTTATTATTATCTTGCTTTACTTTCTTGCAATTTTATTTATGCACTTACATTCTTGTAATCTTTTCTTTTCTTTGTTCTTTTCTTTTTGTTCTCTCTTTTTGGTTCTTTTTGTGAATGAATGTAATTATTATTGTTAAGAAGAAATACGGTATTATAAGTTAACGTTTCTTTGCCCATTTCCTTTTCCCGTATTTTCCATTGAACTCTGCCCAAACGATATGCAAGCGCTCGATAGGCACCGTACCCTGACAAGGTAACGGTGATTCCTAACCACGACCGGTTGCGTTCGGTTTGGCCGGAGGCGAAAGCTAGAGACAAGAACGGAAGGACAAGGGTAAATAAGCCGGATTCCACGAATACCGCGCTTAAATCCCCTAATCCACGTTGTTGCCGATTGCTCTAGCTTCAATTGGTCAAGATTCGGCTCAAAGGTTTTGAGTACGGATTTCTTTAGCTTATAATCTCGTATCTTTTTCTTAACAACTTTATACTTGCAGATAATACACATAGGATAGACTGAACAATCATACAAATTCTTTATTGACTCGTCTAAGACAAGAAGGTAAAATACCACCATCTCCCTGTGGACCGACCCGTGCTCAACCGGCTAGCTGCATAGCGACACCGTCCTGATCGCGGTTATACTTTAATTCTTTGAACATCCGACACGCCAAAAAGCGTGCGATCAAATGGCGCCGTTGCCGGGGAGACGGTAGCGTATTTTCTTTCTTGTTATTCGGGTTAATATTCTTTTTGTATATATTTATAAAAATAAAAAAAAATTTAAAAAAAAATCTTTTTGTTATTTTTGATAATTTTGTGGGCAAGTGTCCAGATTTTTGCGTATTTGCAAACTGCGATTGTGGGGAGCAAAGTGTGCATTCAAGGCAAGGGTGATTTACGAAGTACAGTGCCAAAGATCCGGGTAGTTTGACCCGCGCAAGCGAACCTTTCAAGCTTACCGGATTTGATTCAACGGGGGTTTCCTAACCCAAAAACTTAACGGTACGTACTTTCCTAACACCTTCTTCTCAAATCCGACGCTTCCAATATAGTATTCTTTGCAGGATTCTTTGCAAGTTCGCTAGCAAATGCTAAAAATTGACTAACCCGTATTTGTTGCAGTGCCGCGCTTAAACTAAAAACAATTTTTTTGATTCTTTATAGAATTTTTATTGAATTGCGCATTGCATCAATTAATACGGACTTAAGGGCAAGCGAACCCCACAACATACGGTAAAGGATTTCATCACCTTTTCCGTGGCCCACAAATCACGAACTTGAGCATAACGTTTACCCGCACAAATTTTAAAAGAAATTAGACTTTAAGCCTTAAGGACTTCGCGCTCACTAGAAGAAGTTAACTGTGTTTAGAACCTCGCTTAACGGTATATTGTTTACGGGGTGTCTAGGAAAGTGTTAACGGCGCAACCGCCAAAAGAGAAAGGGTTATTTAATTAAGGAACTTCGCGAAAGCGTTGGACAACCTCCCCTTATCTCTGCACTTACCTGGCCTCGTGATCAGTGTATCTTGAGCCTGTTTCTCGACACGGTTTTACTTCGACAATCAAGTTCTGGAGAAGGTCTAGTTGACCTAGGTGAACCCTAGAACGATTAGGTGTGTGGTATTTTTGTGTCGTGATTATTTTTGTCCATATTCTTTTTGTGTATATTTCATTCTTTTGCTAACAACTAACTAAAAAAAAATTAAAAAATTCAACATTCTTTTTCCCCTCCTTTTCTCTGTCTTTCTTTCTATCTCTCATCATATCATGGGTACCCCACCTCGCAAAACTCTTGCCAAACTTTGGTTCCCACAACCAGACATTACTTCCTACGGTTCTTATTTTGGTCGAACTTCGAACGATCCATCCATGCCAAAAATTTCTTTGAAAGATCGGATAGACGCGTCTAGGACGAACAACTGGACCCCGCAATCCACTTCGTATCAACCGTTTCAAACATTCACCCCTTCTTGCGTTGATACACCTTTTGAAAGTCCAGTTGTAACCCCGAGACCAATGTCTCTTGCTGAACGAATTGAACAATCCCGTAGCCGATCTTTCACTCCTTTCACCACTACAAATTCTTGGGATCAACAATTCCATTCACCTTCTTATCCCAATGTTGATCCTACTCCTGTCCAGCCATTCAATTCCTACCAGTCCTACCCTACTTTTGCACCTTCCCTAGACATTGCTTCAGAACCGCCATTTGGGAGTTTTCAGTATCCATACAACTGTGAATCTTTCACTGAAACCCCGTCACAACCAATGTCTAGTCTAGAACAGTCGTTGGAAGACTTTAGAGTAGCGTCAAGCCAACAGATGATGGATTTGAATGCGTCCATGGCCGCTCTCATACAACCTAGTGACCCGGTAGCTAGTTTTCAACTAGCTCCAAATTTTTCAATGTATGATGAGGCGGTGGGACAGGCTGAGATTTTGAGTGGAGAGAGTGAGATGTACCCCCTTCTAAATCAAACCTACCCACCCCAAATTGAACCCCACAACTCCTGTTTTGACAGTCTATCAAGTGTCCCAAATGAATTATCAGTTGAAGATAGAATGTTTAATGAGTTGTGCGACTTTGTAGTGTTTGATTTACCCGATTGTGAAGGGACCTTACCAAGTGAAACCAATCCCAAACCTTTTGACCTCTACACCTCCACTCTAGAACCTGAATTGATTAATATCCATGCTTTTGATGAGGTGTCTGAGAATATTGATTTTCACTTGATTGAGGATATTGACGCTGGGAACATTTTGGATGATGAACCCGTAGATTTGGCTGAGTTTGTCTCTTCAAATCATCATCCCGAGTCATTAAATGTTTTTCCCGAACTTCATATGCGTCTTGATTTTGAAGAAAAATGCATGGATGTGCTAAATTTTGAGGAGAATATTGAGGATAGTTTTGAGGATGAAACGGTTTTAATTGATGAGTCGGATTTTCCAATTCATCCTGTTCCTTTCATTGACTGTGTGCACCCTCCCGAAACCTTAACCGATACTCTTCCTCAATCACCTCCACCCACCCTTTCCATCGCTCCGACCATGCAAGAAACCGTATCACTTTCATTTCATATGTCTGGTTTACCAAGTTCGGCGTACCCATAGTTTCTTACGAATCTTGAGGGATTTGACCCAATCTCTCGCCGGGTTAATAGATTAGCACAATCGCTGTTTACACATCGCTCATCACAAATTGTGCTAATCTATTCACTCCATTTGCACCCACAAGTTCGTACTCCACTTCTTTTACCCTTCCGCCATTCTTTTTCTGATATACCGAGACCGTATCCCGCTTCTATCTCCATACGGTCTCGCGTATTCTCCATTTCTTACCTCTTCACCTTCTTTCACCAACCACTGCTTTACCATGATAAAATCTTTGAATGGTTGGTGTTAACTTTTGGCTTGTGTAAGGCCTTGTATAGATTGATACTGTTCTTTCCCCCCTAATCCTGAACTTCAACGCTTAACAGTGGAAACACTGTTTTACTTAAGTTTGGGGGGGGACTCTTTTTTTGTATATATTTTTTGTTTTCCTTTTTGTATATAATTTGTTTTTAGGGAGCGCCGACAATTTTGACCCTCTTGGTGTAGCCTGACAGTGAGGGCACTGTCAAGTTTAAGTTTAGGGGTGTGCTCGGTAAGCTTTCTTCCTTCGCATTCATTTGTATATTTTGCATTTGCATACCTTATTAAAAACCCACAAAAATCAAAAAATTTCCAAAAAAATTATAAAAAACTTTGTCGTCAAGTTAGCTAATAAGGTAACTTAGATCTTTATTCTGAAAGTTTAGTTGATATGTTAGAAATAACTAAATTCTAGGCCTAGGAATTGAAAATCCTAAAAATAACCCTCATTCTGTTTAAACTTGGTGATTATACGTCCTTACAGTTTTTTTGAGAAATAGGTAATCTTGAGTTCAGTTTTTTTTTTTGAGTTAAGTCAAGAAGAAGGGAAAGTATTGAAGCTTTACCGGAGGATAAGTCTGAAAAATAGTTTCTTTTCTTAAGTTCAAATTTAGAAAGTATATACCCTACAAACTGCACCTACACGTACCTTGAAACTTGGGATAGTAGAGGATACCTAGAAATACTCTTGCCTGAAAGCCTGGTATGAAAGAAAAAACGGTATTTAAAGCTAAACACCAAAATAGCATAGTGAAAAATATATCCGGTCTTGAAAAAGAAAAAGAAAAATAGAATAAAGTCAAGACCTGGAAACTGCTATTTACGCTTTAAAGCTCACACATTCAGTAATCGGCCGTTAGTGCCTCAAGAAGCATTAATGGTCGCATGAAAGGTGTGTGAGCAAAACCGTCCATCCTTAATGAAAAGAAGTAGTATTAGGTATTAGGGCAAGAGTACTATAGCTTGAATTGAATTCTTAAGTGTAGGGGTGCAAATATACACACACGTAGGGATATATAATCGATGTTTGGATAAAAGATAGAGATGAAGAATAAGACTTGTGTTTTCTATAAAGTTGATAAAAATCCCTGATTTGAGGCCGTACTTTAGAAGGAAAACTCAGGAGAACCAACATCTTTTTAAACTTTTTTGGAGCGTATACGAACCAAGGTTAAATAGATAAGAGGTGTGAAGAATAAGGGTTGGATATTTCTAACTTAGGATGATAGAGTTTCTAATGTAAATATTAAACTGTAGGAGTAGAATCATTGTTAACTTATGACACTAGCTTGACAGGATTTTGTGGGTAGTATCCGCTGAAAACCCTCAGGAGACAACACTCCTCCTACTAGGGACACCTAGAGGTTTAACGGCTTGTTGCACGCGCTCAGTGCAATCGCGTTCCCTGCGAAAGTGCGGTTATCATTTTATTTTTATGAATAATTGGTTTTGCTCGGGACGAGCAAAAGTTAATTTTGGGGGTATTTGTTCATACCAGAATATTGCATTTTATACCGCCCATTCTTACGCTCGTGTGTTTATAGGAAGGTGCTTTTAATCCGTGTTTGTTACATGTTTACAGGTTACAGGTTTCCAGTCCAAATATTGTAAATCAAGACAAAATCTCCACAGTTACACCAAATACAGAACATCGGTCACAGCAGATAAAAGCCGAGTTCTGGTCATCTATATCCGTCCAGTGCCGAGTACCGGTTCCAGATACAAGACATGTGACAGTGGTCATTCGTGTCTGGGACAAGCACAGAGCACGAGGGGGGCTGCACAAGAAACAATGGGTGCGCGGAGCTCGAGGGAGAGAGAAGTCAAAAGTGAAAAAGACAATGTAATCTTGGACTTGGAAATCTGCAGATATTCTGGAAGACTTCTGTGCAGTATGAAGATTTCAAACACGAGGAAACTGGAAACCAGGGAATCCCCCAAAAGATGACACCCTAACACCACTAAAGGGCCGCGCTTCCGCGGCCAATAGGGGGTATTGTCCGCGGAACCGCGGCTAGGTGGGCCCCTCTCACTGAAAGATTTGGGGGTTAGTTTGGTCATTTCATATGTGTTCTGTTGGTTGCCCTAGATTTCCATTATCCAGCCTATAAATACTCCAGAATCGAGCTAAGCCAAGGAGTCATTCTTTTGTTCTTCTTTCTTTTTAGGATTTAGTTTTTTTCTTCTTCTTTTTCTTCTTCATTCTTTTTCCATGAAAATTGTAGTGAGAGCTTTTTGAGTGGGAGATCAATGAAGATGAGGGTTTTGTATCATTCTCTTTTGATTCTTTTTCCCCTTGAGATTCTTGCTTTCTCTTGATCATTCAACCTCTTCATTGAGCTTGAATGGTTAAGGGTTAGTTATTGATCTCAAGGGTCGTATTTTGTTATGGAATTAGCGCTTCAATTCACATGCGTTCTCTACCCTTCCCTTGATCTTGCAACCTCTTGATTGAGCTTGCAAGTTTAAGGGTTGGCTATTGATCACATGCTTGTCTTGAGTCCTAGTTTCTTGTTCTTTTTATCGCTTTTTATTACTCGCTTATTATTATCTTGCTTTACTTTCTTACAATTTTATTTATGCACTTACATTCTTGTAATCTTTTCTTTTCTTTGTTCTTTTCTTTTTGTTCTCTCTTTTTGGTTCTTTTTGTGAATGAATGTAATTATTATTGTTAAGAAGAAATACGGTATTATAAGTTAACGTTTCTTTGCCCATTTCCTTTTCCCGTATTTTCCATTGAACTCCACCCAAACGATACGCAAGCGCTCGATAGGCACCGTACCTTGACAAGGTAACGGTGATTCCTAACCACGACCGGTTGCGTTCGGTTTGGCCGGAGGCGAAAGCTAGAGACAAGAACGGAAGGACAAGGGTAAATAAGCCGGATTCCACGAATACCGCGCTTAAATCCCCTAATCCACGTTGTTGCCGATTGCTCTAGCTTCAATTGGTCAAGATTCGGCTCAAAGGTTTTGAGTACGGATTTCTTTAGCTTATAATCTCGTATCTTTTTCTTAACAACTTTATACTTGCAGATAATACACATAGGATAGACTGAACAATCATACAAATTCTTTATTGACTCGTCTAAGACAAGAAGGTAAAATACCACCATCTCCCTGTGGACCGACCCGTGCTCAACCGGCTAGCTGCATAGCGACACCGTCCTGATCGCGGTTATACTTTAATTCTTTGAACATCCGACACGCCAAAAAGCGTGAGATCAGGTAGTAATCTAAGTACAGTGGGAACACACTGGAGGCGAAGTGACAGTGTCAAGTCAGCGGACTAAGCTGTACTCATGTCACCTGGGAACTGATAACTGACGATAGGAATAATACCAACCAACAGTTCCCGATGAGTCCTGTCCAGTGTACTCGTAACCTAACGAGCACCCACAAACTATCTCAAGTACGACATACTGACGGCTGTGGGACAGACCGTCTTCCACACTGGGATGAGAAGCGCATACGCTAGTCTACTCCGGAGTATCGATGCCCTGTCTCGATAGTCCTACGACTAGGGACCTGCATAAGGATGTGCTTGTGAATTACCCAGCCCCCACTAGTGTGACTGCCATGACAACGCTGGTAATCAAGCAAAGATCCTAAGGGCTCCACTAATGTGTATAGGTGATATACTAAAATAAACACATGTACACATTAAAGCAGAAACAAACCAAGTAGCATACTACTATATTGAGCAAGATTGTCTATACAAGGTGAATATCCCAAGCTTCCATTAAATAATATACAAACTAGTATGATACAGTAATGGCCTCTAGGGAAAATACACTAACAATCTCCCACTTGCACTATGGCCATGTACTAGCGTATCGAAGACCTATCTTCTCGATCAGCCGCTCGAAAGAAGTCTGGGGTAAGGCCTTCGTGAGTGGATCAGCAGTGTTATCTTCCATAGAAACTCTCCGAACCTCGATCTCCTGGCGACCCACGATCTCCCTGATCAGGTGATACCGCCTCAATATGTGTCTGGACTTCTGATGGGACCTGGATTCCTTCGCTAAAGCTATAGCCCCGTTGTTTTCACAATACAGAGGTATTGGATCAACAATGGACGGAACCACCTGAAGTTCAGTTAAGAACTTCCTTATCCAGACGGCTTCTTTTGCGGCATCTACAGCAGCGATATATTACGCTTCCATCGTTGAGTCAGCAACGGTTTCCTGTTTGGAACTCTTCCAACACACCGCCCCTCCATTGAGGGTAAAGACATAACCCGACATGGACTTGGAATCATCCTTGTCACTCTGGAAGCTGGAGTCAGCAAATGCCTCGATCTGGAGGTCTTTTCCGACATACACCAAGAACATCTCCTTAGTCCTTCTCAGGTACTTGAGAATATTTTTTACCGCTATCCAGTGCTTCTCCCCAGGGTTTGACTGATACCGGCTTACCACACTCAGTGCATAAGCTACATCTGGTCTGGTACACAACATCGCATACATTATAGAGCCCACCGCAGAAGCGTAGGGTATAATAGACATGCGATCCCTTTCCAAATCAGTCTTGGGAGACATCTCTTTGGAGAGTGTGATCCCATAACAAGGCGGTAGATTGCTACGCTTGGAATCTTCCATACTGAATCTTTTCAGTATGGTGTCGATGTATCTGGACTGTGAAAGTCCTAATATACTCTTGGATCTATCACGAAAGATCCGGATCCCCAGAATGTACAAGGCATCACCCAGGCCTTTCATGGAGAACCTGTGCGACAAGAACCCCTTGACAGATTGTAACATAGTATAATACGAGGAATACGACAGTTCTTGCTACAAATCTACTATAGATGCATGGTTCATCTGGATTTTTGATAAAGCCAAAATCTTTGACCGTCTCATCAAAACAGATGTTCCAACTCCGCGATACCTGCTTTAGTCCATAGATGGACTTAAGCAGCTTGCACACCTTTCCACTGCTCCCACTCTGAATGAAACCCTCTGGCTGGTCCATATAGACACACTCCTCTAAATTTCCATTCAGAAAAGAGGTTTTTACGTCCATCTGCCAAATCTCATAATCGTGGAAGGCAGCAATGGCAAGAAGGATCCGAATGGATTTCAGCATAGCTACTGGAGAAAAGGTCTCGTCATAGTCCAAACCAGGTCTTTGACGAAAACCCTTTGCAACTAGTCTAGCTTTATAGGTCTCAACCTGTCCATCTACACCAATCTTCCTTTTGAAGATCCACTTGCATCCTACGGGTTTTACCCCATCTGGAGCAACGTCCAACATCCATACTTTGTTGGTGTACATGGACTCCATTTCGGACCGCATTGCATCCAGCCATTTTACCGAGTCAACGCTCTGAATGTCCTGCTGGAAGCTAGTCGGCTCATCACTATCAATGATACAATCCTCTCTATCCCCGTTTATGAGAAAACCGTAGTATCTCTCGGGCGGATGAGACTGCCTACTACTCCTGCGGAGCGGCATAGGAATGTCATGTTCTTTTGAACCCTCTGGTTCTACTAAGCTTTCAGTAATAACTCCTGGTTCTGGATTTTCTTCCAGTTCTATTGCACTCCCACTTATCTGTTTTTCCAAAAACTGATTTTCCAAGAAGTGGGCATGACGAGAAACAAAAACTTTTTGTTCCTCTTCGCAATAGAAGAAATATCCCTTGGAGTTCTTTGGATATCCCACAAACTTGCACTGTACTGAGCGTGCCTCGAGTTTGTCCGCATGCTGCTTTTTGACAAAAGCTGGACATCCCCATGTCTTAATGTGATTAAGATAGGGTCTCTTCCCAAACCACATCTGATATGGTGTGGTAGGCACAGTCTTAGTTGGAACTCGGTTCAAAAGGTATGCAGCTGATTCTAGTGCATATCCCCAGAATGATCGCGGTAACTCAGCGTTACTCATCATGGACCGTACCCTATCCAATAGGGTTCGGTTCCGTCTCTCCGATACACCGTTATGTTGCGGAGTGTATGGAGGAGTAAGATGAGAGATAATTCCATTCTCTTTTAAGTAATCCAGGAACTCGGCACTCAAGTATTCACCACCTCGATCAGATCTCAATGTCTTGATACTTTTGCCGGTTTGTTTTCTACTTCATTCTTATATTCCTGGAATTTTCCAAAGGCTTCGGATTTATGTTTCATTAAGAAGACATATCCGTACCTTGAAAAGTCATCCGTAAAAGTAATGAAGTAAGAATAACCGCTTCGTGAATGCATAGACATTGGACCGCACACGTCACTGTGTACGAGTCCCAAGAGCTCGCTCGCTCTTACTCCGTGTCCAGTGAACCGAGTCTTTGTCATCTTTCCTTTGAGACAGGATTGACAAGTTGCATATGATTGATATTCGAACGGATCCAAATATCCTTCTGTATGTAACTTCGTCAACCTTCTCTCATTGATGTGACCCAGTCTACAATGCCATAAGAAAGCCTGATTTGTTTCCGGAGACTTTCTTTTGTGTGTATTCTGGACATTGAAAATATGTAGTTGGTTTAATACGTATATACCATTTCTTAATGTACCTGACCCAATCAGAACTTGATTAAGGTGAATGTTTACAACATTACTTACAAACGCAAATTCATAACCTTCTTTAGATATTAAAGATACAGAAATGATATTACAAGTTGCGTTGGGTACAAAAAAGCAATTACGTAAAACCAAAACATGTCCCTCTGACATTCCCAGGTGATAGTCCCCCACGGCCTTAGCATCCAGGCTAGCTCCGTTTGCAACTTTGAGGGTCATGTCACCTGCCTTCAAAAACCTACGCTTTCTCAACGCCTGCAAAGAATTACAGATATGAGAACCTGATCCGGTATCCAATACCCAGGAAGTAGAGTTTATTGATAGACAGTTTTCAATAACATACACACCTGAAGCTGAAGCTGCAACTTGCTTCAGATCGTGTTCTGGCTTTCCAAGCCCTGCAATCTTTCTTCCAGTGTCCACTCTTATGACAGTAAAAGCACTCTTCCTTCCCCATAAGCTTCCCCGCTATCTTTGTTTCTTTTGCCTTTCCCTTCGTATCCACTTTACTAACACCGCCCCTTGGTTTGGCCGGGGCTTTCTTCTTCTTTCCCTTGGCTTTCGCCTTGGACCTAGAAGAGGAAGATCCTCCTACAAACAAAGTGGATGTTTCCCTACCTTTCTGTAGGGTGCTCTCTGCACTCCTCAGCATGTTGAGGAGTTCTGAAAGTTCAACTTCCTTTTCTTGTAAGTTGAAGTTCAGGATAAACTGGGCGTAAGTGGAAGGAAGGGACTGGAGAATCAAGTCCGTGTAGAGCTCGTTCTCTAACGTGATCCCAAGGTCCGCGAGCTCCTCAATGAAGCCAATCATCTTAAGCACGTGTTCCGCTACCGATGATCCGACGGCCAACCTTGCCGAAAACAGCTTTTTCGACACTTCTTATCTGGCGATACGAGATTGCTCCACATACAGTTCTTTTGTATGGAGAAATATGGATTCGAGGTCCATATTCTCGTGCCTCTTTTGATGTTCATTGTCCATAGAGGGAAGCACGAGGCACTTGGCCTTCGCGCAATCGATTTCCCAGGTCTTATGGATTTCCCTATCCGCGACGCTGGTTTTGGGACCTGGGACGGGGAGAGATTTGGTGGTAAGGAGATACCCCAACTTGTCATAAGTGATTGCCATTTTGACATTCCTGAGCCAATCTTTGTAGTTTGGCCCTGTCAGTATGTTTTTGTCTAGTAGTAACTTATGTCTGGTCATGATGTTTGGTCGCTGCAATTAGGAGAGAGAGAAGAAACACTTTAGCATGATGCTCTTGCAAGTTTAGAGTGGTTTTTAATTTGTCTAATCATGATGGCTCCCACTGTCTCTTGAATCCCTCCTCAAACCAAAAAGGAATAATTAGTCAGGATCAATCTCACCGTACAATACTTGCTTAACCGTTCAGCCAGGCTAGTGTCGGTACTTCGAGGGAGGTTTTCCAACGCTTTCGTGAAGTTCCTTAATTAAATAACCTCTTTTCCCTGGGGGCGTAGCCCCGCTAACACCTTTCTAGACACCTACTTGGTTTATAGCATTGATCGTTAAGTGAGAAATTTCCCGAGGACTAGTATATACTCACAGTAGGATCGGGATCCAAATATCATCGCGTGACAAAACTGAAGGAATCCTACCAGAATCATCACACTCCAAATGGTATGCAGTGCTTGTTAGTTGTATGTATGCCCTAGAGGCCAGTATTGTACAGATGATGTATATTATATTGGATGCTTGGACATATATAGAGATGACTTTCTTGCTCGATATGATAGTATGCTATCTGGTTACTCTTTATCTTAACATGTACACTAGTCTCTTTATACTGTCTTATAGTTACATGTTGGTAAAGCCCTTAGGATATGTACATGACTACCTGGACTATGATGCAGATCATACTAGTGGGGACATGGTAGTCCATAAGTACATCCTTCAAGGTCCTTAGTCGTGGGTGTATCGAGACAGGGCATCGATATACCAGAGTAGACTAGCGTATACGCTTCTCGACCCATGTGATGGGCGATGGATGATCCCATATCCATTGATGTTTGACATCAGAGATGGTATACGGGTGCTCAGTGGAGACTGGATACACTGGACGGACTCGCCGAGAACTCCCAGATGGTATTATACCTCACGTCAGATGGCAGTTCTCAGGTGACACTTGTACAGGTTAGTCTGTAGACCCGAGATCGTCATAGAGTCTTGTGTGATTCCCACTGTGCTTTGATCTCCACCTTACCACGTCTATGAGGGCATGCAAAACGGTGGTCTTTGGGTACAGTCCCGAGTCACATGGAGGCAATGAGCGATAGGAGGGGTTTCGTCTCTCCCGGTATTGGGGGTTGATGTTGCGCTGTGCTCGATTGGCCGTAACAGGGAAGTCCCTGGCCAGGGCTGATCAGAGATTTGCTGGTAAGTGTTGCCAGTAGTTTCTCGACCCGTTACGAGCCTCACATCGGCACGACTTATCGGGTTATTGGGGTCTGACGTTTACCACCCCTAGACTTGATATGCGACATATCAGACGAAGAGACCGGACTCTACGGTAAGTGTTACTGGTCGGATTCGCAGGAGTGTGAGCGGGCTAGCTCGTCGATCTTCTGATCGCTCAATACCCGGGTGGCCGTTACGTTTAGCAGACCGCTTGCGGCTTGTGGATGCTTGATATGATCATCATCTGCTACCGGAGTATTGACGAGTCTTTAGAGTCCTACACAGAGGTTTCCTGGTTCAAGCGAAACGAAATAGGAGCGCATATGAGATATGTGCGGGACCGAGAATAATGCGTGTATGTGATACCGTATTTAATTCTCGCGATTAATGTTTCGTATGGTTGTATGCGATATAACCTAGTTATCGAATCGAAGATCGATTCGATAAATCGATACATTGAATACTAGTCGGTTATGTGCGACATGACCGGATCATTGAATCAAATGTTGATTTAATGATTTAATGTATAATTATATATTTGATATATTACTTTGCATTAGCTAGTATTGGTTCACTTTAAACGGATTTTTCTCACTTGGATTGCACATTGTATATGTGATATACTTTTGTGCAAATATATGTATCATGTTTGATGATGCATGTAGTTTTGGCTTTGTGTAAAGAATGCAACCATGGTTATGAGAGTGGTTAGGGTTTAAGATTTATTCTCTTATTATTAAATCCATTTATTATTTATTAAATAGATTTATGGAAACAAAAGGGTTTCATTTTATCATGAAGTATGGTGAAGCTTCATGAAGCTTTTTGTAATGATGCCATTTTGTCTCCTTGCTTAAACCTAACCACTCCCACTAACCATGGTCAATTCTCTACACTTGACCATGGTTAGAAGATGATAAGAATTCCTTTATTATTCATTTTAGAAATAACTTATCATAAGTTTTCTATCATCTTCTTCTTCTTCTCAAAGTGAGAAACCTTGATGCCATTAATGGCAACTTGTGATCTAGAGTGAGAAATCCAAATCTAAAGTGAACCCATCTCCTATTTCTTCATCCTCTACCTCTTGCCAAGTGGTTTTGGGTGTTTTCTTCACAAGTTTTACAAGTTTGTGAAGTCGGAGCTTGAACTAGTGCAACCTCGACGTAGATCGTCTTTGACACGAAGCCGACGACCTTGCTCGCCCGATTTTCCGATGAAGCCGACGTGTGAGTCGAGGATTCATGATGGACAGCGAGAGCATGACCAAGTGGAGCTAAGGAGGTGGAAATCCGGATCTACAAAGGTTGTAGCATCTAACCTATAGTTAATTTGTTAACTAGCTTTATCGTTTCGCCTAAACATCTAGTCTAAAGATCCGTAGTCTAGGGTTTCTCGGCACAAAAATTTTAAATTGGCATGTCCGATGCCTTGTGAGACCTTACTAGAGTGCCTAGGAACCTTTCACTGGTATCAGAGCCTAGCTAGAGCCTTAGGCGAAGTCCCGACGGAGTTTGAAGTCCGATCGACCCGAAACCCCATCTCATATAATGCTCTCTGTCCTTTTTTCAAAAACGTGGATTTTTCCATATTAAAAGTTTCTAAAAAATTCAGAAGGTGAATTTAGGAGTTTCTGTAAAATTCGTAGCCCTAACTCCATCAAACTGCCGCGTTTCCGCGGCACGAGCAAGCCTCGTGCGGCGGTTCCGCGGCCGTACGGCCACCATATTTTATATATTTTACACAGTAACTCCTGATAAATTCTGCTGAGTTTACTGGGAATTTTTAATATTTATTCAAGAGTTGAATTTTCTGGGGTTGTTTTGGGGATTCGGTATTTCGATCGGATTATCAAATTTCGTCTTTTGTGTTTTTCCGGATAATTTCCAGAATATGTTAAAAAGTTCGACCGGATATAAATACCCAATTTTTCCCCTGTCGGGAAATTTCCAAGTGTTGGATTTTTCCGAAGTTTAACGACGTTCTAAGTAGTTCAAGTAACGCGATGGACCCTCTAGAAGACAACAAACCTTAACTCGATTATGTGACCGTCTTGAACTACCCTTTGAACCTTCGGGTTTGGGGCAGTACGGCGTGCCACATGTGAGGCGTTGGCTTGACCCTTCTACGGCTGGACCGTCGGTACTGAGGCACGAACTGAATGTTGTTAGACTTATTTCATGTGATGGACTGTGTCGGGAAAACTTGGGTATTCGACTGTTCGATCGGAAAGTTTAACATTATCTGTTTATCTGGAATGTGATACAATAATTGGAATTCACAAACAGTTATGAGATAACTGGATGAATGTTATAAATTTAGCAGTTTAGTCCCATATGATATTGAAAAGAGTTTTCGATAATGAGACTAAAATGCGGGATTTATATCTGTTAGGCATGTGATGTCTAAAGAAGTTGCGGATTCCAATTGTTGTAGTTTTACACTTTCTTTTCTGTGACCGTAAGTGTAGTATGTTCATATCGCCGGTTTCGTTGCTATACGACAACGACAATTGGGGTATGCATACTTACTTACGTTGATGACATGTGATGTTATGTGTTGCTGGATATGTTATATTGGATCGTCGTATTCGAATAGCCGGGGGTTTTTATGTGAGATGAGTGTTTTTCATTTTCATTCATGTAAAAACTTGTATGTAATATTCTTTTATTTGGGGCACTTCCAGGTAGCGGAAGATGTCACCCTTTGTATATTATTTACTTTTCCGCATTATGATAGACCCAAGGAGGGGAGCACAAGTAACCGGGTTCTGGGGTCCAGTGGGAGACCAACTCGAGGAGTCGAGTCCGGGTCTCCTAACCCTAGAATTGGCAGGGTTGCTTGCCGCTCTCGTAGGGGTCTAGGGGTGTGGGATTGGCTATTCATCACGACCGTGGAATCCGTGTTTTATACTGGCTCGTATTGAAAACACGGACGTCCTAGTATATCCAATATTTCATATGATTATTCTGCTGCGATATCTGTGATGCGATTCTGTGATGGATTTAGTATATGATATATATGATATATTATATAGACGTTACTTATGTTTTACACCCGCGCTAGCCCTGCCCTGCTCTGTCGTTAGTTACCTAACCTAACGGTGCACGAGGGGACATCGAGGCGAATGCGGATGGCATAAGTGTACGTCATATCTATCTGTGATGTTTAGGTATTTAAATGATGGGACTTCATTAATGTGATTAATGAAAGATAAAGAAACCTAAGATGTTGTAGAATCGAATTTTAAAATAAAAAGGGTAGCTACAGTTTTTTGCTTTGCATAGCGGTATATATGATATACCCTGCACCTTATTCGATGAGGAAAGGACCGAGATCCCTTCACCGGGAGTGACTCCTTTAGCAATAACTGGCAGATGCTACACACTCGGTTTGCTTTTGACTGCTTTTGGATTTTTGCTTTGCACAGCGATATATATGATATATCCCGCACCTCATTCGACGAGGAAAGGACCGAGATCCCTTCACCGGGAGTGACTCCTTTAGCAAAACTAGAAAAGCCTCAAAATCACTCCATTTCAAAACTTCATTTGATTCTACAACGATATCAAGTTCATTACGCTCATGGTTTTTATGAAAAACCTGCGTAGCCCTCCGTCATTTCAGATAAGTAGTAGTTAGTATTCGTGCTGCGTTTGTTGGCCTTTGTCAAGGCGCAGTGTGTGGTAGCTAACTGGTGCTTATCTGCTTATGCATATGATGCAGATTGGATTAGGGTAGTCGTGCGACCTTGTTGGCCTTTGTCAAGGGCCGTGCGGGTAGGTTTATTTCGATCAAGAAATGACGGGTTGAACTTGACTAGCATCCTATGGTTTGTTGGCCTTTGTCAAGGTCATAGGAGGTTAGGGGCAAAATATTATCGGGAATTTCAAGTGTTGAAATTTGCAATGAGATTGCATAACTTCTATGAGATAGTTGGATCCCGATACCCGCTGCGAGTAAGAGTTACTCCTGGGAGAGTTTTACACAGTGCAATTAGCCAATCAAGTAGGTGTCTAGAAAGGTGTTAACGAGGTTACGCCTCTGGGAAAACGAGGTTTACATTAATTAGGTTCGTGCGAAAGCACGGGGGACCTCCCTCAAAGTACCGACACTGGCCTGGCTGAAAGATTGGCGAACTTGTAGTGTGTAATTAATCCCGGCTAGTCTTTCCTTTTAGGGTTTGGAGGAAGATTTGATAAAAAGCAGTGGGAGCCATCCTGATTAGATAAGATAATAACCAATCTGATCTTGCACGAGCATACGCTAAAGTGTTTTCTTCTCTCTCTCTCCAGGTAGCGACCAGTTCATGCCTTAATCAAGATAATAATATGGATGTATTGACCGAACCCACATGTTATACTGTGCTGGGGAACGTTGGTTCCGTTCTTTCCTATAAGAGTTATAGGAATGAACAGGATATAGGGGAATACCAGGATTCCCATGCCACCCGAATGAAGAAAGTACATGTTGATGCATTTTCTTCGGGTGTGTTCGTTACTGAGAACTGTTTCTCTATTTGCTCTACGTCCTGGGTATTAGATACTGGGTCGGGATCCCATATATGTAATCAGTTACATGGGCTAAGGAAAGGTAGAGAACTTGGAGAAGGTGATAAAGACATTAGAGTTGGAAGTTGTGCAATTGTTGCAGCTAAGACTGTCAGGGAATATCACCTTGTATTACCAACTGGTAATACATTGGTTCTGAACGAATGCTATTACATGCCGAACCTGATATGCAACATTATATCGGTTTCTTTGTTGAGTAAAGAGGGATATAATTTTGTATTACAGGACAATGTTATGAACATTTTCCATAGCCAAAAGTTGGTTGGATCAGGCACGTTATGCAATGGCATTTATGTTCTAAATCAATCAACAGTTCTGAGCATAACAAACACACACAAGAGGAAGAGTTCTGAACTGAACGAATCCTTCTTGTGGCATTGTAGACTGGGTCACATTAATGTGACACGACTAGATAAGTTGCATAAAGATGGATATTTAAATTCGTTTGAATTTTCATCTTATGACACTTGCCAGTCATGTCTCAAAGGCAAGATGACCAAGACTCCGTTTACGGGACACGGAGAAAGAGTTACCGAACTCTTGGGACTTATACATAGTGATGTATGTGGTCCCATGTCTACACATGCCAGGGATGGTTCTTCGTACTTCATTACATTCACTGACGATCTCTCTAGATTCGGATATGTGTTCCTGATGAAACACAAATCAGAAGCTTTTGAGAAATTTAGAGAATATAAACAAGAAGTCGAGAACCAAACCGGAAAAAGTATTAAAATCCTTCGATCTGATCGAGGAGGTGAATACTTGAGCAATGAATTCCTGGACTTCCTAAAAGAGAATGGGATTCTCTCTCAGCTGACTCCTCCATATACACCACAGCACAACGGTGTATCAGAACGAAGGAACCGCACCCTATTAGATATGGTGCGCTCTATGATGAGCACAGCTGAGTTGCCTATTTCCTTCTGGGGTTATGCGCTGGAGACAGCAGCATACCTATTGAATCAAGTTCCATCTAAATCTGTACCTACCACACCATATGAGATATGGAGTGGGAAAAGACCATGTCTTAAACGAGTTAAGATATGGGGTTGCCCGGCCTATGTCAAAAGACAAAATCCGGACAAACTCGAGGCACGGTCGGTTCTATGTAAGTTTGTGGGATATCCCAAACATTCACATGGGTATCTTTTCTACCATACAGAGGAACAAAAAGTGTTTGTTTCTCGACATGCCACCTTTTTGGAAAAGGAATTTCTTGCAAAAGAAATTAGTGGCGGTGAGGTAGAACTGGAAGAAATTCCGGCTACACAAACTCAAACTGAAGATTTAGTGGAACCAGAGGATTCGGTAGTACCCGACGAACCCCAGCCTCTCCGCCGATCTAGTAGGGTTCCTCGCCAACCTGAGAGATACTACGGTTTTCTCATGGACGGTGGGAGCGAGGATTGCATCATGGAGGATGATGACCCAACTAGCTTCGAGCAGGCCATCACGAGTGGGGACTCAGTGAAATGGCTGGATGCTATGCGGTCTGAGATGGATTCCATGTACACCAACAAAGTATGGACTTTGGAAGTTGCTCCTGAAGGGGTAAAACCCATTGGGAGCAAGTGGATCTTCAAGAAGAAACTTGGTGTAGATGGGAAAGTGGAGACTTTCAAAGCTAGACTTGTAGCAAAGGGTTTTCGTCAAAGACCAGGTGTGGACTATGACGAGACCTTTTCTCCAGTGGCTATGCTTAAATCCATCCGGATCATGCTTGCCATCGCTGCATATCATGATTACAAAATCTGGCAAATGGATGTTAAGACCGCCTTTCTAAACGGTGATTTAGAAGAGTGCGTGTACATGACTCAGCCAGAGGGCTTCGTAGACAGTGGGAGCAGCGGGAAGGTGTGCAAGCTGCTTAAATCCATTTATGGATTAAAGCAAGCATCGCGGAGTTGGAACATCTGCTTTGACGTCGTTATCAAAGAGTTTGATTTCGTCAAAAATCCAGATGAACCTTGTATCTACAAGAAGGTGGCAGAGAGTAAGGTTGTCTTCCTCGTATTGTACGTGGACGACATACTCTTGATAGGAAATGATATTCCTATGCTGCAATCGGTCAAGCTCTTCTTATCACAAAGATTCTTAATGAAAGATCTTGGTGATGCCTCCTGCATATTGGGAATAAGGATCTATAGAGATAGATCCAAACGGATTTTGGGATTGTCCCAATCCAGGTACATTGACACCATACTAAAGAGGTTTAGTATGGAAGAGTCCAAGCGTGGGAACTTGCCCACGATCTCTGGAGTCACTCTCTCCAAAGAGATGTCTCCTAAGACTGATTTGGAGAGAGCTCGCATGCAAGGGATACCCTATGCTTCGGCAGTAGGCTCTATCATGTATGCGATGCTATGTACCAGACCCGATGTAGCATACTCACTAAGTGTAGTGAGCAGGTATCAAGCTAATCCTGGAGAGAGTCACTGGACAGCTGTGAAGAGCATTCTCAAGTACTTACGAAGGACTAGAGATATGTTCTTGGTGTATGGTAACGGAGAGCTCCAAGTGGAGTCCTTTACCGATTCGAGCTTCCAGAGTGATAAGGACGACTCTAAGTCGCAGTCGGGCTTTGTCTTCACCCTTTACGGAGGGGCGGTTAGCTGGAAGAGTTCCAAGCAGGAAACCGTGGCAGACTCGACGATGGAGGCTGAATACATCGCTGCCAACGATGCTGCCAAAGAGGCTGTCTGGATCAAGAAGTTCATTACTGAACTTGGAGTGGTTCCATCCATTGAGCATCCAATACCTTTGTATTGCGATAACAATGGAGTGGTGGCTTTGGCCAAGGAACCCAGGTCCCATCAGCGATCCAGGCATATTCTGAGGCGGTATCACCTGATCCGGGAGATAGTTGATCGCCGGGAGATCGAGGTCAGGAGAGTTGACACGAAGAACAACACGGCGGATCCACTCTCGAAGGCCATTCCCCAGATACAGTTTGAGAGACTCTTCGGGATGCTCGGTATGCGATACTACAGCAGCTGGCCCTAGTGCAAGTGGGAGATTGTTAGTTGTATGTATGCCCTAGAGGCCAGTATTGTACAGATGATGTATATTATATTGGATGCTTGGACATATATAGAGATGACTTTCTTTCTCGATATGATAGTATGCTATCTGGTTACTCTTTATCTTAACATGTACACTAGTCTCTTTATACTGTCTTATAGTTACATGTCGGTAAAGCCCTTAGGATATGTACTTGACTACCTGGACTATGATGCAGATCATACTAGTGGGGACATGGTAGTCCATAAGTACATCCTTTAAGGTCCCTAGTCGTGGGTGTATCGAGACAGGGCATCGATATACCAGAGTAGACTAGCGTATACGCTTCTCGACCCATGTGATGGGCGATGGATGATCCCATATCCATTGATGTTTGACATCAGAGATGGTATACGGGTGCTCAGTGGAGACTGGGTACACTGGACGGACTCGCCAAGAACTCCCAGATGGTATTATACCTCACGTCAGATGGCAGTTCTCAGGTGACACTTGTACAGGTTAGTCTGTAGACCCGAGATCGTCATAGAGTCTTGTGTGATTCCCACTGTGCTTTGATCTCCACCTTACCACGTCTATGAGGGCGTGCAAAACGGTGGTCTTTGGGTACAGTCCCGAGTCACATGGAGGCAATGAGCGATAGGAGGGGTTTCGTCTCTCCCGGTATTGGGGGTTGATGTTGCGCTGTGCTCGATTGGCCGTAACAGGGAAGTCCCTGGCCAGGGCTGATCAGAGATTTGCTGGTAAGTGTTACCAGTAGTTTCTCGACCCGTTACGAGCCTCACATCGGCACGACTTATCGGGTTATTGGGGTCTGACGTTTACCACCCCTAGACTTGATATGCGACATATCAGACGAAGAGACCGGACTCTACGGTAAGTGTTACTGGTCGGATTCGCAGGAGTGTGAGCGGGCTAGCTCGTCGATCTTCTGATCGCTCAATACCCGGGTGGCCGTTACGTTTAGCAGACCGCTTGCGGCTTGTGGATGCTTGATATGATCATCATCTGCTACCGGAGTATTGACGAGTCTTTAGAGTCCTACACAGAGGTTTTCTGGTTCAAGCGAAACGAAATAGGAGCGCATATGAGATATGTGCGGGACCGAGAATAATGCGTGTATGTGATACCGTATTTAATTCTCGCGATTAATGTTTCGTATGGTTGTATGCGATATAACCTAGTTATCGAATCGAAGATCGATTCGATAAATCGATACATTGAATACTAGTCGGTTATGTGCGACATGACCGGATCATTGAATCAAATGTTGATTTAATGATTTAATGTATAATTATATATTTGATATATTACTTTGCATTAGCTAGTATTGGTTCACTTTAAACGGATTTTTCTCACTTGGATTGCACATTGTATATGTGATATACTTTTGTGCAAATATATGTATCATGTTTGATGATGCATGTAGTTTTGGCTTTGTGTAAAGAATGCAACCATGGTTATGAGAGTGGTTAGGGTTTAAGATTTATTCTCTTATTATTAAATCCATTTATTATTTATTAAATAGATTTATGGAAACAAAAGGGTTTCATTTTATCATGAAGTGTGGTGAAGCTTCATGAAGCTTTTTGTAATGATGCCATTTTGTCTCCTTGCTTAAACCTAACCACTCCCACTAACCATGGTCAATTCTCTACACTTGACCATGGTTAGAAGATGATAAGAATTCCTTTATTATTCATTTTAGAAATAACTTATCATAAGTTTTCTATCATCTTCTTCTTCTTCTCAAAGTGAGAAACCTTGATGCCATTAATGGCAACTTGTGATCTAGAGTGAGAAATCCAAATCTAAAGTGAACCCATCTCCTATTTCTTCATCCTCTACCTCTTGCCAAGTGGTTTTGGGTGTTTTCTTCACAAGTTTTACAAGTTTGTGAAGTCGGAGCTTGAACTAGTGCAACCTCGACGTAGATCGTCTTTGACACGAAGCCGGCGACCTTGCTCGCCCGATTTTCCGATGAAGCCGACGTGTGAGTCGAGGATTCATGATGGACAGCGAGAGCATGACCAAGTGGAGCTAAGGAGGTGGAAATCCGGATCTACAAAGGTTGTAGCATCTAACCTATAGTTAATTTGTTAACTAGCTTTATCGTTTCGCCTAAACATCTAGTCTAAAGATCCGTAGTCTAGGGTTTCTCGGCACAAAAATTTTAAATTGGCATGTCCGATGCCTTGTGAGACCTTACTAGAGTGCCTAGGAACCTTTCAGTGCTAGCAAGTTTCTGTTCTTTTGAAACTCCCGATGTGGATTTTTGCCACATGCTCTTATGACCTTGACTTTAGCCAAAATATCATAAGTCACATGTCAAGTTCTACCCGTCATTCTCCAGGTTAATTTGAACCCACCCGTACCTACCCTTGACTTTGGCCAACATAGCAGTACGACTGTCTCAAACCAACACATCTATCTATACTGCACATGAATACCCAATAGCTACCAATCACTATGCCTTGACTTTGACCAACATAAATAGCTTGAATACTTATTGACCATTCAAATGAAACGACGGAGGTCTACGAATGGTTTTGGCGAAACCGTGAACGTAGTGAACTTGATATAATCGAAGGAACAAGATAGCTTTCAAAAAGGAGTGGTTCATGCTCCGCATTTAAAATTTGGTTTTGAAAAGAACCGAGTGGTTTTGAAAGTGTCCCAACGACTTTTACTTGGTTTATTTTTCTTGCATTAATTTTAATGTGTCCCATCAATTAATCCTACCATTGCAGAAAACAACCAAAATATGACGTATGCTTATGCCATCCGCATTCGCCACGGGGCCCCGTCATTACCCGTTAGGTTACTTAACTAACGACAGAGCGGGGGCTAGACTAGCGCGGATGCAAAACTTAAGCAACGCCTAAATAATATCATATATAGATATATTGCAATGATAGCCATTCCAGATCACAGATGAATACATTGGATATACTAGGAATCCGCAATTCGTACGAGCCTATAACGAAAAGCGGATTACACGGCCGCGATGAATAGCCATGACCCCACCCTAGACCCCTACGGGTGCGGCAAACTACCCGCCAAGTACCCGAAGCGAAGCAACCTCCCTCAACACCGTGAGTAGGCCACTCAGCACTTCGAGATACCCGGTAGTTTGTGCACCCCACCATGGGTCTATCCTAGGAACAAAAGCAGTAAAAGAAATTATACAATGACGGATACAACCCCATCCCGGTTGTGCGGCCATATAAATAATATTACATCAATTGCAAATTTACATGAATTAAAAGAAAATGAAAACTCTCATCTCACAACCCCCCGGCTATTCATCCGCGACAATCCAATGAATTCATATACACATACCATCAACATTACAGATCACAGATATGTATAACCCCCACTAATCGACGTATAGCGATTAGCAGACGTTCAATACATATAACACATCACAGATATATACCCGTCAGCTTAAGTCTTTAGAAGTTCGATCAAAATACGGATTTTTAGACCCCAAAAACAAATTTTCCGTTCTGTAAAATCTGGGCAGAAAAAACATATCCCAAAAATCCCAAAACAGCCATAGAAAAACACTACAGGAATCTTGTTCCACGACCGAGTCAACTCGGCCGCGGAACCGCGGCGGGAGCATGCTCCCGCCGCGTTTCCACTGCGCTTTGACCGAGTCGATGGACCAAATTTCTTGTGTGGGTTTTAAAAATCTTGAGCCGATTTTTAGTGTCAGATTTATTAATTTTTGAACAGAAAACAGAATCGGCAGAAACTAGATTTTTCGGGCATGTTTCGCGACTTTTTCTCCGATCGAACTTCTAGTTACTTTGCTAACATGTTAGATAGTGTTTAATTAGGCTCTGATACCACTGTAAGTCCACGTTACCTCTTCCGGTACTTACGGGCTTGCGGAAATGATGAAAAACGATTTTTCAAGAGGTGGTAACATGGACTCAAAATACGGATCTTTGTTAAACAACTATCTAACAAACCTAACAAGAGTTTTACCTACTCGGTTCGGGGGTTATACCTTTCTTGAACTCCTTCGTCTTCAACTCTTTGCGGTGTACGGATCAGCCTCACCTCGTCGTCACCTCACGCCGAAGATGGATCCACCTGAAAGCTTCTACCTTTGGCTTCTCTTCAAACTAGAAGAAACTAGAACACTTGGTTTGATAAACCTTGTGAACTAGGATGAGTAGAGAAGTGATATGGGTTTTCTTTTATCTCTAAGGCAATGTTTCTCAACTCATGAGAGGGAGTTGCCTTGAGCTAGAGAGAGAGCAAGAGGAAGAGCAAGAGGGAGAGCTCAAACAAGAGAGAGAAAGCAAATGAGAGAATGAGTAAGTCTTTTGCCATCCAAACTCTCATAATCCAAAATCATCATAACAAAAAATAGTTTTCAAGTATTATGCGATGGTTCAAGTCAAAATGGCCATATCATTTCATGCACTCATTTTGCAAAAGGAAACAAGCAAGCAAAAGTCTTTGCCATGAAATGATATCCATTGTAATGATGATGGTCAACTAGTCCAACCTAGTCAACCGGTCAACAAGTCAACAAATCAACAAAGTCAACCCCTCAACAACCATGTCACTATAATACTTAATTAATATTACTGTTAATTATATTTCTTATTCTCATTAGGGTTTAGCAAAAAGTCAATAGTCAACAGTCAACAGTCAACAACCCCAATGAGAATCCTCTGCCTCTGTCTCTCTGTCAACTGTGCATACACACCCGCATCCGCGTTCCGAGGAACACGAATACAAACGAGATAAAATCAATCCCAAAACGTACACTAGGATCTGGCTTAAACCAAAGCCCGCTAGTGTTGACGGTCCGGACACTAAACGTGCACAAGTGCACGGATGTGACCGAACCCTGTCGCAAAACCATGCGCGCTGTCGCAAAACCATGCGACCTCTACTCTTTTGCCTAAAGGCGAATAGCTTTCTGTATGAGACTCTAAAGACTCGACACTACGCTAGCAGTGGGTTTAACCACAGACCGCAAGCGGCACTAGCTGTGCGCAACGGTCCCCAGGTAGATGCCGACAAGAAGACTGACGAGGTGAAACCCATCTGAACTCCTACTGAGCCTGGATGTGACAATCTCCGTACAGTCCGGTCTGTTCATCTGATAACATCGCATGGCGGGACTAGGGGGCGGTAAACGTCAGTCCTCTAATAGCGGTACAAGTCGTGTCGGAGTGTAGCCCAGAACACCCTGAGATAACACAGGAAACCTACCAGTATATCTCGCTTGCCCTGGCCAGGGACGACTTGTGTAATGGCTCTCCTAGACACAACGCGATATCAACCCCCAATACCGGGAGAGACGAATCCTGTCTAACCGTCACTGCCTCCAAGTGCTTCGGGACTGCACCCAACTACTACCTATTTACACGACTCCTTTGAGCCGTGGTAGGGTAGTAATCTAAGTACAGTGGGAACACACTCGAGGCGAAGTGACAGTGTCAAGTCAGCGGACTAAGTTGTACTCATGTCACCTGGGAACTGATAACTGACGATAGGAATAGTACCAACCAACAGTTCCCGATGAGTCCTGTCCAGTGTACTCGTAACCTAACGAGCACCCGCATACTATCTCAAGTACGACGTACTGACGGCTGTGGGGCAGACCGTCTCCCACACTGGGATGAGAAGCGCATACGCTAGTCTACTCCGGAGTATCGATGTCCTGTCTCGATAGTCCTACGACTAGGGACCTGCATAAGGATGTGCTTGTGGATTACCCAGCCCCCACTAGTGTGACTGCCATCACAACGCTGGTAATCAAGCAAAGATCCTCAGGGCTCCACTAATGTGTATAGGTGATATACTAAAATAAACACATGTATACATTAAAGCAGAAACAAACCAAGTAGTATACTACTATATTGAGAAAGATTGTCTATACAAGGTGAATATCCCAAGCTTCCATTAAGTAATATACAAACTAGTATGATACAGTAATGGCCTCTAGGGCATATACACTAACAGTTAACTACTATGACAAGAGATTATACCTAGTGAACCTAGTCCTTCGTCTTCTCGTTATCCACTTCCTCGTCGGCCTCCTCTATGTAATAGACGATCCACCCGAGAGCTTCTACTCCAAGCTTTGCCTCTAATCTTTAGGTAACTAGGTTTCTTTAGTTGCTAATCAAAGTCACCTAGATGATATAGAGTATGGTTATGGATTAAGTAGTCTAGCTAATCCTTGATCTCAACACTTGAGAGGGTAGGATTTGGGTTTGAAGAGAGAGAGAGAGCTTGAGGAGAGAGAAGGTGAGCAATATTATGATGAAATTGTTTCTCACTTCTAATATATTATGAAGAATAAAGAATTATCAAATGAATAAATCAAATGATTTATCATGATGCTTCATTAAATATGTGCAATGAATCATCAAGTGAGTCATTAAGCAATAAATGCCTCATTAACTCACTTGAATGATTCATCTAATGAGTCACAAATGCATTTAATGTTAATGTCACCTAAACCCTCAAGTCACCATACTTCTAGAAGCTTCCCGCCAAATTACGAGAACGCCCCTCCTATCCGTGACAACACGGAAAAACTTTAGACTGTATAAATCCAATAATCCGATACTAGAACCTGTCTTAAACCAAAGCCGGCTAGTAAAAACTGTCCGAACATCGTACGTGCGTTTAAACACGTATGCGTCCGAACCCTTGTTGTAAAACCATACGACCTCTATATCGTTTCGCCAGGAGCAGGGAAACCCTCTGTGTGGGACTCTAAAGACTCGACTACTACGCTGGCAGTGGGTTTAACCACAGACCGCAAGCGGCACTAGCTGTACGTAACGGTCCCCAGGTAGATGTCGATAAGAATGCCGATGAGGAAACCCATCCGAACTCCTACTGAGCCTGATGTGACAATCTCCGTACAGTCTGGTCTGTTCGTATGGGACTATCGCATATCGGGCCTAGGGGGCGGCAAGCGTCAGTCCCCTAAAAGCGGTATAAGTCATATCGGAGCGAAGCCCATTACACCTTGAGAAACTACTGGAACCTACCAGTAAATCTCGCTTGCCCTGGCCAGGGACTTTGCGTAATGGCTCTCTGACACAGCGCGATATCAACTCCCAATACCGGGAGAGAAGAATCCTGTCTAACCGCCACTGCCTCCAAGTGCTCGGGACTACACCGAACTGCTACCTGTGTGCACGACTCCTTTGAGTCGTGGTAGGGTAGCAATCTAAGAACAGTGGGACACACTCGTGGCGAAGTAGCAGTGTCAGGTCTGCGGACTATGCTGTACTCATGTAACCTGGGAACTGTTAACTGACGACGGGTATAATACCAACCAACAGTCCCCTGCGAGTCCTGTCCGGTGTACTCCTAACCCAACGAGCACCTGTATACTATCTCCAGTACGACGTACTGATGGCTGTGGGACAGACCATCTCCCCAACTGGGATGAGAAGCGTACACACTAGTCTACTCCGGAGTATCGATGCCCTGTCTCGATAATCCTATGACTAGGGACCTAAAAAAGGATGTGCTTGTAGACTACCCAGCCCCTGTAAGTGCACGGCGGCGCCCCGGCCGTCAGTCCAACGGCCAAATGCGAAAGCGGTGATAAACTTTAATTTTGCGAACTTAGCAAACCGGCACCACCGCGTACTAAACACCCGGATCGGGCCATTAAACTAGTTCTAGCTAACTACAAGAAGGGGAAGAGATATACCGAATGATCCGAGTCCTCCGGTCTTCTCGTCGTCGTCCCGATCTCCTGCGGAAACTCCGGTCGTCGCCTCCTCGCCGGAAGGGCACCACATCGCCTGTATCTTTTACGGGCTCCCACCTCAATACCGAGGCAACTCGGGCGCGAAGTAGGCTAGCCGACGCATCCAAGATTTGCTGTAGAATGTGTAGTGTAGAGCCTATGTCTCATTTGGGGTTTGTTGCCTTTGAAGATGATGGAGGAATCAAGATAAGAAAAATGGTGCTTGCATTTTTCTAGCATGAAAATGAGATCAAGAATGCCACACTCTCAAGAATGAAACTCTCATCTTCTCTTTTCTCAAAATGAAACATTATCATCTTAGAAATGGTGGAGGAAAGAATATGAATCCATAATAAGAAGGGATGTGATGGTAGTAATAGTGAAAGGGTGACCATAACCTAAACATCATGATCACAAAATCAAATCAACCTCAAATCCTTTCTAATCTCACAAAAGCAAGAAATGATGATAGAAAAGAATGGTATCAAAAAGATGCTATCATAATCAATACATTTGCAAGAAACCCCTCCACAATGTGTTATTTGCAAACTTGCAAATAACCCCACTCCATCGAAAAAGTCCGGCCGGGAAAGAACAAAGGAAAACAGGCCGGAACGGAAAGCAAACTGGCAACTCCAGAATACTGGTCCCGTAATAAATTATAGGAAAGCCCCGATACTGTGCATACACACCCGCATCTGTATTCCGTCCGGATACAAATGCAATGAGACAAAATCTACACAGTACTATACTAGGATCCGGCTTAAACCAAAGCCGGCTAGTAATCTCCGTTCGATCCTGATCCGTGCAATACCGCACGTATCCGATCGAACCCTGCCATATATCTATACGGCCTCTAGTACTAACCGTCCGATCCTGATCCGTGCAATACCGCACGTATCTGATCGGACCCTGCCATATCTCCATACGGCCTCTACAGCGTTTCTCCCGAAAGCTTGAGTAACTGAAAGTGTGGTGGACACTAAAGGCTCGTCAATACTATGGTTGTGGATCTAACCACTAGCACGTCAGAGGTATAAGCCAATACGTGACGGGCCACCAGCTATTGACCAAAAGGGACGTCGATGAGCGAACTCATCCTGACACCCTACTGAGCCTGTCAGTGACAATATCCGTACAGTCCGGTCCGTTCGTCTATGAGCATCGCATGTCGGGCCTAGGGGGTTGGTAAAAGTTAGACCCCCAAAAGCGGTACAAGTCGTGTCGGAGTGTAGCCCAGAACACCCTGAGATACTACTGGAATACCTACCAGTAAATCTCCTGCCTTGGCCAAGGACTTCGTGTAATGGCTCTCCTAGACACAGCGCGACCTCACCCCCAATACCGGGAGAGACGAACCCCCGAAGATCCGCTCACTGCCTCCATGTGGCTCGGGACTGTACCCAACTAAAACCTGTTTGCACGACTCCTTTGAGCCGTGGTAGGGTAGTAATCAAAGCACAGTGGGAACTCACACGAGACAAATGACGATCCCCAGGTCGATGAACTAACCTGTACACATGTCACCTGGGAACTGCTATCTGACGTCAGGTATAAGACCAACTAGCATGTTCCCGGCGAGTCCTGTCCGGTGTACTCATAACCCAATGAGCACCTGTATACATCTTAGGTGAACCAACTGACACCAGTGGCTTGTGAGACCGGCCACCGCCCCTCGTCGGGGTCTCGACTTTATACACTAGTCAACTCTAGAGAATCGATGCCCTGTCTCGAGACTCCTACGACTAGGGACCTTTTAAGGATGCGCTTATAGACTCCAGCTCTCACTTATATGATCGCCCTCATACTGCTGGCAGTCAAGCAAGAATCCTAGGGGCTCTATCAACGTGCAATAGCGACATGTCAGGTCACCTAAAGCAGTACACGATGATAAAGGTAAACCAGATAGCATACTATCATCTTGAGTAAGACTGTCCTACCGGGATAGGTCATCCCTCAATCATTGCAATCACGTGCCTGTGATCCAATAATCGACTCTGAGGGCACTATCTCCAACAATCTCCCACTTGTACTCAAGGCTAATTATTGCGATGTCGCATACTCACAGCCTGTGTGATACCGAACACCCAACTCCCCTACTAGTCAGTCTCACAAAATCCGTTTGCGAAACTATTGCGTTCGAGGAATAGCCTCAGTGAGTGGATCATCCTAGATGTTTCTTTCTATGTATCTCTATATCTCAAGTTCGCGGAGAAAGCCATCTCCCGAAATGAGCAATACCTGTCTTAGAATGTCTGGATGTCTGATGGGACCTAGCTCATAAATGAACTCCAAATCCAAACTTCTTAGACTGTATCGTCAACTGAACTAAATCAGTATCCTGCGCCATGCCACCCTCAGTATTGCCTTGGACCACCTGTCCAAAATACCGCCCCTCGTCCGAAGGAAAACTATAACTCTGACAGCCACTCTGCCATCCAGGTCACCTTGAAAGCCTGGAATGATAACTGTCTCCCAAAGGAGAATGCTGCTATCATATCCCTAGAACATCCACTTATGTTCTAAAACTGCCTCCGACTGTTTCTCTAGGATTGGATGAATATCAACTTATTGCATCTACTGCAAGAACAACATCTGGTGTGGTACTTGACATCTCATGATTGACTCAATTGCCTAAGCAAGTGATCTTCCAATCATGCGTATCCCTCTCCCCTTTAGTCTGTAAGACACCTTTAGAGAGGGTGACTCCATTACCTGCAGGTACACCACCATGCCAGGAGTCATCCATTCTAAATACTCATAGAATGCTGTCAAGGTACCCAGATTAGGAAACCACCCAAATCTAGATCTAAAACCATAGATCTAGTTACCAGAATGTCTGATGTAAGATCCAAGTCCTATGTGAAGAAACCACTGTGTGACGACCAAAGTATAACCGATCGTAGTATAGGAATATCACTTCCTACATTGTGTATGTCATCCAAAACCCGGATATCACACCCTCCTACCTTCTCAACAGATCCATCCTCTATTCTGATGACGTCAAACCTATGATTGTCACATCAGAAATAGATGATCTATCTCCGCTATATCTGCTTCAGTCTATAAATAGACATAAGCTACCTGTCCACCAATGCTTCCGCTGCTCCCACTGACTACGACAACCCTCTGGCAGAGTCATATACACGTACACTTCTGAAGCTAGTTCAGAACGACGCTATACTCATCCTCCTGCCGGGTCTCGCAGCCTGGAACAACAGCAATGGCAAGTGTGGGTAAACAAGAACTTCCCTGTCACCGTCCTTGTGGCAACCGGAGTACCTCTCGGGTGCCTGAAGTTACCCACCGTATCTGCGGAGTGACCAATGGAATGTCAAACCAGATTGAATCTTTAGGTTCCTTATCAAATCTTCAGTAATCGTTTGCGGTTCTGGAATCACTTCCAGTTCTACCATACTCCCACTACTGTTTTTGAAAAAATCCATTTTTAATAAAACTGTGGCGAGTCTAGAACAATATTTCTATTGATCTACCAGATGGTAGAAAATCAACCCTCGTCATAGCCTGGGTCAACCCACAAACAGCCATTACAGAAACGTGCCTTGAGTTATCTAGAGTCTGGTTTTAATCATAAGCCAGACAACTCCCCGTACCTTAACAATGTTAAGATATGAACTGTTCTATATCCAATATAGAACCAGAGGCACTGATTTAATTGAACCAGATTCAAATCATGCAGCTGTCTCCAGTGCATGTCAACTAAATGGAGAGAGGCCGATCAGCGTTACTCAACTTAGGAATGCTTCCAATTATGAGTAACCTGAAAGAGAAGCAATTTCTCTTTATCATTACTATCAACTGAACACCATACACAAGTATCTACATCTTCGATCACTTTGAAGAATCCCGATACTTGCAATACCTGGTTCTCTACTTTATTCAAATACCAATAACTTCTCAAAATTCAGACGCTGTGTTTCAACAAAACACCTGTCTAAAAACTAGAGAAGTGATAAGTAAACTGAATATAGTATGAGGACCAACCCCTCTGTCCTGATGGACGCTGGACAACATACATTACTCTGTATAAGTCCCTTGAGTCTAGTGACTCATTCACTGTGTGTCGTAGGTTGAAAACTGTACTTATGGTTAAGAAGAATTACACCGCTGTTTAATGCTCCTTACCTAACCATCCACTGATATAGGTAAATGTCGTAGACATAATTTCAAAAAGGTATATCTCACTCTATAAAAATAGTCGTACAGATATATCAATTTGAAATTGGTGCATAACAACGGATATTCAAAACCAAATATTTGCCGACCGGCAAACAGCCCAGGTGATCTCCTCAAATATCACCGATTACAACGAATCCCGATATAATGAGGATGATCACCTTATTCCCAATAACTTACTCCCACTCATCATCTGTAAAACCATACAGATGTGAGAATCAAACCTGGTAAATACATACCCTGGAGCAAGTGTCTAATCGGGAAATCAGTTTTCTTTTAACAGTACACAGCTGAACTGAAACATTGAAATGTTTCGATGGGGTATCCTGGTATTCCTAGTAATGCCTCTACCATTATCCAGATTCACAACTATAACCGTATAATTCTTTGCCACCTCTCCAAATCCCTTTATATGTCTTTAGTCATTACCTTCTGCACACCCCTTAGGCCAAATGGTTTTCTTCCTTCCCTACCGTTCGGCACCAGCCTATGGTTTGGAAGAAGACTATCCAATAAGCATAATGGGTGTACTGTCCTAGTCCTAGGAGCACTCGCAATGCGAGAGAAGGTGAAGATAAAAGACAACCGAATAAACCTTATTCCTATTTCTCCTGGACCAGAATCCATCCCCGAACTGGAACAAGTTCCTTTCGAGTTCGTATATAACCATACGATGGAGTATCCAATAAACTGTGGATCTTCGTAGTGATACGGAGTGTCCTGGAGAAATACGAAGGTGATTTTAGGATTGGCGAAGAAATACTTGGTTTGGTCGTGAATATCAGTCGCAATTTACTTTGCCCTCTTACTAATCCCTTGCTTTGTCTTAATCTTAATACCTTCTGCACACCATCGTTATGCTAATTGGTTTTCTTCATTCCCCACTGTTTGTCACCAGCCTAAGGTTTGGAAGAAGACTATCCAGTTTGCGTAATAAGTGTACTATCTCCTAAACTAAGGAGTACTCGTAACTTGAGAGAAGGCAAAAAGGAAAAGACAACTGAATAAACCTTATCCGTTTTCTCCAGAACCGGAAACCATCCTCGAATTCCTTCGAGTTCGTATCTAACCATACGATGGTTTTGTCCAATGGAAGTGGACGTTCGCAGTAATACGGGGTGTCCTGGAGAAAAGGGTAAAAGTAGGAGTGGCAATGAGGTCTGCAACTCTGACAATCCAAAAGCCAGTGTTTAGAAGGTTCGGTTAACTTGGTCTCTAAGTCGTAGTCTTAGGGTCGGGTCAATGGTCGCTGCCAGAGAGAGAGAGAAAAGAAACACTCAGCGTGCACTCTAACCTAGATCAGAATGGTCACCAATTTATCTAATCTGGAAACCTCCCATTGTACCTCAAATTCTCCTCCAAACCTGAAAGAAGAATTAGTCGGGGTCACCCGAGGAGTAAACTAACTCATCAGTAGGAATCGGGATCCAACTATCATCGCATGATAACGTGACGGAATCCGCTCACGGTATCACACTCCAGAAGGTATGCACATATCTGGCAAGTTTCAGTTCTTTTGAAACTCCCGATGTGATTTTTACCCCATGCTCTTATGACCTTGGCGTGAGGTCAAAATATCATAAGTCACATGTCAAGTTCTACCTATCATTGTCCAGGTTAATTTGAACCCACCCGTACATACCCTTGACGTAGGCCAAAATAGTAGTACGACTGTCCCAAACCAACGCATCTATCTATGCAACAGATAAATACTCGGCAGCTACCAAACGCTATGCCTTGGCGTGAGGTCAAAATACATAGCTTGAATACTACCGAATATTTAACTGAAATGATGGAGGGCTACGAATGGTTTCTGGCGAAAACCTTTAACGTAATGAACTTGATATCGTTGAAGGAACAGATAGCTTTTTAGAAAATATAGTGACGAAAACCTTTACTAAAGAGGTCACTCCCGGTGAAGGGATCTCGGCTCTTTCCCCGTAGAATGGGGTGCAGGATATTCCAAATGAATACCACGATGCAAAGCAAAAGTAATCGGCTATAGTGAAGTTAATGCCCTGACGCAAAACTTCTGTCCAAGGGGTCACTCCCGGTGAAGGGATCTCGGCCCTTGCCTCGTCGACTGAGGAGCAGGATATTCCAAATGAATACCACGATGCAAAACAAAAGAGAACGTCCTTGCATTAACAGCTTTTTGAAAAGTGTTCCAACAACATCAGAATAGGTTTGTTTTAACTTGCATTGATCCGAATCAACGCAGTCCCATCAATTGATCACACCACAAAGAACGAAAATATACTGATGTACGTATATGCCATCCGCATTCGCCACTGGGTCCCGTCATTACCTGTTAGGTTAGCTAACTAACGACAGAGCGGGGACTGGACTATTGCGGATGTAAAACATATACAACATCTACTAATATATATACCAATATATTATATTCTCTCAAGGCGTGATAAAAATGCAACATCACAGAAATGTACAGCATCACAGAACAATACAGATATCTGGGATCCCCGGGTTTCACAGAGCCACTACTGAAACCCGACGTTCCCCTGGTAGTATGGATAGCCTGTGTAATGAAATCCTAGACCCCTACGAGCGCGGCAAGTTACCCGCCAAAAGCTGAAGCGAGGCAGCCCCCTTCAGCTCCGTGAATGGACCACCCAGCACTTCACGGAATCCGGTAACTTGGGCACCCCTCCTGGGTCAACCTGTACCCCCTACGAGTGCGGCGAATAGCCCGCCAATCCTAGAGTTAAGCCCCCTCCGTCTCAATGCCATGAGATGCGGGCTTGTTGCCCTCTAGAACCCGGCTATCCGTGCACCCCTCCGCGGGGTAATCCTAGTACAGAAAGTAAAATATACATACAACGGGTACATCGACCGCAACCAGGTCGTGCCCCAAAAGAATAATACAATCAGGCAGTGACGGCAGTCCACATGTCGGACGCTCGCCCCGCAATATCAGATGTACATAATACAACAGAAACTGTACTCGCATTGCATCCAGGCTATCCTCCACGACCGATCCGCAACATCACAGCAAAATCACAAAACATCAACGTGAAAGTCACGTTCGCAAATCCGTCTAACCGGGCTATAGCAGTTAGACTGGATTTACCGATCAAGTGACATTCACGGTCGCAGATATAATGTAAATACTGTGAAATAATGTGTTTAAAATATCCGATCGATCAAAAATTAACAAGTGGGCCCCCAAGCAATACTGTAGCACTCACAGAAATTCTGGGCCCAATATTAATATTCCAAAACCCCTAAAATCAGCCCAGAAGCCCCCTGGAGAAATTGGACACAGTGATCAACCAATACGGCGGCGGAACCGCGGTGCCAAGTGGGGTTTTGCCGCGGTTCCGCGCTCCCCTTGATGGATCACTGTCTCGAATTTCTCCATAATTCTTGGATATTCTTATACATCAGTTTTATACAACATGAAAAAAATTTTGAGCCAGGAAAAAATCGACAGAAAACTGATGTGAAGAAAATACGGTTTTTTTGGAATTTTGGTCGATCGGAAATGCAAACACATCAAACAAAGCTAGACGAAGTTAATGGCGAGGCTCTGATACCACTGTAAGTGCACGGCGGTGCCCCGGCCGTCAGTCCGACAGCCAAATGCGGAAGCGGTGATAAACTTTAATTTTGCGAACTTAGCAAACCGGCACCACCGCGCACTAAACACCCGGATCGGGCCATTAAACTAGTTCTAGCTAACTACAAGAAGGGGAAGAGATATACCGAATGATCCGAGTTCTCCGGTCTTCTCGTCGTCGTCCCGATCTCCTGCGGAAACTCCGGTCGTCGCCTCCTCTCCGGAAGGGCACCACATCGCCTGTATATTTTACGGGCTCCCACCTCAATACCGAGGAAACTCGGGCGCGAAGTATGCTAGCCGACGCGTCCAAGATTTGCTGTAGAATGTGTAGTGTAGAGCCTATGTCTCATTTGGGATTTGTTGCCTTTGAAGATGATGGAGGAATCAAGATAAGAAAAATGGTGCTTGCATTTTTCTAGCATGAAAATGAGATCAAGAATGCCACACTCTCAAGAATGAAACTCTCATCTTCTCTTTTCTCAAAATGAAACCTTATCATCTTAGAAATGGTGGAGGAAAGAATATGAATCCATAATAAGAAGGGAGGTGATGGTAGTAAAAGTGAAAGGGTGACCATAACCTAAACATCATGATCACAAAATCAAATCAACCTCAAATCCTTTCTAATCTCACAAAAGCAAGAAATGATGATAGAAAAGAATGGTATCAAAAAGATGCTATCATAATCAATACATTTGCAAGAAACCCCTCCACAATGTGTTATTTGCAAACTTGCAAATAACCCCCCTCCATCGAAAAAGTCCGGCCGGGAAAGAACAAAGGAAAACCGGCCGGAACGGAAAGCAAACTGGCAACTCCAGAAAACTGGTCCCGTAATAAATTACAGGAAAGCGCCGATACTGTGCATACACACCCGCATCTGTATTCCGTCCGGATACAAATGCAATGAGACAAAATCTACACAGTACTGTACTAGGATCCGGCTTAAACCAAAGCCGGCTAGTAATCTCCGTTCAATCCTGATCCGTGCAATACCGCACGTATCTGATCGAACCCTGCCATATATCTATACGGCCTTTAGTACTAACCGTCCGATCCTGATCCGTGCAATACCGCACGTATCTGATCGGACCCTGCCATATCTCCATACGGCCTCTATAGCGTTTCGCCCGAAAGCTTGAGTAACTGAAAGTGTGGTGGACTCTAAAGACTCGTCAATACTATGGTTGTGGATCTAACCACTAGCACGTCAGAGGTATAAGCCAATACGTGACGGGCCACCAGCTATTGACCAAAAGGGACGTCGATGAGCGAACTCATCCTGACACCCTACTGAGCCTGTCAGTGACAATATCCGTACAGTCCGGTCCGTTCGTCTATGAGCATCGCATGTCGGGCCTGGAGGGTTGGTAAAAGTCAGACCCCCAAAAGCGGTACAAGTCGTGTCGGAGTGTAGCCCAGAACACCCTGAGATACTACTGGAATACCTACCAGTAAATCTCCTGCCTTGGCCAAGGACTTCGTGTAATGGCTCTCCTAGACACAGCGCGACCCCACCCCCAATACCGGGAGAAACGAACCCCCGAAGATCCGCTCACTGCCTCCATGTGGCTCGGGACTGTACCCAACTAAAACCTGTTTGCACGACTCCTTTGAGCCGTGGTAGGGTAGTAATCAAAGCACAGTAGGAACTCACACGAGACAAATGACGATCCCCAGGTCGATGAACTAACCTGTACACATGTCACCTGGGAACTGCTATCTGACGTCAGGTATAAGACCAACTAGCATGTTCCCGGCGAGTCCTATCCGGTGTACTCATAACCCAATGAGCATCTGTATACATCTTAGGTGAACCAACTGACACCAGTGGCTTGTGAGACCGGCCACCGCCCCTCGTCGGGGTCTCGACTGTATACACTAGTCTACTCTGGAGAATCGATGCCCTGTCTCGAGACTCCTACAACTAGGGACCTTTTAAGGATGTGCTTATAGACTCCAGCTCTCACTTATATGATCGCCCTCATACTGCTGGCAGTCAAGTAAGAATCCTAGGGGCTCTATCAACGTGCAATAGCGACATGTCAGGTCACCTAAAGCAGTACACGATGATAAAGGTAAACCAGATAGCATACTATCATCTTGAGTAAGACTGTCCTACCGGGATAGGTCCTCCCTCAATCATTGCAATCACGTGCCTGTGATCCAATAATCGACTCTGAGGACACTATCTCCAACAATCTCCCACTTGCACTCAAGGCTAATTATTGCGATGTCGCATACTCACAGCCTGTGTGATACCGAACACCCAACTCCCCTACTAGTCAGTCACACAAAATCCGTTTGCGAAACTATTGCGTTCGAGGAATAGCCTCAGTGAGTGGATCCGCCTAGATCTTTCTTTCTATGTCTCTCTATATCTCAAGTTCGCGGAGAAAGCCATCTCCCGAAATGAGCAATACCAGTCTTAGAATGTCTGGATTTCTGATGGGACCTAGCTCATAAATGAACTCCAAATCCAAACTTCTTAGACTGTATCGTCAACTGAACTTAATCAGTATCCTGCGCCATGCCACCCTCAGTATTGCCTTGGACCACCTGTCCAAAATACTTCCCCTCGTCCGAAGGAAAACTATAACTCTGACAGCCACTCTGCCATCCAGGTCACCTTGGAAGCCTGGAATGATAACTGTCTCCCAAAGGAGAATGCTGCTATCATATCCCTAGAACATCCACTTATGTTTTAAAACTGCCTCCGACTGTTTCTCCAGGATTGGATGAATATCAATTTATTGCATCTACAGCAAGAACAGCATCTGGTGTGGTACTTGACATCTCATGATTGACTCAATTGCCTAAGCAAGTGATCTGCCAATCATGCGTATCCCTCTCCCCTTTAGTCTGTAAGACACCTTTAGAGAGGGTGACTCCATTACCTGCAGGTACACCACCATGCTAGGAGTCGTCCATTCTAAACACTCATAGAATGCTGTCAAGGTACCCAGATTAGGAAACCACCAAAATCTAGATCTAAAACCATAGATCTAGTTACCAGAATGTCTGATGTAAGATCCAAGTCCTATATGGAGAAACCACTGTGTGACGACCAAAGTATAACCGATCGTAGTATAGGAATATCACTTCCTACATTGTGTATGTCATCCAAAACCCGGATATCACACCCTACTACCTTCTCAGCAGATCCATCCCCTATTCTGATGACGTCCAACCTATGACTGTCACATCAGAAATAGATGATCTATCTTCGCTATATCTGCTTCAGTCTATAAATAGACATAAGCTACCTGTCCACCAATGCTTCCGCTGCTCCCACTGACTACGACAACCCTCTGGCAGAGTCATATACACGTACACTTCTGAAGCTAATTCAGAACGACGCTATACTCATCCTCCTGCCGGGTCTCGCAGCCTGGAACAACAGCAATGGCAAGTGTGGGTAAACAAGAACTTCCCTGTCACCGTCCTTGAGGCTACCGGAGTACCTCTCGGGTGCCTGAAGTTACCCACCGTATCTGCGGAGTGGACAATGGAATGTCAAACCAGATTGAATCTTTAGGTTCCTTATCAAATCTTCAGTAATCGTTTGCGGTTCTGGAATCACTTCCAGTTGTACCATACTCCCACTACTGTTTTTGAAAAAATCCATTTTTTATAAAACTGTGGCGAGTCTAGAACAATATTTCTATTGATCTACCAGATGGTAGAAAGTCAACCCTCGTCATAGCCTGGGTCAACCCACAAACAGCCATTACAGAAACGTGCCTTGAGTTATCCAGAGTCTGGTTTTAATCATAAGCCAGACAACTCCCCGTACCTTAACAACGTTAAGATATGAACTGTTCTATATCCAATATAGAACCAGAGGCACTGATTTAATTGAACCAGATTCAAATCATGCAGCTGTCTCCAGTGCATGTCAACTAAATGGAGAGAGGCCGATCAGTGTTACTCAACTTAGGAATGCTTCCAATTATGAGTAACCTGAAAGAGAAGCAATTTCTCTTTATCATTACTATCAACTGAACACCTTACACAAGTATCTACATCTTCGATCACTTTGAAGAATCCCGATACTTGCAATACCTGGTTCTCTACTTTATTCAAATACCTATAACTTCTCAAAATTCAGACCCTGTGTTTCAACGAAACACCTGTCTAAAAACTAGAGAAGTGATAAGTAAACTGAATATAGTACGAGGACCAATCCCTCTGTCCTGATGGACGCTGGACAACATACATTACTCTGTATAAGTCCCTCGAGTCTAGTGACTCATTCACTGTGTGTCGTAGGTTGAAAACTGTACTTATGGTTAAGAAGAATTACACCGCTGTTTAATGCTCCTTACCTAACCATCCACTGATATAGGTAAATGTCGTAGACATAATTTCAAAAAGGTATATCTCACTCTATAAAAATAGACGTACAGATATATCAATTTGAAATTGGTGCATAACAACGGATATTCAAAATCAAATATTTGCCGACCGGCAAACAGCCCAGGTGATCTCCTCAAATATCACCGATTACAACGAATCCCGATATAATGAGGATGATCACCTTATTCCTAACAACTTACTCCCACTCATCATCTGTAAAACCATACAGATGTGAGAATCAAACCTGGTAAATACATACCCTGGAGCAAGTGTCTAATCGGGAAATCAGTTTTCTTTTAACAGTACACAGCTGAACTGAAACATTGAAATGTTTCGATGGGGTATCCTGGTATTCCTAGTAATGCATCTACCATTATCCAGATTCACAACTTTAACCGTATAATTTTTTGCCACCTCTCCAAATCCCTTTATATGTCTTTAGTCATTACCTTCTGCACACCCCTTAGGCCAAATGGTTTTCTTCCTTCCCTACCGTTCGGCACCAGCCTATGGTTTGGAAGAAGACTATCCAATAAGCATAATGGGTGTACTGTCCTAGTCCTAGGATCACTCACATTGCGAGAGAAGGTGAAGATAAAAGACAACCGAATAAACCTTATTCCTATTTCTCCTGGACCAGAATCCATCCCCGAACTGGAACAAGTTCCTTTCGAGTTCGTATATAACCATACGATGGAGTATCCAATAAACTGTGGATCTTCGTAGTGATACGGAGTGTCCTGGAGAAATACAAAGGTGATTTTAGGATTGGCGAAGAAATACTTGGTTTGGTCGTGAATATCAGTCGCAATTTACTTTGCCCTCTTACTAATCCCTTGCTTTGTCTTAATCTTAATACCTTCTGCACACCATCGTTATGCTAATTGGTTTTCTTCATTCCCCACTGTTTGGCACCAGCCTAAGGTTTGGAAGAAGACTATCCAGTTTGCGTAATAGGTGTACTATCTCCTAAACTAAGGAGTACTCGTAACTTGAGAGAAGGCAAAAAGAAAAAGACAACTGAATAAACCTTATCCGTTTTCTCTAGAACCGGAAACCATCCTCGAATTCCTCACATGTGGCACGCCGTACTGCCCCAAACCCTAACGTTCAAAGGGCAGTTCAAGACGGTCACATAATCGAGTTAAGGTTTGTTGTCTTCTAGAGGGTCCATCGCGTTACTTGCACTACTTAGAACGCCTTTAAACCACGGAAAAATCCAACACTTGGAAATTTTCCGGCAGGGGAAAAATTGGGTATTTATATCCGGTCGAACTTTTTAACATATTCTAAATTACCCGGAAGACAAAGTAAACAAAGTTAAATAATCCGATCGAATCATTGAGTCCCAATACAACCCCAGAACACTCAACTCTTGAGTCATAATAAAAATACCCATAAAATATAAATCACAGAAATAGGAATTATTGTGGAAAAATTATGGCCTAACTCTTCTGTACGGCCGCGTAACCGCGGCCCAAGCAGGTTATTGCCGCGGTTTCGTGGCGGAATGTACGACTTAGGCTGTCGTTTTTCACCACAATTCTTATATTTCCCTGCTGAATTTTTCAGGTATTTTTAATTCAGAAAAAACCACAATTTCAGAAAATGTACAGAGAGGGTTGAAAATTAGGGTTTCGGGTTCGATCGGGTTTCTAACTTCGTCTACGCATCGCCTAAGGCTCTAGCTAGGCTCTGATACCACTGTAGGGTTCCTTGGCACACACATGAGGTTTCACAACAGATCAAACATGCCAAAATCAAATTTTTCTATGTGCCAAAGTAACCCTAAGCAAGATCGTAACTAGAGGTAAAGGCGAAACTATGCAAGTTAACAACTTTAACTAGAAGTGAACGGAAAATACAACCTTTGTAGATCCGGTCCTCCACCTCCATAGCTCCGTGAAGATGTCCCTCCGCTGCAATCATCGGATCCCGGACGCTGGCGATGGTTTCGTCGGAGAAATGATCGGGATAAGTCGTCGACTTCGATGCCGAAGATGATCTACGTCGAGGCAACTCAAACTCAAGCTCCACCTTCACCAAGTCATGAAACTTGTGAAGAAAACACCCTATACTACATGGCAAGTGCTAGAGGATGAAGAAATAGGAAGTGGGTTCACTTTAGAATTGGATTTCTCACTCTTTTTATCATGACACCATTAGAGGTTGCAAGGTTTCTTCTTCTTGAAGAAGAAGAAGATGAAGAAAAAGAATATGATGAATGATAAAATCAATTGATTAATAAGAATAAATCAAGTGATCTTATCATAATGCAACCATGGTGAGAGTAACAAGTGTAGAGAATAAACTATGGTTAGGATGTAATGGTTGGGTTAAGGAAAAAACAAAATGGTCAATACTTTCAAAGATGCTAAGAAGTTTCATGAAGCAAAGAAAGAAACCATTTTGTTTTTGCCAAAAAACTAAATAAAATGAATAAGTAAATAAGTAAATCAAACCCTAACCATTAACCAAATCATGGTTTAATCATACACACCCAAGTTTGCATGTATCATCAAACATGATACAAACTAGTGCACAAAATTATATCATATATACAATGTGCACATCAAGTGAGAAAATCCATCTTAAGTGAACCAATACTAGTTAATGCAAAGTAATATATCAAATATATAATTATACATTAAATCAACATTTGATTTAACGATCCGGTCATATCGCATATGACCGACTAATATCCAATGTATCGACTTATCGAATCAATCCTCGATTCGATAACTGGGTTATATCGCATACAACCAATAGATACATTCATCGCAAGAATAGATTACGGTATCACATACACGCATTATTCTCGGACCCGCACATATCTCATATGCGCTCCTATTTCGGTTCGCTTGAGCTAGGAAACCTCTGTATAGGACTCTAAAGACTCATCAATACGCCGGCAGTAGGTGATGATCATATCAAACACCCACAAGCCGCAAGCGGTCTGCTAAACGTAACGGCCACCCGGGTATTGAGCGATCAGAAGATCGAAGAGCAAGCCCGCTCACACTCCTGTGAATCCAACCAGTAACACTTACCGTACAGTCCGGTCTGTTCGTCTAATATGTCGCATATCTCGCCTAGGGGTGGTAAACGTCAGACCCCAATAGCTTGATAAGTCATGCCGACATAAATTCCATAACAATCGTGAGACTACTGATAACTCTTACCGGTATATCACTGCAACCCTGGCCAGGGATTTCCAGTTATGGCCAGTCGTGCATAGCGCAACATCAACCCCCAATACCGGGAGAGACGAATCCCCTCCTATCGCTCATTGCCTCCATGTGAATCGGGACTGTATCCAAAAATCACCTGTTTGCACGACTCGGTAGAGCCGTGGTAGGGTGCAAATCAAAGCACAGTGGGAGACACACAAGACTCTATGACGATCTCGGGTCAACAGACTAAGCTATACCGGTGTCACCAGAGAACTGCCATCTGACGTGAGGTATAATACCATCTGGGAGTTCTCGACGAGTCCGTCCAGTGTACCCAGTCTCTACTGAGCACCCGCATACCATCTCTGATATCAAACACCAATGGATATGGGATCATCCATTGCCCATCACATGGCTCGAGAAGATATATGCTAGTCTACTCTGGAATATCGATGCCCCGTCTCGATATTCCCACGACTAGGAACATTGAAGGATGTACTCATGGACTACCTAGGCCCCACTAGTATGATCTGCATCATAGTCCTGGAAGTCGAGTACACATCCTAAGGGCTTTATCAACATGTAACAGAGAGACAAAAAGTATATACGTTAAGATAAAGAGCAACCAGATAGCGTACTATCATGTCGAGCAAGAAAGTCCTACCTATATATGTCCTAGCATCCACTACAATATACATCCAATGTACAGTAATGGCCTCTAGGGCATACATATAACTAACAAGTAGGTGTCGAGAAAGGTATTAACGGGGTTATGCCTCTGGGAAAACGAGGTTTATTCTAATTAGGTCCGTGCAAAAGCACGGGGAACCTCTCTCAAAGTACCAACACTGATCTGGCTGAAAGATTGACGTACTTGTAAGGTGTAATTAATCCCGGCTAATCTTACCTTTTAGGGTTTGAAGGAAGATTTGATTAAAACAGCGGGAGCCATCCTGATTAGATAAGATAATAACCAATATAATCTTGCAAGAGCACACGCTAAAGTGTTTTCTTCTCTCTCTCTCCAGGTAGCGACCATGTCAGGCCTTAATCAAGATAATAATATGGATGTATTGACCGAACCCGCTTATTATACTGAGCAGGGGAACGTTGGTCCCGTTCTTTCTTATAAATGTTATAAGACTGAGCAGGGAATAGAGACATATCCGGATACTCACGCCGCCCAAACGAAGAATAAGCATTCTGATGTATCTTGTTCAGTTGATAAAACTGCACATTTAATATGACATTTTTCCTACTATTTCTATATTAGAAAAGGTGTTTATTATAATATATGATACATATGAGGGTTTATCTGTAAAAAAAAACTATTTTCATGTTTTTATATATTATAATTAACATTTGGTAGTAAAATGTATGCAAAAATACCATTGACCAAATCTTAATGTTGAAATTAATATCTCAATAAAACAAACTCTACTAATATTATTTGTGGAGTTGTGCAGAATTTTCAGGGCTAAAATCAAGGGAATCAAAATTGTTAGAGCAAACCTGCCTAATTAAGGAAGGAAACTAAGAAATCAAGTCTGGCAGTAACTACGAGAAGATTTTCAGTTTTCTGAGATTCAAAATATCGCCACGTGTCATGAAGATGAAAGCTCAGAACACCAAATCAAAAGATCCCTCTATAAGGTTGCGGATCCGCGGCCAAACCCATCTATTGGCCGCGGATCCGCCGCACTTTTGATGAGTTGGGAGTTGGGATTTTGGTAGTTAGGATCTTAATCTCTGGCTTCCAAATTAGGCAGTTAGGGTTCTGGCTCTGGGACTATAAATAAGGACCGAGAGCCTCTTGGAAAAATTATCAAGCTGAAGAGATCACGAAGTCCAAGACGGCTGACGCATCCAGGCTGATCATCAACTGTTCGTCTACCTCCTTAGAAGAGATCGAGAAGCAAACTAGCATTTGTAATCATTTTCTATGGGAATAAAGTGTAAATAAATTTTGTTGATTAATAAATGTAGTTCTTTTTCTTTTTCTATCTCTTTGTAGTTTTTCATTATGATTTCCCTCTCTATCTTTTCTTATCCCAACATGCGCGAGTAATTCTCCGCTTATTAGGGTTCGTAGGATTAGTGTAGATTAATGGATGATAAAGATCCTTAAACTCTTATTAAATCCTATAAAGTTTATAAACTTTATCAAAAGAATCATTAACATTCTAATCGGGCGCGCTATCAATTCATTTCTAGTCTTGACCGTGATTAGAGATTATATTAATGATTGTTTTTGTAAAGGCTAGATATGAACATAGTTCTATGTCGAGATAGGGGTTAAGAGTGGGAACCCTTTTCCCTCCAGAAACCCTAATCAACATGCATCACTGTCGTTCTAGTTTTAAATCTATTAAAGGATAAAAGAGTAATCTTTAATTAATCATTCATAACTACTAAATCCTAACGAACCCTACAAGCCCCCTTTTATATTAAACTTACATCCATAATTAATCTAGATCGATATTTTGCATCCGTGTTTAATATAGATCTAGAACCTACAACCATTCTTTATTCTTCCTCCTTTCTTTCTCAACACGCCTAAAGTAAGATTAAAAGATTCAACGTTTCCCAGAGGACGACCCGTACTCATCTCGGTCTAGCTACACGTGACACCGTTATTGATTGCGGTTAACTACTACACATAAATCTAGATCAATCAAATGGCGCCGTTGCCGGGGATACGTGCGTAGTTTTTTTATTCTTACTATTTGTGTTGAATTCTTATACGATCTATATCATAAATAAAACAAAACTGCAAATTGTATATTTAACGATTATTGTGTGAATTTTGCAAGAGAATCTGAGTCACGGACTTGAGGATACAGAGAGACAGAGACATTCATCAAGACCCAGAGGAGCACAGGAGGCCACGTAGCAAAACTCATCACGAGATACCTATTTCTCGCGGCGGATCCACGGCAAATAAGCCACATTCGCGGCGGATCCACGGCTTAAGTGAGGAATTAGGGTTCCAAACTTCTCTGGTGAAATTTTCAACTCATTCTCTCTCCTCTGAAATCCAATAAAATAACTTTTCTGCAGGATTCTTTGCAAAATATCGCCGCTCAAAAAATCTTTTTGCAAAGTTTTGTGATTGGTTTGTTTTGCATATTTTAATACGGACTTTAAGGGGCAAAGACAAATCCAGATTAGGTGGGGATTTCATCACCCTTCCTAAGCCCCACAAATCACAAACCGAGCATCCGCATCAACCCTACATTAATTTAAAAAATATCTAGACAAGACTCTAAGGACTGTCGCGCTCAATAAGGGCAGAGGAAGGTCGTGGGTAATCTATCGCTTATCCGCATTACTTTTGTGGTGTCTAGGCATGTGTGTCTAAGGCAAGTGGTTACTTAATTAGGCCCACTACTTAAATAGTGGATACCTCCCACTTACCTGGCACTTACCTGGCCATAAGTGTAGTAAAGAGGCGGTAGAGGATTGATCATGCGGCTTGTCCTTTGGAAGTCTAGGAGCGGTCTAGAGACTTGACCTAGGTAACCTTAGTTCTAAGGTTGTTTGTGCATTTTTGTGTGATTTGTCTTAAGTCCCACCTTTTAAAAACAGACTAATTTTAAATCACACACACGCTGCCACTTGCGCTAAACCCGCTTAGTGCATGCTTGGCTGGACACGGGATTCTAGTGTCCGTCTTGTCCGCGTTCCTGCTATCGACTCCGAAGTCGGTGCTTCTTCATCTTCTTTTCCCCCACCACACACCACATCGACCGAGATGGACGGTACTCCATCAGATTATAACACCACGCTGCCATCGTCCGTTGGTGCGCAAAATCCACCGCGCATTTCTCTCCAAAAGAGATGCTATCCTATCCGTGGTTCACTTCCGACTTTTCTATCTATTCCACCAGCTAACGGGGATAATTTTGAAATTTAACCCCACTACATCAATCTGTTGCCCAAATTTCACGGGCTTGAGTCTGAAGACGTGTACGTTTTCATCACTAAATTCGAAAACGTATGCGCAATGATGAGTACTTCACAACTGACTGTGGATGCTATGCGCTTGCGTCTTCTTCCATTCACTCTGTGCGACATGGCAGAAAGATGGCTTTATAATACTGCCGCACACTCTATCACTAACTGGGATGAATTCGTAATTTCATTTCTTAAGAAGTTTTGCCCAAACCATAAGACTGCCCATATTAGGAGCGAGATCAACCAGTTCACCCAGCTTCCCAATGAACCATTTTGAAAGTGCTTTGAACGTTTCAAGGATCTGCTTGTCAAATGTCCTCATCATGGAATACAAAGATGGGATTTGTGCCGAATAATATATGAGGGCATTAATCCAGCGACAAAGCAGATGCTTAAAACAATGTGTCAATGCAATTTCATGTCCAAAGACGATGGCGAATCTTGGAAATATCTGGAAGATCTCGCTGAAAACACTTTGCAGTGGGAAAGCGTAAAACCACCTTCATCTAGGGGAGGTATTCATTAGCTCGATGTTTCCATCGCAGTAAAAGCCGAAATGGCAGCGATGTAGAAGAAACTCGACGCTATTGAGAACAAATTTTCATTAGCCTCCCTAAACCAGGTTATGCTTCCCAAAACCGTGTGTGGTTGCTGTTCAGATCCTTCACACTTGACGGAAGAATGTCCTATGAATGCATCGTTTCAAGGTCATGAGCAAACTAATGCTGCTTTTCAGCAGCGACCTAAAAACGATCCTTATTCTTCTACGTACAATCAAGGATGGAGGAATCGTCCTAACTTTGCTTGGAACCAAAACCAACCCCAAAATCAAAACCAGTTCCAAAGCAATTATCAAAGACCTCCTCCACAGCAACCACAACAACAAAGTCAGCACCCCTTTTAGTCATAAAATTTTCAAAATCCGGCCAACACTTCCGAACCGCAATTGGCCGGTACTGATAACTCTTCACTCGCACAAACTTTGGATTTGTTCATGAAACATTCCATGCAAATGTCGGCTGATATGAAGTCTTCTATTGATACCATAAAGAAAGACTCCGCCTCCCACGGTGAGAGTATTAAATCAATAGAAAACCAGCTTGGCACAATTGAACGCCGCAATGAGTGCGAGAGAAAAAGGGAAACTCCCATCTCAACCCCTACCGAATCCTGGCCACTCACAAAATCATAATGTGAGTGCCATTACTACGTTGAGATCAGGAAAAGTGCTGAATAACCGAGGGGGTGAGCAATTTGATGATGTTAGTGACACCAATGATACCCCAGCTTCTACTTCTTTCCCTAATTCGTCTAATCTCCCACCTTCTTCTGAGCCTATTATCCGTTTTCCCCAACGCTCGAACCCTCAGCCCACTTCCACAAATCTATCTAAAACGATTCCCACTTCAATTTTGAGATCGAATCTGTCCCCACAATCTTCTCCACAAATGTTGGACCCAAAACTTATTGATCAAGCTCCGTTTCCAAACAGATTAAGGGCCAACACACCTAACCCACAAAAGGAGAAGATTGTGAAAATATTTAAGCAAGTTAACATAAACATTCCACTCCTAGATGTTATTTAACAAGTTCCGTCTTATGCGAAAATCCTAAAGGACTTATGCACTAGGAAGAAAAAATTTCATGTACCTAAAAAAGTTTTCCTTGCAAGTAATGTGAGCACCGCTTTTACACAACAACTACCCAAGAAACGAAAAGACCCCGGAAGTCCTACAATTTCTATTTCCATTAGGGGTAAAAATATCAATCGTGCTCTACTCAATTTAGGTGCTAGTGTTAACTTGCTTCCATATTCTGTTTATGAGAACTTAGGGATCGGAGAGTTAAAACCGGCGCATTGCACTCTTCAGATGGCCGATCGATCTATCACCCAACCTAGGGGTGAGCAAGAGAATGTGTTAATCAAAGTCGGGGAATTTATATTCCCTGTGGACTTTATAGTTATAGATACACAACCTGTAGCAAACCTACGAAATCAAATCCCGGTGATACTCGGTCGGCCCTTCCTAGCAACTTCCAACACAGCAATCAATTGTAGAAACGGCTCTATGACCCTATCCTTTGGAAAGAAGTCAATTGAGCTTAACATTTACAAGTTGGGAAGTGAACCCTCCAAACCCTATGCCCATGTGTGTTCTGTCGAATTAATGGATGTCGACAACAGCGAATTTGATCAACCTCATGATACTGACACTTTTCATATGTTGTTGCTTGACCTAACCATGTATTATACACGGACTCTTCCACCGAGTTGTCCGGGTTAACATCTAACGCTGATGAGGAACTTTTTATAGAGTCTGACGATCACCCCATTTTTTCTGATGACATTATTCTTCGGGGTATCGATGAAAGCTTTGAGGAAATTTTCGCTGATGAACTTGCATTTTTAAAAGACACGGGTGTTGAGATGAATCAACTCCAAGATAAAGAAATTGAACCTCCACCCCTTCTTCTGGACAATCACGATAATGCGAGTAATCCATCATCACAATCACTGTATCGTCTCTCCAAATTGAGGCGCAATCCTTTTCCATTACACCTCTTATCACCTCCCCGCTTCTTCACGTCGAAAGGTGACATGTTCTTCCACCAACCTTGGTGCTTCATCGATAAAATTTTTGAATGATTGGTGTTGACTTTTGGTCTTTGCAAAGCTTGGCATTGACCAATAACCTTGACCCTCCCCAATAATTTTAAAAGCTTAATATTGTTTAACTCAAGTTGGGGGGGATATTTTGGCTCTTGAAAGAAATTTTACAAGATTGTGAGCCAAAAATAAGTTTGGGGGAGGATTTCACTTTTATTATTTCTTGTCCCCTTTTGCCTCCCAAGTCTATAGGTTTTTGAGCTTAACGGATGACATCAGTGAGGACACTGCTGTAAACAGGTTTGGGGGAGGTTTGTGCTTATTTACGCATCAATTTGTATCATACTTTGCATAAGCACAACATTTTCAAAAAATTTTTAAAAAAAATCTTTTATAATAAAAGAAAAGAAAGTGAAAAATTATATTTAAAAGATAGGAATAGTTCAAGAAAACCAAGAAAATTAGAAGTTTTCTTAAACGAACTAGTAATAAGTAGTTATGAGCTGTTGTCCCAAGGGTTAGTAAGATGAAAGAAGTCACTAATCCGAGGATAAAAACAAGTCAGAAAAATAGTTCCTATTCTGGAAGCCAAACATTTGAATGTTGATACCCTACTATACGCACTTACACACGTCTTGAAATTCGGGATAGTAGAGGATACCTTGAAATGCTCTTGTCTAAAAGCCAAAGTATATTATAAATGAATAAAAGATAAAATGATGGAGAAAAATGAACACTGGTTTTGTTATCACCAAGGCAGCAATAAAAAAATATAGCGAGGGTGCTTCATCACCTAGTGCCTTAGACCAACTGGTCTGGGAGTCACTGCTAAGCCTTAGGTGGTGCAAGACGAAGAAAATACTAATACACCTAATCAGCAAGCACATGAGTAATCGGTCGGTTAGTACCTAGAGAAGTATTAATGGTCGCATGAAAAATGTGTGAGCATATTCCATATAAATATCAATTGAAAAGTACTGCGGTAGATGGACAAGAGTATGATAGCTTGAATTGAATTCTTCGAGTGTAGGGATGTATTTTACACACATGTAGGGGTATATGATCGATGTTTGGATGAAAGGTAGGAATGAAGAATAAAGACGATGTTTTATTGAATGATGAAGTGATTTCTAACATCTTTTCATGACTATTAAGATAGGTCTCATGACAACTAAAAAGCTAGTGTAGTTGGAAACTCTAAATTTTTAAAGTATTTCTTTTATGGTTCTTATCTTTATATGTAACTTTCACCATCTCTCTTTTATTATGGGATTTTGTAGGTGTAATCCGCTGAAAACCCTCAGGAGACAACACTCCTCTTACTAGGGACACCTAGAGGTTTAACGGCTTGTTGCACGTGCTTAGTGCAATCGTGTTGCCTACGAAAGTGTGCTTAGTTTTCTCCCTTCTTTTTCTCCTCCTCTTGAATAAACTAGTTTGCTCGGGACGATCAAAGATATGTTTCGGGGTATTTTTTCAGTTGATAAAACTGCACATTTAATATGACATTTTTCCTACTATTTCTATTTTAGAAAAGGTGTTTATTATAATATATGATACATATGAGGGTTTATCTGTAAAAATACTATTTTCATGTGTTTATATATTATAATTAACATTTGGTAGGAAAATGTATGCAAAAATACCATTGACCAAATCTTAATATTGAAATTAATATCTCAATAAAACAAACTCTACTAATATTATTTGTGGAGTTGTTGTATAGAATTTTCAGGGCTAAAATCAAGGGAATCAAAGTTGTTAGAGCAAACCTGCCTAATTAAGGAAGCAAACTAAGAAATCAAGTCTGGCAGTAACTACGAGAAGATTTTCAGTTTCCTGAGATTCAAAAGATCGCCACGTGTCATGAAGATGAAAGCCCAGAAGACCAAATCAAAAGATCCCTCTACAAGGTCGCGGATCCGCGGCCAAACCCACCTATTAGCCGCGGATCCGCCGCGCTTTTGATGAGTTGGGAGTTGGGATTTTGGTATTTAGGATCTTAACCTCTGGCTTCCAAATTAGACAGCTAGGGTTCTGGCTCTGGGACTATAAATAAGGACCGAGAGCCTCTTGGAAAAATTATCAAGCTGAAGAGATCACGAAGTCCAAGACGGCTCACGCATCCAAGCTGATAATCAACTGTTCGTCTACCTCCTTAGAAGAGATCGAGAAGCAAACTAGCATTTGTAATCATTTTCTAAGGGAATAAAGTGTAAATGAATTTTGTTGATTAATAAAGGTTGTTCTTTTTCCTTTTCTATCTCTTTGTAGTTTTTCATTATGATTTCCATCTCTTTCTTTTCTTATCCCAACATGCACGAGTAATTCTCCGCTTGTTAGGGTTTGTAGGATTAGGGTAGATTAATGGATGATAAAGATCCTTAAACTCTTTTTAAATCCTATAAAGTTTATAAACTTTATCAAAAGAATCATTAACATCCTAATCGGGCGCGCTATCAATTCATTGCTAGTCTTGACCGTGATTAGAGATTAGATTAATGATTGTTTTGGTAAAGGCTAGATATGAACATAGTTCCATGTCGAGATAGGGGTTAAGAGTAGGAACCCTTTTCCCTCCAGAAACCCTAATCTACATGCATCACTGTCGTTCTAGTTTTAAATCTATTAAAGGATAAAAAGAGTAATCTTTAATTAATCATCTATAACTACTAAATCCTAACGAACCCTACAAGCCCCCTTTTATATTAAACTTACATCCATAATTAATCTAGATATATATTTTGCATCCGTGTTTAATATAGATCTAGAACCTACAACCATTCTTCATTCTTCCTACCTTCTTTCTCAACACGCCTAAAGTAAGATTAAAAGATTCAACGTTTCACAGAGGACGACTCGTACTCATCTCGGTCTAGCTACACGCGACACCGTTATTGATTGCGGTTAACTACTACACATAAATCTAGATCAATCACATCTTCTTCGGGTGTGTTAGTTATCGAGAGCTGTTTCTCAGTTCACTCTACGTCCTGGGTATTAGATACCAGATCGGGATCCCACATATGTAATATGTTATATGGGCTCGGAAAGGTAGGAACTGGGAATGGGTGATCATTCCGTAAGAGTAGGGAATGGTGTAAATGTTGCAGTCAAAGCAGTTGGCGAATATCACCTCGTATTACCAAATGGCAATACATTGATTCTGAACGAATGCTATTACATACCGACCCTGATATGCAATGTTATATCAGTTTCTTTATTAAGCAAAGAAGGATATAATTTTGTAGTACAGGAAAATGTTATGAACATCTTCCTGAATCAAAAGTTGATTGGATCAGGCTCATTACATAATGGCATATACGTTCTAAATCAAAATATCGTTCTTAATATACAGAACACACACAAGAGGAAAAGTTCGGAAATGAACGAATCCTTCTTGTGACATTGTAGACTTGGTCATATCAATGCGACACGACTAGCTAAGTTACATAAAGATGGTTATTTAAATATGTTCGAATTATCATCTTATGAAACTTGTCATTCATGTCTCAAAGGCAAAACGACCAAAACTCCGTTTAGTGGACACGGAGAAAGAGTTACAGAACTCTTGGGACTGATACAAAGTGATGTATGTGGTCTCATGTCTACACATGCCAGGAATGGTTCTTCGTACTTCATTACATTTACTGACGATCTCACAAGATACGGACATGTGTTCCTGTTGAAACACAAGTCTGAAGGTTTTGAGAAATTCAAAGAATATAAACACGAAGTAGAGAACCAAATGGGTAAAAGTATTATGATACTTCGATCTGATCGAGGAGAAGAATACTTGAGCAATGAGTTTCGGGATTATCTAAAAGAGAATGGGATTCTCTCTCAGCTTACTCCTCCCTATACACCACAGCACAATGGCGTATCGGAGGGAGAGGAATCACACCCTATTAGATATGGTGCGCTCTATGATGAGCTTCGCTGAGTTGCTTATTTCCTTTTGGGGTTATGCGCTTGAGACAGCAGCATACCTATTGAATCAAGTTCCATCTAAATCTGTACCTACCACAAGATATGAGATATGGAGTGGGAAGAGACCATATCTTAAACGAGTTAAGATATGGGGTTGTTCGACCTATGTCAAAAGACAAAATCCGAACAAACTCGAGGAACGTTCAGTTCTTTGCAAGTTTGTGGGATATCCAAAGAATTCATATGGATATTTTTTCTACCACAGCGAGGAGAAAAAAGTGTTTGTTTCTCAGCATGCCACCTTTTTAGAAAAGGAATTCCTTGTTAAAGAAATTACTAGCAAAGAGGTAGAGCTGGAAGAAGTTCCAATAACACAAACTGCAACTGAAGATTTAGTGGAACCAGAAGATCCAGTAGTTCCCGACGAACCTCAGCCGCTCCGCCGATCTAGTAGGGTTCCTCATCCACCTAAGAGATACTACGGTTTTCTCATTGATGGTGGGAGCGAGGATTGCATCATGGAAGATGATGACCCGACTAGCTTCAAACAGGCCATCACGAGTGGGGACTCTGTGAAATGGCTGGATGTAATGCGATCTGAGATGGAATCCATGTACACCAACAAAGTATGGACTTTGGAAGTTTCTCCTGAAAGGGTAAAACACATTGGGAGCAAATGGATCTTTAAGAAGAAACTTGGTGTAGATAGAAAAGTTGAGACTTACAAAGCTAGACTTGTTGCAAAGGGTTGTCGTCAACGGCCAGGTATGGATTATGACGAAACCTTTTCTCCAGTGGCTATGCTTAAGTCCATCCGGATCTTACTTGCCATTGCTGCATACCATGACTATGAAATCTGGCAAACGGATGTTAAGACCGCTTTTCTAAATGGTGATTTGGAAGAGTGCGTGTACATGACTCTGCCAGAGGGCTTCGTAGACAATGGGAGCAGCGGAAAGGTGTGCAAGCTGCTTAAATCCATCTATAGGTTGAAGCAGGCATCGCGGAGTTGGAATATCTGTTTTGATGTTGTAGTCAAAGAGTTTGACTTTATCAAAAACATAGATGAACCATGTATATACAAGAAGGTTGCAGAGTGTAAGGTTGTCTTCCTCGTATTGTATATGGATGACATACTCTTGATAGGAAACGATGTTCCTATGCTGCACTCAATCAAGCTCTTCTTATCACAAAGATTCTCAATGAAGGATCTGGGTGATGCCTCCTACATTTTGGGAATTAAGATCTATAGAGATAGATCTAGACGGATACTGGGATTATCCCAATCTAGGTACATTGACACCATACTAAAGAGGTTTAGTATGGAAGAATCCAAGCGTGGGAACTTACCCACGATCTCTGGACTCACTCTCTCCAAAGAGATGTCTCCCAAGACTGATTTGGAGAGAGCTCGCATGCAAGAGATACCCTATGCTTCGGCAGTAGGCTCTATCATGTACGCGATGCTATGTACCAGACCCAATGTAGCATACACACTAAGTGTAGTGAGTAGGTATCAAGCAGATCCTGGAGAGAATCACTGGACAGCTGTAAAGAACATTCTCAAGTACTTGAGAAGGACTAAAGAGTTGTTCTTGGTGTATGTAACTGAGAACTCCAGGTGGAGTCTTTCACCGATTCGAGCTTCCAAAGTGAAAAGGACGACTCTAAGTCGCATTCGAGATTTGTCTTTACCCTAAATGGAGGGGCGGTTTGTTGGAAGAGTTCCAAACAGGAAACCGTAGCAGACTCGACGATGGAGGCTGAATACATCGCTGCCAAAGAAGCTGTCTGGATAAAGAAGTACATCACTGAACTTGGTGTGGTTCCGTCCGTTGAGCATCCAATACCTATGTATTGTGATAATAATGGAGTTGTGGCTTTAGCCAAGAAACCCAGGTTCTATCAGAAGTCCAGACATATTCTGAGGCGGTATCACCTGATCCGGGAGATAGTTGATTGCCGGGAGATCGAGGTCAGGAGAGTTGACACAGGACAACACTGCGGATTCACTCACGAAGGCCATTCCTCAAATACAATTTGAGAGACTCTTCGGGATGTTGGGTATGAGATACTATAACAGCTTGCCTTAGTACAAGTGGGAGATTGTTAGTTATGTATACGCCCTATAGGCCATTGTTGTACATATGATGTATATTATAATGGATGCTTGGATATATATAGAGAGGACTTTCTTGCTCGATATGATAGTATGCTATCTAGTTTCACTTTATCTTAACGTGTTAACAAATACTGTTTTGTGATCACATGTTGATAAACCCCTTAGAATATGTACTCGACTACTAGGACTATGATGAGATCATACTAGTGGAGCCAGGGTAGTCCGCGAGTACATCCTATAACTGTTCCTAGTCGAGGGTGTATCGAGACAGGGCATCGATACTCTAGAGTAGACTAGCGTACACGCATCTTGACCCATATGATGGGCGATGGATGATCTCATATCCATTGGTGTTGGACAACAAAGATGGTGTACGGGTGCTCAGTAGAGACTGGGTACACTGAACGGACTCACCGAGAACTCTTGGATGGTATTATACATATCGTCAGATAGCAGTTCTCCGGTGACACTGGTACAGGTTAGTGTGTAGACCCGACATCGTCATAGAGTCTTGTGTGATTCCCACTGTTCATTGATTTCCACCTTACCACGTCCAATAGGGCGTGCAAAACGGTGGCTTTTGGGTACAGTCCCGAATCACATGGAGGCAATGAGCGATAGGAGGGGTTTCGTCTCTCCCGGTATTGGTAGTTGATGTTGCACTGTATTCGATTGACTATAACTGGAAGTCCCTGGCCAGGGCTGATATGGAGATTTAGTGGTAAGTGTTATCAGTAGTTTCTCGACCCGTTATGAGCCTTACATCGACACGAATTATCGATTACAGGGGTCTGACGTTTACCACCCCTAGACTAGATATGCAACATATCAGACGAAGAGATCGGACTGTACGGGAGTGTTGCTGATTGGATTCATAGGAGAATGTACAGGCTTGCTTGTTGATCTTCTAATTTCTCAATACACAGGTGGCTGTTACGTTTAGCAGACCGCTTGCATCTTATGGGTGTTTGATATGATCATCACCTACTGCCGGCGTATTGACGATTCTTTAGAGTCCTACACAGAGGTTTCATGGCTCAGGTAAAACGAAGTAGGATCACATATGTGATATGTGCAGGACCAAGAATAATACGATATGAGATACCGTATTCTATTCTCGCGATATGAGATATCGGCCGGGTATATGCGATATAGCCGGGTCATCGGATCAAGTATTGATTCGATGAATTGGTCCATGTTATATTAGTCGGTTATATGTAATATAGCCGGATTGTCGGATCATGTGTTGATTCGATAATTCAATGTATAATTATATATGTGATATATTACATTACGTTAACTAATATAAGCTCGCTTTATTGATTCATTTTCTCATTGGATAATACATTGATGTATATGAGATATATATTAATTGTATTATTTTCTTTTGTTACAAAATATATTGTATATGTGATATATAGTATTGTAACAAGTTAGGGTTACAAATGCAACATGGTTATTAAGTTTAAACCAATTTAGGGTTTGGATTTTGGTTAGCTTTTGGGTTAGCTTTTTCATGAAGCTTCATGAAGCTTTCCTTATTGTCATTTAGCTTTGAAATTTTGTGTAGATATTTGTTAACGCAACCCAAACCCTTAACTCTAGTTTATTCTCTACATGAGTTAATGCCTTCATTTATTAACTCATGGTTGTCATTTGTAACCACAACAACAATTCATTATTCATCACAAAAGCTTTCTTCTTCTTCCTCCTCCTTGAAAAAGCTTTCTAGCTTTTTGTGTTGTGATGATTTAAAGTGAGAAATTGAAAACAAAAGAGAGCAAACTTCCTACTTCATCATCCTCATCTATTCTAGCCACTTAGATTAGGGTGTTCACTTCACTAATACTTGATTAGAGAAGTGAGAGCTTGGTTTTGAGAATCTTCAAGGTAGATCATCTTCGAAAAGGAAGACTTCAAGCAAGCATGGATCATTCGACTTGTGGAGCCACTCTAGAGTCCGGGAGTTTACGGACCACGGCGAAGGGACTACTACTCGGAGCTTATAAAGCGAAGGAACGGACTACAAAGGTTGTAATCCCACTCTCTCTTAGATGTAAAGTTGTTTACATGCAAAGTTAACCTTAATTTTCTAGTTCAATTACTTGGTTGGTTTGTTTAGCACCCCAAAAATTTTAATATAGCATGTTTGATGTTGCCAAAACCTTGCTAAGGTGCTAAGCTAACCCTACAGTGGTATCAGATCCATGCTAGTTCATTAGGAGTTGTTTAGACGAAGTTAGAAGTCCGATCGAACCCTGAAACGACCCTTTTTCTGGAAATTTATCAAAAAGTTGAAATTTTTCATATTAAAAATACTCAGAAAATCATGCAGGGAATTTTATGGACCCACCTGAAGAATGAGTCACTAACTCGCTACAGTGACCGCGTAACCGCGGCCAAAACCTGGTTTTGGCGGCGGTTCCGCGGCGACACTTTGGAGGCTTGGGACGGGCCCTTCAGCGACGGTCCGTAGGTGATAGGGCATGCTTCTGGAAATTTTTATTTTCTGCTCAAGTGTTGAGCTCACTGGGAATTCGTTGTATCTATCGAATTATCAAACTTTTCCTAGTTATCTGTGATGATTATGTGTTGCTGTGATATGTTATATTGGATCGTTGTGTTTTGAATAGCCGGGGGTTTTATGTGAGATGAGAGTTTTCTTTTTCATTCATGTAAAATGCATCTATATGTAATATTCTTTTATTGGGGCACTTTCCGGTTGAGGATGATGTCACCATTGCACATTATTTACTTTTCTGCATTAGGATAGACCCAAGACGGGAAGCATAAGTAACCGGGTTCTAGGGTCCAGTGGGAGGCCATCTCGAGGAGTCGAGACCGGGTCTTCTAACCCTAGAATTGGCAGGGTTTCTTGCCGCTCTCGTAGGGGTCTAGGGATATGGGTTTGGCTATTCATCGCGACTGCGGAATCCGTGTTTTATGCAGGCTCAAAATAAAATACGGACATCCTAGTATATCCAATATTTCATATGTTAACTTCTGCTGCAATGTTCTGTGATGAGATCATATTACTGCCTGAGACAAATGTTTATAATATATATGTGTTGATATATAAATATTACTGCTTTCGTTTCTTCTGTGATGCTTAGGAAGCTTAAATGATGGGTTTTATTAATGATATTAATAAAAGAAAAGAAATCTAAAAGATGTTGTAGAATCAAATTTTCAAAAGTGTAGCTAAGAAAAGAAATCTAAAAGATGTTGTAAAATCAAATTTTCAGAAGGGTAGCTACAGTTTTTGCTTTGCATAGCGGTATTACTTGTAGAATATCCTGCACCTTATTCGATGAGGAAAGAGCCGAGATCCCTTCACCGGGAGTGACCTCTTTAGAAAAACTGGCAGATGCTACGAACTCACGGTTTAGTTTTTGATTGCTTCTATAGTTCTTGCTTTGCACAGCGGTATTTATGAAATATCCTGCACCTTATTCGATGAGGAAAGAGCCGAGATCCCTTCACCAGGAGTGACCTCTTTATCGAAACTAGAAAAGCCTCAAAAACACTCCTTTTCAAAATCACATGTTTCTACAACAATATCGAGTTCATTACGCAAAAGATTTTCATAAAAACCTGTCGCAGCCCTCCGTCATTTCAGATAAGTGATACTTGGTATTCGTGTTGCGTTTGTTGGCCTTGTCAAGGCGTATTGTACGGTAGATAATTAGTATTTATCTGCTAAAGCATGAGATGCGATTGGATTAGGGTAGTCGTATGGCCTTGTTGACCTTGTCAAGGGCCGTGCGGGTGGTTTTAATTCTATCGGGAAATGACGGGTTGAACTTGACTTGCGATTTATGGTTTGTTGCCCTTATCAAGGTCATAGATCGCTAGGGGTAGAATAATTATTGGGAATTTCAAGTGTTGGAATTTGCAATGAGATTGCATACCTTCTATGAGATAGATGGATCCCGATACCCACTGCGAATAAGAGATACTCCTGGGAGAGATTTAAACATGACAATTAGCCGATCAAATAGGTGTCGAGAAAGGTGTTAACGGGGTTATGCCTCTGGGAAAATGAGGTTTATTCTAATTAGGTCCATGCGAAAGCACGGGGAACCTCCCTCAAAATACCAACACTGATCTGGCTGAAAGATTGACGAACTTGTAAGGTGTAATTAATCCCGGCTAATCTTACCTTTTAGGGTTTGAAGGAAGATTTGATTAAAGCAGTGGGAGCCATCCTGATTAGATAAGATAATAACCAATCTAATCTTGCAAGAGCGCATGCTAAAGTATTTTCTTCTCTCTCTCTCCAGGTAGCGACCATGGCAGGCCTTAATCAAGATAATAATATGGATGTATTAACCGAACCCTCTTATTATACTGAGCAGGGGAACGTTGGTCCCGTTCTTTCTTATAAATATTATAAGACTGAGCAGGGAATAGAGACATATCCGGATACTCACGCCGCCCAAATGAAAAATAAGCATTCTAATGCATCTTCTTCGGGTGTGTTAGTTATCGAGAACTGTTTCTCAGTTCACTCTATGTCCTGGGTATTAGATACCGGATCAGGATCCCACATATGTAATATGTTACATGGGCTCGGAAAGGTAGGGACCTGGAAATGGGTGATCATTCCGTAAGAGTAGGGAATGGTGTAAATGTTGCACCCAAAGCAGTTGGCGAATATCTGTTGGCTATAGTGACCTCAAGGCAATTATCATAGTCGCGGACTTATGATTATGATGATTGAGTGAGGACCTATACCGATAAAACAGTCTTACTCAAGATGATAGTATGCTATCTGGTTTGTCTTTATCATCATGTACATGTTGATAGAGCCCATAGGATTCATGCTTGACTGCCAGCATTGTGATGGCGATCACATATGTGGGAGCTGGGGTCTGTAAGCATATCCTTAAATGTCCCTAGTCGTAGGAGTATCGAGACCGGGCATCGATACTCCAGTGTAGACTAGTGTATACTGATCGAGACCCTGTCGAGGGGCGGTGGCCAGGTCTCACAAGCCATTGGTGTTAGTTTGTTCACCTAAGATAGTATACAGGTGCTCATTGGGTTATGAGTACACTGGACGGACTCGCCGGGAACCTGCTAGTTGGTATTATACCTATTATCAGATACAGTTCCCAGGTGACATGTGTACAGGTTATTCTGTCGACCTGGGATCGTCATTTGTCTCGTGTGAGTTCCCACTGTGCTTTGATTACTACCCTACCACGGCTCAAAGGAGTCGTGCAAACAGGTTTTAGTTGGGTACAGTCCCGAGCCACATGGAGGCAGTGATCGGATCGTCGGGGATTCCTCTCTCCCGGTATTGTGGATTGATATCGCGTTGTGTACGAATGGCCATCACCATAAATCCGTGGCCACGGTGGACGAGAACTACCGATCCCGGATCGATAGTTTCTCAGGTGGTGATGGGTTTCATACCGACACTAAATATCGCATTGTTGGGGGTCTGACTTTATCCACCCCCCTAGACTCGATATGTGATACTCTTAGACGAACAGACCGGACTGTGCGGATATTGTCACTGACAGGCACAGTAGGGGTTCAGGATGAGTTTGCTCGTCGGCCTCCTTTTCGCTCAATACCTGGGTAGCCGTTACGTACAGCTAGTGCCGCTGACGTGCTTGTGGTTGAACCCACTGCCAGCGTATTGACGAGTCTTTAGAGTCCCACACAGAGGGTTTTCACGATTCAGGCGGTATGGTGTACATGAGGTATGTTGATACATACAGATGTCCGATTAAATATGTGCACTTGCTGTGCAGACTTTAATTGGACGGTTGATAATACTAGCGGCTTAGGATTAAGCCAGTTTATTATACCAGGTTTTGATTTAATAATTTATATATGTATTTGTATTTACGTATTCTAGTATTATTGTTCACTATTCGTTTTCTCTCTCGGCTATTCGTATTTTGGTACGAATACGTGTATATGTATTTCGATACATGTACCGGGAAGTATTCTGTATTCTATACGGAATAGCTTCTAGAAGGTGCCACCTCTTTATTGATTTTCTTTTAGAAATTCAATTATGAAATGAGGTGGAAAAGGTGATTTGATTAAAGGCATGGGCCTGAGTCAAGCATAGTGTATGGTATGGTGATGAGTTATTTATTTGTTTAATAGGAAATGATAATTTTATCATAGGAATGAGAGAGGGGGGCCGGCCATTATTCTTTGGGGTGAGTTCATTTCATTTTTTTGGAGATGATACATTATGCAAGCCCACTCTCTTATTCACATAAAAAGCTTTCACCATTTTTGGTTCATGCCAAGACTTCATCACCTCCTTCTTCTTTTATAGCTGCTCCATTGAGCACAAGAAAAGAGAGAAAATGGTAGTGACACTTTCATACACCCCCACTCTACATAGCTAGCGACTTTGGAGCGTCGGTTACCTCGTTTGTCGAGGTTGTAGCTTGCGCCGTTTCCCTCGGGTGGATCATCGGCGATGGAGGAAGACCGGCAACCAAACATCATCAAAGGATCGCTAGGAGCTTGGAATGAAAACCGAAGGACTTGGATCATCTCGGTATAACCTTCCTAACTCTTAGTTAGCTCGCGAGTATAGGGTTTAAGGTCGATCCTTAAATCGGGTAGCGGTAACGCCAGTTTAGAAAATTTTTGTTCCGCATTTTGGCCGCGTTTCGACGGCCGGGGCGCTGCCGGGACCCTACATGGTATCAGAGCCACCCTTTAAACCCCTTACTAGCTTGTTTAGACGTGCTTAAAAGATAGATCGACGGATTTTACCGAAATCACGATTCCAATTTTCTGTTTGCTGTCGATTTTAATATGTGGTCAAAAAACTTATTTCACACATCTTAAAAATCCGTGCAGGCGAATTTAAGGGTACAGAAAAAATTTGAGCCCCTGAAGCCTCTAAAGCGCCCCGGATCCGCCGCACTAACCCCCCATTGGCGGCGGTTCCGCAGCGGAATAGTGGCAACGGGCGTCGAAATTTTTTCTGTATCTCTATTTCTTGGGATTGTGATTTTTTTGATATTCTGTTTTTGCCCAGGTTTCAGTAAAGTGTTGTTTTGCTATTGGGGCTAATTTGGAACTTAGTCGATCGATATTTTATGCGGGCGTTTAACAGTACATAAATTATATTCTGCAACCGTGAATGTATTTGATCGGTAAACCCGTCCAACTGCTATATGTTCGTTTAGACGGGTTTGCGAACGTGACTTTCATGTTGATGTTCTGTGTTGTGCTGGGATGTTGGTTGGATCGTCGTGGTGGATAGCAATGGTACAATGTTAGTACAGTTTTATTTTTATTTGTACATTTGATATTGCGGGGCGAGCGTCCGACATGTGGACTGCCGTCACTGCCAGTTTGTATATTATTCTTTTGGGGCACGACCGGGCTGAGGTCGATGTCACCCTTGTATATTATTTTATTTTCTGTACTAGGATTACCCCGAGGTGGAGTGCACGAATAGCCGGGTTCTATAGGGCAACCGGTCCGCATCTCAAGCCATTCAGATGGAGGGGACTTACTCTAGAATTGGCGGGTTATTCGCCGCACTCGTAGGGGGTATAGGTTGACCTAGGAGGGGTGCTCAAGTTACCAGATTCCGTGAATTGTTGGGTGGTCCATTCACGTTGCTGAAGGGGGCTGCCTCGCTTCTGGTTTTGGCGGGTAACTTGCCGCGCTCGTAGGGGTCTAGGTTTCATTGCACAGGCTATCCACACGACAGGGAACGTCGGGTCTCACTTGCGGCTCAAGTGAAACCCAGGGCTCCAGATTATCCACTATTCTGTGATGTTTCTGTAATGTTGCTTATATCATGCCTGGGACGAATGTTATATATATATATTTATATATATTAGTAGATGTTGTATATGTTTTGCACCCGCGCTAGTCCAGCGCCCGCTCTGTCGTTAGTTAAGTAACCTAACTGGTGATGACGGGGCCCAGTGGCGAATGCGGATGGCATATACGTACATTTTATTTTCATTCTTTTCTGGTGTGATTAATTGATGGGACCGCATAGATTCTTATCAATGCAAAGATAAAACAAACCTTTAAATGATGTTTTTGGAACCAAGTTTTTAAAAAACTGACATTACAGACGTACACTTTTGCTTTGCATCGTGGTATTCATTTTGGAATATCCTGCACCTCATTCGACGAGGCAAAGGCCGAGATCCCTTCATCGGGAGTGACCCCTTGGGTAAAAGTTTGCGTCAACGTAATAACTTTACTATAGTCGATTATTTTTTCTTTGCATCGTGGTATTCAGTTTGGGATATCCTGCACCCCATTCGACGGGGAAAGAGCCGAGATCCCTTTACCGGGAGTGATCTCTTTAGCAAAAGTTTTCGCTACTATAATTTTTGTAAAAACCACTTGGATTCCTTCAACGATATCAAGTTCATTACGTTAATGGTTTTTTGCCAAAAACCAGCCGTAGCCCTCCGTCATTTCAGAAAAGTAGCGCCTAGTATTCGTGCTATGTTGTTGGCTTCCGTCAAGGCATAGTGTGCGGTAGCTGTGTGTTACTTCTCTGTAGCATGGATATGCATTAATCTAGGACAGTCGTGCAGCCTTGTTGGCATCTGTCAAGGGCGAGTACGGGTTGGTCTAAATTAATCAGGACAATGACGGGTAGAACTTGACTTGCAACTTATGATTTGTTGGCATCCGTCAAGGTCATAAGCTGCTTGGGGTAAAAATCATATCGGGAGTTTCAAACATACAGGAAACTTTCCAGGCTTGCGCATACCTTCTGGAGTGTGGCGACTTGAGTGGCTTCCATCAAGTTATCATGCGATGATAGTTGGATCCCGATTCCCACTGATGAGTAGGATTACTGCTCGGGTGACTCCGACTAATTCTCCTTTTAGGTTTGGAGGAGAATTCGAGGATACAGTGGGTGTTAGTGTATATGCCCTAGAGGCCATTACTGTATCATACTAGTTTGTATATTACTTAATTGAAGCTTGGGATATTCACCTTGTATATACAATCTTGCTCAAAATAGTAGTATGCTACTTGGTTTGTTTCTACTTCAATGTGTACATGTGTTTATTTTAGTATATCACCTATGCACATTAGTGGAGCCCTTAGGATCTTTGCTTGATTACCAGCGTTGTGATGGCAGTCACACTAGTGGGGGCTGGGTAATCTATAAGCACATCCTTATGTAGGTCCCTAGTCGCAGGACTATCGAGACAGGGCATCGATACTCCGGAGTAGACTAGCGCATGCGCTTCTCATCCCAGAGTGGGAGATGGTCTGTCCCACAGCCATCAGTACGTCGTACTGGAGATAGTATGCGGGTGCTCGTTGGGTTACGAGTACACTGGACAGGACTCGTCGGGAACTGACCGGTTGGTATTATACCTATCGTCAGTTATCAATTCCCAGGTGACATGAGTACAGCTTGGTCCGCTGACTTGACACTGTCACTTCGCCTCGAGTGTGTTCCCACTATACTTTGATTACTACCCTACCACGGCTCAAAGGAGTTGTGCAAACAGGTAGTAGTTGGGTACAGTCCCGAAGCACTTGGAGGCAATGACGGTTAGACAGGATTCGTCTCTCCCGGTATTGGGGGTTGACATCGCGTTGTGTCTAGGAGAGCCACTACACGAGTAGTCCCTGGCCAGGGCAATCGAGATATACTGGTAGGCTTCCAGTGTTATCTCAGGGTGTTTTGGGCTTCACTCCGATACGACTTGTACCGCTATTAGGGGACTGACGTTTACCGCCCCTTAGGCCCGCCATGCGATGTATCAGACGAACAGACCGGACTGTACGGAGATTGTCACATTCAGACTCAGTAGGAGTTCAGATGGGTTTCACCTCGTCAGTCTTCTTGTCGGCATCTACCCGGGGACCGTTACGCACAGCTAGTGCCGCTTGCGTTCTGTGGTTAAACCCACTGCCAGCGTAGTGTCGAGTCTTTAGAGTCCCACACAGAAAGCTATTCGCCTTTAGGCAAAAGAGTAGAGGTCGCATGGTTTTGCGACAGGTCGCATGGTTTTGCGATAGGGTTCGGTCACATCCGTGCACTTGTGCACGTACAGTGTCCGGACAGTTAACACTAGCGGGCTTTGGTTTAAGCCAGATCCTAGTGTACGTTTTGGGATTGGATTTATCCAATTTGTATTCGTGTTCCTCGGAACGCGAATGCGGGTGTGTATGCACAGTTGTTGGAGAGACAGAGGCAGAGGATTCTCATTAGGGTTGTTCACCGTTGACTGTTGACTTTTGACTTTTTGCTCAACCCTAATGAGAATATGATATATGATTAACAATAATATTAATTAAGTATTATGGTGACATGGTTGTTGAGAGGTTGACTTTGTTGACTTGTTGACTTTGTTGACCGGTTGACTAGGTTTGATTAGTTGACCATCATGATGACAATGGCTATCATTTCATGGCAAAGACTTTTTGCTTGCTTGTTTCTCTTGTGAGAAATGAGTGCATGAAATGATATGGCTATTGTAGCTTAAACCATTTACACAATACTTAATTACTATTATTGTGATGATGGCTTTGGATTATGAGAGCCAAGAGAGAAAAGTCTTTCTCATTCTATCATTCTCATTCTCTCTCTTGTGTTCTTGAGCTCTCATCTCCTTTCTCTTGCTCTCCCTCTCTTAGTCTATGGTTCACTTGTCTTATGTGTTGAGAACCAAGAACCATAGAGAAAATCCCAACAGACTCTTTTCTACTCAGTCTAGTTCACAAGGTTTAGCAAACCAAGTGAACTAGTTTCTTCAAAGATCGTAGAAGAAGCCAAAGATAGAAGCTTTCAAGGTGGATCTATCTTCGGCGGAAAGAGACGACGCGGTGAAGCCGATCCGGACAACCATCGAGGCTTGAAGACGAAGGAGTTCGGATGGGTTTCCTCATCGGTCTTCTTATCGACATCTACCTGGGGACCGATACGTACAGCTAGTGCTGCTTGCGGTCTGTGGTTAAACCCACTGTCAGCGTAGTAGTCGAGTCTCTAGAGTCCCACACAGAGAGTTTCCCTACTCCAGGCGAAACGATATAGAGGTCGTATGGTTTTACGACAAGGGTTCGGACGCATACGTGTGTTTACGCACGTACGACATCGGGACAGTTTTTACTAGTCGGCTTTGGTTTAAGCCAGTTACTAGTATCCGGTTATTAGATTAATACAGTCTAAAGTTTTTCCGTGTTTTCACGGATAAGAGGGGCATTCTCGTAATTGCGCGAGAAGCTTCTAGAAGATGGTGACTAAGGAGGTTTAGGTGGCATATACATTGAATGAGATTAGTGAGTCATATGGATGATTCATCCATGTCATTAATGCTTCATAATTGATTAATGACTCACGGAGATGAATCACCATAAGATATTTATCAAGCATGGATGTAAATCATTTTCTGTTCTTTTCTTGAAAAACAATAATGCTTGATATATATTATGATAACTCATTTTTTCATTTCATTTTCTTCTCACCTTCTCTCTCCTCAATCTTCCTCTCTTCAAACCCTAATCCTCCCCTCTCATGTGTTGAGTACAAGGATTAGTTAGACTACTTAGGTACTTTGATTAGCACTTAAAGAAACCTAGTTGCCTCAAGTTTAGAGGCAAAGCTTGGAGTATAGCTCTTGTGGTGGATCGTCTACTACTTGGAGAAGGCCGAGGAGGAGGTGGAGTTCGTAAAGACGAAGGACACGGTTCTCTAGGTATAATCCCTTCACATAGTAGTTTAGAACTTCTATGTTTGATGTTAGTTATCGTTTAGCTTCGATTCATGCGGTTAGTCGATGTTTAAGCAAAGAAAAAGATCGTTTTTCATATTTCCGCCTCCCCGCAAGTCGTGGGGTGTTGTACATCGACTTACATAGCTGAAATAGATCATCTAATTTTTGATGTGACAGTCATAGTCTGTGACCTCATTAGAATAGGAGATAGATCTGGTAAGAAGGTAGTAGAGAGTGATATCTAGGTATTGAGATGACAAGCACTTAATAGGAAGAGATATTCCTATACTACGATCGGTTGTACTATGGTTGTCGCAAAGTTGTTTCTCCACGCAGGGTATGGATGTAATATCAGGTTTTCTGGTTACTAGATCTAAGATTTTGGATCTGGATTTGGGAAGTATCCTAATTTGGGTACTTTGACATTAAATGGACGACTCCTGGCATGGTGGTCTACCTGCAGGTGATGGAGCCAACCTCTCTAAAGGTGTCTTACAGACTGAAGGGGAGAGGGACCTGCATGATTAGCATATCACTTGCTTAGGCAATTGAGTTAATCATGAAATGTCAAGTACCACACCAGATATTGTTTTTGCACTAGCTGCAATAAACATATATTAATCCAATCCTGGAGAAACATTGGGAAGCAGTTATTGAACATAAGTGAATGTTCTTGGGATATGGTAACGGCAGCCTCCTTCAGGAGACGATTATCATTTCAGGCTTCCAATGTGACCTGGATGACAGAGTGACTGTCAGAATTATAGTTTTTCCCTCTTCTGAGGGACAGTATGTTGGAAAGGTGGTCCAAGCGGATACTGAGGAAAGGCATGGCGTAGGATACTGATTAAATTCAGTGGACGATATAGTCTAAGTAGTTTGCTGGATTTGGAGTTCATTTATGAACTGGGTCCCATCAGACATCCAGACAAATTCTAAGATAAGTATTACTCATTTCGGGAGATAGTTTTCTCCGCGAAGTTGAGATATAGAGAGATACAGAGAGAAACATTGGAGCAGATCCACTCACCGAGGCTATTTCTCGAACGCTATCATTTTCGCAAACAGGCTTTGCGAAACTGATTAGTAGAGAAGTTGGGTGTTCGGTATCACACGGGCTGTGAGTATGCGACATCGCAATAATTGGCCTTAAGTGCAAGTGGGAGATTGTTGGCTATAGTTCCCTCAAGGCAATTATCATAGTCGAGGACTTGTGATTATGATGATTGAGTGAGAACCTATACCGATAAAACAATCTTACTCAAGATGATAGTATGCTATCTGGTTTGTCTTTATCATCATGTACGTGTTGATAGAGCCTAAAGGATTCTTGCTTGACTGCCAGCATTGTGATGGCGATCACATATGTGGGAGCTGGGGTCTATAAGCATATCCTTAAATGTCTCTAGTCGTAGGAGTATCGAGACCGGGCATCGATACTCCAGTGTAGACTAGTGTATACTGATCGAGACCCTGACGAGGGGCGGTGGCCAGGTCTCACAAGCCATTGGTGTTAGTTTGTTCACCTAAGATAGTATACAAGTGCTCATTGGGTTATGAGTACACTGGACGGACTCGCCGGGAACCTGCTAGTTGGTATTATACCTATTGTCAAATACAGTTCCCAGGTGACATGTGTACAGGTTAGTCTGTCGACCTGAGATCATCATTTGTCTCGAGTGAGTTCCCACTGTGCATTGATTACTACCCTACCATGGCTCAAAGGAGTCGTGCAAACAGGTTTTAGTTGGGTACAGTCCCAAGCCATATGGAGGCAGTGATCGGATCGTCGGGGATTCGTCTCTCCCGGTATTGGGGGTTGATGTCGCGTTGTGTAAGGATGGCCATCACCATAAATCCGTGGCCATGGTGGACGAGAACTACCGATCCAGGATCGATAGTTTCTCAGGTGGTGATGGGTTTCATACCAACACTAAATATCGCGTTGTTGGGGGTCTGACTTTATCCACCCCCTAGACTCGATATGCGATACTCTTAGACTAACAGACCGGACTGTGCAGATATTGTCACTGACATGCTCAGTAGGGGTTCAGGATGAGTTTGCTCGTTGGCCTTCCTTTCGCTCAATACCTGGGTAGCCGTTACGTACAGCTAGTGCCGCTGACGTGCTTGTGGTTAAACCTACTGCAGCATATTGACGAGTCTTCAGAGTCCCACACAGAGGGTTTTCATGGTTCAGGCGATATGGTGTACATGAGGTATGTTGATACATACAAATGTCCGATTAAATATGTGCACTTGCTGCGCAGAATTTAATTGGACGGTTGATAATACTAGCGGCTTAGGCTTAAGCCAGTTTATTAAATCAGGTTTTGATTTAATAATTTATATATGTATTTGTATATACATATTCTAGTATTATTGTTTACTATTCGTTTTCTCTCTCGGCTATTCTTATTTTGGTACGAATACGCGTATATGTATTTCGATACATGTACCGGGAAGTATCCCGTATTCTATACGGAATAGCTTCTAGAAGGTGCCACCTCTTTATTGATTTTCTTTTAGAAATTCAATTAAGAAATGAGGTGGAAAAGGTGATTTGATTAAAGGCATGGGCATGAGTCAAGCATAGTGTATGGTATGATGATGAATTATTTATTTGTTTAATAGGAAATGATAATTTTATCATGGGAATGAGAGAGGGGGGCCGGCCATTATTCTTTGGGGTGAGTTCATTTCATTTGTGTGGAGATGATACATTATGCAAGCCCACTCTCTCATTCACATAAAAAGCCTTCACCATTTTTGGTTCATGCCAAGACTTCATCACCTCCTTCTTCTTCTATGGTTCCTCCAATGAGCACAAGAAAAGAGAGAAAATGGTAGTGACACTTTCATACACCCCCACTCTCCATAGCTAGCGACTTTGGAGCGTCGGTTACCTCGTTTGTCGAGGTTGGAGCTTGCGTCGTTTCCCTCGGGTGGATCATCGGAGATAGAGGAAGACCGGCAACCAAACATCATCAAAGGATCGCTAGGAGCTTGGAATGAAGACCGAAGGACTTGGATCATCTCGGTATAACCTTCCTAACTCTTAGTTAGCACGGTAGTATAGGGTTTAAGGTTGATCCGTAAATCGGGTAGCGGTTGCGCCTGTTTAGAAAATTTTTGTTCCGCATTTTAGCCGCGTTTCGACGGCCGGGGCGCTGCCGGGACCCTACAATATCACCTTGTATTACCAAATGGCAATACATTGATTCTGAACGAATGCTATTACATACCAACCCTAATATGCAATGTTATACCAGTTTCTTTATTAAGCAAATAAGGATATAATTTTGTAGTACACGAAATGTTATGAACATCTTACTGAATCAAAAGTTGATTGGATCAGGCTCCTTACATAATGGCATATATGTTCTCAATCAAAACACTGTTATTAATATACAGAACACACACAAGAGGAAAAGTTCAGAAATGAACGAATCCTTCTTATGGCATTGTAGACTTGGTCATATCAATGCGACACGACTAGCTAAGTTACACAAAGATGGTTATTTAAATACGTTCGAATTATCATCTTATGATTCTTGCCATTCATGTCTCAAAGGAAAAATGACCAAAATTCCGTTTAGAGGACACGGAGAAAGAGTTACAGAACTCTTGGGACTGATACATAGTGATGTATGCGGTCTCATGTCTACACATGCCAGGAATGGTTCTTCGTACTTCATTACATTTACTATCGATCTCGCAAGATATGGACATGTGTTCCTATTGAAACACAAGTCTGAAGCTTTTGAGAAATTCAAAGAATATAAACATGAAGTAGAGAACCAAATGGGTAAAAGTATTAAGATACTTCGATCTGATCGAGGAGGAGAATACTTGAGCAATGAGTTCTGTGATTATCTAAAAGAGAATGGGATTCTCTCTCAGCTTACTCCTCCCTATACACCACAACACAATGGCGTATCGGAGCGGAGGAATCACACCCAATTAGATATGGTGCGCTCTATGATGAGCTTCGCTGAGTTGCCTATTTCCTTTTAGGGTTATGCGCTTGAGACAGTAGCATACCTATTGAATCAAGTTCCATCTAAATCTATACATACCACACCATATGAGATATGGAGTGGGAAGAGACCATATCTTAAACGAGTTAAGATATAGGGTTGTCCGGCCTATGTCAAAAGACAAAATCCGGACAAACTCGAGGAACGTTCAGTTCTCTGCAAGTTTGTGGGATATCCAAAGAATTCATATGGATATTTTTTCTACCACAGTGAGGAGCAAAAAGTGTTTGTTTCTCAGCATGCCACCTTTTTAGAAAAGGAATTTCTTGATAAAGAAATTAGTGGTAAAGAAGTAGAGCTGGAAGAAGTTCCAATAACACAAACTGCAACTGAAGATTTAGTGGAACCAGAAGATCCAGTAGTTCCCGAAGAACCTCAGCCGCTCTGCCGATCTAGTAGGGTTCCCCATCCACTTAAGAAATACTACGGTTTTCTCATTGATGGTGGGAGCGAGGATTGCATCATGGAAGATGATGACCCGACTAGCTTCAAACAGGCCATCACGAGTGGGGACTCTGTGAAATGGCTGGATGCAATGCGATCTAAGATGGAATCCATGTGCACCAAAAAAGTATGGACTTTGGAAGTTGCTCCTGAAGGGGTAAAACCCATTGGGAGCAAATGGATCTTTAAGAAGAAACTTGGTGTAAATGGAAAAGTTGAGACTTACAAAGCTAGACTTGATACAAAGGGTTTTCGTCAACGGCCAGGTGTGGATTATGACGAAACCTTTTCTCCAGTGGCTATGCATAAGTCCATCCGGATCTTACTTGCCACCATGACTACGAAATCTGGTAAATGCATGTTAAGACCGCCTTTCTAAATGGTGATGTGGAAGAGTGCGTGTACATGACTCAGCCAGAGGGCTTCGTAAACAGTGGGAGCAGCGGAAAGGTGTGCAAGCTGCTTAAATCCATCTATGGGTTGAAGCAGGCATCGCGGTGTTGGAACATCTGTTTTGATGTTGTAGTCAAAGAGTTTGACTTCATCAAAAACATAGATGAACCTTGTATATACAAGAAGGTTGCATAGAGTAAGGTTGTCTTCCTCGTATTGTACGTGGATGACATACTCTTGATAGGAAACGATGTTCCTATGCTGCACTCGGTCAAGCTCTTCTTATCTCAAAGATTCTCAATGAAGGATCTGGGTGATGCCGCCTGCATTTTGGGAATTAAGATCTATAGAGATAGATCTAGACGGATACTAAGATTGTCCCAATCCAAGTACATTGACACCATACTAAAGAGGTTTAGTATAGAAGAATCCAAGCATGGGAACTTACCCACGATCTCTGGACTCACTCTCTCCAAAGAGATGTCTCCCAAGACTGATTTGGAGAGAGCTCGCATGAAAGGGATACCCTATGCTTTGGCAGTAGGCTCTATCATGTACACGATGCTATGTACCAGACACGATGTAGCATACATACGAAGTGTAGTGAGTAGGTATCAAGCAGATCCTGGAGAGAATCACTGGACAGCTGTGAAGAACATTTTCAAGTACTTGAGAAGGACTAAAAAGATGTTCTTGGTGTATGGTAACGGAGAACTCCAGGTGGAGTCCTTTACCGATTCGAGCTTCCAAAGTGATAAGAACGACTCTAAGTCGCACTCGGGATTTTTCTTTACCCTAAATGGAGGGGCGGTTTGTTGGAAGAGTTCTAAACAAGAAACCGTGGCAGACTCGACGATGGAGGCTGAATACATCGCTGCCAACGATACTGCCAAAGAGGTTGTCTGGATAAAGAAGTTCATCACTGAACTTGGTGTGGTTCCGTCCATTGAGCATCCATTACCTCTGTATTGTGATAATAATGGTGTTGTGGCTTTAGCCCAGGAACCCAGGTCCTATCAGAAGTCCAGACATATTCTGAGGCGGTATCACCTGATCTGGGAGATAGTTGATCACCGGGAGATCGAGGTCAGGAGAGTTGACACGAAGGACAACACTGGGGATCCACTCACGAAGGCCATTCCTTAAATACAATTTGAGAGACTCTTCGGGATGTTGGGTATGACATACTACAACAGCTGGCCTTAGTACAAGGGGAAGATTGTTAGTTATGTATACGCCCTAGAGGCCATTGTTGTACATATGATGTATATTATAATGGATGCTTGGATATATATAAGGAGGACTTTCTTACTCGATTTGATAGTATGTTATCTGGTTTCACTTTATCTTAACTTGTTAACATATACTATTTTGTGATCACATGTTGATAAAGCCCTTAGGATATGTACTCGACTACTAGGACTACGATGAGATCATACTAGTGGGGCCAAGGTAGTCCACGAGTACATCCTATAACTGTTCCTAGTCGAGGGTGTATCGAGACAGGGCATCGATACTCCAGAGTAGACTAGTGTACACACATCATGACCCATATGATGGGCGATGGATGATCCCATATCCATTGGTGTTGGACATCAAAGATGGTGTACGGGTGCTCAGTGGAGACTGGGTACACTGAACGGACTCGCCGAGAACTCTTGGATGGTATTATACCTATCGTCAGATAGCAGTTCTCCAGTGAAACTGGTAGAGGTTAGTCTGTAGACCCGAGATCGTCATAGAGTCTTGTGTGATTCCCACTGTACTTTGATTTCCACCTTACCACGTCCAAGAGGGCATGCAAAATGGTGGCTTTTGGGTACATCCCGAATCACATGGAGGCAATGTGCGATAGGAGGGGTTTCGTCTCTCCCGGTATTGGGAGATGATGTTGCGTTGTGTTCAATTGGTTATAACAGGAAGTCCCTGGCCAGGGCTGATATGGAGATTTACTGGTAAGTGTTATCAGTAGTTTCTCAACCCGTTATGAGCCTTACATCGACACGAATTATCGGTTACTGGGGTCTGACGTTTACCACCCCTAGACTAAATATGCAACATATCAGACGAAGAGATCGAACTGTACGGGAGTGTTACTGATTGGATTCACAGGAGAATGTACAGGCTTGCTTGTTGATCTTCTGATTGCTCAATAAACGGGTGGCTGTTATGTTTAGCTGACCTCTTGCAGCTTGTGGGTGTTTGATATGATCATCACCTACTGCCGGCGTATTGACGATTCTTTAGAGTCCTACACAGAGGTTTCCTGGCTCAGGAAAAATGAAGTAGGAGCACATATGTGATATGTGAAAGACCGAGAATAATACGATATGAGATACCGTATTTTATTCTCGCGATATGAGATATCGGCCGGGTATATGCGATATAGCCGGGTCATCGGATCAAGTGTTGATTCGATGAATTGGTACATGTTATATTAGTCGGTTATATGTAATATAGCCGGATTGTTGGATCATGTGTTGATTCGATAATTTAATGTATAATTATATATGTGATATATTACATTACGTTAACTAATATAAGCTCGCTTTATTGATTCATTTTCTCACTGGATAATACATTAATGTATATGCAATATATGTTAATTGTATTATTCTCTTTTATTACAAAATATATTGTATATGTGATATATAATATTGTAACAAGTTAGGGTTACAAATGCAACATGGTTGTTAAGTTTAAACCAAGTTAGGGTTTGGATTTGGGTTAGTTTTTTCATGAAGCTTCATGAAGCTTTCCATATTGTCATTTAGCTTTGATATTTTGTGTAGATATTTGTTAACCCAACCCAAACCCTTAACTCTAGTTTATTCTCTACATGAGTTAATGTCTTCATTTATTAACTCATGGTTGTCATTTGTAACCACAACAACAATTCATTATTCATCACAAAAGCTTTCTTCTTCTTCTTCCTCCTTGAAAAAGCTTTCTAGCTTTTTGTGTTGTGATGATTTAAAGTGAGAAATTGAAAAAAAAAGAGAGCAAAATTCCTACTTCATCATCCTCATCTATTCTAGCCACTTAGATTAGGGTGTTCACTTCATTAATACTTGATTAGAGAAGTGAGAGCTTGGTTTTGAGAATCTTCAAGGTAGATCATCTTCGAAAAGGAAAACTTCAAGCAAGCATGGATCTTTTGACTTGTGGAGCCTCTCTAGAGTCCGGGAGTTCATGGACCGCGGCGAAGGGACTACTACTCGGAGCTTATAAAGCGAAGGAACGGACTACAAAGGTTGTTATCCCTCTCTCTCTTAGATGTAAAGTTGTTTACATGCAAAGTTTGTAGGGTTCCTAGGCATTCTCAAGAGCTCTCACAAGGCATCAACCATGCCAATTTCAAATTTAACGGTGCCGAGAAACCCTAGACTACGGATCGTTGGCTAGAATTCTAGGCGAAAGATGCAACTAGCTAACAAATTAACTAAAGGAACGGAAATACAACCTTTGTAGATCCGGTCCTCCACCTCCACGGCTCCACAATGAAGTCTCCTCGCAGTCCAAATTGAAATCCGGGCTCTAGCGTCGGCTTCATCGGAGAAATGGGCGGGCTAGGTCGTCGGCTTTGTGCCGAAGATGATCTACGTCGAGGCATCACAAGATCAAGCTCCAACTTCACCAAATCAAGAAACTTGTGAAGAAAACACACTCTACTACTTGGCAAGAGGTAGAGGATGAAGAAATAGGAAGTGGGTAGACTTTAGAATTGGATTTCTCACTTGTTTTCATCACTTGCCATTGATGTAGCAAGCTTTCTTCATGGAAGAAGAAGATGAAGAAGAAGAAGAAGAAGATATGATAAGTTGATTTAGAAAATAGAAAATAAAAGAATACTTATCATAATCAACCATGGTCAAGTGTAGAGAATTGACTAAGGTTAGATGAATGGTTAGGGTTAAAGATGAAGACAAAGTGGTCACTTTGGTCAAAGCTTCATGAAGATTCAAGATGCAAACAAAGAAAGCCACCATTTTGTTTTCTTATCCATTTCTTTTTAATCCATTTAAAAAGATAAATGAATGAATAAAAGAAAACCCTAACCATTTACTTAACCATAGGTTTAACTCTTTACACATACCCTAGCAAACATGTATCATCAAACATGATACATCCAAGTGCACAAAAGTATATCACATATACAACTTGTGAACTTCAAGTGAGAAAATCCATTTAAAGTGAACCAATACTAGTTAATGCAAAGTAATATATCAAATATATAATTATGCATTAAATCATTAAATCAACACTTGATTTAACGATCCGGTCATATCGCATATAACCGACTAGTATCCAATGTATCGGCTTATCGAATCAACCATCGATTCGATAACTAGGTTATATCACATATAACCATTCGATACATTCATCGCGAGAATGGAATACGGTATCACATACACGCATTATTCTCGGTCCAGCACATATCTCATATGCGCTCCTATTTCGTTTCGCTTGAGCCAGGAAACCTCTGTGTAGGACTCTAAAGACTCGTCAATACGCCGGCAGCAGATGATGATCATATCAAGCACCCACAAGCCGCAAGCGGTCTGCTAAACGTAACGGCCATCCGGGTATTGAGCGATCAGAAGATCGACGAGCAAACCCGCTCACACTCCAGTGAATCCAACCAGTAACACTACCGTACAGTCCGGTCTCGTCGTCTGATATGTCGCATATCTTGCCTAGGGGTGGTAAACGTCAGACCCCAATAGCTCGATAAGTCGTGTCGATATGAGGTCTATAACAGTTCTAGAAACTACTGGTAACACTTACCAGTATATCTCAGCAACCCTGGCCAGGGATTTCCGGTTATAGCCAATCGAACACAGCGCAATATCAACTCCCTATACCGGGAGAGACGAATCCCCTCCTATCGCTCATTGCCTCCATGTGACTCGGGACTGTACCCAAAAACCACCGTTTTGCACGCCCTCTTGGACATGGTAAGATGGAAATCAAAGCACAGTGGGAACCACACAAGACTCTATGACGATCTCGGGTCAACAGACTACTCTGTACCAGTGTCACCAGAGAACTGCCATCTGACGTAAGGTATAATACCATCTGGGAGTTCTCGGCGAGTCCGTCCAGTGTACCCAATCTCTACTGAGCACCCGTATATCATCTCCGATGTCAAACACCAATGGATATGCGATCATCCATCGCCCATCTGTATGGGTCGAGATGGTACACGCTAGTCTACTCTGGTATATCGATGCCCCGTCTCGATACACCCACGACTAGGGACTTTGAAGGATGTACTTATGGACTACCATGTCCCCACTAGTATGATCCGCATCATAGTCCAGGTAGTCAAGTACACATCCTAAGGGCTTTACCAACATGTAATAGAGAGACAATCAGTATACACGTTAAGGTAAAGATCAACCAGATAGCATACTATCATGTCGAGCAAGAAAGTCCTCCCTATATATGTCCCAGCATCCACTACAATATACATCCAATGTACAGTAATGGCCTCTAGGGCATACATATAACTAACAATCTCCCACTTGCACTAGGGCCATCTGATAGCAGTGGTTGTAGTATCTCATACTCAACCATCCCATAAAAGTCTCTCTCTGGGAATAGGCCTTCGTGAGTGGATCCGCTGTGTTATCCTCTGAGTCTGCTCTCCTTGCCTCGATCACCCTGGAGATCAACCATCTCCATGATCAGGTGATACTGCCTTAGAATAAGTCTGGATCACTGATGGGACCGGCGTTCCTTGGCATAAGCCACAACTCCATTGTCTCACAATGGTAGGAACATAGTTCATCTCATGAACCATTATACATCCAAACAGCCTCTTTGGTAGCATCTTAAGTAGCGATGTATCCTGCCTTTATCGTCTAGTATGCCACGGTATCTAGCTTGGAACTCTTCCAACATACCGTCCCTTTACTGAGGGTAAAGACAATGCCTGTGACTGACATTCAGTCGTCTTTATCACCCTGGAACACTTCCAGTGATTCTCCCCAGGATCAATTGATACCATCTCACTACAACTAGTGAATATCCTAACATCCAATTAGATCTATCTCATAGATCCAAAACTCAGGATTTAGGAGGTATCATTTTGATCCTTCACAGAGAATCTTTGTGATAAACGGAGATTGATCGAGCGTAGCATAGAAAACTCCTTCCCTATCAAGAGTATGTCATCCACGTACTCTACGAGGATCGACACCATACTCCCTACTACCTTTTTGTTTATACAAGGTTCATCTACCATTTTGATGATGTCAACTTCTTTGACTACTTCATCAAAATAGATGTTCCAACTCCGCCATGCCTGCTTTAATCCTATAAAGCATCTTGCACACGTTTCTGCTGCTCCCACTGTCTACGAAGCCCTCTGGCTGTGTACTTATAGACGCACTCTTCTAAAACATCATTTAGAAAAGCAGTCATGACACCCAACCACCAGATATCGTAGTCATGGTATGTAGCCGTGACAAGTAGGATCTGGATGGACTTAAGCATAGCTGCTTGAAAAGGTTTCATCATTATCCACACCTGGTCAATGATGCAAACTTTTAACAAGTCTAGCTTTGAAAGTCTCAACTTTTTCCATCTACACCAAGTAATCTTCTCAAGATATACTTGCTCCTGATGGGGATTTAACCCTTCAGATTTAGCAACTAAAGTCCATACTTTGTTGGTGTAGAAGGATTCCATCTCAGATCACTAAGCATCCAGCCATTCTGACAGAGTCTTACTCCTGATGGCCAGCTCGAAACTAGTTGGGTCATCATCTCATGATGCAATCCTCGCTCCCACTGTCATAGAGAAACCGAAGTATCTCTCAGGTGGGTGAGGAACCCTACTAGATCGGCGGAGAGGCTGAGGTTCGTTGGTATCTACTGAATCCTTTGGTTCTACCAAATTATCTGTTGTAGTTTGTATAGCTGGAACTTTTCCAGTTCTACATTACAGGCTTTGCCTCGAGCTTGTCCGGATTATGCTTTTAGACATAGGCCGGACAACCCCAAATCTTAACTAACTTAAGATATGGGCTCTTCCCTTTCCATATATCATATGAAGTGGTAGGCAACTGATTTGATCGTGACCCTATTCAATAGGTATGCAACTTCTCAAGCGCATAACTCCCAAAAGGAAATAGGTAACTCAGTAGTACTCATCATAGAGTACACCTTATCATATAGGGTGTGATTGCTCCGCCCCGATATACCATCGTGCTATGGTGTATTCGGAGGAGTAATGCCGAGAGAGAATCTCATTCTCCTTTAGAATAGTCCAGGAATTCCGTGCTCAAGTATTCTCCTCCTTGATCTCATCATAGGACATAATACTTATACCCGTATTTTGTTTCTCTACTTCTAACTTATATTCTGTTAATATCTCAAAAGGTTCGGACTTGTGTTTCAACAAGAACATATGTCTGAATCTCGAGAGATTATCAGAGAATGTAATGAAGTACAAAGAACCGGTCTTGGCATGTGTAGACTGGGGACCTACATACATCAACATGTATCATCCCAAGAGTTCATTAACTCTCTCTCTATTTCCAATAAACAGAGCTGGTGTCATTATATCTTTGTGACATGACTGGCAAGTTTCACAAGATGTAAATTCAAACAGATTTAAATATGCATCTTTGTGCAACTTCAGCCAGTCGGGTCGCATTGATATAACCTAGTCTACAATGCCTCAAGAAGAATTCGTTCATTTCTGAACTCTTCCTCTTGTGTGTGTTCCGTATACTTAGAACTGTAGTTTGATTTAGAACATTAATGCTTTTAGATAACGTGCCTGAACCGATCAACTTTTGATATAGGAAATGTTCAAAACATTATCCAACAATACAAAATTTTATCATTTCTTTACTAAATAAAGAGACTGATATGATTTTGTATATCAGGTTCGGTATCTAATAACATTCGTTCAGAATCAATGTATTGGTAATACAGGGTGACAGTGACCGACAGACTTGGCTGCAACTCTTGCCCCGTTTTCTACCTCATGAAACTTATCACCCGTTCTCAGTTTTTCTACCCTTTTGTAGCCCTATGTAACATCTTACATATCTGGGATCCTTATCCGGTATCAAATACCCAGGATACGGATGATACTGAGAAACAGTTCTTTGTAATGAACACACCCGAAGATGATGCATCAGCATGCACTCTCTTCGTTTGGGCGGCACAGGAAATCTAGTATTCCCCTTATTTCCTGCTCTGTCTTATAACATTTATAAGTTGGAGCGGGACCAACGTTCCCCAGCTCAGTATAACAAGCGGGTTCGGTCAATAATCCGTATTATTATCTTGATTAAGGCGTGATATGGTCGCTACCTGGAGAGAGAGAGAAGAAAACACTCAGCGTGCGCTCTTGCAAGAATAGATTGGTTTTTATTTTATCTAATCAGAATGGCTCCTACTGCTTTTTATCAAATCTTCCTTCAAACCCTAAAAGGAAAGACTAGCCGGGATTAATTACACACTACAAGTTCGCCAATCTTTCAGCCAGGCCAGTGTCGGTACTTTGAGAGAGGTCCCCCGTGCTTTCGCACGAACCTAATTAATGTAAACCTCGTTTTCCCAGAGGCGTAACCCCGTTGACACCTTTCTAGACACCTACTTGATCGGCTAATTGTAATGTATAAAACTCTCCCAGGAGTAACTCTTACTCACAGCGGGTATCGGGATCCAACTATCTCATAGAAGGTATGCAATCTCATTGCAAATTTCAACACTTAAAATTCCCTATAATTTTGCCCCTAGCGTCCTATGACCTTGACGGAGGTCAACAAACCATAAGCTACTAGTCAAGTTCAACCCGTCATTTCTTGATCGAATTAAACCCACCCGCACGACCCTTGACGGAGGTCAACAAGGCCGCACGACTACCCTAATCCAATCTGCATCATATGCATAAACAGATAAATACTAGTTAGCTACCGCACACTACGCCTTGACGTTGGTCAACAAACGTAGCACGAATACTAAATAGAACTTATCTGAAATGACGGAGGGCTACGACAGGTTTTTCTGAAAACCTATTGTGTAATGAACTTGATATCGTTGTAGGATCGAATGAATTTTGAAATGGAGTGTCCTTGAGGCTTTTCTAGTTTTGCTAAAGGAGTCACTCCCGGTGAAAGGGGTCGTCGGTCCTTTCCTCGTCGAATGAGGTGCGGGATATATCATATATATCACTGTGCAAAGCAAAAACACTTAAAAGCAATCAAAAGACAAACCGAGTGTGTAGCATCTGCCAGTTATTGCTAAAGGAGTCACTCCCGGTGAAGGGATCTCGGTCCTTTCCTTATCGAATAAGGTGCAGGATATATCACATATACCGCTGTGCAAAGCAAGAACTGTAGCTACCTGTTTATTTTGAAATTCGATTCTACAACATCTTAGGTTTCTTTTATTTCATTAATCACATTAATGAAGTCCCATCATGTAAATACCTAAACATCACAGATAAATACGACGTACACTTATGCCATCCGCATTCGCCTCGATGTCCCCTCGTGCACCGTTAGGTTAGGTAACTAATGGCAGAGCGGGGCAGGGCTAGCGCGGGTGTAAAACATAAGTAACGTCTATATAATATATCATATATACTATATACTGTATCTATCACAGAACATCACATGATCACATCACAGATATCGCAGCAGAAGAAACATATGAAATATTGGATATACTAGGACGTCCGTGTTTTCAATACGAGCCAGTATAAAACACGGATTCCACGGTCGTGATGAATAGCCAAAACCCACACCCCTAGACCCCTACGAGAGCGGCAAGCAACCCTACCAATTCTAGAGTTAGGAGACCCGGACTCGACTCCTCGAGTTGGTCTCCCACTGGACTCCAGAACCCGGTTACTTGTGCCCTCCTCCTTGGGTCTATCCTAGTGCGGAAAAGTAAATAATATACAACAACGGTGGCAACTTCCGCAACCTGGAAGTGCCCCAATAAAAGAATATTACTTACAAGTTTTTACATGAATGAAAATGAAAAACACTCATCTCACATAAAAACCCCCGGCTATTCATACACGACGATCCAATATAACATATCCAGCAACACATAACATCACATGTCATCAACGTAAGTAAATATGCGCATCCCAATTGTCGTTGACATATAGCAACGAAAACCGGCGATATCACATATTACACTTACGGTCACAGAAAAGAAAGTGTAAAACTACAACAGTTGGAATCCGCAATCTCTTTAGACATCGCATGACTAATCGAATGAATTTCTTAGACATCGCATGCCTAACAATTATAAACCCCGCATTTTAGTTTCAAAATCGAAAACACTTTTCAATATCAAGTCGGGAAATTCAACAAGATTCCCGACATCCTGGTCGAATGCTCGTCGCAAACTTCAGTAGACAGCCGCACCCCCGACGCCGTTGACAAAGTGTACCAAGACGGAACACCGCTACCGGGAGCACCCGAACGGATGCTTTCGGCGACGGGGTTCTCCTACAGTCACTTGGTCGGGGCTATGGGGTGTAGCTGTCTATTAAGTTTACCCGGCGAGTATCCGCGTAAGCTACGTGATTGCGACGGAATTTTGATCACATCAAACTTCCGTGGCAACCGATCAAGTGAGACTAAACTGCTATGTTTATAACATTCATTCAGTTATCACATAACTTTTGTGAATTCCAATTGTTGTATCACATTCCGAATAAAATAGAAAATGTTAAAGTTTCCGATCGAACATCCAAACACGCAAGTTTTCCCGAAACAGCTCAACACATGAAACAAGTTCAAAGACATTCACTTCATGCCTCAGTACCAACGGTCCAGCCGTAGAAGGGTCAAACCAACGCCTCACATGTGGCACGCCGTACTGCCCCAAACCCGAAGGTTCAAAGGGCAGTTCAAGACGGTCACATAATCGAGTTAAGGTTTGTTGTCTTCTAGAGGGTCCATCGAGTTACTTGCACTACTTAGAACGTCTTCAAACCACAGAAAAATCCAACACTTGGAAATTTCCCGACCGGGGAAAAATTGGGTATTTATATCCGGTCGAACTTTTTAACATATTCAAAAAATTATCCGGAAAAACACATAGACAAAGTTTGATAATCCGATCGAATATACGAATCCCCAAAACAACCCCAGAAAATTCAACTCTTGAATAAAATATTAAAATTATCCAGAAAATACAGGAGTCAAATATAACAATTACTATGCAGAGAAAAGTCAAAGATTCAACATAATGGCCGCGGAACAGCCGCTCCACGTGGGTTAACGCCGCGGTTCCGCGGCAGTTTAACGGAGTTAGGGCACCGTATTGCACAGTAATTCATAGAAAACCCTACTCATTTTTCTGCATATTTTTAATCTGGAAAAATCCACAGTTTACAAAAAAGTACAGAGAGCAATTTGTATTAGGGTTTCGGGTTCGTTCGGATTTCAAACGTCGTCTAGACTTCGCCTAAGGCTCTAGCTAGGCTCTGATACCACTGTAGGGTTCCTAGGCACTCTTAAGAGGTCTCACAAGTTATCAACCATGCCAATTTCAAATTTAACGGTGCCGAGAAACCCTAGACTACGGATCGTTGGCTAGAATTCTAGGCGAAAGATGCAACTAGCTAACAAATTAACTAAAGGAACGGAAATACAACATTTGTAGATCCGGTCCTCCACCTCCACGGCTCCGCAATGAAGTCTCCTCGCTGTCCAAATCGAAATCCGGGCTCTAGCGTCGGCTTCATCGGAGAAATGGGCGGGCTAGGTCGTCGGCTTCGTGCCGAAGATGATCTACGTCGAGGCATCGCAAGATCAAGCTCCAACTTCACCAAGTCAAGAAACTTGTGAAGAAAACACACTCTACTACTTGGCAAGAGGTAGAGGATGAAGAAATAGGAAGTGGGTAGACTTTAGAATTGGATTTCTCACTAGTTTTCATCACTTGCCATTGATGTAGCAAGCTTTCTTCATGGAAGAAGAAGATGATGAAGAAGAAGAAGATATTATAAGTTGATTTAGAAAATAGAAAATAAAAGAATACTTATCATAATCAACAATGGTCAAGTGTAGAGAATTGACTAAGGTTAGATGAATGGTTAGGGTTAAAGATGAAGACAAAGTGGTCACTTTGGTCAAAGCTTCATGAAGATTCAAGATGCAAACAAAGAAAGCCACCATTTTGTTTTCTTATCCATTTCTTTTTAATCCATTTAAAAGATAAATGAATGAATAAAAGAAAACCCTAACCATTTACTTAACCATAGGTTTAACTCTTTACACATACCCTAGCAAACATGTATCATCAAACATGATACATCCAAGTGCACAAAAGTATATCACATATACAACTTGTGAACTTCAAGTGAGAAAATCCATTTAAAGTGAACCAATACTAGTTAATGCAAAGTAATATATCAAATATATAATTATGCATTAAATCATTAAATCAACACTTGATTTAACGATCCGGTCATATCGCATATAACCGACTAGTATCCAATGTATCGGCTTATCGAATCAACCCTCGATTCGATAACTAGGTTATATCGCATATAACCATTCGATACATTCATCGCGAGAATGGAATACGGTATCACATACACGCATTATTCTCGGTCCCGCACATATCTCATTTGCGCTCCTATTTCGTTTCGCTTGAGCCTGGAAACCTCTGTGTAGGACTCTAAAGACTCGTCAATACGCCGGCAGCAGATGATGATCATATCAAGCACCCACAAGCCGTAAGCGGTCTGCTAAACGTAGCGGCCACCCGGGTATTGAGCGATCAGAAGATCGACGAGCAAGCCCGCTCACACTCCAGTGAATCCAACCAGTAACACTACCGTACAGTCCGGTCTCGTCGTCTGATATTTCGCATATCTTGCCTAGGGGTGGTAAACGTCAGACCCCAATAGCTCGATAAGTCGTGTCGATATGAGGTCTATAACAGTTTGAGAAACTACTGGTAACACTTACCAGTATATCTCAGCAACCCTGGCCAGGGATTTCCGGTTATAGCCAATCGAACACAGCGCAACATCAACTCCTTATACCGGGAGAGACGAATCCCCTCCTATCGCTCATTGCCTCCATGTGACTCGGGACTGTACCCAAAAACCACCGTTTTGCACGCCCTCTTGGACGTGGTAAGATGGAAATCAAAGCACAGTGGGAACCACACAAGACTCTATGACGATCTCGGGTCAACAGACTACTCTGTACCAGTGTCACCAGAGAACTGCCATCTGACGTAAGTTATAATACCATCTGGGAGTTCTCGGCGAGTCCGTCCAGTATACCCAGTCTCTACTGAGCACCCGTATATCATCTCCGATGTCAAACACCAATGGATATGGGATCATCTATCGCCAATCTGTATGGGTCGAGAAGGTACACGCTAGTCTACTCTGGTATATCGATGCCCCGTCTCGATACACCCATGACTAGGGACTTTGAAGGATGTACTTATGGACTACCATGTCCCCACTAGTATGATCCGCATCATAGTCCAGGTAGTCAAGTACACATCCTAAGGGCTTTACCAACATGTAACAGAGAGACAATCAGAATACATGTTAAGGTAAAGATCAACCAGATAGCATACTATCATGTCGAGCAAGAAAGTCCTCCCTATATATGTCCTAGCATCCACTACAATATACATCCAATGTACAGTAATGGCCTCTAGGGCATACATATAACTAACAAACTTAACCTTAATTTTCTAGTTCAATTACTTGGTTGGTTTGTTTAGCACCCCAAAAATTTTAATATAGCATGTTTGATGCTTGCCAAAACCTTGCTAAGGTTCTACGCTAACCCTACAAGGTGATGAAGCACCCTCGCTATAATTTTTTATGCTGCCTTGGTGATTACAAAACCAGTGTTCATTTTTCTTCACCATTTTATACTTGTATGCTTCATTTATTATTTATTTCGTACTTTGGCTTTTAAACAAGAGTATTTCAAGGTAACCTCTACTATCCCGAGTTTCAAGATGTGTAAGTACATATAGTAAGGTATCAACATTCAAATGTTTGGCATCCAGAGTAGGAACTATTTTTCAGACTTATTTTTATCCTCAGATTAGTGACTTCCTTCGTCTTACTGACCCTTGGAAAAATGGCTCATAACTACTTATTACTAGTTTCGTTTAAGAAAACATCTAACTTTCTTCTTTTTCTTAAACTTTTCCAATCTTTTAGATGTAATTTTTCACTTTCTAATCTTTTATTATTAAAGATTAAATATTAAATATTTTTTTATATGTTTTGTGCTTATGCAAAATATGATGCAAAGTGATGCGTAAATAAGCATAAACCTCCCCCAAACCTGTTTACAGTAGTGTCATTATTGTTGTCATATGTTAAATCTCAAAAACCTGTAGACTTGGGAGGAAAAGTTATTAACGGGGACATGAAATATGATCGTGAAAATCTCCCCCAAACATATTCTTTTATTACTCACATCCATTCTAAAGATGAGTGATTGTTACGAAAGAGAGTGTTTGTAGTTTAACCGCAATCAATAACGGTGTCGCGCGTAGCTAAACTGAGATGAGTACGGGTCGTCCGCTGGGAAACGTGGAACCTTTTACTTTTACTTTCAATGTGTTGAGAAAGAGAGGAGGGATAAAGAATTTTATAGATTGGCTTCTAGATCTACGTTAAACAAGAATGTAAAATATAGATCTAGATTATTTTAGAGACTTAGATAATATAATAAGAAGGCTTGTAGGGTTCGTTAGGATTTAGTAGTTATGGACGATTAATTAAAAGTTACCCTTTTTATCCATTAATAGATTTAGAACTAGAACGACGGTGATGCGTGTAGATTAGGGTTTCTGGAGGGAAAAGGAATCCCACTCTTAACCCTTATCTCGACACGGAACTCCGTTCATATCTAGCCTTTACCAAAACAATCATTAATCTAATCTCTAATCGCGGTCGGAACTAGCAAAGAATTGCTAGCGCGCCCGATTAGGATGTTAATGATTCTTTTGATAAAGTTCCTAAACTTTATAGGACTTAAAAAGGGTTTAATTATTTTCATCGTCCATTAGCCTACCCTAATCCTACGAACCCTAACAAGCGGAGAATTACTCGCGCATGTTGGGAGAAGAAGATGAAAAGACAGAGAGGAAAAACATAATGTAAAATGCAAAATAATTAAATAAAATAACTACCTTTATTAATCAACTTGAACAATCTACACTTTATTCCGTAGAAAATGATTACAAAACTAGTTGCTTCTCGATCTTTCCTAAGGAGGTAGATGAACCGTTGATGATCAGCCTGGATGCGTGAGCCGTCTTGGACTTCGTGATCTCTTCGGCTTGATAGCTTTTCCAAGAGGCTCACGGTGCCCTTTTATAGTGCAAAGCCAGAATCTTTTGCTTCAAAAGTTGGTAAAATATAGTAGAGAATCATGCCCCAAAATCTTTCCTTCCAACTCCATAATATTGCGGCGGATCCGCGGCAAATGGGTGCTAAGGCCGCGGATCCGCGGCCAACGGGTGAGATCTCTTGATCAAAATTCTTGTGCTTTCTTCTTGTGACAAGTGTCAATCCTAGGCACCTTCATAATTCAGAAATCTTCTCACGGTTGCTTCCAGACTTGGTCTCTAAGTTTTGGTTCTTAATTTGGCAAGTTTTCTTCAACAAATTGATTTGTTTGATAAATTCTTCATAACAACTTGGAAAATTCTGCACAACAACTTAAATAAGATTTAGTAGACCTAGTTCTACTAGGATTAGGTCAATGAATTTATTTGCATACACTTTCCTACCAAATGATAATTAAAATATATTAACACATGGAAAATGGTGCTTTTACACATAAACCCTCATATGTATAATATATTATAATAAAGTCCTTTTTTAATATGAAAATGGTAGGAAAAATGTAATACAAATGTGCAGTTTTATCAACTGAACAAATACCCCCAAACTTATCTTTGATCGTCCCGAGCAAACTAGTTTATTCAAGAGGAGAAAAAGAAAGGAGAAAACTAAGCACACTTTCGTAGACAGACACGATTGCACTGAGCACGTGCAACAAGCCGTTAAACCTCTAGGTGTCCCTAGTAGGAGGAGTGTTGTCTCCTGAGGGTTTTCAGCGGATTACACCCACAAAATCCTATAATAAAAGAGAGATGGTGAAATTTACATATAAAGATAAGAACCATAAAAGAAAGACTTTGAAAATAAAACTATACTAGCTTTTCAGTTGTCATGAGCCCTATCTTAATAGTCATAAAAAATGTGAGAAATCACATCATCCCTCAATAAAACATCGTCTTTATTCTTCATTCCTACCCTTCATCCAAACATTGATCATATAACCCCTACGTGTGTGAAATGGACATCCCTACACTCGTAGAATTCAATTCAAGCTATCATACTCTTGTCCTTCTACCTTAGTACTTTTTAATTTGATGAATACTTAGGTTTGCTCAGACCTTTTCATGCGACCGTTAATACTTCTTGAGGTACTAACCGACCGATTACTCATGTGCTTGCTGATTAGGTGATAATATTTTCCTCGTCTTGCACCACCTAAGGCTTAGCAGTGACTCCCAGACCAGTTGGTCTTAGGGCACTAGGTGAAGAGGCACTCTCGCTATATTTTTTTTATTGCTGCCTTGGCGATAACAAAACCAGTGTTCATTTTTTTCTTTTCACCATCTTTATATTTTCTTCATTTTTTTTCATACTTTGGCTTTTAAACAAGAGCATTTCAAGGTATCCTCTGCTATCCCGAGTTTCAAGACGTGTGTAAGTGCATATAGTAGGGTATCAACATTCAAATGTTCGGCTTCCAGAATAGAAACTATTTTTCAGACTTATTTTTATCCTCAGATTAGTGACTTCCTTCATCTTACTAACCCTTGGGACAACAGCTCATAACTACTTATTACTAGTTCGTATAAGAAAACTTCTAATTTTCTTGGTTTTCTTAAATTATTCCTATCTTTTGGATGTAATTTTTCACTTTCTACTCTTTTGTTATAAAAGAAAATTTTTGAAATTTTTTTGAAAATATTGTGCTTATGCAAAATATGATGCTAATTGATGTGTAAATAAGCACAAACCTCCCCCAAACCTGTTTACAGCAGTGTCCTCACTGATGTCATCCGTTAAGCTCAAAAACCTGTAGACTTGGGAGGAAATTATTAATGGGGGCAAGAATATATGAAAGTGAAAATCCTTCCCCAAACTTATTTTAGGCTCACAAATTTGTAAAAATCATTTTCTTTCAAGAGCCAAAATATACCACCCCTCCCCCAAACTTGAGTTAAACATTTTTAATCTTTTAAAATCACATGAGGGGGTCAAGGTTATTGGTCAATGCCAAGCTTTGCAAAGACCGAAAGTCAACACCAACCATTCAAAAATTTTATCGATGAAGCACCAAATTTGGTGGAAGAACATGTCACCTATTGACGTGAAGAAGTGGGGAGGTGACAAGAGGTGTATTGGAAAAGGATTGCGTCTCAATTTGGAGAGACGACACAATGATAGTAATGATGGATTACTCGCATTGTCATGATTGTCCAAAAGAGGGGGTGGAGGTCCAATTTCTTCATCTTGGAGTTGATTCATCTCAACACCCGTGTCTTGTAAAAATGCGAGTTCATCAGCGAAAATTTCCTCAAAACTTTCATCGATACCCCGAAAAATAATGTCATCAAAAAAAATGGGGTGATCGTCAGACTCAATATAAAGTTCCTCATTAGATGTTGACCCGGACAACTCGGTGGAAGAGTAAATGGTTGGGTCAAACAACAACATATGAAAAGAGTCTGTATCATGAGGTTGATCAAATTCGCTGCTGTCGACATTCATTAATTCGACAGAACACACATGAGCATAGGGTTCGGAGGGTTCACTTCCCAACTTGTAAATGTTAAGCTCAATTGACTTCTTTCCAAAGGATAGGGTTATAGAGCCGTTTCTACAATTAATTACAGCGTTGGAAGTGGCCAAAAAGGGTCGACCGAGTATCACCGGGATTTGATTGCGTGGATTCGCTACAGGTAGTGTATCTATAACGATAAAGTCCACAGGGAATATGAATTCCCCGACTTTGATTAACACATCCTCTAGTTCACCCATAGGTTGGGTGATAGATCGATCGGCCATCTGAAGAGTGCAATGCGCTGGCTTTAACTCTCCGATCCCTAATTGCTCATAAACAGAATACGGAAGCAAGTTAGCACTAGCACCTACATCGAGTAGAGAACGATTGATATTTTTACCCCCAATAGAGATTGAAATTGTAGGAATTCCGGGGTCCTTTCGTTTCTTGGGAAGTTGTTGTGTAAAAGCTGTGCTCACATTACTCGCAAGGAAAACTTTTTTAGGTACTTGAACTTTTCTCTTCCTAGTGCACAAGTCCTTTAAGATTTTCGCATATGACGGAACTTGTTGAATAGCATCTAGGAGAGGAATGTTTATGTTAACTTGCTTAAAAATTTCCACAATCTTCTCCATTTGTGGACTTGGTCTGTTGCCCTTCAACCTGTTTGGATAAGGTGCTTGATCAATAAGTTTTGGGTCCAACGTTTGTGGAGAAGACTGTGGGGATGGATTCGATCCCAAAACTGGAGTGGGAATCGACTTAGATAGATTTGGCGAAATGGGCGAAGGGTTCGAGCCTTGGGGAAAACGGAGAATAGGCTCGGATGAAGGTGGGAGACTAGACGAATTAGGGGAAGAAGAAGAAGCTGGGGTATCATTGGTGTCACTATCATCACACTGCTCACCCACTCGGTCATTCATCACTTTTCCTGATCTCAACGTGGTAACAGCACTCACATTATAACTTTGTGAGTGGCCAGGATTAGGTATGGGTTGAGATGGGAGTTTCCCTTTCTCTCTCTCACTCATTGCGGCGTTTAACTGTGCGATTTGGTTTTCTATTGATTTGATACTCTCACCATGGGAGGAAAGTTTTTCGTTAGGGTATCAATAGAAGACCTTATCTCAGCCGAATTTTGCATGGATTGTTTCATGAACATATCCAAAGTTTGTGTAAGTGAGTTGTCAGTACCGGCCACTTGTGGTGTAGAAATGTTGGCCGGATTTTGGAAATTTTGTGACTGAAAGGGGGGCTGATTCTGTGGTTGTGGTTGCTGTGGAGGAGGTCTTTGATAATTGCTTTGTTGGTTTTGATTCCAAGCAAAGTTAGGATGATTCCTCCATCCTTGATTGTATGTGGAAGAATAATGATCGTTTCTAGGTCGCTGCTGAAAAGCAGCATTAGCTTGAAACGATGCATTCATAGGACATTCTTCCGTTAAGTGTGAAGGATCCGAACAGCAACCACAGACGGTCTTAGGAAGCGTGACCTGATTTAGGGAGAATGTTGAGAACTTGTTTTCAATGGCATCGAGTTTCTTCTGAATCGCTGCCATTTCGACTTTTACTGCGATAGAAACATCGAGCTGGTGAATACCTCCCTTAGTTGAAGGTGGTCTTACGCTTTCCCACTGCAACGTGTGTTCAGCAAGGTCTTCCAGATATTTCCAAGCTTCACCGTCATCTTTAGACATGAAATTGCATTGACACATTGTTTCAAGCATCTGCTTTGTCGCTGGATTAATGCCCTCATATATAATCCGACATAAATCCCATCTTTGTATTCCGAGATGGGGGCATTGGACTAGCAGATCTTTGAAACGTTCAAAGCACTTCCAAAATGGTTCATTGGGAAGCTGGGTGAACTGGTTGATCTCGCTCCTAATATGTGCAGTCTTATGATTTGGATAAAACTTCTTAAGAAATGCTACGACGAATTCATCCCAATTAGTGATAGAGTGTGCGGCAGTATTATAAAGCCATTTCTCTGCCAAGTCGCACAGTGTGAATGGGAGAAGACGTAAGCGCATAGCATCTAAAGTCAATTGTGAAGTACCCATCATTGCGCATACGTTTTCGAATTTGGTGATGAAAACGTACGCGTCTTCCGACTCAAGCCAGTGAAATTTGGGCAGCGGATTGATGTAGTGGGGTTTAATTTCGAAATTATCCCCGTTAGGTGGTGGAAGAGATAGACAAGTAGGAAGGGGACCACGGATAGGATAGCACCTCTCTTGGAGAGAGATGCGCGGTGGATTCTGCTCACCTGTGGGCGGTGGCAGCGTGGTGTTATAATTAGATGGAGTGCCGTCCATCACGGTCGATGTGGTGTGTGGTGGGGGAAAAGAAGATGAAGAAGTACCGACTTCGGTGTCGATAGCAGGAACGCGGACAAGACGGGCACTAGGATCCCGTGTCCAGCCGAGCATGCACTAAGCGGGTTTAGTGCAAATGGCAGCGTGTGTGTGATTTTAAAATTGGCTTGTTTTGAAAAAGTGGGACTCAAGACAAATCCCCCTAAGATGCACAAGCAACCCTAGAACTAAGGTTACCTAGGTCAGTCTCTAGACCGCTCCTAGACTTCCAAAGGACAAGCCGTAGGATTTATCCTCTACCGCCTCCGTACTACCCTTGTAACCAGATAAGTGCCAGGTAAGTGGGAAGGAACCATGTCATGGGCCTAACAAAAAACCACTAGCCTTTGTCACACTTGCCTAGGCACTACAAAAGTAATGCGGATAAACGATAGATTACCTACGACCTTCCTCTGTCCTTATTGAGCGCGACAGTCCCTAGAGTCTGGTCTAGATATTTTTTAAATTAATGAAGGGTTGATCTATATGCTCGGTTTGTGATTTGTGGGGCTTAGGAAGGGTGATGAAATCCCCACCTAATCTTGATTTGGTCTTTGCCCCTTAGAAATCCGTATTAAATATGCAAAACAAAACCAATCACAAAACTTTTGCAAAAAGATTTTTGAGCGGCGCAATTTTGCAAAGAATCCTGCAGAAAATAGATTTTATTGGATTTGAGGAGAGAGAGAAGGAGTTGAGAAAGATACCAGAGAAGATTTATTCCCTAATTCCTCCAACTTGCCGCGGTTCCGCCGCAGAATGGGTGCTTTTGCCGCGGTTCCGCCGCATGGCAGAAGGAACAGTTGATGAAATTTTTTTGTATGGCCTTTTGTGCTCCTCTGGATCTCTAAAAATGTCTCTGTTTCCTGTTTCCTCAAGTTTGTAACTCCAGATCTCCTTGCAAAAATCCACGCACAAATCGTTAAATATGCAATTTACAGTTTTGTTTTAATAATGATATGGATCGTCTAAGAATTCAACACAAATAGTAAAAATAAAAAAATTACGCACGTATCCCCGGCAACGGCGCCATTTGATTGTTACGAAATAGTGTGTTTGTAGTTTAACCGCAATCAATAACGGTGTCGCGCGTAGCTAGACCGAGATGAGTACGGGTCGTCCTCTGAGAAACGTGGAACCTTTTACTTTTACTTTCGATGTGTTGAGAAAGAGAGGAGGGATAAAGAATATTATAGATTGGTTTCTAGATCTACGTTAAACAAGAATGTAAAATATAGATCTAGATTATTTTAGAGACTTAGATAATATAATAAGAAGGCTTGTAGGGTTCGTTAGGATTTAGTAGTTATGGACGATTAATTAAAAGTTACCCTTTTTATCCATTAATAGATTTAGAACTAGAACGACGGTGATGCATGTAGATTAGGGTTTCTGGAGGGAAAAGGAATCCCACTCTTGGCCCTTATCTCGACACGGAACTCCGTTCATATCTAATCTTTACCAAAACAATCATTAATCTAATCTCTAATCGCGGTCAGAACTAGCAAAGAATTGCTAGTGCGCCCGATTAGGATGTTAATGATTCTTTTGATAAAGTTCCTAAACTTTATAGGACTTAAAAAGGGTTTAATTATTTTCATCGTCCATTAGCCTACCCTAATCCTACGAACCCTAACAAGCGGAGAATTACTCGCGCATGTTGGGAGAAGAAGATGAAAAGACAGAGAGGAAAAACATAATGTAAAATGCAAAATAATTAAATAAAATAACTACCTTTATTAATCAACTTGAACAATCTACACTTTATTCCGTAGAAAATGATTACAAAACTAGTTGCTTCTCGATCTTTCCCAAGGAGGTAGATGAACCGTTGATGATCAGCCTGGATGCGTGAGCCGTCTTGGACTTCGTGATCTCTTCGGCTTGATAGCTTTTCCAAGAGGCTCACGGTGCCTTTTTATAGTGCAAAGCCAGAATCTTTTGCTTCAAAAGTTGGTAAAATATAGTAGAGAATCATGCCTCAAAATCTTTCCTTCCAACTCCATAATATTGCGGCGGATCCGCGGCAAATGGGTGCTAAGGCCGCGGATCCGCGGCCAACGGGTGAGATCTCTTGATCAAAATTCTTGTGCTTTCTTCTTGTGACAAGTGTCAATCCTAGGCACATTCATAATTCAGAAATCTTCTCACGGTTGCTTCCAGACTTGGTCTCCAAGTTTTGGTTCTTAATTTGGCAAGTTTTCTTCAACAAATTGATTTGTTTGATAAATTCTTCATAACAACTTGGAAAATTCTGCACAACAACTTAAATAAGATTTAGTAGACCTAGTTCTACTAGGATTAGGTCAATGAATTTATTTGCATACACTTTCCTACCAAATGATAATTAAAATATATTAACACATGGAAAATGGTGCTTTTACACATAAACCCTCATATGTATAATATATTATAATAAAGTCCTTTTTTAATATGAAAATGGTAGGAAAAATGTAATACAAATGTGCAGTTTTATCAACTGAACAATGAGACAATATTACCGAGACATAGAGGTGAGGTGGAGGAAAATTAGTCATTATAAATCATCTCCTGTAAAAACAGGAGCTCCTCCGTGGGGTCAGTGAAAAAATACGGTTTTAATCTATCTCCATTTATTTTGAAAATTGAACCATTTTCAACATTTTCAATCTCAATTGCCCCGTGCGGGTATACATACCGCACAATAAATGCTCCTTTCCACCGAGATCGTAGCTTACCCGCATGAAGATGGAGATGGGAATCGTAAAGAAGGACTTGTTGACCAGGGGTAAAAGTTTTTCTCAAAATATTTTATCGTGAAATACCTTAGTTCGATTCTTTACAATCACAGCATTATCGTAAGCTTCATCGCGGAGTTCTCTTAGCTCGTTTAATTGCAGCTTCCGAAAGCTGCAGGCTTGATTTAAATCAATGTTCAGTTCTTTAATGGCCCACAATGCTTTGTGTTCAATCTCAACAGGAAGGTGACAAGCCTTACCAAACACTAGGCGATAAGGAGACATACCTAGATCGGTTTTATATGCAGTACGGAATGCCCAAAGAGCATCCGTCAATTTGGTTGACCAATCTTTCCAATTTTTAGAAACAGTTTTCTCCAGAATTTTTTTGACTTGCCTGTTGGAAATCTCAGCTTGCCCGCTCGTTTGAGGATGATAGGGTGTGGAAAGTTTGTGGTTGATTGCATATTTCCGCATCAAAGTCTCAAAAGACCGATTACAGAAATGCATCACGTTATCGCTAATGATAGCGCGAGGGTGTCCAAATAGCGAAAAGATATTTTCTTTAAGAAACTTAATGACAACTTTGTTGTCATTAGTGCGACAAGGAACAGATTCCACCCATTTCGAGATGAAATCAACCGCTAACAAGATGTACAAATTCCCAAAAGAGTTGGGAAAAGGACCCATAAAATCAATATCCCAAACGTCGAAAATTTCAACCACCAAGATCGGTTGGAGAGGCATCTCATTTCTTTTAGAAATCTGACCCATGTGTTGACATTGTGGACAGGTTTTGCAATGATCAAATGCATCTTTAAATAAAGTTGGCCAATAAAAACCGCATTGCAAAACCTTTTCCACCGTCTTTCATGGACCAAAGTGACCACCGCATGCCTGATCATGACAGAAAGATAGAACGCTCTTGAATTCATCATTAGGGACACATCTACAAATGATTTGGTCAGGACAATATTTAAATAAATAGGGTTCATCCCAGTAAAAGTGTTTTACTTAGGATAGAAATCGATTTTTGTCCTGTTTAGACCATTCGCTGGGAATAAGTCTCGTTGCAAGATAATTCACAATATCCCCGAACCAAGGTTCGCTGGATGTGGTCAAGAGCTGTTCGTCAGGAAAAGAGTCATTAATTGGCAGGGTCACAGGTGAAGAAGAGATGCGTGAAAGATGGCCGGCTACTACGTTTTCACATCCTTTCTTATCTCTAATGACAAAATCAAATTCTTGTAATAAAAGGATCCAACGTATTAACCTACCTTTAGCATCCTTCTTCGATAAAAGATGTTTTAAGGTGGAGTGGTCAGTGTACACAACAATCGGTGAGCCAATCAAGTAAGGCCTGAATTTTTCTAATGCAAATACAACTGCCAAGATTTCTTTCTCGGTAGTTGTATAATTAATTTGAGCATCATTCAAGGTCTTGCTTACATAATAAATCATATATGGCATCTTTTCAATGTGTTGTCTTAAGACTGCACCAACAGCCAAATCTGATGCATCACACATAAGCTCAAACGGGTGGTTCCAATCGAGAGATGATAGAATAAAGGCTGTAGTGAGAGAGTATTTCAGTGAGTCAAATGCAGCCTCACAGTCCGAGTCAAAGTGAAATGTGGTATCCTTGGCCAAGAGAAGAGTTAAGGGTCTAGCAATTTTTCTAAAATCCTTAATAAATCTCCGACAAGATCCTGCATGACCAAGGAAAGATCATATATCTTTGACGCATTTGGGATGAGGAAGTCTATGAATGACATCTATTTTAGCTCAGTCGACCTCAATGCCTTTTTTGAAATGACATGTCCAAGCATAATACCCTCTTGGACCATGAAATAGCATTTTTCTCAATTCAAAATTAAGTTCTTCTCGTTGCAATGAGTAAGAACTGCGTCAAGATGAGATAGGAAATCATCAAAAGAATCTCCGAATATCAAGAAATCGTCGATGAAAATCTCCAGAAAATTCTCGACCATGTCCGAGAATTGTAAATCCACGTTACCTCTCACGGTACTTACGGGCTTGCGGAAATGATGAAAAACGATTTTTCTAGAGGTAGTAACATGGACTCAAAAACGGATCTTTGTTAAACAACTACCTAACAACCTAACTAGGAGTTTTACCTACTCGGTTAGGGGGCTATACCTTTCTTGAACTCTTTCGTCTTCAACTCTTTGCGGTGTATGGATCGGTCTCACCTCGTCGTCTCCTTGAGCCGAAGATGGATCCACCTGAAAGCTTCTACCTTTGGCTTCTTCTTCGAACTTGAAGAAACTAGAACACTTGGTTTGCTAAACCTTGTGAACTAGGATGAGTAGAGAAGTGATATGGGTTTTCTTTTATCTCTAAGGCAATGTTTCTCAACTCATGAGAGGGAGTTGCCGTGAGCTAGAGAGAGAGCAAGAGGAAGAGCAAGAAGGAGAGCTCAAGCAAGAGAGAGAAAGCAAATGAGAGAATGAGTAAGTCTTTTGCCATCCAAGCTCTCATAATCCAAAACCATCATCACAAATAATAGTAATCAAGTATTATGTGATGGTTCAAGTCAAAATGGCTATGTCATTTCATGCACTCATTTTGCAAAAAGAAACAAGCAAGCAAAAGTCTTTGCCATGAAATGATAGCCATTGTCATGATGATGGTCAACTAGTCCAACCTAGTCAACCGGTCAACAAAGTCAACAAGTCAACAAAGTCAACCCCTCAACAACCATGTCACTATAATACTTAATTAAAATTATTGTTAATCATATTTCTTATTCTCATTAGGGTTTAGCAAAAAGTCAATAGTCAACAGTCAATAGTCAACAACCCCAATGAGAATCCTCTGCCTCTGTCTCTCTGTCAACTGTGCATACGCACCCGCATCCGCGTTCCGAGAAACACGAATACAAACGAGATAAAACCAATCCCAAAACTTACACTAGGATCTGGCTTAAACCAAAGCCCGCTAGTGTTAACTGTCCGGATACTAAACGTGCACAAGTGCATGGATGTGACCGAACCCTGTAGCAAAACCATGCGACCTCTACCCTTTTACCTAAAGTCGAATAGCTTTCTGTGTAGGACTCTAAAGACTCGACACTACGCTGGCAGTGGGTTTAACCACAGACCGCAAGCGGCACTAGCTGTGCGTAACGGTCCCCAAGTAGATGCCGACAAGAAAACGGACGAGGTGAAACCCATCTGAACTCCTACTGAGCCTGAATGTGACAATCTCCGTACAGTCCGGTCTGTTCGTCTGATAACATCGCATGGCGGGCCTAGGGGGCGGTAAACGTTAGTTCCCTAATAGCGGTACAAGTCGTGTCGGAGTGTAGCCCACACTGAGATAACACTGGAAACCTACCAGTATATCTCGCTTGCCCTGGCCAGGGACGACTTGTGAAATGGCTCTCCTAGACACAGCGCGATCTCAACCCCCAATACCGGGAGAGACGAGTCATGTCTAACTGTCACTGCCTCCAAGTGCTTCGGGACTGCACCCAACTACTACCTGTTTGCACGACTCCTTTGAGCCGTGGTAGGGTAGTAATCAAATTACAGTGGGAACAAACTCGAGGCGAAGTGACAGTGTCAAGTCAGCGGACTAAGCTGTACTCATGTCACCTGGGAACTGATAACTGACGATAGGTATAGTACCAACCAACAGTTCCCGACGAGTCCTGTCCAGTGTACTCATAACCTAACGAGCACCCACATACTATCTCAAGTACGACGTACTGACGGCTGTGGGACAGACCGTCTCCCACACTGGGATGAGAAGCGCATACGCTAGTCTACTCCGGAGTATCGATGCCCTGTCTCGATAGTCTTACGACTAGGGACCTGCATAAGGATGTGCTTGTGGATTACCCAGCCCCCACTAGTGTGACTGCCATCACAACGCTGGTAATCAAGTAAAGATCCTCAGGGCTCCACTAATGTGTATAGGTGATATACTAAAATAAACACATGTACACATTAAAGTAGAAACAAACCAAGTAGCATACTACTATATTGAGCAAGATTGTCTATACAAGGTGAATATCCTAAGCTTCTATTAAGTAATATACAAACTAGTATGATACAGTAATGGCCTCTAGGGCATATACACTAACAATCTCCTACTTGCACTAAGGCCATGTACTGGCGTATCGAAGACCTATTATCTCGATCAGCCGCTCGTACTGAGTCTGGGGTAAGGCTTTGTGAGTAGATCAGCAGTGTTATTTTCCGTAGAAACTCTCCGAACCTCGATCTCCTGGCGACCCACGATCTCCCTGATCAGGTGATACCGCCTCAAGATGTGTCTGGACTTCTGATGGGACCTGGGTTCCTTCGCTAAAGTTATAGCCCCGTTGTTGTCGCAATACAGCGGTATTGGATCAACAATGGACGGAACCACCTGAAGTTCCGTTAAGAACTTCCTTATCCAGACGGCTTCTTTTGCGGCATCTGCAGCAGCGATATATTCCACTTTCATCGTCGAGTCAGCAACGGTTTCCTGTTTGGAACTCGTCCAACACATCACCCCTCCATTGAGGGTAAAGACATAACCCGACATGGACTTAGAATCATCCTTGTTAATCTGGAAGCTGGAGTCAGCAAAGGCCTCGATCTGGAGATCTTTTCCTCCATACACCAAGAACATCTCCTTAGTCCTTCTCAGGTACTTGAGAATGTTCTTTACTGCTATCCAGTGTTTCTCCCCAGGGTTTGACTAATACCGGCTTACCACACTCAGTGCATAAGCTACATCTGGTCTGGTACACAAAATTGCATACAGCATAGAGCCTACCGCAGAAGCGTAGGGTATAATAGACATGCGATCCCTTTCCAAATCAGTCTTGGGAGACATCTCTTTGGAAAGGGTGATCCCGTGATAAGCTGGTAGATTAACGCACTTGGAATCTTCCATACTGAATATTTTCATTATGGTGTCGATGTACCTGGACTGTGAGAGTCCCAGTATCCTCTTGGATCTGTCACGATAGATCCGGATCCCCAGAATGTATGAGGCATCACCCAGGTCTTTCATAGAGAACATGTGTGACAAGAACCCTTTGACAGATTGTAGCATAGGAATGTCATTTCCTATTAAGAGAATGTCATCCACGTATAAAATGAGGAATACTACAGTTCTCGCTACAAATCTTCTATAGATGCATGGCTCATCTGGATTTTTGATAAAGCCAAATTCTTTGACCGTCTCATCAAAACAGATGTTCCAACTCCGCAATGCCTGCTTTAGTCCGTAGATGGACTTAAGCAACTTGCACACCTTTCCGTTGCTCCCACTCTGAATGAAACCCTCTGGCAGGTCCATATAAACACACTCCTCTAAATTTCCATTTAGAAAAGCGTTCTTTATGTCCATCTGCCAAATCTCATAATCGAGGAAGGCAGCAATGGCAAGAAGGATCCGAATGGATTTCAGCATAGCTACTGGAGAAAAGGTCTCGTCATAGTCCAAACCAGGTCTTTGACGAAAACCCTTTGCAACAAGTCTAGCTTTATAGGTCTCAACGTGTCCATCTACACCAATCTTCCTTTTGAAGATCCACTTGCATCCTACGGGTTTTACCCCATCTGGAGCAACGTCCAACGTCCATACTTTGTTGGTGTACATGGACTCCATTTCGGTCCGCATTGCATCCAGCCATTTTACCGAGTCAACGCTCTGAATCGCCTGCTGGAAGCTAGTCGGCTCATCACTATCAATGATGCAATCCTCTCTATCCCCGTCTATGAGAAAACCATAGTATCTCTCGGGTGGATGAGACTGCCTACTACTCCTGCGGAGCGGCGCAGGAATGTCATGATCTTTTGAACCCTCTGGTTCTACTAAGCTTTCGGTAATAGCTCGTGGTTCTGGAATTTCTTCCAGTTGTATTGCGCTCCCACTTATCTGATTCTCCAAAAACCGAGTTTCCAAGAAGTGGGCATGCCGAGAAACAAAAACCTTTTGTTCGTCTTCGCAATAGAAGAAATATCCCTTGGAGTTCTTTGGATATCCCACAAACTTGCACTGTACTGAGCGTGCCTCGAGCTTGTCCGCATGCTGCTTTTTGACAAAAGCTGGACATCCCCATGTCTTAATGTGATTAAGATAGGGTCTCTTCCCACACCACATCTGATATGGTATAGTAGGCACAGCCGTAGTTGGAACTCGGTTCAAAAGGTATACAGCTGATTCTAGTGCATATCTGTAACATTTTCAAAAAGATAAAATATTAATTTTGGGAATTTTTATAATTTAATATTATTTTATTGAATATTTTAATATTTTGGTATTATTAAATACAAATAAATGGGGAAAAATTATGGAAAATTATGAAAAATTCTAAAATAGGGTAAATTAGAGAATTATGCCATTTCTAAGTTTAATTGATTAGTTATATGCTTTATTAGTGCTAATCGCGATTAAAAATCGCTAATCGGTTTTTAACATTTTTGTGCAAAATATGCACATATCACTTTTTCTACACTTGTGTTACATTTTATTGCCATGGTTTGTTTTGGGTTTACTATTTATGTGAGAAGGATTTTGAAAAGAAAAGGAAAAGAAAAGAGAAAAGATTAAAGAAATGGGGGTTGGTGAGAAATAGAGGCATGGGCACCATTGACTAGAGACTTAGCCATTGCTCTTCCCTTCATTTCCCTCCCTCTTCTCCTCTCTCCTGCTGCTGCTCCTCCCTCACTTCCCTCCCTCTTCAACTCCTTAAATCACCATGAAAACAAACTCAAAACCCTACCCCCATTTCACTAAAAAGATGCACAAGCTCAAGACTTACATGTTGGACCAAGAAAGCATGGATTTTGGCCACTAGGGGCAACTCAAGAAAATTCTTGAGTTGCCAAATGTGGTAATTTCTGGACCATTAGCTTAATTCTAGCATTTCCTTTACCCCCATGTTAAGATTGAATCGATATTGTGTGATATTGTGGACATGGGAAAAACCTAGTTAGGGTTGAGGGGAACTTGGGTTGTTTTGTGAAATTTGTTGGAGATAGTGCCCTCAGTGTCGATTATTGGATCACAGGCACGTGATTGCAATGATTAAGGGAGGACCTATCTCGGTAGGACAGTCTTACTCGAGATGATAGTATGCTATCTGGTTTATCTTTATCATCGTGTACTGCTTTAGGTGACATGGCATGTCGCTATTACACGTTGATAGAGCCCCTAGGATTCTTACTTGACTGCCAGCAGTATGATGGCGATCATATACGTGGGAGCTGGTAGTCTATAAGCACATCCTTAAAAGGTCCCTAGTCGTAGGAGTTTCGAGACAGGGCATCGATTCTCCAGAGTAGACTAGTGTATACAGTCGAGACCCCGACGAGGGGCGGTGGCCGGTCTCACAAGCCACTGGTGTCAGTTGGTTCACCTAAGATGTATACAGGTGCTCATTGGGTTATGAGTACACCGGACAGGACTCGTCGGGAACCTGCCAGTTGGGATTATACCAGACGTCAGATAGCAGTTCCCTGGTGACATGTGTACAGGTTAGTTCATTGACCTGGGGATCGTCATTTGTCTCGTGTGAGTTCCCACTGTACTTTGATTACTACCCTACCACGGCTCAAAGGAGTCGTGCAAACAGGTTTTAGTTGGGTACAGTCCCGAGCCACATGGAGACAATGAGCGGATCTTCAGGGGTTCGTCTCTCCCGGTATTGGGGGTGAGGTCGCGCTGTGTCTAGGAGAGCCATTACGCAAAGCCCTCGGCCGAGGCATGAGACTTACTGGTAGGTATTCCAGTAGTATCTCAGGGCGTTCTGGGCTACACTCCGACACGACTTGTACCGCTTTTGGGGGTCTTACTTTTACCAACCCTCTAAGCCCGACATGCGATGCTCATAGACGAACGGACCGGACTGTACGGATATTGTCACTGACAGGCTCAGTAGGGTGTCAGGATGAGTTCGCTCATCGACGTCCCTTTTGGTCAATAGCTGGTGGTCCGTCACGTATTGGCTAATACCTCTGACGTGCTAGTGGTTAAATCCGCAGCCATAGTATTGACGAGTCTTTAGAGTCCACCACACTTTCAGTCACTCAAGCTTTCGGGCGAAACGCTGTGGAGGCCGTATGGAGATATAGCAGGGTCCGATCAGATACGTGCGGTATTGCACGGATCAGGATCGGAAAGTTTTGTACTAGTGGCCGTATAGTTATATGGCAGGGTTCGATCAGATACGTGCGGTATTGCACGGATCAGGATCGAACGGATTTTACTAGCCGGCTTTGGTTTAAGCCGGTACTAGTTTAATACAGTGTAGATTTTGTCTCATTGCATTTGTATCCGGTCGGAATACAGATGCGGGTGTGTATGCACAGTATCGGGGTTTTCTTGTAATTTATTACGGGACCAGTTTTCTGGAGTTGCCAGTTTGCATTCCGTTCCGGCCGGTTTTTCTTTGTTCTTTCCCGGCCAGACTTTTCTGATGGAGGGGGTAATTTGCAGTTTTGCAAATTACATTTAGGGAGGGGGTTTCTTGCATATGTGGGATTATGTTTGACCATCATCATTTTTATTCTCTTTACATCACTTGCTTTATTCATGATGAGAAAGGATTTGATTTGTGATTAGAATTGATAAGAAAGTTTGTAATGATAATATTTGGATATGGTCACCTCTCTTTTTCTCCTACACTCACCTCCCTTTGCATTATGTTTCATTCTCTCCACCTTTTTTGTTTAAGGGAGAAGGAGAGGAAAAAGAAAGAGAGAAGAAGAAGAAGAGAGCTTCATTCTTGAGAGTTTCTTTCTTGATCTCATTTTCATGCTAGAAAAATGCAAGCACCATTTTTCTAATTCTTGTTTCCTCCACCATCCTCAATGGCAACAATATAACCCCAAAGAGACAAGCATATTCTACACTACATTCTACAGCATATCTTGAGCATGTCGAGTTGCCGGCTTCATGCCCGAGTTGCCTCGGTATTGAGGCGGGAGTGTTCATATCAGATTTTTGCATTTTCATATCGCCCAATTTTTATCACATTGCATATCGGTAGATACTCTTGAGCCGTGTTTGCTAGTCAATTGCAGGTTACAGGTTCTCGGTTCTAAAACGGTGAAATTCATGGAAAACACGAAAAAAGTCCGGGTTCCTGCCAACCACAGATAAAACACGGTCTCCGCTCTTCATCCGTATGTTGCCAGATACCAGTTTAGGAAGACAAAAGGTCAAATCAATGTCACCTTCATGCACAAGGCTCAATGGTAGCACAAAATCCAAGAGATCTACACGGAGCTCGAGGCAATCATGACAAAATCTTGACAAAAAGTCCACCTTTCCCTCAACAGAAATTCTGGAAAAATCGGGGAGCCAAATTCAGAAAATACATATACCAGAATGAAGTACTCATCAGATCAGGCCACCACCAAAAAGCAAACAGTCCAACTCGACCATATGGCCGCGGAACCGCGGCCAAAGAGGGGTTCAGGCCGCGGTTCCGCGGCCGTTATGGCGCCAAGCAGAAAATGCTTCTGGGGGTATTTTGGTCTTTTCGTCTCTGTTCTGATGGTTGCCCTAGGTTTCCATTCTCAAGCCTATAAATAGCCCAGAACTTTGTGAAGGAAAGGGTCCAATTCTTGTATCTCTTTTGCTAGGTTTTAGTTTACATGTTCTTCTTCCTCTTCTCACCTCTTCTCCATTAAACTTGTAAGTGAGCTTTTGAGTGAAGAGTGATGAATAAAGAAGACCATTTTATTATCATGCTTGTCTCTTTCTTTACGTATTGTAATTTGTTGTAATTTTAATTGTTAAGTAGTTGTTGTTATTTCCTTGTTGTTTCTTTCTTCTTTCTTTTTTCTTTATCCTTACATATGACAATGATACTTACGCTTGATCCTCGCCAAGGTGAGGTCGCAAATAGTTAGTCGTATTCTTCTAGTCTCCTTCTTTCTATCTTCCTCCTTTGTTTGTTTTGTTTTTCCTTATCATGAAGTGCGAGTAGTTTTATACTTGTTAGGGTAGGATAAGGGAAGTTTGAGAGAAGGAAATCTCTCTCACTCTTTCCTTGCCCAACAACTTAAATCGACTCCCGTTAATTGAACCACAATCCGCTCCTTACGGCACCCTATCCTACATGATAGCGGTGATTCCGTAGTGAGACCGGTTGTGGTTGAATTAACCGGAGGTTATGGATAAGAGCCAAGAACGGACGGACAAGCACCAAAAGGAAGAACTATGCGTTGGAAAGCCTAGCTTATACTCGCAAGTTCCTTCCTAGTCGTGCTAATCCCCGTTGTTGCCGATTACTGTAACACCGATATTAAGAGGGGCAACGAAAGATGTGGAGACTCCTAACTCAAACTAACCTAATCCTAACCCTAACAAGCTCTCTTTAAATATCAACTTACACTTAGATAACCACAACAAAATCTGAAAACAGGACTTAACTCGTTAAAACACATTGAAAAAGACTCCCATCTCCCTGCGGACGACCCGTACTCAACCGGCTAGCTACAAGCGAAACCGTCTTGATTGCGGTATTTAAAACTAAACTTGACACGCACATTACCATACCAATCAAATGGCGCCGTTGCCGGGGAGACGGTAGTTTGTTTCTTTGTGTAATTTCGGGTTAATTTGTAAGTATAAAAAAAAACGAAAAAATAATACATACTTTGTAAAAAACCATCTTGTTATTCTTGATTAGTTTTTGTGCAAGTGCGCAGGAAAATACGAAGTTCAAGATCGGCGCTAAAGACGTCGGATAATACGGAGTTCAAGTACAGTGCCAAAGACGTGGGAAGATAGACCCACATTTTCGCGGCTACACCGCGACGGACAAAAAAACGAAGCATCCGGTCTACGGTAAAAATCTCTCTGTAAGTCTCTCTGCTCCTCTCCACTCCTCTGGACTCCAATAAACTGTGTTTTCTGCAGCCTTCTTTGCGCAAATTCTTCTCCCCCTTCCAATAAACTGTTTTTGTGCAGGATTCTTTGCGCCGCAAATAAAAATTGTTTGCAGTTGATTTGTTACTGTTTTGCATTCTTTAATACGGACTTAAGGGGCTTGAAACCAATCCAGATTGGGTGGGGATTTCATCACCCTTCCTAGGACCCCAAAAATCACTAAAGCATATGCATTGTCCATTGTAAATTAAAAAATACTAGACTTCAGCCCTAAGGACTTCGCGCTCATTAGGAGAAGATAAACCGTGTTTAGAACCTCGCTTAACCGTATATTGATTACGGGGTGTCTAGGAAAGTGTTAAAGGCGCAACCGCCGAAAGAGAAAGGGTTATTTAATTAAGGAACTTCGCGAAAGCGTTGGACAACCTCCCCTTATCTCTGCACTTACCTGGCCCCGTGATCGGTGTATTTTTAAGCCTGATTCTCGACACTGTTTAACTTCGAAAATCAAGTTCAGGAGCAGGTCTAGTAGACCTAGGTTACCCTAGATCTAGATGTGATTGTGCATATCTTGTTTGTGATTGCTTAAGCCGTATTTCCGTAAATATTTCTGTAAATCTCTTTCTAAAAAAAAAAAAAAAAATCAAAAACTTTTATAAAAACTTGCCCTTTGTCGCCAAATCCATTTTCACCACCACCCATCGCCTTTCTTCATTGACGTTTTCTTACCCTCACCTTCTCCGCTTTGACTATACTAAACTCGTTTAGTGTATGTCCGCTTGGACTCGGGACACTAGCGCCCGTCTAGTCCGCGTTACGTTAGTCGCTACCGACTACGCGATCGACTCCGAAGTCGATACTCCGTCCACTCCTCTTTCACCCCTTCCTTTGCCGGCCAACTCCGACGTTGACCGGAATTCTGTTCATACATCTTCACCTTCACCTTCACCAACCTCTTCTTCCGCGATGTCAGGATTTAATCCGAACATCTCTTTGACCACCGCTGGATTGGCTCCACCTCCTACGGAGACCAATCTTCCACCACCTCCGCCTGTTGTAGCGCCGCAGCGAATTGCGCTCCAGGATCGTTTCTACCCCACCCGTTCTGCACTTCCCACCTGCCTTTCTCTTCCTCCGGCCAATGGGGACAACTTTGAAATTAAGCCCCATTTCATCAACATGCTTCCGCGTTTTCATGGGCTCGAAACTGAAGATGCCTATATCTTCATCAATAAATTTCAAAATGTCTGTGCCATGATGAAAACCACCCAGCTGTCGGACGATGCTATACGTCTACGGGTCATTCCGTTCACTTTATGCGATCTCGCTGAAAAATGGCTGTATAGCACCGCTTCCCACTCAATCACCAGCTGGGACGAGTTTGTTAAAGCGTTTCTGAAAAAGTTCTATCCAAATCATAAGACCGCAAGAATTCGAAATGAAATCAACCAATTCTCCCAGCTTCCTTCTGAACCCTTCTGGAAGTGCTTTGACCGATACAAAGACCTTCTTGTTCAGTGTCCTCACCACGGTATAGAGAAATGGCATCTCTGCCAAACCTTATACGAGGGACTGAACCCAGCAACGAAGCAGTTGCTGGAAACCATCTGTCAGGGCCACTTCCTATCGAAATCTGACGAGGAAGCGTGGCAGTTCTTTGACGATCTTGCGGAGCAAACGCTACAGTGGGAGAGCACCAGACCGACTTCTTCTTCTTCTTCTTCTACCTCCACTTCTACCGGTCAGTCTAGGGTAGGAATCCACCAACTCGACGTCTCTATTGCGATGAAAGCTGAAATGGCTGCTATAACAAGAAAGCTTGAAGCGATAGAGAGCAAATTCTCTGCTCCTACTCCTGCCCCTGTTCTCCCCCTTCGTACCATCTGCGCTTGTTGTTCCGATCCTTCTCACTTGACCGAAGAGTGTCCTTACAATCCACCATCGCAAGGACAGGATCAGGTTAATGCATTCCAGCAAAGACCGAGGAATGATCCATACTCTTCCACCTACAATCCCGGTTGGAGGAACCACCCCAATTTCGCCTGGAATCAGAATCAGAATCAATTCCAAGGCAACAATTTCCAAAGGGGCCCTCCGCCGCAACAACAAGTGCAGCAACAAACTCAGCATCAATATCAGCAGCCCTTCCAACCCAAACCTTTCCAAAACCAGACGAACAACTTTGCACCAAACAATTCTTTTCCACCAAATAACAACTTTGTTCCGTCAAACACTGATAAGGTTTCCTCGCTCGAGCGAAGTCTGGAGGCGTTTGTTAAACAATCGACTCAATCCACTGCCAACATCCAGTCTTCGATCCAATCTTTAGTGCAACACACCGCCGCACACGGGCAGAGCATCAAAACCATCGAGGCCCAAATTGCACAGCTGAACGCGGCCTTGAGCGAGCGAGAGAAGGGGAAGCTCCCGTCCCAGCCACTGCCAAATCCCGGTCACCCACATAATGCACATGTTGCTCTTGAACAACAAAACCATAATGTGAGTGCCGTGACCACACTGAGATCGGGAAGGATGCTGCAAAACAACATTGGCAAGCGAATCAACAAGGACACCCCGGCCGCCGCTTCTTCTTCTTCTTCTCCTTCTTCTTCTTCGTCTTCTGAGCCTATTCTCCGTTCTTCACAAGGCTCTCCTTCCTCTTCTTCTGCTCTGAACGGACCCACTCCTCACTCCACGAAAACACCTATTCTGGGATCCGTTCCAACTCCAAAATCTCCTCCTCCAGCATTAGACTCAACCAATTTTCAAAATGTTCCATTTCCAAACCGGTTGAGGTCTAACAAACAAAATCCACAAATGGAGAAGATTTTGGAGTTATTCAAGCAAGTTAACATTAACATTCCTCTTTTAGATGCTGTCCAACAAGTCCTGTCCTACGCGAAAATCTTAAAGGACCTGTGCACGAAAAAGAGGAAGTCTCAGGTACCCAAGAAAGTTTTCTTGGCTAGTGCTGTGAGTGATGCCCTTACCCAATCTTTACCACAAAAACGGAAGGACCCTGGCTGTCCTACGATTTCAATTACCATTGGGGATAAGAACATCAACCGCGCACTATTAGATCTTGGTGCCAGTGTTAACTTGCTTCCGTATTCAGTATACGAGCAATTAGGCGTCGGAGAGTTGAAACCCACACACTGCACTCTCCAAATGGCCGACCGATCGATCACCCATCCTAGGGGTGAGCTAGAGGATGTGTTAATCAGAGTCGGGGACTTCATATTCCCCGTCGACTTCATTGTATTAGATACACAGCCTGTAGCTAACCCCCGGAATCAAATTCCGGTGATACTCGGTCGCCCATTTCTCGCAACCTCAAATGCTGTGATCAATTGTCGCAACGGTTCGATGAACCTCTCTTTTGGAAATATGACGATTGAACTCAACATTTTTAGGTTGGGGAATCAGCCCGCCGAACCTAATGCTCATATACTGGACGTCTGCTCGATCCAGGAGATCACACCAGAAGAGTGTGAATTCGAGGAGTTTTTGTTTGACCACGATAATCTTGACGCCACTAGTGCGTTTCTCTTCGAATCTGCTGCTGTTTCTGCGCCCGATAACGAATATGAGTGTTTCACGTTCTCGAACGATCTTAACCGCGCACAACCCGAGTTTGAATCTTTCGACTTTCCGGATGAGTTACCTGAACCATCCGACTCGGTTGCCTACACTCGTTTTGAACCTTTGCTGGAGTCCTTTGAGTTCGAGACCCTTGCACCAGTCTTGCCTTCCATCATTTCACTTCCAACGCTCGAACTCAAGCCGTTGCCGTCTCACCTTAAGTATGCTTACTTAGGTGAGAACGAGACCCTCCCTGTCATCATTTCGGCTTCTCTAGCTCCCGAGCAAGAGAAAGCCCTTCTCGCGGTCTTGCACAGCAACAGGCAAGCTTTTGGCTGGTCCATGGCGGACATCAAGGGGATTAGTCCCCTGATCGTTGAGCATCACATTCATCTGATGGATGATGCCAAACCAGCCCGGGATCCACAAAGACGTCTTAATCCAGTCATGAAGGAGGCTGTGAAGAAGGAGATCGTCAAATGTCTAGATAGTGGTATCATTTACCCTATCTCTGATAGCCAGTGGGTTAGCCCCATTCATGTTGTCCCCAAGAAGTCGGGCATCACGGTCATAACCAACGAGGCAAATGAGTTAATCCCTACTCGCACCCAAACTGGGTGGCGAGTTTGCATTGATTACAGAAAACTCAACGCCGCTACGCGGAAAGACCACTTTCCGCTACCCTTCATTGACCAGATGCTTGAACGATTGGCCGGACATGAGTACTATTGCTTTCTAGATGGCTACTCTGGCTACAATCAAATTCCCATCGCCGAAAAAGACCAGGACAAGACCACTTTCACTTGTCCTTTCGGCACGTTTGCATATCGACGCATGCCCTTTGGGTTATGCAATGCGCCCGCTACCTTCCAGCGGTGTATGATGGGAATTTTCTCTGACATGGTGGAAAAATTTTTGGAGATTTTCATGGATGACTTCTCCATCTTCGGCGACTCCTTTGACGAGTGTTTGCTGCATCTTGACGCTGTCCTTACCCGATGTAAGGACAAGAATCTCACTTTGAACTGGGAGAAATGCCACTTCATGGTGCGCGAAGGTATTGTCTTAGGACATATCATCTCGCAAAATGGCATAGAGGTTGACAGAGCAAAGATTGAGGTCATTTCCAATCTGCCTCCTCCCCGATGCGTCAGAGATATCCGAGCCTTCCTTGGCCATGCCAGTTTTTATAGACGGTTTATCAAGGACTTTAGCAAGATTGCTAGGCCCTTAACTCTTCTCCTGGCCAAGGACACGCCATTCGACTTCAGCTCAAGCTGTGCGGCTGCATTCGAGTCACTGAAACGCTCACTCACTTCTGCTCCCGTTCTTTCTTCCCCTGACTGGACGCACCCATTCGAGATTATGTGCGATGCATCCGACTTTGCCATCGGTGCTGTCCTTGGACAGCACATCAACAAGATGCCGCACGTAATCTATTACGCGAGCCGGACCCTGAACGACGCCCAACTGAACTATACAACAACTGAGAAGGAATTCTTAGCTGTTGTATTTGCTTTAGAAAAGTTCAGGCCCTACCTAATCGGCTCTCCAGTCATTGTCTACACGGACCATTCAGCTCTGCGCCATCTTTTTGCGAAGAAAGATGCCAAGTCTCGGCTAATCCGTTGGATCCTCTTGCTTCAAGAGTTTGACCTTGTCATTAAGGACAAACGAGGATGTGAAAACGTGGTTGCCGACCATCTCTCGCGACTTCCTTCTTCGCCTTCGCTTCCAATTCCGATAAACGACGTTTTTCCGGACGAACAACTCTTGACAGTATCGTGCGAACCCTGGTTCGCAGATATTGTGAACTATTTGGCCACGGGATTGCTACCGACCGAATGGTCGAGTCAGGACAGACTTCGCTTCTTATCCCAAGTAAAACACTTTTACTGGGACGAACCCTACTTGTTCAAGTACTGTCCCGACCAGATCATTCGTCGGTGTGTCCCTAATGAGGAATTCAAGAGTGTGCTGTCATTTTGCCACGATCAAGCGTGTGGCGGGCACTTTGGGTCCAGAAAGACAGCTGAGAAGATCTTGCAATGTGGTTTCTACTGGCCACAACTTTTCAAAGACGCTCATGAATATTGCAAGACTTGCTCCCGGTGCCAACACATGGGCCGGATATCCCGGAGAAACGAGATGCCGCTCCAACCGATCTTGGTTGTGGAGATTTTCGATGTGTGGGGGATAGACTTCATGGGGCCGTTTCCCAGCTCTTTTGGGAACTTGTACATACTTCTAGCCGTTGATTACGTCTCTAAATGGGTCGAGGCTGTGCCCAGCCGGACTAACGACAACAAGGTTGTCGTTAAGTTCCTTAAAGAAAACATTTTCTCCCGGTTTGGGCACCCCCGATCAATCATTAGCGACAATGGAAGCCATTTCTGCAATAGGACTTTCGAGGCCTTGATGCGGAAGTACTCCATTAATCATAAGCTTTCTACGCCCTACCACCCCCAAACCTGCGGGCAGGCCGAAGTTTCAAATCGGCAAATCAAGCAGATATTGGAGAAGACGGTTTCCAAGAACCGTAAGGATTGGTCTCTGAGACTCACTGATGCCTTTTGGGCATTTAGAACTGCTTATAAGTCCGACCTTGGCATGTCTCCCTATCGGCTTGTGTACGGAAAGGCCTGCCACCTTCCTGTCGAAATCGAGCATCGCGCATTTTGGGCGATTAAGGAGCTGAATCTGTCCCTGGAGGATGCGGGCAGCCATCGGAAGCTGCAGCTGAACGAACTGAACGAGCTTAGGGATGAGGCGTACGACAACGCGGTTGTCGTTAAGAATCGAACGAAGGTATTTCATGATAAACACCTTTTGCGCAAAACCTTCGTACCTGGTCAGCAGGTACTTCTTTACGACACCCGACTTCACTTCCATCCTGGAAAGCTCCGATCTCGCTGGAAAGGGCCATATTTTGTGCGGAATGTGTATCCGCAGGGCGCTCTGGATTTCGAAAATCCAAAGGACGGTTCACTCTTCAAGGTAAACGGACACCGATGCAAACCGTACCTTAGCGCCGAACCAACAGAGGAGCTCCTGTTCCTACAGGAGCCGGTTTACCTTGAATGATCTTCCTCTGCCTACCTCCAAACTTCGGTTATCCAGCCAAGAACAGTGGACACTGTTCCAAATAAGTTTGGGGGTATGTACGAACCATTTTTTGTGTATATTCTTTTTCTTTAAAAACAAAACCAAATAAAAATTTGTATATTGCTAACCGACAATTTTGAACCTTCCAACTACTCTCTTCATGCAACGACAGTGAGGACACTGTCCAGTTTAAGTTTGGGGGTACGCTCGGTACGCATTTCTTAACTTCGCATTCATATGTATATTTTGCATCTGCATATTAATAAAATCCATAAAAATTTGAAAATTTTCTAAAAATATAAAAACCTTTTTGTCAAGTTAGCTTGTGGAAGAACTCTGATTCAACATTTCGACGGTTTTTGTTTGAAAAAATAGGAATAACTAAATCTTATGTTTGGATTTTGAAAACCTGAAAGATAACTCTCCTTTGAAGTTAACTATAGCTGATATACGTCTTTACATCACACTACACGTGTCGTAAGATTTTGGGAATTAGATGACAAGTCTTTCATGTTTAAACTTTTAAACAGATAAATGATTTTCTGAGGATCAAATAGGTTTGTTCTGAAATAAGTAATGTCAAGAATAGTTTATGAAGTAAAGCGAATATGAAGGAATGTATTGATGCCGTAATTGGAGCTAAGTCTGAAAAATAACCCATCTAAAACTTGATTGGAATGATTACACACCAAACCCACTAGACACGTCTTTTATCCAAAAAAATATTTGAACTGCCGGTTATATCTCCGTTCGTATTAAATCATCTGATTTTCACGCCAATCTGTCTTTTGTTTTTGGACCTAGGTAACTTGAGTAATTAAGTCCGCTGGGGTGTTTTTACACCTAATGCCCTAAAACCAACTGGTTTGGGTGCATTGGCCCAAAGCTCGCTAAGAAGCCTAGAAAGTCCAGTTTAAAACAAAGTCAAGCAAGTGTTCTCTCCGAGTTAAAATTCCTAACGGTTCTTTGTGTGAGAATAATCTTGATAAAAGACAGGCTTTTAAAAAAAAATTTAACGGAGATATGAAGGTTTTACTCTTTGATAAAGACTATTGCACGTTCACAGAGGTGTGTATGAAATGAAAACAAGAAAAAGGTGGAGTGAAAAATACGACTTAGTTTCCTGTTAAGGAAGATAGAAATTCTGAAGTTGAAACCTTACTGGAAAACGAAACTTGAAAAATGCTTAACTCATTATAAAACTTATGTGATCCTTTTTAAATTGTTATCTGGGCTTTATTGTGCGACATGATGACTTTAATCGACCTTTCGGGAACTTAACGACACTATACGCACTGCACGTAAAGACATATAAAATCTGTAGTTAGATAAGAAGCGAGGTGTGACAAATAAAGGTTCGATGGTCTAGACTTAGGATTATAGAATTGTTATTTTCTAAAACAAAACTTTAGGGTTTGAAGCTTAGTTATTTTACAAAACCAACTTGACCGGATTTTGTGGGTAGTATCCTCTGAAAACCCTCAGGAGACAACACTCCTCCTACTAGGGACACCTAGAGGTTTAACGGCTTGTTGCACATGCTCAGTGCAATCGCGTTCCCTGCGAAAGTGAGGTTAGGAAACTTTTTGTGAATAAATGGACTTTGCTCGGGACGAGCAAATGATAAGTTTGGGGGTATTTGTTCATATCAGATTTTTGCATTTTCATACCGCCCAATTTTTATCACATTGCATATCGGTAGATACTCTTGAGCCGTGTTTGCTAGTCAATTGCAGGTTACAGGTTCTCGGTTCTAAAACGGTGAAATTCATGGAAAACACGAAAAAAGTCCGGGTTCCTGCCAACCGCAGATAAAACACGGTCTCCGCTCTTCATCCGTATGTTGCCAGATACCAGTTTAGGAAGACAAAAGGTCAAATCAATGTCACCTTCATGCACAAGGCTCAATGGTAGCACAAAATCCAAGAGATCTACACGGAGCTCGAGGCAATCATGACAAAATCTTGACAAAAAGTCCACCTTTCCCTCAACAGAAATTCTGGAAAAATCGGGGAGCCAAATTCAGAAAATACATATACCAGAATGAAGTACTCATCAGATCAGGCCACCACCAAAAAGCAAACAGTCCAACTCGACCATATGGCCGCGGAACCGCGGCCAAAGAGGGGTTCAGGCCGCGGTTCCGCGGCCGTTATGGCGCCAAGCAGAAAGTGCTTCTGGGGGTATTTTGGTCTTTTCGTCTCTGTTCTGATGGTTGCCCTAGGTTTCCATTCTCAAGCCTATAAATAGCCCAGAACTTTGTGATGGAAAGGGTCCAATTCTTGTATCTCTTTTGCTTGGTTTTAGTTTACATGTTCTTCTTTCTCTTCTCACCTCTTCTCCATTAAACTTGTAAGTGAGCTTTTGAGTGAAGAGTGATGAATAAAGAAGACCATTTTATTATCATGCTTGTCTCTTTCTTTACGTATTGTAATTTGTTGTAATTTTAATTGTTAAGTAGTTGTTGTTATTTCCTTGTTGTTTCTTTCTTCTTTCTTTTTTCTTTATCCTTACATATGACAATGATACTTACGCTTGATCCTCGCCAAGGTGAGGTCGCAAATAGTTAGTCGTATTCTTCTAGTCTCCTTCTTTCTATCTTCCTCCTTTGTTTGTTTTATTTTTCCTTATCATGAAGTGCGAGTAGTTTTATACTTGTTAGGGTAGGATAAGGGAAGTTTGAGAGAAGGAAATCTCTCTCACTCTTTCCTTGCCCAACAACTTAAATCGACTCCCGTTAATTGAACCACAATCCGCTCCTTACGGCACCCTATCCTACATGATAGCGGTGATTCCGTAGTGAGACCGGTTGTGGTTGAATTAACCGGAGGTTATGGATAAGAGCCAAGAACGGACGGACAAGCACCAAAAGGAAGAACTATGCGTTGGAAAGCCTAGCTTATACTCGCAAGTTCCTTCCTAGTCGTGCTAATCCCCGTTGTTGCCGATTACTGTAACACCGATATTAAGAGGGGCAACGAAAGATGTGGAGACTCCTAACTCAAACTAACCTAATCCTAACCCTAACAAGCTCTCTTTAAATATCAACTTACACTTAGATAACCACAACAAAATCTGAAAACAGGACTTAACTCGTTAAAACACATTGAAAAAGACTCCCATCTTCCTGCGGACGACCCGTACTCAACCGGCTAGCTACAAGCGAAACCGTCTTGATTGCGGTATTTAAAACTAAACTTGACACGCACGTTACCATACCAATCAGGGAGCCCGTAAAAGACGTAGGCGATGTGGTGCCCTTTCCGGCGAGGAGGCGACGATGTGGAGCCAAGACTTTCCGCGGGAGATCGGGACGATGAAGAGAAGACCGGAGGACTCGGATCACTTGGTATACTTTTCTTCCCATCTCTTGATTGCTAGCATTAGGTTAATGGTAAACGATCCGGGTTTTCATTGTCCGCGGTAGCGCCGGTTTCCGAGTAAGGAAATTTTTTGATTCCGCATTTTGGCCTCGAGTACGAGGCCGGGGCGCTGCCGTGGCGCAACATGGTATCAGAGCCACGCCATTAACCTTACCTAGCTTGTTCTAATGTGTTTTGCATTTCCGATCGACCAAAATCCCAAAAACCACATTTTCCTTTGCATCAGTTTTCTGTTGGAATTTTTTGGTGTCTAAAAATTTTTCAGGTTGCAGAAAAATAATGTGCAGGAAATTCTAAGACCACTGTAAAAATTCAACAGTGTCAGTCGTTCAGTGGAGCGCGGAACCGCGGCCAAACCCCCCTTTGGGCCGCGGTTCCGCCGCACTCTACTATGCTCACCTTGTCAAAATTTTACAGTGGGCTTGTGGGCTAATTTTAGGGGTTTTGGGATATTAAATTTGGGCCCAGATTTTCTGTGACTGCTGCAGTATTGCTTGGGGGCCCACTTGTTAATTGTTTAATCGATCGGATATTTTAAACACATTATTTCACAGTATTTACATTATATCTGCGACCGTGAATGTCACTTGATCGGTAAATCCTGTCTAACTGCTATAGCCCGGTTAGAAGGATTTGCGAACGTGACTTTCACGTTGATGTTCTATGTTTATGCTGTGTTGTTACGGATTGGTCGTGGGGGATAGCCTGGATGCAATGTTAGTACAGTTTTGTTTTATATGTACATTTGATATTGCGGGGCGAGCGTCCGACATGTGGACTGCCGTCACTGCCTGTTTGTATTATTCTTTTGGGGCACGACCTGGTTGCGGTCGATGTACCCGTTGTATGTATATTTTACTTTCTGTACTAGGATTACCCCGCGGAGGGGTGCACGGATAGCCGGGTTCTAGAGGGCAACGGGCCCGCATCTCATGGCATTGAGACGGAGGGGGCTTCACTCTAGGATTGGCGGGCTATTCGCCGCACTCGTAGGGGGTACAGGTTGACCCAGGAGGGGTGCCCAACTTACCGGATTCCGTGAAGTGCTGGGTGGTCCATTCACGGTGCTGGAGGGGGCTGCCTCGCTTCAGGTTTTGGCGGGTGACTTGCCGCGCCCGTAGGGGTCTAGGATTTCATTGCACAGGCTATCCACACGACCAGGGAAACGTCGGGTTTCAGCAGCGGCTCTGTGAAACCCGGGGCTTCCAGATATCTGTATTGTTCTGTGATGCTGTACATTTCTGTGATGTTGCTTTTATCACGCCATGAGCGAAATATAATATATTGGTATATATATTAGTAGATGTTGTATATGTTTTGCATCCGCGCTAGTCCAGTCCCCGCTCTGTCGTTAGTTAAGTAACCTAACGGGTGATGACGGGACCCAGTGGCGAATGCGGATGGCATATACGTACATCAGTATATTTTCGTTCTTTATTGGTGTGATCATTTGATGGGACTGCGTTGATTTGGATCAATGCAAGATAAACAAACCTATTCTGATGTTGTTGGAACATTTTTCAAAAAGCTGTTATTGCAAGGACGTTCACTTTTGTTTTGCATCGTGGTATTCATTTGGAATATCCTGCTCCTCAGTCGACGAGACAAGGGCCGAGATCCCTTCACCGGGAGTGACCCCTTGGACAGAAGTTTGCGTCAGGGCATTAACTTCACTATAGCCGATTACTTTTGCTTTGCATCGTGGTATTCAGTTGGAATATCCTGCACCTCATTCTACGGGGAAAGAGCCGAGATCCCTTCACCGGGAGTGACCTCTTTAGTAAAGGTTTTCGTCACTATATTTTTTATAAAAGGCTATGCAGTTCCTTCAACGATATCAAGTTCATTACGTTAAAGGTTTTTCGCCAAAAACCATTCGTAGCCCTCCGTCATTTCCTATAAGTATTATTTAGTATTCGTGCTACGTTTGTTGACTCCGTCAAGGCGTAGTGTACGGTAGCTAAGTGGTGCTTGTTTGTTGCATAAATGGGATTGGTTAGGACAGTCGTGCGGCCTTGTTGACTCCGTCAAGGGCACGTACGGGTGGGTTTAATGCAATCCAGATAATGACGGGATGAACTTGACTAGGACTCTTTGATTTGTTGACTCCGTCAAGGTCACTTGAGTCCTAGGGGTAAAAACACACATCGGGAGTTTCAAAAGAACTGAAACTTGCCAGGCATGCGCATACCTTCTGGAGTGTGGTGACGTGAGTGGATTCCGTCACGTTATCATGCAATGATAGTTGGATCCCGATTCCCACTGATGAGTTGGTTTACTCCTCGGGCGATCCCGACTAATTCTTCTTTAAGGTTTGGAGGAGAATTCGAGATACAGTGGGAGGCTTCCAGATTAGATAAAGTGACAACCATTCTGATCTAGGTTAGAGTGCACGCTGAGTGTTTCTTTTCTCTCTCTCTTTGGCAGCGACCATTGACCCGACCCTGGACTATGACTCAGTGACCAAGTTGACCGAACCTTCTTAACACCGGCTTTTGGATTGTCAGAGTTGCAGACCTCATTGCCACTCCTACTTTTACCCTTTTCTCCAGGACACCCCGTATTACTACGAACGTCCACTTCCATTGGACAAAACCATCGTATGGTTAGATACGAACTCGAAGGAATTCGAGGATGGTTTCCGGTTCTGGAGAAAACGGATAGGACTATTCAGTTGTCTTTTCTTTTCACCTTCTCTCAGGTTGCGAGTACTCCTTAGTTTAGGAGTAGTACACCTATTGCGCAAATTGGATAGTCTTCTTCCAAACCATAGGCTGGTGCCGACCGGTAGGGAATGAAGAAAACCAATTAGCATAACGATGGTGTGCAGAAGGTATTAAGTTAAGACAAAGCAAGGGATTAGTAGGAGGGCAAAGTAAATTGCGACTGATATTCACGACCAAACCAAGTATTTCTTCGCCAATCCTAAATCACCTTTGTTTTTCTCCAGGACACTCCGTATCACTACGAAGATCCACAGTTTATTGGATACTCCATCGTATGGTCATATACGAACTCGAAAGGAACTTGTTCCAGTTCGGGGATGGATTCTGGTTCAGGAGAAATAGGAATAAAGTACATTCAGGTGTCTTTTATCTTCACCTTCTCTCGCATTGCGAGTGTTCCTAGGATTGGGACAGTACACCCTTTATGCTTTTTGGATAGTCTTCTTCCAAACCATAGGCTGGTGCCGAACGGTAGGGGAGGAAGAAAACCATTTGGCCTAAGGGGGTGTACAGAAGGTAATGACTAAAGACATAGAAAGGGATTTAGAAAGATGGCAAAGAATTACAAGGTTACAGTTGTGAATCTGGATAATGGAAGAGGCATTACTAGGAATACCAGGATACCCCGACGAGACATTTCGATGTTTCAGTTTCACTGTGTACTGTTAAAAGAAAACTGATTTCCCGATTAAATACTTACTCCAGGGTATGTATTTACCAGTTTTGATTCTCACATCTGTGTGGTTTTACAGATGATGAGTGGGAGTAAGTTATTGGGAATAGGGTGATCATCCCCATTGTATCGGGATTCTTTGTAATCGGTGATATTTGAGGAGATCATCTGGGCTGTTTGCCGGTCGGCAAATATTTGGTTTTGAATATCCGATGTTGTGCACCAATTTCAAATTGATATATCTGTACGTCTATTTTCATAGAGTGAGATATACCTTTTGATATTATGTCGATGACATTTACCTATATCAGTGGATGGTTAGGTAAGGAGCATTAAACAGCGGTGTAATTCTTCTTAACCATAAGTACAGTTTTTAACCTACGACGCACAGTGAAAGAGTTGTTAGACTCAGCGGACTTATACAGAGTATTGTATGTTGTCCAGTGTCCATTAGGACAGAGGGGTTGGTCCTCATACTATATTCTGTTTACTTTTAACTTCTCTAGTTCTTAGACATGTGTTTCGTAGGAATACAGGGTCTAATTTTTGAGGAGTTATAGGTATTTGAATAGAGTAGAGAACCAAGTGTAGCAAGTATCGGGATTCTTCAAAGTGATCGAAGATGTAGATACTTGTGTATGGTGTTCAGTAGATCGGCCTCCTTCCATTTAGTTTACATGCACTGGAGATAGCTGCATGATTTGAATCTGGTTCAATTGAATCAGTGCCTCTGGTTCTATATTGGATATAGAACAGTTCATATCTTAACGATGTTAAGGTACGGGGAGATGTCCGGCTTATGCTTAAAACCAGACACTGGACAACTCAAGGCATGTTTCTGTAATGGCTGTTTGTGGGTTGACCCAGGCTATGACGAGGGTTGACTTTCTACCGTCTGGATGAACAATAGAAATATTGTTCTAGACTCGCCACAGTTTTAATAAAAATGGATTTTTTCAGAAAACAGTAGTGGGAGTATGGTAGAACTGGAAGTAATTCCAGAACCACAAACGATTACTGAAGATTTGATAAGGAACCTAAAGATTCAATCTGATTTGACATTCCATTGGCCACTCCGCAGATACGGTGGGTAACTTCAGGCACCAGAGAGGTACTCCGGTAGCCTCAAGGACGGTGACAGGGAAGTTCTTGTTTACCCACACTTGCCATTGCTGTTGTTCCAGGCTGCGAGACCCGGCAGGAGGATGAGTATAGCGTCGTTCTAAACTAGCTTTGGAAGTGCACGTCTATATGACTCTGCCAGAGGGTTGTCGTAGTCAGTGGGAGCAGTGGGAGCATTGGTGGACATCAGGCTTATGTCTATTTATAGACTAAAGCAGATGTAGCGGAGATAGATCATCTATTTCTGATGTGACAGTCATAGGTTTGACGTCATCAGAATAGGGGGTGGATCTGTTGAGAAGGTAGTAGGAAGTGATATTCCTATACTACGATCGGTTATACTTTGGTCGTCACACAGTGGTTTCTCCACAAGGGACATGGATATTATATCAGACATACTGTTTACTAGATCTATGGTTTTAGATCTAGATTTGGGTGGTTTCCCAATCTGGGTACCTTGACAGCATTCTATGAGTATTTAGAATGGACGACTCCTGACACGGTAGTGTACCTGCAGTTGATGGAGTCACCCTCTCTAAAGGTGTCTTATATACTAAAATGGAGAGGGATACTCATGATTGGCAGATCACTTGCTTAGGCAATTGAGTCAATCATGAGATGTCAAGTACCACACCAGATGTTGTTCTTGCACTAGATGCAATAAGATGAAATTGATCCAATCCTGGAGAAACAGTCGGAAGCAGTCTTAGAACATAAGTGGATGTTCTAGGGATATGATAACGACAGCCTCATTTGGAAGACAGTTATCATTCCAGGCTTCCAAGGTGACATGGACGACAAGGAGGTTGTCAGAGTTATAGTTTTCCTTCTGACGAGGGGCAGTATTTTGGATAGGTGGTCCAAGGCAATAGAGGGTGGCATGGCGCAGGATACTGATTGAGTTCAGTTGACGATACAGTCTAAGAAGTTTGGATTTGGAGTTCATTTATGAGCTAGGTCCCATCAGACATCCAGACATTCTAAGACAGGTATTGCTCATTTCGGGAGATGGCTTTCTCCGCGAACTTGAGATATAGAGAGACATAGAAAGAAACATCACAGCGGATCCACTCACTGAGGCTATTCCTCGAACGCAATAGTTTCGCAAACGAGCTTTGTGAGACTGACTAGTAGAGGAGTTGGGTGTTCGGTATCACACGGGCTGTGAGTATGCGACATCGCAATAATTAGCCTTGAGTGCAAGTGGGAGATTGTTGGAGATAGTGCCCTCAGAATCAATTATTGGATCACAGGCACGTGATTGCAATGATTGAGGGAGGACCTATCCCGGTAGGACAGTCTTACTCGAGATGATAGTATGCTATCTGGTTTATCTTTATCATCGTGTACTGCTTTAGGTGACATGGCATGTCGCTATTACACGTTGATAGAGCCCCTAGGATTCTTGCTTGACTGCCAGCAGTATGATGGCGATCATATACGTGGGAGCTGGTAGTCTATAAGCACATCCTTAAAAGGTCCCTAGTCGTAGGAGTTTCGAGACAGGGCATCGATTCTCCAGAGTAGACTAGTGTATACAGTCGAGACCCCGACGAGGGGCGGTGGCCGGTCTCACAAGCCACTGGTGTCAGTTGGTTCACCTAAGATGTATACAGGTGCTCATTGGGTTATGAGTACACCGGACAGGACTCGCCGGGAACCTGCCAGTTGGGATTATACCAGACGTCAGATAGCATTTCCCTGGTGACATGTGTACAGGTTAGTTCATTGACCTGGGGATCGTCATTTGTCTCGTGTGAGTTCCCACTGTACTTTGATTACTACCCTACCACGGCTCAAAGGAGTCGTGCAAACAGGTTTTAGTTGGGTACAGTCCCGAGCCACATGGAGACAGTGAGCGGATCTTCAGGGGTTCGTCTCTTCCGGTATTGGGGGTGAGGTCGCGCTGTGTCTAGGAGAGCCATTACGCAAAGCCCTCGGCCGAGGCAGGAGACTTACTGGTAGGTATTCCAGTAGTATCTCAGGGCGTTCTGGGCTACACTCCGACACGACTTGTACCGCTTTTGGGGGTCTGACTTTTACCAACCCCCTAGGCCCGACATGCGATGCTCATAGACGAACGGACCGGACTGTACGGATATTGTCACTGACAGGCTCAGTAGGGTGTCAGGATGAGTTCGCTCATCGACGTCCCTTTTGGTCAATAGCTGGTGGCCCGTCACGTATTGGCTAATACCTCTGACGTGCTAGTGGTTAAATCCACAGCCATAGTATTGACGAGTCTTTAGAGTCCACCACACTTTCAGTCACTCAAGCTTTCGGGCGAAACGCTGTGGAGGCCGTATGGAGATATGGCAGGGTCCGATCAGATACGTGCGGTATTGCACGGATCAGGATCGGACAGTTTTGTACTAGTGGCCGTATAGTTATATGGCAGGGTTCGATCAGATACGTGCGGTATTGCACGGATCAGGATCGAACGGATTTTACTAGCCGGCTTTGGTTTAAGCCGGTACTAGTTTAGTACAGTGTAGATTTTGTCTCATTGCATTTGTATCCGGTCGGAATACAGATGCGGGTGTGTATGCACTGTATCGTGGTTTTCCTGTAATTTATTACGGGACCAGTTTTCTGGAGTTGCCAGTTTGCATTCCGTTCCGGCCGGTTTTTCTTTGTTCTTTCCCGGCCGGACTTTTCTGATGGAGGGGGTAATTTGCAGTTTTGCAAATTACATTTAGGGAGGGGGTTTCTTGCATATGTGGGATTATGTTTGACCATCATCATTTTTATTCTCTTTACATCACTTGCTTTATTCATGATGAGAAAGGATTTGATTTGTGATTAGAATTGATAAGAAAGTTTGTATTGATAATGTTTGGATATGGTCACCTCTCTTTTTCTCCTACACTCACCTCCCTTTGCATTATGTTTCATTCTCTCCACCTTTTTTGTTTAAGGGAGAAGGAGAGGAAGAAGAAAGAGAGAAGAAGAAGAAGAGAGCTTCATTCTTGAGAGTTTCTTTCTTGATCTCATTTTCATGCTAGAAAAATGCAAGCACCATTTTTCTAATTCTTGTTTCCTCCATCATCCTCAATGGCAACAACATAACCCCAAAGAGACGAGCATCTTCTACACTACATTCTACAGCATATCTTGAGCATGTCGAGTTGCCGGCTTCATGCCCGAGTTGCCTCGGTATTGAGGCGGGAGCCCGTAAAAGACGCAGGCGATGTGGTGCCCTTTCCGGCGAGGAGGCGACGATGTGGAGCCAAGACTTTCCGCGGGAGATCGGCACGATGAAGAGAAGACCGGAGGACTCGGATCACTCGGTATACTTTTCTTCCTATCTCTTGATTGCTAGCATTAGGTTAATGGTAAACGATCCGGGTTTTCATTGTCCGCGGTAGCGCCGGTTTCCGAGTAAGGAAATTTTTTGATTCCGCATTTTGGCCTCGAGTACGAGGCCGGGGCGCTGCCGTGGCGCAACAAAATTGAGGTCAGTAGAGCTTATACCATCACCCTAGTGTATGAATTGGAACCCAAAACCTGAAGCTTAAACCAGAATACGGATTTTAGAAACCGATGTCGGGGAAATTATGAAATCTGTGTAGTGTTTATGGAATCTGCTATCATACGAGCTATCCTAAAATAAAATTGAGTGGACAGAGATATGTGCAGGCACCCAGGAGGCTAACCCCAAGACCCCAGCCCCTAACTCCCTTACCCGGCCGCCAATTAATCCCAATTGGCTGCAATTTGCGGCCTGGGTCCCACCATTTTGGCTCGTATTGGTTCTGTAGCTCCTACATGTTTATGTTAGACCCCTGGTATATTTAGATTTGTATAAATTGACCTAGGGTGAAATCTAGGACATATTTCCTAAGTTGCTGTTTTGGATTCGTGTTTCCGTATTCCATATTTTTAATACTGCAATTGTGGATTGTGTTTTGCCTCGACTATTTGGCGTTTATACGACGATATAGAGGATTTATTGATGGTTTTGAAGGCGTGCCATAGGTTCTCACCTATAGGCCCCTTATCGTATCGTTTTGGATTTCATGTGCCGTTTTAGCTTGGATTTGGTTTTAATGCGCATATACGACACTTTGATGTGTAGGTACCCATGAAGACTTCGGGACGACAAGCAAATGCATGGTGACGTCCGCAAATGATGATGCAAGGTGAGTAGATTATATCTACAGGGGGAAGTCGGGTGGATGGCGTATAGCACCCCCGCAGTCCGTAGTTGTTATATATATATATGATAGTTAGGTGTACTGTGGGTAGTGTAGGGTTAGAAGGGACTAGGGTAGTTCATAGTCTCGAACCTTAGAATAGAATTACACCTACACGCACACCCTTGCATATTACCTATACTTACACGGTGTTAATGATGATATTGGATGACTTTGGAGATGATTCGATGATATTTGGCTTTGTGCCGCGAGATCGGTGATTGATATGATTCGTATTTGGGATACGATATGTGATCTCTAGCGGGCCTTGGGGCGTGTGCTTGCACACGCGGTATATTGATGGTATCGATTTGTACTAGACATAGAGTAGTACCCCAGATTATGTGATCTGATGATAGTGATACCTGTTATGTGATGAGATAGTGTGATGTTGACCCGTACCCAGCTATTGGGATGCCGTACGATGATTTACCGTACGAGCCGATATTGATGATAGATCCGCACTCATAACTCGAGGATGTCCTACGATATATTATTGAGGCGGGATCACCGACTAGTATATTTATATATATCGACTCAGATTTAGGTGGTTTCCATACCCCTCCTGATTGACCTGATACTTAGATCTGTAGTTTGCATAGTAGATTCTTCACTGTGGTGTTGACTATTTGATTTCCGCATATTCATGCTATTCGCATTGCTGGCATATGTTTATTGCTATATTATTATCATGCTGTTAGGACACCAGCACCATTATCGATGATACGTATGTTCCACGTACACTAATTGCCGGCTCACACACTTCATCATCGATAATTGCCATGCCACTACACTGTAGTACTGTTGCATTTATGATATGATTCTTGCTTGGCATATTGTACACTTATACCTGTACACAAACAAAGATGATTCTGACTTGATTAGAGATTGAGGACCGCAAGATATTCTTTAAAACTGATTCATTCTAAAGGAGCGGTTTCCCTCGACATATGCACATTACTATTCCATGTTGCATGACTTCTGATATGATTACCTTTCTTTACATGTCGCATACATCATGGATTGATTGCATAGCACATCGCATTGGATTTACTTCTTGATGTTGGATTTTCATGTGATTTCTGATTTTGAGGACCGTGGGATTATTTAAGAAGGATGCTCTATCTTGAAAAACCCGGTACCTCGTGATATGATCTTTTGGTGCGTCCACCACGCGTTTTCTCGGTGCTGAGACGTGTGCTTGAAACCCGATTCGAGGAGTGGATGATTCGTTTGCGGGTTCGTGGTGGGCCCGATATGGTTCCCCTCGGCAAGATGATCGATGGGTTTTGCCGATTGAGCCTGGAGGCGGGCGAGTACCTACCGGTGATTGTATTTGAGCTCGGCGGATATCTGGAGGATACCGACCGGAGTTGAGAGATGGGCGTACTGCCGGGGCTGAGGGCCGATTCCGCAGACATAGCCCGCGGGCCGATCCGGACTGACGGAGCCCGATGGATGAGGATTTACGTATCGATGCTAGGCACGGGTTTCATGATGTTTTCCATGATTTTATTATATCCTCATATTCTCAAACATGATGTTATTGTCATTGGGTGACGGGTGGACGGATTCCACGTATGTACAGATATAGATCATACAGACTGGATTTACTTTGATCACACTTCATTTGTATATATAACAGGGTATGAGGGCGCTATTATATATACCCTTACACCAATATTAGTGGTCTAGGACGCTAATATAGGTGTATTTATACTTCATCATATTTACTTCATGCAGACATACCTTATACTGATGACATGTTATTACCTGAGTACCTGGCAATACATACATGTTTAGATGCTACCTTGCCACCTTATTATACTTCAGATGTACTCTTGTGGTTATATTACTGATTGTTGACCTAGGTTTATGTCTTGCATTCGGTTTCTGCTTGTAGATATTTCTATTCACGAGTTGGCAACTCACCCCCGTTGTGCCACAGTTCTTGCAGGTTCTGCCGTACAGGTTCCATTGCGGCATTTCCGGCATACTACATTCTTACGGGTGAATTGCTTTTGGTAGGTGGATTCTTTTGTATCAAGAACCACCATTGTATTTATTTTATCCTTTGTATCTAGAATTTCCATCAACCAAAATTGTATATTGTTTCAGACTTAGATATTAGTGCTGTATTATTGATCTTAGAGTTGCGCTTAGTAGTATTGCGGTTTTCTTGCTTTTGGAGGTTTCTTTTGAGTTTGATCCTCGCCATTCGGCGTTGTATATTATTAGTGCTTGTGTGGTTGTGGCCGTCAATTGACGAAGAGCTAGCTCCCGCTTGGGGATGCCTTTTATCATTGCATATATTGTTATTCTTGTTGTGCCCCATTCGGGGCCAGTTTTTACAAAAGAAACTCTGCCGAAATTTTTAGAAAAGATTTTACCTTTTAAAAATGCACATTCGGCTTAGTTATTTAAAAACCTTAACTTCAAACATATTTTCTTTCACTTCTTTAAACCAGTTTTCTTTACTTACTCTTAAAATGGTTTTAGATTTCTGGGCTTTTGGTTTACTTGGACCAGATGGAGTCCTATAGACTTCATATGGTTCAAGGGCCAGTCACGTGCTCTTTCGGGTCGTGACAAAGTTGGTATTAGAGCGCTAGGTTGACCTTGGTTCGAGTCTAAGTTTGACTATGTGGAGCCTAGGGCGTTTATATATATACGGAACTTAGGCTTGACCTTACGGAACTTAGACTTGGTCGAGGGGGTATTAGACCCGAACTTTCGTCGTATAGGATGACCCTTGGTTGATGGAATAGGTGACTAAAGTAGAGTGACGTACCGTTGGTATGTTCCGCGGCATACTTACGACACGCCACTCCGCTTAAGGAACCTTAGGATGTACATATTCTCGAGATCAGTGATTCTCTTCATATCCATGATTATACATCCATTTGAGATCCCCGATTCTATTAGTTTCATGATCATACCTTTGTTGATGTTGTTCCTTCCTATGATCATGTACCCACTCTGGATCTGTTGTTCTCTTTCTGCCATTGACCTGCTCTCTTCGATACTCGATTGAGGTTCCTGTCACCATGTTTGAGCGCAGTTTGGGCTGCTGCTAGGGTTACGGTCATGGTGAGCTCGTCTGGTACGAAGGCCGACCATTGTGTTTTCTGGTGACATGGGAACGTCTCGAGTTGGTATTGTTGATTGTGACCTCTAGTGGAGGCGAGTGCTTGGTCTTGCACCGGAGGATCGGGTCATTGTTAGAGCTGCCAATTGAGAGAGGACTGTTGATGTACAGCATACCTCAGAGATTATGATGTCGCCTACCGTGCGGACAGATGGACCAGCTGTTGCTGAGATTGACAGGATGTCGCTCCCGAAGCTTACGAGCTGAGATTGTCGGAGCTTCCAGGCAGATATGAGACAGATTATAGCTAGTCTACCCGAATTGAGAGACGAAGGTGATTCGTCCGATTTATGCACCGGAGCGGGCCCAGTTGAGTTGAAGATTTCCAGTGTGGAGAGTCTTACTCAGATCTAGAGCAGACCGATTCAGAGGTGACCGCCAATGTGTCGCCTTTCCTGGAGGATTGAGGCGCTGTTCGGCGTACAGGCGAATGAGCCAGTTGTTGCTGCAAATGACGAAATATCGCCCAGATGGTTGGAACTACTGCATGCATGAGCATATACTTAGAGATATGATGGACGGTCGCTAGTCACCTGTGGACTAATGGCTAGGACATGTGGTTCGTTCGTTTACCGATGTGAGGTCATCAGATAGATTGTTTCCAGCTAGAGGCGACTTCACGCAGGTTCGTTGAGAGTCGATAGAGACGATCGAATGTCAGGAGCCCATTTTCCAAGTTTAAAGTATACGGAAAGACATGCAGGTGATTCTATGGACCCTCTAGAAGAATGAAACCCTAACTCGACTTAATGACCGTGTGAAAGCCTTTGAACCTTAGGGTTTGCGGCAGTTCTGCGGCGCCATTAGTGAGGCTTGGGTTTGCCCTTCTACGGCTGGACCACCGACGCTGTGGCATGTACTCGATACTATTAAACTGTACCCATGATGTTGATCTCTTGGGGGATTATGAGGTTCTGACGAGTCGATCGGATGATTCGATATCATTCGGATATCATGTGATGGGATGCATTGCTTGGGATACTCCAGATACGAGGATAGCCGTTGGAGCACAGTCCATGCAGCCATGATGAGACGAGTCCGAATCAGTCGACATGGAAGCAGAGTGAAGAAAAGAGTTCGCAAGATATTTCGACGAGATGACGTCCCACTCCGCTGACATCAGAGGTGTGATACGTATCCAGAGGCGTGGTATATGGATATATTTTCCAGAAAGAAGCGCGATAAGTATGCAGCCGTTCCGGAATAAGAATTAGCTTCAGCAATGGATGATGACTTCCGGGCATTTCGGCAGGAATGAGATTTGAGAGAGAAACCTCGACAGGACCCTTCTGGAAAACGATACGAGAAGACCTAGACCCAGGAGTGGTCATATTGAGCACACCCAACAGGCCAGAGTTTGGCCTCGTCGACGTGATAGTTGACCAGGTTCGGATACAGGAACTTACCCAGATGCATTGCAAATTGATCAGGTACGGACGAGTATTGAGTATTCCTCCGACGTTTGGGACGTGTTCCCGAGGACCTGTTCGGCCTGACATCTTCTACAGAATGATGAAGCTACAGAGTACGCGATTTCGAGTCCGTGTGAGAGACTTCAGATTGACCGTGGCCGAGAACAGTGCAGTGAGTAGATATGCATGGCGTGACGTCATAGTGGACGACGATAGAGACAGGTGGAACCAGAGGTTCGAGCGAGACGCTGACGAGCTGTCATTACTTCCCGTCGAGACTAGAGACCTGATATGCTTACAGAGACGTTGGGATGCGACCGATTTCCGAGAAAATTTTGTGCTGGGGACACAGATGTCTATCGAGTGAGAAGAGATTATGCAAGAGAGCCAGCCTCTGTACAGATCGGCATAGGCATGATTGGAAGAGACCCTGAGCAGGATTCCTTCTAGGACACGGCTGCAATGATGTTTGCACCCAGGATCAGATGTGTGATGTGCATTCAGAGAGCCAGAGGCCGACGCCAGTGACGTGATGCTTTATGAGTGGTCGTGAGGATTGACCGAGAGATGACTAGAGAAGTGCCAGAACGGAATCGTCCCCGTTAGCACACCTGACAGGGCCGATGAGCCGATTGACTGCGAGATAGGTAATCCGTAAAGAAAATAAGGACCCAGAGTCGGAGGACGCCAGACCGTGAGCAAGAGACAAGTAGATATCCTGCGCTGCTAGCAGTGGATGCACCGACTCCTTCTCGACCTTGAAGGAGGAACTACCGACGACGGTATTATGATTTGTGATTTTGTGATTCGGTTATCACGTATCCGTCATTTTGGATTTCGGTATTTTGGGCGTTCTGTTTGCATGATTTAGTTTGATGACTGAGTTTCATGATATTTGTTTCATGCACCCACTGGATATTTATATTTTGCGCATAAGTTATTACATTCGAGGTATTGATTGTGATTTCACGCCTATCTTATACAGTGATTTGATTTACACCTCCAGCATAGTTTTCATGCACCTTTAGTGTTTTGATATACGATTTTGGTGCACGCCAGATGCACTAAATTGGGATTCTTCGTGCATGTCACATGCACCTGAATTTTACTGTCAGGCACACACGTTGCCTACGACAGACGTTTCATGCACACCAGTTGCACCTAGATGTTGTTTTGTACACCTGTTTGACACATATATGGATTTTGATTCCTTGCGCACCAAACGCACAGGATATTCTTAAATATGCATTTTGGGGATTGATTTCTAGTAGAGCAGTACATTTTTATGATATCCTTTATGTATTGATGTCTTCGGAGCCCCGACAAATTGGATTATTACTGAAATTGTTTTAGTATTGGGGGTTTAAATTTAAATTCGGGGACCGAATTTCTTTAAGGGGGGTAGATTGTAACATTTTCAAAAAGTTAAAATATTAATTTTGGGAATTTTTATAATTTAATATTATTTTATTGAATATTTTAATATTTTGGTATTATTAAATACAAATAAATGGGGAAAAATTATGGAAAATTATGAAAAAATCTAAAATAGGGTAAATTAGAGAATTATGCCATTTCTAAGTTTAATTGATTAGTTATATGCTTAATTAGTGCTAATCGCGATTAAAACTCGCTAATCGGTTTTTAGCATTTTTGTGCAAAACATGCACATATCACTTTTTCTACACTTGTGTTACATTTTATTGCCATGGTTTGTTTTGGGGTTACTATTTATGTGAGAAGGATTTTGAAAAGAAAAGGAAAAGAAAAGACAAAAGATTAAAGAAATGGGGGTTGGTGAGAAATAGAGGCATGGGCACCATTGACTAGAGACTTAGCCATTTTTCTTCCCTTCATTTCCCTCCCTCTTCTTCTCTCTCCTGCTGCTGCTCCTCCCTCACTTCCCTCCCTCTTCAAATCCTCAAATCACCCTGAAAACAAACTCAAAACCCTACCCCCATTTCACTAAAAAGATGCACAAGCTCAAGACTTACATGTTGGACCAAGAAAGCATGGATTTTGGCCACTAAGGGCAACTCAAGAAAATTCTTGAGTTGCCAAATGAGGTAATTTCTGGACCATTAGCTTAATTCTAGCATTTCCTTTACCCCCATGTTAAGATTGAATCGATATTGTGTGATATTGTGGACATGGGAAAAACCTAGTTAGGGTTGAGGGGAACTTGGGTTGTTTTGTGAAATTGAGGTCAGTAGAGCTTATACTATCACCTTAGTGTATGAATTGGAACCCAAAACCTGAAGCTTAAACCAGAATACGGATTTTAGAAACCGATGTCGGGGAAATTATGAAATCTGTGTAGTGTTTATGGAATCTGCTATCATACGAGCTATCCTAAAATAAAATTGAGTGGACAGAGATATGTGCAGGCACCCAGGAGGCTAACCCCAAGACCCCAGCACCTAACTCCCTTACCCGGCCGCCAATTAATCCCAATTGGCCGCAATTTGCGGCCTGGGTCCCACCATTTTGGCTCGTATTGGTTCTGTAGCTCCTATATGTTTATGTTAGACCCCTTGTATATTTAGATTTGTATAAATTGACCTAGGGTGAAATCTGGGACATATTTCCTAAGTTGCTGTTTTGGATTCATGTTTCCGTATTCCGTATTTTTAATTCTGCAATTGTGGATTGTGTTTTGCCTCGACTATTTGGCGTTTATACGACGATATAGAGGATTTATTGATGGTTTTGAAGGCGTGCCATAGGTTCTCACCTATAGGCCCCTTATCGTATCGTTTTGGATTTCATGTGCCGTTTTAGCTTGGATTTGGTTTTAATGCGCATATACGACACTTTGATGTGTAGGTACCCATGAAGACTTCGGGACGACAAGCAAATGCGTGGTGACGTCCGCAAATGATGATGCAAGGTGAGTAGATTATATCTACATGGGGAAGTCGGGTGGATGGCGTATAGCACCCTCGCAGTCCGTAGTTGTTATATATATATATGATAGTTAGGTGTACTGTGGGTAGTGTAGGGTTAGAAGGGACTAGGGTAGTTCATAGTCTCGAACCCTAGAATAGAATTACACCTACACGCACACCCTTGCATATTACCTATACTTACACGGTGTTAATGATGATATTGGATGACTTTGGAGATGAGTCGATGATATTGGGCTTTGTGCCGCGAGATCGGTGATTGATGTGATTCGTATTTGGGATACGATATGTGATCTCTAGCGGGCCTTGGGGCGTGTGCTTGCACACGCGGTATATTGATGGTATCGATTTGTACTAGACATAGAGTAGTACCCCAGATTATGTGATCTGATGATAGTGATACCTGTTATGTGATGAGATAGTGTGATGTTGACCCATACCCAGCTATTAGGATGCCGTACGATAATTTACCGTACGAGCCGATATTGATGATAGATCCGCACTCATAACTCGAGGATGTCCTACGATATATTATTGAGGCGGGATCACCGACTAGTATATTTATATATATCGACTCAGATTTAGGTGGTTTCCATACCCCTCCTGATTGACCTGATACTTAGATCTGTAGTTTGCATAGTAGATTCTTCACTGTGGTGTTGACTATTTGATTTCCGCATATTCATGCTATTCGCATTGCTGGCATATGTTTATTGCTATATTATTATCATGCTGTTAGGACACCAGCACCATTATCGATGAAGCGTATGTTCCGCGTACACAAATTACCGGCTCACACACTTCATCATCGATAATTGCCATGCTACTACACTATAGTACTGTTGCATTCATGATATGATTCTTGCTTGGCATATTGTACACTTATACCTGTACACAAACATAGATGATTCTGACTTGATTAGAGATTGAGGACCGCAAGATATTCTTTAAAACTGATTTATTCTAAAGGAGCGGTTTCCCTCGACATATGCACATTACTATTCCATGTTGCATGACTTCTGATATGATTACCTTTCTTTACATGTCGCATACATCATGGATTGATTGCATAGCACATCGCATTGGATTTACTTCTTGATGTTGGATTTTCATGTGATTTCTGATTTTGAGGACCGTGGGATTATTTAAGAAGGATGCTCTATTTTGAAAAACCCGGTACCTCGTGATATGATATTTTGGTGCGTCCACCACGCGTTTTCTCGGTGCTGAGACGTGTGCTTGAAACCCGATTCGAGGAGTGGATGATCCGTTTGCGGGTTCGTGGTGGGTCCGGTATGGTTACCCTCGGCAAGATGATCGATGGGTTTTGCCGATTGAGCCTGGAGGCGGGCGAGTACCTACCGGTGATTGTATTTGAGCTCGGCGGATATCTGGAGGATACCGACCGGAGTTGAGAGATGGGCGTACTGCCGGGGCCGAGGGCCGATTCCGCAGACATAGCCCGCGGGCCGATCCGGACTGACGGAGCCCGATGGATGAGGATTTACGTGTCGATGCTAGGCACGGGTTTCATGATGTTTTCCATGATTTTATTATATCCTCATAATCGCATACATGATGTTATTGTCATTGGGTGACGGGTGGACGTATTCCACGTATGTACAGATATAGATCATACAAACTGGATTTACTTTGATCACACTTCATTTGTATATATAACAGGGTATGAGGGCGCTGTTATATATACCCTTACACCAATATTAGTGGTATGGGACGCTAATATAGGTGTATTGATACTTCGTCATATTTACTTCATGCAGACATACCTTATACTGATGACATGTTATTACCTGAGTACCTGGCACTACATACATGTTTAGATGCTACCTTGCCACCTTATTATACTTCAGATGTACTCTTGTGGTTATATTACTGATTGTTGACCTAGGTTTATGTCTTGCATTCGGTTTCTGCTTGTAGATATTTCTATTCACGAGTTGGCAACTCACCCTCGTTGTGCCACAGTTCTTGCAGGTTCTGCCGTACAGGTTCCATTGCGGCATTTCTGGCACACTACTTTCTTGCGGGTGAATTGCTTTTGGTAGGTGGATTCTTTTGAATCAAGAACCACCATTGTATTTATTTTATCCTTTGTATCTAGAATTTCCATCAACCAAAATTGTATATTTTTTCAGACTTAGATATTAGTGCTGTATTATTGACCTTAGAGTCGCGCTTAGTAGTATTGCGGTTTTCTTGCTTTTGGAGCTTTCTTTTGAGTTTGATCCTAGCCATTCGGCGTTTTATATTATTAGTGCTTGTGTGGTTGTGGCCGTCAATTGACGAAGAGCTAGCTCCCGCTTGGGGATGCCTTTTATCATTGCATATATTGTTATTCTTGTTGTGCCCCATTCGGGGCCAGTTTTTACAAAAGAAACTCTGCCGAAATTTTTAGAAAAGATTTTACTTTTTAAAAATGCACATTCGGCTTAGTTATTTAAAAACCTTGACTTCAAACATATTTTCCTTCACTTCTTTAAACCAGTTTTCTTTACTTACTCTTAAAATGGTTTTAGATTTCTGGGCTTTTGGTTTACTTGGACCAGATGGAGTCCTATAGACTTCATATGGTTCAAGGGCTAGTCACGTGCTCTTTCGGGTCGTGACAATATCCCCAGAATGATCGCGGTAACTCAGTGTTACTCATCATGGACCGTACCATATCCAATAGGGTTCGGTTCCGTCTCTCCGATACACCGTTATGTTGCGGAGTGTATGGAGGAGTAAGCTGAGAGAGAATTCCATTCTCTTTTAAGTAATCCAGGAACTTGGCACTCAAGTATTCACCACCTCGATCAGATCTCAGTGTCTTGATACTTTTGCCGGTTTGTTTTTCTACTTCATTCTTATATTCCTGGAATTTTCCAAAGGCTTCGGATTTATGTTTCATTAAGAAGACATAACTGTACCTTGAAAAGTCATCCGTAAAAGTAATGAAGTAAGAATAACCGCTTCGTGCATGCATAGACATTGGACCGCACACGTCGCTGTGTACAAGTCCCAAGAGCTCGCTCGCTCTTACTCCGTGTCCAGTGAACGGAGTCTTTATCATCTTTCCTTTGAGACAGGATTGACAAGTGGCATACGATTGATATTCGAACGGATCCAAATATCCTTCTGTATGTAACTTCGTCAACCTTCTCTCATTGATGTGACCCAGTCTACAATGCCATAAGAAAATCTAATTTATTTCCGGAGAGTTTCTTTTGTGTGTATTCTGGACATTGAAAATCTGTGGTCGGTTTAATACGTATATACCATTACTTAATGTACCTGACCCAATCAGAACTTGATTAAGGTGAACGTTTACAACATTACTTACAAACGCAAATTCATAACCTTCTTTAGAAATCAAAGATACAGAAATGATATTACAAGTTGCGTTGGGTACAAAAATGCAATTACGTAAAACCAAAACATGTCCATCTGACATTCCCAGGTGATAGTCCCCCACGACCTTAGCATCCATGCTAGCTCAGTTTGCAACATTGAGGGTCATGTCACCTTCCTTCAAAAACCTACGCTTTCTCAACGCCTGCAAAGAATTACAGATATGAGATCCTGATCCAGTATCCAATACCCAGGAAGTAGAGTTTATTGATAGACAGTTTTCAATAACATACACACCTGAAGCTGAAGCCGCAACTTGCTTCAGATCCTGTGTTCTGGCCTTCCAAGCCCTGCAATTTTTCTTCCAGTGTCCACTCTTATGACAGTAAAAGCACTCTTCCTTCCCCACAAGCTTCCCCGCTATCTTTGTTGCCTTTGCCTTTCCCTTCGTATCCACTTTACTAACACCACCCCTTGGTTTGGCGGGGGCTTTCTTCTTCTTTCCCTTGGCTTTCGCCTTGGACCTAGAAGAAGAAGATCCTCCTACAAACAAAGTGGATGTTTCCCTACCTTTCTGTAGGGTGCCCTCTGCACTCCTCAGCATGTTGAGGAGCTCTGAAAGTTCAACTTTCTTTTCTTGCAAGTTAAAATTCAGGATGAACTGGGCGTAAGTGGAAGGAAGGGACTGAAGAATCAAGTCCGTATAAAGCTCATTCTCCAATGTGGTCCCAAGGTCCGCGAGCTCCTCTATGAAGCCAATCATCTTAAGCACGTGTTCCGCCATCGATGATCCGACGGCCAATCTTGCCGAAAACAACTTCTTCGACACTTTGTATCTGACGATACGAGATTGCTCTCCATACAGTTCTTTGGTATGGAGAAATATGGATTCGAGGTCCATATTCTCGTGCCACCTCTGATGTTCATTGTCCATAGAGGCAAGCACGAGGCACTTGGCCTTCGCGCAATTGATTTCCCAGGTCTTATAGATTTCCCTATCCGCGACGCTGGTTTTGGGACCTGGGACAGGGGAGCTTTGGTGGTAAGGAGATACCCCAACTTGTCATAAGTGATTGCCATTTTGACATTCCTGAGCCAATCTTTGTAGTTTGGCCCTATCAGTATGTTTTTATCTAGTAGTAACTTAAATCTAGTCATGATGTTTGGTCGCTGCAATTAAGAGAGAGAGAAGAAACACTTTAGCATGATGCTCTCGCAAGTTTAGAGTGGTTTTTAATTTTCCTAAACAGGATGGCTCCCACTGTCTCTCGAATCCCTCCTCAAACCAAACAGGAAGAATTAGTCAGGATCAATCTCACCGTACAATACTTGCTTAACCGTTCGGCCAGGCTGGTGTCGGTACTTCGAGGGAGGTTTTCCAACGCTTTCGCGAAGTTCCTTAATTAAATAACCTCTTTTCCCTGAGAGCGTAGCCCCGCTAACACCTTTCTAAACACCTACTTGGTTTATAGCATTGATCGTTAAGTGAGAAATTTCCCGAGGAGTAGCATATACTCACAGTAGGATTGGGATCCAAATATCATCGCGTGACAAAACTGAAGGAATCCTACCAGAATCATCACACTCCAAATGGTATGCAGCGCTAGCAAGTTTCAGTTCTTTTGAAACTCCCGATGTAAATTTATGCCCCATGCTCTTATGACCTTGACTTTGGCCAAAATATAATAGGTCAGATGCCAAGTTCTACCCGTCATTCTCCAGGTTAATTTGAGCCCACCCGCACATACCCTTGACTTTGGCCAAAATGGTAGAACGACTTCCCCAAACTAACACATCTATCTATGCTACACATGAATACCCAATAGCTACCAATCACTATGCCTTGACTTTGGCCAACATACATAGCTTGAATACTTATTGACCATTCATATGAAACGACGGAGGGATACGAATGGTTTTGGCGAAACCGTGAACGTAGTGAACTTGATATAATCGATGGAATAAGATAGCTTTCAAAAAGGAGTGGTTCATGCTCCGCATTTAAAAGTTTGGTTTTGAAAAGAACCGAGTGGTTTTCAAAGTGTTCCAACGACTTTTACTTGGTTTATTTTTCTTGCATTAATTTTAATGCGTCCCATCAATTAATCCTACCATTGTAGAAAACAACCAAAATATGATGTACGCTTATGCCATCTGCATTCGCCACGGGGCCCCGTCACTACCCGTTAGGTTACTTAACTAACGACAGAGCGGGGGCTGGACAAGCGCGGATGCAAAACATAAGCAACGCCTAAATAATATCATATATAGATATATTGCAATGATAGCCATTTCAGATCACAGATGAACACATTGGATATACTAGGAATCCGCAATTCGTACGAGCCTGTAACGAAAAGCGGATTACACGGTCGCGACGAATAGCCATACCCCACCCTAGACCCCTACGGGTGCAGCAAACTACCCGCCAAATATCCGAAGCGGAGCAACCTCCCTCAACGACGTGAGTAGGCCACTCGGCACTTCGAGATACCCGATAGTTTGTGCACCCCACCTTGGGTCTATCCTAGGAGCAAAAACAGTAAAAAGAAATTATACAATGACGACTACAACCCCGACCCGGTTGTGCGGCCATACAAATAATATTACATCAATTTACATATTACATGAATTGAAAGAAAAAGAAAACTCTCATCTCACAACCCCCGGCTATTCATCCGCGATAATCCAATGAATTCATATACACATACCATCAACATTACAGATCACAGATATGTATAACCCCCACTATCGACGTATAGCGATTAGCGGACGTTCAATACATATATCACATCACAGATATAACCCGTTAGCTTTAAGTCTTTAGAAGTTCGATCAAAATACGGATTTTTTAAGCCCCAAAAACAAATTTTGCTTTCTGGAAAATCTGGGCAGAAAAATCATATTGTAAAAATCCCAAAATACCCCACTGAACAAACTGTGAGAAAAATCGCCCACGGACGAGTCAACAAGGCCGCGGATCAGCGGCGGGAGCAGGCTCCCGCCGTGGTTCCGCGGCGCGATGATCGGTTCAGTGGACCATTTTTCTACAGTTTATTCTAAAAACCCTGAGCCGAATTTTAAGATAAGATTTATCATTTTTTGGAACAGAAAAAAAATCGGCAGAAAGTGGCATTTCGGGCGTATTTCGCGACTTTTTCTCCGATCGAATTTCTAGTTACCTTGCTAACATGTTAGATATTGTTTAACTAGGCTCTGACACCACTGTAAGTCCACGTTACCTCTCCCGGTACTTACGGGCTTTCGGAAATGATGAAAAACGATTTTTCAAGAGGTGGAAACATGGACTCATAATACGGATCTTTGTTAAACAACTATCTATCAAACCTAACAAGAGTTTTACCTACTCGGTTATGGGGCTATACCTTTCTTGAACTCTTTCATCTTCAACTCTTTGCGGTGCACGGATCGGCCTCACCTCGTCGTCTCCTTGCGCCGAAGATGGATCCACCTGAAAGCTTCTACCTTTGGCTTCTTCTTCGAACTTGAAGAAACTAGAACACTTGGTTTGCTAAACCTTGTGAACTAGGATGAGTAGAGAAGTGATATGGGTTTTCTTTTATCTCTAAGGCAATGTTTCTCAACTCATGAAAGGGAGTTGCCTTGAGCTAGAGAGAGAGCAAGAGGAAGAGCAAGAGAGAGAGAGCTCAAGCAAGAGAGAGAAAGCAAATGAGAGAATGAGAAAGTCTTTTGCCATCCAAGCTCTCATAATCCAAAATCATCATAACAAATAATAGTAATCAAGTATTATGTGATGGTTCAAGTAAAAATGTCCATATCATTTCATGCACTCATTTTGCAAAAAGAAACAAGCAAGCAAAAGTCTTTGCCATGAAATGATATCCATTGTCATGATGATGGTCAACTAGTCCAACCTAGTCAACCGGTCAACAAAGTCAACAAGTCAACAAAGTCAACCCCTCAACAACCATGTCACTATAATACTTAATTAATATTATTGTTAATCATATTTCTTATTCTCATTAGGGTTTACCAAAAAGTCAATAGTCAACAGTCAACAGTCAACAACCCCAATGAGAATCCTCTGCCTGTCTCTCTGTCAACTGTGCATACACACCCGCATCCGCGTTCCGAGAAACACGAATACAAACGAGATAAAACCAATCCCAAAATGTACACTAGGATCTGGCTTAAACCAAAGCCCGCTAGTGTTAATTGTCCGGATACTAAACGTGCATAAGTGCACGGATGTGACCGAACCCTGTCGCAAAACCATGCAACCTGTCGCAAAACCATGCGACCTCTACTTTTTTGCCTAAAGGCGAATAGCTTTCTGTGTGGGACTCTAAAGACTCGACACTACGCTGGCAGTGGGTTTAACCACAGACCGCAAGCGGCACTAGCTGTTCCCCAAGTAGACGCCGATAAGAAGACGGACGAGGTGAAACCCATCTGAACTCCTACTGAGCCTGAATGTGACAATCTCCATACAGTCCGGTCTTTTCGTCTGATAACATCGCATGGCGGGCCTAGGGGGCGATAAACGTCAGTTCCCTAATAGCGGTACAAGTCGTGTCGGAGTGTAGCCCAGAACACACTGAGATAACACTGAAAATCTACCAGTATATCTCGCTTGCTCTGGCCAGGGACGACTTGTGTAATGGCTCTCCTAGACACAGCGCGATGTCAACCCCCAATACCGGAAGAGACGAATCATGTCTAACCTTCACTGCCTCCAAGTGCTTCGGGACTGCACCCAACTACTACCTGTTTGCACGACTCCTTTGAGCCGTGGTAGGGTAGTAATCAAAGTACAGTGGGAACACACTCGAGGCGAAGTGACAGTGTCAAGTCAGCGGACTAAGCTGTACTCATGTCACCTGGGAACTGATAACTGACGATAGGTATAGTACAAACTAACAGTTCCCGACGAGTCCTATCCAGTGTACTCGTAACCTAACGAGCACCCGCATACTATCTCAAGTACGACGTACTGACGGCTATGGGATAGACCGTCTTCCACACTGGGATGAGAAGTGCATACGCTAGTCTACTCCGGAGTATTAATGCCCTGTCTCGATAGTCCTACGACTAGGGACCTGCATAAGGATGTGCTTGTGGATTACCCAGCCCCCACTAGTGTGACTGCCATCACAACGCTGGTAATCAAGAAAAGATCCTCAGGGCTCCACTAATGTGTATAGGTGATATACTAAAATAAACACATGTACACATTAAAGTAGAAACAAACCAAGTAGCATACTACTATATTGAGCAAGATTGTCTATACAAGGTGAATATCCCAAGCTTCCATTAAGTAATATACAAACTAGTATGATACAGTAATGGCCTCTAGGGCATATACACTAACAAGAATATCCCCATCATACACCGCTGAAATATAGCGGGAGCACTGCATAACCCAAAGGGCATGCGTCTATAAGAAAAAGTACCGAAAGAACAAGTAAATGTGGTTTTACCTTGATCCTTTTCGGCAATAGGGACCTAGTTATAGCCAGAGTATCCGTCCATGAAGCAATAATATGCATGTCCAGCTAAGCGTTCCAATATCTTGTCAATGAAAGGTAGAAGGAAGTGATCTTTCCTCGTAGCGGCATTGTGTTTTCTATAATCAATACATACACGCCACCCAGTTTGAGCGTGTATCTGGATCAACTCATTAGCCTCATTTGTTATGACCGTAATGCCAGATTTCTTAGGTACTACATGAATAGGACTTACCCATTGGCTATCAGAGATTGTGTAAATGATACCACTGTCAAGGCATTTGACGTTTCTTTCTTTACTACCTCCTTCATGACGGGATTCAACCGTCTTTGTGGTTCTCGGGTTGGCTTGGCTTCATCCATCAGATGTATATGATGTTCAACAATCAAGAGACTAATCCTTTTGATGCCAGCCATTATCCAAAGGACTGCTTATTAGATCTCAAGACAATCAAAAGAGCGTTCTCTTGCTCTAAGGCTAGAGAAGCGGATATGATCATAGGTAAAGACTCATTCTCACCTAAATATGCATATTTAAGATGAGAAGGTAACAATTTGAGATCTAATGTCGGGGGAGAGACAATAGAAGGTGGGGTAGGTGAATGACATTCGGATTCACGAAGAAGTTCATAGCCTGCGAAGGATGCAGACTCGGAAAGTGATGAGTCAAAAGCGTCAGACTCAGGAGTGGACTCGTCAAAAGTATCCTCACTAATATGTGCAAGATCAAGCAATGATGTGCTAATGTCATCGAGATCTTCAAAGCAAAGTTCATCAACCTTGCAACTTTCGGAAGCTATCTCGTGGACAGAACAAATATCAAGAATGTGAGCAGAGGGTTCAGATGGCTGACTTCCAATCTTATAAATGTTCAGCTCAATTGACATCTTCCCGAAGGATAGGGTCATAGAACCGTTTCTGCAATTAATGACAGCATTCGAAATGTCTAGAAGGGTCGACCAAGAATCATCGGAATTTGGTTCCGTGGGTTCGCTATAGGTTGTGTATCAAGAACAATAAAGTCCACAAGGAATATAAGTTCCCCGACTTTTATCAACACATCCTCAAGTTCACCCCGAGGTTTTGTGATTGATCGGTCTGCCATTTGGAGAGTACAATGAGCTGGTTTCAACTCTCCAATCCCTAACTGCTCATAGACAGAATATGGAAGCAGCTTAACACTTGCGCCAAGGTCAAGTAAAGCACGATTAATGTTTTTACCCCTAATAGAAATTGAGATTGTAGGACAGCCAAGGTCCTTACGTTTCTTTGGTAATTGTAGGGTAAACGTTGTGCTAACATTATTTGTCATGAATACCTTTTTCGGCACTTGAGCCTTCCTCTTCCTAGTGCACAAGTCCTTAAGAATTTTCGCATAAGACGGAACTTGTTGGATAGCTTCTAGGAGAGGGATATTGATGTTAACCTGTTTAAACATTTCCATAATCTTCTCCATATATGGACTCGTTTTGTTTCCCCTTAACCGATTTGGATAAGGTGCTTTAGCAATAAGAGCTGGGTCCAACATTGGAGAAGGTCGTGTGTGTGGAATAGCTCCTAGAATAGGAGTGGGGATCGTCTTTGGTGGACTAGAAGAAGTGGGCTGAGGGTTCGAGCCTTGAGGAAAACGAAGAATAGGCTCGCATGAAGGTGGTAGTGTAGACGACCTGGGGTCAGAAGTGGAAGTTGAAGTGGAAGGAAAAGTCTCAGCCGGGGTGTTATTGATAGATTTATCATTATTATCAACCTCTTCATCGACTTGGTTGTTCAGCACTTTTCCGGACCTTAACGTTGTAATGGCATTCACATTGTAGTGTTGTGAGTGCCCAGGATTCGGTAGGGGTTGAGATGGAAGTTTCCCTTTCGCTCTAGCACTCATTTCGGCATTTAACCGTGCAATTTAGGCTTCCATCGATTTAATACTCTCACCCTGGGAGGCGGAGTTCTTCTTTATGTCATCGACAGAAGACTTCATCTCAGCCGAAACTTGCATAAAATTTTTCAGAAGCAAATTCATGGCTTGTTCGAGTGAAGAGGAGTTATCAGTACCGGCCAATTGCAAAGAATTATACGGTGCAGAAGTGTTGGCCTGATTTTGAAAATTTTGTGGTTGATAAGGGTGCTGAGTCAATTGTAGTGGTTGCTGTTATTGTAGAGGGACCCTTTGAAAGTTTTTTTGGTTTGGAACCGTATTTTGAGTTCGATGTTAGTTCCAAGAAAAATTAGGGTGATTTCTTCAACCCTAATTATAAGTGGAAGAATATGGATCGTTTCTAGGTCTTTGCTGAAAAGCAGCATTAGTGTGCTCGTGACCTTGAAACGGAGAATTCAAAAGACATTCTTCCGTCAAATGTGATGGATCATAACAGCATCCACAAGCATTTTTAGGGAGTGTCATCGGATTTAGGGAGGCTAATAAAAATTTGTGTTCCATAGCTTCAAGTTTCTTTTGCATCGCAGCCATTTCAGCTTTGACTGCTATGGAAACATCCAGTTGATGGATACCACCCCTAGATGATGGTTGACTAACATTCTCCCATTGCAAAGCTTTTTCAGCGAAATCTTCTAAAAATTTCCAAGCTTCACCATCGTCTTTAGATATAAAGTTGCCTTGACACATGGATTCAAACATCAGTTTTGTTGTAGAATTAATGCCCTCATAAATTATTCGACACAAATCCCATCGATGGATTCCGTGATGAGTACATTGAACTGACAGATCCTTGAAACGTTCAAAACACTTCCAAAATTGTTCATTGGGAAGCTGGGTAAATTGATTTATTTCGCTACAGACTCGGGCGGTCTTATGATTGGGATAAAATTTCTTAAGTTATGCTATGACGAATTCATCCCAGTTTGAAATAGAATGTGCAGCTGTGTTATAAAGCCGCTTCTCGGCTAAATCGCACAAAGTGAACGGGAGAAGACGCAATCTCTAGCATCGACAGAAAGCTGTGAAGTACCCATCATAGCACATACGTTTTCAAATTTGGTAATAAAAACGTATGCATTTTCAGACTCGAGACTGTGATATTTAGGTAAAAGATTGATGTATTGAGGTTTAATTTCAAAGTTGTCCCCATTGGCTGGTGGAATGGAAAGACAGGTAGAAAGAGGACCTCGAATAGGGTAGCATCTCTCTAGGAGAGAAATGCGGGGTGGGGTCTACGCACCTGCGGACGATGGCAGAGTGGTGTTAAAGAAGTTCGATGGAGATCCATCCATCGTGGTGGATGTGGTGTGTGGTGAGGAAAAAGAAGATGTTGAATTACTGATTTCGGAGTCGATAGGAGAAACGCGGACAAGACGGGCACTAGAATCCCGTGTCCAGCCGAGCATGCACTAAAGGGTTTAGCACAAGTGGCAGCGTACGTGATAATTAGAGAAAAGTGGTTTAGTGTTTGGTTTTTGTTTTGAAAAAGACGGATTTTGAAAAATCACACAAAAAATGCACAAGCAATCTAATGGTCACCTACGTCAAGTCACTAGACCGCTCCTAGACTTCTAGAAGACAAATCGCAGGATAGATCCTCTACTGCCTCTTTATCCCTTCTGTGGCCAGGTAAGTGCCAGGTAAGTAGGAGGTTCTCTGCTACGTAAGTAGCGGGCCTAATTAAGTAACCACTTGCCTTAGACACCACAAAAGAAATGCGGATAAGCAATAGATTACCCACGACCTTCTTTTGTCTTAATTGAGCGCGACGGTCCTTAGAGTCTTGTCTAGATATTTTTTAGTTAATGAGGGTGATGCGGATGCTAGTTTTGTGATTTTTGGGGCTTAGGAAGGGTAATGAAATCCCTACCTAATCTGAATTTGGTCTTTGCCCCTTAATTTCCCTGTTAAAATATGCAAACAACCAATATCAAAACACGCAACAAATTTCTTTTAGCGGCGCTGCGAATTTTTGCAAAGAATTCTGCAGAAAATGGTTATTGGACAAGAGCAGAGAAGAGATAAGAAAGTAAGAAATATACCACAGAGAACTGGAGCTCCAATACGTCAAGAACGCCGTGGATCCGTCGCCAAAACCTGCATATTGTCGTGGTTCCGCGGTCGGATGAACGGTTCCTTGCACGATTTTTGGTACTGCTGCTCCTGTTGCTCCTCTGTCCTAGTTGGAATGATCTGAATATTTTTCCCCTTGCTGCAGAGATTCCAGATTTCCTTGAAAAATTCATAACTAATCGTTAAGCACTTGATGCGATTTTGATTCAAATTTTTTATGGAATAATAAAATTTCAACTCAAATAATAAGAACGAACAAAATAACACGCATCCCCGGCAACGGTGCCATTTGATTGATCATTTCGAATCGTGAATTTGTATGAAAAGAAAAGTAATCACAATCAAAATATTTATAACCGCAATCAATAATAGTGTCGTTTGAAGTTTCGTTAATGAGAACGGATCGTCCACAGAGATTCGTATATTTGATCGATCTAGCTTTAAATGAGTCGAAATGAAAATAGAAAAGAAAATTCATGAAATAGATTCAAGACTTAATTAAGTTGTCATATCAAGAAAATCTAGAAAATATTCAATAATTAGAAAAATCAAGAAAGAGCTTAAGATTTAGTAATGAAGATGATATCCAAAATCAATTTAGTTATCAAGATTATGTAGAATAGCTTGTATGATTCGATCGAATTAGTAGAAATGATGAATACTAGAATTAACTAATCTTTTATATTGATGAATTATAGCTAACAAGATGATGATGAATGAAGATTAGGGATCTATGAAGAAATTAGGGTTTCTCCTTCAATATCCCTTGTCTTTTCATGGATCATCATTCAAACCTAGCATCTAGCAAAGAGAATCATCAAACATTTGATCCCTAATTTGCAACAAAATAATCAAGAAATGTGATCTCGCTCCAAATTAGGTCATTGATGATAATTTTTCCTAAAGTTCACAATTCTCATAAGAATTAAGATTAGTTTAGGATCTCATCATCATTTAATCTACCTTCTCTCGAATCCTTTACAAGCGGAGAATTTCACTCACACATCATGAAAAATAAAGAATCAAGAGGTAGAAATTTCAAAATGCAAGAATGTAAAGAAAGCAAGAATTACAATTATTACCTTTATTAATCATCGTCAAATTACACTTTACCTCAATCCGAGGTTACAAGAATTTCTCTCATTTTCTCCCTTGAAGAGGTAACTAGTTCCGTCGAAATTCACTCTGCTCGATCTCGTGAGACTTTGTAACGCTTTAGAAATCGTTATGCGAATTTTTCCGTTTTAGGGTGAAATAGTCGGTGTTTTCCGTTTTAACCCGATTGTGATCAAACCTCTGTACGGACTTGACAGCGCCTAGTTTAACTAGAATAGTGCTAGTGCGCGGGCTTTGGGGGTCAATGGAAAGTTTTGGTTCACATAAAAAAAATTCCTAATTAAATATTATTTTAATGTGTTATTTACGCACTTAATTAGTGGTAATTACATTTTGGGTTAATTACTTCTAATTTGAATCATTGCTAAACTAATCAAGTTTAAGTTAAACAAAACCATCCATCAAATATCTAGATATTTTTGTGGCAATAGGTTTTAATTTTTAAAGAAAAAAGAAAAGAAAGAAAAGGTGGCAAAATGCATTAATGAGCATTTGTTGTCAATTTTAGCTAGAACTTTCTTCATTTTTTTTCACAAAACCCCCCTCACTTGCAATGGCCGACCCCTCTCCCTCTTGCTGCCCTCTCATTTCATTTGCCCCATTTGCACTTCTTTGAGCTTTCAAAATTCATCAAAAATCCTAAATAATTCCACAAACTCATAATCAAACAATAAACAATCTTTTTTCTTCACAAATCTTGCTTATATCTTCAAGGAAAACATTATTTTGGAGGGGAAAAATGATGGATCTAGTTGCTAGATTTTGTTCTTGAGAAGGTATAAATTCAACCCTAATCCTTATTTGTTGTGCTAAAATCATAGTTAGCTATCTAATTGTTTAGTATAGCTTTAAATTCATGTTTAATTCATTCATGATAATTTTTAGTGAAGAATCAAGTTAGGGTTTTGTTTAGTGAAATGGATAATCAAGATATTTAGACTAATGAAAACTTAACCTACTTGCTAGATTTATTATATGATATTTTACTAATTGTATAATTAACTTAATTACAAACTAGACTTTTACTAAATCCTAATTATGTGAGATTAAAATTATAGGATAGGTATGAATGGTTTAATCTTGCTATATTATGATGTTTGTAAATTCTAGTTTTGGTAAAAACATGTAGTTTTGTACTAAAATGATATAAGTTGCTTACTAGATTTTAGGATAATTTAGGCGTGGGTTTCTTTTGACATTGCGATGTTAATTATATTGATTCCACGCTATATCTTGTGTTGTGAATGCGCGATCGGTACGATCAGGGTCTAGGCTTTGTAGTTGTGTCGCTTTGCGTTCCTAGCTAGGGTCGTGCCAATGTCGTTCATGTCTTTGTGTAGCTTTTTCTCTTGAGTTGGTTTCGTAGTGTCGCTATGCGCGTTAGCCACTGGACGAACACTTGAGAGTATGTTTGGAGTTGGTGCGTCGGTCAAGCGTAGTTAGTACGTGTTATTGGTCGATTGCTAATATATACTTGTTATATTGTTATATGCTTTCAGGATCGCAAGCGAGGACTTCGGGCACTGCGAATAAGGGAAAGCGAGTTGTTGGTTTTACTTAGCCAGGATGGTTGGTGAGTAGATTTAACATCTACAGGGGAATCGCCCGCATGGCGTTAAGCATCTGGGCTAGATTAAATGATATGACTATTAGTTAGATATATACGGATATTGATTATGCATGTATACCTTTGTTGCATATCCCATTTCCTATTGTGAATGGAATTAATATTAATGAGACACAACAACTTTATTGACGGTTCGTGTTTCACGAGCACTAATTGTATGCTACACACACCGTCGATAATTGCCATGACATGCACAACACTTATACATATGTTATATCGTATTGTTTAGGGACATTATGACATGATCCTCATTTTCATTGTGCATATGACATATAGCATACCTGTATACATACATGCTTACACATATGCCTTAACACGCTTACATGCTAGTTACCCATATACCTATATGGTAGTGTACCATTAGTGATAGGTATATACACATATGAGGCATAGCTACATGTACATCTTGCTTACATACTTATGCATATACCTGGGGGGTATTACATCATTATTGATAGGTAGATACACATATCTTGCTATGCCAACATGGTTACGCATACCTGGGTATAGCTACATGTTCACATTTATTTGATGTTGTATGGACTTGGAGAAATTAGGAACCGCATGATATATATATATATAATATATATATATATATATATATTAACTTGTTGCAGTTTAATAGCGGTTTTTCCTTTATATGCTTGTATTAATGTTTCATGTTGCATATATTACATTCATGGATTTCATATGACGTTCTCTGATATTTTTACTCCTAAATATATATAACAGTGGAATGGGACGCTGTTATATATATATATATATATATATATATATATATATATATATATATATATATTAGTGGAATGGGACGCTAATATATATGTATTGATTCATGCAGTTATACTTATTCATTACTTGATGTTTTCTGGATTTGAGGACCGTGGTTGTTTCATGAAATTATGCAATATTTGAAAAACCCGATTTCTCTTGATATGATATTTCTGCATCCACCATGAGTTTTATCGGTTCTGATATATATATATATATATAGATATATACCCCATGCGAGGAGGTGTTGTGGGCCGTGTGTGAGTATATGGTGGGGCCCGGAGGTACCCTAGGGCAAGAAAGGTATTTCGATGGACCACGCCGATGAGCCTGACAGGGGAAACATACCTACCGGTGACAGTATTTTTGACACAGCAGTTATCATGGGGATACCGACCGGTGTCATGTACGTATGGATACATCGAATTTCGAGTGTCGGAGCTAGGCACTCGAGTTTTCGGGATAGCGTATGATACGTACCTATCAGGGGGGCCAGTTGTGGTGACAACGCCTGCTAGTCGGTATTTATGTGTCGATGCTGGACACTTGTTTCATGATGTTTTTGGGTGTTGATGTTGGACACTCACTTTATATGAAACTTACTCGATACTGGATATTGGATATATGATATTTACTTAATATTGTACATTCAGGATATATGAGGTTTACTTGATATTGTACATTCAGGATATATGAGGTTTACTTGATATTGTACATTCAGAATATATGAGATTTACTTGATATTATACATTCAGGATATATGAGACTTACAGTATATGAGAGTCAATTTGGGGGCTGATTTGAGGAAATTTGGGATTTAGATTGTCTTGATGGACTTTGGTCCTATCACGAGGTCAGGATTCCGTGAGAATGACATGTTTTACTCCATACTCCTCATTTATTTTATATGCATTGCTTCATATATTAATAGTACCTGATAGAGTACCTTTCATGACTGTTGCATATACATATTGTCATATTATTGCTTCATGTATTAGTTGTACCTGCTAGAGTACCTTTCATGACTGTTGCATACATATGACCATTTATTGCTATCCGCTTGCATGTATTAGATTCGCGTTGTACGTGCATACTTGCGATTACCTGCATATGTTATTTACTATTCACGAGTTGGCAACTCACCCCCGTTGTGCCACAGTGTTTTGCAGGTAGTCCCTCAGGGCAGTCGCGGCAGGCTTTTCATCTTTCGTATCATCTTTTGCAGCGGATACCGCTTCGGCTGACTGCATGCAGTTTTGCTATAGGTGGGTTTTGCGGTTATCCAATGTTGCTTATTGTATATTCGTTGTATCCTGTACTCTCCATCTACCACTTTCATGTGTATGACTTAGAGACTTGATGTGAGGACGATATTGTATATTTTGGTGACTTAGATATCTTTTATGCAGTTTTACTTATATCGTCTTTCATTTCTTCTCTACGGTGTCGTATATCTGTTATGGTGGTTGTTTTCCGCCTTTAGGCATGGATTTGCTCCCGTTGGGGATGCTTTACTTATATTTATGTTGTACCCATTTTTTTGGTTAGTTTTTACAAAGGAGGTGCTGCCAAAATTTTTAAGAAAGTAAAGTTGGACTTTAAAGAATTTGTACTTGAGATTTTCAAAAGTTTTAACAATGTTCTTATCACTTACTACTTTTGATGGTTTAGATTGCAGGGTTTTCAGCTTACTTAAATTGCGTTACGCCTGTAGACATTGCGTAGTTTAAGGGCCGTCACGTGCCAATTTTCGGGTCGTGACAAAATTGGTATCAGAGCGCTAGGTTTTACCTTTCGGAGTGTAGGATGACCTTGGTATGATGGAGTAGGTAGCTTAAGCAGAGTAACGTGGTGTGTGTATGTCCACGGCATACTCACGACACGGTACTCCACCTAAAGTGACCTAAGTACTAATTGCTTGAAATTCCTTTCGTGATGATGCATATCCTTATGATTCGATTTCCGTGTTCTTATCGAATCCTTTTTCCATTTATAGCCTTCGACGCCGATGACTATGGGGACTCAGAGTGATGCAGCGAGGGCCGAGGTCAGAGTTGACTCGGGTGGGACGAGGACTGACCAGGATGGCACGCTCATTGCACTGGAGCAGATGGATCCACCTTCGACAGATCGTATCGCTAGGCTTGAGGCTGAGATGCAGGACTTGCGCCAGACGATGAGGTCTTTGGTTGAGGCCAGTAGAGCGCAGCGACAGGAGGTTGCCAGCCCTGTTACCCAGTTGTTCCTTGAGGTCAGTACATAGCATTTCGTCACTTACACAGCACCAGTGGATGCAACCCTATTTGACGAGGAGCGTCTTTCCGAGACTTTAGGAGTTCCGGAACAGAGGAGGGCTCGTACAGGTGTATCAACCCAGAGATAGAGGTCCAGTCGCCGTGTTAGGTTTCGTGCACGTCGCGGGAGTAGCAGAGGCTTAGGACGAGGACAGTCGTTCAGCTCTCATCCCCAGAAGGGTCAGCAGTCATCGCATGGATGTTTCTGGTGCGGGAGCCCTCATCACCTCATCAGGAATTGTTCCTTAGCACCGCGTCAGACCCATGTCCAGAGAGGTTGGGGACGCAGAGGGTTTTTTTACAAGGGGACAGGTTGGTAAAGGAGGAGGACAGACAGTTGAGGGTAGGAGGCAGACACGAGAGTTTGCTTCTACTCATCGGAACGCGCGGGCGTCCAGTGCAGAGTTTTCAGGTATTCTTAAATTCGTATGTTCTTTTGATTCGTAGGGTTGTTTTGTTCGAGATCTATGCACTCGTTTGTTTTACACCCTTTGTGCCATGGTTGGGCCGAAAGTTTTGTATGCTAGATCAGCCGTTGTTGTGTTAATTTCTGTCAGCGATTCTTTTGTTGCGCGACACGTATTTCGGTCATGTGCCAATCGGTTAGGAGATAGAGATTCGTCCATCGTTTTGATCCTTCTTGAGATGTTGGATTTGACGTTCTCCTGGGCACGGACTGGTTAGCTACATGCTAGGCGTCTGTGGACTGCCGCGAGAAAACAGTCAGGTTTTGTTTTCTCGGCGAGTCAGTTCTTGTTGTGTGGGAGGACAGTGGTGCCGCCCCTCACAGCTTGAATTCAGCCTTTTTCGCTAGTCGGCTTTTGAGAAGAGGATGTCGATGATTATTGGCTTTCATTCGGGATGCTGGAGCCACAATGGGTTTGTTAGACCGGCTTTCCATCATGCAAGAGTTTTCCGACGTTGTTCCAGATGAGCCAGCGGAGCTTAGGGAGCTTAAGGATCAGCTGCAGAGTTGTTTGTTTGGGGACTTATACGTCCATGTGTTTCGCTTTGGGGAGCTCCTATTCTATTCATTAAGAGAAGGAGGCAGTTTGAGGTTGTGTATTGATGGATCGTCAATTGAACCGAGTTACGGTGCGGATAGGTATCATTTACCCCGCATTGACGATTTCTTTGATCAGATCCAGAATGCGAGACATTTTGCTATGTTTTTTTTTTGGATCAGGTCATCATTGGTTGCGGGTTCGGAGTGATGAAATTCCGAAGACTGCTTTTGTGTGTGCTATGGGCAGTATGTGTTTTGGTGGTGTCGTTGGACTCACCAATGCCCTAGCAGCATTCGTGGATGTGATAAACCAGATTTCTTCAGGCCATTCTTCGAACAGTTTATTGTTGTGTTAGTGATGATATTCTGGTCTTTTCTAATGTGTCATGAGGAACTTGAGCAGCACTTGAGGATTTGGTTGCAGACATTGGGAGAGTACCAGCTGTTAGCTAAATTCTCGGAGTGTTGCAATAGGCTTGATTGTGTTGACTCCTAAGGTCATGTGGTTACGGGAGACGATTTTCGTACGGACCCGAGGAAGATCAAGGCTGTACATCTTTAGCCCATATTTATATCCGGGACTGAGGTCCGCAGATTTTTAGGCTTAGCCGGTTTTTACCGCCGTTTCGTGCAGGATTTATTGTATATCGCTACACCGTTGACTGGACTAACCAGGAAGGAGGTTCCTTTTTTTCTTGGACTGTGGCATGCGAGTTGAGCTTTCAGCAGTTGAAGGCTTGGTTGACAAGTGCACCAATTCTTTCCTTGCTTTCTGGATCGGGCGACTTTGTTGTTTACTGTGATGTTTCACGAGTGGGGCTCGATTTTGCACTGATGTGGCATTTTAGAGTTATCGCTCATGCTTCCCGACAGTTGGAGGAAGTATGAGCAGGATATCCTACTCATGATTTGGAGATGGCCGCGGTGGTCGTGCGTTGAAGATTTGGGACACTACTTGTGTGGAGAGTCGTGTCAGATTTTCACGGACCACCAGAGCTTAATGTATATCTTCCTGCAGCGGGTTTTGATTGTTGAGACAACACCGTTGGATGGAGCTTGTAAAGGATTGTGATTGTGAGGTCCTTTATTAACCGTGGCAAGGTGATTGATCTCAAAAACTATCTATTACCGCAATCAAGAACTGCGTCGCATGTAGCTAGCTGGTAAGTACAGGTCGGTCCACAAGGATGTTGTGAATTTCCTAATCGCTCTTACGAGTTAATTCCAAACGGTGTGAATGGATTAATTAAATCTGAAAACTAAATTAATCTAGGCAATTGTATTAAAGATCTAACTATCTAACTAGGGCAAGGAATTAAATTTAATCTAGGGCAGAGAATGAAAAATTACCTAGGGCAAGAATTGAAATTACCTACTTACTTTACAGATGGCTCTCTCCAAACATCAACACAAGACTTGTCAGATCTGAATTTCTGAAATGAAAAGAGGCATCGATGCTCTCCAAAAGAGTTCTAAATTTTATTCATAGAAAGAGACATAGGGAGGCATAGCCTTTACAATGATTTAGAGTTCCTATTTATAGAGGATAGGAAACCCTAGGTTACAATTGATTCGCACGTCTACATTTACCAAAATATCCTTAGGAGGACCTAGTCAAAGTAGACTCCAAGCTTTGGTAAAATTTTATGTCTCTGTCTCTTTAAAAGGAAGTATTGGGCCTTGAAATTTCCTTTGTTGGCTCTTTTGTCTTTGGGCTTCCTTATTATTTGGTTCTTTTATTAAAATAGCTTATATGTTTCTTCCAGATCTCCAGTGAATAATTACGGTGGACTTTTAACCGTTCGCTTTGTAATCTTGGACCTTGCATTGCCTTGTACTTTGTGAATTTTATCTTTGATGTAGGCTTGATCAAGAGTCTTCTGTTTGTTGGTCAAAGTCCACTTTTGCATCGTCTTTTCATCGTTTTCACTGTTTTAGATCCAAGAACCTGTAATATGTAGCAGACATGCGTCAAAAGCACCTGTTTATTTATAAAATGAATAAGAATGGGGAATATAATAATGCAATATTATGGTATGAACACAAGGCTATTGTGGTAGCTGATGCTTTGAGTCGTAGGCCTGAGGGTAGCTTGTTCCAGTTGTGCGCAGTTCAGAGACAGTCTTCGGTAGAGTTACAATTCTTGTGTGATTGTGGAGTATAGCTAGGTTCGCCTCTTCTAAAGGAGGAAATAGCTTGCTCATGTCTGTAACCGTCCACTTTTACTTAATCGTTTTCGTGAGGCACAGCCCATCGATGCTCGTTGTCTGTGATACTTGAGCATGTTTGGCAGGGTAAAGATTCGGAGTCCTTGATAGGGTGTGCTACATTTAGGGACACGTTTGTGTGTACCTGATACTAATGGGTAGAGACGCGAAATCCTAGAGCAGTCACATCATTCAGATTTCTGTGTTCATTCAAGTTCACCAATATGTAACGTGACTTATGAGATAGTTACGGGTGGGAAGGGATGAAGAGTGAAGTTTCGGATTTCGTTTCGAGGTGTCTGTCTTATTGTGAGCTAAGGTTAAGCATTTGAGACTGGATGGAGAGTTGCAACCTTTAACCGTTCCAGAGTGGGAATGGGAGCAGATCTCCATGAATTTCTTTGTGGTGTCTACCCAGGTTTAGTCAGGGTGTGACTCCATTTGGGTGTTTGTTGTTCGGTTTTGCTCAGTTTGCTCTGTTGTTCTTCGGTAAGTTTGTATGTTTGCACGGAGTTTCTTCATGTGTTGTATCCAATAGAGGCACCCCGTTCGCTAGCCTTCGTTGGAAGAAGCTTCAGAAAGCCTTGGGTACTGGTTGAGCTTTAGCTCCGCTTTTCCATCCATGGGACGATGGTCAGTTAGAGCGGACTATATAGACTCTGGAAGATATGCTTGTGCATACGTACTAAGTGTTTGTTGGCAGTTGTGATCGTCACTTGCCATTGTTAGGGTTCTCATTCGATAGCTGTTATCAGAAGACGTTCCAATTGGTAACCTTTACGTTTTTTTTGGTAGGTCGTGTCGATCGTCAGTTTGTTTTTTTGACTCTGCGAGAGTAGGATTTTGGACCCTAGCTAGTCGTGAGGCTTCAGAGAAGATCCAGTTGATTCAGGTCAGGATGAGAGCAGCCTAGTGCAGACAGAAGTCTTATGTCGACCATGGTGGTCGCAAACTTGAGTTCGCTGTAGGAGATCATGTATTCCTACGGATTTTCCGATGAATGGCGTATTGAGTTTTAGGAAGCTTAGTCCCAGATTGTTGGTCCTTTGAGATCCTCGAGCGAGTTAGTTCTGTTGCCTATAATTTGGCACTTCCGCCCAGATTTTTGAGTATTCACCCTATATCGCAAATACCTTCATGACCTTTCTCACATGATTTAGCACCAGACCATTCTTTTGGACGCGGTCTTTCGTTCACCAGAAGCCGATAGTTTTAGTGGATCGGCAGGTGGAGAGAATTCGGTCAAGGGTATTGCTATATGTGAAGGTTCTTGGCATATCCGTATAATGAGGTGATCACTTGGGAGGCTGCGAGCGAGATTTGGGAGTTTTTGTACTCATCTGTTTGAAGAGCTTAGTGAGAATTTTAAATTCGGGGACCGAATTTCTTTAAGGGGGAAGATTGTAACGTTTTAGAAATCGTTATGCGAATTTTTCCGTTTTATGATGAAATAGTCGGTGTTTTCTGTTTTAACTCGATTGTGATCAAACCTCTGTACAGACTTGAGTGCGCCTAGTTTAACTAGAATAGTGCGAGTGTGCGGGCTTTGGGGGTCAATGGGAAGTTTTAGTTCATATAGAATTTTTCCCTAATTAAATATTATTTTAATGTGTTATTTACGCACTTAATTTGTGGTAATTACATTTTGGGTTAATTACTTCTAATTTGAATCATTGCTAAACTAATCAAGTTTAAGTTAAACAAAACCATTCATCAAATATCTAGATATTTTTGTGGCAAAAGGTTTTAATTTTTAAAGAAAAAAGAAAAGAAAGAAAAGGTGGAAAATGTATTAATGAGCATTTACTGTCAATTTTAGCTAGAACTTTCTTCATTTTTTTCACAAAACCCCCCTCACTTGCAATGGCCGGCCCCTCTCCCTCTTGCTGCCCTCTCATTTCATTTGCCCTATTTGCACTTCTTTGAGCTTCCAAAATTCATCAAAAATCCTAAATAATTCCACAAAACTCATAATCAAACAATAACCAATCTTTCTTCTTCACAAATCTTGCTTATATCTTCAAGGAAAACATCATTTTGGAGGGAAAAAATGATGGATCTAGTTGCTAGATTTTATTCTTGAGAAGGTATAAATTCAACCCTAATCCTTATTTGTTGTGCTAAAATCATAGTTAGCTATCTAATTGTTTAGTATAGCTTTAAATTCATGTTTAATTCATTCATGATAATTTTTAGTGAAGAATCAAGTTAGGGTTTTGTTTAGTGAAATGGTTAATCAAGATGTTTAGACTAATGAAAACTTAACCTACTTGCTAGATTTGTTATATGATATTTTACTAATTGTATAATTAGATTAATTTCAAACTAGATTTTTACTAAATCCTAATTAAGTGAGATTGAAATTATAGGATAGGTATGAATGGTTTAATTTTGCTGTATTATGATATTTGTAAATTCTAGTTTTGGTAAAAACTTGTAGTTTTGTGCTAAAAGGATATAAGTTGCTTACTAGATTTTAGGATAATTTAGGCGTGGGTTTCTTTTGACATTGAGACGTTAATTATATTGATTCCACGCTATATCTTGTATTGTGAATGCGCGATCGGTACGATCAGGGTCTAGGCTTGGTAGTTGTGTCGCTTTGCGTTCCTAGTTAGGGTCGTGCCGATGTCGTTCGTGTCTTTGTGTAGCTTTTGCTCTTGAGTTGGTTTCGTAGTGTTGCTATGCGCGTTAGCCACTGGACGAACACTTGAGAGTATGTTTGGAGTTGGTACGTCGGTCAAGCGTAGTTGGTACGTGTTATTGGTCGATTACTAATATATACTTGTTATATTGTTATATGCTTTCGGGATCGCAGGCGGGGACTTCGGGCGCTGCGAAGAAGAGAAAGCGAGTTATTGGCTTTACTTAGCCAGGATGGTTGGTGAGTAGATTTAACATCTACAGGGGAATCGCCCGCATGGCGTTATGCTTCTGGGCAAGATTAAATGATATGACTATTAGTTAGATGTATACGGATATTGATTGTACATGTGTACCTTTGTTGCATATCTCATTTCCTATTGTGCATAGACTTAATATTAATGAGACACAACACCTTTATTGACGGTTCATGTTTTACGAGCACTAATTGTATGCTACACACACACCGTCGATAATTGCCATGACACGCACAACACTTATACATATGTGATATTGTATTGTTTATGGACATTGAGACATGATCCTCATTTTCATTGTGCATATGACATATAGCATACCTATATACCTACATGCTTACACATATGCCTTGACATACTTACATGCTAGTTACCCATATACCTATATGGTATTGTAACATTAGTGATAATACACATATGAGACATAGCTAAATATACATCTTTCTTACATACTTATACATATACCTGGGGGGTATTACATCATTATTGATAGGTAGATACGCATATGTTGCTATGCCAACATGGTTACGCATACCTGGTTATATCTACATGTTCACCTTTATTTGATGTTGTATGGACTTGGAGAAATTAGGAACCGCATGATATATATATTAACTTGTTGCAGTTTAATAGCGGTTTTGCTTTATATGCTCATATTACTGTTTCATTTGCATATATTACATTCATGGATATCATATGATGTTCTCTGATATTTTTACTCCTAAGTATATATAATAGTGGAATGGGATATATTAGTGGAATGGGACGCTAATATATATGTATTGATTCATGCAGTTATACTTATTCATTACTTGATGTTTTCTGAATTTGAGGACCATGGTTGTTTTATGAAATTATGTATTATTTGAAAAACCCAGTTTCTCTTGATATGATATTTCTGCAGCCACCATGAGTTTTATCGGTTCTGATATATATATACCCCATGCGAGGAGGCGTCGTAGGCCGTGTGCGGGTATATGGTAGGGCCCGGAGGTACCCCGGGGCAAGAAAGGTATTTCAGTGGACCACGCCGATGAGCCTGACAAGGGAACCATACCTACCGGTGACAGTATTTCTGACACGGCAGTTATCGTGGGGATACCGACCGGTGTCATGTACGTATGGATACGTTGAATTTCGAGTGTCGGAGCTAGGCACTCGAGTTTTTGGGATAGCGTATGATACGTGAAGGGTTACCCTAGTGCCTCGGCCAACTTCCATGGCCAAATGCGGAACAAAAATTTTAAGACGATCAAAACTTTGGCACTAGAATAAAACTTAAGCCAGATCTTTAACCATAAACCTAGTTAGCTATACTAGAGTTCTATCTACTAAGAAAGAAGTTATACCAAGAGGCTCAAGTCCTTCGGTCTTCTCTCCTCGTCATGTGCTCCAAGTGGTCTCCTTGAACTTGCTTGATCTCCAACTCCGGCTCCATCGGTCCTCCGGGATCGAGTTTGTTCTCCGGCCTTCCTTTGTCGTAGATGATCCACCCGGGGAGTATAATCCATGGCTCTAGTTCTTTGCTATATGTCAAAAGAGCAACTAGAGAACTTGGGATGCTAGTCCAAGTAATCTAGGATGTAGTGGAGGGTGTCTAAGTGTTGGCTATCTCTTTTCTAAGCTCTTCACTTGTTTCTCAACACATGAGAATGTTAGTGAAGAGGAAGAAGATGAAGATGGAAGAAAGCAAGAGGAGGGAGGAACTCAAGAGAAAATGAGAGCTCAAAGAAAAATGAAGTATGAAGTGAGAGAAAATCACACACCTTGGTTTTGTGTATGAATTCTTTCAATAAACAATTAACAACCATGCTTCAATAGTAACTCTAAATGAATTATAAAATCATTTGTGAATTATTAAAGCATGGTCATCACCATTCCTCCCATACCTTTTACTTTACACCTCATTTCCAATTATCAAATAAAAGAAAAATACATAATGAGGTGTCCACCTTCTGGAAGGAAAACTGTAATAAATACGAATTTTCGTCTACTGTACATATATACCGGCAATCAGATAAAAATCCGAATGCCCAAAGAGATAGAATAACACGAAAAACGTAATACTAGAATATATATACCGAGATACATATACGTAAATTATTAAATCAATATCTGATTTAATAATCCGGCTTAAAACCCGAGCTGGCTAGTGATCAGTTTTAAATACTGCATTTTTAACACGTCGATTTCCCTATCATTTGCACTCATCTAGAGGTGTTTGGTTTGCATATTACACATATTAGCAAAACAGTCGTAAAATACCAGATTACCTGTGTTATATACTAAAACCGGCATTTTAAGGGAAATTGATTGTTTTTCATGCCATCGCATCATCCTTGTCTTGCGCAACACTTGTTTCGAAGTCTGTGCAGGAAATTCCAGGAGAAAGGCCAAATTTGTGAAACAGCGCTGTTAAAAAGACGCCAACTCAAGGACTTGAGATCTGGTAGTAATCTAGAAGGAATTGTGAGATTCAATATATCAGAAAAATACCATGAGATTATAAGGAAACATCTATGTACAATTGAAGCACTAAGTCTCCTATTGGGCGGCGGATCCGCGGCAGTAAGAGGCTTGAGCCGCGGATCCGTGGTTGATGTGCCACGTCACCACTTAAGCTTCACTGCAGAACTCTTCATTCAATGCCTACATCTTAGAAAACTATGACAATTTTCAGATAACCCTAGAAGCTTCTGCCATATCAGAAAGGTTCCTTGTACAAGCTAATGATGTCCTAGCTTCCAAAGCAAGCTTCACCTTAACTACCTTAAAAACCTAGAACCTTCTCCCTAACCTCCTAGCTTAAGGTGGAAGCTAAACCCTAACTAACTAGTTCAAGAGGTTTCTACCTAACTAACTAGCTTACAAGGGAAGCTAACCTAAATCCAAGCTTCTTAAGGAAGCTAATCATTCTTAAGCCTATAAAAAGGACCCTAGGCTTCACTCTAAAAGGTTGTTGAAGGTTGTTCATTCTATCTTCATCTTCCACCCACAAGTTGAGTGACACAACTTGTGCCTCAAAACCCTAACCCTAATTCCAATTCCAAAGCCAAGATCAAGAATTCCGAGTACCAAATCAAGCTTGAAGCCTTCGATCCTTTAGGAAGCAGCGCAGGACTTCATCGGAGCAAGTGATCCAAGCCGATCCGCGACTCAAGGGGCCGTACGAAGCCGAAATCGACGATCATGTTCCTTCCTCTTGTAGATCTTGAGAGTTGTAACTAAATTGTTGATAAATAAAGGTGAAATTTTTTTATCTTGCTTTCTTTAAAATTCTTGCATCATGATTCGATCTCAATTTGTGATTGTGGTTCTTGTTGTGATGTTTGAGTAAAACTCCGCTCGTAAAGGAGTCGAGACGATCAATAGAATAATGATGAATAGATTCTTGTACAATTCTTAAGTCCTACGAGTTTGTAAACCCTAGCAAATTGAAGAATCGACGACCTAATTTCGATGTGATGCTTTCTTGATTGTGTTCGCTCGAAATTAGGGATCCACGATCAATTCTTAAATTTACTAGAGGCTAGAATGTGAATAATATCGAGGAAAGGACAAGGGATAGAAGATGAAACCTTAGTTTCACAAGAAATCCCCAATTCTCGTTGATCATCATCGATCTAGTATCAATTCATCGATGGATAAGAATACGTAATCGCTTGATTTCATCACATCTATAGATCCGATCGATTCCTACGAGCCTCACTTCGATTCCTGATATTTGGATTGGAAATCATCACATCTCAATTCTTGATTTTAATGTTTTCTTGTTATTAGATCTAGATTTTTCTAATTCTTGAACTTCATTTATAAATCATGAATTGTTTCTTTTATTTTCTTTAAATTTTCGACTCATCTAATTCGAAATACGAACGATTACACTGTCCCTGTGGACGATCCGCACTTACTAACGCGCTACAAATCGACACCGTTATTGATTGCGGTCAAATATTTTTGGTTGTGATTTCTATACATTTTCTTCCTACACATCGGAAATTCGAATCAATCAAATAGCGCCGTTGTCGGGGATAGTGCGCTAATTCGTTCGTTTTTGAAATTTGAGTTGAAAAATTTATTCCATCTATATTTTTAGATCTAAATTCGCACAAACACTAAACGTGTTGTTATGATTTCTTGCGAGGAAATCTAGAATCATTGGAGCTGGAGGAAATTTTTTCTGAAAATTCCAGAAAGCTAAGAAGGTGAACAGGAACAGTGGTTGAAATTTTTGTGCAGTGATCAACTCACTTCACCGCGTTTCCGCGGCATTAGACTACTCCCACCGCGTTTCCGCGGCGGGTCTAGCTCTTCACTGTACAAAATTTTCTCTGTGAGTCTCTAACTTTCTTATCTCCTCCTCTGTCTGCTCCAATAAAAAATTTGCTGCAGGTTTCTTTGCAAAAATCGCAGCGCCGCAAAAGCAATAAAAATTGTGTGTGTTTTGATTTTTGGTTGTTTGCATATTAATACGGAATTTAAGGGGCACGGCCAAATCCAGATTAGGTGGGGAGTTCATTACCCTTCCTAAGCCCCAAAAATCACAAACTTGCATCCGCATTACCCTCATTAACTAAAAAATATCTAGAGATGACTCTATGGACCGTCGCGCTCACTTAGGACAGAAGAAGGCCGTGGGTAATTCATTGCTTATCCGCGTTTCTTTTGTGGTGTCTAAGGCAAGTGTGTCGAAGGCTAGTGGTTACTTAATTAGGCCCACTACTTACGTAGTGGAGAACCTCCCACTTACCTGGCACTTACCTGGCCACAGGAGAGACAAAGAGGCAGTGGAGGATTGATCCTGCGACTTTTCTTTTGGCAGTTAGGAGCGGTCTAGAGCTTTGACCTAGGTGACTACTAGATTTTAGGGTTGCTTATTGCATTTGTTGTGATTGCATAATTTTTTTTCTTCAGAAATCTGTATCTTTTTCAAATCAAACACCAATCACGTTCATTCTTTCCCCTAATTATATTAACGCTACCACATGTACTAAACCCTTTAGTGCAAGATAGGCTGGACACGGGATTCTAGTGCTCTCTTAGTCCGCGTTCCCTTGATCGACCCAAAAGTAGGTATTTCTACATTTACCTCTTCTTTACCCACCACCACACCCATTTCGATGGACGATTCTCCATCGAACTTCTTTACCACTACTCTGCCACCGTCCGTTGGTGCGCAGAATCCACCCCGCATCTCTCTCCAAGAGAGGTGCTATCCTACACAAGGTCCTCTTTCGACCTGTCTCTCCATTCCACCAACCAACGGGGACAATTTTCAGATTAAACCCCAATACATCAACCTTCTACCCAAATATCACGGTCTCGAGTCTGAAGACGCATATGTCTTTATCACCAAATTTGAAAATGTATGCGCAATGATGGGTACTTCACAGCTTTCTGTGGATGCTATGCGTTTTCGTCTTCTCCCATTCACCTTGTGCGATATAGCCGAGAAGTGGCTGTATAACACAACTGCACATTCTATTTCAAAATGGGAAGAATTCGTAAAAGCATTCCTAAAGAAATTTTACCCGAATCATAAAACAGCTCAAGTCTGTGGCGAAATCAATCAATTCACCCAGCTTCCAAATGAAACATTCTCGAAATGTCTTGAACGCTTCAAAGATCTGTTAGTTCAATGTCCACATCACGGAATCCCCAGATGGGATTTGTGTCGAATCATTTATGAGGGCATTAATCCTAACACAAAACAGACCTTTGAATTAATGTGTCAAAGCAATTTCATGACCAAAGATGATGGGGAAGCTTGGAAATTCCTAGAAGATTTCGCTGAAAAATCGTTATAGTGGGAGGGTGTGAGTCAATCATCTAGGGAGGAAATAACCAATTGGATGTTTCCATAGGAGTTAGAGCTGACATTTCAGCTATGCAAAAGAAAATCGAGACTATAGAGAATAAATTTTTAGCTGCCGCCCTAAATCAAATGTCACTCTCCAAAACTGTATGTGGATGCTGTTCTGATCCTTCTCATTTGACGGAAGAATGTCCATTGAATTCTCCGTTTCAAGGTCATGAGCATACCAATGCTGCTTTTCAAAGACCTAGAAACAATCCATTTTCTTCCACTTATAATCAGGGTTGGAGGAATCACCCTAACTTTGCTTGGAACCAATCATAAAATCAAAACACGGTTCCAAATCAAAACAATTTCCAAAGGGCTCCTCCACCACAACAGTAATCACTTCAATTGAGTCAGCACCCCTACCAATCACAAAAGTTCTAAAATTCGGCCAACACTTTTGCACCACATGAAAACTCTTTGCAATTAACCGGTATAGATAATACCTCTGCACTAGCACAAACCTTGGATACTTTCATGAAACAATCCATCCAAGGGACGGCAAAAATGCAATCTTCCTTAGATAATGTGATGAAGATCACTGTCTCTCAAAATGAGAATATTAAATCGATGGAAGAAAAAATTGCACAATTAAAAGCCGAAATGAGTGCAAGAGAGAAAGGGAAACTTCCAGCTCAACCTTTGCCCAATCCTGGCTATTCACATCATGTGAATGCAATCACGTTGAGATCTGGAAGAGTGCTTGACAATCACGTTGGGGAAGAGATTGATGACACTGAAAAATCTATTAATGATACCCCGGCTGAGACCTTTCCTTCCACTTCTACTTCTAATTCTGACCCCAGTTCGTCTACCCCACCATTTTCTTCCGAGCCTATTCTCTGTTTCCCACAAGGATCGACACCTCAGCCCATCTCTTCTAGTCCACCGAAAATGATCCCCACTCCTATTCTTAGATCATTTCCACCCATACGATCTTCTCCAATGTTGGACCCCGACCTTATTGCCCAAGCTACTTACCCGAATCGGTTAAGGGGAAACAGACCAAGTCCACAAATGAAGAAGATCACTGAAATCTTGAAACATGTTAACATCAACATCCCTCTTCTAGATGCAATACAACAAGTCCCCACCAATGCGAAAGTTCTTAAGGACTTGTTCACTAGAAAGAGAAAGACTCAAGTGCCCAAGAAGATATTCATGGCAAAGACAGTAAACACAGCTTTCCCCCAATAATTACCAGGGAAACGTAAGGATCCTGGATATCCTACGATTTCCATTTCTATCAGGGAAAAACACATCAACCGTGCTCTACTCGACCTTGGCGCAAGTGTTAACCTGCTTCCTTTCTCAGTCTATGAGCAGTTAGGGATCGGAGAGTTGAAACCAGCCCATTGCACTCTCCAGATGGCTGACCGATCAAGCACCAAACCTAGGGGTGAACTGGAGGATGTGTTAATAAAAATCGGGGAATTTGTATTCCCTGTGGACTTTATTGTAATTGATACACAGCCTGTAGCGAACCCACGGAATCAAATTCCGGTGATTTTAGGTCGCCCCTTTTTGGCCACTTCCAATGCTATCATCAACTGTCGTAATGGCTCTATGACCCTATCTTTCGGAAATAGGTCAATTGAGCTGAACATTTACAAGTTGGGAAGTGTACCCTCCGAACCTACTACTCAGGTCTGTTCTGTCGACTTAATGGATGTCGACAGCAGCGAAATTGATGATCCTCATGATACCGATCTTGACTCTTTTCATACGTTATTGTTTGACCCAACTATGTATCATACACATACGGACTCTTCCACCGAGTTGTCCGGGTCAACAACTAAGACTGATTATGAACTGTTGTTGGAGTCTGAAGATCACCCCGCGCTTTGTGATGACATTATTCTTCGGGGTATTGATGAGACTTTTGAGGAAATCTTCGCTGAAGAACTCGTATTTTTGAATAACACGGGTGTTGAGATGAATCATCTCCCAAACATTGAAATTGAACCTCCACCCCTTCTTCTGAACTGTAAAAAGAATGCGAGTAATCCATCACAATCACTGCATCGTCTCTCCAAAACGAGACGCACACACATTCTATTCCACAACTTACCTTTTCCCCAATTCTTCTTCCACCAACCAGAGCACTACATTGATAAAATTTTCGAATGGTTGGTGTTGACCTTCGGTCTTTGCAAAGATTGGCATCGACCAATGATTCTTGACCCCCTCATGTGATTTTCAAAGATTAACATGGTTTAATTCAAGTTTGGGGGGATATAATCTGGCTCTTGATAAGAAAATTTTTACACAAAATGTGAAGCCAAAAATAAGTTTGGGGGAGGATCTTCACTTATATATTTTGCCCCCACTAATAAATTCCTCCCAAGCTTATATGTTTTCGAGATTTAGCAGATGGCAACAGTGAGGACACTGTTGAAAACAAGTTTGGGGGAGGTTTGTGCTTATTTTCGCATCATTTGCATCATATTTTGCAAAAGCACAAAACATTTTTAAAACCTATAAAAAAAATTTTAAAAATTCAAAAAAATTATATTTTGTACATAAATAAGATAATAAAAGATTAGATAGTGAAAAATTACATCCAAAAGATTGGAAAAATTTAAGAAAGCCTAGAAAATTAGAAGTTTTCTTCTACGAACTAGTAATAAGTGGTTATGGGCCGTTGTCCCAAGGGTTAGTAAGATGAAGGAAGTCACTAATCTACGGATAAAAATAAGTCTGAAAAATAGTTTCTATTCTGGAAGCCAAATATTTTAAACGTTGATACCCTACTATACGCACTTACACACGTCTTGAAGCTCGGGATAGTAGAGGATACCTTGAAATGCTCTTGTCTAAAAGCCAAAGTATGAAGAAAATAAAAAATATATATATATGAATAAAATATAAAATGGTGCAGAAAAATGAACACTGGTTTTTTTATCGCCAAGACAGCAATAAAAAAATATAGCGAGGGTGCCTCTTCACCTAGTGCCTTAGACCAATTGGTCTGGGAGTCACTGCTAAGCCTTAGGTGGTGCAAGACGAGGAAAAACACCAAATAAGCAAACACAGGAGTAATCGGTCGGTTAGTACCTCAAGAAGTATTAATAGTCGCATGAAAGTGTGTGAGCAAATTCATCTAAATATTCATTAATTAAAAAGTACTGATGCAGATGGACAAGACTATGATAGCTTGAATTGAATTCTCCGGGTGTAGGGATGTATATTACACACACGTAGGGTGATATGATCGATGTTTGGAAGAAAGATAGGAATGAAGAATAAAGATGATGTTTTATTGAGGGATGATATGATTTCTAACATTTTTTTCATGACTATTAAGATAGGGCTCATGACAACCGAAAAGCTAACTTAGTTGGAAACCCTAATTTTCAAAGTCTTTCTTTTACAATTCTTATTTTTAAATGTAATAATCACGGTCTTCCTTTTATTATTTGATTTTGTGAGTGCAATCCGCTGAAAACCCTCAGGAGACAACACTCCTCCTACTAGGGACACCTAGAGGTTTAAAGGCTTGTTGCACGTGCTCAGTGCAATCGTGTTGCCTACGAAAGTGTGCTAGTTAGTTTTTCTTTTTCTTTATTTTCTTCTTCTCTTTTTAATAAAACAATTCGCTCGAGACGATCGAAAATAAGTTTGGGGGAATTTGATCAGTCGAAAATACTGCATTTTTAACACATCGATTTCCCTATCATTTGCACTCATCTAGAGGTGTTTGGTTTGCATATTACACATATTAGCAAAACAGTCGTAAAATACCAGATTACCTGTGCTATATACTAAAACCGGCATTTTAAGGGAAATTGACTGTTTTTCATGGTATCGCATCATCCTTGTATTGCGCAACACTTGTTTCGAAATCTGTGCAGAAAATTCCAGGAGAAAGGCCAAATTTGTGAAACAGTGCTGTTAAAAAGATGCCAACTCAAGGACTTGAGATCTAGTAGTAATCTAGAAGGAATTGTGAGATTCAATATATCAAAAAAATACCATGAGATTATAAGGAAACATCTCTGTACAATTGAAGCACTAAGTCTCCTATTGGGCCGCGGATCCGCGGCAGTAGGAGGCTTGAGCCGCAGATCCGCGGTTGATGTGCCACGTCACCACATAAGCTTCACTGCAGAACTCTTCATTCAATGCCTACATCTCAGAAAACTATGACAATTTCCAGATAACCCTAGAAGCTTCTGCCAGATCAGAAAGGTTCCTTGTACAAGCTAATGATGTCCTAGCTTCCAAAGCAAGCTTCACCTTAACTACCTTAAAAGCCTAGAACCATATCCCTAACCTCCTAGCTTAAGTTGGAAGCTAAACCCTAACTAACTAGTTCTAGAGGTTTCTGCCTAACTAACTAGGTTACAAGGGAAGCTAACCTAAATCCAAGCTTCTTAAGGAAGCTAATCATTCTTAAGCCTATAAAAAGGACCCTAGGCTTTACTCTAAAAGGTTGTTGAAGGTAGTTCATTCTATCTTCATCTTCCACCCACAAGATGAGTGACACAACTTGTGCCTCAAAACCTTAACCCTAATTCCAATTCCAAAGCCAAGATCAAGAATTCCGTGTACCAAATTAAGCTTGAAGCCTTCGATCCTTTAGGAAGCGACGCCAGACTTCATCGGAGCAAGTGATCCAAGCCGATCCGCGACTCAAGGAGCCGAGCGAAGCCGAAATCGACGATCATGTTCCTTCCTCTTGTAGATCTTGAGAGTTGTAACTAAATTGTTGATAAATAAAGGTGAAATTTCTTTATCTTGCTTTCTTTAAAATTCTTGCATCATGATTCGATCTCAATTTGTGATTGTGGTTCTTGTTGTGATGTTTGAGTAAAACTCCGCTCGTAAAGGAGTCGAGACGATCAATAGAATGATGATGAACAGATCTTGTACAATTCATAAGTCCTACGAGTTTGTAAACCCTAGCAAATTGAAGAATCGACGACCTAATTTCGATGCGATGCTTTCTTGATTGTGTTCGCTCGAAATTAGGGATCCACGATCAATTCTTGAATTTACTAGAGGCTAGAATGTGAATGATATAGACGAAAGGACAAGAGATAGAAGACGAAACCTTAGTTTCACAAGAAATCCCCAATTCTCGTTAATCATCATCGATCTTATATCAATTCATCGATGGATAAGAATACGTAATCGCTAGATTTCATCACATCTATAGATCCGATCGATTCCGACGAGCTTCACTTCGATTCTTAATATTTGGATTGGAAATCATCACATATCAATTCTTGATTTTAATGTTTTCTGGTTATTAGATCTAGATTTTTCTAATTCTTGAACTTCATTTTATAAATCATAAATTGTTTCTTTTCTTTTCTTTAAATTTTTGACTCATCTAATTTGAAATACGAACGATTTCACTTTCCCTGTGGACGATCCGCACTTACTAACGCGCTACAAATCAACACCGTTATTGATTGCGGTCAAATATTTTTGGTTGTGATTTCTATACATTTTCTTCCTTCACACCGAAAATTCGAATCAATCATCTAGTATTACCAACTGTCCGATTGAAAATCCGAGTACAAAGTACATCAATCGATCGAACCCTGCACGTATCCAATACGGCTACTACATCATTTCACCTGAATCAGGAAAACCCTCTGTGTGGGACTCTAAAGACTCGACGGTACTCCGGCAGTGGGTTTAACCACAAGCACGTCTGCGGCACTAGCTGTACGTAACGGCTACCCAGGTACCGGTCGAAAAGAAGGCCGATGAGCAAACTCATCCGGATCTCCTACTGAGCCTATCCGTGACAATATCCGTACAGTCCGGTCTTTTCGTCAAAGAGTATCGCATACCTGGTCTAGGGGATGGTGAACGTCAGACCCTAATAACCTGATAAGTCGCGCCGATGTGGCTCAGGACCAATCCGGGAAACTACTAATCAACCTATCAGTAAATCCCAAGCGCCTTGGCCAAGGTCTTATGGTCCTGACCAATCGAATCACAGTGCGATATCGACTCCCTATACCAGGAGAGAAGAATCCCCGACAATCGCTCACTGCCTCCATGTGGCTCGGGACTGAACCCAACCAAAACCTGTTTGCACGACTCAGTAGAGCCGTGGTAGGGTATGTTGCGCCACGGCAGCGCCCCGGCCTTCTACTCGAGGCCAAAATGCGGAATCAAAAATTTTCTTAACTTGGAACCGGCGCTACCGCAGACAATAAACTCGGATCGTAACCATTAACCTAATCCTAGCAAACAAGAGAGAGGGTAGAATGCTATACCGAGCGATCCGTGTCCTTCAGTCTTCGTCTCCACTCCAATCTCCCGCGGAGTCTCCGTCCGTCACCTCCTCGTCAGAAAGGGCACCACTTAGCCGGATTCTTTTACGGGCTCCCACCTCTGGACCGAGGCAACTCGGGCGCGAAGTTGGCTAGCCGATGCGTCCAAGGGTACTGCAGGCAAGTGTAGAATGGTTGTCTCTTTGGGGTTTATGAAGTTGCCATGGATGTGGAGGTGGAGAAAGAAAATGAGCTTTTGGAAAAATGGAGCTATCATTTTCTTGCAAAAATGAGATGAAAGAAAATATGCCACATACAAAAGAAACTCTCTCTCATTCCTTCTCTTATTGTGGCCGGCCCCTTCTTACAATGAAATGGTGGAGGGAATGAATCAATAACAAGAAGGGAGGTGATGGTAGTAAAAGCAAAAGGGATGACCATATCAAAAAGGTAATGATAACAATGTCATTTCCATTCAAATCAACTCTAATCCATTCTAATCAAAGGATAAGATGCAAATGGAATCTAATGATTAAAGAACCATCATGATGCCACAAATTGCAAGAAACCCCTCCACAATAAATTATTTTCAAACTTACAAATAACCCCCTCCATCACAAAAGTCCGGCCGTGAAGGAACAAAGGAAAAACGGCCGGAACGGAATGCAAACTGGCAACTTCAGAAAACCGATCCCGTAATAAATTACAGGAAAACCCCGCTGCTGCATATACAAGCCCGCATTTGTATTCCCACTAAACACAAATGCAAAGAGACAAAATCTACACTGTCTAATACTAGGATCCGGCTTAAACCAAAGCCGGCTAGTAAAATCCGTCCGATCACGATCCGTGCAATACCGCACGTATCTGATCGAACCCTGCCATATCTCCATACGGCCTCTACAGCGTTTCTCCCAAAACTTGAGTAACTGAGTGTGGTGGACTCTAAAGACTCGTCAATACTATGGCTGTGGATTTAACCACTAGCACGTCAGAGGTATTAGCCATACGTGACGGGCTACTAGCTATTGACCAAAAGGGACGTCGATAAACGAACTCATCCTGACACCCTACTGAGCCTGTCAGTGACAATATCCGTACAGTCCGGTCCGTTCGTCTATGAGTATCGCATGGCGGGCCTAGGGGGTTGGTAAAATGTCAGACCCCCAAAAGCGGTACAAGTCGTGTCGGAGTGTAGCCCAGAACACCCTGAGATACTACTGGAGTACCTACCGGTAAATCTCCTACCTCGGCCGAGGGCTTTGTATAATGGCTCTCCTAGACACAGCGCGACCTCACCCCCAATACCGGGAGAGACGAACCCCTGCAGATCCGGTCACTGCCTCCATATGGCTCGGGACTGTACCCAACTAAAACCTGTTTGCACGACTCCTTGAGACGTGGTAGGGTAGTAATCAAAGTACAGTGGGAACTCACACGAGAAAAATGACGATCTCAGGTCGATGAACTAACCTGTACACATGTCACCAGGGAACTGCTATCTGAAGTCTGGTATAATCCCAACTATCAGGTTCCCGGCGAGTCCTGTCCGGTGTACTCATAACCCAATGAGCACCTGTATACATCTTAGGTGAACCAACTGACACCAGTGGCTTGTGAGACCGGCCACCGCCCCTCGTCGGGGTCTCGACTGTATACACTAGTCTACTAATGGAGTATCAATGTCCAGTCTCGAAACTCCCACGACTAGGGACCTTTTAAGGATGTGCTTATAGACTCCAGCTCTCACGTATATGATCGCCCTCATACTGCTGGTAGTCAAGCAAGAATCCTAGGGGCTCTATCAACGTGTAATAGTGACTCGTAAGGTCACCTAAAGCAGTACACGATGATAAAGATAAACCAGATAGCATACTATCATCTTGAGTAAGACTGTCCTACTGGGACAGGTCCTCCCTCAATCATTGCAATCACGTGCCTGTGATCCAATAATTGACTCTGAGGGCACTATCTCCAACAATCTCCTACTTGCACTCAAAACTAATTATTGTGATGTCGCATACTCACAGCCCGTGTGATACCGAACACCCAACTCCTCTACTAGTCAGTCTCACAAAGCTCGTTTGTGAAACTATTGCGTTCGAGGAATAGCCTCAGTGAGTGGATCCGCTGTGATGTTTCTTTCTATGTCTCTCTATATCTCAAGTTCGCGGAGAAAGCCATCTCCCGAAATGAGCAATACCTGTCTTAGAATGTGTCTGGATGTCTGATGGGACCTAGCTCATAAATGAAATCCAAATCCAAACTTCTTAGACTGTATCGTCAACTGAACTTAATCAGTATCCTGCGCCATGCCTTTCCCTCAGTATCCACCTGGACCACCTGTCTAAAATACTGCCCCTCGTCAGTGGGAAACTATAACTCTGACAGCCACTCTGCCATCCAGGTCATCTTGGAAGCCTGGAATGATAACCGTCTCCTAAAGGAGGCTGCCGTTATCAAATCCCTAGAACATTCACTTATGTTCTAAAGCTGCTTCCGATTGTTTCTCCAGGATTGGATTAATATCAACTTATTGCATCTACTGCAAGAACAACATCTGGTGTGGTACTTGACATCTCATGATTGACTCAATTGCCTAATCAAGTGATCTGCCAATCATGCACATCCCTCCCTACTTTAGTTTATAAGACACCTTTAGAGAGGGTGACTCCATCACCTGCCGGTACACTACCGTGCTAGGAGTCGTCCATTCTAAATACTCATAGAATGCTTGTCAAAGTAACCAGATTGGGAAACCACCCAAATCTAGATCTAAAACCATAGATCTAGTAACCAGAATCTACGATATAAGATCCAATTCCTATATGTGGAGAAACTACAGTATGACAACCAAAGTATAACCGATCGTAGTATAGGAATATCACTTCCTACTCTGTGCATGTCATCCTAATACCAGGACATCACACCCTACTACCTTCTTAACAGATCCATCCCCTATTCTGATGAAGTCAAACCTGTGACATCAAATCAGAAATAGATGATCCATCTCCGCTATATCTGCTTTAGTCTATAAATAGACATAAGCCATCTGTCCACCAATGCTTCTGCTGCTCCCACTGACTACGACAACCCTCTGGCAGAGTCATATAGACATACACTTCTAAAGCTAGTTTAGAACGACGCTATACTCATCCTCCTGCCGGGTCTCACAGTCTGGAACAACAGCAATGGAAAGTCTGGGTAAACAAGAACCTCCCTGCCACCGTCCTTGAGCATACCGAAGTACCTCTCGGTTGCCTGAGGTTACCCACCATATCTGCGGAGTGGCCAATGGAATGTCAAACCAAATTGAATCTTTAGGTTCTTATCAAATCTTCAGTAATCGTTTGCGGTTCTGGAATCACTTCCAGTTCTACCATACTCCCACTACTGTTTTCTGAAAAATCCATTTTTGTTAAAACTGTGGCGAGTCAAGAACAATATCACTATTGATCTTCCAGATGGTAGAAAGTCAAACCTCGTCATAGCCTGGGTCAACCCACAAACAGCCATTACAGAAACGTGCCTTGAGTTATCCAGAGTCTGGTTTTAAGCATAAGCCGGACAACTCCCCGTACCTTAACAATGTCAAGATATGAACTGTTCTATATCCAATACAGAAACAGAGGCACTGATTTAATTGAACCAGATTCAAATCATGTAGCTGTCTCCAGTGCATGTCAACTAAATGGAAAGAGGCCGGTCAGCATTACTCAACTTAGGAGTACTTCCAATTATGAGTAACCTGAAAGAGAAGCTAGTTCTCTTAATCATTACTATCAACTGAATACCATATACAAGTATCTACATCTTCGATCACCTTGAAGAATCCTGATACTTGCAATACCTGGTTCTCTACTTTATTCATATACCTATAACTTCTCAAAATTCAGACCCTGTGTTTCTACGAAACACCTGTCTAAAAACTAGAGAAGTCATAAGTAAACCGAATATAGTATGAGAACCAACCCCTCTGTCCTCATGGACGCTGGACAACATAAAATACTCTGTATAAGTCCCTTGAGTCTAATAACTCATTCACTGTGTGTCGTAGGTTGAAAACTGTACCTTTGGTTAAGAAGAATTACACCGTTGTTCAATGCTCCTTACCTAACCATCCACTGATATAGGTAAATGTCATAGACATAATTTCAAAAAGGTATATCTCACTCTATAAAAATAGACGTACAGATATATCAATTTGAAATTGGTGCATAACAACGGATATTCAAAACCAAATATTTGTCGTTCGGCAAACAACCCAGGTGATTTCCTCAAATATCACCAATTACAACGAATCTCGATGTAATGAGGATGATCACCTAATTCCCAATAACTTACTCCCACTCATCATCTATAAAACCATACAGATGTGAGAATCATACCTGATAAATACATACCCTGGAGCAAGTGTCTAATTGGGAAATCAATTTTCCTTTAACAGTACACAGTGAAACTGAAACATTGAAATGTTTCGAGGGGGGTACCCTGGTAATCTTAGTAATGCCTCTTCCATTATCCAGATTCACAACTGTAACCGTATAATTCTTTGCCATCTGTCCAAATCCCTTTATATGTTTTTAGTCATTACCTTCTGTACACCCCTTTAGGCCAAATGGTTTTCTTCCTTCCCTACCGTTCGGCACCAGCCTATGGTTTGGAAGAAGACTATCCAATAAGCATAATGGGTGTACTGTCCTAATCCTAGGAGCACTCGCAATGCGAGAGAATGTGAAGATAAAAGACAACCGAATATACCTTATTCCTATTTCTCCTGAACCAGGATCCATCCCCGAACTGGAACAAGTTCCTTTCGAGTTCGTATATAACCATACGATGGATTATCCAATAAACTTGGGATCTTCGTAGTGATACGGAGTGTCCTGGAGAAATACAAAGGTGATTTAGGATTGGCGAAGAAATATTTAGTTTGGTCGTGAATAGCAGTCGCAATTTACTTTGCCCTCTTACTAATCCCTTTCTTTGTCTTTACATAATACCTTCTGTACACCGTTTAGGCTAATTGGCTTTCTTCATTCCCTACCGTTTGGCACCAGCCTAAGGTTTGGAAGAAGACTATCCAATTTGCGTAATAGGTGTACTATCTCTTAAACCAAGGAGTACTGGCAACCTGAGAGAAGGTAAAAGGAAAAGACAACTGAATAGTCCTATTCGTTTTCTCCAGAACCGGAAACCATCCTCGAATTCCTTCGAGTTCGTATATAACCATACGATGGTTTTGTCCAACGGAAGTGGACGTTCGTAGTAATACGGGGTGTCCTGGAGAAAAGAGTAAAAGTAGGAGTGGCAATGAGGTTTGCAACTCTGACAATCCAAAAGCCAGTCTTGTAAGAAGGTTCGGTTAATCTTGGTCACTGAGTCATAGTTTAGGGTCGAGTCAATGGTCGCTGCCAAAGAGAGAGAGAAAAGAAACACTCAGCATGCACTCTAGCCTAGATCAGAATGGTTATCACTTAATCTAATCAGGAAACCTCCCACTGTAAGCTCAAATTCTTCTCCAATACTAGAAGAAGAATTAGTCGGGATCACCCGAGGAGTAAACCAACTCATCAGTGGGAATCGGGATCCAACTATCATCGCATGATAACTTGACGGAATCCACTCAAGTCACCACACTCCAGAAGGTATGCGCATGCCTGGCAAGTTTCAGTTTCTTTAGAAACTCCCGATGTGATTTTTACCCCTAGGACTCAAATGACCTTGACGGAGTCAACAAATCAAAGAGTCTTAGTCAAGTTCAACCCGTCATTATCTGGATTGCATTAAACCCACCCGTACGTGCCCTTGACGGAGTCAACAAGGCCGCACGACTGTCCTAACCAATCCCATTTATGCAACAAACAAGCACCACTTAGCTACCGTACACTACGCCTTGACGGAGTCAATAAACGCAGCACGAATACTAAGTAATACTCGTAAGAAATGATGGAGGGCTACTGCTAGTTTTTGGAAAAACCTTTAACGTAATGAACTTGATATTGTTGAAGGAACTGCATAACTTTTTATAAAAATATAGCGACGAAAACCCTTTGCTAAAGAGGTCACTCCCGGTGAAGGGATCTCGGCTCTTTCCCCGTAGAATGAGGTGCAGGATATTCCAACTGAATACCACGATTCAAAGAAAAAGTAAACGACTATAGTGAAGTTATTACCCTGACGCAAACTTTTGTTCAAGGGGTCACTCCCGGTGAAGGGATCTCGGCCCTTGCCTCGTCGACTGAGGTGCTGGATATTCATAACCGAATACCACTATGCAAAACAAAAGAGAACGTCCTTTCAATAACAGCTTTTTGAAAAATTGTTCCAATAACATCAGAATAGGTTTGTTTAGCTTGCATTGATCTGAATCAATGCAGTCCCATCAATTGATCACACCACAAAAGAACGAAAATAATGATGTACGTATATGCCATCCGCATTCGCCACTGGGTCCCGTCATCACCCGTTAGGTTACTTAACTAACGACAGAGCGGGGACTGGACTAGCGCGGATGCAAAACATATACAACATCTACTAGTATATATACAATATATAATTTTCGCTCAAGGCGTGATAAAATGCAACACCACAGAAATGTACAGCATCACAGAACAATACAGATATCTGGAAGCCCCGGGTTTCACAGAGCCGCTGCTGAAACCCGACGTTCCCCTGGTCGTGTGGATAGCCTGTGCAACGAAAATCCTAGACCCCTACGGGCGCGGCAAGTTACCCGCCAAAACCTGAAGCGAGGCAGCCCCCTTCAGCAACGTGAATGGACCACCCAGCACTTCACGGAATCCGGTAACTTGGGCACCCCTCCTGGGTCAACCTATACCCCCTACGAGTGCGGCGAATAGCCCGCCAATTCTAGAGTAAAGCCCCCTCCATCTCAATGCCATGAGATGCGGGCTTGTTTCCCTCTAAAACCCGGCTATCCGTGCACCCCTCCGCGGGGTAATCCTAGTACAGAAAATAAAATATACATACAACGGGTACATCGACCTCGACCTGGTCGTGCCCCAAAAGAATAATACAAACAAGCAGTGACGGCAGTCCACATGTCGGACGCTCGCCCCGCAATATCAAATGTACATATAAAACAAAACTGTACTAACATTGCATCCAGGCTATCCCCCACGACCGATCCGCAACATCACAGCACAACACAGAACATCAACGTGAATGTCACGTTCGCAAATCCGTCTAAAAGGGCTATAGCAGATAAACTGGATTTACCGATCGAGTGACATTCACGGTCGCAGATATAATGTAAATACTGTGAACTAATGTGTTTAAAATATCCGATCGATCAAATTTTACCAAGTGGGCTCCAAGCATTACTGTAGCACATAAAGAAATTCTGGGCCCAAAAAGAATATACCAAAAACCCCTATTTTCATCCCAAAAGCCCACTGCAAAAAATTGGTGAAGTGAAGACTCAATACTGCGGCGGAACCGCGGCCAAATAGGGGTTATGGCCGCAGTTCCGCGGTCGTATGGAGGGATCACACTACCAAATTTTCACAGTGTTCTTATAATTCCATGTATATCATTCTGCAACAACCTGAAAAATTTTTGGAGCTAAAAAAATTTCGACAGAAAACACATGGAATGAAAATGCGGTTTTGGGATAAATGTTCGATCGAAGTTTTAAACACACTAGACCAAGCGAGACTAGGTTAATGGTGTGGCACTGATACCAAGTTGCGCCACGGCAGCGCCCCGGCCTTCTACTCAAGGCCAAAATACGGAATCAAAAATTTTCTTAACTTGGAACCGGCGCTACCGCGGACAATAAACCCGGATCGTAACCATTAACCTAATCCTAGCAAACAAGAGAGAGGGTAGAATGCTCTACCGAGCGATCCATGTCCTTCGGTCTTCGTCTCCACTCCAATCTCCCGCGGAGTCTCCGTCCGTCACCTCCTCGTCGGAAAGGGCACCACGTAGCTGGATTCTTTTACGGGCTCCCACCTCTGGACTGAGGCAACTCGGGCGCGAAGTTGGCTAGCTGACGCGTCCAAGGGTGCTGTAGGCAAGTGTAGAATAGTTGTCTCTTTGGGGTTTATGAAGTTGCCATGGATGTGGACGTGGAGAAAGAAAATGAGCTTTTGGAAAAATTGAGCTATCATTTTCTTGCAAAAATGAGATGAAGGAAAATATGCCACATACAAAATGAAACTCTCTCTCATTCCTTCTCTTATTGTGGCCGGCCCCTTCTTACAATGAAATGGTGGAGGGAATGAATCAATAACAAGAAGGGAGGTGATGGTAGTAAAAGCAAAAGGGGTGACCATATCAAAAAGGTAATGATAACAATGTCATTTCCATTCAAATCAACTCTAATCCATTCTAATCAAAGGATAAGATGCCAATGGAATCTAATGATTAAAGAACCATCATGATGCCACAAATTGCAAGAAACCCCTCCATAATAAGTTATTTGCAAACTTGCAAATAACCCCCTCCATCACAAAAGTCCGGCCGTGAAGGAACAAAGGAAAAACGGCCGGAACGGAATGCAAACTGGCAACTTCAGAAAACTGATCCCGTAATAAATTACAGGAAAACCCCGCTACTGCATATACATGCCCGCATTTGTATTCCCACTGAACACAAATGCAAAGAGACAAAATCTACACTGTCTAATACTAGGATCCGGCTTAAACCAAAGCCGGCTAGTAAAATCCGTCCGATCATGATCCGTGCAATACCGCACGTATCTGATCGAACCCTGCCATATCTCCATACGGCCTCTACAGCGTTTCATCCGAAACTTGAGTAACTTAGTGTGGTGGACTCTAAAGACTCTTCAATACCATGGCTATGGATTTAACCACTAGCACGTCAGAGGTATTAGCCATACGTGACGGGCTACCAGCTATTGACCAAAAGGGACGTCGATGAGCGAACTCATCCTGACACCCTACTGAGCCTGTCAGTGACAATATCCGTACAATCCGGTCCGTTCGTCTATGAGTATCGCATGGCGGGCCTAGGGGGTTGGTAAAAGTCAGACCCCCAAAAGCAGTACAAGTCGTGTCGGAGTGTAGCCCAGAACACCCTGAGATACTACTGGAGTACCTACCAGTAAATCTCCTGCCTCGGCCGAGGGCTTTGTGTAATGGCTCTCCTAGACACAGCGCGACCTCACCCCCAATACCTTTAGAGACGAACCCCTGCAGATCCGCTCACTTCCTCCATGTGGCTCGGGACTGTACCCAACTAAAACCTGTTTGCACGACTCCTTTGAGCCGTGGTAGGGTAGTAATCAAAGTACAGTGGGAACTCATACGAGACAAATGACGATCTCAGGCCGATGAACTAACCTGTACACATGTCACCAGGGAACTGCTATCTGACGTCTGGTATAATCCCAACTAGCAGGTTCCTGGCGAGTCCTGTCCGGTGTACTCATAACCCAATGAGCACCTGTATACATCTTAGGTGAACCAACTGACACCAGTGGCTTGTGAGACCGGCCACCGCCCCTCGTCGGGGTCTCGACTGTATACACTAGTCAACTAATGGAGTATCGATGCCCAATCTCGAAACTCCCACGACTAGGGACCTTTTAAGGATGTGCTTATAGACTCCAGCTCTCACGTATATGATCGCCCTCATACTGCTGGTAGTCAAGCAAGAATCCTAGGGGCTCTATCAACGTGTAATAGCGACTCGCAAGGTCACCTAAAGCAGTACACGATGATAAAGATAAACCAGATAGCATACTATCATCTTGAGTAAGACTGTCCTACTGGGACAGGTCCTCCCTCAATCATTGCAATCACGTTCCTGTGATCCAATAATTGACTCTGAAGGCACTATCTCCAACAGGGTAGTGATCTAAGTTCAGTGGGAACTCACACGAGACAAATGCCGATCTCGGGTCCAAAGACTAACCTGTACACATGTCACCTGAGAACTTCCATCAGATGATAGGTATAGTACCACATGAAAGTTCTCGGCGAGTCCGTCCAGCGTACTCACATCCAGTGAGCACCTATATACGATCTTAGGTGCATCAGACCAATGGCTGCGGGACCAACCATCCCCCAATGGGGCTAAAAACGTACACACCAGTCTACTCTGGAGTATCAGTGCCCAGTCTCGATACTCACGCGACTAGGGACCATTTAAGGATGTGCTTATGGACTACCCTGCTCCCACAAATATGATCGCCATCACAACGCTGGTAGTCAAGCAAGATCCTAGGGGCTTTATCAACATGTAACTGCAATATGTAATAACGAGTATGACATATGCCATGTTAAGATAAAGACAAACCACAATAGTATACTACCGTATCGAGTCTTTATCAATATGTGCAAACCAAATATAACAACAATATAAATAAATACACATATCCCGATAAAGACAAGTCAAATAATATACTATAAAACTGAGCAAGATTGTTCTGTACATACATATCTCTAGTATCCATATGTATACATATATACAATACTGGCCTCTAGGGAATATACATCCAACAATCTCCCACTTGCACTAAAGGTGTCACGACCCGCAAGGTACGGAACGCGACCGGCACTTAGATTACGAAACGTCTTAAGGCGTCCGTAAAATAAGCAAGCCGAAGCCCAGAATACAAAACCCAATTAAGATCTTTAGAGTGAAGGAAAACCAAATTATTTAAGCATTTACTTTATTACCAAATCAAATTGCCTTTTTAAAATAACTTTCATTTTTTTCCAAAATTCCAGCAGAATCTCACAAGTAAAATCAGCCTCAAAGGTGCAAGCAGATATATATATAGGAATAACAGTGCATAAGAAATAGCATGTCGACTCAAGTGAGTTCGACCCAGATATATCACAAAATAAATCCCCAAGTCTCACAATCTCACCTCTAGGTCAATATACAGTAATCCAAATAAAACAGGTACAACTGAAATGATAGTAGCAGTAGATGGAGTGTCCTAGATACAACAAATATATAAGGTGGTACAAACTGATAATAACCCACCTATGAGCAAAAGCCTCGAGTCCAGGCAAAAAGTGCAAAAGAAGCAAAAGTATCCGCCGCTACCGTGCTGACGGAGTGGACCTGCAGAAAAGCTGTGGCACAACGGGGGTGAGTTGCCAGCTCGTGAGTAATAAATAACATCTACTAAAGCTATCGTATGCATGCACACAAGTGTCCTGGCATCCCTAAGCAGGTATGGCTACATGTTCTAGCAGGTATGTGTGCATCAACAGTATGCAAGCAAGTACATATATATGTCACATGGAGGTAATACGGTATGTATGTCACATGATGGTACTATCAAGTATGTATGAGAATTATTCCTTCCTTTGTTTTGAAACTTTCCCTTTTTAAACATCAGCATAATATCAAAGAAATCGGTAAAAATCGTGTCCAGCAACGACACCTCAAAACTGTCTAAATCCCATATATCCATGTCCAGTATCTCTGGTCTCAGCCATCCGGCTGATCGACATCAAAATCCATGTCTCAATCCAGCGGCCACGGTCGGTATCCTCTGGATATCCTCCATGCCAAATGAAGTCACCGGTAGGTAATCCGTCCCCCATCCAGGCTCAACGCCATCTCCTGCGGTCTTCTTGCCCCGGGGTACCGTACCGGGCCCACCATGTACCCATGACGGTTCCTCCACTCCTCGACACGGATCTCGAAAACCACAGCAAACTCATGGTGGGCGACACTTTACATCACTAGAAAACCGCAACCTTTATATTTTTAAACAGCTATCAGTTGAAATCTTGCGGTTTTCCCCCGAAATCCAGAAATATCATAAATCTCATGAAATCATCATAAACGCATATGTCGATGATTATGAATGCTTATGGTATCAATTTGCAATGCATGATTTGCACTAAGCATGAGCAGATGGTATGATGATACATATGCACAGGTATGGTAATTCTTATGGTTTTATTTTAAATATTTAATGCAATATCATATTTGTAGACAATTAACATGTTTCAGGTTAAGGTTATCTAGTGTCGTGACATGGCAATTACCAGGGTGTGTGTCCACATGAAAAGTGCTCGTGCTGTATATAAAACCTGGTAATGGTGCATGTGTCCTACAAATAAATTTGCGTACAAGGGTATGACATGTAGATATGACTGCGGAAATACTATGCCAGTTTTATTATTATCATTTTATTGTCACAAGTACTATTAAGTTTACCAACTATAAGTTAATCAATCTAACGGGCGACTCGCGCCATCCAAACGATCGTCCCCCGTAGATGTTAAATCTACTCACCCATGATCCGGTGCTAAGTGTGTCCGACCACCTGCTTGCCTTTCTCTGCTGCGCTCGAAGTCCCCGCCGGCGAACCTAGAATTCACAAGAGTCACCATATAAGGAAAAATCCTGCAAAACGCGATATATCGATAAAAGGAAACGTGTGCGTGAAACTAAACGCGTGTGCACACGACACGACGCGACGCGCACGAACTCACCAGAACCTAAGCTGACACGCTGTGTCGCGCAGCGCGCCACAGAACCAGGCGTATAACGCGCGTGTCGCACAAAACTTAAAACATCGGAAACACACAACTAGCTCCAGATTTTGCCTCTGGGCCCAAAATGAAAAATTACAGATACCAAAATACTAACCTACCCAGAAGTACCCTACCCACAAAATACCCACACCCCACTCCCTACTCTGGCCGCAAATTGCGGCCAGAATGAATAAACCGGCGGCCTCGTGGGGGAGTTGGGTCCCCGTGCTCTGTGTGTGTGTGTCTACTAGTCTCACCATGCTACAGTCTTCCTAATTTTATTCTGAAAGGTTCGGGTCAACAGCAGATCTTATAGAGGTTAAAAAGTCACTAAAACTGCCAAAATACGCCAAGTCGGGTAATTCGGGTGTCTTTATGAAGTCTGGGGAATTTCTCTGGTTTGCTGGCCTCACTAGCACCTAAGAGGGTTATTCTAGCTAACGCAACTCTCACTTTGCCCAAAATCCTCTTAAAACACCCAAAATCACAATTAAGCATCATATGGACACCAATTAAGCTAGATTACCGAAACTTTAGCAATTTAAGGCTAACCATCTAATTTTAATGACACTAATAGGCTTAAACAGATTAGTTAACACCAAAAAGGGTTCATAAAGCTACAAGCACTCTAAAATGGCTAAATCTAGCATCACTACACCATTCTAGCAATAAAATTCTATTTATCACTAAAACTAGCTAATCAAGCACATAATCTACACAATATGGGAAAAGTTTAGGAGTTATACCCCCTAGGACCCTTGCAACCAAGGAGAAGGAGAAGAAGAAGAGAGTAGGTGCTGCTGTGTCGAGCTGGAGCTGCTGCAGTTCAAGGCTGGTGCAACTGAAAAAGGCTGATGCTGATGCAGAATGTCTACTGTTGCTGTTGCTGTTGCTGATTGGTGTGGTATGGTGTGGTATGGTGTGGTCTGGAGTTGTGTGTGGTGTGGTATGGAGTTGTGTGTGGTGTGGTATGGAGTTGAGAGGGGGCTGAAGTAGCAGCTATTGCTGCTGATGTTCTGCAATAAAAGGCTGAAGCTGAAAGTGTGGGGTGGTGTTGCTGGTGTTGTTTCAAGGCTGAAATTGAGTATGAGTGAGGTGGTATTGTGGTGTGCTTGTGGTTTGAGGTTGAGGGGGCTGAAGTAGCAGCTGTTGCTGCTGATGCTGATGCAAATAAAGAGGCTGAAATGATTAAAAAATAGGGCTGAAAGGCTGATGTGCTGATGTTTTTGGTGGCTGATCTGATACAACTTTTGGCTGATTTGTAGTGTGAGTGAGTGAGATTTGAGGGTAGGCTGCTTGTAATGATAGTGGGTGCTGAAGGGGCTGTTTTGGGGGCTGGAACAGCTGCTGTTGCAGCAGTTTAAGTGCTGGAATGTGAAGGGGAGGGGCTGAGAATGGCTGAAGTTCATCACTAGCTGCTGTAGCAGCACAATGTGATGGCTTGGGGGCTGAATTGATGCAATTTCTGGGCTGAACTGATGTGTGAGTGAGAGAGGGATTGAGTGTGAGAAGAATTGCCAAGTTTGAAGTGAAAGAGGGTGACAATTCCTTAAACCATCATGACCCATCACATCCCCCCTCTCTCTCTCTCTAAGTCAACCTTAAACCCTCCAAAACCCCATGGTCAAAACCAACCATCATCAACTAAAGCTAATTAGCTCTAAACCACACTATTAACTTAACTAAGGACCTAACCCTCCAAGGTTAACTTAAACATGACTAACCCACAACTCAAATATGTGGCAAACCCTAATCTTAACCCTGGCTAACGTGCACAAGTGTGTGTGGTTGAGATAGGATTCCACAAAAATAACCATAAATCCAGATAAATTACTAGAATCCCGTTTTGGTAAACTTTTCACCAAAAACCCCAAATTAACACTTAATTACTGCTAACCCTAAAACTCAAGTGTTACAAAAGGCCAGTGATTGGCGTACGGAATACCCAACGTCTTCTCTAAGGCCAGCCGCTGGTGTACCGCATAACCAACATCCCAAAAAGTCGCTCGAACTGTGCTTGAGGGAGGGCCTTTGTAAATGGATCCGCCGTGTTGTCTTTCATATCCACTCTCCAGACCTCGATCTCCTGGCGATCTACAATCTCCCTGATCAGGTGATACCGCCTTAAGATGTGCCTGGATTTCTGATGGGACCATGGTTCCTTCGCCAAAGCTATAGCCCCATTGTTATCATAATACACTGGTATCGGATCAACAATGGACGGAACCACCTGAAGTTCAGTTATGAACTTCTTTATCCATACCACCTCTTTTGCGGCATCGCTTGCAGCAATGTATTCAGCCTCCATCGTCGAGTCTGCGACGGTATCCTGTTTGGAACTCTTCCAACATACTGCCCCTCCGTTGAGGGTAAACACAAAACCCGAGACAGACTTGCTGTCATCCTTGTCACTTTGGAAGCTTGAGTCGGTAAAGGACTCGACCCCGAGGTCTCCATTACCGTAAATCAGGAACATTTCCTTAGTCCTTCTCAGGTACTTGAGAATGTTCTTTACTGCTGTCCAGTGGTTCTCACCTGGGTCTGACTGATACCGGCTCACCACGCTTAACGCGTAAGCTACATCTGGTCTTGTACATAGCATTGCATACATTATAGATCCTACCGCCGAAGCGTAGGGTATAGTGCTCATGCGAACCCTCTCCTCGTCAGTCTTGGGAGACATCTCCTTAGAGAGGGTGATTCTGTGCAATGTGTGTATGTTACCACACTTGGAATCTTCCATACTAAATCTCTTTAGTACGGTCTCTATGTACCTGGAGTGTGAAAGTCCAAGTAATTTCTTGGATCTATCTCTGTAGATCTTGATCCACGGAATGTACGAGGCATCACCTAGGTCTTTCATGGAGAACCTTTGTGATAAGAATAGCTTGACCGATTGTAGCATAGGAATGTCATTTCCTATCAAAAGAATGTCGTCTACGTACAAGACTAGGAACACGACAGTTCGTCCTACAATCTTCTTATAAATACAAAGCTCATCTTCGTTCTTGATGAAGTCAAAGTCCTTGACTGTTTCATCAAAACAGATGTTCCAGCTCCGCGATACTTGCTTCAATCCATAAATGGATTTGAGCAGCTTACACACATTTTCGCTGCTCCCACTGTCTATAAAACCTTCTGGCTGATCCATATAAACACACTATTCTAAACTTCCGTTTTTACGTCCATCTGCCAGATCCCATAGTCATGGAAGGCAGCAATGGCAAGTAGGATCCTTTTGGATTTGAGCATGGCTACTGGAGAAAAGGTTTCATCATAGTCTACTCCTGGTATTTGACGAAAATCTTTTGCAACGAGTCTAGCCTTATAAGTTTCCACCTGCCCATCTACACCAAGTTTCTTCTTATAAATCCATTTGCATCCAACGGGTTTTACCCCAGGTGGAGCAATTTCTAGGGCCCACACTTTATTGGTGTACATGGACTCCATTTTAGATTGCTTAGTATCCAGCCACTTATCAGAGTCCCTACTGATAGTGTCCTGTCTGAAACTAGTAGGATCATCTTCTTCCAAGATGCAATCCTCTCGATCCCTATCTATGAGAAAACCGTAGTATCTCTCGGGCGGATGAGAAATCCTACTAGATCTGCGGAGTGGCTGAGGTTCGTCCGGTACTGTTGAATCTTGTGGTTCTACCAAATCTTCAGTTATAGTTTGTCCTTCTGGAATTTCTTCCAATTCTACCGTGCCCCCACTTATTTCTTTTTCAAGAAACAACCTTTCAAGAAAGGTGGCGTTTCGAGAAACAAAATCCTTTTGTTCATCGACATGGTACAATACATATCCATTTGAATGACTGGGATATCCAACAAACTTACATAAAACTGACCGTGTCTCAAGTTTGTCCGGATTCTGGTTTTTTACATAGGCCGGACAACCCCATATCTTAATCCTTTTAATACATGGTCTTTTATTACTCCATATTTCACATGGAGTCTTAGGCACAGATTTTGATGGAACCTGATTCAACAGATACGCTGTTGTTTCAAGAGCAAGCCCCTAGAATAAAAGAGGCAATTCTGCATTACTCATCATCGAGCGAACCATATCCAATAGGGTACAGTTTCTCCGCTCTGATACACCGTTGTGCTGTGGTGTATACGGAGGATTAAGCTGAGAGAGAATACCATTCTCTTTCATAAAGTCCCTGAATTCCATACTTAAGTACTCCCCCCTTCTATCAGATCGGAGGATCTTAATACTTTTGCCAATCTGATTCTCTACTTCCTTTCTGAATTTTTTGAATTTCTCAAAAGGTTCAGATTTGTGTTTCATAAGCTACACATATCCGAATCTATAGAGATCGTCAATGAATTTGATGAAGTACGAGAACCCACCCCTTGCATGTATAGACATCGGACCACACGCATCACTGTGTATGAGTCCCAAGAGCTCTACTGCTCTTTCTCCATGTCCGGTGAACGGAGATTTGGTCATCTTTCCTTTGAGACAAGACTGACAAGTTTCATAAGATGAAAATTTGAACGTATTCAAGAGTCCATCTTTATGTAACTTACTCAGTCTTTTCTCTCCGATATGACCAAGTCTACAATGCCACAAGTAGGATTCGTTCGTATCTGAACTCTTTCTCTTGCGTGTGTTTTGTACATTGAGGACTGTATTCTGATTTAGAATATAGATACCATTACACAGTGTACCTTCTGCAACCAGTACCTTATCAAGGTAAATGTTCATGATATTTCTATCAAGAACAAAGTTATATCCATCTTTATTAAGTAAATGTCATGACCCGAAATAGCACGTGACTGGCACTTGAATCATATGAAGTCTATAGGACCCCATCTAATTCAAGTAAGCCAAAAGCCCAGAAATCTAAAACCATTTTAAGGAGTAAATAAAGAAAACTAGTTTTAAGAAGTGAAGAAAACACGTTTTTAAAAACAATATTTTTAAATAAGTAAGCCGAATATGCATTTTTAAAATCTCTAGTCTTTTCTGAAAATTTCGGCAGAGTTTCCTTTATAAATACTGGCCCTAAACGGGGTACAACATGAATAGTATATATACATGATAAAAGGCATCCCTAAGCGGGAGCTAGCTCTTCGTCAATCGACGGTCACAACCACGCAAGCAGTATAATATACAACGCAGAAGGGCGAGGATCAAAACTCAAAAAGGAAACTCAAAATCAGCATGAAAAACATAATACTACAACGCGCGACTCTATGGTCGAAATAATACATAGCTGGTTTTCTAAGTCTGAAACAATATACAAGTTTTGGTTGATGGAATTACTAGATACAACTGATAAAATAAATACAAGGGTGGTCACGATGCGAGTGAACCCACCTACCAATGCAATCACCCAGAAAAGAAGCAGTATGCCAGAAGAGCCGCAATGAAACCTGTACGGCAAAACCTGCAAGAACTGTGGCACAACGGGGGTGAGTTGCCAACTCGTGAATAGAAAATATCATAGAGCAGAAATCGTATGTATGACACAATCCTAGGTCAATACGATCAGATATATATATAAACCTCAAATGAATAAGTCTGAAGCATGATAAGGTGACAATGTAACATCTATACATGAGTGTAGTGCCAGGTGCTCGTGCTAGTGCCTCAGGTAATAACATATTATAAATATGAGGTATGATCAATGTCGACTATATCATGAAGTCTATGAATATGTGAATATCATCCAACTGTGTGACCAATATCATCAATGTCAATATATGTAGGTGGAAATCGTCCACGTGTCACCCAATAACAATAAGCATCATGCATGTAAATATCATAAGCATATGCATGGAAGTATGAGGACATAATCAACATGTGTCCCTCGCAACACATCAAAATCATGGAACCGGAGTGTCCAGCATCGACACTTGAAAACATCATGAAAGCTGTGCCCAGCATCGGCACGTAAATCCTCATATATAGGGCCCCGTCAGTCCGGATCGGCCCACGGGCTCCGTCAGTCCGGATCGGCCCATATCATCTCTCGACTCCGGTCGGTATCCTCCGGATATCCGCCGAGCCCAAATACTATCACCAGTAGGTAGTAGTCCCTCTGCCAGGCTCACCGTCTATCACACAGGGATCCGTTCTCGCCCCAGGGTACCATACCTGGTCCACCATGTACCCGCAATCGGCCTCATCCGCCTCCTCGAATCGGGTTTCGCATGTCGCTCTCAGAACCGAGAAAAAACATGGTGGACGCACTGAAATATCATATCAAGAGTAACTGGGTTTTAAAAACAATTACATACTCTCTTTTGAAATACCCACGGTTCCCAAATCCAGAAATATTATGGAAACAACATATCTCAATGCGTATAATCAAGAAGCATAATATATGCGACATGTAAAAGAATGTAAGCATATCAGTATATCATGCAACATGGAATAATAATATGCATATATTGAGGGAAACCGCTCTTTTAAAATGAATCGGTTTTAAAGAGTATCTTGCGGTTCCCAAATCTCTAATCAAGCCAGAATCATCTATGTATGTGCAAATGAGTATGTGTACAAGTATGGGTGTACAATATGTAAGTACATGGGTATGAATGTACAATAGGTATGTGCACAAGTATGAGTGTACAATAGGTAAGTACACGAATATGAATGTACAATAGGTATGTGCACAAGTATGAGTGTACAATTTATAAGTAAATGAATATGAATTTACAATAGGTATGTGCACAAGTATCAGTGTACAATATGTAAGTACACGAATATGAATGTACAATAGGTATGTGCACAAGTATGAGTGTACAATATGCAGCAAATGAATAATAAACACAACAGTGTAGAAGCTACATCAATGCATCCATGTCATATTGTTTTGCCATTTGAAAGAAGACGGATCGGGGTTTTTTAGGAAAATAAGGGCTACGGTGTTTTTTTAAGAAAAGATGCGTCTTTTGAAAATATCCGTAGAATCTCTTGCCTGTCTTTAATTACTCCTGATTCGTTAGTTTTGAAATAGGTATGAAATCGGCCTAGCCTAACATCTTCTAGGAAGACTACGGCTCTAACTAACAAGTCAATCGGGAGGGGTATGGAAACCACCTAAATCTGATTCGATATAAATATATAGTCGGTGATCCCGCCTCAAAGGTACCGCGTACGGTACAATATCATATAACATCCTCGAGTGCTGAGTGCGGATCTATCATCAATATAAAGCTCGTACGGCAAGTCATTGTACGGCATCCCAAATTTGGGTACGGGTCAATGTCACATCCATCTCATCAATTATCTGGTATCCTTATCATCATATCTCATGATCTGGGGGTACTGATCTAAGTTTAGTACAACTGATACCATCTATATAAATGTGTGCGTAAACACACGTCCAAAGGCCCGCTAAAATCTCATGTCGTATCCTAAATACGAATCATATTATATCACCGATCTCATGGCACTATGCCCAATCTCATCGACTCATCTCCAAATATCAACCACTATCCTCATCATCCAGGTATAAGTATAACAAATAAGCATGTGTGTGCGTGCGGGTGTAAACCTATTCTAGGGTTCGCAACTAGGAACTATACTAGTTTACGACTACACCCTAATCTTACCATAGTACATCTAATCTTATCTCAATTATCCATATCGCACCTAATGCTATCAAACATATATATAGTATACTAAACCTCGAACTGCGGGGGTGCTATACGCCATCCACCAGACTTCTCCCGTAGATATAATCTACTCACCTTGCATCCTGCGTGTCGGTATCGATGTCGCCTTCATCTTCTTCCTCTTATGAAGCCCCCGAGAAGGTACCTACAAGGTAACACAATCGCAAAAGCATCTTAAAATCACATTGAGAAAACCAAACGACGCGCTAAGGCCTATAGGTTAGAACCTATGGACTACGCTTTCAAAACCATCAAACAATCATCGATATTGTCATATAAACGCCAAGTAATCGAGGTAAAACGCAATTATACAAATCCAGAATTTAAAATACGCAATACGAAAACACGAATCAAAACAGCAACTATAGAAAAGGGTCCCAGATTTCACCCAAGGTCAAATTAGACAATATTGCATATACCAAGGATCTAGTGTACATGAAATAAAGCTTCAGAACCAGCACGAGCCAAAATGGTAGGACCCAGGCCGCAATTTGCGGCCAATTGGAATAAATCTGCGGCCAGTTTGGGGAATTAGGGGCTAGGGTTTTGGTGGTAGCTTTCTACTTGCCTGCATGTATCACTTCCCTTGCAAAATAATTTTCAGAGTCTCGGGGTGATAGCAGATTTCATTTAACCCTCACAGAATCCACAAATTTCCGATATCGGCTTTTCAAAATCTGTATTCCGGGTTTCTAGTCTCTGGTTTAGGCCTGGATTCTAACACTAGGGGGTTTTTTTGGCCTCTACTGAGCTCAACTTCACATCACAACTCTCAAATTCCTTTAACCCTAACTAGAATTCTTCTAAGTCCACAAAATCACACGATATCGGTTCTATCATAACATGGGGGTAAAAGTAATGCAAATACTAACCCTATTTGGCAACTCAAGAAAATTCTTGAGTTGCCCCAAGTGGCCAAAATCCTTGCTTTCTTGGTCCAATGTGCTTCCCTTGAGCTTGTGCATCTTTTTTGTGAAATGGGATTTGGGTTTTGAGTTGATATTCATGGAGTTTTATGGCTTGAAGATGGAGGAGGAGGGGGAGGCAGCAGCAGCAGCAACAAGAGTGTTGGAGATAGTGCACTCATAGTCAATTATTGGATCGCAGGTACGTGATTGCAATGATTGCGGAGGACCTATACCGGTAGGACAGTCTTACTCGACATGATAGTATGCTATCTGGTTTGCCTTTATCAGTCGTGTACATGTTCAGGTTACTGATTACATGTTACACTTTGATAGAGCCCTTAGGATCTTGCTTTACTACCAACAGTATGATGGCGATCATATACGTGAGAGTTGGGTAGTTTATATGCATATCCTTAATTGTGGTCCCTAGTCGTGGGAGTTTCGAGACAGGGCATCGATACTCCGGAGTAGACTAGTGTATACAGTCGAGACCCCGACAAGGGGCGGTGGCCGGTCTCACAAGCCACTGGTGTCAGTTGGATCACCTAAGATGTATACAGGTGCTCATTGGGTTATGAGTACACCGGACAGGACTCGCCGGGAATCTTCTAGTTAATACTATACCTATCGTCAGATAGCAGTTCCCTGGTGACATGTGTACAGGTTAGTTCATCGACCTGAGGTCGTCATTTGTCTCATGTGAGTTCCCACTGTGCTTTGATTTCTACCCTACCACGGCTCAAAGGAGTCGTGCAAACAGGTAGCTTTTGGGTTCAGTCCCGAGCCATATGGAGGCACGTGAGCGGATCGGCAGGGGATTCGTCTCTCCCGGTAATGGGGGCGAGATCGTGCTGTGTCTAGGAGAGCCATTACACAAAGCCCACGGCCGTGGCAGGAGATTTACTGGTAGGTACTCCAGTAGTATCTCAGGGTGTTATTAGGCTACACTCCGACACGACTTATACTGCTATTGGGGGTCTGACGTTGCTAGCCCCCTAGGCAGATATGTAATACTCATAGACGAACGAACCGGACTGTATATACATCGTCACTATTAGGCTCAGTAGGGTTTCCGGATGAGTTCGCTCATCGGCCTCCCTTGAGGTCAGTCCATGGGCAGCCGTTACGCATAGCTAGTGCCGCTGACGGTTTGTGGTTAAACCCACAGCCAGGGTACTGACGAGTCATTAGAGTCCCCCACAGACAGTTTCCTAAGTTCGGGCGAAACGTTGTAGAGGCCGTATGGTTTTATGGCAGGGTTCGGAAAAAGCACGTGCGTTTACGTACGTGTCAGTTTTCGGGCAGATGATACTGGTCGGCTTTGGTTTAAGCCGGATCCGAGTATTATTTTGAGTAGATATAATATCTTTGTCTCAGTTGCATTTGTATTCGGTCGTAATACAAATGCAGGTATATTTATACAGTTTCGGGGTTGTCCTGAAATTCGTTTCAGGATCACTTTTGGAAGTTGCCAGTTTCCAGTTTTCTATCAGCCGTCTTTTAACATTCGGTTAAAGACGGATTTATCTTTTCTTGGATGAGGGTGAGTCATGCTTCTAGAAGGTTCTAGAAATGGTGACTAGGGTGATGAGGTGGCGGGTGACTCATCTTTGCATTAATGAATGGATGACTAGGTTTAGTGAGTCATTCATTTCATTAATGTGTTTTGTTTTGCTTAAGGATATTTTTCTTGTGTTCACACTGTTGGTGAGTGTTGCATGCTCCCACAACTCTTGTGGCGCGGCGGAAGCGATGAACAAAAAATTTCTTTGCATACAACACGCACTTAACCGAAGATCTTGTCTAAACCACAACTAGTATACCCTAACTAGAGATCTTATCTACTATGTTAGGGATTATACCTTGATGATACGGTCCTTCGGGTCTTCTCTTTGATGCAATTCCTTTGCTCCTTTCTCCTCTTTTGTGGACTCCTTGGCTCGTTAAGATGTTGCCGATGTCTTCGATCTCCGGCCACCGAAGACCTAGATGATCCACCCGAGAATTTTCGTGCAAGCTTGAAACTCTTCTCAAGAGTTTAACCGAGAGACCAAATTTGCTAGAAGAGGTCACTAGGATGATGTAGAGATAATTGTATTGGATTAACTTGAAATCCTAAGCTTTGGATTCACATCTCATGTGAGGGTTAAACCTAGGAAGAATGATCACCATCATTTTTCTTTCTCTCTTCTTATACTTGTTATGATACACTTATCATAATTTTGTGTAGGAATTGAATGCCTTGATTTCACATCTCATGTGAAGGTATTTATAAGAATAAATAGAGGAGAGAATAATTGCATTTATAATTAAAAAGTTCAAGCATGATGGAAAAAGAATTTAGCACTAACTAAAGCATGTATTATGAAAGAAGTATCATGCATTAATAGTACATCCACTTCAACAACCATGTTATCATGCTTATACCTTTTAATTTACACCTCACTTATTTATTTTCACAAAATAAATGATGTCATAATTATGTCATTATGAGGTGGCATCTTCTAGAAGGTATTTTGTAACAATTACAAAAATACCCCTCCTCCGTATACCGTATACTGTATACCCGCATCGGAATTCCAAAAAATACGAATACCATTAATCCAATAATATAATACCGGTATCCGTCCAGTATTATTTTTCCGATTATTATTCCTGTAACAATTACATGAACATAATCAAAAACCTGCCGCAACACTTTACGGCTGCCGTAACAACTTACGGTCTCTACATCTTTTGCCTGAACGAGGGAACCCTCTATGTGGGACTCTAAAGACTCGTCAGTATGCTGGCAATGGGTTTAACCACAAGCACGTCAGTGGCACTAGCCGTACGTAACGGCTACCCAGATACATGACGAAAAGGTGGCCGACGAGCGAACTCATCACAACCCTTACGAGCCTGTAAGCAACACTTACCGTACAGTCCGGTCTCTTCGTCTGATACGTCGCATATGAAGTCTAGGGGTGGTAAATGTCAGACCCCAGTAACTTTATAAGTCATGTTGATTTATGGCTCATAACAGGTCGAGGAACTACTGATAACACTTATCAGTAAACCTCGAGAACCCTAGCCAGGGATTTAGGTGTTATAGCCGATCAAACATAGCGCGACATCAACTCCCTACACCGGGAGAGACGAAACCCCTCCTATCGCTCACTGTCTCCATATGATTCGGGACTGTACCCAAAATCCACCTGTTTGCACAACTCAGTAGAGCCGTGGTAGGGAGGAAATCAAAGTACAGTGGGAATCACACAAGACACTATGACGTTCTCGGGTCTACAGACTAACCTGTACAAGTGTCACCAGAGAACTGCTATCTGACAATAGGTATATATACCATCTAGGAGTTCTCGGCGAGTCCGTTCAGTGTACCCAGTCTCCACTGAGCACCCGTACACCATCCTTGATGTCAAACACCGATGGATATGGGATCATCCATCGCCCATCATATGGGTCAAGATGCGTATACGCTAGTCTACTCTGGTGTATCGATGCCCTGTCTCGACACACCCTCGACTAAGAACAGTTATAGGATGTACTCATAGACTACCGTGGCCCCACTAGTATGATCTCATCATAGTCCCAGTAGTCGAGTACAAATCCTAAGGGCTTTATCAACATGTAACAAAAGAGACAATCAGAGTACATGTTAAGATAAAGTACAACCAGATAGCGTACTATCATGTCGAGCAAGAAAGTCCTCCCTATATATGTCCAAGCATCCACTACAATATACATCGTATGTACAGTAATGGCCTCTAGGGCACAAATATAACTAACAATCTCCCACTTGCACTAGGGCCATCTGTTGTGGTATTACATACCAAACAATCAGCTGTGGTTGAAATATCTCATACTCAACCATCCCATAAAAGTCTCTACTGGGAAAAACCTTAGTGAGTGGATCCGCTCTGTTGTGCTCTGTATCTACTCTCCTAACCACGATCTCCTTGGAGATCAACCATCTCCATGATCAGGTGGTGCTGCCTAAGAATTATATCTGGATTTCTGATGGGACGGTAGTTCCTTAGCTAAAGCCACAACTCCATTGTCACACAATGGTAGGAACGAAGTTCATCTTATGAACTTATATATATCCAGACTTTATCTTTGGTAGCATCTTTAATAATGACGTATCTTGCCTTTCTAGTATGTCACGGTATCTAGCTTGGAACTCTTCCAACATATCGTCCCTCTACTAAGGGTAAAGACAATGACTGTGACTGACATTCAGTCGCCTTTATCACCCTGGAACCTTTCCAGTGATTCTCCCTAGGATCGATTGATACTATCTCACTACAACTAGTGAGTATCCTAACATCCATTTAGATCTATCTCATAGATCAAAAACTCAGGATTTAGGAGGTATCACCTTGATCTTATATGGAGAATCCTTGTGATAAGCGGAGATTGACCGAGTGTATCATAGGAAACTCTTTCCTATCAAGAGTATGTCATCCACGTACTCTACGAGGATCACCACCATACTCCATACCACGAGGTTCTACCATTTTTGATGAAGTCAAACTCTTTGACTACCACATCAAAACAAATGTTCCAACTCCGCTGTGATTCTCCCCAGGATCAATTGATACTATCTCACTACAACTAGTGAGTATCCTAATATCCAATTAGATCTATCTCATAGATCCAAAACCCTGGATTTAGGAGGTATCACCTTTGATCCTATATGGAGAATCTTTATAATAAGAGGAGATTGACTGAGCGTAGCATAGGAAACTACTTCCCTATCAAGAGTATGTCATCCACGTACTCTACGAGGATCACCACCATACTCCCTACTACCTTTTATGTATATACAAGGTTCATCTATTATTTTGATGAAGTCAAACTCTTTGACTACCACATCAAAACAGATGTTCCAACTCCGCGATGCCTGTTTTATCGCATAAAACATCTTGCACACTTTTCCGCTGCTCCCACTGTCTACGGAGCCCTCTGGCTGTGTACTTATAGACGCTCTTTTCTAAAACTTCATTTAGAAAAGCAGTCATGCCACCCAACCACCAGATATCGTAGTCAAGGTATGTAGCAGTGGCAAGTAGGATCTGGATGGACTTAAGCATAGCTTTGAAAGTCTCAACTTTTCCATGTACACCAAGTAATCTTCTCAACATATACTAGCTCCTGATGGGGATTTAACCCTTCAGATAAAGCAACCAAAGTCCATACTTTGTTGGTGTATAAGGATTCCATCTCAGATCGCTAATCATCCAGCCATTCTTACAGAGTCCAACTCCTGATGGCCTGCTCGAAACTAGTTAGGTCATACCATTTTGGTCAGGCAACAACCCCATCCTATAGGGTCGCCGTGGCACCAAAAGGTCCCTCAGCAGCTATTTTCTACGCATGCCCCCTTGCGAGGACTACAACCCGTTGGAACACCTTCCGATCTCGGGATACGCTGGGGTAATATGAAATCCTTGCTCCCACTGTCATAGAGAAACCGAAGTATCTCTTAGGTGGGTGAGGAAATTAACTAGATCGACGGAGAGGCTGAGGTTCGTTAGAGTCTATTGAATCCTTTGGTTCTACCAAATCATTTGCTGTAGCTGGAACTCCTTCCAGTTCTACCTCATGACCACTAATTTCTTCACAAGAAATTCCCTTTCACAAAGGTGGCATGCTGAGAAACAAAACAACTTTTGTTCCTCGGTTAGGTCATCTGTTGTAGTTTGTTTAGCTGGAACGCCTTCCAGTTCTACCTTATGACCACTAATTTCTTCAAAAGAAATTCCCTTTCACAAAGGTGGCATGCTGAGAAACAAAACAACTTTTGTTCCTCGGTTAGGTCATCTGTTGTAGTTTGTATAGCTGGAACGCTTTCCAGTTCTACCTTATGACCACTAATTTCTTCACAAGAAATTCCCTTTCACAAAGGTGGCATGCTGAGAAACAAAACAACTTTTGTTCCTCGGTTAGGTAGAAGATATTCCCTTGCTAATGCTTGGGATATCCAACAAACTTCTACAGTTTTGACTTTGCCTCGAGCTTGTCCGGATTTTGGTTTTTAGACATAGGCCGGACAACCCCAAATCTTAACATCTTTAAGAGATGGGCTCTTCCCATACCATATCACATATGGAGTAGTAGGCACCTGATTTGATTAGAACCCTATTCAATAGGTATGCAGCTTCACAAGTGCATAACTCCCAAAAGGAAAATAGGAAACTCAGTAGTGCTCATCATGGAGCACACCATATCACATAGGGTGCAATTGCTCCGCCCCGATATACCATCGTGCTATGGTGTATACGGAGGAGTAATACTGAGAGAGAATCTCATTCTCTTTTAGAATAGTCCAGGATTTCCATGCACAAGTATTCTCCTCCTTGATCTCATCAAAGGACATAATACTTATACCCTCTTTTTAGTTCTCTACTTCTAATTTATATTCTGTGAATATATCAAAAGCTTTGGACCTATGTTTCAACAGGAACATATGTCTTAATCTTGAGAGATTATCAGAGAATGTAACGAAGTACAAGGAACCGGTCATGGCATATTTAGACAGGGGGCCTTTCATATATCATTATGTATCAATCCCAAGAGTTCACTAACTCTCTCTGTTTCCAATAAACAAAGCTATGGTCATTCAATCTTTGTGACATGACTGGCAAGTTTCACAAGATGTAAATTCAAACTGGTTTAAATATACATCTAAAATGTAACTTCAGCCAGCCGGGTCGCATTGATCTGACCTAGTCTATAATGCTTCAAAAAGGATCCGTTCATTTCTGAACTCTTCCTCTTGTGTGTGTTCTGTATACTGAGAACTGTAGTTTGATTTAGAACGTCTATGCTTTTAGATAACGTGCCTGAACCGATCAACACTTGATATAGGAAATGTTCAAAACATTATCCATCAATAAAAATTTTTATCATTTCTTTTCTAATAAAGAGATTGATATGATTTTGTATATCAGGTTCGGTATCTAATAGCATTTGTTCAGAATCAATGTATTCTTAATACAGGGTGACGGTGACCAATAGACTTGGCTGCAACACTTGCCCCGTTTTCTGTCTCATGAAACTTATCACCCGTTCTCAGTTTTTCAACCTTTTTTATAGCCCTATGTAACAGATTACATATCTGGGATCCTGATCGAGTATCAAATACCCAGGATGCAGAGGATACTGAGAAACAGTTCTTTGTAATGAACACACCCGAAGGAGATGCATCATATGCACTTTCTTCGTTTGGGCGGCATAGGAATTCTGGTATTTCCCTATTTCCTGCTCTGTCTTATAACAATTATAAGTTGGAGCGGGACCAACGTTCCCCAGCTCAATATAACAAGCGGGTTCAGTCAATATATCCGTATTTATTATCTTGATTAAGGCATGATATGGTCACTATCTGGAGAGAGAGAGAGAAGAAAACACTTTAGCGTATGCTCTTGCAAGATTAGATTGGTTATTATCTAATCCAGATGTCTCCCACTGTTTTTATCAAATCTTCCTTCAAACCCTAAAAGGTAAGATTAGCCGGGAATAATTACACCCCATAATTTCATCAAATTGTCTTGTGTAAAGCTTTCCCAGGAGTAACTCTTACTCGCAGTGAGATCGGGATCCAACTATCATATAGAAGGTATGCAATCTCATTGCAAATTTCAACTTTTGAAATTCCCGATATGGTTTCTACCCCTAGTCACTTATGACCTTGGCTATGGTCAACATATCATAAGTACTAGTCAAGTTCTACCCGTCATTTCGTGATTAGCCAGACCTACCCATATGACCCTTGACTATGATCAACATAATCACATGAATGTCCTAACTAATCGCATCATATGCTTTGTAGGAATACATCACTTAGCTACCGTACACTACGCCTCGGCTATGGTCGACATACGTAGCACGAATACTAAGTACTCTGCTTCCTAAAATGACGGAGGGCAACGGATGGTTTTTTATGAAAACCTTTAACGTTTTGAACTTGATATCGTTGTAGAATCAAGTGGGAAGGAGTGGTTTAAGCTCCAGTTTAAAAATCGAATGGTTTTATAGTATCTTTCTAATTTTGCTAAAGAGGTCACTCCCGGTGAAGGGATCTCGGCTCTTTCCTTATCGAATAAGGTGCTGGATATGTAAATACCACGATGCAAAGAAAAGTTAGATCAACTATAAAATCAAATCGAGTTCTTTGTAACATTTTCCAGTTTCGCTAAAGGGGTCACTCCCGGTGAAGGGATCTCGGCCCTTTCCTCATCGAATGAGGTGCAGGATATTTAAGAATACCACTATGCAAAACAAAAGCTAGAGTTACCCTTTTTCAAAAAGTTTGATTCTACAACATCTTTAGGTTTCTTTCTTTTAACATTAATCATATTAATGTGGTCCCATCATTTACGTTTCCTATCTTTTACGTTTCCCAAACATCACAGAAAAGAAACGCAAATAGAACGTACGCTTATGCCATCTGTATTTGCCACTGGGCCCCGTCATGCACCGTTAGGTTACTTAACTAACGGCAGAGCGGGGGCTGGACTAGCGCGGGTGCAAAACATAAGCAACGTTTATTATATATCTCATATATATAAATATAACCATTTCAGATCACAGATGAATGCATTGGATATGCTAGGAATTTCGTATTTCATTTAAGCCCTTAATGAAAGACGGGTTCCATGGTTGTGATGACTAGCCAAAAAACCCCCTAGACCCCTACGGGTGCGGCAAACTACCCGCCAAATTCCCGAAGTGTAGCAACCTCCCTCAACAATTGAGTAGGCCACTCGGCACTTGGAGAACCCGGTAGTTTGTGCACCCCACCTTGGGTCTATCCTAGGAGCAAAAATAGTAAAAAGAAATTATACAATATAACATTGCTTTTTACAAATTACATGGAATGATAGAAAAGGAAAAACACTCTTCTCACACCCCCCGGCCATTCATCACAACGATCCAATACATTCATATACACATACCATCTCATGATATCCATATGTGCAACCCCCACTAATCGTCATATAGCAATTAGCGGACGTTTCAAACAGATATAACAGAAAAGAAAACCCGATTAGCCAAGCACTTTAGAATTTCGATCGATGACTTTTAAAAAACCATGCCAACACTTGACATGTCCCTGTACAAACACCTTTGTACAATTCTATACATCCCAGAAACCATATTTACCCAATATGAGATCACTGTAGGAAACCGAGTCAACTCCGCGTTGACTCGGCCGCGGATCCGCGGCCAAACCCAGGGTTTGGCCGCGCATCCGCGGCAGTCTTGGCGAGTTAGGACTCCGGGTTTCTACAGTGTTCATAGAAAACCCTGCATGTATTTTTAAGATATGTCAAATTTATTTTGGAACACTTTCAAAAACTGACAGCAGCAGGGGCAGAATACGAGTTTTCGGGAGAAAAAACTGTCGATCGAGCTTCTAACTTTTGGCTAACATCTAATTGTGGTTTAGTTAGGCTCTGAAACCACTGTTGGTGAGTGTTGCATGCTCCCACAACTCTTGTGGCGCGGCGGAAGCGATGAACAAAAAATTTCATTGCATACAACACGCACTTAACCGAAGATCTTGTCTAAACCACAACTAGTATACCCTAACTAGAGATCTTATCTACTATGTTAGGGATTATACCTTGATGATACAGTCCTTCGGGTCTTCTCTTTGATGCAACTCCTTTGCTCCTTTCTCCTCTTTTGTGGACTCCTTGGCTCGTTAAGATGTTGCCGATGTCTTCGATCTCCGGCCACCGAAGACCTAGATGATCCACCCGAGAATTTTCGTGCAAGCTTGAAACTCTTCTCAAGAGTTTAACCGAGAGACCAAATTTGCTAGAAGAGGTCACTAGGATGATGTAGAGATAATTGTATTGGATTAACTTGAAATCCTAAGCTTTGGATTCACATCTCATGTGAGGGTTAAACCTAGGAAGAATGATCACCATCATTTTTCTTTCTCTCTTCTTATACTTGTTATGATACACTTATCATAATTTTGTGTAGGAATTGAATGCCTTGATTTCACATCTCATGTGAAGGTATTTATAAGAAGAAATGGAGGAGAGAATAATTGCATTTATAATTAAAAAGTTCAAGCATGATGGAAAAAGAATTTAGCACTAACTAAAGCATGTATTATGAAAGAAGTATCATGCATTAATAGTACATCCACTTCAACAACCATGTTATCATGCTTATACCTTTTAATTTACACCTCACTTATTTATTTTCACAAAATAAATGATGTCATAATTATGTCATTATGAGGTGGCATCTTCTAGAAGGTATTTTGTAACAATTACAAAAATACCCCTCCTCCGTATACCGTATACTGTATACCCGCATCCGAATTCCGAAAAATACGAATACCATTAATCCAATAATATAATACCGGTATCCGTCCAGTATTATTCTTCCGATTATTATTCCTGTAACAATTACATGAACATAATCAAAAACCTGCCGCAACACTTTACGGCTGCCGTAACAACTTACGGTCTCTACATCTTTTGCCTGAACGAGGGAACCCTCTATGTGGGACTCTAAAGACTCGTCAGTATGCTGGCAATGGGTTTAACCACAAGCACGTCAGTGGCACTAGCCGTACGTAACGGCTACCCAGATACATGACGAAAAGGTGGCCGACGAGCGAACTCATCACAACCCTTACGAGCCTGTAAGCAACACTTACCGTACAGTCCGGTCTCTTCGTCTGATACGTCGCATATGAAGTCTAGGGGTGGTAAATGTCAGACCCCAGTAACTTTATAAGTCATGTTGATTTATGGCTCATAACAGGTCGAGGAACTACTGATAACACTTATCAGTAAACCTCGAGAACCCAGGCCAGGGATTTAGGTGTTATAGCCGATCAAACATAGCGCGACATCAACTCCCTACACCGGGAGAGACGAAACCCCTCCTATCGCTCACTGTCTCCATATGATTCGGGACTGTACCCAAAATCCACCTGTTTGCACAACTCAGTAGAGCCGTGGTAGGGAGGAAATCAAAGTACAGTGGGAATCACACAAGACTCTATGACGATCTTGGGTCTACAGACTAACCTGTACAAGTGTCACCAGAGAACTGCTATCTGACAATAGGTATATATACCATCTAGGAGTTCTCGGCGAGTCCGTTCAGTGTACCCAGTCTCCACTGAGCACCCGTACACCATCCTTGATGTCAAACACCGATGGATATGGGATCATCTATCGCCCATCAAATGGGTCAAGATGCGTATACGCTAGTCTACTCTGGTGTATCGATGCCCTGTCTCGACACACCCTCGACTAGGAACAGTTATAGGATGTACTCATAGACTACCGTGGCCCCACTAGTATGATCTCATCATAGTCCCAGTAGTCGAGTACAAATCCTAAGGGCTTTATCAACATGTAACAAAAGAGACAATCAGAGTACATGTTAAGATAAAGTACAACCAGATAGCGTACTATCATGTCGAACAAGAAAGTCCTCCCTATATATGTCCAAGCATCCACTACAATATACATCGTATGTACAGTAATGGCCTCTAGGGCACACATATAACTAACACACACATGATCTTTTCTTCTTGTGGTCACCTCCTCCCTCCTACACTCACCTCCCTCTTTGCATATAAGTGGCCGGCCCCTCTTGAGAGAAGAGAGAGAGATTAATTTCATTCTTGAGTGAAAAGACTATGGTTTTGGGTGCATGGAAATTTCATAGCCTCTTTCATTCCATCACCCGATAAAAATGGCAACTTCATTTACCGATCATCCACGGCCTTGGACGAAGTGAGACAATGTCATCTACTCATTCTCTACATCATTCTTGGTCGTCTCTTTTAGCAAACTTGACGACCGAGTTGCCTCGAGTCAGAGGCGGGAGCCCGTTTAAAGAATCGTTGACGTGGTGCCACCTGGACGAGCAGATCGGAGATCGACGAGATCAGAGCAGCCGCAACGGAGCGTGGGATGATGGTTAAAGAACGAAGGACTCGGATCGTTCGGTATAACCTTTCTACACCCCTTTCAGTTTGTTAGTTTAGCAATAATGGCAGATCCGGGTTAAAGTATACGATAGCGCCAGTTAAAAAGATTTTGTTCCGCATTTGGCGTCTGTAGACGGCCGGGGCGCTACCGTAGACTTACAGTGGTATCAAAGCCTCGCCATTTTGCTTTACTAACTTGTGCTAACGCGTTTAAAATATCGATCGAACCGGATATCGAAAAACACAATTTTCAAGCTTCACAGTTTCTATCGATTTTAAATGATGTTCTAAAATTATTCTACATATCACAGAAAGTTGTGCTGGGTTTCAGAAGCACACCGACCAAATTTGAGCACGTGATTCCACCAAACTGCCGCGGAATCGCGGCCAAACGCATGGTTTGGCTGCGCATCCGCGGCCGTTCTAGTGAATCAGTGCACCAAATTTGCACAGTGTCTTCTCTGTTGGAATTTGGGGTTTTTGGTATATATCTTTTGGGCCCAGATTTTGTTACTGTTCACCAGTTGTTCATGGGGCCCACATTGTGATATTTAGTCGATCGAAATTTAAACATGTTAGTTTATAGTGCTTACATTATATCTCCGACCGGGAATGTCATTTGATCGGTAAACCGCGTCTAATTGCTATAGTTCTTTTAGACGGGTTTGCGAACGTGACATTCGCGTTGATGTTCTGTGTTGTGCTGTGATGTTGCGGATTTGTCGTGGTGGATAGCAGTGTGCAATGGTAGTGTAGTTTGAGTTTATTTGTACATTTGATATTGCGGGACGAGCGTCCAACATGTGGACTGCCGTCACTGCCTGTTGTATAATATTCTTTTGGGGCACGACCAGGTTGCGGTCGATGTACCTATTGTACTATTTTTCATTACTGTACTAGGTTTTACCCCGCGACGGAGTGCATGGATAGCCGGGTTCTGGGGGGCAACGGGTTCGCATCTCATGGCTTTGAGAGGCAGAGGGGCCTCACTTTAAAATTGGCAGACTATTCGCCGCACTCGTAAGGGGTACAGGTTGACCCAAGGAGGGGTGCCCAAGATTACCGGATTCCGTGAAGTGCTGGGTGGTCCATTCACTTTGCTGTAGGGGGCTGCCTCACTTCAGGTTTTGGCGGGTAACTTGCCGCACCCGTAGGGGTCTAGGTTTCATTGCACAAGCTATCCACACGACAGGGGAACGTCGGGTTTCAGCAGCGGCTCTGTGAAACCCGGGGATCCCAGATTATCTGTATTGTTCTGTGATGCTTATTACTTTTCTGTAATGTTGCATATTATCACGCCTGGAGCGATTATTGTATATTGGTTTATATACTATTAGATGTTGTATATGTTTTACACCCGCGCTAGTCCAGTCCCCGCTCTGTCGTTAGTTAAGTAACCTAACGGGTGATGACGGGACCCAGTGACGAATGCGGATGGCATATACGTACATTTTATTTTCGTTCTTTTCTGGTGTGATTAATTGATGGGACTGCGTTGATTCTTATCAATGCAAAGTAAAACAAACCTGTTTACAGTTGTTGGAACAAATTTAAAAGGTGTTATTGTAAAGACGTTTCCTTTTGTTTTGCATAGCGGTATTCAGTGGAATATCCTGCACCTCATTCGACGGGGCAAGGGCCGATATCCCTTCACCGGGACTGACCCCTTGGGCAGAAGTTTGCGTCAGGGTAATAATTTCACTATAGTCGATTACAAGTTTCTTTGCATAGCGGTATTCAGTAGAATATCCTGCACCTCATTCCACGAGGAAAGAGCCGAGATCCCTTCATCGGGAGTGACCTCTTTAGCAAAAGGTTTTCGCCACTATATTTTAAAAAAGCTATCAGGTTCCTTCAGCGATATCAAGTTCGTTACGTTAAAGGTTTTTCGCCAAAAACCAGCCGTAGCCCTCCGTCATTTCTTTAGGGTATTCAGTAGTATTCAAGCTATGCATTTTAGCCAAAGTTAAGGCATAGTGTTTGGTAGCTGCTGGGTATTCATTTGTTGCATAGATAGATGAGTTAGTTTGGGACAGTCGTTCTGCCGATTGGCCAAAGTCAGGGGCATGTGCGGGTGGGTTCAAATTGACAAGATAGTGACGGGTAGAACTTGGCATGTGACTTATGACATTTTGACCAAAGCCAAGGTTATAAGAGCATGGGGCAAAAAAATCATATCGGGAGTTTCTAAAGAAACTGAAACTTGCCAAGTATGCGCATACCTTCTGGAGTATGAGTAACGTGGATACATTCCATCACGTTATCATGCGATGAGAGTTGGATCCCGATTCCCACTGATGAGTTGGTTTACTCTTCGGGAGATCCCGATTGATTCTTCTTTCAGGTTTGGGGGAGAATTTGACAGGACAGTGGGAGGTTTCCGGATTAGATAAAGTGATAACCATTCTGATCTAGGTTAGAGTGCACACAGAGTGTTTCTTTTCTCTCTCTCTTTGGCAGCGACCTTTGACCGACCCTAGACTATGACTCAGTGACCAGGTTGACCGAACATTCTTAAAATACTGGCTTTTGATTGTCTGAGTTGCATAAGTCATTGACACTCCTTCTTCTACCCTTTGCATTTCTCAGAACACCCGTATTACTACGGACATCAACTTCCATTGGATAGATCCATCGTATGGTTATATACGAACTCGAAGGGACTTCTTCGAGGATGGATCCAGGTTCAGGAGAAATAGAATTGGTTTATTCAGTTGTCTTTTATTATCACCTTCTCTCAGGTTGCAAGGGCTCCTTGGTTTAGGAGAGTACACCTATTACGCTTATTGGATAGTCTTATTCCAAACCATAGGCAGGTGCCGAAAGGTAGGGAATGAAGAAAACCAATTAGCCTAAGTAGGGTGTGCAGAAGGTAATATGTAAAGACAAAATAAAGGTATTAGAAAGAGGGCAAAGTAAATTGCGTCTGATATCATTCACGACCAAAACCGCGTACTTCATCGCCACTCCTATTTTCACCTTTAAAGGAATAAGGTATTATTCAGTTGTCTTTTATCATCACCTTCTCTCAAGATGTGAGTACTCCTTGGTTTAGGAGGGTACACCTATTATGCTTACTGGATCTTCTTCTTCCAAACCATAGGCTGGTGCCGAACGGTAGGGAAGGAAGAAAACCATTTAGCCTAACGATGGTATATAGAAGGTAATGACTAAAGACAAATAAAGGGACTTGGAGAGATGGCAGTGAAACATACGGTTATAGTCATGAATTGGATTGTGGAAGAGGCATTACTATGAATACCAGGATACCCCTACGAAACATTTTCATGTTTCAGTGCATTGTTAAAAGAAAACAGTTTTCCTGATTAGATACTAACTCCATGTTAGTTATGTATATGCCCTAGAGGCCATTGTTGTACATATGATGTATATTATGATGGATGCTTAGATATATACAGAGAGGACTTTCTTGCTCGTCATGATAGTATGCTATTTGGTTTCACTTTATCTTAACATGTTGACTTGTATTGGTTTACTGTTTTACTCTCACATGTTGATAAAGCCCTTAGGATCTGTACTCGACTACTGGGACTATGATGAGATCATACTAGTGGGGCCACGGTAGTCGATGAGTACATCCTATAACTGTTCCTAGTCGAGGGTATATCGAGACAGGGCATCGATACACCAGAGTAGACTAGCGTATACGCATCTTGACCCATATGATGGGCGATGGATGATCCCATATCCATCGGTGTTTGACATCAGAGATGGTGTACGGGTGCTCAGTGGAGACTGGGTACACTGGACGGACTCGCTGAGAACTCCCAGATGGTGATATACCACACGTCAGATGGCAGTTCTCCGGTGACACTGGTACAGGGTAGTCTGTAGACCCGAGATCGTCATAGAGTCTTGTGTGATCCCACTGTGCTTTGATTTCCACCTTACCACGTCCAAGAGGGCGTGCAAAACAGTGGCTTTTGGGTACAGTCCCGAATCACATGGAGGCAATGAGCGATAGGAGGGGATTCGTCTCTCCCGGTATAGGGAGTTGATGTTGTGCTGTGTTCGATTGGCTATAATTGGAAGTCCCTGGCCAGGGCTGATATAGAGATTTACTGGTAAGTGTTACTAGTAGTTTCTCGACCCGTTATGAGCCACACATCGACACGACTTATCGGTTACTGGGGTCTGACGTATACCACCCCTAGACTTGATATGCGACATATCAGACGAATAGACCGGACTGTACGAGAGTGTTACTGATCGGATTCACAGGAGAACGCACAGGCTAGCTTGTTGATCTTCTGATCGCTCAATACCTGGGTGGCTGTTACGTTTAGCTGACCGCTTGCAGCTTGTGGGTGTTTGATATGATCATCACCTGCTACCGGCGTATTGACGATTCTTTAGAGTCCTACACAGAGGTTTCTTGGCTCAGGCGAAACGGAGTAGAGGCACATATGTGATATGTGCAGGACCGAGAATAATGCGATATGGGATACCGTATTATATTCTCGCGATATTTAGATATGAACCAGGTCATCGGATCAAGTGTTGATTCGATGAATCGGTACATGATATATATTAGTCGGTAATATTCGATATAGCCGGATCGTCGGATCAAGTGTTGATTCGATGATTTAATGTATAATAATATATATGATATATTGTATTACATTGTATAATATTGGCTCGCTTTATTATTTGATTTTCTCACTGGATGATACATAGATATATATGCGATATATGTTAATTGTATTATTTTCTTTTGTTACAAATATATAATATATATGTGATATATATTATTGTGACATGATATGATTAATTGTTAAACATGTTTAAGGATGATTAATTGAGGTTAGGGTTTGATTAGGGTTAGTTGCTTCATGCACCTTCTAGAAGCATTTTATTTTGTCATGGTTAAGATATTTTGTGATGACACATTTCTAAACCTAACCAAACCCTAACTCTAGTTGTTTCTCTACACATTCTTATCCATTCATCCTTGACCATGGTTTATATATCAATCATATACATTTCTTTCTATTCATCACAAAAGGATTAATCTTATTATCTTTTCCATTATCATCTTCTTCTTCTCTCTTGAAGAAGCTCACTTGATTTTCTTTATGCGATGAATAAATATGAGAAAATGATTTAAAAAGAAAGAAAAATTACTACTCTCTCATTCTCATCTCATCTAGCCCATGAAATTAGTGTGTTCATCTCTTTAGAGTGAGAAAGCTTGAGTCTTTGCAACTTCGAGGTAGATCATCGGAGATTTGGAACACTTCAAGCTAGCATGGATCGTTCGAGTCATGGAGCCTCTCATGAGTCCGGGAGATCGTGGATCGCGGCAAAGGGACTTCTACTCGGAGCTTGTGAAGTGAAGGAGCGGACTACAAAGGTTGTAATCCCTCACACTTAGATAAAAGTTATCATCTTGCATGTTTAAACCTAATAATCTAGCAAAGATCCCGGCTTTGGGTTGTTCGGCACGTCTAAATTTTTATCCGGGCATATTTGATGCCTTTTGAACCTTCACAAGAGTGCCTAGGAACCCTACAGTGGTATCAGAGCCTAGCTAGAGCATTAGGCGATGTGTTTACGAAGTTAAAACTCCGATCGAACCCGAAACGACGAAACTAGACCCCTCTCTGGAAATTTTTTAAAATTTGGGATTTTTCTGAATTAAAAATATGTAAAAAAATCAGCAGGGAATTCTAAGAATTACCATAAAACCCGAGCCCTCAATTCATCCAAACGGAGGCGGAACCGCGGCGCAAGCTTGCTTGCGCGGCGGTTCCGCGGCGGATTAATGGATTCATGACACGTGGCTTTTATGGTAATGTCCGTAGGTGCTTGTTGATGCTTATGGGTATTTTTAATCTGTTTTAGGTGTTGAAAATTCTGGGGTTTGTTTTGTAATAGTAGATTCGATCGGAAACTTTAAATTCGTATTTCTTTCCGGATATTTAGAAACTGTTAAACTAGTTGAACGGATATCATTAACCGACTTTTTCCCGGCACGGCAAACTTTCAAGCGTTGAATTTTTACTGGGTTTAAATCTTTCGGAAAATTGTACAAGTTAAGCGGTGGACCCTCTAGAAGACAACAAACCTTAACTCGATTATGTGACCGTCTTGAACTGCCTTTTGAACCTTCGGGTTTGGGGCAGTACGGCGTGCCACATGTGCGGCGTTGGCTTGACCCTTCTACGGCTGGATCACTGGTACTGTGACATACTCTGGGATTATTTGAACTCCGCTCAAGAGTTGAGCACTTTGGGAAATTTTGGGTGTTTGATTATCTGTTCGAATAGTTTAATACTGTCTATTTATCTGGAATGTGATACAATATGTGGAATTCATTGAGTTAGGCATGAAATGCGAAGTATGTGATATTTCGGATTTACGATGTCTAAAGTGATTGTGGATTCCAAATATTGTAGTTTTACACTTTCTTTTCTGTGACCGTAAGTGTAATATGTGATATCGCCGGTTTCGTTGCTATATGTCAACGACAATTGGGATGCGCATATTTACTTACGTTGATGATATGAGATATTATGTGTTGCTGTGATATGTTATATTGGATCGTCGCGTTCTGAATAGCCGGGGGTTTTATGTGAGATGAGGGTTTTTATTTTCATTCATGTAAAATTCATTTGTAATGTAATATTCTTTTATTTGGGGCACTTCCAGGTTGCGGTTGTTGTCACCAGTGTATATTATTTACTTTTCCGCATTAGGTAGACCCAAGGTGGGGAGCACAAGTAACCGGGTTCTAGGGTCCAGTGGGAGGCCATCTCGAGGAGTCGAGACCGGGTCTCCTAACCCTAGAATTGGCAGTGTTACTTGCCGCTCTCGTAGGGGTCTTGGGATGTGGGTTTGGCTATTCATCATGACCGTGGAATCCGTGTTTTATACAGGCTCGTATTGAAAACACGGACGTCCTAGTATATCCAATATTTCATATATGTACTTCTGCTGCAATGTTCTGTGATGAGATCATATTACTGCCTGAGACGAATGATACTATATATATATATATATGCTGATATATAAATATTACTGCTTTCGTTTCATCTGTGATGCTTAGGAAGCATAAGCTGATGGGATTTTATTAATGAGATTAATAAAAAGAAAAGAAACCTAAAGATGTTGTAGAATCAAAACTTTATAAAAAGGGTAGCTACAGTTTTGCTTTGCACAGTGATATATATGATATATCCTGCACCTTATTCGATGAGGAAAGGACCGAGATCCCTTCATCGGGAGTGACTCCTTTAGCAAAACTGGCAGATGCTACAAAACTCGGTTTGTTTTTTGATTGCTTTTAGAGTTTTGCTTTGCACAGCGATATATATGATATATCCTGCACCTTATTCGATGAGGAAAGGGCCGACGATCCCTTCACCGGGAGTGACCCCTTTAGCGAAACTAAGAAAAGCCTCAAAAACACTCCTTTTCAAAATTACTCGATTCTACGACGATATCAAGTTCATTACGCTCAGGGTTTTCTGAAAAACCTGCGTAGCCCTCCGACATTTCAGATAGGTAATACTTAGTATTCGTGCTACGTTTGTTGGCTTTCGTCAAGGCGTAGTGTGCGGTAGATAATTATTACTTATCTGTTACATATGATGAGATTGGGTTAGGGTAGTCGTGCGGCTTTGTTGGCTTTCGTCAAGGGACGTACGGCTGGGTTTAATTCAATCAAGAAATGTTCGGGTTGAACTTGACTAGCGCACTATGGTTTGTTGGCTTTCGTCAAGGTCATAGAACGTTAGGGGAAAAAATATTATCGGGAATTTCAAGTGTTGAAATTTGCAATGAGATTGCATACCTCCTATGAGATAGTTGGATCCCGATACCCACTGCGAGTAAGAGTTACTCCTGGGAGAGTTTTACACAGGACAATTAGTCATTCAAGTAGGTGTCTAGAAAAGTGTTAACGGGGTTACGCCTCTGGGAAAACGAGGTTTACTTTAATTAGTTCCGTGCGAAAGCACGGGGAACCTCCCTCAAAGTACCGACACTGATCTGGCTGAAAGATTGATGAAATTGTAGGGTGTAATTAATCCCGGCTAATCTTACCTTTTAGGGTTTTAAGGTAGATTTGATAAAAACAGTGGGAGACATCCTGATTAGATAAGATAATAACCAATCTAAATCTTGCAAGAGCATACGCTAAAGTGTTTTCTTCTCTCTCTCTCCAGGTAGCGACCATGTCATGCCATAATCAAGATAATAATATGGATGTATTGACTGAACCTAATTATTGTACTGAGCATGGGAATGTTGGACCCGTTCTTTCTTATAAGAGTTATAAGACTGAACAGGAAACAGGAGAATATCTGGATTCTCACACCGCCCAAAAGAACGTGCATGTTGATGCATCTTCTTCAGGTGTGTTAGTTATTGAGAACTGTTTCTCAGTTCACCCTACGTCCTGGGTATTAGATACCGGATCAGGATCCCACATATGTAAATTGTTACATGGGCTGCGAAAAGATAAAGAACTAGGAAAAGGTGATCATTCCGTTCAAGTAGGGAACGGTGCAAGTATTGTAGCCAAAGCAGTTGGCGAATATCACCTTGTATTACCAAGTCGTAATAAACTGATTCTAAATGAATGCTATTATATACCGAACATGATGTGCAACATTATATCAGTCTCTTTATTAAGTAAAGAAGGATATAATTTTGTAGTAAAGGATAATGTTATGAACATATTCCTAGATCAAAAGTTGATTGCATCAGGCTCGTTACATAATGGCATATTCATTCTAAATCAGAATACAGTCCTGAATATACAAAACACACACATGAGGAAAAGTTCAGATGTGAACGAATCCTACTTGTGGCATTGTAGACTTGGTCATATCAATGCGACACGACTAGCTAAGTTACATAAAGATGGTTATTTGAATCCGTTCGAATTATCATCTTATGATACTTGCCATTCATGTCTCAAAGGAAAAATGACCAAAGCTCCGTTTAGTGGACACGGAGAAAGTGTTACTGAACTCTTAGGACTGATACATAGTGATGTTTGTGGTCCCATGTCTACGCATGCCAGGAACGGTTCTTCCTACTTCATTACATTCACTGACGATCTCTCTAGATACGGACATGTGTTTCTGATGAAACACAAGTCTGAAGCTTTTGAGAAATTCAGAGAATATAAGCACGAAGTAGAGAACCAAACGGGCAAAAGTATTAAGATTCTTCGATCTGATCGAGGAGGTGAATACTTAAGCGGTGAGTTCCTAGATTATCTAAAGGAGAATGGGATTCTCTCTCAGCTTACTCCTCCTTATACACCACAGCACGACGGTGTATCTGAGCGGAGGAATCGCACCCTATTAGATATGGTGCGCTCTATGATGAGCGAGGCTGAGTTACCTATTTCCTTCTGGGGGTATGCGCTTGAGACAGCCATACATCTATTGAATATGGTTCCTACCAAATCAGTGCCTACCACTCCATATGAGATATGGAAAGGGAAGAGACCATCTCTTAAGTATGTTAAGATATGGGGTTGTCCAGCCTATGTCAAAAGACAAAATCTGGACAAACTCGAGGCAAGATCTGTCTTATGTAAGTTTGTAGGATATCCCAAGAACTCACAAGGGTATATCTTCTACCACACTGAGGAACAAAAGGTGTTTGTTTCTAAACATGCCACCTTTTTAGAAAAGGAATTTCTTGGAAAAGAAATTTGTGGCAAAGAGGTAGAACTGGAAGAGGTTCCAGCAACACAAACTATAACAGAAGACTTGGTAGAACCAGAGGATTCAGTAGTACCCGACGAACCCCAGCCTCTCCGCCGATCAAGTAGGGTTTCTCGTCCACCTGAGAGATACTACGGTTTTCTTATTGATGGTGGAAGCGAGGATTGCATCATGGATGATGATGAACCGACTAGTTTCGAGCAGGCCATCATGAGTGGTGACTCTGTGAAATGGCTGGATGCAATGCGATCTGAGATGGAATCCATGTACACTAATAAAGTATGGATTTTAGAAAATGCTCCTGAAGGGGTAAAACCCATTGGGAGCAAGTGGATTTTTAAAAAGAAATTTGGTGTAGATGGAAAAGTTGAGACTTTCAAAGCTAGACTTGTAGCAAAGGGTTTTCGTCAACGTCCAGGTGTGGATTATGACGAAACCTTTTCTCCAGTAGCTATGCTTAAGTCCATCCGGATCTTACTTGCCATTGCTGCATACCATGACTATGAAATCTGGCAAATGGATGTTAAGACCGCCTTTCTAAATGGTGATTTAGAAGAGTGCGTGTACATGACTTAGCCAGAGGGCTTCGTAGATAGTGGGAGCAGCGGAAAGGTGTGCAAGCTGCTTAAATCCATTTATGGGTTAAAGCAAGCATCGCGGAGTTGGAACATCTGTTTTGATGTTGTAGTCAAAGAGTTTGACTTCATCAAAAATATAGATGAACCTTGTATCTATAAGAAGGTAGCAGAGGGTAAGGTTGTCTTCCTCGTATTGTACGTGGATGACATACTCTTGATAGGAAATGATATTCCTATGCTGCAAACAGTCAAGCTCTTCTTATCACAGAGATTCTCAATGAAAGATCTAGGTGATGCCTCCTGCATATTGGGAATCATGATCTATAGAGATAGATCTAAACGGATATTGGGATTGTCCCAATCCAGGTACATTGACACCATACTAAAGAGGTTTAGTATGGAAGAATCCAAGCGTGGGAACCAACCCACGATCTCTGGACTCACTCTCTCCAAAGAGATGTCTCCCAAGACTGATTTGGAGAGAGCTCGCATGCAAGGGATACCCTATGCTTCGGCAGTGGGCTCTATCATGTATGCGATGCTATGTACCAGACCCGATGTAGCATACTCACTAAGTGTAGTGAGTCGGTATCAAGCAGATCCTGGAGAGAGTCACTGGACAGCTGTGAAGAACATTCTCAAGTACTTACGAAGGACTAAGGAGATGTTCTTGGTGTATGGTAATGGAGAACTCCAAGTGGAGTCCTTTACCGATTCCAGCTTCCAAAGTGATAAGGACGACTCTAAGTCGCATTCGGGTTTTGTCTTTACCCTCAATAGAGGGGCGGTATGTTGGAAGAGTTCCAAACAGGATACCGTTGCAGACTCAACGATGGAGGCTGAATACATCGCTGCCAACGATGCTGCCAAAGAGGCTGTCTGGATCAAGAAGTTCATTAGTGAACTTGGTGTGGTTCCATCCATTGAGCATCCAATACCTCTGAATTGCGATAACAATGGAGCTGTGGCGTTAGCCAAGGAACCCAGGTCCCATCAGAAGTCTAGACATATTCTGAGGCGGTATCACCTGATCAGGGAGATAGTTGATCGCCGGGAGATCGAGGTCAGGAAAGTAGATATGAAGGACAACACTGCGGATCCATTCACGAAGGATATTCCCCAGATACAGTTTGAGAGATTATTCGGGATGCTAGGTATGAGATACTACAGCAGCTGGCCTTAGTGCAAGTGGGAGATTGTTAGTTATGTATATGCCCTAGAGGCCATTGTTGTACATATGATGTATATTATGATGGATGCTTAGATATATACAGAAAGGACTTTCTTGCTCGTCATGATAGTATGCTATTTGGTTTCACTTTATCTTAACATGTTGACTTGTATTGGTTTACTGTTTTACTCTCACATGTTGATAAAGCCCTTAGGATCTGTACTCGACTACTGGGACTATGATGAGATCATACTAGTAGGGCCACGGTAGTCGATGAGTACATCCTATAACTGTTCCTAGTCGAGGGTATATCGAGACAGGGCATCGATACACCAGACTAGCGTATACGCATCTTGACCCATATGATGGGCGATGGATGATCCCATATCCATCGGTGTTTGACATCAGAGATGGCGTACGGGTGATCAGTGGAGACTGGGTACACTGGACGGACTCGCCGAGAACTCCCAGATGGTGATATACCACACGTCAGATGGCAGTTCTCCGGTGACACTGGTACAGGGTAGTCTGTAGACCCGAGATCGTCATAGAGTCTTGTGTGATTCCCACTGTGCTTTGATTTCCACCTTACCATGTCCAAGAGGGCGTGCAAAACGGTGGCTTTTGGGTACAGTCCAGAATCACATGGAGGCAATGAGCGATAGGAGGGGATTCATCTCTCCCGGTATAGGGAGTTGATGTTGTGCTGTGTTTGATTGGCTATAACTGGAAGTCCCTGGCCAGGGCTGATATAGAGATTTACTGGTAAGTGTTACTAGTAGTTTCTCGACCCGTTATGAGCCACACATCGACACGACTTATCGGTTACTGGGGTCTGACGTATACCACCCCTAGACTTGATATGCGACATATCAGACAAACAGACCGGACTGTACGGGAGTGTTACTGATCGGATTCACTGGAGAACGCACAGGCTAGCTTGTTGATCTTCTGATCGCTCAATACCTGGGTGGCTGTTACGTTTAGCTGACCACTTGCAGCTTGTGGGTGTTTGATATGATCATCACCTGCTACCGGCGTATTGACGATTCTTTAGAGTCCTACACAGAGGTTCTTGGCTCAGGCGAAACAGAGTAGAGGCACATATGTGATATGTGCAGGACCGTGAATAATGCGATATGGGATACCGTATTATATTCTCGCGATATTTAGATATGAACCAGGTCATCGGATCAAGTGTTGATTCGATGAATCGGTACATGATATATTAGTCGGTAATATTCGATATAGCCGGATCGTCGGATCAAGTGTTGATTCGATGATTTAATGTATAATAATATATATGATATATTGTATTACATTGTATAATATTGGCTCGCTTTATTATTTGATTTTCTCACTGGATGATACATTGATATATATGCGATATATGTTAATTGTATTATTTTCTTTTGTTGCAAATATATAATATATATGTGATATATATTATTGTGACATGATATGATTAATTGTTAAATATGTTTAAGGATGATTAATTGAGGTTAGGGTTTGATTAGGGTTAGTTGCTTCATGCACCTTCTAGAAGCATTTTATTTTGTCATGGTTAAGATATTTTGTGATGACACATTTCTAAACCTAACCAAACCCTAACTCTAGTTGTTTCTCTACACATTCTTATCCATTCATCCTTGACCATGGTTTATATATCAATCATATACATTTCTTTCTATTCATCACAAAAGGATTAATCTTATTATCTTTTCCATTATCATCTTCTTCTTCTCTCTTGAAGAAGCTCACTTGATTTTCTTTATGTGATGAATAAATATGAGAAAATGATTTAAAAAGAAAGCAAAATTACTACTCTCTCATCCTCATCTCATCTAGCCCATGAGATTAGTGTGTTCATCTCTTTAGAGTGAGAAAGCTTGAGTCTTTGCAACTTCGAGGTAGATCATCGGAGATTTGGAACACTTCAAGCTAGCATGGATCGTTCGAGTCGTGGAGCCTCTCATGAGTCCGGGAGATCGTGGATCGCGGCAAAGGGACTTCTACTCGGAGCTTGTGAAGTGAAGGAGCGGACTACAAAGGTTGTAATCCCTCACACTTAGATAAAAGTTATCATCTTGCATGTTTAAACCTAATAATCTAGCAAAGATCCCGGCTTTGGGTTGTTCGGCACGTCTAAATTTTTATCCGGGCATGTTTGATGCCTTTTGAACCTTCACAAGAGTGCCTAGGAACCCTACACTCCAAGGGTATGTATTTACCAGGTTTCATTCTCATATCTGTATGGTTTTACAGATGATGAGTGGGAGTAAGTTATTGGGAATTAGGTGATCATCCTCATTATATCGGAATTCGTTGTAATTGGTGATATTTGAGGAAATCGCCGGGGTACAGTTTTCAACCTACGACGCACAGGTTATGAGTTGCTTAACTCAGCGGACTTATACAGAGTATTGTATGTTGTCCAGTGTCCATCAGGACAAAGGGGTAGGTCCTCGTACTATGTTCTGTTTACTTATAACTTCTCTAGTATTTAGACAAGTGTTTCGTAGAAATACAATGTCTAAGTTTTGAGAAGTTGTGGGTATAAGAATAAAGTAGAGAACCAAGTATCACAAGTATCGGGATTCTTCAAAGAGATCGAAGATGTAGATTCTTGTGATTGGTATTCAGATGATAGTAATGATTTTGAGAAACTTGTTTCTCTTTTTCAAGTTGCTCATAATTGGATGGATTCCTAAGTTGAGTAATGCTGATTAGCCTCTTTCCATTAAGTTGATATGCACTGGAGACAGTTGCATGATTTGAATCTGGTTCCAATTAAATAAGTGCCAAAGTTTCTATATTGGATATAGAATGGTTCATACCTTAAAAGATGTTAAGGTACGGGGAGTTGTCCAGCTTATGCTTAAAACCAGACTCTGGATAACTCAGGGCACGTTTCTGTAATGGCTATTTGTGGGTTGACCCTGGCTATGACCAGGGTTGATATTCTACCATTTGGAAGATCAATAGTGATATTGTTCTTGACTCGCCACAGTTTTAGTAAAATGGATATTTTTCAGAAAACAGTAGTGGGAGTATGGTAGAACTAGAAGTGATTCCAGAACCGCGAACGATTACGGAAAATTTAATAGGACCTATATATTCAATCAGGTTTGACATTCCAATAGCCACTCCGCAGATATGGTGGGTAACCTCAGACACCCGAGAGGTACTTAGGTAGCCTCAAGGACGGTGACAGGGAGGTTCTTATCTACCCAGACTTGACACTACTGTTGTTCCAAGCTATAAGACCCGATAGGAGGGTTGTCATAGTCAGTGGGAGCAGCGGAAGCATAGTGGGCAAGTAGCTTATGTCTATTTATAGACTTGAGCAGTTATAGCGGAGATAGATCATCTATTTTTGATGTGACAGTCATAGGTTTGACTTCAATCAGAATAAGGGATGGATCTGTTAAGGAGGTAGTAGGGTGTGATGTCATGGTATTTGGATGACATACACAGAGTAGGAAGTAAAATTCCTATACTACGGTCGGTTGTACTTTGGTCGTCACACAGTTGTTTCTCCAGACATGATATGGATATAATATTTGACATTCTGGTTTCTAAATCTATGGTTTTAGATCTGGATTTGGGTAGTTTCCCAATGTAGGTACTTTGACAGTATTCTAATGGTTTTTAGAATAGATGACTCCTAGCATGGTGGTGTACCTGCAGGTGATGGAGTCACCCTCTCTAAAGGTGTCTTATAGACTGAAGGGGAGAGGGATGGGCATGGTTGACATATCACTTGCTTAGGCAACTGAGTCAATCGTGAGATGTCAAGTACCACACCAGATGTTTTTTTTGCACTAGATGCAATAAGTTTGTATTAATCCAATCCTGGAGAAACATAAGGAAGCAGTTTTAGAACATAAGTACATGTTCTACGGATTTGATGACGACATCCTCCTTCGGGAGACGATTATCATTCCAAGCTTCAAAGGTGACATGGTTGACAGAGTGATTGTCAGAGTTATAGTTTTTCCTCTGACGAGGGACAGTATTATGGACAGGTGGTCCAAGAGGATACTGTGGGTGGCATGGTTCCGGATACTGATTAGGTTCAGTGATCGATACAGTCTAAGAAGTTTGGATTTGGAGTTCATTTATGAACTAGGTCCCATCAGATATCCAGACATATTCTAAGACAGGTATTACTCAATTCAGGAGATGGCTTTTTCCGCGAACTTGAGATTAAGAGAGACATAGAAAGAAACTTCTAGGCGGATCCACTCACTGAGGCTATTTCTCGAACACAATAGTTTTACAAACGGGCTTTGTGAAACTGATTAGTAGAGGAGTTGGATGTTCGGTTTCACACGGGCTGTGAGTTGTCGACATCGCAATAATTAGCCTTGAGTGCAAGTGGGAGATTGTTGGAGATAGTGCACTCATAGTCAATTATTGGATCGCAGGTACGTGATTGCAATGATTGCGGAGGACCTATACCGGTAGGACAGTCTTACTCGAGATGATAGTATGCTATCTGGTTTGCCTTTATCAGTCGTGTACATGTTCAGGTGACTGATTACATGTTACACTTTGATAGAGCCCTTAGGATCTTGCTTTACTACCAACAGTATGATGGCGATCATATACGTGAGAGTTGGGTAGTTTATATGCATATCCTTAATTGTGGTCCCTAGTCGTGGGAGTTTCGAGACAGGGCATCGATACTCCGGAGTAGACTAGTGTATACAGTCGAGACCCCGACGAGGGGCGGTGGCCGGTCTCACAAGCCACTGGTGTCAGTTGGATCACCTAAGATGTATACAGGTGCTCATTGGGTTATGAGTACACCGGAAAGGACTCGCCGGGAATCTTCTAGTTAGTACTGTACCTATCGTCAGATAGCAGTTCCCTGGTGACATGTGTACAGGTTAGTTCATCGACCTGAGGTCGTCATTTGTCTCGTGTGAGTTCCCACTGTGCTTTGATTTCTACCCTACCACGGCTCAAAGGAGTCGTGCAAACAGGTAGCTTTTGGGTACAGTCCCGAGCCATATGGAGGCACATGAGCGGATCGGCAGGGGATTCGTCTCTCCCGGTATTGGGGGCGAGATCATGCTGTGTCTAGGAGAGCCATTACACAAAGCCCACGGCCGTGGCAGGAGATTTACTGGTAGGTACTCCAGTAGTATCTCAGGGTGTTATTAGGCTACACTCCGACACGACTTATACTGCTATTGGGGGTCTGACATTGGTAGCCCCCTAGGCAGATATGCGATACTCATAGACGAACGGACCGGACTGTATATACATCGTCGCTGTTAGGCTCAGTAGGGTTTCCGGATGAGTTCTCTCATCGGCCTCCCTTGAGGTCAGTCCATGGGCAGCCGTTACGCATAGCTAGTGCCGCTGACGGTTTGTGGTTAAACCCACTGCCAGGGTACTGACGAGTCATTAGAGTCCCCCACAGACAGTTTCCCAAGTTCGGGCGAAACGTTGTAGAGGCCGTATGGTTTTATGGCAGGGTTCGGAAAAAGCACGTGCATTTACGCACGTGTCAGTTTTCGGGCAGATGATACTGGTCGGCTTTGGTTTAAGCCGGATCCGAGTATTATATTGAGTAGATATAATATCTTTGTCTCAGTTGCATTTGTATTCGGTCGTAATACAAATGCTGGTATATTTATACAGTTTCGGGGTTGTCCTGAAATTCGTTTCAGGATCACTTTTGGAAGTTGCCAGTTTCCAGTTTTCTGTCGGCCGTCTTTTAACATTCGGTTAAAGACGGATTTATCTTTTCTTAGATGAGGGTGAGTCATGCTTCTAGAAGGTTCTAGAAATGGTGACTAGGGTGATAAGGTGGCGGGTGACTCATCTTTGCATTAATGAATGGATGACTAGGTTTAGTGAGTCATTCATTTCATTAATGTGTTTTGTTTTGTTTAAGGATGTTTTTCTTGTGTTCACACATGATCTTTTCTTCTTGTGGTCACCTCCTCCCTCCTACACTCACCTCCCTCTTTGCATATAAGTGGGCGGCCCCCCTTGAGAGAAGAGAGAAAGATTAATTTCATTCTTGAGAGAAAAGACTATGGTTTTGGGTGCATGGAAATTTCATAGCCTCTTTCATTCCATCACCCGATAAAAATGGCAACTTCATTTACCGATCGTCCACGGCCTTGGACGAAGTGTGACAATGTCATCTACTCATTCTCTACATCATTCTTGGTCGTCTCTTTTAGCAAACTTGACGACCGAGTTGCCTCGAGTCAGAGGCGGGAGCCCGTTTAAAGAATCGTTGACGTGGTGCCACCTGGACGAGCAGATCGGAGATCGACGAGATCGGAGCAGCCGCAACGTAGCGTGGGATGATGGTTAAAGAATGAAGGACTCGGATCGTTCGATATAACCTTTCTACACCCCTTTCAGTTTGTTAGTTTAGCAATAATGGCAGATCCGGGTTAAAGTATACGATAGCGCCAGTTAAAAAGTTTTTGTTCCGCATTTGGCGTCTGTAGACGGCCGGGGCGCTACCGTAGACTTACAAAGAGGAGGGGAGAGGGAATGAGTGAAGGAAAATGATAGGGGATGGCTCAAGACAAGGTTGACTCCTCACACTCTCTTTCTCTCTCTCACCCATACCTCACACTATTCCATTCTTTATTCAATTTCTTTTCTTTTCTAGTTCATTTTCCTTCTCTCCTCAATAGTAAACCCAAAATAAAAGCCATGCAAAATGTAACAAGTGTAAAAATGATACGGTGCAACGTTTTGCACAAAATACGCTTAAAGCGCGATTAGCGATTTTTAATCACGATTAGCACTAAATTAGTGTCAAACTAATCATAAAAACTTAAAATTTGCATAATTCACATAAAACACCCTCTTTTAATAATTTCTATAATTTTCAAAAAATTTCCCAATTTATCGGTATTTAATTATACCGCCTTATTTAAAATATTCAATATTTTATTATTAAATTATAAAAATTCTCTAAAATAATATTTTATTTTTTTGAAATGTTCCAATCGTCCCCCCTTAAAGAAATTCGTTCCCCGAATTTAAATTTTAAACCCCCAAATTCTAAAACATTTCAATAAAAGTCTATGTCGTCGGGGTTCCGAAATCATCAATACATAGACGTATCATAGCACAATGCCTGCGCATGAACAATGAGCAGATAACTCAAAATTAAAACTCCGTCAACCTCCCGCAATCATCGGAGTCTGGTAAAGACACAAATGTCAAATCCGAAACAAAACCAATATGATATATATCATAACCGTACATGTAGACATCAAATCTATTCATGTAAATATCTGAAGAAAATGCATGCCAAACCCTTTTAAGTCGATGTGCGGTGCGCATAACACTGCACAGTGGCGGACGTTTATTGTAAGAAAATAACCATATATGTATATATCTTTTGTTTAATAGGTACGTTACACCGTTTTGAAAACAATTTAGAAGGGTTTCCTTGTTTTAAATGTTTCGTGTCATATCAGACACGTAGGTAAATACTGAGACTATAGCTCTCTTTTTTTGGAAATCCCTTCGATAACTATCAATGCATGCAAAATATATCAGGTACTGTCCTCTGACTAGTCCTACTCAGTACGAAAACATATAGCAAATATCATAAAAACGTACTGCTCCATAAGAAATCAATCCCAAAATATATATAAGAATACCCTGTGCATCTTGTGCGCACGGAAATCAAAATCCATGTATGTGCCACACATGTGCACAGAAACAACATCTAAGTCCAACGGGTGTGCACGAAACATCTGTCATAGACAACGTGTGTGCCTGACAGCAAAATCAGGTGCATCTGACATGAACGAAGAATCCCGATGTAGTGCATCTGGTGTGCACCAAAACCGCATTTCAAAAAATGCGCTCAACACGCGCGAAAATCCAAATCAAATGCACGGAGTGCGAGAAATCAACATCAATATCATAATCAAAATCGACGGTATACAATACGGCTCAATCAAATCAGGTATACCGCGGTATATAAGCTCACAACCATGTGCATCAGCGTGCACAAATCAAATCAAAACACTAAAAGTGCATGTAAACGATGCCGAAGGCATAAGTCAAATCGCATGCATAACATAGGCATGAAATCAAAATCAACATATCGAATGACATCAAATCGAAGTCAGGTGCAACCGTAGTGCACAAAATATAAATCCGGTGCAACAAAGGCATGAAATATAAATCTGGTGCGATAAACGCACGAAGTATAAAGCTGGTGCATCCTGTGCACAAATATGAATACCCAGTAGGTGCAACCATGGTGCACGAAAATAGAAATCATGGAACTCAGCCATCAAGACCAAATCATGCGAATAGATCGCCCAAAATACCGAAATCCAAGGGACGGATACGTGATAATCGAATCACAAAATCACAAATCATAAATACCGTCGTCGGTATATCCTCATTCAAATTCGAGAAGGTGTCGGTGCATCCAATACTAGCAACGCAAGATATCTACTTGCCTCTTGCTCAACGTCTGGCGTCCTCTGTCTCCGGGCCCTTATCTCTTCTGTGGATTACCAATCTCGCAATCCGTCGGCTCATCGGCCCTGTCAGGTGTGCTAAGGGGACAATTCCGTTCTGGCACTTCTCTGGTCCTCTGAATACACATTACACATCTGATCCCAAGTGCAAATCTTATCGCAGCTGTGTCCTGGAAGGAACCTTGCTCAAGGTCTCTTCCGATCTCGCCTATGCCGAACTGTACGGAGGCTGGTGCTCTTGCATAATCTCTTCTCGCTCTATGGACATCTGCGTCATTGGCACAACATTTTCTCAGAAACTGGTCGCATCTCAACGCCTCTGCAGACATATCCGACCTTAAATCTTAACGGGAAGTAACAACAGCTCGTCAGCATCTCGCATGAACTTCTTGTCCCATTTGTCTGTATCGTCGTCCACTTCGACGTCATGTCTCTATTTGCGCACTGCAAATGTTCTCGGCTACAGTCAATCCGAAGTCTCTCACACGGACTCGAAATCACGAACTCGGTATCTTCATCACTCTGTGGAAGATATCTAGCCGAACACGTCCTCAGGAACTCGTCCCAACCTGCTGAGATATACTTCATTCTCGTCCATCCTTGATCAATTCACAACGCATCTGGGTGAGGTCCTCTATCCGAACCTGGTCAACTATCCCGTCGACGATGCCAAACTCTGGCCTGCTGGGTGGGCGCAATATGACCACTCCTAGGTCCAAGTCTTCTTGTGTAAAATTCCAGAAAGGTCCTGTCGAGGTCTCTCTCTAATCCCGTTTCTGCCGAATTGCCCGGAAGTTACCATCCTTCACTATATCTGTTTCTTGTTCCGGAAAGGATTCATACTCATCGCGACTCCTTCTGGAAGGTATATCAATAATCAATGCCTCTGCATGCGTATCGCATCTCTGATGTCAGCGGAGTGGAGCATCATCTCGTCGAATTCTCGTGCGACCTCTTTACTCCACTCTATTCCAATGTCGACTGATTCGGACTCGTCTTCTCGTGGCTGCATGGACTGCGCTCCAACGGCTATACTCGTATCTGGAGTCTCCCAAGCAGTGTATCCCATCACATGATATCCGAATGATGTCGAACCGTCCGATCGATTCGTCAGAACCTCATAATCCCCCAAGAGATCAACATCTTGAGTACAGTTTAATAGTATTCCAGTACATACTACAGCACCTGTGGACCAACCGTAGAAGGGCAAACCCAAGCCTCACAAATGGCACCGCTAAACTGCCGCAAACCCTAAGGTTCGGAGGCGTTCCATGGTCATTACGTCGAGTTAGGGTTTCATTCTTCTAGAGGGTCTATAGAATTACTTGCATTGTCTTTCGAATACTTTAAACTTGGAAATGGGTTCCTGACATTCGATCGTCTCTATCGACTCTCAACGAATCTGCGTGAAGTCATCTCTAGCTGGAATCAATCCATCTGATGACCTCGCATCGGGGTAAGCGAATGAACCACATGTCCTATTCATTCATCCTCGGGTGACTAGCGACCTTCCATCATATCTCTAAGTATATACTCATGCTGCAGTAGCTCCACATCTGGGCGATATCTCGTCATTTGCAGCAGCAACTGGCCCATTCGTCTGTACGCTGAACAGTCATCCTGAATAAGCGATATATCAATGGTCATCACACTCTTGCTGGCCTCTAGCAGTAGCCTGATCCTCTGGTGCCGATCGGCACATCCGGGAAATCTCGTAAAAGTGATCTGTCAAACGCTCATGGCGCGAAAACGCAATAAAGCGACGCCTCTATACAATCGTACGTCTCTGGAATCACGCCTTGGTCAGTCTTCGTCCATGACGAGCTCAAGCTGACGCAACTCTAGTCGTAGCTCTCTCTGCCCGTGCAATCGTGGCAGCAAAATCATAACCAATACCGATGAGGATAGATCATAGGAATGAATATAATACTGTGCAAGGAAATGTACATCCTAAGGTTTCTTAAGCGGAGTAGTGTATCGTAAATATGCCGCGGAACATACGTACGGTACGTCACTCTACTCAAGCTACCTACTCCATCAACCAAGGGTCATCCTATGCGACGAAAGTTCGGGTATAATACCCCATCGACTAAGTCTAAGTTCCGTAAGGTCAAGCCTAAGTTCTGTATATATATAAACGCTCTAGACTCCACATAGTCAAACTTAGACTCGAACCAAGGTTAACCTAGCACTCTGATACCAACTTTGTCACGACCCGAAATAGCACGTGATTGGCACTTGAATCATATGAAGTCTACAGGACCCTATCTAATTCAAGTAAGCCAAAAGCTTAGAAATCTAAAACCATTTTAAGGAGTAAATAAAGAAAACTAGTTTTAAGAAGTGAAGAAAACACGTTTTTAAAAACAAGGTTTTTAAATAAGTAAGCCGAATATGCATTTTTAAAATCTCTAGTCCTTTCTAAAAATTTCGGCAGAGTTTCCTTTGTAAATACTGGCCCCAAACGGGGAACAACATGAATAGTATATATACATGATAAAAGACATCCCCAAGCGGGAGCTAGCTCTTCGTCAATCGATGGTCACAACCACGCAAGCAGTATAATATACAACGCCGAAGGGCGAGGATCTAAACTCAAAAAGGAAACTCAAAATCAGTATGAAAACCATAATACTACAACGCGCGACTCTAAGGTCGAAATAATACATAACTGGTTTTCTAAGTATGAAACAATATACAAGTTTTTGTTGATGGAATTACTAGATACAACTGATAAAATAAATACAAGGGTGGTCACGATGCGAGTGAACCCACCTACCAATGCAATCACCCAAAAAGGAAGCAGTGTGCCAGAAGAGCCGCAATGAAACCTGTACGGCAAAACCTACAAGAACTGTGGCACAACGAGGGTGAGTTGCCAACTCGTGAATAGAAAACATCACAGAGCAGAAATCGTATGTATGACACAATCCTAGGTCAATATGATCAGATATATATATAAATCTCAAATGAATAAGTCTGAAGCATGATAAGGTGGCAATGTAACATCTATACATGAGTGTAGTGCCAGGTGCTCGTGCCAGTGCCTCAGGTAATAACATATCATAAATATGAGGTATGATCAATGTCGACCATATCATGAAGTATATGAATATGTGGATATCATCCAACTGTGTGATCAATATCATCAATGTCAATATATGTAGGTGGAAATCGTACACGTGTCACCCAATGACAATAAGCATCATGCATGTAAATATCATAAGCATATGCATGGAAGTATAAGGATATAATCAACATGTGTCCCTCGCGACACATCAAAATCATGGAACCGGAGTGTCCAACATCATGAAAGCTGTGCCCAGCATCGGCACGTAAATCCTCATATATCGGGCTCCGTCAATCCGGATCGGCCCATATCATCTCTCGACTCCGGTCGGTATCCTCCGGATATCCTCCGAGCCCAAATACTATCACCGGTAAGTAGTGGTCCCTCTGCCAGGCTCACCGTCTACCACACAGCGATCCGTTCTCACCCCGGGTACCATACCGGGTCCACCATGTACCCGCAATCGGTCTCATCCGCCTCCTCGAATCGGGTTTCGCATGTCGCTCTCAGAAGAGAAAACACATGGTGGACGCACTGAAATATCATATCAAGAGTAACCGGGTTTTAAAAACAATTACATACTCTCTTTTGAAATACCCACGGTTCCCAAATCCAGAAATATTATGGAAACAACATATCTCAATGCGTATAATCAAAAAGCATGATATATGCGACATGTAAAAGAATGTAAGCATATCAGTATATCATGCAACATGGAATAGTAATATGCATATATTGAGGGAAACCGCTCTTTTAAAATGAATCGGTTTTAAAGAGTATCTTGTGGTTCCCAAATCTCTAATCAAGCCAGAATCATCTATGTATGTGCAAATGAGTATATGTACAAGTATGGGTGTACAATATGTAAGTACACGGGTATGAATGTACAATAGGTATGTGCACAAGTATGAGTGTACAATAGGTAAGTACACGAATATGAATGTACAATAGGTATGTGCACAAGTATGAGTGTACAATATGTAAGTACACGAATATGAATGTACAATAGGTATGTGCACAAGTATCAGTGTACAATATGTAAGTACACGAATATGAATGTATAATAGGTATGTGCACAAGTATGAGTGTACAATATGCAGCAAATGAATAATAAACACAACAGTGTAGAAGCTACATCAATGCATCCATGTCATACTGTTTTGCTATTTGAAAGAAGACGAATTGGGGTTTTTAGGAAAATAAGGGTTATGGTGTTTTTATAAAAAGATGCGTCTTTTGAAAATATCCGTAGAATCCCTTGGCTGTCTTTAACTACTCTCGATTCGTTAGTTTTGAAATAGGTATGGCATCGGCCTAACCTAACATCTACTAGGAATACTACAGCTCTAACTAACAAGTCAATCGGGAGGGGTATGGAAACCACCTAAATCTGAGTCGATATAAATATATAGTCGGTGATCCCGCCTCAAAGGTACCGCGTACGGTACAATATCATATAACATCCTCGAGTGCTGAGTGCGGATCTATCATCAATATAAAGCTCGTACGGCAAGTCATTGTACGGCATCCCAAATTTGGGTACGGGTCAATGTCACATCCATCTCATCAATTATCTGGTATCCTTATCATCATATCTCATGATCTGGGGGTACTGATCTAAGTTTAGTACAACTGATACCATCTATATAAATGTGTGCGTAAACACACGTCCAAAGGCCCGCTAAAATCTCATGTCGTATCCTAAATACGAATCATATTATATCACCGATCTCATGGCACTATGCCCAATCTCATCGACTCATCTCCAAATATCAACCACTATCCTCATCATCCAGGTATAAGTATAACAAATAAGCATGTGTGTGCGTGCGGGTGTAAACCTATTCTAGGGTTCGCAACTAGGAACTATACTAGTTTACGACTACACCCTAATCTTACCATAGTACATCTAATCTCATCTCAATTATCAATATCGCACCTAATGCTATCAAACATATATATAATATACTAAACCTCGAACTGCGGGGGTGCTATACGCCATCCAACAGACTTCTCCCGTAGATATAATCTACTCACCTTGCATCCTGCGTGTCGGTATCGATGTCGCCTTCATCTTCTTCCTCTTATGAAGCCCCCGAGAAGGTACCTACAAGGTAACACAATCGCAAAAGCATCTTAAAATCACATTGAGAAAACCAAACGACGCGCTAAGGCCTATAGGTTAGAACCTATGGACTACGCTTTCAAAACCATCAAACAATCCTCGATATTGTCATATAAACGCCAAGTAATCGAGGTAAAACGCAATTATACAAATCCAGAATTTAAAATACGCAATACGAAAACACGAATCAAAACAGCAACTATAGAAAAGGGTCCCAGATTTCACCCAAGGTCAAATTAGACAATATTGCATATACCAAGGATCTAGTGTACATGAAATAAAGCTTCAGAACCAGCACGAGCCAAAATGGTAGGACCCAGGCCACAATTTGCGGCCAATTGGATTAAATTTGCGGTCAGTTTGGGGAATTAGGGTCTAGGGTTTTGGTGGTAGCTTCCTACTTGCCTGCATGTATCACTGCCCTTGCAAAATAATTTTCAGAGTCTCGGGGTGATAGCAGATTTCATTTAACCCTCACAGAATCCGCAAATTTCCGATATCGGCTTTTCTAAATCTGTATTCCGGGTTTCTAGTCTCTGGTTTAGGCCTGGATTCTAGCACTAGGTGGTTTGTGTGGCCTCTACTGAGCTCAACTTCGCATCACAACTCTCAAATTCCTTTAACCCTAACTAGAATTCTTCTAAGTCCACAAAATCACACGATATCGGTTCTATCATAACATGGGGGTAAAAGTAATGCAATTACTAAGCTAAAGGTTCAGAAATTACCCTATTTGGCAACTCAAGAAAATTCTTGAGTTGCCCCAAGTGTCCAAAATCCTTGCTTTCTTGGTCCAATGTGCTTCCTTTGAGCTTGTATATCTTTTTTGTGAAATGGGATTTGGGTTTTGAGTTGATTTTCATGGAGTTTTGTGGCTTGAAGATGGAGGAGGAGGGGGAGGCAGCAGCAGCAGCAACAAGAGGAGGGGAGAGAGAATGAGTGAAGGAAAATGATGGGGGATGGCTCAAGACAAGGATGACCCCTCACACTCTCTTTCTCTCTCTCACCCATACCTCACACTATTCCATTCTTTATTCAATTTCTTTTCTTTTCTAATCCATTTTCCTTCTCTCCTCAATATTAAACCCAAAATAAAAGCCATGCAAAAATGTAACAAGTGTAAAAATGATACGGTGCAACGTTTTGCACAAAATACGCTTAAAGCGCGATTAGCGATTTTTAATCGCGATTAGCACTAAATCAGTGTCAAACTAATCATAAAAACGTAAAATTTGGATAATTCACATAAAACACGCTCTTTTAATAATTTCTATAATTTTCAAAAATTTCCCAATTTATCGGTATTTAATTATACCGCCTTATTTAAAATATTCAATATTTTATTATTAAATTATAAAAATTCCCCAAAATAATAATTTATTTTTTTGAAATGTTACAGTAAAGAAACTGATATGATGTTGCAAAGCATGGAAGGTACATAGTAGCAATTGTTCAAAATCATAGTATTGCCATTTGGCAACACTAGGTGATATTCACCGACGGCCGCAGCATTAACTTGTGCTCAGTTCCCTACTCTGAGGGACATATCGCCAGGTGCAACTATTCTAATTTTTCTCAGTCCCTGTAATAAATTACAGATATGAGATCCTGATCCGGTATCAGTACCCAGAAGGTAGGACTGACCGAAAAATAGTTCTCAATAACAAGAATACCTGAAGAAGACGCAACAGTATGTTTCTTCTTCGATTGATTTATCAAGGAATTCTAACTTTCCTCTTTCCCTTGCTCATATTTATGACTATTGTCGTAAGTTAGAGTTGAACCGACGTTCCCCAGCCCCGAATAAGAATTCGGATCGGTCAAGCGATACATTTTATTATCTTGATTAGGGCGTGAAATAGTTGCTACCTGGAGAGAGGGAAAACACTCAGCGTGCGTTCTTACAAGATTGGATTGGTTATTAATTTATCTAATCAGGATGGCTCCCACTATTTTCTCAAATTCTTCTTCAAACCCTAAAAGAAGAATTAGTCAGGATTAATCGCACGTCACAATACTTGCTTAACCTTTCAGCCAGGCCGGTGTTGGTACTTCGAGGGAGGTTTTCCAACGCTTTCGCAAAGATCCTTAATTACATAACCTCTTTTCCCTGGAGGCATAGCCCCGCTAACACCTTTCTAGACACCTACTTGGTTTATAGCATTGATTGTTTAAGTGTGATAATCTCCCGAGAGTATTCCTACTCATCAGTGGGATCGGGATCCAACTATCATTGTGTGATGCACTAGATGGAATCCACTCTGGTCACCACACTCCAGAAGGTATGCTAAATCTGCAAGTTTCCTGTATATTTGAAACTCCCGATGTGGTTTTTGCCCCTAACGACATATGATCTTGATAGAGACCAACGTACCATAAGTGGCAAGTCAAGTTCAACCCGTCATTGTCCTGGATTAACTTAGACCCACCCGCATAAGCCCTTGATAGAGACCAAAGTGTCTATGCGACTGTCCTAATCAATCTCATCCTCTAGATGCAACAGATAAGCAACACTTAGCTACCGTACACTATACCTTGATAGAGCCCAATGTACATAGCACGAATACTAACTGCTTTTTATCTGAAATGACGGAGAGCTACAGCTGGGTTTTTGGCGAAAAACCCGTTAACGTAATGAACTTGATATCATTGAAGGAACCTGAGTAGTTTTGTAAATATATAGTGGCGAAAACCTTTGCTAAAGAGGTCACTCCCTGTAAAGGGATCTCGGCTCTTTCCTCGTCGAATGAGGTGCAGGATATTCCAAAATGAATACCACGATGTAAAGAAAAAATAATTGACTATAGTGAAGTTATTACCCTGACGCAAACTTTTACTCAAGGGGTCACTCCCGGTGAAGGGATCTAAGCCCTTGTCTCGTCGAATGAGGTGCTGGATATTCCAAAATGAATACCACGATGCAAAGCAAAAGAGAACGTCTGTAATGTCAGTTTTTAAAGCTTGGTTCCAACAACATCTTTTAGGTTTATTATCTTGCATCAATCAAAAGTAATGCGGTCCCATCAATTTGTAACCTATCACACCAGAAAAGAACGAAAATAAAATGTACGTATATGCGATCTGCATTCGCCACGGGGCCCCATCATCACCCGTTAGGTTACTTAACTAACGACAGAGCGGGGGCTGGACTAGCGCGGGTGCAAAACATATACAACATCTACTAGTATATATATAAGTATATATAACATTCGTCCCAGGCATGATAATAAACAACATCACAGATAACAATACAGAATGGTGGATAATCTTGGAGCCCCGGGTTTCATTTGAGCCGCAAATAAAACCCGACGTTCCCGGTTGTGTGGATAGCCTGTGCAATGAAAACCTGTACCCCTTACGAGTGCGGCGAATAGCCCGCCAGTTCTAGAATGAAGCCCCCTCCGTCTCAGCGCCATGAGATGCGGGCTTGTTGCCTTCTAGAACCTGGCTATTCATGCACCCCACCACGGGGTAATCCTAATACAGAAAATGAAAAAAATATATATACAAGCGGTGACATCGACCTCAACCCGGCCGTGCCCCAAAATAATATACAATCCGGCAAAGACGACAGTCCACATGTCGGGCGCTCGCCCCGCAATAACAAATGTACAAATGAATTATAAACTATATTTCTAACATTGCACCACATGCTATCCACCACGACAATCCGACCACAATCACAGAACAAGCACACAACATCAACGCGAATGTCACGTTCGCAAAACCCATCTAAAGGAACATATAGCAATCAGACGAGTTTTACCGATCGAGTGACATTCCCGGTCGCAGATAAAAGTGAATGTACTAGGGGAAAATACGTGTTTTAAACTTACGATCGACTAAACTTTCCAAGTGGGCCCCAAGTATTAAACCAACGCTGTAACAAAACTGGGCCCTGTTGAAGTCGAAAATTGCACCCCGGTTGACCAAGTCAAAGTCAAATTCAACCCTAAGCCAAGTGGGCCCATGCACAGGTCGAGTCCGAACATGAAGCGGCTGGCCCTCCCCCATGCCGAAATGAAATCATGTAATAAATAATTTTTATGTAATTTTTTATGCATGAATGTAAACAAAATGGGCATAAATCCAAATTTTTGTAAGCCCATGGCTTATGTGCAAAAAGAAGTAGCACATGAGCTATGGGATGGGCAAAATGTCATTTTGTAAAGCCCAAGGGGCTATATGTAAATGTATAAGCCTATATAAGGCAACATGATGATGAATAAAGCAACACTTTTCATTCCTCCCAAAAACTAGGGTTTGTGCATCCTCCCCCTTTCTCAAGGGTCTAGAACCCTCTTCCTCTTTTTTTGAATTAAATCAAGAGTTTAACTCTCCCTTTCTCAAAAATAAATAGTTTTTCACCACAAAACCCATAAAGGGGAGCTCGGATCTCCAATCAGATCTCGAAAAGGGGAGACTTTCAAGTCTCACCCCCTTTTCTCCAAGATCCCGCCGATCAAGAGCAGGAAGAAGAAGACACATCTCCAAAAATCTATCTTTGGACTGATCCAAGGCTCAAAAGAAAAGCCAAAGATTCCTAAGAGTTTAACTCCTTTCTAGACCTGTTGGAGTTTAACTCCATAAATTAAATTTCTGCTAGGAGTTTGACTCCAAAAATCCCCTTTTGGGAGTTCAACTCCCCAACTTAGGGGCTAAGCCCCTTCCCGTGGGTGCTTCCCGCGGGTGCTTCCCGCGGTCACGTGTGTGCCACGTGACCCCGGGCCCCAAGGCGCCATTCGGTCACGTGTGCCCACGTGACCCCGGGCGCTGAGGTGCCCGATGGTCACGTGTGCGCCACGTGACCCCGGGCGCCAAGGCGCCCTTCGGTCACGTGTGCCCACGTGACCCCGGGGCGCCAAGGCGCCCATCGGTCACGTGTGCCCACGTGACCCCAGGGCGCCAAGGCGCCCATCGGTCACGTGTGCCCACGTGACCCCGGGCGCCTAGGCGCCCATCGGTCATGTGTGCCCACGTGACCCCGGGCGCTGAGGCGCCCAATGGTCACGTGTGCGCCACGTGACCCAGGGCGCTGGGGTGCCCAATGGTCACGTGTGCGCACGGGACCCCGGGCACTAAAGCGTCCATGCACGTGCACGTGACCCCGGGCACCATGCCCCACGTGTCATGCATGCGTTGTTGAAACGCTTTTCCCCCCTATTTATATATATATATATATATACACACACACACACATACTCCACACTAAATATACCTCCCCTGTTAGAAAAAATTTCTAACGGGGCGCTGCCCCGCACCCCACAAGGGGGCTGCTAGCCCCCTTGACCCCCAGCCCGCTATCCGGGTAGCGGGACCCCCGTAAAAACTCTGCGGAGCCCCCGATATATCCAAGCCCCCTCCAAAACAAAACACACGTACACTGCACATTGAGTTCGCATGACCGGCTTAACCCGTCAATCGGAGGTTCATTCGCTCCAAGGGCGAGGGGTAATTAACGACAGCTTAGTCCGCGGCTGTCGAAGATTCGGATCCCCATAATCAATAAACCCCAGCCCACCCTAGGCAGGGGGAATCTATAGTATGCCTGACAAGCGCGCGCGTATTCCCATCTCAATGGGGTGACGAAAAACACCCTACAGACTCTGGCACGCCCGGTGGGACACATCTCTCCTCCCATATTTCGGGTTAAGCGTTCATGCAAACTTGATCAATATACATATCGATTGCCTGTACCGAAATCATGTTTTTTTGTGCACAGAGGGGGTTAACAATTTTCAATTGCCATCTTCGAACGCAAGTCGGTATTTGAACAACTTTCTTTGGCCCCAGCTGGGGGCGAGTCCATCAACACCGACAAAGTAATAAGGCATTTCGGGCAAGCTCCAGCGGTGCCCCTGACAACTGCTCAATCAGGTATCTTCTCCAAGCTTCTGATCCAGAGGACCACCACGTCGTTAAACTGGGAATGATCGACCACCACGTCATTAAACTGGGAATAATCAACCTCTAAGTCGTTAAACTGGGAATGTAAATATATATATATATATATATGTAAATAAACAAAAAAATGTGTAAATAAAAGAAAAATAAAGAAAAGCCGAAATGATGGGGAAACTCGCAATAAAAATCAGCGAGTAAAAATAAAAATGAAAATAAAGCCGAAATGATGGGGCAACTCGCAATAAAAATCAGCGAGTAAAAATAAAAGTGAAAATAAAGCCGAAATGATGGGGCAACTCGCAATAAAAATCAGCGAGTAAAAATAAAAATGAAAATAAAGCCGAAATGATGGGGCAACCGCGAATAAAAGCCGAAATGATGGGGCAATCGCGAAGAGAAAATGAAAATAAAGCCGAAATGATGGGGCAACCGCGAATAAAAGCCGAAATGATGGGGCAACCGCGAATAAAAGCCGAAATGATGAAATAATAGAGCAATCGCGGTAAAACAAAAAAAAACGGCGAATGATGAGTCGCTCTTGGTACCATATTCCAGTGCAGCGATGCAGACGCCGGTCAAAATCCAATTTTCCAAAATTCTTCCGGCCCTACGGCCAGTCCCCAAATTGACTACCGTATACAATCCACGGGCTTAAATAACTCTCATCATACCCATGCCCCACTGCAATCACCAGTCCAGCGGTTGGTCTCCGTCCTTGGAATTATGCTCCATTGGGAAGACCCACTCATGTGTCCTCACGATGCATGAGGAGAACAAACCTTCGTGGGATCCTTACGACTCACAAAGGAAAAACACACTTGGGGGTCCTCACGACTCCTAAGGAGAAAATGCATCTACGGGATCCTTACGACTCGTAGAGAGAAAATACTTTATGGGACCTTTACGGCCCATAAAATTGAAAAGCCTTAGGTAATAGGGACCTAAACCTATCTCCTAAGCCTTCGCTCCCCAACAGGCAACGGCGAATGATGAGTCGCTCCTGGTACCATATTCCAGTGTAGCGATGCAGACGCCAACAAAGCCCCGAAATTTGTTCGGCCCTACGGTCTGGATCATACATTCTGCAAAACCGTATACAATCCACGGGCGTAAAACGATCCCAATCTCTCCCAAGTCCTACCGGCGAGACCACATTCAAAGTCCCACTGGCGGGGAAGATTCAAAAAAAAAAAGAGAGAAGAAAAAAAGAAGGTATGTCCACAAGCAAAATGGCCACGGATGAAAACCCGAAAGGGCTCCATGAGTAAAAACAGCAGGACTGCCGGCGAGTTTGTGAAAATCCGAAAGGGCGCAAACTCGTGAAAAAAAAGATATGAAATGCACTCGCAAAGTCCTCTCGACTTTGTGAGGAGAAAATTCCCGCGTAAGATCCTTACAACTCACAAAGGAGCGACACACTTAGGAGTCCCCACGACTCCTAAGGAGAAAATACACCTACGGGATCCTTATGACCCGTAGGGAGAAAATGCTTTGTGAGACCCTTACGGCTCACAAAAACTGAAAAGTCTTAGGTGATAGGGACCTAAAACCTATCTCCTAAGCCATCGTTTCCTAATAAGCAAACGCAAATGATGATTCGCTCCTGGTACCATATTCCAGTGTAGCGATGCTGATGCCAAACAAAAAAAACCAGTTCCCAAGTCCTTCCGGGGCAAATGATGAGTTGCTCCTGGCATTATTCCAGTGCAGCAATGCAGATGCCAAACCAAAACCAATCCCAAAATCCTCTCAAAGGAAAATGATGATTCGCTTCTGGTACCATATTCCAGTATAGCGATGCTGATGTCAACCAAAATAAAATCAAACCAACAACCTCTATGGCGGAATCATGCTCCGTCCCAGAATTTACCCCGTGTCAAAATTAAGCTTCGCCTCGGTGTATCTGCCTTCCCTGTCGAAATTATGCTTCGTCTCGGAATCAAGTCTGCCAACAAGCTCTGTGCCGGAATCATGCTTCGTCTAAGAGTGTACACCATGTCGAAATCATGCTTCGCCTCGGCGTATCTGCCTTCCCTGTCGGAATTATGTTTCGGCTCGGAATCAACAACCGACCTCCTCGTCGAAATTATGCTCCGCCTCGGAATCGAATCAACCAACCAGCTCTGCGTCGGAGTCATACTTCATCTCAGAGTGTACCCCATGTCGAAATCAAGATTCGCCTCGGTGTATCTGCCTTCCCTGTCGAAATTATGCTTCGTTTCGGGATCAAGTCGACCGTCCATGTCGCAAAAAGGATATTGCAGGCTTCCTACAAAGCAGGAACCAAATCGCTTCGGATGAGAACGTCGACCGTCCATGTCGCAAAAAGGGCAGTCCAGGCTTCCCACAAATCTGGAACCGAATCGCTCCGGATCAGAGCGTCGACCGTCCATGTCGCAAAAAGGGCAGTGCAGGCTTCCTATAAAGCAGAAACCAGATCACTCCGGGCCAGGGAAAAGTCTACCATGGACACTCCGTATCGGAGACGCATCAAGGGTTGACCGTCCATGTCGTAAAAAGGGCAGTACCGGCTTCCCACAAATCGGGAACCAAATCGCTCCGGATCAGAGCGTCGACCGTCCATGTCATAAAAAGGGCAGTGCAGGCTTCCTACAAAGCGGGAACCAGATCACTCCGGGCCAGGGAAAAGTCTACCACGGACACTCCGTCTCGGAGACGCGTCAAGCGTCGACCGTCCATGTCGCAAAAAGGGCAGTGCAGGCTTCCCACAAATCGGGAACCAAATCGCTCCGGATCTGAGCGTCGACCGTCCATGTCGTAAAAAGGGCAGTGCAGGCTTCCCACAAATCAGGAACCAAATCTCTCCGGATCAGAGCGTCGACCGTCTATGTCGCAAAAAGGGCAGTGCAGGCTTCCTACAAAGCAGGTACCAGATCACTCCGGGCCAGGGAAAAGTCTACCACGGACACTCCGTCTCGGAGACGTGTCAAGCGTCGACCGTCCATGTCGCAAAAAGGGCAGTGCATGCTTCCCACAAATCAGGAACTAAATCGCTCCGGATCAGAGCGTCGACCGTCCATGTCGCAAAAAGGGCAGTGCAGGGTTCCTATAAAGCAGGAACCAGATCACCCCGGGACAGGGAAAAGTCTACCACGGACACTCCGTCTCGGAGACGCGTCAAGCGTCGACCGTCCATGTCGTAAAAAGGGCAGTGCAGGCTTCCCACAAATCGGGAACTAAATCGCTCCGGACCAGGGAAACGTCTACCACGGACACTCCGCTTAGGAGACGCAAAGTCGACCGTCCATGTCGTAAATGTTAGTTATATGTATGCCCTAGAGGCCATTACTGTACATACGATGTATATTGTAATGGATGCTTGGACATATATATATAGGGTTGCTAGGCACACGCACAAGAGTCTACGAGGCATCAACCATGCCCGATTAAAATTTTAGCCATGCCGAACAACCCGAAGCCGGATCTTTAAACTAGGGTTTAGGCGAAAACATGCATGTTAAACTCTTTAACACCAAGTGAGAGGGATTACAACCTTTGTAGATCCGGTCCTTCACTTCTTAAGCTCCATGTTGAGGTCCCTTCGCTGCGATCATCGTGTTCTGGACTCTCGAGAGGGTTCACGAAGAGAATGATGCAACCTTGCTTCCGATCTTCGATAACATAGATGATCTACTTTGAAGTTTCATTAACACAAGCTATCACCCATAAAATGATGTGAACACCCTCATCTAAATGGCAAGGATAGATGAGGATGATGAAGTAGGATTTTTGCTCTCATTTATAATCTTTTTCTCACTCACTTTCATCACAAAAGAAAGCATTTTCAAAAAGGAACTCAAGGAAGAAGAAGATGAGTGAAGATGATAACTTAATCCTTTTGTGATGAACAATGAATTATTATAGTGGTTACAAATCTAACCAAGGGTTAAGCATGAAAGAGTTAACCCTTGTAGAGAGTTAACTAGAGTTAATGGTTTGGATTGGGTTAACATAATATCTAACAAAAATATCAAGCAACCACAAAGTCAAAGCTTCATGGAAGCTTCATGCAAAAGCTAACCCTAATCCAAACCCTAACCAAGTTTAAACCCTAATCCATTGTTAAATTTGTAACCCTAACATGTTACAATATTATATATCACATATACAATATATTTTGTAACAATAAAAAAATAATACAATTAACATATATCGCATATATATCAATGTATTATCCCGTGAGAAAATGAATCTTTTAGTGAGCTGATATTAGTTAATGTAATTTAATATATCATATATATTATTATACATTAAATTATCGAATCAACACTTGATCCGACAATCCGGCTATTTCACAAATAACCGACTAATACGATGACCCGGCTATATCACATCTACCCGGCCGATATCTCATATCGCGAGAATCCAAAACGGTATCACATACAGCATTATCCTCGGTCCCGCACATATCACATATGTACTCCTACTCCGTTTTGCCTGAGCCAAGAAACCTCTGTGTAGGACTCTAAAGAATCGTCAATACGCCGGCAGTAGGTAATGATCATATCAAACACCCACAAGCTGCAAGCGGTCAGCTAAACGTAACTGTAGGGTTCCTAGACACACTAATGAAGTCTCACAAGTGATCAAACATGCCAATTTCTAAAAATTACGGTGCCGAGAAACCCTAGAACGGATCGTTGGATAGAAGTATAGGCGAAGCAAGCAAGCAAACGGAAATATAGCTAAAGGGAAGGGGCTACAACCTTTGTAGATCCGGTCCACCACCTCCTAGGGTCCGTGATGAAGTCCCCTCGCTGTCCAAATCGTATCTTGGGCTCTAGCGTCGGCTTCATCGGAGAAAAAGCGGGCTAGGTCATCGACGACGATGCCGAAGATGATCTACGTCGAGGCATCGCTAGATCAAGCTCCAACTTCACCAAGTCAAGAAAACTTATGAAGGAAACACCCTATACTACTTGGCAAGAGGTAGAGGATGAAGAAATAGGATGTGGGTAGACTTTAGATTTGGATTTCTCACACTTTTTCATCAATCACCATTGATGTAGCAAGCTTTCTTCATGGAAGAAGAAGAAGAAGATGATATGATAAGCTATTCCAAAAAGAAAAATAAAAAGAATACTTATCATAATCTCAACCATGGTTTAGTGTAGGGATTTAACTAAGGTTAGATGAGTGGTTAGGGTTAGAGAAGAGACAAGAATGGTGGACTTGTTCAAAGCTTCAAGAAGCTTCAACAAAAAACAAACTAAGCCACCATTTCTTTTTCTCTTTATCTTTTCCAAAACAATAATAAATAGATAAATAAATAAGAGAAAAGAAACCCTAACCATTCACTAAACATAGTTTAATCTTTACACAAACCCAAATGAGCAAGTATCATCAAACATGATACGAACAAGTGCACAAAAATATATCACATATACAATGTGCAATTCAAGTGAGAAAATCCTTTTAAAGTGAACCAATACTAGTTAATGCAATGTAATATATCAAATATATAATTATACATTAAATCATTAAATCAACATTTGATCTAACGATCCGGTCATATCGCATATAACTGACTAGTATCCAATGTATCGGCTTATCGAAACAATCCTTGATTCGATAACTAGGTTATATCTCATACAACCATTCGACACATTCATCGCGAGAATGAAATACGGTATCACATACACATATTATTCTCTGTCCCGCACATATCTCATATGTGCTCCTATTTCGTTTCGCTTGAGCCAGGAAACCTCTGTGTAGGACTCTAAAGATTCGTCAATACGCCGGCAGCGGATGATGATCATATCAAACATCCACAAGCCGCAAGCGGTCTGCTAAACGTAACGGCCACCCAGGTATTGAGCGATCAGAAGATCGACGAGCAAGCCCGCTCACACTCCTGTGAATCCAACCAGTAACACTTACCGTATAGTCCGGTCTGTTCGTCTGATATGTCGCATATCTCGCCTAGGGGTGGTAAACGTCAGACCCCAGTAGCTTGATAAGTCATGCGGACGTGAAGTCCATGACATGTGTGAAACTACTGATAACTCTTACCAGTATATCACTGCAACCCTGGCCAGGGATTTCCTGCTATGGCCAGTCGAGCATAGCGCAACATCAACCCCCAATACCGGGAGAGACGAATCCCCTCCTATCGCTCATTGCCTCTATGTCAATCGGGACTGTACCCAAAAACCACCTGTTTGCACAACTCAGTAGAGCCGTGGTAGGGTGGAAATCAAAGCACAGTGGGAGACACACAAGACTCTATGACGATCTCGGGTCAACAGACTAAGCTGTACCAGTGTCGCCAGAGAACTGCCATCTGACGTGAGGTATAATACCATCTGGGAGTTCTCGGCGAGTCCGTTCAGTGTACCCAGTCTCCACTGAGCACCCGCATACCATCTTCGATGTCAAACACCAATGGATATGGGATCATCCATCGCCCATCGCATGGGTCGAGAAGATATGCGCTAGTCTACTCTGGAATATCGATGCCCCGTCTCGATATTCCCTCGACTAGGAACATTTCAAGGATGTACTCATGGACTACCCAGGCCCCACTAGTATGATCTACATCATAGTCATGGAAGTCGAGTACACATCCTAAGGGCTTTATCAACATGTAACAGAGAGACAGAAAGTATACACGTTAAGATAAAGAGCAACCAGATAGCGTACTATCATGTCGAGCAGGAAAGTCCTACCTATATATGTCCCAGCATCCACTACAATATACATCCAATGTACAGTAATGGCCTCTAGGGCATACATATAACTAACAATCTCCCACTTGCACTAGGGCCATCTGTAGCAGTGGTTGCAGTATCACATACTCAGCCATCCCCTAAAACTCTCTCTTTGGGAAAAGTCCTTCGTGAGTGGATCCGCCGTGTTGTCCTCTGAGTCTACTCTCCTAACCTCGATCACACTGGAGATCAGCTATCTCCATGATCAGGTGATGCTGCCTCAGAATATATCTAGGTCACTGATGGGACCATGGTTCCTTGGCCAAAGCCACAGTTCCATTGTCACACAATGGTAGGAACCTAGTTCATCTTATGAACTAATATACACCCAAACTGCCTCTTTGGTAGTATCTTTAATAGCGATGTTACCAGCCTTTACCGTCTAGTTTGTCACGGTATCTAGCTTGGAAATCTTCCAACATACCGTCCCTTTACTGAGGGTAAAGACAATGTCTGTGACTGACATCCAGACGTCTTTATCACCCTGGAACACTTCCAGTGATTCTCCCCAGGATCGACTGATACTATCTCACTATAGCTAGTGAGAATCCTAAAATCTATTTAGATCTATCTCATAGATCCAAATCCCAGAATTTAGGAGGTATCACTATGATCCTATTTGGAGAATCCTTGTGATAATAGGAGATTGAACGATCGTAGTATAGGAAACTCTTTTCCTATCAAGAGTATGTGATCTACGTACTCTACGAGGATCACCACCATACTCCCTACTACCTTTTTGTACATACAAGGTTCATCTTCCATTTTGATGATGTCAAACTCTTTGACTATCACATCAAAACAGACGTTCCAACTCCGCGATGCCTGCTTCATTATGTAAAGCAACTTGCACACGTTTCCGCTGCTCCCATTGTTTACGAAGCCCTCTGGCTGTGTTCTTATAGACGTTCTCTTCTAAATCATTATTTAGAAAAGTAGTCATGGCACCCAACCACCAGATATCGCAGTCATGGTATGTAGCCGTGGCAAGTAGGATCTGGATGTACTTAAGCATATTCCATGGAAAAGGTTTCATCATTATCCGTGCCTGGTCGATGACGAAAACCTTTAACAAGTCTAGCTTTGAAAGTCTCAACCTTTCTATCTACACCAAGTAATCTTCTCAAGATATACTTGCTCCTGATGGTGGATTTAACCCTTCAGATATAGCAACCAAAGTCCATACTTTGTTGGTGTATATGGATTCCATCTCAGATCGCTAAGCATCCAGCCATTCTTACAGAGTCCCTACTCTCGATGGCCTTCTCGAAACTAGTTGGGTCATCATCTCATGATGCATTCCTCGCTCCCACTGTCATCGAGAAACCGAGGTATCTCTCAGGCGGATGAGGAACCCTACTAGATCGGCGGAGAGGCTGAGGTTCGTCGGGAACTATAGAATCCTTTGGTTCTGTCAAATCATCAACTGCAGTTTTGTATAGCTGGAACCTTTCCAGTTCTACAGAACTGATCCTGCCTCGATCTTGTCCGGATTTTGCTTTAAACATAGGCCGGACAACCCCAAATCTTAACTCGCTTAAGAGATGGGTTCTTCCCATACCATATCTCATATGGAGTGGTAGGCACTGATTTGATTCAAACCTAATTCAATAGGTATGCAGCTTCTCAAGTGCATAACCCCAAAAGGAAATAGGTAACTCAGTAATACTCATCATAGAGCACACCATATCTAATATTGTGCAATTGCTCCGCCCTGATACACCGTTGTGCTGTGGTGTATTCAGAGGAGTAACACTGAGAGAGAATCTCATTCTCCTTTAGAATAGTCCAGGAATTCTATACACAAGTATTCTCCTCCCTAATCTTATCATAGGACATAGTACTTATACCCGTATTTTGGTTCTCTACTTCTAACTTATATTCTGTGAATATCTCAAAAGGTTCAGACTTATGTTTCAACAGGAACATATGACTGAATCTTGAGAGATTATCAGAGAATATAATGAAGTATAAAGAACCAGTCCTGGCATGTGTAGACAGGAGACTTTACATACATCATCATGTATCAGTCCCAAGAGTTTACTAACTCTTTCTCTGTTTCTAATAAACAGAGCTATGGTCATCTAATCTTTGTGACATGACTGGCAAGTTTCACAAGATGTAAATTCAAAATGATTTAAATATGCATCTAAAATGTAACTTCAGCCAGTCGGGTCGCATTGATGTGACCTAGTCTACAATGCCTCAAGAAGGATTCGTTCATTTCTGAACTTTTCTTCTTGTGTGTTCTATATACTAGAGAATTGTAGTTTGATTTAGAACGTCAATGCTTTTAGATAACGTGCCTGAACCGATCAACTTATGATATAGGAAATGTTCAAAACATTATCCATCAATACAAAATTTTATCATTTCTTTACAAATAAAGAGACTGATATGATTTTGTATATCAGGTTCGGTATCTAATAGCATTTGTTCAGAATCAATGTATTGGTAATACAGGGTGACAGTGACCAACAGACCTGGCTGCAACACTTGCCCCGTTTTCTGTCTCATTAAACTTATCACCCGTTCTCAGTTTTTCTACCTTTTGGTAGCCCTATGTAACATATTACATATCTGGGATCCTGATCCGGTATCATATACCCAGGATGCAGAGGATACTGAGAAACAGTTCTTTGTAATGAACACACCCGAATGAGATGCATCATATGCACTTTCTTCGTTTGGGCGGCATAGGAATTCTGGTATTCCACTTATTTCTTGCTCGGTCTTATAACAATTATAAGTTGGAGCGGGACCAACGTTTCCCAGCACAGTATAACAAGAGGGTTCGGTCAATTCATCCGTATTATTATCTTGATTAAGGCATGATATGGTCGCTACCTGGAGAGAGAGAGAAGAAAACACTCAGCGTGCGCTCTTGCAAGATCAGATTGGTTATATATTTTATCTAATCAGGATGGCTCCCACTGTTTTTATCAAATCTTCCTTCAAACCTTAAAAGGAAAGACTAGCCGGGATTAATTACACTCTACAAGTTCGCCAATCTTTCAGCCAGGCCAGTGTCGGTACTTTGAGGGAGGTTTCCCGTGCTTTCGCACGGACCTAATTACTGTAAACCTTGCTTTCCCAGAGGCGTAACCCCGTTGACACCTTTCTAGACACCTACTTGATCGGCTAATTGTAAAGTGCAAAACTCTCCCAGGAGTAACAATTACTCGCAGTGGGTATCGGGATCCAACTATCATATAGAAGGTATGCAATCTCATTGCAGATTTCAACACTTGAAACTCCCGATAAAGGTTTTTACCCCTAGCACCTATGACCTTAACTATGGTCAACAAATCATAAGTACTAGTCAAGTTCTACCCGTCATTTCGTGATTAATTAGACCCACCCACATGACCTTTAACTAAGGTCAACAAAGTCACGCGACTGTCCTAACTAATCGCATCATATGCGGTGTAGGAAGACATCACTTAGCTACCGTACACTGTGCCTTGACTATGGTCGACAAACACAGCACAAATACTAAGTACTCTACTTCCTAAAATGACGGAGGGTTGCGGCTGGTTTTTTATGAAAACCTTTAACGCTTTGAACTTGGTCTCGTTGCGGAATCAAATGGTTTTTAAATGGAATGTTTTTGAAGCTTTTCTAGTTTTGCTAAAGGGGTCACTCCCGGTGAAGGGATCGTCGGCCCTTTCCTCGTCGAATGAGGTGCGGGATATATCATATATATCACTGTGCAAAGCAGAAACTATAGAAGCGATCAAAAGACAAACCGAGGGTTGTAGCATCTGCCAGTTATTGCTAAAGGAGTCACTCCCAGTGAAGGGATCTCGGTCCTTTCCTCATCGAATAAGGTGCAGGATGTTCTACAATGAACACCGCGATGCAAAGCAAGAACTGTAGCTACCTGTTTTTATTTTGAAATTCGATTCCACAACATCAATTAGGTTTATTTTCTTTCATTAATCTCATTAATGAATATCCCATCATTTAAATTACCTAAACATCACAGATAAATATGACGTACACTTATGCCATCCGCATTCGCCTCGATGTCCCCTCGTGCACCGTTAGGTTAGGTAACTAACGGCAGAGCGGGGCAGGGCTAGCGCGGGTGTAAAACATAAGCAACGTCTATATAATATATCATATATACTATATATAATATCTGTCACAGAATATCACATGATCACATCACAGATAAATCACAGCAGAAGAAACATATGAAATATTGGATATACTAGGACGTACGTGTTTTCAATACGAGCCAGTATAAAACACGGATTCCACGGTCGTGATGAATAGTCTATCCCACACCCCTAGACCCCTACGAGAGCGCCAAGCAACCCTACCAATTCCAGGGTTAGGAGACCCGGACTCGACTCCTCGAGTTGGTCTCCCTCTGGACCCCAGAACCCGGTTACTTGTGCTCCCCTCCTTGGGTCTATCCTAATGCGGAAAAGTAAATAATATACAACGGGTGACAACTTCCGCAACCTGGAAGTGCCCCAATAAAACAATATTACATACAAGTTTTTTACATGAATGAAAATGAAAAACACTCATCTCACATAAAAAACCCCGGCTATTCAACCACGATGATCCAATATAACATATCCAGCAACACATAACATCACATGTCATCAACGTAAGTAAATATGCGCATCCCAATTGTCGTTGACATATAGCAACGAAACCGGCGATATCACATATTACACTTACGGTCACAGAAAAGAATGTGCAAAACTACAACAGTTGGAATCCGCAATCTCTTCAGACATCGCATGCCTGACCAAATAAATTCCTTAGACATCACATGCCTAACAATTATAAAACCCTGCATTTTAGTCTCTATATCGAAATCTCTTTTCAATATCAAGTCGGGCAATTCAACAAGATTCCCGAAATAATGATCGAATGCTCGTCGCAAACTTTAGTAGACAGTCGCACCCCCGATACCATCGACGAAGTGCACCAAGGCGGAACACCGCTACCGGGAGCACCCGAACGGATGCTTTCGGCGACGGGGTTCTCCTACAGTCACTTGGTCGGGGCTATGGAGTGAGGCTGTCTATTAAGTTTACCCGGCGAGTATCCGCGTACGCTACGTGATTGCGACGGACTTTTGATCACATCAAAATTCCGTGGCAACCGATCAAGTGAGACTAAACTGCTAGATTTATGACATTCATTCAGTTATCTCATAACTACTTGTGAATTCCAATTATTGTATCACATTCCGGATAAATAGAAAATGTTAAACTTTCCGATCGAACAATCGAACACCCAAGTTTTCCCGATACTGTCCAACACATGAAATAAGTCTAACAGCATTCAGTTCGTGCCTCGGTACCAATGGTCCAGCCGTAGAAGGGTCAAGCCAACGCCTCACATGTGGCACGCCGTACTGTCCCAAACCCGAAGGTTCAAAGGGCAGTTCAAGACGGTCACATAATCGAGTTAAGGTTTGTTGTCTTCTAGAGGGTCCATCGCGTTACTTGCATTACTTAGAACGTCATTAAACTACGGAAAAATCCAACACTTGGAAATTTCCCGGCAGGGGAAAAATTGGGTATTTATATCCGGTCGAACTTTTTAACATATTCTGAAATTTATCCGGAAAGCCACACAGACAGAATTAGACAATCCGATCGGTACACCGAGTCCCCAATACAACCCAGAAAATTCAACTCTTGAATAATTATTAAAAATTCCCAGAAAAATCATAAATAATATATAAGAATTACTGTGCAGCAAAAAGTGTCAGAAGAGATCAATTTGCCGCGGAACCACCGTATTGGGCATGCCAATGCCGCGGTTCCGCCGCACTATTATCGATTCATGGGTCCCGTTTTACACAGTAATTCTTAGAATATTCTACTTAGTTTTCTGCATATTTTTAATTCACAAAAATCCACGAATTTCAAAAATGTCCAGAGAGCATGGAAATATTGGGGTTTCGGTTCGTTCGGACTTCAAACTCCGTCTAGACATCACCTAAGGCTCTAGCTAGGCTCTGATACCACTGTAGGATTCCTAGGCACACTAATGAAGTCTCACAAGTGATCAAACATGCCAATTTCTAAAAATTACGGTGCCGAGAAACCCTAGAACGGATCGTTGGCTTGAAGTATAGGCGAAGCAAGCAAGTAAACGGAAATATAGCTAAAGGGAAGGGGCTACAACCTTTGTAGATCCGGTCCACCACCTCCTAGGCTCCGTGATGAAGTCCCCTCGCTGTCCAAATCGTATCTTGGGCTCTAGCGTCGGCTTCATCGGAGAAAAAGCGGGCTAGGTCATCGACGACGATGCCGAAGATGATCTACGTCGAGGCATCGCTAGATCAAGTTCCAACTTCACCAAGTCAAGAAAACTTGTGAAGGAAACACCCTATACTACTTGGCAAGAGGTAGAGGATGAAGAAATAGGAAGTGGGTAGACTTTAGATTTGGATTTCTCACACTTTTTCATCAATCACCATTGATATAGCAAGCTTTCTTCATGGAAGAAGAAGATGAAGAAGAAGAAGATGATATGATAAGTTATTCCAATAAGAAAAAAAAAAAAGAATACTTATCATAATCTCAACCATGGTTTAGTGTAGAGATTTAACTAAGGTTAGATGAGTAGTTAGGGTTAGAGAAGAGACAAGAATGGTGGACTTGTTCAAAGCTTCAAGAAGCTTCAACAAAAAACAAACTAAGCCACCATTTCTTTTTCTCTTTATCTTTTCCAAAACAATAATAAATAAATAAATAAATAAGAGAAAAGAAACCCTAACCATTCACTAAACATAGTTTAATCTTTACACAAACCCAAATGAGCAAGTATCATCAAACATGATACGAATAAGTGCACAAAAATATATCACATACACAATTTGCAATTCAAGTGAGAAAATCCTTTTAAAGTGAACCAATACTAGTTAATGCAAAGTAATATATCAAATATATAATTATACATTAAATCATTAAATCAACATTTGATCTAACGATCCGGTCATATCGCATATAACCGACTAGTATCCAATGTATCGGCTTATCGAAACAATCCTTAATTCGATAACTAGGTTATATCGCATACAACCATTCGAAACATTCATCGCGAGAATGAAATACGGTATCACATACACGCATTATTCTCGGTCCCGCACATATCTCATATGCGCTCCTATTTCGTTTCTCTTGAGCCAGGAAACCTCTGTGTAGGACTCTAAAGACTCGTCAATATGCCGGCAGCGGATGATGATCATATCAAACATACACAAGCCGCAAGCGGTCTGCTAAACGTAACGGCCACCCGGGTATTGAGCGATCAGAAGATCGACGAGAAAGCCCGCTCGCACTCCTGTGAATCCAACCAGTAACACTTACCGTATAGTCCGGTCTGTTCATCTGATATGTCGCATATCTCGCCTAGGGGTGGTAAACGTCAGACCCCAGTAGCTTGATAAGTCATGCCGACGTGAAGTCCATGACATGTGTGAAACTACTGATAACTCTTACCAGTATATCACTGCAACCCTGGCCAGGGATTTGCTGTTATGGCCAGTCGAGTATAGCGCAACATCAACCCCCAATACCGGGAGAGACGAATCCCCTCCTATCGCTCATTGCCTCCATGTGAATCGGTACTGTACCCAAAAACCACCTATTTGCACAACTCAGTAGAGCCGTGGTAGGGTGGAAATCAAAGCACATTGGGAGACACACAAGACTCTATGACGATCTCGGGTCAACAGACTAAGCTGTACCAGTGTCACCAGAGAACTGCCATCTGACGTGAGGTATAATACCATCTGGGAGTTCTCGGCGAGTCCATTCAGTGTACCCAGTCACCACTGAGCACCCGCATACCATCTTCGATGTCAAACACCAATGGATATGGGATCATCCATCGCCCATCGCATGGGTCGAGAAGATATGCGCTAGTCTACTCTGGAATATCGATGCCCCGTCTCGATATTCCCTCGACTAGGAACATTTCAAGGATGTACTCATGGACTACCCAGGCCCCACTAGTATGATCTACATCATAGTCCTGGAAGTCGAGTACACATCCTAAGGGCTTTATCAACATGTAACAGAGAGACAGAAAGTATACACGTTAAGATAAAGAGCAACCAGATAGCGTACTATCATGTCGAGCAGGAAAGTCCTACCTATATATGTCCCAGCATCCACTACAATATACATCCAATGTACAGTAATGGCCTCTAGGGCATACATATAACTAACAGTAACAGCCACCCAGGTATTGAGCGCTCAGAAGATCAACAAGCAAGCATGTACATTCTCCTATGAATCCAAACACTAACACTCCCGTACAGTCCGGTCTCGTCGTCTGATATGTCGCATATCTCGCCTAGGGGTGGTAAACGTCAGACCCCAGTAGCTCGATAAGTTGTGTCGATATGAGGTCTATAACAGTTCAAGAAACTACTGATAACACTTACCAGTAAATCTCAGCAACCCTGGCCAGGGATTTTCGGTTATAGCCAATCGAACACAGCACAACATCAACTCCCTATACCGGGAGAGACGAATCCCCTCCTATCGCTCATTGCCTCCATGTGATTCGGGACTGTACCCAAAAGCCACCTTTTTGCACGCCCTCTTGGACGTGGTATGATGGAAATCAAAGCACAGTGGGAATCACACAAGACTCTATGACGATCTCGGGTCAACAGACTACTCTGTACCAGTGTCACCGGAGAACTGCCATCTGACGTAAGGTATAATACCATCTGGGAGTTCTCGGCGAGTCCATCCAGTGTACCCAGTCTCCACTGAGCACCCGTACACCATCCTTGATGTCAAACACCAATGGATATGGGATCATCCATCGCCCATCATATGGGTCAAGATGCGTATACACTAGTTTACTCTGGTGCATCGATGCCCTGTCTCGATACACCCTCGACTAGGAACAATTATAGGATGTACTGGTCGACTACCGTGGCCCCACTAGTATGATCTCATCATAGTCCCAGTAGTCGAGTACATATCCTAAGGGCTTTATCAACATGTAACATAGAGACAATCAGAGTACATGTTAAGATAAAGTACAACCAGATAGCGTACTATCATGTCGAGCAAGAAAGTCCTCCCTATATATGTCCTAGCATCCACTACAATATACATCGTATGTACAGTAATGGCCTCTAGGGCATACATATAACTAACAATCTCCCACTTGCACTAGGGCCATCTGTTATGGTATCACATACTCAACAATTAGCTGTGGTTGAAGTATCTCATACTCAACCATCCCATAAGAGTCTCTACAGGGAAAAAGGCCTTTGTGAGTAGATCCGCGCTATTGTCCTCTGTGTCTACTCTCCTAACCTCGATCTCCCTGGAGATCATCCATCTCCATGATCAGGTGATACTGCCTAAGAATTATATCTGGATATCTGATGGGACGGGGATTCCTTGGCATAAGCCACAACTACATTGTCACACAATGGTAGGAACGAAGTTCATCTCATGAACTTATATTTATCCAGACTGCCTCTTTGGTAGTATCCTTGGTAATGATGTATCTTGCCTTTAACCGTCTAGTATGTCACGATATCTAGCTTGGAACTCTTCCAACATACCGTCCCTCCACTGAGGGTAAAGACATTGGCTGCGACTGACATTCAGTCGTCCTTATCACCCTGGAACCTTTCCAGTGATTCTCCCCAGGATCGATTGATACCATCTCACTACAATTAGTGAGAATCCTAACATCCAATTAGATCTATCTCATAGATCCATAACCCAGGATTTAGGAGGTATCACTTTGATCCTATATGGAGAATCCTTGTGATAAGCGGAGATTGACCAAGTGTAGCATAGGAAACTCTTTCCCTATCAAGAGTATGTCATCCACGTACTCTACGAGGATCACCACCATACTCTCTACTACCTTTTTGTATATACAAGGTTCATCTACCATTTTGATGAAGTCAAACTCTTTGACTACCACATCAAAATAGATGTTCCAACTCCGCGATGCCTGTTTTCTCTCATAAAACATCTTGCACACGTTTCCGCTGCTCCCACTGTCTACGAAGCCCTCTGGCTGTGTACTTATAGATGCTCTCTTCTAAATCATCATTTAGAAAAGCAGTCATGACACCCAACCGCCAGATATCATAGTCATGGTATGTAGCCGTGGCAAGTAGGATCTAGATGGACTTAAGCATAGCTTTGAAAGTCTTAACTTTTCTATGTACACCAAGTAATCTTCTCAAGATATACTTGTTCCTGATGGGGATTTAACCCTTCAGATAAAGCAACCAAAGTCCATACTTTGTTGGTGTATAAGGATTCCATCTCAGATCGCTAAGCATCCAGCCATTCTTATAGAGTCCCACTCCTGATGGCCAGCCCGAAACTAGTTGGGTCATCATCTCATGATGCAATCCTTGCTCCCACTGTCATAGAGAAACTGAAGTATCTTTCAGGTGGGTGAGGAACCCTACTGGATCGGCGGAGAGGCTGAGGTTCGTTGGTTACTATTGAATCCTTTGGTTCTATCAAATCATCTGCTATTGTTTGTATAGCTGGAACCTTTCCAGTTCTACATAACAGACCTTGCCTCGAGCTTGTCCGGATTTTGATTTTATACATAGGCCGGACAACCCCAAATCTTAACAAACTTAAGATATGGGCTCTTCCCTTTACATATCACATATGAAGCGATAGGCATCTGATTTGATTTGAACCCTATTCAATAGGTATGCAGCTTCTCAAGTGCATAACTCCCAAAAGAAAATAGGAAACTCAGTAGTACTCATCATAGAGCATACCATATCACATAGGGTGTTATTGCTCCGCCCCGATATACCATCATGCTATGGTGTATTCGGAGGAGTAATGCTGAGAGAGAATCCCATTCTCCTTTAGAATAATCCAGGAATTCCGTGCTCAAGTATTCTCCTCCTTGATCTCATCAAAGGACATAATACTTATACCCGTTTTTGGTTCTCTACTTCTAACTTATATTCCGTGAATATCTCAAAAGTTTTGGACTTGTGTTTCAACAGGAACATATGTCTGAATCTTGAGAGATCATCAGAGAATGTAATGAAGTACAAAGAACCGGTCTTGGCATGTGTAGACAGGGGACTTTCATACATCAGCATGTATCAATCCCAAGAGCTCACTAACACTTTCTCTGTTTCTAATAAACGGAGCTGTGGTCATCTTATCTCTGTGACATGACCGGCAAGTTTCACAAGATGTAAATTCAAACTAATTTAAATATGCATCTTTATGTAACTTCAGCTAATCGGGTCGCATTGATATGACCTAGTCTACAATGCCTCAAGAAGGATTCGATCATTTTTGAACTCTTCCTCTTGTGTGTGTTCTGTATACTAAGAACTGTGGTTTGATTTAGAACGTCAATGCTTTTAGATAACGTGCCTGAACCGATCAACTCTTGATATAGGAAATGTTCAAAACATTATCCAACAATACAAAATTATATCCTTTCTTTACTGATAAAGAGACTGATATGATATTGTATATCAAGTTCGGTATCTAATAACATTCGTTCAGAATCAATGTATTCTGGTAATACGGGGTGATAGTGACCAACAGACTTGGCTGCAACACTTGCACCGTTTCTATCTCATGAAACTTATCACCCGTTCTCAGTTCTCTACCTTTCTGTAGCCCATGTAACAGATTACATATGCGGGATCCTGATCCGGTATCACATACCCAAGACGTAAAGGATACTGAGAAACAGTTCTCCGTAATGAACACACCCGAAGATGATGCATCAACATGCACTTTCTTTGTTTGGGCGGCACGGGAAATCTGGTATTCCCCAATTTCCTGCTCTGTCTTATAACAATTATATGTTGGAGCGGGACCAACGTTCCCCAGCTCAGTATAACAAGCGGGTTCGGTCAATACATCCGTATTATTATCTTGATTAAGGCGTGATATGGTCGCTACCTGGAGAGAGAGAGAGAAGAAAACACTCAGCGTATGCTCTTGCAAGATTAGATTGGTTATCTAATATATCTAATCAGGATGTCTCCCACTGTTTTAATCAAATCTTCCTTCAAACCCTAAAAGGAAAGACTAGCCGGGATTAATTACACGCTACAAGTTCGCCAATCTTTCAGCCACGCCAGTGTCGGTACTTTGAGGGAGGTCCCCCATGCTTTCGCACGAACCTAATTAAAGTAAACCTCATTTTCCCAGAGGCGTAACCCCGTTAACACCTTTCTAGACACCTACTTGATCGGCTAATTGTAATGTGTAAAACTCTCCCAGGAGTAACTTTTACTCGCAGCGGGTATCGGGATCTAACTATCTCATAGAAAGTATGCAATCTCATTGCAAATTTCAATACTTGAAATTCCCGATAATATTTTACCCCTAGCGTTCTATGACCTTGACGAAAGACAAACAACCCATAGTCCACTAGTCAAGTTCAACCCGTACTTTTCTTGATTGAATTAAACACACCCGCACGACCCTTGACGAATGCCAAACAACGTCGTACGAATACCCTAATCCAATCTGCATCATATGCATAAGCAGATAAATACTAGTTAGCTACCGCACACTACGCCATGACGAATGCCAAACTACCGCAGCACGAATACTAAGTAGTACTTATCTGAAACGACGGAGGGCTACGACAGGTTTTTAAGAAAACCCTTTGCGTAATGAACTTGATATCGTTGTAGAATCGAGTGATTTTAAATGGAGTGTTTTTTAGGCTTTTCTAGTTTTGCTAAAGAGGTCACTCCCAGTGAAGGGATTGTCGGCCCTTTCCTCATCGAATAAGGTGCAGGATATTTCACAAATACCACTATGCAAAGCAAAAACTATAGAAGCAATCAAAAGACAAACCGAGTTTGTAGCATCTGATAGTTTCACTAAAGAGGTCACTCCCGGTGAAAGGATCTCTGCTCTTTCCTTATCGAATAAGGTGCTGGATGTTCTACAAGGAACACCGCTATGCAAAGCAAGAACTAGAGCTACCAGTTTTTAAACAAGTTTCTACAACATCTTTAGGTTTCTTTTATTTCATTAATCTCATTAATGAAGTCCCATTTTATTATGCTTCACAAGCATCACATTTGAAACGAAATCTGCAATATAACATATATCTCATATATATAATATAAACATTCGTCTCAGGCAGTAATATGATCTCATCACAGAACATTGCAGCGGAAGAACATATATGAAATATTGGATATACTAGGACGTCTGTGTTTTTAATACGAGCCTATATAAAACACGAATTCCACGGTTGCGACGAATAGCCAAACCCACATCCCTAGACCCCTACGAGAGCGGCAAGGAACACTGCCAATTCTAGGGTTAGGAGACCCGGTCTCGACTCCTCGAGATGGTCTCCCACTGGACCCTAGAACCCGGTTACTTGTGCTCCCCACCTTGGGTCTACCTAATGCGGAAAAGTAAATAATATACAATGGTGACATCATCCTCAGCCCGGAAGTGCCCCAATAAAAGAATATTACATACAAATGAATTTTACATGAAAGAAAAAGAAAAAAACTCTCATCTCACATAAAACCCCCGGCTATTCAAACGCGACGATCCAATATAACATATCATAGCAACACATAATATCTCATATCATCAACGTAAGCAAGTATGCGTATCCCGATTGTCGTTGATGTATAGCAACGAAGCCGGCGATACACCACATACTACGCTTACGGTCACAGAAAAGAAAATGTAAAACTACAACAGTTGGAATCCGCAACCTTCTTAGACATCGCATGCCTAACCAAATGAATTCCTTAGACATCGCATGCCTAACAATTATAAACCCCGCATTTTAGTCTCATTATCGAAAACTCTTTTCAATATCAAGTCGGGCAATTCTACAAGATTCCCGACATCCTGATCGAATGCTCGTCGCAAACTTTAGTAGACGGCCGCACCCCTGGATGCCGTCGACGAAGTGCACTAAGGCGAAACACCGCTGCCGCGAGCACCCGAACAGATGCTTTTGGCGACGGGGTTCTCCTACAGTTACTTGGTCGGAGCTATGGGGCGTGGCTGTCTATTATGTTTACCCGGCGAGTATCCGCGTACGCTACATGATTGCGACGGACTTTTGATCACATCAAAATTCCGTGGCAACCGATCATCTGAGACTAAAGTGCTATGTTTATAACATTCAAATTAGTTATCTCATAACGACCTGTGGATTCCAAATATTGTATCACATTCTAGATAAATAGACAATGTTAAACTTTCCGATCGAATAATCAAACACCCAAGATTTCCCCAATATTTCTCAACACATGAAATCAATTTACAAACATCCATCACATGCCACAGTACCAATGGTCCAGCCGTAGAAAGGTCAAGCCAACGCCTCACATGTGGCACACCGTACTGCCACAAACCCTAAGGTTTAGAGGCAGTTCAAAACGGTCACATAATCGAGTTAAGATTTGTTGTCTTCTAGAGGGTCCACCGCGTTACTTGCACGACTTAGAACGTTCTTAAACTCGAGAAAAAATCCAACTTTTGAAAAAAAAATCCGATAGGGGAAAAAGTGAGTTATTGATATCCGTTCGAACTTTTTAACAGTTTCTAAAAATTACCCGGACAAAACTAAACGAAGTTAAATTATCTGATAGAATCAACGAGTCCCAAATATAACCCTAGAAAACTCAACACTTGAGTGGAATTAAAAAATTCCCAGAAAAAATTGCCAAGAAATGACCTAAGAATAAATACAAGAAATTCCAGGGACTAATTCGAAATTTTGGCCGCGGGACCGCCGCCAAACCCTTGGTTTGGCCGCGGTTCCGCGGTCAAATTAGCGAATTAAAAGTTCGTACTTCACAGTAATTCTTAGTTTTTCCTGCTTAATTTTCTGAGCATTTTTAATTCATAAAAAATCATATTTTCAAAAAATGTACAGAGAAGGGTTTACATCGGGGTTTTCGGGTTCGATCGGACTTTAAACTTCATCTAAACTTCGCCTAAAGCTATAGCTTGGCTCTGATACCACTGTAGGGTTGCTAGGCATGCGCACAAGGGTCTACGAGGTATCAACCATGCCCGATTAAAATTTTAGCCGTGCCGAACAACCCGAAGCCGGATCTTTAAACTAGGGTTTAGGCGAAAACATGCATGTTAAACTCTTTAACACTAAGTGAGAGGGATTACAACCTTTTTAGATCCGGTCCTACGCTTCTTAAGCTCCATGTTGAGGTCCCTTCGCTTCAATCATCGTGTTCTGGAATCCCGAGAGGCTTCACGAAGAGAATGATGCAACTTTGCTTCCGATCTTCGATAACATAGATGATCTACTTTGAAGTTTCATTAACACAAGCTATCACTCATAAAATGATGTGAACACCCTCATCTAAATGGCAAGGATAGATGAAAATGATGAAGTAGGATTTTTGCTCTCATTTATAACCTTTTTCTCACTCACTTTCATCACAAAAGAAAGCTTTTTCAAAAAGGAACTCAAGGAAGAAGAAGATGAATGAAGATGATAACTTAATCCTTTTGTGATGAATAATGAATTATTGTAGTGGTTACAAATCTAACCAAGGGTTAAGCATGAAAGAGTTAACCCTTGTAGAGAGTTAACTAGAGTTAATGGTTTGGATTGGGTTAACATAATATCTGACAAAAATATCAAGCAACCACAAAGTCAAAGCTTCATGAAACTTCATGAAGCTTCATGGAAGCTTCATGCAAAAGCTAACCCTAATCCAGACCCTAACCAACTTTAAACCCTAATCCACTGTTATTTTTGTAACCCTAACATGTTACAATATTATATATCACATATACAATATATTTTGTAACAATAAAAAAATAATAAAATTAACATATATCGCATATATATCAATGTATTATCCCGTGAGAAAATGAATCTTTTAGTGAGCTGATATTAGTTAATGTAATTTAATATATCATATATATTATTATACATTAAATTATCGAATCAACACTTGATCCGACAATCCGGCTATTTCACAAATAACCGACTAATACGATGACCCGGCTATATCACATATACCCGGCCGATATCTCATATCGCGAGAATCCAATACGGTATCACATACCGCATTATCCTCGGTCCCGCACATATCACATATGTGCTCCTACTCCATTTTGCCTGAGCCAAGAAACCTCTGTGTAGGACTCTAAAGAATCGTCAATACGCCGGCAGTAGGTGATGATCATATCAAACACCCATAAGCTGCAAGCGGTCAGCTAAACGTAACAGCCACCCAGGTATTGAGCGCTCAGAAGATCAACAAGCAAGCCAGTACATTCTCCTGTGAATCCAAACAGTAACACTCCCATACAGTCCGGTCTCGTCGTCTGATATGTCGCATATCTCGCCTAGGGTGGTAAACATCAGACCCCAGTAGCTCGATAAGTCGTATCGATATGAGGTCTATAACAGTTCGAGAAACTACTGATAACACTTATGAGTAAATCTTAGCAACCCTGGCCAGGGATTTCCGGTTATAGCCAATCGAACACAGCACAACATCAACTCCCTATACCGGGAGAGACGAATCCCCTCCTATCGCTCATTGCCTCCATGTGATTCAGGACTGTACCCAAAAGCCACCTTTTTGCATGCCCTCTTGGACGTGGTATGATGGAAATCCAAGCATAGTGGGAATCACACAAGACTCTATGACGATCTCGGGTCAACAGACTACTCTGTACCAGTGTCACCGGAGAACTGCCATCTGACGTAAGGTATAATACCATCTGGGAGTTCTCGGCGAGTCCGTCCAGTGTACCCAGTCTCTACGGAGCACCCGTACACTATCCTTGATGTCAAACACCGATGGATATGGGATCATCCATCGCCCATCATATGGGTCAAGATGCGTATATGCTAGTCTACTCTGGTGCATCGATGCCCTGTCTCGATACACCCTCGACTAGGATCAATTATAGGATGTACTGGTCGACTGCCATGGCCCCACTAGTATGATCTCATCATAGTCCCAGTAGTCGAGTACATATCCTAAGGGCTTTATCAACATGTAACATAGAGACAATCAGAGTACATGTTAAGATAAAGTACAACCAGATAGCGTACTATCATTTCAAGCAAGAAAGTCCTCCCTATATATGTCCTAGCATCCATTACAATATACATCGTATATACAGTAATGGCCTCTAGGGCATACATATAACTAACAATATAAGGAGGACTTTCTTGCTCGACATGATAGTATGCTATCTAGTTGTACTTTATCTTAACATGTACTCTGATTGTCTCTATGTTACATGTTGATAAAGCCCTTAGGATATGTACTCGACTACTGGGATTATGATGAGATCATACTAGTGGTGCCACGGTAGTCGACGAGTACATCCTATAAATGTTCCTAGTCGAGGGTGTATCGAGACAGGGCATCGATACACCAGAGTAGACTAGCGTATACGCATCTTGTCCCATATGATGGGCGATGGATGATCCCATATCCATCGGTGTTTGACATCAAGGATGGTGTACGGGTGCTCAGTGGAGACTGGGTACACTGGACGGACTCGCCGAGAACTCCCAGATGGTATTGTACCTTACGTCAGATGGCAGTTCTCCGGTGACACTGGTACAGAGTAGTCTGTTGACCCGAGATCGTCATAGAGTCTTGTGTGATTCCCACTGTGCTTTGATTTCCATCATACCACGTCCAACAGGGCGTGCAAAAAGGTGGCTTTTGGGTACAGTCCCGAATCACATGGAGGCAATGAGCGATTGGAGGGGATTCGTCTCTCCCGGTATAGGGAGTTGATGTTGTGCTGTGTTCGATTGGCTATAACTGGAAATCCCTGGCCAGGGTTGCTGAGATTTACTAGTAAGTGTTATCAGTAGTTTCTCGAACTGTTATAGATCTCATATCGACACGACTTATCGAGCTACTGGGGTCTGACGTTTACCACCCCTAGGCAAGATATGTGACATATCAGACGAAGAGACTGGACTGTACGGGAGTGTTACTGATTGGATTCACAGGAGAATTTACAGGCTTGCTTGTTGATCTTCTGATCGCTCAATACCCGGGTGGCCGTTACGTTTAGCAGATCGCTTGTGGCTTGTGGGTGTTTGATATGATCATCACCTACTGCCGGCGTATTGACGAGTCTTTAGAGTCCTACACAGGGGTTTCCTGGCTCAAGCGAAATGGAGTAAGGGCACATATGTGATATGTTTGGGAATGAGATTAATACGATATGAGATACCGTATTCTATTCTCGCGATTCATGACATTAATCGATTGTATGCGATATAGCCGGGTTATCGGATCAAGTGTTGATTCGATAAGTTGTTACACATGATATTAGTCGGTTATAGCCGGGTTATTAGATTAAGAGTTGATTTAATAATTTAATAATTTAATGTATAATTATATATTTGATATATTACATTACATTAACTAGTATTTGCTCACTTATGATTTATTTTCTCACTAGATTGTGCACATTGTTTATATGTGATATATGCAAGTGTACATGTTTGTATCATGCTTGATGATACATACAAGATGGGTGTATGAGACTTATATCAATTTTAGGTTAAATTAGGGTTTACTTATTTCCTTAAGAATAACAAAAGAGAAGAGACTTTAGTCAATGTTATCAAGCTTGTAGAAGCTTGTATGCAACATTGACAAAGTCAACTCTTTTATCATTCCTTAGGATATTAGTTAACCCAACCCTTAACCTCATATTATGGTTAATTCTCTACATGAGTTAAGCATGAGGGCTTAACTCAACCATGGTGCAATAATTCAATGGATAAGTTTTCATTTGGATGAATTATTCACTTCTTCTTCTTCCTTCAACAAAAGCTTTCTAGCTTCAATGGAGCTAGAGAAAAAGTGTGAGAAAATCAATTCTAAAGTGAGCCCACCTCCTACTTCTTCATCCTCTATCACTTGCCATGTAGTAGAGTGTGTTCTCTTCACAAAGTTCATGACCTAGTGAAGGAATAGCATGAGTTAGTGTCTCCCCGACGTAGATCATCTTCGGCCTCGAAGTCATCGAAGCAAGCACGTTCGTTCTTCTTGTGGAGCTTCTCTAGAGTCTGGAGTTCACGATCGCAGCGAAGGGGACATCTACACGGAGCTATTGAGGTGAAGGACCGGATCTACAAAGGTTGTAATCTCTCTCACTTAGTGTTAAAGTGTTTAACATGTTAGTTTTCGCATAAACTCTAGTCTAAAGATCCGGCTTTGGGTTGTTCGTCACGGCTAAATTTTTAATCGGGCATGGTTGATGCCTCGTAGAACCTTGTGAGCGTGCCTAGCAACCCTACAGTGGTATCATAGCCAAGCTAGAGCTTTAGGCGAAGTCTAGACGAAATTTAAAGTCCGATCGAACTCCGAATACCCGGTTTATACCCCTCTCTGTACATTTTCTAAAAATGTATTTTTTCAGCATTAAAAATACTCAGAAAAACAAGCAGGAAAAACTAAGAATTACCGTTAAGTACGTCCCACTAATTCGCTCACATGACCGCGGAACCGCGGCCAAACCATGGGTTTGGCGGTGGTTCCGCGGCCAAAATTGTGAATTAGTCCCTGGAATTTTATATATTTATTCTTCGGTCCTTTCTTGGAAAAATTTTCTGGGAATTTTTTAATTCCACTCAATTGTTGAGTTTTCTAGGGTTGTATTAGGGACTCGTTGATTCGATCAGATAATTTAACTTTGTTTATTTGTTTCCGGATAATTTTTAGAAACTGTTAAAAAGTTCGAACGGATATCAATAATTCACTTTTTCCCCTTTCGGAAAATTTTTCAAAAGTTGGATTTTTTCTCGAGTTTAAGAACGTTCTAAGTCGTGCAAGTAACGTGGTGGACCCTCTAGAAGACAACAAACCTTAACTCGATTATGTGGCCGTCTTGAACTGCCTCTAAACCTTAGGGTTTGGGGCAGTACGGCGTGCCACATGTGAGGCGTTGGCTTGACCCTTCTACGGCCGGACCATTGGTACTGTGGCATGTGATGGATGTTTTTAAACTGATTTCAAGTGTTGAGATATATTGGGGAAATCTTGGGTGTTTGATTATTCGATCGGAAAGTTTAACATTGTCTATTTATCTGGAATGTGATACAATATTTGGAATCCACATATAGTTATGAGATAACTAATTTGAATGTTATAAATCTAGCAGTTCAATCTCAGATGATTGGTTGCCTCGGAATTTTGATGTAATCAAAAGTCTGTCGCAATCACGTAGCGTATGTGGATACTCGCTGGGTAAACTTAATAGACAGCCACGCCCCATAGCCCCGACCAAGTGACTGTAGGAGAACCCCGTCGCCAAAAGCATCCGTTCGGGTGCTCGCGGTAGCAGTGTTCCGCCTTAGTGCACTTCGTCGACGGCATCTGGGGGTGCGGCCGTCTACTAAAGTTTGCGACGAGCATTTGATCAGGATGTCGGGAATCTTGTTGAATTGCCCGACTTGATATTGGAAAGAGTTTTCGATAATGAGACTAAAATGCAGGGTTTATAATTGTTAGGCATGAGATGTCTAAGGAATTCATTTGGTTAGGCATGCGATATCTAAAGAGGTTGTGGATTCCAACTGTTGTAGTTTTACACTTTCTTTTCTATGACCGTAAGCGTAGTATGTGGTGTATCGCCGGCTTCGTTGCTATACATCAACGACAATCGGGATACGCATACTTGCTTACGTTGATGATATGAGATATTATGTGTTGCTGTGATATGTTATATTGGATCGTCGCGTTATGAATAGCCGGGGGTTTTATGTGAGATGAGAGTTTTTCTTTTTCATTCATGTAAAATTTATTTGTATGTAATATTCTTTTATTGGGGCACTTCCGGGCTGAGGATGATGTCACCATTGTATATTATTTACTTTTCCGCATTAGGTAGACCCAAGGCGGGGAGCACAAGTAACCGGGTTCTAGGATCCAGTAGGAGACCATCTCGAGGAGTCGAGACCGGATCTCCTAACCCTAGAATTGGCAGTGTTGCTTGCCGCTCTCGTAGGGGTCTAGGGATGTGGGTTTGGCTATTCATCGCTACCGTGGAATCCGTGTTTTTTACAGGCTCGTATTGAAAACACAGACTTCCTAGTATATATAACATTTCATATATGTTCTTCTGCTGCAATGTTCTGTGATGAGATCATATTACTGCCTGAGACGAATGTTTATATTATATATATGAGATATATATTATATATTGTTTATTTCGTTTCATATCTGTTGCTTGTGAAGCATATTAAAATGGGACTTCATTAATGAGATTAATGAAAAAAAAGATGTTAGTGTATGTTGCATGCTCCCACAACTCTTGTGGCGCGGCGGAAGCGGTGAACAAAAATTTTCTTGGCATACAACATGCACTTAACCGAAGATCTTGTCTAAACCACAACTAGAAAAACCTAACTAGAGATCTTATCTACTATGTTAGGGATTATACCTCAATGATACGGTCCTTCGGGTCTTCTCTTTGATGAACTCCTTAGCTCCTTTTGACGTTGCCGATGTCTTCGATCTCCGGCCACCCAAGACCTAGATGATCCACCCGAGAGTTGTCGTGCGAGCTAGAAACTCTTCACAAGAGTTTAACCTAGAGACCAATTTTGCTAGAATAGGTCACTAGGATTATGTAGAGATGAATGTATTGGATTAGCTTGAAATCTATAGCATTTCTTTCTCTTAACCTTCTCTTGATTCACTTAACATTCACATTTCATGTGAAGCTATTTATAACAAGAAGGAGAAGGAGGAGATGAGAAGGAGTAAGTGTTTATCATAATGAAAGTGTTCAAGCATGATGAATAAAGATATAGCACTAAGAGAATTAATTGAAGCATGCATTATATAAATTAGTATCATGCTTCAATAGTAACTCCATAACAACAACCTCATCATGCTTGTACCTTTTAATTTCCACCTCATTTTATTTTCATAAAAAATGATGTCATTATTATGTCATTATGAGGTGGCACCTTCTAGAAGGTATTCTTGTAACAATTACAAAAATACCCCTCCTCCGTATACCGTATACTGTATACCCGCATCCGAATTCCGAAAAATACGAATACCATTAATCCAATAATATAATACCGGTATCCGGCTTAAACCAAAGCCCACCAGTATTATCCTTCCGATTATTATTCCTGTAATAATTACATGAATAAAATCGAAACCCTGCCGTAACAGCTTACGGCTGCCATAACAACTTACAGCCTCTACATATTTCGCCTGAACGAGGGAACTCTCTGTGTGGGACTCTAAACACTCGACAGTACGCTGGCAGTGGGTTTAACCACAAGCACGTCAGCGGCACTAGCTGTGCGTAACGGCTACCCAGGTACTTGACGAAAAGGTGGCCGACGAGCGAACCCATCACAACCCTTACGAGCCTGCAATCAACACTTACCGTACAGTCCGGTCTCTTCGTCTGATACGTCGCATATGAAGTCTAGGGGTGGTAAATGTCAGACCCCAGTAACTTTATAAGTCATGCTGATTTATGGCTCATAACAGTTCGAGAAACTACTGATTACACTTATCAGTAAACCTCGAGAACCCTGGCCAGGGATTTAGGTGTAATAGCCGATCAATCATAGCGCGACATCAACTCCCTATACCAGGAGAGACGAAACCCCTCCTATCGCTCACTGTCTCCATATGATTCGGGACTGTACCCAAAATCCACCTGTTTGCACGACTCAGTAGAGCCGTGGTAGGGAGGAAATTAAAGTACAGTGGGAATCACACAAGACTCTATGACGATCTCGGGTCTACAGACTAACCTGTACAAGTATCACTAGAGAACTGCTATCTGACATTAGGTATATATACCATCTACGAGTTCTCAGCGAGTCCTGTTCGGTGTACCCATTCTCCAATGAGCACCTGTGTACAATCTTTGATGTCAAACATCAATGGTTGTGGAATCAACCATTGCCCCCAGGGCCAAGAAACGTACACACTAGTCTAATCTGGTAATACCGATGCCCTGTCTCGATATACCCTCGACTACGAACTATTGAAGGATATGCTTGTAGACTGCCCAAGTCCCACCAGTATGATCTCATCATAATCCTGGTAGTCAAGCATAGTCCTAAGGGCTTCATCAACACATCACATGTTATGATAAAGATAAACCAGATAGCATACTATCATTTCGAGCAAAGATTGTTTCTGTACATATACATGTCTAGTATCCTATACAATACAGGCCTCTAGGGCATACATATCCAACAATCTCCCACTTGCACTAAGGCCTGTAATTAATGCAATAAGTACCAGCTAGAACCAGTTTCCGGCGTACCGCATGCCGAACAGCTCAAACAGTTTCTCAAACTGTACTTGAGGGATAGCCTTAGTGAATGGATCTGCTGTGTTGTCTTTCGTGTCTACTCTCCGTACCTCGATTTCCTGGCGATCCACTATCTCCCTGATGAGGTGATACCGCCTCAAGATATGTCTGGATTTCTGATGGGACCTCGGTTCCTTTGCCAAAGCCATGGCTCCATTGTTATCGCAATACAGAGGAATTGGATTAGCAATGGATGGAACCACTTGAAGTTCTGAAATGAACTTCCTCATCGAGACCGCTTCTTTTGCGGCATCATTAGCAGCAATATACTCAGCTTCCAACGTGGAGTCAGCGACGGTATCTTGTTTGGAACTCTTCCAACATACTGCCTCTCCATTTAGAGTAAATACAAACCCTGAGATGGACTTACTATCATCCTTGTCGCTCTGGAAGCTGGAGTCGGTAAAACCCTCCATTTGGAGATTTCCGTTACCATACACCAAGAACATTTCTTTAGTTCTTCTCAAGTACTTTAGAATGTTCTTCACAGCAGTCCAGTGTTTCTCCCCTGGGTTGGATTGATACCTGCTTACTGCACTTAGTGCATAAGCTACATCTGGGCGAGTACATAACATCGCATACATTATAGATCCTACTGCCGAAGCATAGGGTAAAATGCTCATGCGAGCCCTCTCCTCATCAGTCTTTGGAGACATCTCTTTGGAGAGGGTGATCCCATGACAAGCGGGTAAATTACCCCTCTTCGAATCTTCCATACTAAACCTCTTTAGTACGGTGTCAATGTATCTCGATTGGGACAATCCCAATAATTTCTTAGATCTATCTCTATAGATCTTTATCCCCAGGATGTACGAGGCATCGCCCAGGTCTTTCATGGAGAACCTCTGCGATAAGAATAGTTTGACCGATTGTAGCATAGGAATATCATTTCCTATCAAGAGAATGTCGTCCACGTACAATACGAGGAATGTAACAGTACTCTCTACAATCTTTTTATAAATACATGGTTCATCCACATTTTTGATAAAACCAAACTCTTTGATTGTATCATCAAAGCAGATGTTCCAACTCCGTGATGCCTGCTTTAATCCATAGATGGATTTAAGCAGCCTGCATGCTTTTCCGCTGCTCCCACTATCAATGAAGCCCTCTGGCTGATCCTGTAAGTCCATGCTACCTCTCCCGGTACTTTCGGGAATGCGGAATTTGGTAAATAACAATTTTTACGGAGGTGGTAACATGGACCTATAACCCGGATCTTGGTTAAACTTCTATCTAACATCCTAACTAAGAGTTTCTAGCTACTCGGTTAGGGGGTTATACCTAGCTTGTCTTGAACTCCTTCGTCTTCAAGCTCCGGTGGTGGTCCGATGGCTCCTTCTCGTCGTCTCCGTACGCCGAAGATAGATCCACTTGAAAGCTCCAACCTTTAGCTCCTTCTTCGTTCTTTGAAGAAACTAGTTCACTTGGTTTGCTAAACCTAGTGAACTAGAATGAGTAGAGAAGATTTAGAATGGGATTTTATCTATGGTTCTTGATTCTCAACAAATGAGAGATATGAACCATAGAGTCAAGAGAGGGAGCAAGAGGATGAGAGTGAGAGCAAAGTGGAGAGCTCAAGAACAAGAGAGAGAATGAGCAAGAAAGAATGAGGCTCTCTTTTGTCTCTCACCCTCTCATAATCCAAAGTAATCATAACTCATCATATCAACAAAAGTCTTATGTGATGGTTGAAGCAACCATAACCTTATCATGTCATGCACTCATTTTACTCAAATGAGCAAGCAAATAAAAGTCTTTGGCATGAAATGATAGCCATGGTTATCATGATGGTCAACTAGTCAAGCCAAGTCAACCGGTCAACAAAGTCAACAAGTCAACAAAAGTCAACAAAGTCAACAAAAGTCAACAACCAAGTCACCATAATACTTAATTAATATAATAGTTAATCACATATCATATTCTCATTAGGGTTGAGCAAAAAGTCAAAAAGTCAACGGTCAACTGTCAACAACCCTAATGAGAATCCGCTGTCTGTGCCTCCCTGTCAACTGTGCATACACACCCGCATCCGCGTTCCGAGGAACATGAATGCAAACTGGATAAATCCAATCCCATAAGGTACACTAGGATCTGGCTTAAACCAAAGCCCGCTAGTGTAAACTGTCCGGACACTGTACGTGCACAAGTGCACGGATGTGACCGAACCCTGTCGCAAAACCATGCGACCTCTACTCTTTTGCCTAAAGGCGAAAAGCTTTCTGTGTGGGACTCTAAAGACTCGACACTACGCTGGCAGTGGGTTTAACCACAGACCGCAAGCGGCACTAGCTGTGCGTAACGGTCCCCAGGTAATGCCGACAAGAAGACCGACGAGGCGAAACCCATCTGAACTCCTACTGAGCCTGAGTGTGACATTCTCCGTACAGTCCGGTCTGTTCGTCTGATACATCGCATGGCGGGCCTGGGGGGCGGTAAACGTCAGTCCCCCAATAGCGGTACAAGTCGTGCCGGAGCGAAGCCCAAAACACCCTGAGATAACACTGGAAACCTACCAGTATATCTCGTTTGCCCTGGCCAGGGACTACTCGTGTAATGGCTCTCCTAGACACAGCGCGATGTCAACCCCCAATACCGGGAGAGACGAATCATGTCTAACCGTCACTGCCTCCAAGTGCTTTGGGACTGCACCCAACCACCACCTGTTTGCACGACTCCTTTGAGCCGTGGTAGGGTAGTGATCAAAGTACAGTGGGAACACACCCGAGGCGAAGTGACAGTGTCAAGTCAGCGGACTAAGCTATACTCATGTCACCTGGGAACTGATAACTGACGATAGGTATAATACCAACTAGTCAGTTCCCGACGAGTCCTGTCCAGTGTACCCGTAACCTAACGGGCACCCGCATACTATCTCAAGTACGACGTACTGACGGCTGTGGGACAGACCGTCTCCCACACTGGGATGAGAAGCGCATGCGCTGGTCTACTCCGGAGTATCGATGCCCTGTCTCGATAGTCCTGCGACCAGGGACCTGCATAAGGATGTGCTTATAGATTACCCAGCCCCACTAGTGTGACGGCCATCACATCGCTGGTAATCAAGCAAAGATCCTAAGGGCTCCACTAATGTGTATAGGCGATATACAAAAATAAACACATGTACACATTGAAGTAGAAATAAACCAAGTAGAATACTACTATTTTGAGCAAGATTGTATATACAAGGTGAATATCTCAAGCTTCCATTAAGTAATATACATACTAGTATGATACAGTAATGGCCTCTAGGGCATATACACTAACAATCTCCCACTTGCACTAAGGCCATGTACTGGCGTATCGAAGACCTATCATCTCGATCAGCCGCTCGAACTGAGTCTGGGGTAGGGCCTTGGTGAATGGATCTGCAGTGTTATCTTCTGAAGCGACCCTCCGTACCTCGATCTCCTGGCGATCCACGATCTCCCTGATCAGGTGATACCGCCTCAAGATGTGCCTGGATCTCTGATGGGACCTGGGTTCCTTCGCTAAAGTTATAGCCCCGATGTTGTCGCAATACAGAGGTATTGGATCAACAATGGACGGAACCACCTGAAGTTTTTTCAAGAACTTCCTCATCCAGACAGCTTCTTTTGCGGCATCAGATGCAGCGATGTATTCCGCTTCCATCGTCGAGTCAGCAATGGTTTCTTGTTTGGAACTCTTCCAACACACCGCCCCTCCATTGAGGGTGAAGACAAAACCCGACATGGACTTGGAATCATCCTTGTCACTCTGGAAGCTGGAGTCAGTAAAGGCCTCGATCTGGAGGTCCTTTCCGCCATACACCAAGAACATCTCCTTAGTCCTTCTCAGGTACTTGAGAATGTTCTTTACTGCTATCCAATGTTTCTCCCCAGGGTTTGACTGATACCGGCTTACCACACTCAGTGCATAAGCTACATCCGGTCTGGTACACAACATCGCATACATTATAGAGCCTACCGCAGAAGCGTAGGGTATAATAAACATGCGATCCCTCTCCAAATCAGTCTTGGGAGACATCTCTTTAGAGAGGGTGATCCCGTGACAAGCCGGTAGGTTACCGCGCTTGGAATCTTCCATACTGAATCTCTTCAGTATGGTGTCGATGTACCTGGACTGTGAAAGTCCTAATATCCTCTTGGATCTGTCACGGTAGATCCGGATACCCAGAATGTATGAGGCATCACCCAGGTCTTTCATGGAGAACCTGTGTGACAAGAACCCCTTGAAAGATTGTAGCATAGGAATGTCATTTCCTATTAAGAGAATGTCATCCACGTATAAAACGAGGAATACTACAGTTCTCGCTACAAATCTACTATAGATGCATGGTTCATCTGGATTTTTAATAAAGCCAAATTCTTTGACCGTCTCATCAAAGCAGATGTTCCAACTCCGCGATGCCTGCTTTAGTCCATAGATGGACTTAAGCAACTTGCACACCTTTCCGCTGCTCCCACTCTGAATGAAACCCTCTGGCTGGTCCATATAGACACACTCCTCTAAATTTCCATTTAGAAAAGCTGTCTTTACGTCCATTTGCCAAATCTCATAATCGTGGAAGGCAGCAATGGCAAGAAGGATCCGAATGGATTTAAGCATGGCTACTGGAGAAAAGGTTTCGTCATAGTCCAAGCCAGGTCTTTGACGAAAACCCTTTGCTACCAGCCTAGCTTTATAGGTCTCAACCTGTCCATCTACACCAATCTTCCTTTTGAAGATCCACTTGCATCCTATGGGTTTTACCCCGTCTGGAGCAATGTCCAACGTCCAAACCTTGTTGGTGTACATGGACTCCATTTCGGTCCGCATTGCATCCAGCCATTTGACTGAGTCAACGCTCTGAACGGCCTGCTGGAAGCTAGTAGGCTCATCATAATCTATGATGCAATCCTCTCTATCCCCGTCTATGAGAAAACCGTAGTATCTCTCGGGCGGATGAGACTGCCTACTACTTCTGCGGAGCGGCGTAGGAATGTCCTGTTCTTCCGAACCCTCTGGTTCCACTAAACTTTCAGTAATAGTCCGTGGCTCTGGAATCTCTTCCAGTTCTACTGCGCTCCCACTTATTTCCTTTTCTATGAACTGGTGTTCTAGAAAGTGGGCATGACGAGAAACAAGAACTTTTTGTTCCTCTTCGCAGTAGAAGAAATATCCCTTGGAATTCTTTGGATATCCCACAAACTTGCACAGTACTGAGCGTGCCTCGAGCATGTCCGCATGCTGCTTTTTGACAAAAGCTGGACTTCCCCATATCTTAATGTGATTAAGATGGGGTCTCTTCCCACACCACATCTCAAATGGCGTAGTAGGCACAGTCTTAGTGGGAACTCGGTTCAAAAGGTATGCGGCTGATTCTAGCGCATATCCCCAGAATGATCGCGGCAACTCAGCGTTACTCATCATGGACCGAACCATATCCAATAGGGTTCGGTTCCGTCTCTCCGATACACCGTTATGTTGCGGAGTGTATGGAGGAGTAAGCTGAGAGAGAATACCATTCTCTTTTAAGTAATTCAGGATTTCGGCACTTAAGTATTCTCCACCTCGATCCGATCTTAGAATCTTAATACTTTTGCCGGTCTGTTTCTCTACTTCATTCTTATACTCCTGGAATTTTCCAAAGGCCTCGGACTTATGTTTCATTAAGAAGACATAACCGTACCTTGAGAAGTCATCCGTAAAAGTAATGAAGTAAGAATGTCCGCTTCGGGCATGTGTAGACATTGGACCGCACACGTTACTGTGTACGAGTCCCAAGAGCTCGCTCGCTCTTACTCCATGTCCAGTAAACGGAGTCTTTGTCATCTTTTCTTTGAGACAGGATTGACAAGTGGCATACGACCGATATTCGAACGCATTCAAATACCCTTCTGTATGTAACTTCGTCAACCTTCTCTCATTGATGTGACCCAATCTACAATGCCATAAGAAAGTCTGATTTATTTCTGGAGACTTTCTTTTGTGTGTATTCTGGACATTAAAAATCTGTGGTTGGTTTAACACGTATATACCATTACTCAAAGTACCTGACCCAATCAAAACTTGATTAAGGTGAATGTTTACAACATTACTTACAAACGCAAATTCATAACCTTCTTTAGAAACTAAAGATACAGAAATGATATTACAAGTTGCGTTGGGTACAAAAAAGCAATTACGCAAAACCAAAACATGTCCATCTGACATTCCCAGGTGATAGTCCCCCACGGCTTTAGCATCCATGCTAGCTCCGTTCGCAACTCTGAGGGTCATGTCACCTGCTTTCAAAACACTACGGTTTCTCAACGCCTGCAAAGAATTACAGATATGAGATCCTGATCCGGTATCCAATACCCAGGAAGTAGAGTTTATTGAAAGACAGTTTTCAATAACATACACACCTGAAGCTGAAGCTGCAACCTGCTTCAATTCCTGTGTTCTGGCCTTCCAGGCCCTGCAATCATTCTTCCAGTGTCCTTTCTTATGACAATAGAAGCATTCTTTCTTATCCACAAGCTTCCCCGCTATCTTTGTTGCTTTACCTTTTCCCTTCGTATCCACTTTACTAACACCGCCCCTTGGTTTGGCGGGGGCCTTCTTCTTCTTTCCCTTGGCTTTTGCCTTGGACCTAGAAGAAGATGATCCTCTTACAAACAAAGTGGATGTATCCCTACCTTTCTGTAGGGTGCCCTCTGCGCTCCTCAGCATGTTGAGGAGCTCTGAAAGTTCAACCTCTTTTTCTTGTAGGTTGAAGTTCAGTATAAACTGGGCGTAAGTGGAAGGAAGGGACTGGAGAACTATATCCGTATATAGCTCACTCTCCAATGTGATCCCTAGGTCAGCGAGCTCCTCAATGTAGCCGATCATCTTTAGCACGTGCTCGGCTACTGATGATCCGACGGCCATTCTTGTCGAAAATAACTTTTTCGACGCTTCGTATCTTGCGATACGAGATTGCTCTCCATACAGTTCTTTTGTATGGAGCAATATGGATTCCATATCCATATTCTCATGCCTCCTCTGATGTTCGTTGTCCATCGAGGCAAGCAGGAGGCACTTGGCCTTCGCGCTATCAATCTCCCAAGTCTTGCGGATTTCCTTATCCGCGACACTGGAAGTTGGACCAGGGACAGGGGGAGCTTTGGTGGTAAGAAGATACCCCAGCTTGTCATAAGTGATTGCTATCTTGACATTCCTGAGCCAATCTTTGTAGTTTGGCCCTGTCAGTTTGTTTTTATCTAGGAGTAACTTAAGTCCAGTCATGTTGATTGGTCGCTGCAATTTGGAGAGAAGAGGAAAACACTCAGCATGATGCTCTTGCAAGTTTAGAGTGGTTTTTAGTTTGTCTAAACAGGATGGCTCCCACTGTTTCTCGAATCCCTCCTCAAACCATAAAGGAAGAATTAGTCAGGATCAATCTCACCGTACAAGACTTGCTTAGCCGTTCGGCCAGGCTGGTGTCGGTACTTCGAGGGAGGTTTTCCAACGCTTTCGCGAAGTTCCTTAATTAGAGAACCTCTTTTCCCTGGGGGCGTAGCCCCGCTAACACCTTTCTAGGCACCTACTAGGTTTATAGCATTGATCGTTTAGCGAGAAATTTCCCGAGGAGTAGCATATACTCACAGTAGGATCGGGATCCAAATATCATTGCGTGATGAAACTGAAGGAATCCTACCAGAATCATCACACTCCAAATGGTATGCAAATCTAGCAAGTTTCAGTACTTATGAAACTCCCGATGTGGATTTTTGCCCCATGCTCTTATGACCTTGACTTTGGCCAAAATTTCATAAGTCACATGTCAAGTTCTACCCGTCATTATCCAGGTTAATTTGGATCCATCCGTACCTACCCTTGACTTTGGCCAAAATGGCAGTACGACTGTTCCAAACCAACGCATCTATCTATGCTACACATGAACACCCAATAGCTACCAATCACTATGCCTTGACTTTGGCCAACATACACAGCTTGAATACTATTGACTATTCATGTGAAACGACGGAGGGCTACGAATGGTTTTGGCAAAACCGTGAACGTAGTGAACTTGATTTGGTCGATGGAACGAGATAGCTTTTAAAAGGAGTGGCTCAAACTCCGTATTTTAAAAGTTTGTTTTGAAAAGAACCGAGTGGTTTTTCGAAAGTGTTCCAACGACTTTAACTTGGTTTATTATCTTGCATTAGTTCTTTTAATGCGTGATATTCTTGCATTAGTTCTTTTAATGCGTCCCATCATTTAATCCTACCATTGCAGAAAACAACCAAAATATGACGTACGCTTATGCCATTCGCATTCGCCACTGGGCCCCGTCATTACTTGTTAGGTTACTTAACTAACGACAGAGCGGGGGCTGGGCTAGCGCGTCTGTAAAACATAAGCAACGCCTAAATAATATCATATATAGATATACTGCAATGATAAACATTTCAGATCACAGATAAATACATTGGATATACTAGGAATCTGTAATTTGTACGAGTCTGTAACAAAAACAGATTACACGGTCGCGGTGAATAGCCAATACCCCACCCAAGACCCCTGCGGGTGCAGCAAACTACCCGCCAAGTACCCGAAGCGTAGCAACCTCCCTCATCTTAATGAGTAGGCCACTCGACACTTCGGCATACCCGGTAGTTTGTGCACCCCTCCATGGGTCTATCCTAGGAGCAAAAACAGTAAAAAGAAATTATACAATGACGGCTACAACCCCGACCCGGTTGTGCGGCCATACAAATAATTATTACATCAATTTACAAATTTACATGAATTGCAAGAAAAGAAAACTCTCGTCTCACAACCCCCGGCTATTCACCCGCGACAATCCAACATATTTATATACACATTCCAGCACATTACAGATCACAGATTTGTATAACCCCCACTAATCGACATATAGCGATTAATAGACGTTCAATACAAATATCACATTACAGAAAAACCCGTTAGCTTAAGTCTTTTAGAAGTTCGATCAAAAATACGGATTTTCGGGACCCCAAAAAGGAAATTTTCGTTCTGGAAAATCTGGGCAGAAAATATATGTTCCAAAAATCCCCAAATACCCCCAGAATAACACTGCACCAAAGATTGACCACGGCCGAGTCAACTCGGCCGCGGATCCGCGGCGGGAGCGTGCTCCCGCCGCGCTTCCGCGGCGCTTTGACTTGGTCGTGGATCCATCTTTGGTGGTTATTCACAGAAAAGCCTGAGCCGATTTTAGGTGTTAAAATAATCAACTTTTGAACAGTAAAAAATTCGACAGAAACTTGAAATTCTTAGGGTTCGTTTCGGGACTTTTTCGTTGATCGATCTTCTAGTTACTTGCTAACATGCTAGATAGAGTTTAACTAGGCTCTGATACCACTGTAAGTCCATGCTACCTCTCCCGGTACTTTCGGGAATGCGGAATTTGGTAAATAACAATTTGTACGGAGGTGGTAACATGGACCTATAACCCGGATCTTGGTTAAACTTCTATCTAACATCCTAACTAAGAGTTTCTAGCTACTCGGTTAGGGGGCTATACCTAGCTTGTCTTGAACTCCTTCGTCTTCAAGCTCCGGTGGTGGTCCGATGGCTCCTTCTCGTCGTCTCCGTACGCCGAAGATAGATCCACTTGAAAGCTCCAACCTTTAGCTCCTTCTTCGTTCTTTGAAGAAACTAGTTCACTTGGTTTGCTAAACCTAGTGAACTAGAATGAGTAGAGAAGATTTAGAATGGGATTTTATCTATGATTCTTGATTCTCAACACATGAGAGATATGAACCATAGAGTCAAGAGAGGGAGCAAGAGGATGAGAGTGAGAGCAAAGTGGAGAGCTCAAGAACAAGAGAGAGAATGAGCAAGAAAGAATGAGGCTCTCTTTTGTCTCTCACCCTCTCATAATCCAAAGTAATCATAACTCATCATATCAACAAAAGTCTTATGTGATGGTTGAAGCAACCATAACCTTATCATGTCATGCACTCATTTTACTCAAATGAGCAAGCAAGTAAAAGTCTTTGGCATGAAATGATAGCCATGGTTATCATGATGGTCAACTAGTCAAGCCTAGTCAACCGGTCAACAAAGTCAACAAGTCAACAAAAGTCAACAAGTCAACAAAAGTCAACAACCAAGTCACCATAATACTTAATTAATATAATAGTTAATCACATATCATATTCTCATTAGGGTTGAGCAAAAAGTCAAAAAGTCAACGGTCAACTATCAACAACCCTAATGAGAATCCGCTGTCTGTGCCTCCCTGTCAACTGTGCATACACACCCGCATCCGCGTTCCGAGGAACACGAATGCAAACTGGATAAATCCAATCCCATAAGGTACACTAGGATCTGGCTTAAACCAAAGCCCACTAGTGTAAACTGTCCGGACACTGTACGTGCACAAGTGCACGGATGTGACCGAACCCTGTCGCAAAACCATGCGACCTGTCGCAATACCATGCGACCTCTACTCTTTTGCCTAAAGGCGAAAAGCTTTCTGTGTGGGACTCTAAAGACTCGACACTACGCTGGCAGTGGGTTTAACCACAGACCGCAAGCGGCACTAGCTGTGCGTAACGGTCCCCAGGTAATGCCGACAAGAAGACCGACGAGGCGAAACCCATCTGAACTCCTACTGAGCCTGAGTGTGACATTCTCCGTACAGTCCGGTCTGTTCGTCTGATACATCGCATGGCGGCCCTGGGGGGCGGTAAACGTCAGTCCCCCAATAGCAGTACAAGTCGTGCCGGAGCGAAGCCCAAAACACCCTGAGATAACACTGGAAACCTACCAGTATATCTCGTTTGCCCTGGCCAGGGACTACTCGTGTAATGGCTCTCCTAGACACAGCGCGATGTCAACCCCCAATACCGGGAGAGACGAATCCTGTCTAACCGTCACTGCCTCCAAGTGCTTCGGGACTGCACCCAACCACCACCTGTTTGCACGACTCCTTTGAGCCGTGGTAGGGTAGTGATCAAAGTACAGTGGGAACACACCCGAGGCGAAGTGACAGTGTCAAGTCAGCGGACTAAGCTATACTCATGTCACCTGGGAACTGATAACTGACGATAGGTATAATACCAACTAGTCAGTTCCCAACGAGTCCTGTCCAGTGTACCCGTAACCTAACGGGCACCCGCATACTATCTCAAGTACGACGTACTGACGGCTGTGGGACAGACCGTCTCCCACACTGGGATGAGAAGCGCATGCGCTGGTCTACTCCGGAGTATCGATGCCCTGTCTCGATAGTCCTGCGACCAGGGACCTGCATAAGGATGTGCTTATAGATTACCCAGCCCCACTAGTGTGACGGCCATCACATCGTTGGTTATCAAGCAAAGATCCTAAGGGCTCCACTAATGTGTATAGGCGATATACAAAAATAAACACATGTACACATTGAAGTAGAAATAAACCAAGTAGCATACTACTATTTTGAGCAAGATTATATATACAAGGTGAATATCCCAAGCTTCCATTAAGTAATATACATACTAGTATGATACAGTAATGGCCTCTAGGGCATATACACTAACAGATCCATAAAAACGCATTCTTCTAAATCACCATTTAGAAATGCCGTTTTAACATCCATCTGCCAGATCTCATAATCATAGTAAGCAGCTATAGCAAGCAAGATCCGAATGGATTTGAGCATCGCGACTGGTGAAAAAGTTTCATCATAGTCCAAGCCCGGTCTTTGACGAAATCCTTTTGCTACCAGCCTAGCTTTATAGGTCTCCACCTGACCATCCACACCAATCTTTCTTTTAAAGATCCATTTGCACCCTATGGGTTTTACTCCAGAAGGTGCAGCCTCCAAAGTCCATACTTTGTTGGTGTGCATGGATTCCATTTCGGATCTCATGGCATCCAACCATTTCACTGAGTCACCACTCGTGATAGCTTGCTGAAAACTAGTAGGGTCATCATCATTCATGATGCAATCTTCTTTATCGCCGTCAATTAGAAAACCGTAGTATCTATTAGGTGGGCGAGAAGTCCTACTAAATTTACGGAGTGGCTGAGGTATGTCAGGTTCTATTGAAACCTCAGGTTCAATCAAATCATCGGTAATGGTTTGTGCATCTGGAACTTCTTCCAGTTCTACCGCATTGCCAACAGTATCATTTGTAAAAAATTCATTTTCTAAAAATGTGGCATACTGAGAAACAAACACCCTTTGTTCCTCCTTGTGGTAGAATAGATATCCATACGAGTGTTTTGGATATCCCACAAATTTACACAAAACCGATCGTGTCTCAAGTTTGTCTGGATTCTGCTTTTTCACATAAGCCGGACAACCCCATACCTTAACTCTGTTAAGAGATGGTCTCTTCCCATACCATATCTCATATGGAGTGGTAGACACGGTTTTGGTTGGAACCCTATTCAATAGATAAATCGCAGTCTCCAATGCGTGCCCCCAAAATGATATTGGTAACTCAGCATCACTCATCATGGATCGTACCATATCTAATAACGTGCGATTCCTCCTTTCCGATACACCGTTGTGCTGTGGTGTATACGGAGGAGTGAGCTGAGAGAGAATCCCATTCTCTTTTAGGAAATCTAGAAACTCTGAGCTTAGATACTCACCTCCACGATCCGATCGAAGTTTCTTGATACTTAAGCCTGTTTGTTTTTCTACTTCAGATTTATACTCCTTGAACTTTTCAAAGGCTTCGGACTTATGTTTCAACAAGAACACGTGCCCGAATCTCAATAAATCATCAGTGAAGGTTATGAAGTATGAAAAACCACCTGCAGCATGTGTAGACATTGGTCCACATACATCACTATGTATGAGGCCTAAGAGTTCTGTAGCTCTCTCTCCGTGTCCAGTAAACGGAGTTTTGGTCATTTTACCTTTGATGCAAGACTGGCAAGTCGCATAAGACGAGTTTAAATATCCATCTTTATGTAGCTTGGTCAGTCTTGTTTCATTAATATGACCTAGTCTACAATGCCAAATGAAAGCTTCATTTATGTCTGAAACCTTTCTTTTGTTTCCGTGTTGTATATGAAAAACTGTATGCTGATTTAGGATGTATATCCCGTTATTTAATGTTCCATACCCAATCAACTCTTGATTAAGATTAATGTTCATAACATTAGATTGCAATACGAAATTATATCCAGCATTGTCCAACAACGATACAGATATAATATTACATAATATCGTAGGTACAAAATAACATGGGTTCAAAACCAATATAGAACCCGACAGCAAACCAAGATGATACTCTCCCACTGCAGTAGCATGTACTGAGGAACCATTCCCAACCCGGAGAGTGTGATCACCTTTCTTCAACAACCTGCTATTTCTCAACCCCTGCATACAATTGCAGATATGAGATCCTGATCCAGTATCTAATACCCAGGAAGCAGAGTTAATTGAAAAACAGTTTTCTGATACAAACACACCTGAAGTGGAAGCATCACCATGCTTCTTCTTCTGGAGGTCGGCCAAGTATTTAGCACAGTTTCTTTTCCAGTGCCCAGTCTGGTGGCAGTGGAAACATTCCCCACGACCTGTCGCAACATCCCCTTTCTTGTCCCTTCCCGATGCCTTTTTCACTCCGCCTCTCTGCTTGATGGGATTCTTCTTCTTCTTCTTTCCCTTGGCCTTGGCTTTCGGGATGGAGGAAGAAGATGGCCCAGCAATAAGAGCGGGAGTTTTCTCTACCTTTAGCGTGCTCTCTGCACTCCTCAACATATTGAGGAGTTCTGGTAAAGACTTCTCCATTTTGTGCATGTTGAAGTTTACAATGAATTGAGCAAAGGTAGGGGAAAGGGACTGCAGAACAATATCAACATATTGCTCGTTCTCCATGGTCCAGCCCAGGTCCTCAAGTTCTTCGATAAGTCCAATCATCTTCAATACATGGTCACCTACAGACGTGCCAGCAGCCATCCGCATCTAAAACAACTTTCGAGATGCCTCGTATCGGAGAGTACGAGATTGCTCTCCATACAACTCCTCTGTATGGAGAAAGATGGATTGGACATCCATCTTCTCGTGCTGCTTCTGATGTTCATTGTTCATAGAAGCTAGCGCGAGGCACTTGGCTGTTGCGCAGTCTGTATCCCATTTCTTGCGGATTTCTTTATCCACAACTGAAGAATCAGGGCCTGGGCTAGGAGGGGCTGGAGTAGTCAGGACGTATGCGACCTTATCATATGTCAGGGCAATATTCACGTTCCTTAGCCAATCTTTGTAATTCGGTCCAGTGAGTTTGTTTTTGTCTAATAAAAGTTTAAGTCCCGACATTTGTATCTGCTATTAGGAGATAGAAAAGAAGTCATTCAGCGATTGCTCTTGCATAATTAGATTGGTTATTAATCTTATCTAATTGTTGTCTCCCACTGCTTTTTATCAAATTTTCCTTCAAACCTAAAAAGAAAACTAGCCAGGATAAATTGCAATCTACAAGTTCGCTAACCGAAAAGTGCAAAATTCTCCTGGGAGTAACTTTTACTCACAGTGGGATTGGGATCCAACTATCATATAGAAGGTATGCAATCTCATTGCAAATCTCAACTCTTGAAATTCCCGATATGATTTTTACCCCTAGTGACTTATGACCTTAACTATGGTCAACAAATCATAAGTACTAGTCAAGTTCAACCCGCCATTTCGTGATTGATTTAGACCCACCCACATAACCCTTAACTATGGTCAACAAAGTCATGAGAATGCCCTAATCGATCGCATCAAATGCTTTGCAGGAATTCACCACTTAGCTACCGTACACCACGCCTTAACTATGGTCAACAAACGTGGCACGAATACTAAGTACTCTGCTTCCTAAAATGGCGGAGGGCAACGGATAGTTTTTATGAAAACCTTTAACGTTTTGAACTTGATATCGTTGTAGAATCGAGTGGGAAGGAGTGGTTTAAGCTCCAGTTTTTTAAAAATCGAATGGTTTTGTAGTATCTTTCTAATTTTGCTAAAGAGGTCACTCCCGGTGAAGGGATCTCGGCTCTTTCCTTATCGAATAAGGTGCTGGATATGAAAATACCACGATGCAAAGCAAAGTTAGATCAACTATAAAATCAAATCGAGTTCTTTGTAACATTTTCCAGTTTTGCTAAAGGGGTCACTCCCGGTGAAGGGATCTCGGCCCTTTCCTCATCGAATGAGGTGCAGGATATTCAAGAATACCGCTATGCAAAACAAAAGCTAGAGTTACCCTTTTTCTTAAAAAATTTGATTCTACAACATCTTTAGGTTTCTTTCTCTTATCATTAATCACATTAATGTAGTCCCATCAATTACGTTTCCTAAACATCACAGAAAAGAAACGAAAAATAGAACGTACGCTTATGCCATCCGCATTCGTCACTGGGTCCCGTCATGCACCGTTAGGTTACTTAACTAACGGCAGAGCGGGGACTGGACTAGTGCGGGTGCAAAACATAAGCAACATTTATTATATATCTCATATATATAAATATAACCATTTCAGATCACAGATGAATGCATTGGATATACTAGAAATTCCGTATTTCATTCAAGCCCTTAATGAAAGACGGATTCCACGGTCATGATGAATAGCCAAACCCCCCTAGACCCCTACGGGTGCGGCAAACTACCCGCCAAATTCCCGAAGTGTAGTAACCTTCCTCAACAATTGAGTAGGCCACTCGACACTTTGAAAACCCGATAGTTTGTGCACCCCACCTTGGGTCTATCCTAGGAGCAAAAACAGTAAAAAGAAATTATACAAACGGTGGCTACAACCTCATCCCGGATGTATCCGTAAAACAATATTACATGGCTTTTTACAAATTACATGGAATGAAAGAAAAGAAAAACGCTCTTCTCACACCCCCCGGCCATTCATCACGACGATCCAACACATTCATATACACATATCATCTCATGATATCCATATGTGCAACCCCCACTAATCGTCATATAGCAATTAGCGGACGTTTCAAACACATATCACAAAAACGAAAAACCCGATTAGCCAAACACTATTAGAATTTCGATCGATAATTTTAAAACATGCCAACACTTGACATGTTCCTGTATAAACACATTTTTAAAATTCTTTATATCCCAGAAACCCTAATTCTGCAATATATGAACACTGTAGAAAAATGAGTCAACAAGGCCCCAATATGGCGGCGGATCCGCGGCCAAACCATGGGTTTGGCCGCGGATCCGTGCCTCTTTTGTGGAGTCATGAGTGCAAATTTCTACAGTATTCTTATAAAAGCCTGCTTGTATTTTTAAGATATGTCAAATCAATTTTGGAGCACTTTCAAAAACTGACAGCAGTAAGGGCTGAAAACGAGTTTTCGGGAGAAAAAACTGTCGATCGAGCTTCTAACTTTTGGCTAACATCTAATTGTGGTTTAGTCAGGCTCTGATACCATGTTAGTGTATGTTGCATGCTCCCACAACTCTTGTGGCGCGGCGGAAGCGGTGAACAAAAATTTTCTTGGCATACAACATGCACTTAACCGAAGATCTTGTCTAAACCACAACTAGAAAAACCTAACTAGAGATCTTATCTACTATGTTGGGGATTATACCTCAATGATACGGTCCTTCGGGTCTTCTCTTTGATGAACTCCTTAGCTCCTTTTGACGTTGCCGATGTCTTCGATCTCCGGCCACCCAAGACCTAGATGATCCACCCGAGAGTTGTCGTGCGAGCTAGAAACTCTTCACAAGAGTTTAACCTAGAGACCAATTTTGCTAGAATAGGTCACTAGGATTATGTAGAGATGAATGTATTGGATTAGCTTGAAATCTATAGCATTTCTTTCTCTTAACCTTCTCTTGATTCACTTAACATTCACATTTCATGTGAAGCTATTTATAAAAAGAAGGAGAAGGAGGAGATGAGAAGGAGTAAGTGTTTATCATAATGAAAGTGTTCAAGCATGATGAATAAAGATATAGCACTAAGAGAATTAATTGAAGCATGCATTATATAAATTAGTATCATGCTTCAATAGTAACTCCATAACAACAACCTCATCATGCTTGTACCTTTTAATTTCCACCTCATTTTATTTTCATAAAAAATGATGTCATTATTATGTCATTATGAGGTGGCACCTTCTAGAAGGTATTCTTGTAACAATTACAAAAATACCCCTCCTCCGTATACCGTATACTGTATACCCGCATCCGAATTCCGAAAAATACGAATACCATTAATCCAATAATATAATACCGGTATCCGGCTTAAACCAAAGCCCACCAGTATTATCCTTCCGATTATTATTCCTGTAATAATTACATGAATAAAATCGAAACCCTGCCGTAACAGCTTACGGCTGCCATAACAACTTACAGCCTCTACATATTTCGCCTGAACGAGGGAACTCTCTGTGTGGGACTCTAAACACTCGACAGTACGCTGGCAGTGGGTTTAACCACAAGCACGTCAGCGGCACTAGCTGTGCGTAACGGCTACCCAGGTACTTGAAGAAAAGGTGGCCGACGAGCGAACCCATCACAACCCTTACGAGCCTGAAAAGCAACACTTACCGTACAGTCCGGTCTCTTCGTCTGATACGTCGCATATGAAGTCTAGGGGTGGTAAATGTCAGACCCCAGTAACTTTATAAGTCATGCTGATTTATGGATCATAACAGTTCGAGAAACTACTGATTACACTTATCAGTAAACCTCGAGAACCCTGGCCAGGGATTTAGGTGTTATAGCCGATCAATCATAGCGCGACATCAACTCCCTACACCGGGAGAGACGAAACCCCTCCTATCGCTCACTGTCTCCATATGATTCGGGACTGTACCCAAAATCCACCTGTTTGCACGACTCAGTAGAGCCGTGGTAGGGAGGAAATTAAAGTACAGTGGGAATCACACAAGACTCTATGACGATCTCGGGTCTACAGACTAACCTGTACAAGTATCACTAGAGAACTGCTATCTGACATTAGGTATATATACCATCTAGGAGTTCTCAGCGAGTCCTGTTCGGTATACCCATTCTCCAATGAGCACCTGTGTACAATCTTTGATGTCAAACATCAATGGTTGTGGAATCAACCATTGCCCCCAGGGCCAAGAAACGTACACACTAGTCTAATCTGGTAATACCGATGCCCTGTCTCGATATACCCTCGACTAGGAACTATTGAAGGATATGCTTGTAGACTGCCCAAGTCCCACCAGTATGATCTCATCATAATCCTGGTAGTCAAGCATAGTCCTAAGGGCTTCATCAACACATCACATGTTATGATAAAGATAAACCAGATAGCATACTATCATTTCGAGCAAAGATTGTTTCTGTACATATACATGTCTAGTATCCTATACAATACAGGCCTCTAGGGCATACATATCCAACAAAAGAAACCTAAGATGTTGTAGAAACTTTTTTAAAAACTGGTAGCTCTAGTTCTTGCTTTGCATAGCGGTGTTCCTTGTAGAACATCCGGCATCTTATTCGATAAGGAAAGAGCCGAGATCCCTTCACCGGGAGTGACCTCTTTAGTGAAACTAGCAGATGCTACAAACTCGGTTTGTCTTTTGATTGCTTCTATAGTTCTTGCTTTGCACAACGGTATATAAGATATACCCTGCACCTTATTCGATGAGGAAAGGGCCGACGATCCCTTCACCGGGAGTGACCCCTTTAGCAAAACTAGAAAAGCCTCAAAAACACTTCTTTTAAAATCACTCGATTCTACAACGATATCAAGTTCATTACGCAATGGGTTTTCTTAAAAACCCGTCGTAGCCCTCCGTCATTTCAGATAAGTACTTGATAGTATTCGTGCTGCGTTTGTTGACCTTGTCAAGGCGTAGTGTGCGGTTCTATTTATGCTTATCTGCATAAGCATATGATGCGATTGGATTAGGGTAGTCGTGCGACTTTGTTGACCTTTTCAAGGGTCGTGCGGGTGTGTTTAATTCAATCAGGAAATGACGGGTTGAACTTGACTTGCGGTCTATGGTTTGTTGACCTTGTCAAGGTCATAGATCGCTTGGGGCAAAATATTATTGGGAATTTCTAGTGTTGAAATTTACAATGAGATTGCATACCTTCTATGAGATAGTTGGATCCCGATACCTGCTGCGAGTAAAAGTTACTCCTGGGAGAGTTTTACACATTACAATTAGCCGATCAAGTAGGCGTCTAGAAAGGTGTTAACAGGGTTATGCCTCTGGGAAAACGAGGTTTACTTTAATTAGGTTCGTGCAAAAGCACGGGGGACCTCCCTCAAAGTACCGACACTGGCCCGGCTGAAAGATTGGCGAACTTGTAGCGTGTAATTAATCCCGGCTAGTCTTTCCTTTTAGGGTTTGAAGGAAGATTTGACTAAAACAGTGGGAGACATCCTGATTAGCTATATTAGATAACCAATCTAATCTTGCAAGAGCATACGCTGAGTGTTTTCTTCTCTCTCTCTCTCTCCAGGCAGCGACCATATCACGCCTTAATCAAGATAATAATACGGATGTATTGACCGAACCAACTTGTTATACTGAGCTGGGGAACGTTGGTCCCGCTCCAACTTATAATTGTTATAAGACAGAGCAGGAAATTGGGGTATACCAGATTTCCCGTGCCGCCCAAACGAAGAAAGTGCATGTTGATGCATCATCTTCGGGTGTGTTCATTACAGAGAACTGTTTCTCAGTATCCTTTACGTCCTAGGTATGTGATACCGGATCAGGATCCCGCATATGTAATCTGTTACATGGGCTACAGATAGGTAGAGAACTGAGAACGGGTGATAAGTTTCATGAGATAAAAACGGTGCAAGTGTTGCAGCCAAGTCTGTTGGTCACTGTTCATATTAGATTTTTGCATTTTTATACCGCCCAATTTTTATCACATTGCTTATCGGTAGGTACTCTTGAGCCGTGTTTGCTAGTCAATTGCAGGATACATGTTCTCGACTCTAAACGGTCAAATTCATGGAAAAGCACGACAAAATCCGGATTACTGCCAACCACAGATAAAATACGGGTCTCCGCTCTCTATCCGTATGTTGTCGCACACCAGTTTAAGAGACAAAATGGCAAATCAATGTCATTTTCATGCACAAAGCTCAATGGCAACACAAGATCCAACATATCTACGCGAAGCTCAAGAAAAATCATGGCAAAAGATCCACATCACATCACCTTTTGATCAACAGAAATTCTGGAAAAATCGTGAAGAAATTCTGAGAAAAAACATATACCAGACTAAAGGGCACAGCAAACCAGGGAGCATCACCAAAATTGAAGGCACAAGCCCCCATATAGGCCGCGGTTCCGCGGCATAAGCATGCTTAGGCCTCGGAACCGCGGCCGTACGGCCTCTTCAGAATGTAATATTTTAAGGGCAGTTTGGTCTTTTTATGATGGTTCATAATGTTGCCTTAAAATTTCTGTTTCCTGCCTATAAATAGTCCAGAACATGCCAAAGCCAAGGGCCCATATTCTTGTATTTAGATTTTAGAATACATGTGTTTTTGTTCTTCCTCTTCTCATCTCTTCTCCATTAAAAACTTGTAGTGAGCTTTTGTGAGTGAAAAATGAATAAAAGAGTTCTCTTTGTTATCATGCTTGTCTTGTTCTTTTGATTAATTATAATTGCTTGTAATTTTCATTTGCTAATCTAGTTGTTGTTATTTGTTGTTTGTTTCTTTCTTGTTCTCTTTTTATTTATCCCTAAAACAACTATGATGCTTAAGCTTGATCCTTGCCAAGGTGAGGTCTCAAATAGCTAGTTGTAATCTTCTAACCTCTTTCTTTCTATCTTCCTCCTTTGTTTTCTTTTCTTTTCCTTATAATGGGTGAGTAGTTTTCATACTTGTTAGGGTAGGATAAGGAAAGTTTGAGAGAAGGAAATCACTCTCACTCTTTTCTTGCCCAACATCTTAATTCGGACTCCCGTTAATTGAACCACAATCCGCTCCCTACGGCACCTTATCCTACATGATAGCTGTGATTCCTTAGTGAGACCGGTTGTGGTTGAATTAACCGGAGGTTAAGGCTAAGAGCCAAGAATGGATGGAAAAGCAGCAAAAGGAAGAACTTATGCGTTGGAAAGCTTAGATTATACTCGCAAGTTCCTTCCTAGTCGTGCTAATCCCCGTTGTTGCCGATTACCGTAACACCGACATTAAGAGTGGCAACGAAAGAAGTGAGCGACTCCTAACTCAAACTAACCTAATCCTAACCCTAACAAGCTCTCTCTATATATATCATTTTAGCACATAATTAATCTCAAAACAAACCTGGACATTTGGACTTAACTCGTTAAAGCACATAGAAAAAGATTCCCGTCTCCCTGCGGAAGACCCGTACTCAACCGGCTAGCTACAAGCGAAACCGTCTTGATTGCGGTAATAAACTTAGCACGCAAAAACTCTACCAATCAAATGGCGCCGTTGCCGGGGAGACGGTAGTTTATTTCTTTGTGTAATTTCGGGTTAATTTATGAATATAAATCTAACCGAAAAACAAAACAAAAAAAATACATTGTAAAAAATCATCTTGTTATTTTTGATTAGTTTTTGTGCAAGTGTGCAGGATAAAACGAAGTTCGAGTTCAGTGCCAAAGACGTGGGAAGTTAGACCCATATCTTTTTGCGGCTACACCGCGGGTGAACAAGACGGAAAAGACGGTCTTCTGAAAGAATCTGGAGCAGATACTTTGAGCAAATCAAGATTCAGGAAATCCAGAAAAGAGGAGGACACCCAACCCAGCCCACGCCAGAAACCCTAGGGCCCAACTCTTCATTCCTGCCGCGGAACCGCGGCATAAGAGCCCTCTGGCTGCGGAACCACGGCCATTTGGTGGCATCAAAACCCTAAAAACCCTGTGAGTCCTTCTGCTCTCCTCCCCACTCCTCTGAACTCCACTGAACTGTGTTTTCTGCAGCATTCTTTGCGCAAACTCTCTTCCCCTTCCAATAAATTGTTTTTGTGCAGGATTCTTTGCACCGCGCTAAAATAAAAAATTGTTTGCAGTTGATTCTTACTGCTTTGCATATATTAATACGGACTTTAAGGGGCTTGAAACCAATTCAGATTGGGTGGGGATTTCATCACCCTTCCCAGGACCCCAGAAATCACAAAAAGCATATGCATTGACCATTGCTTAAATTAAAAAATACTAGACTCGGCCCTAAGGACTTCGCGCTCAATAAGACGGAGGACTAATTAGAGGCATCGGCCGTTTATCCTATCCTGACTTTGCGGTGTCTAGGCAAGTGTGTCCAAGGCAAGTGGTTACTTAATTAGGACCACTACTTATGTAGTGGGGAGCCTCCCACTTACCTGGCACTTACCTGGCCGCAATTGTTGGAGAAGAGGCGGTTTGAGGTCCTATTTCTAGCCCTTTGGAACAGTTAGGAGCTGTCTAGCTGACCTAGGTGACCCTAGATCTAGGTGTGATTGTGCATATCTTGTTTGTGATTGCTTGAAGCCGTAAGCCCGTACATATTTCTGTAAAGATCTTTCTAAAAAAAAGAAAAAAAACACAAAACCAAAAACTTTTATAAAAACTTGCCCTTTGTCGCCAGAATCCATTTTTTCACCCACCACCCATCGTATTTCTCCATTGACGTTTTCTTACCCTCACCTTCTCCGCTTTGACTATACTAAACTCGTTTAGTGTATGTCCGCTTGGACTCGGGACACTAGCGCCCGCCTAGTCCGCGTTACGTTAGTTGTTACCGACTACGCGATCGACTCAGACGTCGAAACTCCGTCCACGCCTCTGTCACCCTTACCTTTGCTGGCCAACTCCGACGTTGACTGGAATTCTGTTCATACATCTTCACCTTCACCATCACCAATCTCTTCTTCCGCGATGTCAGGATTTAATCCAAACATCTCTTTGACTCCACCTCCTATGGATGCAAATAACCCACCACCACCGCCTGTTGTAGCGCCGCAGCGAATCGCGCTCCAGGATCGTTTCTATCCCACCCGTTCTGCACTTCCCACCTGTCTTTCCCTTCCACCGGCCAATGGGGATAATTTTGAAATTAAGCCCCACTTCATTAACATGCTTCCGAAATTTCATGGGCTTGAATCTGAAGATGCATATATCTTCATCAACAAGTTCCAAAATGTTTGTGCCATGATGAAAACCACCCAGCTGTCGGACGATGCTATACGGTTACGGGTCATTCCGTTCACTTTGTGCGATCTTGCTGAAAAATGGTTGTATATCACCGTTTCCCACTCCATAACCAGTTGGGACGAGTTTGTGAAAGCGTTTCTCAAGAAATTCTATCCGAATCATAAAACCGCAAGGATACGTAACGAAATCAACCAATTCTCTCAGCTTCCTTCTGAACCCTTCTGGAAGTTCTTTGACCGGTATAAAGACCTTCTTGTTCAGTTTCATCACCATGGTATCGAGAAATGGCAACTTTCCCAAACCTTATACGAGGGCCTGAACCCAGCAACCAAGCAGTTGTTGGAAACCATTTGTCAGGGCCACTTCCTATCGAAATCTGACGAGGAAGCGTGGCAATTCTTCGACGACCTTGCGGAACAAACGCTTCAATAGGAGAGCACTAGACCAACTACTTCTTCTTCTTCCTCCACTTCTACTGGTCAGTCTAGGGTAGGAATTCACCAACTCGATGTCTCTATTGCGATGAAAGCTAAAATGGCTGCAATAACGAGAAAACTTGAAGCGATAGAGAGCAAATTTTCATCTCCTGCTCCTGCCCCTGTTCTTCCCCTTCGTACCATTTGTGCTTGTTGTTCCGATCCTTCTCAGTTAACCGAAGAGTGTCCTTACAATCCACCATCCTAAGGACAGGATCAGGTTAATGCTGCATTTCAGCAAAGACCGAGAAATGATCCATACTCTTCCACCTACAATCCCAGTTGGAGGAACCACCCCAATTTCGTCTGGAATCAGAATCGGCAACAATTCCAAGGCAACATTTCCAGAGGCCCCCTCCTCCGCAACAACAAGCGCAACAAAAAACTCAACATCAGTTTCAGCAGCCCTTCCAACCCCAACCTTTTCAAAATCAGAAGAACAACTTTGCACCCAACAATTCTTTTCCACAAAACAACTTTGTTCCGTCAAACAACGATAAAGTTTCCTCGCTAGAACGAAGTCTGGAGGCGTTCGTTAAACAATCGACACAATCCACCGCCAACATCCAGTCGTCTATTCAGTCTTTGGTGCAACACACTGCTGCACACGGGCAAAGCATCAAGACCATCGAAGCCCAGATTGCACAGCTGAATGCGGCGTTACGCGAGCGAGAAAAGGGGAAGCTTCCATCTCAACCACTCCCAAATCCCGGTCACCCACATAATGTACATGTTGCTCTTGAACAACAGAACCATAATGTGAGTGTCGTGACTACATTGAGATCGGGAAGGATGCTGCACAACAACATCGGCACAACAATTGAGGATAATGACACACCGGCCGCTTCTTCTTCTTCTTCTTCGTCTTCTGAGCCTATTCTCCATTCTTCAAAAGGCTCTTCTTCTTCTTCTTCTTCTTCTTCTGCTCTAAACGGACCCACTTCTCACTCCACGAAAGCACCAGCTCTGGGATCCGTTCCAACTCCACAATCTCCTCCACAAGCATTGGACTCAACCAATTTTAAAAACGATCCATTTCCAAACCGGTTGAGGTCCAATAAACAAAATACACAAATGGAGAAGATTCTGGAGTTGTTTAAGCAGGTTAACATCAACATTCCCCTTTTAGATGCTGTCCAACAAGTCCCGTCCTACGCGAAAATCTTAAAGGACTTGTGCACGAAAAAGAGGAAGTCTCAGGTACCCAAGAAAGTTTTCTTGGCTAGTGCTGTGAGTGATGCTCTTACCCAATCTTTACCGCAAAAACGGAAGGACCCTGGCTGTCCTACGATTTCTATTACCATTGGGGATAAGAACATCAACCGCGCACTATTAGATCTTGGTTTTAACCTACTTCCGTACTCAGTATATGAGCAATTAGGTGTAGGAGAGCTGAAACCCACACACTGTACTCTCCAAATGGCCGACCGATCAATCACCCATACTAGGGGTGAGCTAGAGGATGTGTTAAACAAGGTTGGGGAATTCATATTCCCCGTTGACTTCATTGTATTAGACACACAGCCTGTAGGTAACCCCTGGAATCAAATTCCAGTGATACTCGGTCGCCCATTTCTTGCAACCTCAAATGCTGTGATCAATTGTCGCAATGGTTCGATGAACCTATCTTTTGGAAACATGATAATTGAACTCATCATTTTTAGGTTGGGGAATCAGCCCTCCGAACCTAATGCTCATATACTAAACGTTTGCTCAATCCAGGAGATCACCCCAGAAGAGTGTGAATTCGAGGAGTTTTTGTTCAATCACGATAACCTTAACGCCACTAGTGCGTTCCTCTTCGAACCTGCTGTAGTTTCTGCGTCCGATAATGACTACGAGTGTTTCGCTTTCTCGAACGATCGTAGCCCCTCACCACCCGAGTTTGAATCCTTCGAATTTCCGGATGAGTTACCTGAACCATCCAACTCGGTCGCTTACACTTGTTTCGAACCTTTGCTGGAATCCTTTGAGTTCGAGACCTTCTCACCAATCTTGCCTTCAATCGTTTCACCTCCAACGCTCGAACTCAAGCCTTTGCCGTCTCACCTTAAGTACGCTTACTTGGGTGAGAACGAGACCCTCCCTGTTATCATCTCGGCTTCTCTAGCTCCAGAGCAAGAGAAAGCCCTTCTTGCGGTCTTGCACAGCAATAGGCAAGCTTTTGGCTGGTCCATGGCGGACATCAAGGGGATTAGTCCCATGATCGTTGAACATCACATTCATCTGATGGATGATGCCAAACCAGCCAGGGATCCATAAAGGCGACTCAACCCAGTCATGAAGGAGGCTGTGTAAAAGGAAATTGTGAAGTGTCTGGATAGTGGTATCATTTACACTATCTCTGATAGCCAGTAGGTTAGCCCCATTCATGTTGTCCCCAAGAAATCAGGCATAACGGTCATTACTAACGAGGCGAATGAGTTAATCCCTACTCGCACCCAAACTGGGTGGCGAGTACGCATCGATTACAGAAAACTCAACACCGCAACACGGAAAGACCACTTTCCGCTACCTTTCATTGACCAAATGCTTGAACGATTGGCCGAACACGAGTACTACTGCTTTCTTGATGGCTACTCCGTCTATAATCAGATTCCCATCACCGAAAAAGACCAGGACAAGACCACATTCACTTGTCCTTTCGGCACGTTCGCATATCGTCACATGCCCTTTGGGTTATGCAATGCGCCCGCTACCTTCCAGCGGTGTATGATGGGAATCTTCTCAGACATGATGGAGAAATTCCTGGAGATCTTCATGGACGATTTCTCTATCTTCGGCGATTCCTTTAACGATTGTTTGCTGCATCTTGACGCTGTCCTTACCCGATATAAGGACAAGAACCTCACTTTGAATTGGGAGAAGTGCCACTTCATGGTGTGCGAAGGTATTGTCTTAGGACATATCATTTCACAAAATGGCATAGAGGTTGACAAAGCGAAGATTGAGGTCATTTCCAATCTCCCTCCTCCCAGATGCGTCAGAGACATCCGAGCCTTCCTGGGCCATGCCGGTTTCTATAGACGGTTCATCAAGGACTTTAGCAAGATTGCTAGGCCCTTGACTCTTCTACTGGACAAGGACAGGCCATTCGACTTCAACTCGAGTTGTGTGACTGAGTTCGAGTCATTAAAAAGCTCACTCACTTCTGCTCCCGTTCTTTCTTCACCTGACTGGATGTACCCATTTGAGATTATGTGCAATGCATCCGACTTTGTCATTGGTGCTGTCCTTGGACAACACATCAACAAGATGTCGCACGTAATCTATTATGCTAGCCGAACCCTGAACGACGCCCAACTTAATTATACAACAACTGAGAAGGAATTATTAGCTGTTGTATTTTCTTTAGAAAAGTTCAGGCCCTATCTCATCGGCTCTCCAGTCATTGTCTACACAGACCATTCTGTTCTGCGCTATCTTTTTGCGAAGAAAGATGCAAAATCTCGGCTAATACGTTGGATCCTCTTGCTTCAAGAGTTTGACCTTGTCATTAAGGACAAAAGAGGATGTGAAAACGTGGTCGCCGACCATCTCTCACGACTTCCTTCTTCGCCATCGCCTCAACTTCCAATCAACGACGTTTTTTCGGATGAACAGCTCTTGACAGTATCTCACGAACCTTGGTTCGCAGATATTGTGAACTATTTGGCCACAGGGCTACTACCGACTGAATGGTCAAGTCAGGACAGACTTTTATTCTTATCCCAAGTAAAACACTTTTACTGGGACGAATCCTATCTGTTCAAGTACTGTCCCGACCAGATTATTCGTCGGTGTGTCCCTGACGATGAATTCAAGAGTGTGCTGTCATTTTGCCACGATCAAGCATATGGCGGGCATTTTGGCCCCAGAAAGATAGCTGAGAAGATCTTGCAATGTGGTTTCTACTGGTTACAACTCTTCAAAGATGCTCATGACTATTGCAAGACTTGCTCCCAGTGCCAACACTTGGGCCGGATATCCCGGAGGAACGAGATGTCGCTCCAACCAATCTTGGTTATGGAGATTTTCGACGTTTGGGGGATAGATTTCATGGGGCCGTTTCCCAGCTCTTTTGGGAACCTGTACATCCTTCTCGCTGTTGATTACGTCTCTAAGTGGGTCGAGATTGTGCCCAGCCGGACTAACGACAACAAGGTTGTCGTTAGGTTTCTTAAAGAAAAAATTTTCTCCCAGTTTGGGCACCCCCGAGCGATCATTAGCGACAATGGAACTCATTTCTGCAATAAGACTTTCGAGGCCTTGATGCGGAAATATTCCATTAATCATAAGCTATCTACGCCTTACCATCCCCAAACCTGTGGGCAAGCCGAAGTTTCAAATCGGCAAATCAAGCAGATACTAGAGAAGACGGTTTCTAAGAACCGAAAGGATTGGTCGTTGAAACTCACTGATGCCCTTTGGGCATTTCGAACGGCTTATAAGACCGATCTTGGCATGTCTCCCTATCAGCTTGTGTATGGAAAGGCTTGACACCTCCCTGTCGAAATAGAGCATCGCGCATTTTGGGCGATAAAAGAACTGAATCTGTCTCTCGAAGATGCGGGCAGCCATCGGAAGCTACAGTTGAACAAATTGACCGAGCTTAGGGATGAGGCTTACGATAACACGGTTGTCGTTAAAAACCGAACGAAGGTGTTTCACGATAAACACCTTTTGCGCAAAACTTTCGTACCTGGTCAACCGGTACTGCTTTATGACACCCGGCTATACTTCCATCCAGGAAAGCTCAGATCTCGCTGGAAAGGGCCGTGTTTTGTGCGGAATGTGTATCCGCATGGCGCTGTGGATTTGGACAATCCAAAGGACGGTTCATTTTTCCAAGTAAATGGACACCGACTTAAACCGTACCTTAGCGCCGAACCAACAGAGGAGCTCCTGGTCTTACAGGAGCCGGTTTACCCTGCATAATCTTCCTCTGCCTACCACCAAACTTCGGTTATCCAGCCAAGAACAGTGGACACTATTCCAAATAAGTTTGGGGGTATGTATATACTATTTTGTATTTATTTGTGGATATTTTTTTCCAATTTTACTCTTTAAAAACATAAACAAAAAAAAATTGTGTATATCTAACCGACAATTTTGACCCTTCAAATGATCTCTTCATGCAATGACAGTGAGGACACTGTCCAGTTTAAGTTTGGGGGTACGCTCAGTACGCATTTCTAACTTTCGCATTCATATGTATATTTTGCATCTGCATATTAAAATCCATAAAAATCAGAAAATTTTCTAAAAAATAAAACTTTTCTGTTAAGTTAGCTAGTGGGAGAACTCTGATTCAACATTTCGACGGTTTTGTTTGATAAGATAAGAATAACTAAATCTTATTTTTAGATTTTGAAAACCTGAAAGATAACTCTCCTTTAAAGTTAACTATAGCTAATATACGTCTTTACATCACACTACATATGTCGTGAGTTTTGGAAATTAGATGACAAGTCTTTTATGTCTAAAAACTTTTAAATGGATAAATGATTTTCTGAGGATCAAATAGGTTTGTTCTGAAATAAGTAATATCAAGAATAGTTTATGAAGTGAAGTGAATATGAAGGAATGTTATTGATGCCTAAATTGGAACTAAGTCTGAAAAATAACCCATCTGGAACTTGATTGGAATGATTACACGCCGAACCCACTAAACACGTCTTTTATCCAAAAAAATAATTGAACTGCCGGTTATATCTCCGTTTGTATTGAATCATCATGATTTTCACACTATATTGTCTTTTGTTTTTGGACCTAGGTAACTTGAGTAATTAAGTCCGCTAGGGTGTCTTTACACCTAATGCCCTAAAGCCAACTGGTTTGGGTGCATTGGCCCAAAGCTCGTTAAGAAGGCTAGAAAGTCCAGATTAAAACAAAGTCAAGCAAGTGTTCTCTCCGAGTTAAAATTCCTAACGGTTCTTTGTGTGAGAATAATCTTGACAAAAGACACGTTTTTATAAAAAATATTTCTGGTGGAGATATGAAGGTTTTATTCTATGATAAAGACTATTGCACGTTCACAGAGGTGTGTATAAAATGAAAACAAGAAAAAGGTGGAGTGAAAAATAAGACCTAGTTTCCTGTTAAGGAAGATAGAAATTCTGAAGTTGAAACATTACTGGAAAACGAAACTTGAAAAATGCTTAACTCTTTATAAAACTTATGTGATCCTTTTAAAATTTTTATCTGGGCTTTATTGTATGACATGATGACTTTATTCGACCCTTCTGGAACTTAATGACACTATTTGCACCGCACGTAAAAACATATAAAATCTTAAGTTAAATAAGAAGCGAGATGTGAAAAATAAAGGTTCGATAGTCTAGACTTAGGACAATAGAATTGTTATTTTCTGAAACAAAACTTTAGGGTTTGAATTATAGTTATTTTGCAAAACTAGCTTGACCGGATTTTGTGGGTAGTATCCGCTGAAAACCCTCAGGAGACAACACTCCTCCTACTAGGGACACCTAGAGGTTTAACGGCTTGTTGCACATGCTCAGTGCAATCGTGTTCCCTGCGAAAGTGAGGTTAGGAATTTTTTGTGAATAAATTGGCTTTGCTCGGGACGAGCAAATGATAAGTTTGGGGGTATTTGTTCATATCAGATTTTTGCATTTTTATACCGCCCAATTTTTATCACATTGCTTATCGGTAGGTACTCTTGAGCCGTGTTTGACCATCAGGAGCAAGTATATCTTGAGAAGATTAATTGGTGTACATGGAAAAGTTGAGACTTTCAAAGCTATGCTTAAGTCCATCCAGATCCTACTTGCCACGGCTACATACCATGACTACCATATCTGGTGGTTGGGTGTCATGACTGCTTTTCTAAATGATGTTTTAGAAGATAGTGTCTATAAGTACACAGCCAGAGGGCTTCGTAGACAGTGGGAGCAGCGGAAACGTGTGCAAGATGTTTTATGTGATAAAGCAGGCATCGCGGAGTTGGAACGTCTGTTTTGATGTGGTATTAAAAATGTTTGACTTCATCAAAATGATAGATGAACCTTGTATATACAAAAAGGTAGTAGGGAGTATGGTGGTGATCCTCGTAGAGTACGTGGATGACATACTCTTGATAGGGAAGGAGCTTCCTATGCTACGCTCGGTTAATCTCCGCTTATCACAAGGATTCTCCATATAGGATCAAAGCGATACCTCCTAAATCCTGGGTTTTGGATCTATGAGATAGATCTAATTGGATGTTAGGATTCTCACTAGTTGTAGTGAGATGGTATCAATCGATCTTAGGGATAATCACTGGAAAGGTTCCAGGGTGATAAGGAAGACTGAATGTCAGTCGCAGGCATTGTCTATACCCTCAGTGGAGGGACGGTATGTTGGAAGAGTTCCAAGCTAGATACTGTGACTTACTAGACGATTAAAGAAAAGATACATCGTTACCAAGGATGCTACCAAAGAGGCAGTCTGGATATATAAGTTCATGAGATGAACTTCGTTCCTACCATTGTGTGACAATGGAGTTGTGGCTTTTAGCCAAGGAACCCCCGTCCCATCAGAAATCCAGATATAATTCTTAGGCAGTATCACCTGATCATGGAGATGGTTGATCTCTAGGGAGATTGAGGTTAGGAGAGTAGACATATAGGACGACAGCGCGGATCCACTCACAAAGGCATTTTTCCCAGTAGAGACTTTTATGGGATGGTTGAGTATGAGATACTTTAACCACAGCTAATTGTTGGGTATGTGATACCACAAAAGATGGCCCTAGTGCAACTGGGAGATTGTTAGTTATATGTATGCCCGAGAGGCCATTACTGTACATACGATGTATATTGTAATGGATGCTTGGACATATATAGGGAGGAATTTCTTGCTCGACATGATAGTATGCTATCTGGTTGTACTTTATCTTAACGTGTACTCTGATTGTCTCTATGTTACATGTTGATAAAGCCCTTAGGATATGTACTCGACTACTGGGATTATGATGAGATCATACTAGTGGGGCCACGGTAGTCGACGAGTACATCCTATAAATGTTCCTAGTCGAGGGTGTATCGAGACAGGGCATCGATGCACCAGAGTAAACTAGCGTATACGCATCTTGACCCATATGATGGGTGATGGATGATCCCATATCCATCGGTGTTTGACATCAAGGATGGTGTACGGGTGCTTAGTGGAGACTGGGTACACTGGACGGACTCGCCGAGAACTCCCAGATGGTATTATACCTTACGTTAGATGGCAGTTCTCCGGTGACACTGGTACAGAGTAGTCTGTTGACCCGAGATCGTCATAGAGTTTTGTGTGATTCCCACTGTGCTTTGATTTCCATCATACCACGTCCAAGTGGGCGTGCAAAAAGGTGGCTTTTGGGTACAGTCCCGAATCACATGGAGGCAATGAGCGATAGGAGGGGATTCGTCTCTCCCGGTATAGGGAGTTGATGTTGTACTGTGTTCGATTGGCTATAACTGGAAATCCCTGGCCATGGTTGCTGAGATTTACCGGTAAGTGTTATCAGTAGTTTCTCGAACTGTTATAGACCTCATATCAACACGACTTATCGAGCTACTGGGGTCTGACGTATACCACCCCTAGGAAAGATATGCGACATATCAGACGAAGAGACCGGACTGTACGGGAGTGTTACTGATTGGATTCACAGGAGAATTTACAGGCTTGCTTGTTGATCTTCTGATCGCTCAATACCCGGGTGGCCGTTACGTTTAGCTGACCGCTTGCGGCTTGTGGGTGTTTGATATGATCATCACCTACTGCCGGCGTATTGACGAGTCTTTAGAGTCCTACACAGGGGTTTCCTGGCTCAAGCGAAACGGAGTAGGACCACATATGTGATATGTACGGGACTGAGATTAATACGATATGAGATACCGTATTCTATTCTCGTGATTCGTGACATTAATCGGTTGTATGCGATATAGCCGGGTTATCGGATCAAGTGTTGATTCGATAAGTTGTTACACATGATATTAGTCGGTTGTAGACGGGTTATTAAATCAAGATTTGATTTAATAATTTAATGTATAATTATATAGTTGACATATTACATTACATTAACTAGTATTTTCTCACTTATGATTTATTTTCTCACTAGATTGTGCACATTGTTTATATGTGATATATGCAAGTGTACATGTTTGTATCATGCTTGATGATACATACAAGATGGGTGTATGAGACTTATATCAAGTTTAGGTTAAATTAGGGTTTACTTATTTCCTTAAGAATAACAAAAGAGAGGAGACTTTAGTCAATGTTATCAAGCTTGTAGAAGCTTGTATGCAACATTGACAAAGTCAACTCTTTTGTCATTCCTTAGGATATTAGTTAACCCAACCCTTAACCTCATACTATGGTTAATTCTCTACATGAGTTAAGCATGAGGGCTTAACTCAACCATGGTGCAATAATTCAATGGATAAGTTTTCATTTGGATGAATTATTCACTTCTTCTTCTTCCTTCAACAAAAGCTTTCTAGCTTCAATGGAGCTTCAGAAAAAGTGTGAGAAAATCAATTCTAAAGTGAGCCCACCTCCTACTTCTTCATCCTCTATCACTTGCCATGTAGTAGAGTGTGTTCTCTTCACAAAGTTCATGACCTAGTGAAGGAATAGCTTGAGTTAGTGTCTCCCTGACGTTAATCATCTTCGGCCTCGAAGTCATCGAAGCAAGCTCGTTCGTTCTTCTTATGGAGCTTCTCTAGAGTCCGGAGTTCACGATCGCAGCGAAGGGGACATCTACACGGAGCTATTGAAGTGAAGGACCGGATCTACAAAGGTTGTAATCTCTCTCACTTAGTGTTGAAGTGTTTAACATGTTAGTTTTCGCATAAACTCTAGTCTAAAGATCCGTCTTTGGGTTGTTCGGCACGGCTAAATTTTTAATCGGGCATGGTTGATGCCTCGTAGAACCTTGTGAGCGTGCCTAGCAACCCTACAGTAAAAAGGGCAGTACATCCCAAAAAGTGGGAACCAAAGCAAGTCGCCTCCACGCAAAAGAAGATCCATCAATTTCATGCACACGACTCACATATGTGGTGTGCATTTATTGATGGGGGGCACTTTGTTGAAGTCGAAAATTGCACCCGGTTGACCAAGTCAAAGTCAAAGTCAACCCTAAGCCAAGTGGGCCCATGCCCCGGTCGAGTCCGAACATGAAGCGGCTGGCCCTCCCCCATGCTAAAATGAAATCATGTAATAAATAATTTTTTATGCATGAATGTAAACAAAATGGGCATAAAGCCAAATTTTTGTAAGCCCATGGCTTATGTGCAAAAAGAAGTAGCACATGAGCTATGGGATGGGCAAAATGTCATTTTGTAAAGCCCAAGGGGCTATATGTAAATGTATAAGCCTATATAAGGCAACATGATGATGAATAAAGCAACACTTTTCATTCCTCCCAAAAACTAGGGTTTGTGCCTCCTCCCCCTTTCTCAAGGTTCTAGAACCATCTTCCTCTTTTTTTGAATTAAATCAAGTGTTTAACTCTTCCTTTCTCAAAAATAAATAGTTTTTCACCACAAAACCCACAAAGGGGAGCTCGGATCTCCAGTCAGATCTCGAAAAGGGGAGACTTTCAAGTCTCACCCCCTTTTCTCTAAGATCCCGCCGATCAAGAGCAGGAAGAAGAAGACCCATCTCCAAAAATCTATCTTTGGACGGATCCAAGGCTCAAAAGAAAAGCCAAAGATTCCTAAGAGTTTAACTCCTTTCTAGATCTGTTGGATTTTAACTCCATAAATTAAATTTCTGCTAGGAGTTTGACTCCAAAAATCCCCCTTTGGGAGTGTAACACTTCAAAAAGATAAAATATTATTTTTGGGAACTTTTATAATTTAATACTATTTTATTGATTATTTTAATATTAAATTAATAATTAAATGCAAATAAATAGGAAAATTTTGAGAAAAATTATGGAAAATTCTAAAATAGGGTAAATTAGAGAATTATGCCATTTTTAAGTGTTTGTGATCAATTATATGCTAATTTAGTGCTAATCGCGATTAAAAATCGCTAATCGGTTTTTAGCATTTTTGAGCAAAATGTGCACATATCTTTTCTTACACTTGTGTTACATTTTCTACCATGTTACTTTGGGTTTACTATTGGTGTGAGAAGGTTTTGGAATTAAAGAAAAAGAAAAGAAAAAGAAAAAGAGAAAAGAAAATAGGTATGGTGAGAGAGAGAGAGTAGGTGGGGACCATTGACTTGAACCCTTAGCCAATTTTTCCTCTCATTTCTCTCCCTCTCCCATGCTTGCTGCTGCTGCCTCTCCTTCATCTCCCTCCCCTCTTCAACCCCTCACTTCACCTCTAAAACAACACCAAAACCCCAATCTCCTTTCATTAAAATTGTGCACAAGCCCGAGACCTACAAGATGGACCAAGAAAGCATGGAGTTTGGCCACTAGGGGCAACTCAAGAAAATTCTTGAGTTGCCAATTGAGGTAATTACTGAACCATTAGCTTAATTATAGCTTTTCCTATAACCCCATGTTAAGATTTAATCGATATTGTGTGATATTATGGACTTGGTGAAGACCTAGTTAGGGTTTGAGTGAAGTTGTGTTGTATTGGGAAATTGAGCTCAGTTAAGGTTATACCAACACCTTAGTGTATGAATTGGAACCCAAAACCTGAAGCTAAAACCAGAATACGGATTTTAGAAATCGATATCGGGGAAATTGTGAAATCTGTGAAGGTTAACTTGAATCTGCTATCATACGAGACACCTGAAAATAAAATTGAGTGGACAGTGACATGTGCAGGCACCATTGAACCAACACCCCAGACCCTAGCCCCCAATTCCTTCTTGAGGCCGCCGAAATTCCCATTCTGGCCGCAATTTGCGGCCAGACCAGTGAGGAATTTCGTCGTTTTGCGTGCATGGCCCTATTTCCTCTATTCTTGGCCCAGGGTACTTCTAGTTTTGACTGATTCCATCTAGGGTGAAATCTGGGACATATATCCTAAGTTGCTATTTTGGTTTCGTGTTTCCGTATTCCGTATTTTTGGTTCTGAAATTGTGGATTGTGTTTTGCCTCGACTATTTGGCGTTTATACGATGATATAGAGGATTTATTGGTGGTTTCGAAGGCGTGCCATAGGTTCTCACCTATAGGCCCCCTTATCGTATCGTTTGGGTTTCGTGTGCCGTTTTAGCTTTGAATTGGTTTTAATGCGCATATACGATATTTTGATATGTAGGTACCCATGAAGACTTCGGGACGACAAGCAAATACGTGGTGACGTCCGCAAATGATGATGCAGGTGAGTAGATTATATCTACAGGGGGAAGTCGGGTGGATGGCGTATAGCACCCCCGCAGTCCGTAGATAGAATACTATGTAGTTATTGTGATAGTTAGGTGTATTATGGATAGTGTAGGGTTAGAAGTGACTAGTGTAGTTCATAGTCGCGAACCCTAGAATAGAATTACACCTACACGCACACCCTTGCATATTACTTATACTTGCACTGTGTTTGATGATATGGGATGACTTTGGAGATGAGTCGATGATGTGGGCTTGGTGCCGCGAGATCGGTGATTTGATATGATTCATATTTGGGATATGACTTGTGATTCTTGCGGGCTTGGGATGTGTGTTTACCCCCGCATGCATACTTCATTGATGGTATCGATTTGTACTAGACATAGAGTAGTACCCCCAGATTATATGATCTGATGATAGTGATACCTGTTATGTGACGAGATAGTGAGATGTTGACCCGTACCCAGCATGGGGATGCCGTACGATGATTTACCGTACGAGCCGATATTGATGATAGATCCGCACTCATGACTCGAGGATGTCCTACGATATGTTGTTGAGGCGGGATCACCGACTATATATCTATATTTATCGACTCAGATTTAGGTGGTTTCCACACCTACCCCTCCTGATTGACCTGATACTTAGATCTGCAATTGCATGGTAGATTCTTCACTGTGATGTTGACTATTTGATTTCCGCATATTCATGCTATTCGCATTGCTGGCAGATGTTTATTGCTATATTATTATCATGCTGTTAGGACACCAGCACCATTATCGATGATGTGTATGTTCCACGTACACTATTTGCCGGCTCACACACTTCATCATCGATAATTGCCATGCCACTACACTGTAGTACTGTTGCATGACTTCTGACATGATTACCTTTCTTTACATGTCGCATACATCATGGATTGATTGCATAGCACATCGCATTGGATTTACTTCTTGATGTTGGATTTTCATGTGATTTCTGATTTGGAGGCCGTGAGATTATTTAAGAAAGGATGTTCTATTTTGAAAAACCCGGTACCTCGTGATATGATATTTGGTGCGTCCACCACGCGTTTTCTCGGTGCTGAGACGTGTGCTTGAAACCCGATTCGAGGAGTGGATGATCCGTTTGGGGGTTCGTGGTGGGCCCGGTATGGTTCCCCTCGGCAAGATGATCGATGGGTTTTGCCGATTGAGCCTGGAGGCGGGCGAGCACCTACCGGTGATTGTATTTGAGCTCGGCGGATATCTGGAGGATACCGACCGGAGCCGAGAGATGGGCGTACAGCCGGGGCCGAGGGCCGATTCCGCAGACATAGCCCGCGGGCCGATCCGGACTGACGGAGCCCGATGGATGAGGATTTACGTGTCGATGCTAGGCACGGGTTTCATGATGTTTTTCCATGATTTTGTTTATATCCTCATATTGCATACATGATGCTTATTGTCAGTGGGTGACGGGTGGACGGGTTCCACATATATACAGACATGGATTATATACAGACATGGATTATATACAGACTGGATTTACACTGATCATACTTCATTTGTATATATAACAGGGTATGAGGGCGCTGTTATATATACCCTTACACCAATATTAGTGGTATGGGACGCTAATATATGTGTATTGATATCATTGATACTTCATCATATTTACTTCATGCAGACATACCTTATACTGATGACATGTTATTACCTGAGGACCTGGCACTACATACATATTTAGATGTTACCTTGCCACCTTATCATACTTCAGATGTACTCTTGTGGTTACATCACTGATTGTTGACCTAGGTTTATGTCTTGCATTCGGTTTCTGCTTGTAGATGTTTCTATTCACGAGTTGGCAACTCACCCCCGTTGTGCCACAGTTCTTGCAGGTTCTGCCGTACAGGTTCCATTGCGGCATTTCTGGCACACTACTTTCTTGCGGGTGATTTGCTTTTGGTAGGTGGATTCTTTCGCATCAAGAACCACCATTGTATTTATTTTATTCATTGTATCTAGAATTTCCATCAACCAAAACTTGTATATTGTTCAGACTTAGAGACAGTGTTGTATTATTTCGACCTCAGAGTCGCGCTAGTAGTAATACGGTTTTCTGGCTGTTTTGAGTTTCTTTTTGAGTTTGATCCTCGCCCTTTGGCGTTGTATATTATTATTGCTTGCGTGGTTGTGACCGTCGATTGACGAAGAGCTAGCTCCCGCTTTGGGATGCCTTTTATCATTGCATATTTATGTTATTCTTGTTGTACCCCGTTCGGGGCCAGTTTTTACAAAGGAAACTCTGCCGAAATTTTCAGGAAAGGTTACACATTTTAAAAATGCATATTCGGCTTAGTTATTTAAAAACCTTGATTTTCAAAACACGTTTCCTTCACTTCTTTAAACCAGTTTTCTTTACTTACTCTTAAAATGGTTTTAGATTTCTGGGCTTTTGGCTTACTTGGATCAGATGGAGTCCTATAGACTTCATATGGTTCAAGGGCCAGTCACGTGCTCTTTCGAGTCGTGACAGGGAGTTCAACTCCCCAACCTAGGGCAAAGGCCCTTCCCGTGGGTGCTTCCCGCGGTCACGTGTGTGCCACATGACCCCGGGCGCCAAGGCGCCATTCGGTCACGTGTGCCCACGTGACCCCGGGCGCTGAGGTGCCCAATGGTCACGTGTACGCTACGTGACCCCGGGCGCCAAGGCGCTCTTCGGTCACGTGTTCCCATGTGACCCCGGGGCGCTGAGGTGCCCATCGGTCATGTGGGCCTGCGTGACCCCGGGCGCTGAGGCGCACAATGGTCACGTGTGCCCACATAACCCTGGGGCGCCTAGGCGCCCATCGGTCACGTGTGCCCACGTGACCCCGGGCGCTGAGGCGCCCAATGGTCACATGTGCGCCACGTCACCCCGGGCGCTGGGGCGCCCAATGGTCACGTGCACGCACGTGATCCCGGGCACTAAAGCGCCCATGCGCGCGCACGTGACCCCGGGGACCATGCCCTGCGTGCCATGCATGCGTCTTTGAGACGCTTTTCCCCCTATTTATATATATATATATATATATATATATATATATATATATATATATACACACGCACATACTCCACACTAAATATACCTCCCCCGTTAGAAAAAATTTCTAACGGGGCGCTGCCCCGCACCCCGCAAGGGGGCTGCTAGCCCCCTTAACCCCCGGCCCGCTATCCGGGTAGCGGGACCCCCGTAAAAACTCTACGGGGCCCCCGATATATCCAAGCCCCCCCTCCAAAACAAAACACACGACACTGCACATTGAGTTCGCATGACCAGCTTAACCCGTCAATCGGAGGTTCCCTCGCTCCAAGGGCGAGGGGTAATTAACGGCAGCTTAGTCCGCGGCTGCCGGAGATTCTGATCCCCACAATCAATAAATCCTAGCCTACCCTAGATAGGGGGAATCTGTAGTACGCCTGACAAGCGCGCGCAAATTCCTATCTCAATTGGGTGACGAAAAACACCCTACAGGCCAAAAAAATAATTATCCCAGAAACCACAATTCCAAAAATAAGAGGCCCAGAAGAAATTTTGTTCACGTGGGCCCCAAAACGACCGCGGAAGCGCAGCCAATAGGGGGTTTTCGTGGCGGTTCCGTGGTGGTTTAGAGGGATCACGTGACCAATTTTCTTCTGTCGTCTTAAAAAAGCCTGCATGATTTTCTGAGAGCATAAAATTGATTTTTCGAGCACTTTTAAAAATCGACAGAAACTACATGAATTGAAATGCGGTTTTTGAAATTTTCAATCGATCGTTATTCTAAACATGTTTAAATAAGCTAGTATAGGTTTTATGGGATGGCTCTGATCCCATGAAGGGTTACCCTAGTGCCTCGGCCAACTTCCGTGGCCAAATGCGGAACAAAAATTTTAAGACAATCAAAACTTTGGCACTAGAATAAAACTTAACCCGAATCTTTAACCATAAACCTAGTTAGCTATACTAGAGTTCTATCTACTAAGAAAGAAGTTATACCAAGAGGCTCAAGTCTTCCGGTCTTCTCTCCTCGTCATGTGCTCCAAGTGGTCTCCTTGAACTTGCTTGATCTCCAACTCCGGCTCCATCGGTCCTCTGGGATCGAGCTTGTTCTCTGGCCTTCCTTTGTCGTAGATGATCCACCCAGGGAGTATGATCCATGGCTCTAGCTCTTTTCTATATGTAAAAAGAGCAACTAGAGAACTTGGGATGCTAGTCCAAGTAATCTAGGATGTAGTGGAGGGTGTCTAAGTGTTTGCTATCTATTTTCTAACCTCTTCACTTGTTTCTCAACACATGAGAATGTTAGTGAAGAGGAAGAAGATGAAGACGGAAGAAAGCAAGAGGAGGGAGGAACTCAAGAGAAAATGAGAGCTCAAAGAAAAATGAAGCATGAAGTGAGAGAAAATCACACACCTTGGTTTTGTGTATGAATTCTTTCAATAAACAATTAACAACCATGCTTCAATAGTAACTCCAAATGAATTATAAATTCATTTGTGAATTATTAAAGCATGGTCATCACCATTCCTCCCATACCTTTTACTTTACACCTCATTTCCAATTATCAAATAAAAGGAAAATACATATGAGGTGTCCACCTTCTAGAAGGAAAACTGTAATAAATACGGATTTCCGTCTACTGTACATATATACCGGCAATCAGATAAAAATCCGAACGCCCAAAGAGATAGAATAACACGAAGAACGTAATACTAGAATATATATACCGAGATACATATATGTAAATTATTAAATCAATACCTGATTTAATAATCCTGCTCAAAACCCAAGCTGGCTAGTATTACCAACTGTCCGATCAAAAATCCGAGTACAAAGTACAACAATCGATCAAACCCTGCACGTATCCAATACGGCTACTACATCATTTCACCTGAATCAGGAAAACCCTCTGTGTGGGACTCTAAAGACTCGACAGTACTCTGGCAATGGGTTTAACCACAAGCACGTCAGCGGCACTAGTTGTACGTAACGGCTACCCAGGTACCGGTGAGCAAACTCATCCGGATCTCCTACTAAGCCTATCCATGACAATATCCATACAATCTGGTCTCTTCGTCAAAGAGTATCGCATACCGGGTTTAGGGGATGGTGAACGTCAGACCCTAATAACCTGATAAGTCATGCCGATGTGGCTCAGGACCAATCCGGGAAACTACTGATCAACCTATCAGTAAATCCCAAGTGGCTTGGCCAAGGTCTTATGGTCTTGACCAATCGAATCACAGTGCGATATCGACTCCCTATACAAGGAGAGACGAATCCCCGACAATCACTCACTGCCTCCATGTGGCTCAGGACTGAACCCAACCAAAACTTGTTTGCACGACTCAGTAGAGCTGTGGTAGGGTAGTGATCAAAGTTCAGTGGGAACTCACATGAGAAAAATGCCGATCTCGGGTCCAAAGACTAACCTGTACACATGTCACCTAAGAACTTCCATCTGACGATAGGTATAGTACCACATGGAAGTTCTCGGCGAGTCCGTCCAGTGTACTCACATCCAGTGAGCACCTGTATACGATCTTAGGTGCATCAGACCAATGGCTGCGGGACCAACCATCCCCCAACGGGGCTAGAAACGTACACACCAGTCTACTCTGGAGTATCAGTACCCAGTCTCGATACTCACGCGACTAGGGAACATTTAAGGATGTGCTTATGGACTACCATGCTCCCACAAGTATGATCGCCATCACAACGCAAGTGGTCAAGCAAGATCCTATGGGCTTTATTAACATGTAACCGCAATATGTAATAACGAGTATGACATATGCCATGTTAAGATAAAGACAAACCACAATAGTATACTACCGTATCGAGTCTTTATCAATATATGCAAACCAGATATAACAATATAAATAAATACACATATCCCGATAAAGACAAGTCAAATAATATACTATAAAACTGAGCAAGATTGTTCTGTACATACATATCCCTAGTATCCATATGTATACATATATACAATACTGGCCTCTAGGGCATATACATCCAACAATACGTACCTATCAAGAGGGCCAGTCATGGTGACAGCGCCCGATAGATCAGTATTTATGTGTCGATGCTAGACACTTATTTGATGATGTTTTTGGGTGTCGTGTTGGACACTCACTTTATATGAAACTTACTCGATACTGGATATTGGATATATGAGATTTACTTGATATTATACATTCAGGATATATGAGATTTACTTGATACTGTACATTCAGGATATATGAGGTTTACTTGATATTGTACATTCAGGATATATGAGATTTACTTGATATTGTACATTCAGGATATATGAGACTTACATGATATGAGAGCCAATTTGGGGGCTGATTTAAGGAAATTTGGGATTTAGATTGTTTTGATGTACTTTGGTCCTATCACGAGGTCAGGATTCCGTGAGAATGACATGTTTTATTCCATACTCCTCATTTATTTTATATGCATTGCTTCATGTATTAGTAGTACCTGATAGAGTACCTTTCATGACTGTTGCATATACATATTGTCATATTATTGCTTCATGTATTAGTTGTACCTGCTAGAGTACCTTTCATGACTGTTGCATACATATGACCATTTATTGCTATCCGCTTGCATGTATTAGATTCGCGCTATACGTGCATACTTGCGATTACCTGCATATGTTATTTACTATTCACGAGTTGGCAACTCACCCCCGTTGTGCCACAGTGTTTTGCAGGTAGTCCCTCAGGGCAGTCGCGAGAGGCTTTTCATCTTTCGTATCATCTTTTGCAGCGGATACCGCTTCGGCTGACTGCGTGCAGTTTTGCTATAGGTGGGTTTTGCAGTTATCCGATGTTGCTTATTGTATATTCGTTGTATCATGTACTCTCCATCTACCACTTTCATGTGTATGACTTAGAGACTTGATGTGAGGACGATATTGTATATTTTGGTGACTTGGATGTCTTTTATGCAGTTTTACTTATATCGTCTTTCATTTCTTCGCTGCGGCGTCGTATATCTATTGTGGTGGTTGTTTTCCGCCTTTGGGCATGGATTTGCTCCCGTTGGAGATGCTTTACTTATATTTATGTTGTACCCATTTTTGGGGTTAGTTTTCACAAAAAGGAGGTGCTGCCAAAATTTTTAAGAAAGTAAAGTTGGACTTTAAAGAATTTGTACTTGAGATTTTCAAAAGTTTTAACAATGTTCTTATCACTTACTACTTTTGATGGTTTAGATTGCTGGGTTTTCGGCTTACTTAAATTGTGTTACGCCTGTAGACGTTGCATAGTTTAAGGGCCGTCACGTGCCAATTTTCGGGTCATGATAAAGTTGGATCGGTCGAGGATCTCGCGCTCTTGATGATGATCGGCTTCGCGATTAAGGATCTTTGATGTCTCGCTTGATGTTGCACTCCATGGATTTTGATTTTTGAATTTGGATCTAGAAATTGGATGAAGATTTGTGTGACTCAAATTGTGTAACTAATGAAATATTTAACAACTTTTTGAACAACCCCCAAAATTAAGGCTTAGATCCCCTTTTATAGATCTCAAATCAAGCTTCCACAAGAAGCTTGGTAGTTATGCAGAGCCTTCCAGAAGAAGCCAGGTGGTTATGAAGCATCTTGAGGAAGCTAGGAGGTTACGAGGAAGCCTCTGGAAAAGTATCGACCGCCGACAACCCAACTCGGCCGCGGATCTGCGGCGGATCAGGCTGAATCGGCCGCAGTTCTACGGCCGTTTGATGAGATCGCTGCTTTATGTTTCTGGGGTGGTTTGATGCTGGCATTTAGGTATTTTTCTGATATCTGGAATCTTAGTTTCGTTTCTGAATCTCTGCCAGATTCTAAGTCTTTGACTTGCTGCGTTTTATCGGCAAATTTGCGATTCCGGTTCTTTGACCTGAATAAGTTTCTGCACAAAATCTTGATGAAAAGTGTTGAGATATACAATATCATGCGTGAAATATTTACACACAATTTCCTTCATAATGCCGGTTATAATGTATAACACATGTTATTTGATATTTTGCAGACGAATTGCTAATATGTGCTATATTTATACCAAACACCTTTAGATGATTACCGTAGTGAGCCGGTATCAGTCGAATCCAGGAGAGAATCATTGGACAGCTATGAAGAACATTCTCAAGTATCTGAGAAGGACTAAGGAGATGTTCTTGATATACGGTAATGGAGACCTTCAGGTCAAGTGCTTTACCGACTCAAGCTTCCAAAGTGCCAAGGATGACAGCAAGTCTATCTCAGGTTTTGTGTTTAAACTCAACGGAGGGGTGGTGTGTTGGAAGAGCTCCAAATAGGATATTATCGCAGACTCAATGATAGAGGCTGAATACATTGCTACCAACGATGCCGCAAAAGAAGCAGTCTGGATGAAAAAGTTCATTACTGAATTTGAGATGGTTCCGTCCATTGTTAATCCAATACCTTTGTATTGCAATAACAATGGGGGTATAGATTTAGCGAAGGAACCACGGTCCCATCAGAAATCTAGACACATCTTGAGGTGGTATCACCTAATCAGGGAGATCGTAGGTCGCTAGGAGATCGAGGTCCGGAGAGTATATACGAAAGACAACACGGAGGATCCATTTACCAAGGCCCTCCCTCAAGCGCAGTTCGAGCGACTTTTTGAGATGTTGGGTATGCGATACACCAACAACTGACCCTAAAGCAGACGTTGGGTGTTTGGTATGCCAATTATAGGCCTCAGTGCAAGTAGAAGATTGTTGGATATGTATGCCCTAGAGGCCTGTAATGTATAGGATGCTAGAGATATGTATGTACAGGACAATCTTACTCAGTTGTATATAATATATTATTTAAGTTATCTTTATCTTAATATGTGTGTTTCTTTCTATTGATGCTTGCACATATTGATAAAGACTCGATACAGTAGTATACTATTACGGTTTGTCTTTATCTTACCATGTGCATATGTTATACTCGACATCACATATGTCAGATGTAAGGTTCCTTAGCACGACAGCAAGGTTTCGGGAGGCATCGTCCATGCCATTTTCAAAAGATTGCCATGCTAACGAACCCTAATCCTAGAATCTTTAACTAGAGATTTAGACAAAACCAAATGTAAACTACTTTACATCTAGAGAATAAGAATACAACCATTTTAGACGGTCCTTCTCTTCACTTGCTCCGTGTAGTAGTCCCGCGACTCCATAAGGCTTCTCTTGAGACTTTGAACGAGCTTCCTCCGATGACCTTCGTGCCGAAGATGATCCACGTGAAGTCCCTCTAAATCAAGCTATCTTTACACTAAACTCTTTAGCGTATGAAACACGCTACACTTGATCGCTGGTTAAGTGTAGGATGATGAAGTAGGGGATGTTAAGAGCTCACTAGTTTGTGTTCAAGCTTCATGATTCACATCACATGTGAGGGTTGAAGCTTGAGCCAGGACTAGAGGGGGAAGAAGAAGCTAGAGAGAAACCATAGGAGTAACTTAAGAAAATTGGCTAAGTGTTGAGAATGAGATAGAATGAATGGCAACTCTTGACCCCTCACCCATTCAAGCATGGAATTATGCAATATAAAATTGCAACCATGCTTGAATAATGAGTCAAGATGAATAAACAAGAGTTAATCCCATGCTTGCAACCATGCTTCCACTTTCCACCTCATTTCTATTTTCACAAAATAGAAATTTAAATGTCATGCTTCATTATTATTATTATTATTATTATTATTATTATTATTATTATTATTATTATTATTATTATTATTATTATTATAATATATATATTAATATATACTTAATGAAGAATAGTTAGTGAGCTAATGATATTAGTTAAGATATAATTATATCACATATAATTTATATCACATTATTAAATCAACACTTGATCTAATAATCCGGTTATATTATATATGACCGACTAATATCATTTATCTGTATATCACATTATCGAATCAACACTTGATTCGACAAACTGGTTATATCACATATAACCGAACCGATAACAGATGACTGCCAGATTACAATACGGTAACACATACTCGTATTTAATCAGGCCCACATACATATCACATATGTGTCCTACTTCCTTTCGCTTGAACTAGGGAACTTCTGTATGGGACTCTAAAGACTCATCAATACGCCACCAGTAGGTGATGATCACATCAGTCACCTACAAGCCGTCAGCGGTACTAGCTGGACGTAACGGCTACCCGGGTATTGAGCGATATGAAGATCAACAAGCAAGCCTGTCCACAGTCTCCATGAAGCCTATCGGTAACACTACCGTACAGTCCGATCTCTTCGTCTGATATGTCGCATATCATGTCTATGGGTGGAAATCGTCAGACCCCAGTAACGTGATAAGTCATGCCGATGTCTGGCCTATAATGGTTCGAGAAACTACTGATAATACTTATCAGTAAATCTCGGCAGCAGCCCTGGCCAGGGACTTCCAGTTATAGCCAATCGAGCATAGCGCGACATCAACCCCCAATACCAAGAGAGACGAAACCCATCCTATCGCTCATTCCCTCCATACGACTCGGGACTGTACCCAAAATCCACCTGTTTGCACGTCTCATTTGAGCGTGGTAGGGAGGAAATCAAAGCACGGTGGGAGCCGCACAAGACTCTATGACGATCTCGGGTCTACAGACTAACCTGTACCAGTGTCACCAGAGGACTGCTATCTGACGATAAGTATAATACCACATAGGAGTCCTCGGCGAGTCCTGTTCAGTGTACCCAGTCTCCACTGAGCTTCCATATACCATCTTTGATGTCAAACACCAATGGATGTGGGATCATCCATCGCCCATCATATGAGTCAAGAAGCGTATATGCTAGTCTACTCTGGAATATCGATGCCATGTCTCGATATTCCCTCGACTAAGAACAATTAAAAGATGTACTTGTGAACTATCCTGGCCCCACTAGTATGATCTCCATCATAGTCCTGGTAGTCAAGTACATATCCTAAGGGATTTATCAACATGTGAGAGCAAGACAGTATAAATACCAGTCTACATATTAAGATAAAGGTAACCAGATAGCATACTATCATGTCGAGCAAGAAAGTCCTCTCTATATATGTCCAAGCATCCACTATAATATACATCTTATGTACAATAATGGCCTCTAGGGCATACATATAACTAACAGTCGGATACATGTTGATAAAGCCTGTAGTATCTTGATTGACTACCAGCGTTATGATGGCGATCATATTTGTGGGAGCTGGGTACTCCATAAGCACATCCTTAAAGGTCCCAAGTCGTAGGAATATCGAGACCGGGCATCGATATTCCAGAGTAGACTTGTGTACACATCTCTAGACCATAACGAAGGGCGGTGGTTGGTCCTATAGCCATTGGTGTGATCACCTAAGATTGTATACAGGTGCTCACTGGGGGTGAGTACACTGGACGGACTCGTCGAGAACCTCTAGATGGTATTATATCTATTGTCAGATAGCGGTTCTCAGGTGACATGATTACAGGTTAGTCTTCAGACCTAAGATCATCATTTGTCTCGTGTGAGTTCCTACTATGCTTTGATCACTACCCTACCACGGCTCTACTGAGTCATGCAAACAGGTTTTGGTTGGGTACAGTCCTGAGCCACATGGAGGAAATGAGTGATTGTTAGGGATTCATCTCTCCTGGTATTGGGAGTCGATATCGCACTGTGTCCGGTTGGCCAGAACTATAAGACCTTAATCAAGGCGGTTGAGATTTACTGATGGTTAGATCAGAAATTTCTTGGATTGGTCCTCAGTGAAATCGACACAACTTATCGAGTCAGTAGGGGTCTGACGTTTACCATCTCTTAGACCCGGTATGCGATACTCTTACATGAAAAGACCGGACTGTACGGAGATTGTCACAGATAGGCTTAATAGGGGTCCGGATGAGTGTTCATACAAGAATATTGCATTTTAATATCGCTCATTCATTATCTATTTTTGTATATATCGGTACTATTAACCAGTGTCTGCTCAGTATTACAGATTATAGGTATCCGTGACAAAATACAGGAAATACATTCAAAATCATGGATATATCGTTTGTGAGTCGACACTGCAATCGGAACTGGAAACCGGCCGATATTCCAACATGCTTGTGTACACACTTTTTATCTAAATGAACCAACACAATACAAGTGTGTAAACAAGACTTTTTGGCTTGCACTAGAACCTAGGGGGGCTGCCCATGGCGCACACACATGATGAAATTGTGAAAGTGGGTGTGTGAAAGTCAATGGAATAAAGTTGTGATGTGATCAAAAGTTTCAAGGTTCCCTCCAAAATACTGGGTGTAGACCAGGTCAAATTAGAGAAAAACAGCAGCACCAAAGTGATACTGGGGACAACAATAGACCACACACCAAGTACGAGCCCATGTGCTCGGAATTTGGCCGAGCACATGCATGCCAAAACCGAGCAAGCCGGCCCCCATAGCTCCAAAAGTCCCCAATTTTCTGTGGGCCCTCCCTTGCATCCAAGTCAGCTCATTTTTATTGTTTGTTTAATTTTCTTTTGAGCCTATAAATACAGAATCAGTGAGCAAGGAGAGGGGGTCATTCTTTAGTCTTGGATTGTAATTCTTTGTCCAAGTTTTGTTTCTCTTTTCATTTTATTCTCTTGTACATAGCTAACCCCTTGAGTTTTTTGCCTTAACTTGATCTTGCAACCTTTTAGTTGAGCTTGCAAGTTTAAGCTTTGGTTATTGCACTCAAGGGTTGTATTATTCTTGAAGTTTAATAAACCTTTCTTTTGCCTTCATTTGCCTTGAGTTTTTAGCCCTCTCTTGATTTTGCAACCTCTTAAATGAGCTTGCAAGTTTAAGTTTGGGCTATTAAACCCATGGTTTGTAACTTGTTCTATGGTTCCTAGTATTTCATTCTTGCTCTTTTCATTACTTGCTCTTTTAATTACATGCTCTTTATTACTTACTTTACTTACTTGCATTACTTACTTGCATTTCTTACCATGTCATTTACTTACTTGTAATGCTCTTTTTCTTTTCTTTTCTCTTTTCTTTTGTTCTTTTGGTTTGTTGTTGTGAATGGTTTGTGAATATGTGTTGTTAGTAAAAGAATACGATATTGTAAGTTAAGGATTTCTTTTCCCATTCCTTTTCCCGTTATTTTCCATTGAACTCCGTCCAAACCTTACGCAAGCGCTCCGTTAGGCACCCTACCCTACCAAGGTATCGGTGATCCCTAACCGCGACCGGTTGCGTTCGGTTTGGCCGGAGGCGAAAGCAAGAGACAAGAACAGACGGACAAGGGTCAATAAGCCGAATTCCACGAATACCGTGCTTAAATACCCAAATCCACGTTGTTGCTGATTGCTCTAGTTTCAATTGGTCAAGACTCGGCTCAAAGGTTTGAGTACGAATTCACTAGCTTACACTATTGTATCTTTTCCTAACAAGCGTTATACTTTGTATATAACACATAGGATAGATACGATCAATTCCGCCCACGCCCATTAACTCATGAGAACAAGAACATAAAACGCTTCGTCTCCCTGTAGATCGACCCGTGCTCATCGCGGCTAACTGCAAAGCGACACCGTCCTGATCGCGGTTAAACTTTAGAACTCTTAAAACTCGACACACCAAAAGCGTGCGATCAAATGGCGCCGTTGCCAGGGAGACGGTAACATTTTAATTCTTGTTATTTCGGGTTAATCATTGTACATCTCATATATACATCTAACCTTATTTTTCAAAACAACATAAAAATCAAAAACCAAAACCAAAACAAAAACTAACTAAGCTAACTTTTTTGTTCTCTGGAATTCTTACATGCTTGCACTCTGGAACTAAACTAAAAGGATAAACAATACCAGTGAGATAGTAATAGAACAATGGGATCACAGAAGAAGTTTGGAGCCCAAAATCAAAACGAAAACCGGCGACAACCCCTCATAATCCGAGCTCGTCGGCCTGTTCTCCCTCATTTGCTCCAAATTTTTGTCATGTGCTCCAGTGTTTTGTTTTTGTCACATTTTTATTGCTTGTTTTTTTATAATTTTAGTGTGCAAGTATTTGGGCATTCGTATAGCTTTTCCGCACTAATATCCGTTTTACCGATATTTGTAGATTTTTGCGGATTTGCAAACTACGATCGTAGGAAGCAAAGTGTACATTCAAGGCTAAGGTGATTGCAAATTACAGTGCCAAAGATCCGGGTTGTTTGACCCGCGCAAGCGAACATTCCAAGCTATTCAGATTTAACTTCAACAGGGGTTTCTTAACCCAAAAATCTTTAGGTATGTATTTTACTAACAGCTTCTCAAATCCAACGCATCCACTATAATATCTTTGCAGGATTCATTGCAAGTTCGCTTTCAAATGCCTAAATTGACTAACCCGTATTTGTTGCAGTTTCGTGCTTAATATAAAAAAACGATTGTTTGATTATTTATAGAATTTTTATTGAATTGCGCATTGCATACATTAATACGTACTTAAGGGCAAGCGAACACAACATACGGTAAAGGATTTCATCAGCTTTTCCGTGGCCCACAAATTACGAAATTGAGTATAACGTCTACCCGCACAAATTCTAAAAGAAACTAGACTTTAAGCCTTAAGGACTTCGCGCTCACTAGGAGAAGTTAACTGTGTTTAGAACACCGCTTGACGGTATATCGTCCACGGGGTGTCTAGAAAAGTGTTAACGGCAAAACCGCCAATAGAGAAAGGGTTATTTAATTAAGAGCCTTCACGAAAGCGTCGGTAAACCTCCCCTTATCTCTGCATTTACCTGGCCTCGTGACCAGTATATCTTAAGCCCGTTTCTCGACACAGTTTTATACCAACAATCAAGTTCTTGAGCAAGTCTAGTTGACCTAGGTGAACCCTAGACCAAGTAGGTGCGTGGTATTTTTGTTTCATGATTGTTTTTATCCAGATTCTTTTTGTGTATATTTCATTCTTTTGTTAATAACTAACTAAAATATATATATATATATAAATCACATTCTTTTTCCCCTCCTCTTCTCTTCTTCTTTTTCATCTCTTCATATCATGGGTACCTCACCTCGAAAAACTCTTGCCGAACTTTGGTACCAACAACCAAACATTACATCATACGGTTCTTGCTTTGGTCAAACATCGAACGATCCATCCATGCCCAAAATTTCTTTGAAAGATCGGATAGACGCGTTTAGGACGAACAACTGGACTCCGCAATCCTCTATGTATCAACCGTTTCAAACTTCTACACCTTCTTACGTTGATACCCCTTTTGAGAGTCATGTTGTAACTCCAAGACCTATGTCTATTGCTGACAGAATTGAACAATCCTGTAGCCGATCTTTCACTTCTTTAACCACTGCAACTTCTTTTGATCAACAATTCCATTCACCTTCTTATCCAATTGTTGATCATACCCCTGTCTAACCATTCAATTCCTATCAATCCTACCTAACTTTTACACCTTCCCTAGACATTGCTTCTGAACCGCCATTTGGGAGTTTTCAGTATCAAAACAACTTTGAATCTTTTACTGAAATCCCTCCACAACCCATGTCTAGTCTAGAACAGTCATTGGAGGACTTTTGGGTAGCGTCGTACCAAAAGATGATGGATTTGAATGTGTCCATGGCCGCCCTCATACAGCCTAACGAACCGGTAGCTAGTTTTCAACTAGCTCCAAATTTTCCAATGTATGATGAGACGGTAGGACAGGTTGCGGAATTGAGTGGTGAGAGTGAGTTGTACACCCTTCCAAATCAAACCTACCCGTCATAAAGTGAATCCTACAGCTCCGGTTTTGAATGTCTATCATGTGTCCCAAATGAATTATCAATTGAAGATAGAATGTTTAAGGAGTTGTGCGACTTTGTAGTGTTTGATTTACCCGATTGTGAAGGGACCTTACCAAGTGAAACCAATCCTAAACTTTTTGACCTCTGCACCTCCATCTTAGAACCTGAATTGATTGAAATCCATGCTTTTGATGAGGTGTATGAGAAATTTGATTTTCACTTGATTGAGGATATTGACGCTGGGAATATTTTTGATGATGAACCCGCGGCTTTGGATGAGTTTTTCTCTCCAATTCATCATCCCGAGTCATTAACTGTTTTTCCCGAACATCATATGCGTCTGGATTTTGATGATAAATGCATGGATAAGCTGAATTTTGAGGAGACTTTTGAGGATATTTTTTAGGATGAACCAGTTTTGCTTGATTAGTCGGATTTTCCAATTCATCATATCCCTTTCATTGACTATGTACACCCTCCGGAACCTTTAACCGATAACCTTCCTAAATCACTCTCATCCATCCTTTCCATCGTTCCGACCTTGCAAGAAACCGTATCACCTTCATTATCTATATCTGGTTTACCAAATTCGGTCTGCCCATGTTTTCTTACGACTCTTGAGGGATTTGACCCTATTTCTCAGTGGGTTGATAGATTAGCACAAACACTTTTTACACATCGGTCATTACAAATTGTGCTAATCTATTCACTCCATTTTCACCCTCAAGTTCGTACTCCGTTTCTTTTTCCCTTCCGCCATTCTTCTTCTCATATACCGGGACCATATACCACTTCTACCCACATACGGTCTCGCGTATTCTCCATTTCTTTCCTCGCCGTATTCTTTCACCAGCCCGGGCCTTATCCCGATAAAAATTTTGAATGGTTGGTGCTCACTTTTAGCCTGTGTAAGGCCTTGTATAGATTAATACTGTTCTTTCCCCCTAATCCTGAACTTCAACGCTTCAATAGTGGAAACACTGTTTCACTTAACTTTGGGGGGAACCTTTTTGTGTATATATTTTTGGTTTGCTTTGTATATATTTCTTTTAGGAAGCGCCGGCAATTTTGAGCCTCTTGGTGTAGACTGACAGTGAGGGAAGTGTCAAGTTTAAGTTTGGGGGTGTGCTCGGTAAGCTTTCTACCTTCGCATTCATATGTATATTCTGTATTTGCATACTTATTAAAAACCCACAAAAATCGAAAATTTCTCAAAAATATAAAAACTTTGTCGTCAAGTTAGCTAATAGGGTAACTTAGATTTTATTCCGAAATTTTAGTTGATACGTTTGAAATAACTAAATCTAAAGGGTTACCCTAGCGCCCCGGCCAACTTCCGTGGTCAATTGCGGAACAAAAATTTTATGACGATCGAAAAGTTTGCACTAGAATAAAACTTAATCGGATCTTTAACCATAAACCTAGTTAGCTAAAAGGAGTTCTATCTACTATAAAGGAAGTTATACCAAATGGATCAAGTCCTTCGGTCTTCGTTCTTCATCCTTAGCTCCTCGTAGCCGTCTTGAACTTGCTTGATCTCCAATTCTGGCTCCATCGGTCCTCCGGGATCGAGCTTGTTCTCCAGCCTTGCTTTGTCGTAGATGATCCATCCGGGGAATATGATTCATGGCTCTAGCTCCTAATCAAAAGACTATAAGGAGCAACTAGAGAACTTGGGTTTCTAAACTAAGTGGTCTAGGATGTAGTGAGGGTGTCTAAGTGTTTGTTATCTCTTTTCTAACCTCTTCACTTGTTTCTCAACTCATAAGAATGTTAGTGAAGAGGAAGAAGATGAAGGTGGAGGAAAGCAAGAGGAGGGAGGAGATGGAGAGAAAATGGAGATCAAGAAAATAATGATCAAGCATGAGAGAGAAATTCACACACAAGAGTTTTGTATGCTTATTTCTTTCAATAAACAAAAGCAACCATGCTTCAATAGTAAACACAAAATGAATTATAAATTCATTTGTAAACTATTGAAGCATGGTCAACTCCTTACCTCCCTCACCTCTCACTTTACACCTCATTTTCATTTATCAAATAAATGGAAAATCCAAAATGAGGTGGCCACCTTCTAGAAGGAAATCTGTAATAGATACGGATTTCAGTCTATTGTACATATATACCGGCAATCAGATAAAAATCTGAACGCCCAAAGAGATAGAATAACATAAAGAACGTAATACTAGAATATATGTATCGAAAAACATATACGTAAATTATTAAATCAATACCTGATTTAATAATCTGGCTCAAACCCGAGCCGGCTAGTAATTACCAACTGTCTGATCGAAAGTCCGAGTACAAAGTACATCAATTGATCGAGCCATTTCAGATTGCATAGCATCCAGCCACTTATCAGAGTCCCTACTGATAATGGCCTGTCTGAAACTAATAGGATCATCTTCTTCCATGATGCAATCCTCTCGATCCCCGTCTATGAGAAAACCGTAGTATCTCTCGGGCGGATGAGAAATCCGACCAGATCTGCGGAGTGGCTGAAGTTCGTCAGGTATAACTGAATCTAGCGGTTCCACCAAATCTTCAGTCATAGTTTTTGTCTCTGGAATTTCTTCCGGTTCTACCGTGCTGCCACTAATATTTTTAACAAGAAATTCTTTTTCCAAAAATGTGCCATTCCTGGAAACAATAATCTTCTGTTCCTTTGCATGGTAGAATAGATACCCATTAGAATCCTTTGGGTATCCCACAAACTTACACAAAACTGACCGTGCCTTAAGTTTGTCCAGGTTCTGCTTTTTGACATAAGCAGGGCAACCCTAAATCTTAACACGTTTAAGATACAAACTCTTACCACTTCATATTTCGTACGAAGTTTTAGGCACGGATTTGGATGGAACTTGATTCAAAAGATGTGCTGCTGTTTGAAGTGCATATCCCCATAATGAAAGAGGTAACTCAACACTACTCATCATGGAGCGAACCATATCCAATAGGGTACGATTCCTCCGCTCCGATACACCGTGGTTCTGTGGTGTATACGGAGGAGTAAGTTGAGAGAGAATTCCATTCTCTTTTAAGTATTCTAGAAATTTCGTGCTTAAGTACTCCCCCCCTTTATCAGATCTGAGGATCTTAATACTTTTGCCAGTCTGGTTCTCTACTTCGTTTCTGAATTCTTTGAATTTCTCAAAAGCTTCAGATTTGTGTTTCATAAGATACATATATCCGAACCTAGAGAGATCGTCAGTGAATGTGATGAAGTACGAGAACCCACCCCTTGCATGTATAGACATCGGACCATATATATCACTGTGTATGAGTCCCAAGAACTCTGTTGCTCTTTCTCCATGTCTGGTGAATGGAGATTTTGTCATCTTTCCTTTGAGACAAGATTGACAGGTTTCATAAGATGAAAATTCGAACGTATCCAAAAGTCCATCTTTATGCAACTTACTCAGTCTTTTCTCTTCGATATGACCAAGTCTACAATGCCACAAGTAGGATTCGTTCATATCTGAACTCTTCCTCTTGCGTGTTTTTTGTATATTGAGAACTGTGTTTTGATTAAGAACATAGATACCATTACACAGTGTTCCTTCTGCAACCAATACCTTATGAAGGTAAATGTTCATGATATTTCAATCAAGAACAAAGTTATATCCATCTTTATCATGTAAATAAACTGATATTATGTTGCAAACCAGGGAAGGTACATAGTAGCAATTGTTCAAAATCATAGTATTGCCATTTGGCAACACTAGGTGATATTCACCGACGGCTGCAGCATTAACTTGTGCTCCGTTCCCTACCCTGAGGGACATATCACCAGGTCCGACTATCCTACTTTTTCTCAATCTCTGCAATAAATTACAGATATGAGATCATAATCCGGTATCTAGTATCCAGGAGGTAGGACTGACCGAAAAGCAGTTCTCAACTACAAGAACACCTGAAGAAGACACAACAATATGTTTCTTCTTCGATGGGGTTATTAAGGAATTCAAACTTTCCTCTTTCCCTTGCTCATACTTATGACTGTTGTCATAAATTAGAGCCGAACCGACGTTCCCCAGCCCCGAATAAGAATTCGGATCGGTCAAGCGATACATTTTATTATCTTGATTAGGGCGTGAAATTGTTGCTACCTGGAGAGAGAGAAGGAAACACTCAGCGTGTGTTCTTGCAAGATTAGATTGGTTTATTAATTTATCTAACCAGGATGGCTCCCACTGTTTTCTCAAATTCTTCTTCAAACCCTAAAAGAAGGACTAGTCGGGATCAATCGCACGTCACAATACTTGCTTAACCTTTCAGCCAGACTGGTGTCGGTACTTCGAGGGAGGTTTTCCAACGCTTTCGCGAAGTTCCTTAATTACATAACCTCTTTTCCCTGGAGGCGTAGCCACGCTAACACCTTTCTAGACACCTACTTAGTTTATAGCATTGATTGTTAAGTGAGAAAATCTCCCAAGAGTAATCCTACTCATCAGTGGGATCGGGATCCAACTATCATTGTGTGGTGCACTAGATGGAATCCACTCTAGTCACCTACACTCTAGAAGGTATGCTAAATCTGCAAGTTTCATGTATATTTGAAACTCCCGATGTGGTTTTTTCCCCTATGACCCAAGTGACCTTGACACAGTCAACAAATCAAAGAGTCCTAGTCAAGTTCAACCCGTCATTATCTTGATTGCATTAAACCTACCCGCATAACCCTTGACACAGTCAACAAGGTTACACGACTGTCCTAACCAATCGCATTATATGCAATAAATAAGCAATACTCAGCTACCGTTCATTGCGCCTTGACACAGTCAACAAACGCAGCACGAATACTAAATATAACTTATAAGAAATGACGGAGGGCTACGGCTGGGTTTTTGGCGAAAAACCCGTTAACGTAATGAACTTGATATCGTTGAAGGAACCTTAGTGGTTTTACAAATATATAGTGGCGAAAACCTTTGCTAAAGAGGTCACTCCCTATGAATGGATCTCGGCTCTTTCCTCGTCGAATGAGGTGCAGGATATTCCAAAATGAATACCACAATGCAAAGAAAAAATAATCGACTGCATTGAAGTTATTACGTTGATGCAAACTTTTACTCAAGGGGTCACTCCCACTGAGGGGATCTCGGCCCTTGCCTCATCGAATGAGGTGCAGGATATTCTAAACTGAATCCCACGGTGCAAAAAAAAAAACGTATGTAATGTTAGTTTTTAAAGCTTGGTTCCAACATCTTTTAGGTTTATTATCTTGCATTAATCAAAATTAATGTGGTCCCATCAATTTGTAACCTATCACACCAGAAAAGAAGGAAAATATGATGTACGTATATGCCATCCGCATTCGGCACTGGGCCCCGTCATCACCCGTTAGGTTACTTAACTAACGACAGAGCGGGGGCTGGACTAGCGTGGGTGCAAAACATATTCAACATCTACTAGTATATATATATGTATATATAACATTCGTCCCAGGCATGATAATAAATAACATCACAGAATCTCAGTCAACAATACAGAATGGTGGATAATTTTGGAGCCCCGGGTTTCATTTGAGCCGCAAATAAAACCCGACATTCCCGGTCGTGTGGATAGCCTGTGTAATAAAAACCTGTACCCCCTACGAGTGCGGCGAATGACCCGCCAATTCTAGAATGAAGCCCCCTCCGTCTCAACGCCATGAGATGCGGGCTTGTTGCCTTCTAGAATCCGGCTATTCATGCACCCCACCGTAGGGTAATCCTAATACAAAAAAAGAGAATAATATGTACAAATGGTGACATCAACCTCAACCCGGTCGTGCCCCAAAATAATATACAACCTGGTAAAGACGGCAGTCCACATGTCGGACGCTCGTCCCGCAATAACAAATGTATAAATGAATTATAAACTGTATTCTAACTTTGCACCACATGCTATCCACCACGACAATCCAACCACAATTATAGCACAAGCACAAAACATCAACGCGAATGTCACGTTCGCAAAACCCGTCTAAAAGAACATATAGCAATCGGACGAGTTTTACCGATCGAGTGACATTCCCGATCGCAGATAAAAGTGAATGAACTATAAACTGTTAAATTTTAACGACTTTGAAACACGCCAAATTGCCCCGTACAGAAAACGACATGGAATCAATTTTGGGCAAAAACCAAACAACACCGAAAAACCAAATACCTAGAGATAAGTGCCCAGACCAAAAATCATTGCATTCCCACCCTAGAAAATCGAGGAGGCCGGAAATTATGGGGTTTTGGCCTGCCACTTTGTGGTGGAAATGCCTCTTTTTTGTTCTGGGTACATCTCATAGTATAAGGATCACTCTGCACTTGTTTAAAAAATTTTTTGAAGAATTTTTAAAAACAACAGAAAGCGCAGTTTTGGTATTGCTGTTACGGAGTCGTTTCGGTTTCGTTGTTTTAACATTGTTTAAACTTGCTAGACTAGGCTTTTATGGGCTGGCTCTGATACCATGAAGGGTTACCTTAGTGCCCCAGCCAACTTCCGTGGTCAATTGCGGAACAAAAATTTTAAAACGATCGAAAACTTGGCACTGGAATAAAACTTAACCGGATCTTTAACCATAAACCTAGTTAGCTAAAAGGAGTTCTATCTACTATGAAAGAAGTTATACCAAACGGATCAAGTCCTTCGGTCTTCGTTCTTCATCCTTATTTTCTCGTAGCCGCCTTGAACTTACTTGATCTCCAATCCCGGCTCCATCGATCCTTCGGGATCGAGCTTGTTCTCCGGCCTTGCTTTGTCATAGATAATCCACCCGGGGAATATGATCCATGGCTCTAGCTCCTAATCAAAAGACTATAAGGAGCAACTAGAGAACTTGGGTTGCTAAACCAAGTGGTCTAGTATGTAGTGAGGGTGTCTAAGTGTTTTATATCTCTTTTCTAACATCTTCACTTGTTTCTCAGCTCATGAGAATATTAGTGAAGAGGAAGAAGATGAAGGTGGAAGAAAGCAAGAGGAGGGAGGAGATGGAGAGAAAATGGAGCTCAAGAAAATAATGATCAAGCATGAGAGAGAAATTCACACACAAGAGTTTTGTATGCTTATTTCTTTCAATAAACAAAAGCAACCATGCTTCAATAGTAAACACAAAATGAATTATAAATTCATTTGTAAACTATTGAAGCATGGTCAACTCCATACCTCCATCACCTCTCACTTTACAAATCATTTCCATTTATCAAATAAATGGAAAATCCAAAATGAGGTGGCCACCTTCTAGAAGGAAATCTGTAATAAATACGGATTTCAGTCTACTATATATATATACCGGCAATCAGATAAAAATCCGAACACCCAAAGAGATAGAATAACACGAAGAACGTAATACAAGAATATATGTATCGAAAAACATATACGTAAATTATTAAATCAATACCTGATTTAATAATCCGGCTCAAACCCGAGCCGGCTAGTATTACCAACTGTCAGATCGAAAGTCCGAGTACAAAGTACATCGATTGATCGAACCCTGCACGTATCTAATACGGCTACTGTAAGTCCGCGGCAGCGCCCCGGCTGTCTAACAGATGCCAATATGCGGAACAAAACTTTTATGACTGGCGCTATCGCGTACTATAACCCGGATCTGCCATTAAAGCAAAACTAACAAATTGTAAATAGGGTAGAATTGTTATACCGAATGATCCGAGTCCTTCGGTCTTTAACCATCATCCCACGCTTTGTTGCGGCGGCTTCGATCTTCTGAAACTCCAGTCTCGTCGTCCAGGTGGCACCACGTCGATGGATCTTTAAACGGGCTCCCGCCTCTGAACCGAGGCATCTCGATCGTCAAGTTTGCTAAAAGAGACGACCAAGATGAAGTAGAGAATGAGTAGAATACTTTGTCTCATTACGTCCAAGGCTATGGACGAACGGTTAATAGAAGTTGCCAATTGGAGTCGGGTAAATTGAAATTGAACTATATTAGATTTCCATTCCCTAAACTATCATAATCTTTTCTCTCAAGCAAATGAAAAAAACTATACCAACCTCACAAGAGGGGCCGACCACTTATAGAAGAGGGAGGGTGAGTGTAGGAGAGGGGAGGGTGAGTCTAAGCCATGAAACTTATCATAACAAAGAATGAGTCATGAAACACCTAGTGTGAACATAATTAAAGCAAAGGATGAATCATTAAGCAAGTCATCACAACATTAAATGCACCATTAATGAACTAATGACTCATGAAGCTAGTCACCATATCTAGAACTTTCTAGAACACTGACTCACCCAAAAGACGAAAAGATAAATCCGCATTTAACCGAATGTTAAATACGGCTGATAGAAAACTGGAAAACTAGCAACTTCCAAAAGTGATCCTGAAATGAATTTCAGGATAACCCCGTAACAGTATAAACATACCCGCATTTATATTACGACCGTGTTGGAGACAGTGCCTTCGGAGTCAATTATTGGATCGCAGGCACGTGTTTGCAATGATTGAGGGGAGGACCTGTCCCAGTAGGACAGTCTTACTCAAGATGATAGTATGCTATCTGGTTTATCTCTATCATCATGTACTGCTTTAGGTGACCTTACGAGTCGCTATTACACATTGATAGAGCCCTTAGGATTCTTGCTTGACTGCCAGCAGTATGAGGGCGATCATATACGTGGGAGCTGGTGGTCTATAAGCACATCCTTAAAAGGTCCCTAGTCGTGGGAGTTTCAAGACTGGGCATCGATACTCCATTAGTAGACTAGTGTATACAGTCGAGACCCCGACGAGGGGCGGTGGCCGGTCTCACAAGCCACTGGTGTCAGTTGGTTCACCTAAGATGTATACAGGTGCTCATTGGGTTATGAGTACACCGGACAGGACTCGCCGGCAACCTGCTAGTTGGGATTATACTAGACGTCAGATAGCAGTTCCCTGGTGACATGTGTACAGGTTAGTTCATCGACCTGAGATCGTCATTTGTCTCGTGTGAGTTCCCACTGTACTTTGATTACTACCCTACCACGGCTCAAAGGAGTCGTGCAAACTGGTTTTAGTTGGGTACAGTCCCGAGCCACATGGAGGCAGTGAGCGGATCTGCAGGGGTTCGTCTCTCCCGGTATTGGGGGTGAGGTCGCGCTGTGTCTAGGAGAGCCATTACACAAAGCCCTCGGCCGAGGCAGGAGATTTACTGGTAGGTATTCCAGTAGTATCTCAGGGTGTTCTGGGCTACACTCCGACACGACTTGTACCGCTTTTGGGGGTCTGACTTTTACCAACCCCCTAGGACCGCCATGCGATGCTTATAGACGAATGGACCGGACTGTACGGATATTGTCACTGACAGGCTCAGTAGGGTGTCAGGATGAGTTCGCTCATCGACGTCCCTTTTGGTCAATAGCTGGTAGCCCGTCACGTATGGCTAATACCTCTGACGTGCTAGTGGTTAAATCCACAGTCATAGTATTGACGAGTCTTTAGAGTCCACCACACACTCAGTTACTCAGGTTTCAGGCGAAACGCTGTAGAGGCCGTATGAAGATATGGCAGGGTTCGATCAGATACGTGCGGTATTGCACGGATCGTGATCGGACGGTTTTTACTAGCCGGCTTTGGTTTAAGCCGGATCCTAGTATTAGACAGTGTAGATTTTGTCTCTTTGCATTTGTCTTCAGTGGGAATACAAATGCGGGCATGTATATGCAGTAGCAGGGTTTTCCTGTAATTTATTACGGGATCAGTTTTCTGAAGTTGCCAGTTTGCATTCCGTTCCGGCCGGTTTTCCTTTGTTCTTTTCCGGCCGGACTTTTCCGATGGAGGGGGTTATTTGCAAGTTTGCAAATAACATTTGTGGAGGGGGTTTCTTGCAGTTGTGGCATTATGAAAGGTTAAGCAACTTTGCTTTTTCATGATGGCTTGCTTCATTGTGATTAGAGTTGATTTGAGTTGATTTGATATAGTTATCATAACCTTTTGATGTGGTCACCTCTTGGAGTTTCCTACACTTACCTCCCTTCATGGTTTTCATTTTTTTTTCCTTCCACCATTTTCATATGGAGGGGTCCGGCCACTTTAGGAGAGGGAGAGAGAGGATTTCATTTTTTGATGAGGGAAATTAGATCATCTCATTTGTATGCTCCAAAATCAAAAAACCCTCTCCAAAGTTCTTTGATTCTTCTATCACACAATGGCAACATAAACCCCAAAGAGACAAGCCACTACACTATAACCTACAGTACCCTTGGACGCGTCGGCTAGCCAACTTCGCGCCCGAGTTGCCTCGGTCCAGAGGTGGGAGCCTGTAAAAGATATCGGCTACGTGGTGCCTTTCCGACGAGGAGGTAACAGACGGAGATTCCGCGGGAGATCGAAGTGGAGACAAAGACCGGAGGACACGGATCGCTCGGTATAGCTTCTACCCCATTCTCTTAATTGCTAGGAATAGGTTAATGGTTACGATCCGTGTTTTATTGTCCGCGGTAGCGCCGGTTTAAAGTTAAGAAAATTTTTGTTTCCGCATTTTGGCCTTGAGTAGAAGGCCGGGGCGCTGCCGTGGCGTAACAGACCGAATATAAATGCAACTGAGACAAAGATATTATATCTACACAGTATAATACTGGGATCCGGCTTAAACCAAAGCCTACCAGTATTATCTGCCCAAAAAATGACACGTGCGAAAACGCACGTGCTTTTTCCGAACCCTGCAATAAAACCATACGGCATCTACAACGTTTCGCCCGAACTTGGGAAAGTTTCTGTGGGGAACTCTAATGACTCATCAATACACTGGCACTGGGTATAACCACTAGCACGTCAGAGGTATAAGCTGTACGTAACGGTTTGCCTATGTATTGATTGAAAGGGAAGCTGACGAGCGAACTCATCTATAAACCCTACTGAGCCTGATAGTGACAATATCCGTACAGTCCGGTACGTTTGTCTATGAGTATCGCATATTAGGCCTAGGGGGTCGGTAAACGTCAGACCCCCGATAGCTGCATAAGTCGTGTCAGAGAGCAGCCTAGAACACCCTGAGATACTACTGGTATACCTACCAGTATATCTCGATTACCCTGGCCAGGGATTTTGTGTAATGGCTCTCCTAAACACAGTACGATCTCACCCCCAATACAGGGAGAGACGAATCCCCTGCTGATCCGCTCACTTGCCTCCAATGTGGCTCGGGACTGTTCCCAAAATATACCTGTTTGCACGACTCCTTTGACCCGTGGTAGGGTATAAATCAAAGCACAGTGGGAACTCACACAAGACAAATGACGAGCTCAGGTCGATGAACTAACCTGTACACATGTCACCAGGGAACTGCTATCTGACGATATGTATAATACCAACTAGCATGTTCCCGGCGAGTCCTGTCCGGTGTACTCATATCCCAATGAGCACCTGTATACATCTTAGGTGATCCAACTGACACCAGTGGCTTGTGAGACCGGCCACCGCCCCTCGTCGGAGTCTCGAATGTGTACACTAGTCTACTCCGGAGTATCGATGCCCTGTCTCGAAACTCCCACGACTAGGGACATTTTAAGGATATGCTTATAGACCCCAGCTCCCACTTATATGATCGCCATCATACTGCTGGTAGTCAATCAAGAATCTTATGGGATCTATCAACATCTACATGATGATAAAGACAAACCAGATAGCATACTATCATCTCAAGTAAGACTGTTTATCGGTATAGGTCCTCCCTCAATCATTGCAATCACGTACCTGCGATCCAATAATTGACTTAGAGGGCACTATATCCAACAATCTCCCACTTGCACTTAAGGCTAATTATTGCGATGTCGTGTACTCACAGCTCGTGTGATACCGAGCATCCAACTCCTCTACTAATCAGTTTCACAAAGCTCGTTTGCAAAACTATTGTGTTCGAGAAATAGCCGCAGTGAGTGGATCCGCTTCGGTGTTTCTTTCTGTATCTCTCTATATCTCAACCTCGCGGAGAAAACCATCTCCTGAGTTGAGTAATACCTGTCTTAGAATATGTCTGGATATCTGATGGGACCTAGTTCATAAATGAACTTCAAATCCAAACTTTTTAGACTGTATCAATCACTGAAACTAATCAGTGTCTAGCACCATGCCTCCCACAGTATCCCCTTGGACCACCTGTCCATAATACTATCCCTCGTCTGAGGTAAAACTATAACTCTGACAATCGCTCTGTCAACCAGGTCACCTGTGAAGCTTGGAATAATAACCGTCTCCCGAAGGAGGCTGCCGTCATCGAATCCGTAGAACATTCACTTATGTTCTAAAACTGCTTCCGTATGTTTCTTCAGGATTGGATGAATATAAACTTATCGCATCTTGTGGAATAACGACATCTGGTGTGGTACTTGACATCTCACGATTGACTCAATTGCCCAAGCAAGTGATCTGTCAATCATGTACATCCCTCTCCCCATCAGTCTGTAAGACACCTTTAGAGAGGGTGACTCCATCACCTGCAGGTATACCACCATGCCAGGAGTCAACTATTCTAAAATACTATTAGAATACTGTTAAAGTACCCATATTGGGAAACTACCCAAATCCAGATCTAAAACCATAGATCTAGTAACCAGAATGTCAGATATTATATCCATATCCTTTGTGGAGAAACAACTGTGTGACGACCACAGTATAACCGATCGTAGTATAGGAATTTTACTTCCTACTTTGTGTATGTCATCTAAATACCAAGACATCACACCCTACTACCTTCTCTACAGATCCATCCCCTATTCTGATGAAGTCAAACCCATGACTGTCACATCAAAAATTAGATGATCTATCTCCGCTATATCTGCTCAAGTCTATAAATAGACATTAGCTACTTGCCCACTATGCTTCCGCTGCTCCCACTGACTATGACAACCCTCTGGCAGAATAATATATACGTACATTTCTAAAACTAGTTTAGAACGACGCTATACATATCCTCCTGCCGGGTCTCATAGTCTGGAACAACAGTAGTGTCAAGTCTGGGTAAACAAGAACCTCCCTGTCACCGTTCTTGAGGCTACCGGAGTACCTCTCGGGTGTCTGAGGTTACCCACCACATCTGCGGAGTGGCTATTGGAATGTCAAACCTGATTGAATAAATAGGTCCTATTAAATTTTCCGTAATCGTTTGTGGTTCTGGAATCACTTCCAGTTCTACCATACTCCCACTAATGTTTTCTGAAAAAATCCATTTTACTAAAACTGTGGCGAGTCAAGAACAATATCACTATTGATATTCCAGATAGTAGAAAATCAACCCTCGTCAAAGCTAGGGTCAACCCACAAACTGCTATTACAAAAACGTGCCTTGAGTTATCCAGTGTCTGTTTTTAAGCATAAGCTGGACAACTCACATTACCTTAACATCGTTAAGATATAATCTATTCTATATCCAATATAGAAACTTTGGCACTTATTTAATTGGAACCAGATTCAGATCATGCAGTTGTCTCCAATGCATATCAACTTAATGGAGAGAGGCTAATCAGCCTTACTCAACTTAGGAATCCATCCAATTATGAGTAACCTGAAAGAGAAACAAGTTTCTCAAAACTATTACTATCAACTGAATACTAATCACAAGAATCTACATCTTCGATTTCTTTTAAGAATCCCGATACTTGCGATACATGGTTCTCTACTTTATTCCTATACCCACAACTTCTCAATACTTAGACATTGTATTTCTACGAAACACTTGTCTATAAACTAGAGAAGTCATAAGTAAATAGAATATAGTATGAGTGTTAGTGTATATGCCCTAGAGGCCATTACTGTATCATACTAATTTGTATATTACTTGATGGAAGCTTGGGATATTCACAGTTGTATATACAATCTTGCTCGAAATGGTAGTATGCTACTTGGTTTGTCTCTACTTCAATATGTGCATGTGTTTCTTTTAGCATATCGCTAATATACATATTAGTAGAGCCCTTAGGATCTTTGCTTGATTACCAGCGTTGTGATGGCGCTCGCACTCGTGGGAGCTGGGTAATCTATAAGCACATCCTTATACAGGTCCCTGGTCGTTGGACTATCGAGACAGGGCATCGATACTCCGGAGCAGACTAGCGTATGCGCTTCTCATCCCAGTGTGGGAGACGGTCTGTCCCACAGCCGTCAGTACGTCGTACTTGAGATAGTATACGGGTGCTCGTTAGGTTACGAGTACACTGGACAGGACTCGTCGGGGACTGTTGGTTGGTATTATACCTATCGTCAGTTATCAGTTCCCAGGTGACATGAGTACAGCTTAGTCCGTTGACTTGACACTGTCACTTCGCCTCGAGTGTGTTCCCACTGCACTTTGATTACTACCCTACCACGGCCCAAAGGAGTCGTGCAAACAGGTAGTTTTTGGGTGCAGTCCCGAAGCACTTGGAGGCAGTGACGGTTAGACAGGATTCGTCTCTCCCGGTATTGGGGGTTGACATCGCGCTGTGTCTAGGAGAGCCATTACACAAGTAGTCCCTGGCCAGGGCAAGCGAGATATACTGGTAGGTTTCCAGTGTTATCTCAGGGTGTTCTGGGCTACACTCCGACACGACTTGTACCGCTATTAGGGGACTGACGTTCACCGCCCCCCTAGGCCCGCCATGCGATGTATCAGACGAACAGACCGGACTATATGGAGACTGTCACATACAGGCTAAATAGGAGTTCAGATGGGGTTCACCTCGTCAGTCTTCTTATCGACATCTACCTGGGGACCGTTACGTACAGCTAGTGCCGCTTGCGGTCTGTAGTTAAACCCACTGCCAGCGTAGTGTCGAGTCTTTAGAGTCCCACAAGGAGAGCTATTCGCCTTTAGGCAAAATGAGTAGAGGTCGCATGGTTTTGCGACAGGGTTCGTTCGCATCCGGGCACTTGTGCACGTTTGCTGTCCGGACAGCTTATACTAGCGGGCTTTGGTTTAAACCAGATCCTAGTATATGATTTGGGATTGGTTTTATCTCATTGTATTCGTGTTCCTCGGATCACGAATACGGGTGCGTATGCACAGTTGCTTGAGACAGAGGGAGAGGACTTTGATTAGGGTTAATGACTATTGTCATTTTATTAACCCTAATGCTCATGTGTGTATTATTGTTAATTGATATTAGTTTTATAATTGTGCATGGTTATGGTTGTTGACCATTTGACCTCCTTGACTTGTTGACTATGGTTGACACTTTGACCATCATCATTTCATTTGGAAGATGCTTTTTGATCCTTGCAATTTTCATTTAAAATGAAATGATAATGGTCATGTCTTGATTAAGCCATGACAATTATCTCACTAATTTTCTAATTACAATAATTCACATATATGAGAGAATGCTTCATATTATTCTGTCATTCTATGATTCACATTCTCTCTCTTGTTCTTCCTCTCCCTCAAGCTCTCCCCTCTCATGTGTTTAGAAACACTTGAGCTTGAGAAAAACCCTTTCTTGATAATCTCTACTCTCATCTAGGGTTCAAGGATTAGCACTTCTTGCACCCTAGTTACTTCTAGCTTGGAGTTGAAGCCAAAGGTCGAGGCTTTCGGGTGGATCTTTCTTCGACGTGAGAAGACGACAAAGGTGACCTCTTTCCACCACTCCAAGGAGCAAGGAGAGAAGGACATAAAGCCCAAGGTATAACCTTTCTAGCACTTAGCTAGTTTCTAGTTAGCTTTAGCTTGTTTTTGTTTAGCAAAGATCCTTCTTAGTGTAGTCCATGTTACCTAAGCTCATAAAAATCGTTTTTTATTCCGTTTTCCGCCTCCCCGTAAGCACCGGGATGGGCAACGTGGACTTACAGTGGTATCAGAGCCTAACTAAACATAAACTAGCTAGGTAGTGAAGTGTATCGAAGTTCGAAACGGAAAAATCGAAAAACCGAGTTTTCAAAACCCTAAGTTTCTGTTAAAATTTTTTCTGTTCAAAATAAAATTTTTCATACTCCAAAAATCATCTCAGGGTTTTCTTAAGAAACACAGCAAACCCGGTCCAGTGAGTCGTCTAAACCGCCGTAGTTCAGCGGCAATAGCAAGCTATTGTCGCGGAACCGCCGCCGTTTTGACTCTTCACTGAGTCGAGTTTGGTGCAGTTTTCTCATGACTTGGTTTTGGGATTTTTAAGATGGTTTATATGTGCCCAGATTTTCCAGAATAGAAATTTATTTTTGGGGGCCTATAAATCCGTATTTTTTTTCGAACTTCACTACACTTTGACTATAAGGGTTATATCTGTGATGTTTGTATGTATTGAACGTCGGCTAATCGCTATATGTCGATTAGTCAGGGTTATACATATCTGTGATCTGTGTTTGATGTTGGTATGTGTATATGAATGGGTTGGATTGTCGCGGGTGAATAGCCGGGGTGGATGTGAGATGAGTGTTGCTTTTTCTTTCATTCATTGTAACTTGTAAATTGATGTAATATTATTATTTGTATGGCCGCACAACCGGGTCGGGGTTGTAGCCGTCATTGTATAATTCTTTTTACTGTTTTTGCTCCTAGGATAGACCCATGGAGGGGGTGCACAAACTACCGGGTATCTCGAAGTGTCGAGTGGCCTACTCACGGTGTTGAGGGAGGTTGCTTCGTTTCGGGTACTTGGCGGGTAGTTTGCCGCACCTGTAGGGGTCTTGGGTGGGGTATTGGCTATTCACCGTGACCGTGTAATCCGCTTTTCGTTGCAGGCTCGAACGGATTGCGGATTCCTAGTATATCCAATGTATTCATCTGTGATCTGTAATGTCTATCATTGCTATATATTTATATATGATAACTATTTAGGCGTTGCTTATGTTTTACAGCCGCGCTAGCCCAGCCCCCGCTCTGTCGTTAGTTAAGTAACCTAACGGGTGATGACGGGGCCCCGTGGCGAATGCGAATGGCATAAGCATACGTCATATTTTGGTTGTTTTCTGCAATGGTAGGATTAAATGATGGGACGCATTAAAAGAACTAATGCAAGAAAATAAACCAAGTAAAAGTCGATTGGAACACTTTGAAAACCACTCGGTTCTTTTCAAAACTAAACTTTTAAACGCGGAGCTTGAACCACTCCTTTTAAAAGCTATCTCGTTCCATCGATTATATCAAGTTCACTACGTTCACGGTTTTGCCAAAACCATTCGTAGCCCTCCGTCATTTCGTATGGATATTCAATAGTATTCAAGCTATGCTTGTTGACCTTCGTCAAGACATAGTGATTGGTAGCTGTTGGGTGTTCATATGTAGCATAGATAGATGCGTTGGTTTGGGACAGTCGTGCTACATTGTTGACCTTCGTCAAGGGTATGTACGGGTGGGTTCAAATTAACCTGGATAATGACGGGCAGAACTTGACATGTGACTTATGATTTGTTGACCTTCGTCAAGGTCATAAGAGCATGGGGCAAAAATCCACATCGGGAGTTTCATAAGTACTGAAACTTGCTAGCGCTGCATACCATTTGGAGTGTGATGATTCTGGTAGGATTCCTTCGGTTTTATCACGCGATGATATTTGGATCCCGATCCTACTGTGAGTATATGCTACTCCTCGGGAAAACTCTCACTTAACGATCAATGCTGTAAACCTAGTAGGTGTCTAGAAAGGTGTTAGCGGGGCTACGTCCCCAGGGAAAAGAGGTTCTTAAATTAAGGAACTTCGCGAAAGCGTTGGAAAACCTCCCTCGAAGTACCGACACTGGCCTGGCTGAACGGTTAAGCAAGTATTGTACGGTGAGAAAGATCCCGACTAATTCTTCCTTTGTGGTTTGAGGAGGGATTCGAGAGACAGTGGGAGCCATCCTGTTTAGATAAATTAAAAACCAATCTATACTTGCAAGAGCATCATGCTAAGTGTTTTCTTCTCTCTCTCTTAATTGCAGCGACCAAATGACCGCACCTAGGTTACATCTAGATAATAAAATGACTGAATCTGACTGTTATGACTGGCAATGGTCTTTCCAGATGTCCATTGCCCAGGACAAGCTGGGACACCTCTTGACTGATCCAACCCCTGCCGTCTCAGGTCCAGTTTCCCCTGTCACGGATATTGATATCCGTAGGACATCGGAAGAAGACTGTGCGAAAGCCAAGTGCCTCGTGTTAGCCTCAGTTGATGGTATATACCAGAGGCAGCACGAGAAGATGGACTCAGCTTCTATCTTCCTCCATAACAAAGTTTTATATGGAGAGCAATCTCGTATCGCAAGATATGAGACCTCGAACGAATTGCTTCCAGCGAGGTTGGCTATCGGGTCATCTGTAGGGGGCAACGTCCTTACAGAGACCAGCTCTTTTGAGCTCTCGGACCTGAAGACCACGTTAAAGAACGGGTCAGATGCTGACTCAGTTCAACAGTCTCTACCTACTACCCTAAAGGAAACTAGAGAAGTAGAAAGAAAGGGAACGGCAGAAGTTTCAGGAACAGATGTAGTAAAAGAGGGATGTTCCTATTGTTACGGGAATGAACATGGGCAGAAGGATTGCAGGGCTTGTAAAGCCAGTAGCCAGAATTCGAAGCATGTTGTGGCTTCGGCTTCGGGTGTGTTTGTGATAGAGAACTGTATGTCAGTTAACCCTACTTCCTGGGTATTGGATACCGGATCAGGATCTCATATCTGTAATTCGTTACAGGCTTTGAGAAACCGTAGGGTTATCAGGAAAGGTGATATGACTCTCAGGGTTGCTAACGGAATGAGCATGTATGCTGTATCCGTAGGGGAATATCATCTAGGACTGACAACTGGGCAGATATTGATTCTGCGTGACTGTTTTTATGTACCAGGTGCGACTTTTAACATCATATCCGTATCCTTACTTTCTAAGGAAGGATATGATTTTACTTTTGTAAGCGATGTAGTAAACATCCACCTAAATCAAGTTCTGATTGGGTCAGGTACATTACAAAACGGTATATACGTATTGAATCAAGCTCAGATCTTCAGTGTCCAGAACACACTTAAAAGAAAGTCTCCGAAAACAAATCAGGCTTTCTTATGGCATTGTAGACTTGGTCGCATTAATGAGACACGGTTAACAAAGTTACATAGAGAGGGATACTTGAATCCGTTCGAGTATCAGTCTTATGCCACTTGTGAATCTTGTCTCATGGGAAAGATGACAAAGACTCCGTTTACTGGACACGAAGAAAGAGCAAGCGAGCTCTTGGGACTCATACACAGCGATGTGTGTGGTCCAATGTCTACACATGCGCGAAGTGGTTATTCATACTTCATTACTTTCACAGATGATTTCTCTAGGTATGGGCATGTCTTCTTGATGAAGCACAAATCCGAGGCCTTTGAGAAATTTCAAGAATACAAGAATGAAGTTGAAAAACAAACAGGCAAAAGTATCAAGACACTGAGATCTGATCGAGGTGGTGAATACTTGAGTGCTGAGTTTCTGGGCTACTTAAAAGAGAATGGAATTCTCTCTCAGCTTACTCCTCCATACACACCACAACACAACGGTATATCGGAAAGGCGGAATCGAACCCTATTGGATATGGTTCATTCCATGATGAGTAAGGCTGAGTTACCGCAATCCTTCTGGGGTTATGCGCTAGAAACAGCTGCATATCTCTTGAACAAAGCTCCAACCAAGACTGTGCCTACCACCCCATATCAGATATGGAGTGGGAAGAAACCCTGTCTCAAGTACCTTAAGACATGGGGATGTCCAGCTTTTGTAAAAAAGCAGCATGCGGACAAGCTCGAGGCACGCTCAGTACTGTGTAAGTTTGTGGGATACCCAAAGAACTCCAGGTGGTATCTTTTCTATTCCGCAGAGGAACAAAAGGTTTTTGTTTCTCAGCATGCCCACTTCTTGGAAACTGAATTTTTAGAAAATCAGATAAGTGGGAGCGCAATAGAACTGGAAGAAATTCCAGAACCACAAGCTATTACTGAAAGCTTGGAAGAACCAGAAGTTTCAAGAGAACCGGACATCCCAACGCCACTCCGCAGGAGTAGTAGGCAGTCTCATCCGCCCGAGAGATACTACAGTTTTCTCATAGACGGGGATAGAAAGGATTGCACCATGGATTATGGTGAGCCTACTAGCTTCCAGCAAGCCATCCAGAGCGGCGACTCGGTAAAATGGCTGGATGCAATGCGGGCCGAGATGGAGTCCATGTACACCAACAAAGTTTGGGCTTTGGACTTTGCTCCAGAAGGGGTAAAACCAGTAGGCTGCAAATGGATCTTCAGAAAGAAGATTGGTGTAGATAGGCAGGTTGAGACCTATAAAGCTAGACTTGTTGCAAAGGGTTTTCGTCAAAGACCTGGTTTGGACTATGACGAGACCTTTTCTCCTGTAGCTATGCTGAAATCCATTCGGATCCTTCTTGCCATTGCTGCCTTCCACGATTATGAAATCTGGAAGATGGACGTAAAGACGGCTTTCCTAAATGGAAATTTGGAAGAGTGCGTCTATATGGATCAGCCGGAGGGATTCAATCAGAGTGGGAGCAGCGGTAGAGTGTGCAAGTTGCTAAAGTCCATCTATGGACTTAAGCAGGCATCGCGGAGTTGGAACATCTGCTTTGATGATACTGTCAAAGAATTCGACTTTATCAAAAACCCAGATGAACCATGCATTTACAGTAAGATTGTAGGGAGAACTGTAGTATTCCTCGTCTTGTACGTGGATGACATTCTCCTAATAGGAAATGATATTCCTATGTTACAGTCAGTCAAAGGATTCTTGTCGCAGAGGTTCTCCATGAAGGACCTGGGCGATGCCAACTACATTCTGGGGATCCAGATCTATCGTGATAGATCTAAGAGGATGTTGGGACTTTCACAGTCAAGGTACATCGACACTATACTGAAAAGATTCAGTATGGAAGATTCCAAGCGCGGTAATCTACCGGCTTGTCACGGGATCACCCTCTCCAAAGAGATGTCTCCCAAGACTGATTTGGAGAGGGATCGCATGTCTATTATACCCTACGCTTCTGCGGTAGGCTCTATAATGTATGCGATGTTGTGTACCAGACCAGATGTAGCATACGCATTGAGCGTTGTGAGCCGGTATCAGTCGAACCCAGGGGAGAAACACTGGATAGTAGTAAAGAACATTCTCAAGTACCTGAGAAGGACTAAGGAGATGTTCTTGGTGTATGGCGGAAAAGACCTCCAGCTTGAGGCCTTTGCTGACTCCAGCTTCCAGAGTGACAAGGATGACTCCGAGTCCATATCGGGTTATGTCTTTACCCTCAATGGAGGGGCGGTTTGCTGGAAGAGTTCCAAGCAGGAGACCGTTGCTGACTCAACTATGGAAGCGGAGTACATAGCTGCTTGCGATGCCGCAAAGGAAGCTGTCTGGATGAAGAAGTTCCTTACAGAGCTTCAGGTGGTTCCTACCATTGTTGTTCCAATACCGCTGTATTGCGACAACAACGGAGCTATAGCTTTAGCGAAGGAACCCAGGTCCCATCAGAAGTCCAGGCACATTTTGAGGCGGTACCACCTGATCAGGGAGATCATAGATCGCCAGGAGATCGAGGTGAAGAGAGTAAATACGGAGAACAACACTGCAGATCCACTCACGAAGGCCCTACCCCAGACTCAGTTCGAGCGGCTGATCGAGATGATAGGTCTTCGATACGCCAGTACATGGCCTTAGTGCAAGTGGGAGATTGTTAGTGTATATGCCCTAGAGGCCATTACTGTATCATACTAGTTTGTATATTACTTGATGGAAGCTTGGGATATTCACAGTTGTATATACAATCTTGCTCGAAATAGTAGTATACTACTTGGTTTGTCTCTACTTCAATATGTGCATGTGTTTCTTTTAGCATATCGCTGATATACATATTAGTAGAGCCCTTAGGATCTTTGCTTGATTACCAGCGTTGTGATGGCGCTCGCACTCGTGGGAGCTGGGTAATCTATAAGCACATCCTTATACAGGTCCCTGGTCGTTGGACTATCGAGACAGGGCATCGATACTCCGGAGTAGACTAGCGTATGCGCTTCTCATCCCAGTGTGGGAGACGGTCTGTCCCACAGCCGTCAGTACGTCGTACTTGAGATAGTATACGGGTGCTCGTTAGGTTACGAGTAAACTGGACAGGACTCGTCGGGGACTGTTGGTTGGTATTATACCTATCGTCAGTTATCAGTTCTCAGGTGACATGAGTACAGCTTAGTCCGTTGACTTGACACTGTCACTTCGCCTCGAGTGTGTTCCCACTGCACTTTGATTACTACCCTACCACGGCTCAAAGGAGTCGTGCAAACAGGTAGTTTTGGGGTGCAGTCCCGAAGCACTTGGAGGCAGTGACGGTTAGACAGGATTCATCTCTCCCGGTATTGGGTGTTGACATCGCGCTGTGTCTAGGAGAGCCATTACACAAGTAGTCCCTGGCCAGGGCAAGCGAGATATACTGGTAGGTTTCCAATGTTATCTCAGGGTGTTCTGGGCTACACTCCGACACGACTTGTACCGCTATTAGGGGTCTGACGTTCACCACCCCCTAGGCCCGCCATGCGATGTATCAGACGAACAGACCGGACTGTACGGAGACTGTCACATACAGGCTCAGTAGGAGTTCAGATGGGGTTCACCCCGTCAGTCTTCTTATCGACATCTACCTGGGGACCGTTACGTACAGCTAGTGCCGCTTGCGGTCTGTGGTTAAACCCACTGCCAGCGTAGTGTCGAGTCTTTAGAGTCCCACACAGAGAGCTATTCGCCTTTAGGCAAAATGAGTAGAGGTCGCATGGTTTTGCGACAGGGTTCGTTCGCATCCGCGCACTTATGCACGTTTGCTGTCCGGACAGCTTATACTAGCGGGCTTTGGTTTAAGCCAGATCCTAGTATATGATTTGGGATTGGTTTTATCTCATTGTATTCGTGTTCCTCGGATCACGAATACGGGTGCGTATGCACAGTTGCTTGAGACAGAGGGAGAGAACTTTGATTAGGGTTAATGACTATTGTCATTTTATTAACCCTAATGCTCATGTGTGTATTATTGTTAATTGATATTAGTTTTATAATTGTGCATGGTTATGGTTGTTGACCATTTGACCTCCTTGACTTGTTGACTATGGTTGACACTTTGACCATCATCATTTCATTTGGAAGATGCTTTTTGATCCTTGCAATTTGCATTTAAAATGAAATGATAATGGTCATGTCTTGATTAAGCCATGACAATTATCTCACTAATTTTCTAATTACAATAATTCACATATATGAGAGAATGCTTCATATTATTCTCTCATTCTATGATTCACATTCTCTCTCTTGTTCTTCCTCTCCCTCAAGCTCTCCCCTCTCATGTATTGAGAAACACTTGAGCTTGAGAAAAACCCTTTCTTGATAATCTCTACTCTCATCTAGGGTTCAAGGATTAGCACTTCTTGCACCCTAGTTACTTCTAGCTTGGAGTTGAAGCCAAAGGTCGAGGCTTTCGGGTGGATCTTTCTTCGATGTGAGAAGACGACAAAGGTGACCTCTTTCCACCACTCCAAGGAGCAAGGAGAGAAGGACATAAAGCCCAAGGTATAACCTTTCTAGCACTTACCTAGTTTCTGTAAGTCGATGTAGTACACCCCAGTACTTGTGGGGAGGCGGAATTTTCAAAAACGATCATGTTTAAAGAACGAACATCGACTAACCGCTTGAATCGAAGCTAAACTTTAAATAACCGTACACAAAGAGTTTCTTTTCAATTGTGTTTAGGGATTATACCTAATGAAACCGGTCCTTCGTCTTTGTGTCCTCCTTTGTTCTCCTCGACCTTCTCTAGGTAGTAGACGATCCACCCGAGAGCAAAACACCAAGCTACACCTCTAACTTGAGGTAACTAATCTACTTTGATTGCTAATCAAAGAAGAAAGGATGATATAGAGTGAAAGTAATGGATGTTTATGTCTAACTAAACCTTTGATCTCAACACATGAGGATTAAGGATTAGTCTCTTGAAGATGAGAGCTTGAGGAGAGAGAATGTGAGATAAGATAATGAGATGAGAGAGAGTGTATCATAATATATTATGAAGCATTCTTATTTATCAACAAAAGAAAATGAGTGATGAATAAGCATGCTTCACAAATATCTAATGGTGATTCATTAAGCATGTGTCATTATCATTTATGGTGCAATAATGATAATGATGAATCACTCTCATGACTCACTTTCTTATCCAAAGTAACCTCCTTAGTCACATCTTCTAGAAGCTTCTCGTACAATTACGAGAACGCCCCTCCAATCCGCAAAAATACGGAAAAACTTTAGACTGTAAAAATCCAATAACCGGATACCAGTAACTGGCTTAAACCAAAGCCGACTTGTAAAAACTGTCCGAAAGTCGTACGTGCGTAAACGCACGTATGCGTCCGAACCCTTTGTCGCAAAACCATGCGACCTCTATATCGTTTCGCCTGGAGTAGGAAACTCTCTGTGTGGGACTCTAGAGACTCGACTACTACGCTGGCAGTGGGTTTAACCACAGACCGCAAGCGGCACTAGCTGTACGTAACGGTCCCCAGGTAGTTGTCGATAAGAAGGCCGATGAGAAAACCCATCCGAACTCCTACTGAGTCTGATGTGACAATCTCCATACAGTCCGGTCCGTTCGTCCAAGACTATCGCATATCGGGCCTAGGGGGGCGGCAAGCGTCAGTCCCCTAATAGCGGTATAAGTCGTGTCGGAGGGAAGCCCATTACACCCTGAGAAACTACTGGAACCTACCAGCAAATCTCGCTTGCCCTGGCCAGGGACTTTGCGTAATGGCTCTCTGACACAGCACGATATCTACTCCCAATACCGGGAGGGACGAATCCTGTCTAACCGCCACTGCCTCCAAGTGCTCGGGACTGCACCCAACTGCTACCTGTTTGCACGACTCCTTTGAGCCGTGGTAGGGTAGCAATCTAAGAACAGTGGGACACACTCGAGGCGAAGTAGCAGTGTCAAGTCTGCGGACTACGCTGTACTCATGTCACCTGGGAACTGTTCACTGACGACTGGTATCAAACCAACCAACAGTTCCCTGTGAGTCCTGTCCGGTGTACCCGTAACCTAACGAGCACCTGTATACTATCTCCAGTACGACGTACTGACGGCTGTGGGACAGACCATCTCCCCAACTGGGATGAGAAGCGTACACACCAGTCTACTCCGGAGTATCGATGCTCTGTCTCGATAATCCAACGACCAGGGACCTGAATAAGGATGTGCCTGTAGACTACCCAGCCCCCACTAGTGTGATTGCCATCACAACGCTGGTAGACAAGCAAGATCCTAAGAGCTCTATCAATACGTACACTCACATATTAAGATAGAAAAACCAAGTAGCATACTACCATGTTTAGCAAGACTGTTATATACATGTGAATATCCCAAGCTTCCATTAAGTAATATACAAGCTAGTATGATACAGTAATGGCCTTCTAGGGCATAAACACTAACAGTTTCTAGTTAGCTTTAGCTTGTTTTTGTTTAGCAAAGATCCTTCTTAGTGTAGTCCATGTTGCCTAAGCTCATAAAAATTCGTTTTTTATTCCGTTTTCCGCCTCCCCGTAAGCACCGGGGTGGGCAACGTGGACTTACAATGAGGACCAACCCTTTTGTCCTGATGGACACTGGACAACATACAATACTCTGTATAAGTCCGCTGAGTTTGAATAACTCAAAACCTGTGCGTCGTAGGTTGAAAACTGTCCCCAGGCGATTTCCTCAAATATCACCAATTACAATGAATTCTGATATAATGAGGATAATCACCTAATTCCTAATAACTTGCTCCCACTCAACATTTGTAAAATCATACAGATGTGAGAATCATGTTAGTCATATGTATGCCCTAGAGGCCATTACTATACATAGGATGTATATTGTAGTGGATGCTTGGACATATATAGGGAGGACTTTCTTGCTCGACATGATAGTATGCTATCTGGTTACTCTTTACCTTAACGTGTATACTGTTTGTCTCTCTGTTACATGTTGGTAAAGCCCTTAGGATGTGTACTTGACTACCTGGACTATGATGCGGATCATACTAGTGGGGACATGGTAGTCCTTAAGTACATCCTTCAAGGTCCCTAGTCGTGGGTGTATCGAGACGGGGCATCGATATACCAGAGTAGACTAGCGTACACCTTCTCGACCCATACAGATGGACGATGGATGATCCCATATCCATTGGTGTTTGACATCAGAGATGATATACGGGTGCTCAGTGGAGACTGGGTACACTGGACGGACTCGCCGAGAACTCCCAGATGGTATTATACCTCACGTCAGATGGCAGTTCTCTGGTGACACTGGTATAGAGTAGTCTGTTGACCCAAGATCGTCATAGAGTCTTGTGTGGTTCCCACTGTGCTTTGATTTCCACCTTACCACGTCCAAGAGGGCGTGCAAAATGGTGGCTTTTGGGTACAGTCCCGAATCACATGGAGGCAATGAGCGATAGGAGGGGATTCGTCTCTCCCGGTATAGGGGGTTGATGTTGCGCTGTGTTCGATTGGCTATAACCGGAAATCCCTGGCCAGGGTTGCTGAGATTTACTGGTAAGTGTTACCAGTAGTTTCTCGAATTGTTATAGACCTCATATCGACACGACTTATCGAGCTATTGGGGTCAGACGTTTACCATCCCTAGGCGAGATATGCGACATATCAGACGACGAGACCGGACTGTACGGTAAGTGTTACTGGTTGGATTCACAGGAGTATGAGCGGGCTTGCTCTTCGATCTTCTGATCGCTCAATACCCGGGTGGCCGTTACGTTTAGCAGACCGCTTGCGGCTTGTGGGTGTTTGATATGATCATCACCTGCTGCCGGCGTATTGACGAGTCTTTAGAGTCCTACACAGAGGTTTCCTGGCTTAAGCGAAACGAAATAGGAGCGCATATGAGATATGTGTGGGACCGAGAATAATGCGTGTATGTGATACCGTATTTCATTCTCGCGATGAATGTGTCGATTGGTTGTATGCGATATAACCTAGTTATCGAATCAAGGATTGATTCGATAAATCGATACATTGGATACTAGTCGGTTATATGCGATATGACCGGATCATTGAATCAAGTGTTGATTTAATGATTTAATGTATAATTATATATTTGATATATTACTTTACATTAACTAGTATTGGTTCACTTTAAATGGGTTTTTTTCTCACTTGTTTGTGCACATTGTATATGTGATATATTTTTGTGCACAAGTTTGTATCATGTTTGATGATGCATGCTTACTTGGGTTTGTGTAAAGATTAAACCATGGTTATATGAATGGTTAGGGTTTTGTTTTCTTTTTCATTTATCTTATTTAGTTATTCATTTTGAAAATGATAAGCATAAAGAGAAAATGGTGGCTTAATTTGTTTTCTTGTTGAAGCTTCATGAAGCTTTGACCAAAGTGACCATTTTGTCTCATGTTTAACCCTAACCACTCCATTTAACCTTAGTTGATTCTCTACACTTGACCATGGTTGTATTATGATAAGTATTGATTTTCTTTTCTATTTTCAATAACACTTATCATAATAGATATCATCTTCTTCTTCTTCTTCAAGAAGAAGCTTGCCTCCATCAATGGCAACTTGATGTAAAGAGTGAGAAATCCAATTCTAAAGTGAACCCACTTCCTATTTCTTCATCCTCTACCTCTTGCCAAGTAGTATAGGGTGTTTCCTTCACAAGTTTCATGACTTGGTGAAGTGGGATTTTGACCTTGTGATGCCTCGACGTAGATCATCTTCGGCATCGAAGCCGACGACCAAGCCCGCCCATTTTTCCGATGAAGCCGATGCCAGAGTCCGGGATCCGATTTGGACAGCGGAAGGACATCATCGCGGAGCTATGGAGGTGGAGAACCGGATCTACAAAGGTTGTATTTCCGTTCACTTAGTTAAATTGTTAACTAGTTGCTTGTTTCGCCTAAAATTCTAGTTAACGATCTAGTCTAGGATTTCTCGGCACCGTAAAGTTTGAAATTGGCATGGTTGATGCCTTGTGAGACCTCATTAGTGTGCCTAGGAACCCTACAGTGGTATCAGAGCCTAGCTAGAGCCTTAGGCGAAGTCTAGACGACGTTTGAAATCCGAACGAACATCGAAACACATTTCCAAAATGCTCTCTGGAAATTTTCTAAATATTTGGATTTTTGTCAATTAAAAATTCGCAGAAAATAGAGCAGGAAAATATAAGGGTTACTGCAGAAAACGAAACCCTAATTCCACTGTAGCGCCGCGGAACCACGGCAATAGCCTCCTATTGCGGCGGTTCCGCGGCCGTTTATACAGATTAGGGATTCATTTTGATACAGTAATGCCCGTATCTGTTGCCTCTGTTCTCTGGGAAGTTTTAATCTGCACTCAACAGTTGAGTTTTCTGGGGTTGTATTTTGGGAGTTCGACTATTCGATCGGGTTATCAAATTTTGTCTATTTGTGTTTTCCGGATAATTCCGAATATGTTGAAAAGTTCGACCGGATATAAATACCCAATTTTTCCCCTGTCGGGAAATTTCCATGTGTTGGATTTTTCCGTAGTTTAACGACGTTCTAAGTAGTGCAAGTAACTCGATGGACCCTCTAGAAGACAACAAACCTTAACTCGATTATGTGACCGTCTTGAACTGCCCTTTGAACCTTCGGGTTTGGGGCAGTACGGCATGCCACATGTGAGGCGTTGGCTTGACCCTTCTACGGCTGGACCGTTGGTACTGAGGCACGAAATGAATGTTTTTAAACTTATTTCATGTGTTGAGCTGTATCGGGAAAACTTGGGTGTTCGACAGTTCGATCGGAAAGTTTAACATTTTCTGTTTATCTGGAATGTGATACAACAATTGGAATTCACAAGCAGTTATGAGATAACTGAATGAATGTTATAAACATAGCAGTTTAGTCTCATTTGATCGGTTGCCACGGAATTTTGATGTGATCAAAAGTCCGTCGCAATCATGTAGCGTACGCGGATACTCGCCGGGTAAACTTAATAGACAGCTACACCCCATAGCCCCGACCAAGTGACTGTAGGAGAACCCCGTCGCCGAAAGCATCCGTTCGGGTGCTCGCGGTAGCGGTGTTCCGCCTTGGTGCACTTCGTCGACGGTATCGGGGGTGCGGCCGCCTACTAAAGTTTGCGACGAGCATTCGATCAGATTTTTGGGAATCTTGTTGAATTGCCCGACTTGATATTGAAAAGTGTTTTCGATAATGAGACTAAAATGCGGGGTTTATAATTGTTAGGCATGCGATGTCTAAGTATTTCATTTGATTAGGCATGCGATGTCTAAAGAGATTGCGGATTCCAACTGTTGTAGTTTTACACTTTCTTTTCTGTGACCGTAAGTGTAATATGTGATATCACCGGTTTCGTTGCTATATGTCAACGACAATTGGGATGCGCATGTTTACTTACGTTGATGACATGTGATGTTATGTGTTGCTGGATATGTTATATTGGATCGTCGTGTTTGAATAGCCGGGGGTTTTTATGTGAGATGAGTGTTTTTCATTTTTATTCATGAAAAAACTTGTATGTAATATTGTAACATTTCAAAAAGATAAAATATTAATTTTGGGAATTTTTATAATTTAATATTATTTTATTGAATATTTTAATATTTTGGAATTATTAAATACAAATAAATGGGGGAAAATTTTGGAAAATTTTGGAAAATTCTAAAATAGGGTAAATTAGAGAATTATGACATTTTAAAGTTTTTGTGATTAATTTGACACTAATTTAGTGCTAATCGCAATTAAAAATCGCTAATCGGTTTTTAGCTTTTTTGTGCAACACATGCACATATCACTTTTTCACACTTGTGCATTTTCTTACCATGCTTTTCATTTGGGTTTACTATTTGAGTGAGAAGGGTTTTAAAAGGAAAAAGAAAAGGAAAAGAATAAAGAAATGGGTAGTTGGTGAGAGAGAGAGAGGTATGGGCTTCATTGACTAAGGACTTAACCATTTCTCCCCTCATTTCCCTCCCTCTTCTCCCTTCTCCTGCTGCTGCTCCTGCACCTCCTTTCCCTCCCCTCTTCAAGCTCCAAAACACCTCTAAAACAACCCCAAAACCCAATCTCCATTTCATTAAATGTGTGCACAATCCCTAGATCTACACTTGGTGCTAAAGAAGCAAGGATTTTGGCCACTAGGGGCAACTCAAGAAAATTCTTGAGTTGCCAAATGAGGTATTTTCTGGACCTTAAACTTAGTTTATGCAATTCCTTTACCCTCATATTAAGATCGAATCGATATTGTGTGATATTGTGGACTTGTGGATAACCTAGTTAGGGTTCTGATGATTTATGGGTTGTAATATGAAATTGAGGTCAGTAGAGGTTATACCATCACCCTAGTGTATGAATTGGAAACCCAAAACCTGAAGCTTAAACCATAATACGGATTTTAGAAACCGATATCGGGGAATTTATGAAATCTGTGAAGGGTATATTGAATCTGCTATCAACCGAGACACCCTAAATTAAAATTGATTGGAGAGTGACACGTGCAGGCACCCAGGAAGCTACCACCAAGACCCCAGCCCCTACTTCCATTTCCAGGCCGCAAATTCCTCCATTCTGGCCGCAAATTGCGGCCAGACCATGATGGAATTGGCTCGTTTTGGTTTTGGTGTTCCCTTATCTGTAGTTTAGACCCCTGGTATATTTAGATTTGTATAAATTGACCTAGGGTGAAATCTGGGACATATTTCCTAAGTTGCTGTTTTGGATTCGTGTTTCCGTATTCCGTATTTTTGATTCTGAAATTTTGTCTTGTGTTTTACCTTGAATATTTGGCGTTTATACGACGATATAGAGCATTTATTGATGGTTTTAAAGGCGTGTGTTCACAACAGAATACTGCATTTTATACCGCCCATTCTTATGCTCGTGTGTTTATAGGTAGGTACTTTTAATCCGTGTTTGTTACATATTTACAGAATACAGGTTTTCAGTCCAAACATTGCAAATCAAGACAAAATCTCCACAGTTACACCAAATACAGAACATCTGTCACAGCAGATAAAAGCCGGGTTCCGGTCATCCATATCCGTCCAGTGCCGAGTACCAGTTCCAGAGACAAGACATATGACAGTGGTCATTCGTGTCTCGGACAAGCACAGAGCACGAGGGGGGCAGCACAAGAATTAATGGGTGCGCGGAGCTCGAGGGAGAGAGAAGTCAAAAGTGAAAAAGATAATGCAATCTTGGACTTGGATATCTGCTGTTATTCCAGAAGACTTTTGTGCATTTTGAAGTTTGCAAACACGAGGAAACATCCAACCAGGGACCCCGACCAAATCCCACGACATGACTCACCCAGGGAGCCGCATTTCCGCGGCCAATAGGGGGTATTGGCCGCGGAAACGCGGCCATTACGGCGCCTCATCTGGTGGGTTTTTGGGGGTATTTTGGGTGTTTCATTTTATATCTGATGGTTGCCCTAGATCTTCAACTCCCTGCCTATAAATACAGCAGAACTTGCCAAAGCCAAGGGGATTCTTTTGTTTCCATTCTTTTGTAGTTTTAGTTCTTTTTCTTCTTCTTCTTCATTCTTTTACCATGAAAATTGTAGTGAGAGCTTTTTGAGTGGGAGATTAATGAAGATGAGGGTTTTATATCATTCTCTTGTGTTTCTTCTTCCCCTTGAGATTCTTGCTTTCTCTTGATCATTCAACCTCTTCATTGAACTTGAATGGTTAAGGGTTAGTTATTAATCTCAAGGGTCGTATTTTCTCACGGAATTAGCGCTTCAATTCACATGCGTTCTCTACCCTTCTCTTGATCTTGCAACCTCTTGATTGAGCTTGCAAGTTTAAGGGTTGGCTATTGATCCCATGCTTGTCTTGAGTTCTACTTTCTTGTTCTTTTTATTGTTTATTTATTACTTGCATTTTTCATTCTTGCTTTACTTACTTGCAATTTAATTCCATGCACTTTAATTACTTGTAATCTTTTCTTTTCTTTTCTTTTCTTTGTTCTTTTCTTTTGCTCTCTTTTGTTCTCTTTTGTGAATGAATGTAATTATTATTGTTAAGAAGAAATACGATATTATAAGTTAAAGATTTTCTTTTCTCTTTTCCTTTTCCCGTTATTTTCCATTGAACTCCGCCCAAACCATACGCAAGCGCTCCGTTAGGCACCCTACCCTAACAAGGTAACGGTGATTCCTAACCGCGACCGGTTGCGTTCGGTTTGGTCGGAGGCGAAAGCAAGAGACAAGAACGGAAGGACAAGGGTAAATAAGCCGTATTCCACGAATACCGCGCTTAAATCCCCTAATCCACGTTGTTGCCGATTGCTCTAGCTTCAATTGGTCAAGACTCGGCTCAAAGGTTTCGAGTACGGATTTCTTTAGCTTATAATCTCGTATCTTTTCTTAACAACTTTATACTTGCAAATAAACACATAGGTTAGATCAAACAAACATACAGATTCTTTATTGACTCGTCTAAAACAAGAGCGGAAATACAACCATCTCCCTGTGGATCGACCCGTGCTCAACCGGCTAGCTGCATAGCGACACCGTCCTGATCACGATAAACTTTAGAACTCTTAAAACTCGACACGCCAAAAGCGTGCGATCAAATGGCGCCGTTGCCGGGGAGACGGTAACGTATTTCTTTTCTTGTTATTCGGGTTAATATTCTTTTTGTATATATTTAAAAAAAATATAAAAAAAATAAAAATAAAAATCTTTTTGTTTTTTTTTGATAATTCTTGTGGGCAAGTGTGCAGATTTTTGCGTATTTGCAAACTGCGATTGTGGGGAGCAAAGTGTGCATTCAAGGCAAAGGTGATTACGAAGTACAGTGCCAAAGATCCGGGTAGTTTGACCCGCGCAAGCGAACCTTTCAAGCTTACCGGATTTGATTCAACGGGGGTTTCCTAACCCAAAACTTAAACAGTACGTACTTTACTAAACACCTTCTTCTCAAATCCGACGCTTCCAATATACTATTCTTTGCAGGATTCTTTGCAAGTTCGCTAGCAAACGCTAAAAATTGACTAACCCGTATTTGTTGCAGCGCCGCGCTTAAACTAAAAAACGATTTTTTGATTCTTTATAGAATTTTTATTGAATTGCGCATTGCATCAATTAATACGGACTTAAGGGCAAGCGAACCCCACAAGATACGGTAAAGGATTTCATCACCTTTTCCGTGGCCCACAAATCACGAACTTGCGCATAACGTTTACCCGCACAAATTTAAAAGAAACTAGACTTTAAGCCTTAAGGACTTCGCGCTCACTAGGAGAAGTTAATTGTGTTTAGAACCTTGCTTAACGGTATATTGTTTACGGGGTGTCTAGGAAAGTGTTAACGGCGAAACCGCCAAAAGAGAAAGGGTTATTTAATTAAGGAACTTCGCGAAAGCGTTGGAAAACCTTCCCTTATCTCTGCACTTACCTGGCCTCGTGATCAGTGTATCTTGAGCCTGTTTCTCGACACAGTTTTACTTCGACAATCAAGTTCTGGAGCAGGTCTAGTTGACCTAGGTTAACCCTAGAACGATTAGGTGTGTGGTATTTTTGTGTCGTGATTATTTTTGTCCATATTCTTTTTGTGTATATTTCATTCTTTTGTCTATAAAAAAAAATATCACATTCTTTTTTCCCCTCCTTTTCTCTACCTTTCTTTCTCTCTCTTCATATCATGGGTACTCCACCTCGCAAAACTCTTGCCGAACTTTGGTACCCACAACCAGACATTACTTCCTACGGTTCTTGTTTTGGTCGAACTTCGAACGATCCATCCATGCCAAAAATTTCTTTGAAAAATCGAATAGACGCGTCTAGGACGAACAACTGGAGCCCGCAATCCACTTCGTATCAACCGTTTCAAACATTCACCCCTTCTTGCGTTGATACCCCTTTTGAAAGTCCAGTTGTAGCCACAAGACCAATGTATATTGCTGAATGTATTGAACAATCCCGTAGCCGATCTTTCACTCCTTTCACCACTTCAAATTCTTGGGATCAACAATTCCATTCACCTTCTTATCTAAATGTTGATCCTGCTCCTGTCCAGCCATTCAATTCCTACCAGTCCTACCCTACTTTTGCACCTTCCCTAGACATAGCATCAGAACCGCCATTTGGGAGTTTTCAGTATCCAAACAACTTTGAATCTTTTACTGAAACCCCCTCACAACCCATGTCTAGTCAGGAACAGTCGTTGGAAGACTTTAGGGTAGCGTCAAGCCAACAGATGATGGATTTAAATGCGTCCATGGCCGCTCTCATACAACCTACTGACTCGGTAGCTAGTTTCCAGCTAGCTCCGAATTTTCCAATGTATGAAGAGGCGGTAGGACAGGCTGTGAATTTGAGTGGAGAGAGTGAGATGTACCCCCTTACAAATCAAACCTACCCGTCCTAAGTTGAATCCCACAACTCTTGTTTTGAAAGTCTATCGAGTGTCCCACATGCTTTATCAATTGAAGATAGAATGCTTAATGAGTTGTGCGACTTTGTAGTGTTTGATTTACCTGATTGTGAAGGGTCCCTTCCAAGTGAAACCAATCCCAAACCTTTTGACCTCTACACCTCCACTCTAGAACCTGAATCAATTGAAATCCATGCTTTTGTAGAGGTGTCTGAGAATATTGATTTTCACTTGATTGAGGATATCGACGCTGGGAATATTTTGGATGATGAACCCGTAGATTTGACTGAGTTTTTCTCTCCAATTCATCATCCCGAGTCATTAACTGTTTTTCCCGAACAACATATGCATCTGGACTTTGATGAAATATGCATGGATAAGCTTAACTTTGAGGAGAATTTTGAGGATATTTTTGAGGATGAAACAGTTCTAGATGATGAGTCGGATTTTCCAATTCATCCTGTTCCTTTCACTGACTGTGTACACCCTCCAGAACCCTTAACCGATTCTCTTCCTCAACCACTTCCCTCCATCCTTTCCATCGTTCCGACCTTGCAAGAACCCGTACCATTTTCACTTCCTGTGTTTGGTTTACCAAGTTCGGCGTACCCATGGTTTCTCACGAATCTTGAGGGATTTGACCCCATTTCTCGACGGGTAAATATATAAGCACAATCGCTTTTTACACATCGCTCATCACAAATTGTGCTAATCTATTTACTCCATTTGCACCCTCAAGTTCGTATTCCACTTCTTTTTCCCTTCCGCCATTCTTCTTCCTCTCATATACCGAGACCGTATCCCGCTTCTCTCTGCATACGGTCTCGCGTATTCTCCATTTCCTTCCTCTTCACCTTCTTTCACCAGCCACTGCTTTATCACGATAAGATCTTTGAATGGTTGGTACTAACTTTTGGCCTGTGTAAGGCCTTGTATAGCTTGATACTGTTCTCTTTCCCCCCTAATCCTGAATTTCAACGCTTAACAGTGGAAACACTGTTTTACTTAAGTTTGGGGGGGACACCTTTTTTTGTATATATTTTTTGTTTTCCTTTTTTGTTTTGTATATAATTTGTTTTTGGGGGAGCGCCGACAATTTTGACCCTCTTGGTATAGCCTGACAGTGAGGGCACTGTCAAGTTTAAGTTTGGGGGTGTGCTCGGTAAGCTTTCTTCCTTCGCATTCATATGTATATTTTGCATCTGCATATTAAAACCATAAAATCCATAAAAATCTGAAAATTTTCTTAAAATATAAAAACTTTTTTGTCCAGTTAGCTTGTGGAAGAACTCTGATTCAACATTCGACGGTTTTTGTTTGAAAAAATAGGAATAACTAAATCTTATGTTTAGATTTTGAAAACCTGAAAGATAACTCTCCTTTGAAGTTAACTATAGCTGATATACGTCTTTACATCACACTACACGTGTCGTGAATTTTTGGAATTAGATGACAAGTCTTTTCATGTTTAAACTTTTAAACAGATAAATGATTTTCTGAGGATCAAATAGGTTTGTTCTGAAATAAGTAATGTCAAGAATAGTTTATGAAGTAAAGCGAATATGAAGGAATGTTATTGATGCCGTAATTGGAGCTAAGTCTGAAAAATAACCCATCGGAAACTTGATTGGAATGATTACACACCAAACCCACTAAACACGTCTTTTATCCAAAAAAATAATTGAACTGCCGGTTATATCTCCGTTCGTATTAAATCATCTGATTTTCACGTCAAACTGTCTTTTGTTTTTGGACCTAGGTAACTTGAGTAATTAAGTCCGCTGGGGTGTTTCTACACCTAATGCCCTAAAACCAACTGGTTTGGGTGCATTGGCCCAAAGCTCGCTAAGAAGCCTAGAAAGTCCAGTTTAAAACAAAGTCAAGCAAGTGTTCTCTCCGAGTTAAAATTCCTAACGGTTCTTTGTGTGAGAATAATCTTGATAAAAGACAGGCTTTTATAAAAAAATTTAACGGAGATATGAAGGTTTTATTCTATGATAAAGACTATTGCACGTTCACAGAGGTGTGTATGAAATGAAAACAAGAAAAAGGTGGAGTGAAAAATACGACTTAGTTTCCTGTTAAGGAAGATAGAAATTCTGAAGTTGAAACCTTACTGGAAAACGAAACTTGAAAAATGCTTAACTCTTTATAAAACTTATGTGATCCTTTTAAAATTGTTATCTGGGCTTTATTGTGCGACATGATGACTTTAATCGATCCTTCTGGAACTTAACGACACTAATTGCACTGCACGTAAAGACATATAAAATCTGTAGTTAAATAAGAAGCGAGGTGTGAAAAATAAAGGTTCGATAGTATAGACTTAGGATTATAGAATTGTTATTTTCTGAAACAAAAACTTTAGGGTTTGAATCTTAATTATTGTACAAAACCAACTTGACCGGATTTTGTGGGTAGTATCCGCTGAAAACCCTCAGGAGACAACACTCCTCCTACTAGGGACACCTAGAGGTTTAACGGCTTGTTGCACATGCTCAGTGCAATCGCGTTCCCTGCGAAAGTGCGGTTAGGATTTTCTTTTTTGCGAATAATTGGTTTTGCTCGGGACGAGCAAAAGTTAAGTTTGGGGGTATTTGTTCACAACAGAATACTGCATTTTATACCGCCCATTCTTATGCTCGTGTGTTTATAGGTAGGTACTTTTAATCCGTGTTTGTTACATATTTACAGAGTACAGGTTTTCAGTCCAAACATTGCAAATCAAGACAAAATCTCCACAGATACACCAAATACAGAACATCTGTCACAGCAGATAAAAGCCTGGTTCCGGTCATCCATATCCGTCCAGTGCCGAGTACCAGTTCCAGAGACAAGACATATGACAGTGGTCATTCGTGTCTCGGACAAGCACAGAGCACGAGGGGGCAGCACAAGAATCAATGGGTGCGCGGAGCTCGAGGGAGAGAGAAGTCAAAAGTGAAAAAGATAATGCAATCTTGGACTTGGATATCTACTGTTATTCCAGAAGACTTTTGTGCATTTTGAAGTTTGCAAACACGAGGAAACATCCAACCAGGGACCCCGACCAAATCCCATGACATGACTCACCCAGGGAGCCGCGTTTCCGCGGCCAATAGGGGGTATTGGCCGTGGAAACGCGGCCATTACGGCGCCTCATCTGGTGGGTTTTGGGGAGTATTTTGGGTGTTTCATTTTATATCTGATGGTTGCCCTAGATCTTCAACTCCCTGCCTATAAATACAGCAGAACTTGCCAAAGCCAAGGGGATTCTTTTGTGTCCATTCTTTTGTAGTTTTAGTTCTTTTTCTTCTTCTTCTTCATTCTTTTTCCATGAAAATTGTAGTGAGAGCTTTTTGAGTGGGAGATTAATGAAGATGAGGGTTTTGTATCATTCTCTTGTGTTTCTTCTTCCCCTTGAGATTCTTGCTTTCTCTTGATCATTCAACCTCTTCATTGAGCTTGAATGGTTAAGGGTTAGTTATTAATCTCAAGGGTCGTATTTTCTCACGGAATTAGCGCTTCAATTCACATGCGTTCTCTACCCTTCTCTTGATCTTGCAACCTCTTGATTGAGCTTACAAGTTTAAGGGTTGGCTATTGATCCCATGCTTGTCTTGAGTTCTACTTTCTTGTTCTTTTTATTGTTTATTTATTACTTGCATTTTTCATTCTTGCTTTACTTACTTGCAATTTAATTCCATGCACTTTAATTACTTGTAATCTTTTCTTTTCTTTTCTTTGTTCTTTTCTTTTGCTCTCTTTTGTTCTCTTTTGTGAATGAATGTAATTATTATTGTTAAGAAGAAATACGATATTATAAGTTAAAGATTTTCTTTTCTCTTTTCCTTTTCCCGTTATTTTCCATTGAACTCCGCCCAAACCATACGCAAGCGCTCCGTTAGGCACCCTACCCTAACAAGGTAACGGTGATTCCTAACCGCGACCGGTTGCGTTCGGTTTGGCCGGAGGCGAAAGCAAGAGACAAGAACGGAAGGACAAGGGTAAATAAGCCGTATTCCACGAATACCGCGCTTAAATCCCCTAATCCACGTTGTTGCCGATTGCTCTAGCTTCAATTGGTCAAGACTCGGCTCAAAGGTTTCGAGTACGGATTTCTTTAGCTTATAATCTCGTATCTTTTCTTAACAACTTTATACTTGCAAATAAACACATAGGTTAGATCAAACAAACATACAGATTCTTTATTGACTCGTCTAAAACAAGAACGGAAATACAACCATCTCCCTGTGGATCGACCCGTGCTCAACCGGCTAGCTGCATAGCGACACCGTCCTGATCGCGGTAAACTTTAGAACTCTTAAAACTCGACACGCCAAAAGCGTGCGATCAGCGTGCCATAGGTTCTAACCTATAGGCCTCTTATCGTATCATTTTGGATTTCATGTGTCGTTTTAGCTTTGATTTGGTGTTAATGCGCATATACGATACTTTGATGTGTAGGTACCCCATGAAGACTTCGGGACGACAAGCAAGCGCGTGGCGACGTCCACAAATGAAGACGCTAGGTGAGTAGATTATATCTACTGGGGGAAGTCGGGTGGATGGCGTATAGCACCCCCGCAGTCCGTAGTTGTTATTATATATGATAGTTAGGTGTATTATGGATAGTGTAGGGTTAGAAGTGACTAGTGTAGTTCATAGTCGCGAACCCTAGAATAGGATTACACCCACACGCACACCCTTGCATATTACCTATACTTACACAGTGTTAATGATGATATTGGATGACTTTGGAGATGAGTCGATGATTTTGGGCTTTGTACCGCGAGATCGGTGATGTGGTATGATTCGTATTTGGGATACGAAATGTGATTCTTGCGGGTTTGGGATGTGTGTTTACCCCCGCATTCATACTTTGTAGTTGGTATCAGTTGTACTAGACTTAGATCAGTACCCCAGCTTATGTGATATGATATGATGATAGTGATACCTGAAGTGTGATGAGATAGTGTGATATTGACCCGTACCCAGCTATTGGGATGCCGTACGACGATTTACCGTATGAGCTTTACATTGATGATAGATCCGCACTCATGACTTGAGGATGTCATATGATATACTGTATCGTACGCGATACTATTGAGGCGGAATCACCGACTATTATATCTATATATATATCGACTCAGATGTTAGGCGGTTTCCTTACCTGTAGCTCAGCTTGTTAGTTCAGCTGTATAGTTTAGTGTAGTTGTTAGATTAGATTAGACTCCTACCTATTTCAAAACTAGCGGGTCGTGGGTATTTTAAAAGACAAGTCAAGGGATCTACGGACATTTCAAAAAGGCGTATCTTTCCATAAAAACACCGTAGCCCCTATTTTCAAAACCCCATGATTCGTGATATTTCAAAAGGCACCATTTGTAGGACTTATATTAGATTAATGCAGATTAGTTATAGTTGCGTCTAGATTCAGCTCCCACTCTTTTTGTGGTTCGCTTTGCATCGCATTCTTATATTATGTTTCATACTCCATTATTGATATCATGCTGTTAGGACACCAGCACCATTACCGATGTTGCGTATGTACCACGTACACTTACTTGCCGGCTCACACACATCTTCATCAGTAATTGCCATGTCACGTACACCTTAGAAAATACTATTGCTTGTCATAACCTATTAGCTAATAGTTTAGACATTGTAGTTATTACCTGCTACTTCATGCATACTGTTATTCATTGTTATGCCGCATTCATGGATTCTCATGCATATATTCACTATTTTACGTGTTACTGAGGTTTTGGATTTGGATTTCCGTGAGATTTTCTGGATTTGGAGGAAAACCGCAAAAACACAGATAAACATTTTCTCTCTTTTAAAATAAAAAGTGCGGTTTTCCCATGATGTATGAGTCGTCCACCATGAGTTTGCTGATGTATTTGGAAACCCGATTCGAGGAGACGGATGAACCGTTTCGGGTACATGGTGGACCCGGTGCGGTACCCCGGGACAAGATGAATGTGGTGATGACGTTGAGCCTGGCAGGGGAGCACTACCGACCGGTGATTTTACCTGACGCGTCGGATATCCGGAGGATACCATCGTGGTCTTGAGATTGATGGTAGGGGCCGGTCTGGACTGACGGCGCCCTAGATTTTGTGATTGGGATACAGAGATATCGGGATATTTGGATTACGTTTTGTGCCGATGTTAGGCACTGTTTTATGCTGATTTCATTATGATACCTCATTTTAAAAATACAAAGGAAATCTCACTAAAGTATGAAAACAGTTTCTTCATTTACATGTATTATGTTCTCATGCATTCATACCTCATTCTTATGTTATATTGCTACCTGAGGCACTGACACAGGCACAGGAGATTACACTCGGGTTAGATATTTACCCTAGCCTTGTTATAGGCTGCATGTTTTATATTGAGGATTTTGTACTGATCGTTTTGACCTAGGATTATGTCTTGCGTTCGGTTTCTGCTTGTAGTTATTCTCTATTCACGAGTTGGCAACTCACCCCCGTTGTGCCACAGTTCTTGCAGGTTTTGCCGTACAGGTTCCTTTGCGGCATTTCTGGCACATTGCTTCCTTGAGGGTGAATTGCATTTGGTAGGTGGTTTCTTTTGCATCAAGAACCACCATTGTACTTATATTATTCTTTGTATCTAGAATTTCCATCAACCAAATTTGTATATTGTTTCAGACTCAGACTTTAGTGATGTATTATTTGGCCTTAGAGTCGCGCTTAGTAGTATTGCGGTTTTCATGCTTACTGTGTTTCTTTTGGATTTGATCCTCGCCTTTCGGCGTTGTCTATTATTGCATGTGTGGTTGTGACCGTTAATTGACGAAGAGCTAGCTTCCGCTTGGGGATGCCTTTTATCATTGTATATATGTTATGCTTGTTGTACCCCGTTCGGGGCCAGTATTTACAAAAGAAACTCTGCCGAAATTTTTAGAAAAGACTTTACCTTTTAAAAATGCACCTTCGGCTTAGTTATTTAAAAACCTTGACTTCAAACATATTTTCCTTCACTTCTTTAAACCAGTTTTCTTTACTTACTCTTAAAATGGTTTTAGAATTCTGGGCTTTGGCTTACTTGGATCAGATGGAGTCCTATAGATTTCATATGGTTCAAGGGCCAGTCACGTGCTCTTTCGGATCGTGACAAAGTTGGTATCAGAGCGCTAGGTTGACCTTGGTTCGAGTCTAACTTTGACTATGTGGAGCCTAGGGCATTTATATATATACAGAACTTAGGCTTGACCTTACGGAACTTAGACTTAGTCCAGGGGGTATTAGACCCGAACTTTCGTCGTATAGGATGACCCTTGGTTGATGGAATAGGTGACTAAAGTAGAGTGACGTACCGTTGGTATGTTCCGCGGCATACTTACGACACGGCACTCCGCTTAAGGAACCTTAGGATGTACATATTTTCGAGATCAGTGATTCTCTTTATATCCATGATTATACATCCATTTGAGATCCCCGATTCTATTAGTCCATGATCATACCTTCATTGATGCTGTTCCTTCTTATGATCATGTATCCACTATGGATCTGTTGTTTCCTTTCTTGCCATTGATCTGCTCTCTTCGATACTCGATTGAGGTTCCTGTCGCCATGTTTGAGCGCAGTTTGGGCTGCTGCTAGGGTTACGGTCAGTGCGAGCTCGTCTGGTACGAGGGCTGACCATTGTGTTTTCTGGTGACATGGGAACGTCTCGAGTTAGTATTGGTGATTGTGACCTCTAGTGGAGGTGAGTGCTTGGTTTTGCACCGGATGATCGGGCCATTGTTAGAGCTGCCAGTTGAGAGAGGACTGTTGATGTACAGCATACCTCAGAGATTATGGTGTCGCCTACCGTGCAGACAGATGGACCCGCTGTTGCTGAGATTGACAGGATGTCGCTTCCGGAGCTTACGAGCTGAGATTGTCGGAGCTTCCAGGTAGATGTGTGGCAGATGATAGCTAGTCTACTCGATTTGAGAGACGAAGGTGATTCGTCCGATTTATGCGCCGGAGCGGGCCCAGTTGAGTTGAAGATTTCCAGTGTGGAGAGTCTTACTCAGATCTAGAGCAGACCGATTCAGAGATGACCACCAATGTATCGCCTTTCCTGGAGGATTGAGGCGCTGTTCGGCGTACAGGTGAATGAGCCAGTTGTTGCTGCAAATGAGGAGATATCACCCAGATGGTTGGAACTACTGCAGCATGAGCTTATACTAAGAGATATGATGGACGGTCGCTAGTCACCTGAGGACTAATGACTAGGGCATGTGGTTCGTTCGGTTACCGATGCGAGGTCATCAGATAGATTGTTTCCAGCTAGAGACGACTTCGCGCAAATTCGTTGAGAGTCGATAGAGACGATCGAATGTCAGGAGCCCATTTTCCAAGTTTAAAGTATACGGAAAGACATGCAGATGATTCTATGGACCCTCTAGAAGAATGAAACCCTAACTCGACTTAATGACCGTGTGAAAGCCTTTGAACCTTAGGGTTTGCGGCAGTTCCGCGGCGCCATTAGTGAGGCTTGGGTTTGCCCTTCTACGGCTGGACCACCGACGCTGAGGCATGTACTCGATACTATTAAACTGTACTCGAGATGTTGATCTCTTGGGGGATTATAAGGTTCTGACGAGTCGATTGAATGTTTCGACATCATTCGGATATCATGTGATGGGATGCATTGCTTGGGAGACTCCAGATACGAGTATAGCCGTTGGAGCATAGTCCATGCAGCCACGATGAGACGAGTCCGAATCAGTTGACATTGAAGCAGAGTGAAGAAAAGAGTTCGCAAGAGATTTCGACGAGATGACGTCCCACTCCGCTGACATTAAAGATGTGATACGCACCCAGAGGCGTTGTATATGGATATATCTTCCAGAAAGTAGCGCGATAAGTATGCAGCCGTTCCGGAATAAGAATTTGCTTCAGCAATGGATGATGACTTCCGGGCAATCCTGCAGGAAAGAAATTTGAGAGAGAAATCTCGATAGGACCTTTCTGGAATGCGATACGAGAAGACCTAGACCCAGGAGTGGTCATATTGCGCGCACCCAGCAGGCCAGAGTTGGCATTGTCGACGAGGTACTTGACCAGATTCGGATAAAGGAACTTACCCAGATGCGTTGCGAATTGATCAAGGACGGACGAGTTTTGAGTATTCCTCTGATGGTTGGGACGTGTTCCCGAGGACCTGTTCGGCCTGACATCTTCTACAGAATGATGAAGCTACAGAGTACGCGATTTCGAGTCCGTGTGAGAGACTTCAGATTGACCGTGGCCGAGAACAGTGCAGTGCGTAGATATGCATGGCGTGACGTCATAGTGGACGACGATAGAGACAGGTGGAACCAGAGGTTCGAGCGAGACGCTGACGAGCTGTCATTACTTCCCGTCGAGACTAGAGACCTGATATGCTTACAGAGACGTTGGGATGTGAACAATTTCCAAGAAAATATTGTGCTGAGGACACAGATGTCTATTGAGCGAGAAGAGGTTATGCAAGAGAGCCAGCCTCCGTACAGATCGGCATAGGCATGATTGGAAGAGACCCTGAGCAGGATTCCTTCCAGGACATTGCTGCAATGATGTTTGCACCCAGGATCAGATGTGTGATGTGCATTCAGAGAGCCAGAGGCCGACGCCAGTGATAGGCTGCCTCACGAGTGGTCATGAGGATTGACCGAGAGACGACTAGAGAAGTGCCAGAACGGAATCGTCCCCGTTAGCACACCTGACAGGGCCGATGAGCCGATTGACTGCGAGATAGGTAATCCGCAGAGAAGATAAAGACCCAGAGTCAGAGGACGCCAGACCATGAGCAAGAGGCAAGTAGATATCTTGCGCTGCTAGCAGTGGATGCACCGACTCCTTCTCGACCTCGAAGGAGGAACTACCGACGACGGTACTATGATTTGTGATTTTGTGATTCGATTATCACGTATCCGTCATTTTGGATTTCGGTATTTTGGGCGTTCTGTTTGCATGATTTAGTTTTGATGACTGAGTTTCATGATATTTGTTTCATGCACCCACTGGATATTTATATTTTGCGCATAGTTATTACATTCGAGGTATTGATTGTGAATTCACGCCCATCTTATACAGTGATTTGATTTACACTTCCAGCAGAGTTTTCATGCACCTTTAGTGTTTTGATATACGATTTTGGTGCACGCCAGATGCACTAAATCGGGATTCTTCGTGCATGTTACATGCACCTGATTTGGTTGCTGTCAGGAACACACGTTGCCTATGACAGATGTTTCGTGCACACCCGTTGCACCTAGATGTTGTTTTGTACACCTGTATGACACATATATGGATTTTGATTCCTTGCGTACCAGACGCATAGGATATTCTTATATATATATACATTTTGTGGATTGATTTTTAGTAGAGCAGTACTCTTTGATGATATTCTCTATGTATTGATGTCTTCGGAGCCCCGACAAATTGGAGTATTACTAAAATTGTTTTAGTATTGGGGGTTTAAATTTAAATTCGGGGACCGAATTTCTTTAAGGGGGGTAGATTGTAACATTTCAAAAAGATAAAATATTAATTTTGGGAATTTTTATAATTTAATATTATTTTATTGAATATTTTAATATTTTGGAATTATTAAATACAAATAAATGGGGAAAAATTTTAGAAAATTTTGGAAAATTCTAAAATAGGGTAAATTAGAGAATTATGACATTTTAAAGTTTTTGTGATTAATTTGACACTAATTAAGTGCTAATCGCGATTAAAAATCGCTAATCGGTTTTTAGCTTTTTTGTGCAACACATGCACATATCACTTTTTCACACTTGTGCATTTTCTTGCCATGCTTTTCATTTGGGTTTACTATTTGAGTGAGAAGGTTTTTAAAAGGAAAAAGAAAAGGAAAAGAATAAAGAAATGGGTAGTTGGTGAGAGAGAGAGAGGTATGGGCTTCATTGACTAAGGACTTAACCATTTCTCCCCTCATTTCCCTCCCTCTTCTCCCTTCTCCTGCTGCTGCTCCTGCACCTCCTTTCCCTCCCCTCTTCAAGCTCCAAAACACCTCTAAAACAACCCCAAAACCCAATCTCCATTTCATTAAATGTGTGCACAATCCCTAGATCTACACTTGGTGCTAAAGAAGCAAGGATTTTGGCCACTAGGGGCAACTCAAGAAAATTCTTGAGTTGCCAAATGAGGTATTTTCTGGACCTTAAACTTAGTTTATGAATTTCCTTTACCCTCATATTAAGATCGAATCGATATTGTGTGATATTGTGGACTTGTGGATAACCTAGTTAGGGTTGTGATGATTTATGGGTTGTAATATGAAATTGAGGTCAGTAGAGGTTATACCATCACCCTAGTGTATGAATTGGAAACCCAAAACCTGAAGCTTAAACCATAATACGGATTTTAGAAACCGATATCGGGGAATTTATGAAATCTGTGAAGGGTATATTGAATCTGCTATCAACCGAGACACCCTAAATTAAAATTGATTGGACAGTGACACGTGCAGGCACCCAGGAAGCTACCACCAAGACCCCAGCCCCTACTTCCATTTCCAGGCCACAAATTCCTCCATTCTGGCCGCAAATTGCGGCCAGACCATGATGGAATTGGCTCGTTTTGGTTTTGGTGTTCCCTTATCTGTAGTTCAGACCCCTGGTATATTTAGATTTGTATAAATTGACCTAGGGTGAAATCTGGGACATATTTCCTAAGTTGCTGTTTTGGATTCGTGTTTCCGTATTCCGTATTTTTGATTCTGAAATTTTGTCTTGTGTTTTACCTTGAATATTTGGCGTTTATACGACGATATAGAGGATTTATTGATGGTTTTAAAGGCGTGCCATAAGTTCTAACCTATAGGCCTCTTATCGTATCATTTTGGATTTCATGTGCCGTTTTAGCTTTGATTTGGTGTTAATGCGCATATACGATACTTTGATGTGTAGGTACCCCATGAAGACTTCGGGACGACAAGCAAGCGCGTGGCGACGTCCACAAATGAAGATGCTAGGTGAGTAGATTATATCTACTGGGGGAAGTCGGGTGGATGGCGTATAGCACCCCCGCAGTCCGTAGTTGTTATTATATATGATAGTTAGGTGTATTATGGATAGTGTAGGGTTAGAAGTGACTAGTGTAGTTCATAGTCGCGAACCCTAGAATAGGATTACACCTACACGCACACCCTTGCATATTACCTATACTTACACAGTGTTAATGATGATATTGGATGACTTTGGAGATGAGTCGATGATTTTGGGCTTTGTGCCGCGAGATCGGTGATGTGGTATGATTCGTATTTGGGATACGAAATGTGATTCTTGCGGGTTTGGGATGTGTGTTTACCCCCGCATTCATACTTTGTAGTTGGTATCAGTTGTACTAGACTTAGATCAGTACCCCAGCTTATGTGATATGATATGATGATAGTGATACCTGAAGTGTGATGAGATAGTGTGATATTGACCCGTACCCAGCTATTGGGATGCCGTACGACGATTTACCGTATGAGCTTTACATTGATGATAGATCCGCACTCATGACTTGAGGATGTCATATGATATACTGTATCGTACGCGATACTATTGAGGCGGAATCACCGACTATTAAATCTATATATATATCGACTCAGATGTTAGGCGGTTTCCTTACCTGTAGCTCAGCTTGTTAGTTCAGCTGTATAGTTTAGTGTAGTTGTTAGATTAGATTAGACTCCTACCTATTTCAAAACTAGCGGGTCGTGGGTATTTTAAAAGACAAGTCAAGGGATCTACGGACATTTCAAAAAGGCGTATCTTTTCATAAAAACACCGTAGCCCCTATTTTCAAAACCCCATGATTCGTGATATTTCAAAAGGCACCATTTGTAGGACTTATATTAGATTAATGCAGATTAGTTATAGTTGCGTCTAGATTCAGCTCCCACTCTTTTTGTGGTTCGCTTTGCATCGCATTCTTATATTATGTTTCATACTCCATTATTGATATCATGCTGTTAGGACACCAGCACCATTACCGATGTTGCGTATGTACCACGTACACTTACTTGCCGGCTCACACACATCTTCATCGGTAATTGCCATGTCACGTACACCTTAGAAAATACTATTGCTTGTCATAACCTATTAGCTAATAGTTTAGACATTGTAGTTATTACCTGCTACTTCATGCATACTGTTATTCATTGTTATGCCGCATTCATGGATTCTCATGCATATATTCACTATTTTACGTGTTACTAAGGTTTTGGATTTGGATTTCCGTGAGATTTTCTGGATTTGGAGGAAAACCGCAAAAACACAGATAAACATTTTCTCTCTTTTAAAATAAAAAGTGCGGTTTTCCCATGATGTATGAGTCGTCCACCATGAGTTTGCTGATGGATTTGGAAACCCGATTCGAGGAGACGGATGAACCATTTCGGGTACATGGTGGACCCGGTGCGGTACCCCGGGGCAAGATGAATGTGGTGATGACGTTGAGCCTGGCAGGGGAGCACTACCGACCGGTGATTTTACCTGACGCGTCGGATATCCGGAGGATACCATCGTGGTCTTGAGATTGATGGTAGGGGCCGGTCTGGACTGACGGCGCCCTAGATTTTGTGATTGGGATACAGAGATATCGGGATATTTGGATTACGTTTTGTGCCGATGTTAGGCACTGTTTTATGCTGATTTCATTATGATACCTCATTTTAAAAATACAAAGGAAATCTCACTAAAGTATGAAAACAGTTTCTTCATTTACATGTATTATGTTCTCATGCATTCATACCTCATTCTTATGTTATATTGCTACCTGAGGCACTGACACAGGCACAGGAGATTACACTCGGGTTAGATATTTACCCTAGCCTTGTTATAGGCTGCATGTTTTATATTGAGGATTTTGTACTGATCGTTTTGACCTAAGATTATGTCTTGCGTTCGGTTTCTGCTTGTAGTTATTCTCTATTCACGAGTTGGCAACTCACCCCCGTTGTGCCACAATTCTTGCAGGTTTTGCCGTACAGGTTCCTTTGCGGCATTTCTGGCACATTGCTTCCTTGAGGGTGAATTGCATTTGGTAGGTGGTTTCTTTTGCATCAAGAACCACCATTGTAGTTATATTATTCTTTGTATCTAGAATTTCCATCAACCAAATTTGTATATTGTTTCAGACTCAGACTTTAGTGATGTATTATTTGGCCTTAGAGTCACGCTTAGTAGTATTGCGGTTTTCATGCTTACTGTGTTTCTTTTGGATTTGATCCTCGACTTTCGGCGTTGTATATTATTGCATGTGTGGTTGTGACCGTCAATTGACGAAGAGCTAGCTCCCGCTTGGGGATGCCTTTTATCATTGTATATATGTTATGCTTGTTGTACCCCGTTCGGGGCCAGTATTTACAAAAGAAACACTGCCGAAATTTTTAGAAAAGACTTTACCTTTTAAAAATGCACCTTCAGCTTAGTTATTTAAAAACCTTGACTTCTTACATATTTTCCTTCACTTCTTTAAACCAGTTTTCTTTACTTACTCTTAAAATGGTTTTAGATTTCTGGGCTTTGGCTTACTTGGATCAGATGGAGTCCTATAGATTTCATATGGTTCAAGGGCCAGCCACGTGCTCTTTCGGGTCGTGACAAATATTCTTTTATTGGGGCACTTCCAGGTTGCGGAAGTTGTCACCTGTTGTATATTATTTACTTTTCCGCACTAGGATAGACCCAAGGAGGAGGGCACAAATAACCGGGTTCTGGAGTTCAGTGGGAGACCAACTCGAGGAGTCGAGTCCGGGTCTCCTAACTCCAGAATTGGTAGGGTTGCTTGCCGCTCTCGTAAGGGTCTTGGGGTGTGGGTTTGGCTATTCATCACGACCGTGGAATCCGTGTTTTATACTGGCTCGTATTGAAAACACGGACGTCCTAGTATATCCAATATTTCATATGTTTCTTCTGCTGCGATATCTGTGATGTGATCATGTGATGTTCTGTGATTGATACAGTATATAGTATATATGATATATTATATAGACGTTACTTATGTTTTACACCCGCGCTAGCCCTGCCCCGCTCTGCCGTTAGTTACCTAACCTAACGGTGCACGAGGGGACATCGAGGCGAATGCGGATGGCATAAGTGTACGTCGTATTTATCTGTGATGTTTAGGTACTTAAATGATGGGACTTCATTAATGAGATTAATGAAATAAAAGAAACCTAAGATGTTGTAGAATTGAATTTCAAAATAAAACAGGTAGCTACAGTTCTTGCTTTGTGTTAGTTGTATGTATGCCCTAGAGGCCAGTATTGTACAGATGATGTATATTATATTGGATGCTTGGACATATATAGAGATGACTTTCTTGCTCGATATGATAGTATGCTTTCTGGTTGCTCTTTATCTTAACATGTACACTTGTCTCTTTAAACTGTCTTATTGTTACATGTTGGTAAAGCCCTTAGGATGTGTACTTGACTACCTGGACTATGATGCAGATCATACTAGTGGGGACATGGTAGTCCATAAGTACATCCTTCAAGGTCCCTAGTCGTGGGTGTATCGAGACGGGGCATCGATATACCAGTGTAGACTAGCATATACGCTTCTCGACCCATGAGATGGGCAATGGATGATCACATATCCATTGGTGTTTGACATCAGAGATGGTGTATGGGTGCTCAGCAGGACTGGGTACACTGGACGGACTCGCCGAGAACTCCCAGATGGTATTATACCTCACGTCAGATGGCAGTTCTCAGGTGACACTTGTACAGGTTAGTCTGTAGACCCGAGATCGTCATAGAGTCTTGTGTGATTCCCACTGTGCTTTGATCTCCACCTTACCACGTCCATGAGGGCATGCAAAACGGTGGTCTTTGGGTAGAGTCCCGAGTCACATGGAGGCAATGAGCGATAGGAGGGGTTTCGTCTCTCCCGGTATTCGGGGTTGATGTTGCGCTGTGCTCGATTGGCCGTAACAGGGAAGTCCCTGGCCAGGGCTGATCAGAGATTTGCTGGTAAGTGTTACCAGTAGTTTCTCGACCCGTTATGAGCCTCACATCGGCACGACTTATCGGTTATTGGGGTCTGACGTTTACCACCCCTAGACTTGATATGCGACGTATCAGACGAACAGACCGGACTGTACGGTAAGTGTTACTGGTTGGATTCACAGGAGTGTGAGCGGGCTAGCTCGTCGATCTTCTGATCGCTCAATACCTGGATGGCCGTTACGTTTAGCAGATCGCTTGCGGCTTGTGGGTGCTTGATATGATCATCATCTGCTACCGGCGTATTGACGAGTCTTTAGAGTCCTACACAGAGATTTCCTGGCTCAAGTGAAATGAAATAGGAGCGCATATAAGATATGTGCAGGACCGAGAATAATGCATGTATGTGATACCGCATTTCATTCTCGCGATAAATGTTTCGATTGGTTGTATGTGATATGAACTAGTTATCGAATCATTGATTCGATAAATCGATACATTGGATACTAGTCGGTTATATGCGATATAACCGGATCGTTAAATCAAGTGTTGATTTAATGATTTAATGTATAATTATATATTTGATATATTATTTTGCATTAGCTAGTATTGGTTCACTTTATATGGATTTTCTCACTTGATGTGCAAGAAGTATATGTGATATACTTTTGTGCACATATTTGTATCATTTTTGATGATACTTGATCATTTAGTTAAGTGCAAAGAATTAAACCATGGTTATGATAATGGTTAGGGTTTTGTATTATTCATCTATTTATTTATCCATTCTTTATTTATTTATTTAGATAAATGAAAAGAAAATGGTTTCTTTTTATCATGAAGCTTGTTGAAGCTTCATGAAGCTTTGACTAAAGAGACCATTTGTCTTCTTGCTTAACCCTAACCATTCCCATTTACCATGGTCTATTCTCTACACTTAACCTTAGTTAGCTTATGATAAGTATTGATTTATTTTTCTTTTTAATTCAACACTTATCATATTCTTTCTTCATCTTCATCATCTTCTTCTTCAAGAAAGCTTGATGCCATCAATGGCAACTTGAGTTCTAAAGTGAGAAATCCAATTCTAAAGTGAACCCACCTCCTATTTCTTCACCCTCTACCTCTTGCCAAGTTGTTTTGGGTGTTTACTTCACAAGTTTCACAAATTTTTGAAGTCGGAGCTTGAAGTTGTGATGCCTCGACGTAGATCATCTTCGGCACGAAGCCGACGACCTAGTCCGCCCAATTCTCCGATGAAGACGACGTTTGAGTTCAGGATTCGAGATGGACAGTGAGAGGACGCCTATGTGGAGCCAAGGAAGTGGATAACCGGATCTACAAAGGTTGTAGCCTCTTTCCTTTAGTTAAAGTGTTAACTAGTTTCGTATTTCGCCTAGAATTCTAGCCGACGATCCGTATTAGGGTTTCTCGGCACCAATAAAATTTGAAATTGGCATGGTTGATGCCTTGTGAGACCTCTATAGTGTGCCTAGGAACCTTTCACTGGTATCAGAGCCTAGCTAAAGCCTTAGGCGAAGTCTAGACGACGTTTGAAACCCGAACGAACCCGAAACCCTAAAACCCAAGTGCTCTCTGGACTTTTTCTAAATTCTGGGATTTTTCCATATTAAAAATTGCTAAAAAATTCAGCAGGGAAATATATGAATTACGGTGCAAAACTTTATTGATGAACAGTCTACAGTGCGGCGGAACCGCGGCCTAAGCCTGCTTAGGCGGCGTTTCCGCGGCAACTTTATTAAATTATTAAATAATTTTTGCAAAGTAACTGATATCTTCTGGTGTTGGATTTTCTGGGAATTTTTAAAATTTATTCAAGAGTTGAATTTTCTGGGGTGTTTTAGAGCTTCGATGTTTCGATCGGATTATCAAATTTCGTCTTTGTGTATTTCCGGATAATTTTTAGAATATGTTAAAAAGTTCGACGGGATATAAATACCCAATTTTTCCCCTGTCGGGAAATTTCCAAGTGTTGGATTTTTCCGTAGTTTAACGACGTTCTAAGTAGTGCAAGTAACGCGATGGACCCTTTAGAAGACAACAAACCTTAACTCGATTATGTGACCGTCTTGAACTGCCCTTTGAACCTTCGGGTTTGGGGCAGTACGGCATGCCACATGTGAGGCGTTGGCTTGACCCTTCTACGGCTGGACCGTTGATACTGAGGCACGAACTGAATGTTGTTAGACTTATTTCATGTGTTGAGCTGTATCGGGAAAACTTGGGTATTCGACTGTTCGATCGGAAAGTTTAACATTTTCTGTTTATCTGGAATGTGATACAATAATTGGAATTCACAAACAGTTATGAGATAACTGAATGAATGTTATAAATCTAGCGGTTTAGTTTCACTTGATATTGAAAAGAGTTTTCGATAATGAGACTAAAATGCGGGGTTTATAACTGTTAGGCATGTGATGTCTAAGTATTTCATCTGATTAGGCATGTGATGTCTAAAGAGGTTGCGGATTCCAACTGTTGTAGTTTTACACTTTCTTTTCTGTGACCGTAAGTGTAATATGTGATATCGCCGGTTTCGTTGCTATATGTCAACGACAATTGGGATGCGCATATTTACTTACGTTGATGACAAGTGATGTTATGTGTTGCTGGATATGTTATATTGGATCGTCGTGTTCGAATAGCCGGGGGTTTTTATATGAGATGAGTGTTTTTCATTTTCATTCATGTAAAAACTTGTATGTAATATTCTTTTATTTGGGGCACTTCCAGGTAGCGGAAGTTGTCACCTTTTGTATATTATTTATTTTTCCGCATTAGGATAGACCCAGGAGGGGAGCACAAGTAACCGGGTTCTGGGGTCCAGTGGGAGACCAACTCGAGGAGTCGAGTCCGGGTCTCCTAACCCTAGAATTGGTAGGGTTGCTTGCCGCTCTCGTAGGGGTCTAGGGGTGTGGGATTGGCTATTCATCACGACCGTGGAATCCGTGTTTTATACTGGCTCGTATTGAAAACACGGACGTCCTAGTATATCCAATATTTCATATGTTTCTTCTGCTGCGATATCTGTGATGTAATCATGTGATGTTCTGTGATGGATACAGTATATAGTATATATGATATATTATATAGACGTTACTTATGTTTTACACCCGTACTAGCCCTGCCCCGCTCTGCCGTTAGTTACCTAACCTAACAGTGCACGAGGGGACATCGAGGCGAATGCAGATGGCATAAGTGTACGTCGTATTTATCTGTGATGTTTAGGTACTTAAATGATGGGACTTCATTAATGAGATTAATGAAAGAAAAGAAACCTAAGATGTTGTAGAATCGAATTTCATAAACAAAAAGGTAGCTACAGTTCTTGCTTTGCACAGCGATATATATGATATATCCCGCACCTCATTCGACGAGGAAAGGACCGAGATCCCTTCACCGGGAGTGACTCCTTTAGCAATAACTGGCAGATGCTACACACTCGGTTTGCTTTTGATTGCTTCTATAGTTTCTGCTTTGCACAGTGATATATATGATATATCCCGCACCTCATTCGACGAGGAAAGGGCCGACGATCCCTTCACCGGGAGTGACCCCTTTTGCAAAACTAGAAAAGCCTCAAAATCACTCCATTTCAAAACTTCATTTGATTCTACAATGATATCAAGTTCATTACGCAATAGGTTTTCAGAAAAACCTGTCGTAGCCCTCCGTCATTTCAGATAAGTACTAGTTAGTATTCGTGCTACGTTTGTTGACTATGTTAAGGCGTAGTGTGCGGTAGCTGACCAGTATTTATCTGCTTATGCATATGATGCAGATTGAATTAGGGTAGTCGTGCGACTTTGTTGACTATGTTAAGGGTCGGGCGGGTGGGTTTAATTCAATCACGAAATGACGGGTTGAACTTGACTAGCACTTGTGATTTGTTGACTCTGTTAAGTTCATATAGCTGCTAGGGACAAAATATTATCGGGAATTTCAAGTGTTGAAATTTGCAATGAGATTGCATACCTTCTATGAGATAGTTGGATCCCGATACCCACTGCGAGTAAGAGTTGCTCCTGGGAGAGTTTTACACATTGCAATTAGCTGATCAAGTAGGTGTCTAGAAAGGTGTCAACGGGGTTACGCCTCTGGGAAAACGAGGTTTACATTAATTAGGTTCGTGCGAAAGCACGGGGGACCTCCCTCAAAGTACCGACACTGGCCTGGCTGAAAGATTGGCGAACTTGTAGTGTGTAATTAATCCCGGCTAGTCTTTCCTTTTAGGATTTGAAGGAAGATTTGATAAAAAGCAGTGGGAGCCATCCTGATTAGATAAGATAATAACCAATCTGATCTTGCACGAGCATACGCTAAAGTGTTTTCTTCTCTCTCTCTCCAGGTAGCGACCATTTCATGCCCTAATGAAGATAATAATATGGATGTATTGACCGAACCCGCATGTTATACTGTGCTGGGGAACGTTGGTTCCGTTCTTTCTTATAAGAGTTATAGGAATGAACAGGATATAGGGGAATACCAGGATTCCCATGCCACCCGAATGAAGAAAGTACATGATGATGCATTTTCTTCGGGTGTGTTCGTTACAGAGAACTGTTTCTCCATTTGCTCTACGTCCTGGGTATTAGATACCGGGTCAGGATCCCATATATGTAATCAGTTACATGGGCTTAGGAAAGGTAGAGAACTTGGAGAAGGTGATAAAGACATTAGAGTTGGAAATGGTGCAATTGTTGCAGCTAAGACTGTCGGGGAATATCACCTTGTATTACCAACTGGTAATACATTGGTTCTGAACGAATGCTATTACATGCCGAACCTGATATGCAACATTATATCGGTTTCTTTATTAAGTAAAGAGGGATATAATTTTTTATTACAGGACAATGTTATGAACATTTTCCATAACCAAAAGTTGGTTGGATCAGGCACGTTGTGCAATGGCATTTATGTTCTAAATCAATCAACAGTTCTGAGCATAACAAACACACACAAGAGGAAGAGTTCAGAACTGAACGAATCCTTCTTGTGGCATTATAGACTGGGTCACATCAATGCGACACGACTGGCTAAGTTGCATAAGGATGGATATTTAAATCCGTTTGAACTTTCATCTTATGACACTTGCCAGTCATGTCTCAAAGGCAAGATGACCAAAACTCCGTTTACGGGACACGGAGAAAGAGTTACCGAACTCTTGGGACTTATACATAGTGATGTATGCGGTCCCATGTCTACACATGCCAGGGATGGTTCTTCATACTTCATTACATTCACTGACGATCTCTCTAGGTTCGGGTATGTGTTCCTGATGAAACACAAATCAGAAGCTTTTGAGAAATTTAGGGAATATAAACAAGAAGTTGAGAACCAAACCGGAAAAAGTATCAAAATCCTACGATCTGATCGAGGAGGTGAATACTTAAGCAATGAATTCCTGGACTTCCTAAAAGAGAATGGGATTCTCTCTCAGCTGACTCCTCCATATACACCACAGCACAACGGTGTATCTGAACGGAGGAACCGCACCCTATTAGATATGGTGCGCTCTATGATGAGCACAGCTGAGTTACCTATTTCCTTCTGGGGTTATGCGCTGGAGACAGCAGCATACCTATTGAATCAAGTTCCATCTAAATCTGTACCTACCACACTATATGAGATATGGAGTGGGAAGAGACCATATTTTAAACGAGTTAAGATATGGGGTTGTCCGGCCTATGTCAAAAGGCAAAATCTAGACAAACTCGAGGCACGATCAGTTCTTTGCAAGTTTGTGGGATATCCTAAGAATTCCCAAGGATATTTTTTCTACCATGCTGAAGAACAAAAAGTGTTTGTTTCTCAATATGCCACCTTTTTAGAAAAGGAATTCCTTGAAAAAGAAATTAGTGGCAAAGTGGTAGAGCTGGAAGAAGTTCCAGATACACAAACCGTAACTGAAGATTTAGTGGAACCAGAAGATTCAGTAGCTCCCGATGAACCTCAGCCTCTCCGCCGATCTAGTAGGGTTCCTCGCCCACCTGAGAGATACTACGGTTTTCTCATGGATGGTGGGAGCGAGGATTGCATCATGGAGGATGATGACCCAACTAGCTTCGAGCAGGCCATCACGAGTAGAGACTTAGTGAAATGGCTGGATGCTATGAGGTCCGAGATGGAATCCATGTACACCAACAAAGTATGGACTTTGGACGTTGCTCCTGAAGGGGTAAAACCCATTGGGAGCAAGTGGATTTTCAAGAAGAAACTTGGTGTAGATGGGAAAGTGGAGACTTTCAAAGCTAGACTTGTAGCAAAGGGTTTTCGTCAAAGACCAGGTGTGGACTATGACGAGACCTTTTCTCCAGTGGCTATGCTTAAATCCATCCGGATCATGCTTGCCATCGCTGCATATCATGATTACGAAATCTGGCAAATGGATGTTAAGACCGCCTTTCTAAATGGTGATTTAGAAGAGTGCGTGTACATGACTCAGCCAGAGGGCTTCGTAGACAGTGGGAGCAGCGGGAAGGTGTGCAAACTGCTTAAATCCATTTATGGATTAAAGCAAGCATCGCGAAGTTGGAACATCTGCTTTGACGTCGTTATCAAAGAGTTTGATTTCGTCAAAAATCCAGATGAACCTTGTATCTACAAGAAGGTGGCAGAGAGTAAGGTTGTCTTCCTCGTATTGTACGTGGACGACATACTCTTGATAGGAAATGATATTCCTATGCTGCAATCGGTCAAGCTCTTCTTATCACAAAGATTCTCAATGAAAGATCTTGGTGATGCCTCCTGCATATTGGGAATCCAGATCTATAGAGATAGATCCAAAAGGATATTGGGATTGTCCCAATCCAGGTACATTGACACCATACTAAAGAGGTTTAGTATGGAAGAATCCAAGCGTGGGAACTTGCCCACGATCTCTGGAGTCACTCTCTCCAAAGAGATGTCTCCCAAGACTGATTTGGAGAGAGCTCGCATGCAAGGGATACCCTATGCTTCGGCTGTAGGCTCTATCATGTACGCGATGCTATGTACCAGACCCGATGTTGCATACTCACTAAGTGTAGTGAGCAGGTATCAAGCTGATCCTGGAGAGAGTCACTGGACAGCTGTGAAGAGCATTCTCAAGTACTTACGAAGGACTAAAGAGATGCTCTTGGTGTATGGTAACGGAGAACTCCAAGTGGAGTCCTTTACCGATTCGAGCTTCCAGAGTGATAAGGACGACTCTAAGTCGCAGTCGGGATTTTTCTTTACCCTTTACGGAGGGGCGGTTAGCTGGAAGAGTTCCAAGCAGGAAACCGTGGCAGACTCGACGATGGAGGCTGAATACATCGCTGCCAACGATGCTGCCAAAGAGGCTCTCTGGATCAAGAAGTTCATTAATGAACTTGGTGTGGTTCCATCCATTGAGCATCCAATACCATTGTATTGCGATAACAATGGAGCGGTGGCTTTGGCCAAGGAACCCAGGTCCCATCAGCGATCCAGGCATATTCTGAGGCGGTATCACCGGATCCGGGAGATAGTTGATCGCCGGGAGATCGAGGTTAGGAGGGTTGACACGAAGAACAACACGGCGGATCCACTCACGAAGGCCATTCCCCAGATACAGTTTGAGAGACTCTTCGGGATGCTCGGTATGCGATACTACAGCAGCTGGCCTTAGTGCAAGTGGGAGATTGTTAGTTGTATGTATGCCCTAGAGGCCAGTATTGTACAGATGATGTATATTATATTGGATGCTTGGACATATATAGAGATGACTTTCTTGCTCGATATGATAGTATGCTATATGGTTGCTCTTTATCTTAACATGTACACTTGTCTCTTTAAACTGTCTTATTGTTACATGTTGGTAAAGCCCTTAGGATGTGTACTTGACTACCTGGACTATGATGCAGATCATACTAGTGGGGACATGGTAGTCCATAAGTACATCCTTCAAGGTCCCTAGTCGTGGGTGTATCGAGACGGGGCATCGATATACCAGTGTAGACTAGCGTATACGCTTCTCGACCCATGAGATGGGCGATGGATGATCCCATATCCATTGGTGTTTGACATCAGAGATGGTGTACGGGTGCTCAGCAGGACTGGGTACACTGGACGGACTCGCCGAGAACTCCCAGATGGTATTATACCTCACGTCAGATGGCAGTTCTCAGGTGACACTTGTACAGGTTAGTCTGTAGACCCGAGATCGTCATAGAGTCTTGTGTGATTCCCACTGTGCTTTGATCTCCACCTTACCACGTCCATGAGGGCGTGCAAAACGGTGGTCTTTGGGTACAGTCCCGAGTCACATGGAGGCAATGAGCGATAGGAGGGGTTTCGTCTCTCCCGGTATTGGGGGTTGATGTTGCGCTGTGCTCGATTGGCCGTAACAGGGAAGTCCCTGGCCAGGGCTGATCAGAGATTTGCTGGTAAGTGTTACCAGTAGTTTCTCGACCCGTTATGAGCCTCACATCGGCACGACTTATCGGTTATTGGGGTCTGACGTTTACCACCCCTAGACTTGATATGCGACGTATCAGACGAACAGACCGGACTGTACGGTAAGTGTTACTGGTTGGATTCACAGGAGTGTGAGCGGGCTAGCTCGTCGATCTTCTGATCGCTCAATACCTGGATGGCCGTTACGTTTAGCAGACCGCTTGCGGCTTGTGGGTGCTTGATATGATCATCATCTGCTACCGGCGTATTGACGAGTCTTTAGAGTCCTACACAGAGGTTTCCTGGCTCAAGCGAAACGAAATAGGAGCACATATAAGATATGTGCAGGACCGAGAATAATGCGTGTATGTGATACCGCATTTCATTCTCGCGATAAATGTTTCGATTGGTTGTATGCGATATGACCTAGTTATCGAATCATTGATTCGATAAATCGATACATTGGATACTAGTCGGTTATATGCGATATAACCGGATCGTTAAATCAAGTGTTGATTTATTGATTTAATGTATAATTATATATTTGATATATTATTTTGCATTAGCTAGTATTGGTTCACTTTATATGGATTTTCTCACTTGATGTGCAAGAAATATATGTGATATACTTTTGTGCACATATTTGTATCATGTTTGATGATACTTGATCATTTAGTTAAGTGCAAAGAATTAAACCATGGTTATGATAATGGTTAGGGTTTTTTATTATTCATCTATTTATTTATCCATTCTTTATTTATTTATTTAGATAAATGAAAAGAAAATGGTTTCTTTTTATCATGAAGCTTGTTGAAGCTTCATGAAGCTTTGACTAAAGAGACCATTTGTCTTCTTGCTTAACCCTAACCATTCCCATTTACCATGGTCTATTCTCTACACTTAACCTTAGTTAGCTTATGATAAGTATTGATTTATTTTTCTTTTTAATTCAACACTTATCATATTCTTTCTTCATCTTCATCATCTTCTTCTTCAAGAAAGCTTGATGCCATCAATGGCAACTTGAGTTCTAAAGTGAGAAATCCAATTCTAAAGTGAACCCACCTCCTATTTCTTCACCCTCTACCTCTTGCCAAGTTGTTTTGGGTGTTTACTTCACAAGTTTCACAAATTTGTGAAGTCGGAGCTTGAACTTGTGATGCCTCGATGTAGATCATCTTCGGCACGAAGCCGACGACCTAGTCTGCCCAATTCTCCGATGAAGCCGACGTTTGAGTTCGGGATTCGAGATGGACAGCGAGAGGACGCCTACGTGGAGCCAAGGAAGTGGATAACCGGATCTACAAAGGTTGTAGCCTCTTTCCTTTAGTTAAAGTGTTAACTAGTTTCGTATTTCGCCTAGAATTCTAGCCGACGATCCGTATTAGGGTTTCTCGGCACCAATAAAATTTGAAATTGGCATGGTTGATGCCTTGTGAGACCTCTATAGTGTGCCTAGGAACCTTTCACTTTGCACAGCGGTATATGTGATATATCTTGCACCTTATTCGATGAGGAAAGGACCGAGATCCCTTCACCGGGAGTGACTCCTTTAGCAATAACTGGCAGATGCTACACACTCGGTTTGTCTTTTGATTGCTTTTAAGAGTTTTTGCTTTGCACAGTGATATATATGATATATCCCGCACCTTATTCGATGAGGAAAGGACCGACGATCCCTTCACCGGGAGTGACTCCTTTAGCAAAACTAGAAAAGCCTCAAAAACACTCCATTTCAAAATTCATTCGATCCTACAACGATATCAAGTTCATTACGCAATAGGTTTTCAGAAAAACCTGTCGTAGCCCTCCGTCATTTCAGATAAGTAGTAGTTAGTATTGGCGTAGTGTGCGGTAGCTAACTGGTGCTTATCTGCTTATGCATATGATGCAGATTGGGTTAGGGTAGTCGTGCGACCTTGTTGGCCTTTGTCAAGGGTCGTGCGGGTGGGTTTAATTCAATCAGGAAATGACGGGTTGAACTTGACTAGCATCCTATGGTTTGTTGGCCTTTGTCAAGGTCATAGGAGATTAGGGGCAAAATATTATCGGGAATTTCAAGTGTTGAAATTTGCAATGAGATTGCATACCTTCTATGAGATAGTTGGATCCCGATACCCGCTGCGAGTAAGAGTTACTCCTGGGAGAGTTTTACACATTACAATTAGCCGATCAAGTAGGTGTCTAGAAAGGTGTCAACGGGGTTACGCCTCTGGGAAAACGAGGTTTAAATTAATTAGGTTCGTGCGAAAGCATGGGGGACCTCCCTCAAAGTACCGACACTGGCCTGGCTGAAAGATTGGCGAACTTGTAGCGTGTAATTAATCCCGGCTAGTCTTTCCTTTTAGGGTTTGAAGGAAGATTTAATAAAAACAGTGGGAGCCATCATGATTAGATAAAATAATAACCAATCTAATCTTGCAAGAGCGCACGCTGAGTGTTTTCTTCTCTCTCTCTCCAGGTAGCGACCATATCACGCCTTAATCAAGATAATAATACGGATAATTGACCGAACCCGCTTGTTATACTGAGCTGGGGAACGTTGATCCCGCTCCAACTTATAATTGTTATAAGACAGAGCAGGAAATTGGGGAATACCAGAATTCCCGTGCCGCCCAAACGAAGAGAGTGCATGCTGATGCATCATCTTCGGGTGTGTTCATTACAAAGAACTGTTTCTCAGTATCCTCCGAATCCTGGGTATATGATACCGGATCAGGATTCCAGATATGTAATCTATTACATAGGGCTACAAAAGGGTAGAAAAACTGAGAACGGGTGATAAGTTTCATGAGGAAGAAAACGGGGCAAGTGTTGCAGCCAAGTCTGTTGGTCACTGTCACCCTGTATTGTAATACATTGATTCTGAACGAATGTTATTAGATACTGAACCTGATATACAAAATCATATCTGTCTCTTTATTAGTAAAGAAACGATAAAATTTTGTATTGTTGGATAATGTTTTGGACATTTCCTATATCAAAAGTTGATCGGTTCAGGCACGTTATCTAAAAGCATTAATGTTCTAAATCAAACTACAGTTCTTAGTATACAGAACACACACAAGAGGAAGAGTTCAGAAATGAACGGATCCTTCTTGAGGTATTGTAGACTAGGTCATATCAATGCGACCCGACTAGCTGAAGTTACATATAGATGCATATTTAAATCAGTTTGAATTTACATCTTATGAAACTTGCCAGTCACGTCACAAAGATAAAATGACTATAGCTCTGTTTACTGGAAGCAGAGAAAGAGTTAGTGAACTCTTGGGATGATACATGTTGTATGAAGGTCCCCTGTCTACACATGCCAGGACCGGTTCTTTGTACTTCATTACATTATCTGATGATATCTTTAGATTCAGACATATGTTCCTGTTGAAACACAAGTCCGAACCTTTTGAGATATTCACGAAATATAAGTTAGAAGTAGAGAACCAAAATACGGGTACAAGTATTATGTCCTTTGATGTGATCGAGGAGGAGAATACTTGAGCACGGAATTCCTGGACTATTCTAAAGGAGAAAGAGATTCTCCCTCAGCATTACTCCTCCGTATACACCATAGCACGATGGTATATCGGGGCGGAGCAGATACACCCTATTTGATATGGTGTGCTCTATGATGAGTACTACTGAGTTACCTATTTCCTTTTGGGGGTTATGCACTTGAGAAGCTGCATACCTATTGAATTAGGTTCGAATCAAATCAGTGCCTACCACTTCAAATGTGATATGGAAAGGGAAAAGCCCATTTCTTAAGTTAGTTAAGATTTGGAGTTGTCCGGCCTATGTCTAAAAGCAAAATCTGGACAAGCTCGAGGCAAAGTCTGTTATGTAGAACTGGAAATGTTCCAGCTATACAATCTGCAGCTAATGATTTGATAGAACCATAGGATTCAATAGTAACCAACGAACCTCAGCCTCTCCGCCGATCTAGCAGGGTTCCTCACCCACCTGAGAGTTACTTCGGTTTCTCTATGACAATGGGAGCGAGGATTGCATCATGAGATGATGACCCAACTAGTTTCGAGCTGGCCATCAGGAGTGTGACTCTGTAAGAATGGCTGGATTCTTAGCGATCTGAGATGGAATCCTTATACACCAACAAAGTATGGACTTTGGTTGCTATATCTGAAGGGTTAAATCCCCATCAGGAGCAAGTATATCTTGAGAAGATTACTTGGTGTACATGGAAAAGTTAAGACTTTCAAAGCTAGACTTGTTAAAGGTTTGCATCATTGACCAGGTATGGATTATAATGAAACCTTTTCTAAGAAGCTATGCTTAAGTCCATCCAGATCCTACTTGCCACGGCTACATACCATGACTACGATATATGGCGGTTGGGTGTCATGACTGCTTTTCTAAATAATGATTTAGAAGAGAACGTCTATAAGTACACAGTCAGAGGGCTTTGTAAACAGTGGGAGCAGCGGAAACGCGTGCAAGATGTTTTATGTGATAAAACAGGCATCGCGGAGATGGAACGTCTGTTTTGATATAGTAGTCAAAGAGTTTGACTTCATCAAAATGGTAGATGAACCTTGTATATACAAAAGGGTAGTAGGCAGTATGGTGGTGATCCTCGTAGAGTACGTGGATGACATACTCTTGATAAGAAAGAAGTTTCCTATGCTACGCTCGGTCAATCTCCGCTTATCACATGGATTCTCCAAATAAGATCAAAGTGATACCTTCTAAATCCTGAGTCTTCATCTATGAGATAGATGTTATTTGGGTGTTAGGATACTCACTAGTTGTATTGAGATGGTATCAATTGGTCCTGGGGAGAATCACTGGAAGTGTTCCAGGGTGATAAGGACGACTGAATGTCAGTCGCAGGCATTGTCTTTACCCTCAGTAAAGGGAAGGTATGTTGGAAGAGTTCCAAGCTAGATACCGTGGCATACTAGACGATAAAGGCTGGATACATCGCTACTTAAGATGCTACCAAAGAGAATGTTTGGGTGTATATTGGTTCATGAGATGAACTACGTTCCTACCATTGTGAGACGATGGAGTTGTGGCTTATGCCAAGGAACGCCGGTCCCATCAGTGATCCAGACATATTCTAAGGCAGTATCACCTGATCATGGAGATGGTTGATCTCTAAGGGATCAGGTTAGGAGAGTAGACTCAGAGGACAACACGGCGGATCCACTCACAAAGGCCTATTCCTAGAGAGAGACTCTTATGGGATGGTTGAGTATGAGATACTACAACCACTGCTACAGATGGCCCTAGTGCAAATGGGAGATTGTTAGTTATATGTATGCCCTAAAGGCCATTACTATACATAGGATGTATATTGTAGTGGATGCTTGGACATATATAGGGAGGACTTTCTTGCTCGACATGATAGTATGCTATCTGGTTACTCTTTACCTTAACGTGTATACTGTTTGTCTCTCTGTTACATGTTGGTAAAGCCCTTAGGATGTGTACTTGACTACCTGGACTATGATGCGGATCATACTAGTGGGGACATGGTAGTCCTTAAGTACATCCTTCAAGGTCCCTAGTCGTGGGTGTATCGAGACGGGGCATCGATATACCAGAGTAGACTAGCGTATACCTTCTCGACCCATACAGATGGGCGATGGATGATCCCATATCCATTGGTGTTTGACATCAGAGATGATATACGGGTGCTCAGTGGAGACTGGGTACACTGGACGGACTCGCCGAGAACTCCCAGATGGTATTATACCTCACGTCAGATGGCAGTTCTCTGGTGACACTGGTACAGAGTAGTCTGTTGACCCGAGATCGTCATAGAGTCTTGTGTGGTTCCCACTGTGCTTTGATTTCCACCTTACCACGTCCAAGAGGGCGTGCAAAACGGTGGCTTTTGGGTACAGTCCCGAATCACATGGAGGCAATGAGCGATAGGAGGGGATTCGTCTCTCCCGGTATAGGGGGTTGATGTTGCGCTGTGTTCGATTGGCTATAACCGGAAATCCCTGGCCAGGGTTGCTGAGATTTACTGGTAAGTGTTACCAGTAGTTTCTCGAATTGTTATAGACCTCATATCGACACGACTTATCGAGCTATTGGGGTCAGACGTTTACCACCCCTAGGCGAGATATGCGACATATCAGACGACGAGACCGGACAGTACGGTAAGTGTTACTGGTTGGATTCACAGGAGTATGAGCGGGCTTGCTCGTAGATCTTCTGATCGCTCAATACCCGGGTGGCCGTTACGTTTAGCAGACCGCTTGCGGCTTGTGGGTGTTTGATATGATCATCACCTGCTGCCGGCGTATTGACGAGTCTTTAGAGTCCTACACAGAGGTTTCCTGGCTCAAGCGAAATGAAATAGGAGCGCATATGAGATATGTGCGGGACCGAGAATAATGCGTGTATGTGATACCGTATTTCATTCTCGCGATGAATGTGTCGATTGGTTGTATGCGATATAACCTAGTTATCGAATCAAGGATTGATTCGATAAATCGATACATTGGATACTAGTCGGTTATATGCGATATGACCGGATCATTGAATCAAGTGTTGATTTAATGATTTAATGTATAATTATATATTTGATATATTACTTTGCATTAACTAGTATTGGTTCACTTTAAATGGTTTTTTTCTCACTTGTTTGTGCACATTGTATATGTGATATATTTTTGTGCACAAGTTTGTATCATGTTTGATGATGCATGCTTACTTGGGTTTGTGTAAAGATTAAACCATGGTTATATGAATGGTTAGGGTTTTGTTTTCTTTTTCATTTATCTTATTTAGTTATTCATTTTGAAAATGATAAGCATAAAGAGAAAATGGTGGCTTAATTTGTTTTCTTGTTGAAGCTTCATGAAGCTTTGACCAAAGTGACCATTTTGTCTCATGCTTAACCCTAACCACTCCATTTAACCCTAGTTGATTCTCTACACTTGACCATGGTTGTATTATGATAAGTATTGATTTTCTTTTCTATTTTCAATAACACTTATCATAATAGATATCATCTTCTTCTTCTTCTTCTTCAAGAAGAAGCTTGCCTCCATCAATGGCAACATGATGTAAAGAGTGAGAAATCCAATTCTAAAGTGAACCCACTTCCTATTTCTTCATCCTCTACCTCTTGCCAAGTAGTATAGGGTGTTTCCTTCACAAGTTTCATGACTTGGTGAAGTGGGATTTTGACCTTGTGATGCCTCGACGTAGATCATCTTCGGCATCGAAGCCGACGACCAAGCCCGCCCATTTTTCCGATGAAGCCGATGCCAGAGTCCGGGATCCGATTTGGACAGTGGAGGGACATCATCGCAGAGCTATGGAGGTGGAGAACCGGATCTACAAAGGTTGTATTTCCGTTCACTTAGTTAAATTGTTAACTAGTTGCTTGTTTCGCCTAAAATTCTAGTTAACGATCTAGTCTAGGGTTTCTCGGCACCGTAAAGTTTGAAATTGGCATGGTTGATGCCTTGTGAGACCTCATTAGTGTGCCTAGGAACCCTACAAATCATACCTGGTAAATACATACCCTGGAGTAAGTATCTAATCGGGAAATCAGATTTCAATTAACAATGCACAGTGTAACTGAAACATGAAAATGTTTCGAAAGGGTGTCCTGGTATTCTTAGTAATGCATCTTTCATAATCCAATTCATGACTTTAACCGTATATTTCCCTGCCATCTTTCCAATTCCCTTTATTTGTCTTTAGTCGTTACCTTCTATACACCATCATTAGGCAAAATGGTTTCCTTCCTTCCCTACCGTTCGGCACCAGCCTATGGTTTGGAAGAAGAATATCCAGTAAGCATAATAGGTGTACCCTCCTAAACCTAGGAGTACTCGCAACTTGAGAGAAGGTGATGATAAAAGACAGCTGAATAAACCTTATTCTTATTTTTCCTGAACCGGAATCCATCCTCGAAAAAATATCCTTCGAGTTCGTATATAACTATACGATAGATTTATCCAATGGAATTGGATGTTCGTAGTGATACGGGTTGTTTTGGAGAAATCAAAGGTGAAGTAGGAGTGGCGATGAAATACTTGGTTTGGTCGTGAATGTTAGTAGTCGCAATTTACTTTGCCCTCTTTCTAATTCCTTTATTTGTCTTTACATATTACCTTCTGCACACCCTACTTAGGCTAATTGGTTTTCTTCATTCCCTACCTTTCGGTACCTGCCTATGGTTTGGAATAAGACTATCCAATAAGCGTAATAGGTGTACTCTCCTAAACCAAGGAGCCCTCGCAACCTGAGAGAAGGCGATAATAAAAGACAACTGAATAAACCAATTCTATTTCTCCTGAACCTGGATCCATCCTCGAAGAAGTCCCTTCGAGTTCGTATATAACCATACGATGGATCTATCCAATGGAAGTGGATGTCCGTAGTAATACGGGTTGTTCTGAGAAATACAAAGGGTAAAAGAAGGAGCTGCAATGACTTATGTAACTATAGACAATCCAAAAGCCAGTATATTAGTTCGGTCAACTTTGGTCACTGAGTTATAGTCTAGGGTCGATCAAAGGTCGCTGCCAAAGAGAGAGAGAAAAGAAACACTCCGCGTGCACTCTAACCTAGATCAGAATGGTTATCACTTTATCCAATTAGGAAACCTCCCACTGTAATCTCAAATTCTCCTTCAAACTTGAAAGAAGAATTAGTCGGGGTCACCCGAAGAGTAAACCAACTCATCAGTGAGAATCGGGATCCAACTATCATTGTATGATAACTTGATGGAAGCCACTCAAGTTAATACACTCCAGAAGGTATGCGCAAGTCTAGCAAGTTTCATGTATGTTTTGAAACTCCCGATATAATTTTTATCCCATGCACTTATGACCTTGACGTAGGTCAACAAATCATAAGCCACATGTCAAGTTCTACCCGTCGTTGTCCTGATTAATTTAGGTCATCGTATATGCCCTTGACGTAGGCCAACAAGGCTGTACGTCTGTCCTAAACTAATGTATCTATCTGTGCAACAAATGAATACCCAGCAGCTACCAAACACTACACCTTGACGTAGGCCAACAAACATAGCTTGAATACTACTGACCATCCATAAAAAACGACGGAGGATTACGGCTGGTTTTTGGCGAAAAACCTTTAACGTAATGAACTTGATCTCGTTGAAGGAACTTGATAGAATTTTATAAAAAATATAGTAGCGAAAACCTTTTGCTAAAGAAGTCATTCCCGGTGAAGGGATCTCGGCTCTTTCCTCGTGGAATGAGGTGCAGGATATTCCAACTAAATACCGCAATACATAGCAACTTGTAATCGAGTATATAGAAGTTATTACCCTGACGCAAACTTCTGCCCAAGGGGTCACTCCCGGTGAAGGGATCTCGGCCCTTGCCTCGTCGAATGAGGTGCAGGATATTCTAACTGAATACCGCTATGCAAAACAAAAGGAAACGTCTTTGTAATAACTCCCTTTTAAAATTTGTTCCAACAACATCAAATATAGGTTTGTTTTCTCTTGCATTGATAAGAATCAACGCAGTCCCATCAATCAATCACACCAGAAAAGAACGAAAATAAAATGTACGTATATGCCATCCGCATTCGTCACTGGGTCCCGTCATCACCCGTTAGGTTACTTAACTAACGACAGAGCGGGGGCTGGACTAGCGCGGGTGTAAAACATATACAACATCTAATAGTATATATACTAATATACAATAATCGCTCCAGGCGTGATAATATGCAATATTACAGAAAAGTAATAAGCATCACAGAACAATACAGATAATCTGGGATCCCCGGGTTTCACAGAGCCGCTGCTGAAACCTGACGTTCCCCTGGTCGTGTGGATAGCCTGTGCAATGAAACCTAAACCGCTACGGGTGCGGCAAGTTACCCGCCAAAACCTGAAACGAGGTAGTCCCCACAACATAGTGAATGGAACACCCGGCACTTCACAGAATCCAGTAAATTGAGCACCCCACCTTGGGTCAACCTGTACCCCCTATGAGTGCGATGAATAGTCTGCCAATTCTAGAGTGAGGTCCCTTTGCCTCTCAAAGCCATGAGATATGGACCCGTTGCCCTCCAGAACCCGGCTATCTGTGCACTCCTTCGCGGGATAAACCTAGTACAGAATTGAAAATATGTACAACGGGTACATCGACCTCGACCCGGCCGTGTCCCAAAAGAATATTATACAACAGGCAGTGACGGCAGTCCACATGTTGGATGCTCGCCCCGCAATATCAAATTTACAAATAAATCCAAACTGCACTATCATTGCACCCTGCTATCCACCATGACAAATCCGCAACATCACAGCACAACACAGAACATCAACGCGAATGTCACGTTCGCAAACCCGTCTAAAAGAACTATAGCAATCAGACGCGGTTTACCGATCAAATGACATTCTCGCTCGGAGATATAAAGTAAGTAGTGTAAACTAACACGTTTAAATTTCGATCGACAAAATATCCCAAAGTAGGCCCCACAAACATCTGCTGTACAGTAACCAAATCTGGGCCCAAAAGAATATTACCAAAAACCACAATTCCCTGTAAAGAAGCCCCTATACAATTTTGGTGCACTGTTCCCACTAAACGGACGCGGAAGCGCGGTCAAACCCTAGGTTTGACCGCGGTTCCGCGGTCGTTATATGGGATCACTTGACCAAACTTGTACGGATTGCTTAAAAAAGCCTGCTTGTTTTTCTGTGACATGCAAAATAATTTTTAGAACAGTCTAAAAATCAACAGAAACTTTAACACATGAAATTGCGATTTTCGAAAATCCGTTCGATTGATGTTTTAAACGCATTAGCACAAGTTAATATAGCTTAATGGTGAGGCTCTAATACTACTGTAAGTCCGCGGCAGCGCCCCGGCCGTCTAACAGACGGCAATATGCGGAACAAAACTTTTACGACTGGCGCTATCGCGTACTATAACCCGGATCTGCCATTAAAGCTAAACTAACAAATTGTAAAGAGGGTAGAATTGTTATACCGAACGATCCGAGTCCTTCGGTCTTTAACCATCATCCCACGCTTTGTTGCGGCGGCTTCGATCTTCTGAAACTCTAGTCTCGTCGTCCAGGTGGCACCACGTCGACGGATCTTTAAACGGGCTCCCGTCTCTAAACCGAGGCAACTCGGTCGTCAAGTTTACTAAAAGAGATGACCAAGATGAAGTAGAGAATGAGTAGAATACTTTGTCTCGTTACGTCCAAGGCTATGGACGAACGTTTAATAGAAGTTGCCAATTGGAGTCGGGTAAATGGAAATTGAACTATATTAGATTTCCATTCCCTAAACTATCATAATCTTTTCTCTCAAGCAAATGAAAAATACTATACCAACCTCACAAGAGAGGCCGACCACTTATAGAAGAGGGAGGGTGAGAGTAGGAGAGGGGAGGGTGAGTCTAAGCCATGAAACTTATCATAACAAAGAATGAGTCATGAAACACCTAGTGTGAACATAATTAAAGCAAAGGATGAATCATTAAGCAAGTCATCACAACATTAAATGCACCATTAATGAACTAATGACTCATGAAGCTAGTCACCATATCTAGAACTTTCTAGAACACTGACTCACCCAAAAGACGAAAAGATAAATCCGCATTTAACCGAATGTTAAATACGGCTGATAGAAAACTGGAAAACTGGCAACTTCCAAAAGTGATCCTGAAACGAATTTCTGGATAACCCCGTAACAGTATAAACATACCCGCATTTATATTACGACCGAATATAAATGCAACTGAGACAAAGATATTATATCTACACAGTATAATACTGGGATCCGGCTTAAACCAAAGCCTACCAGTATTATCTGCCCGAAAAATGACGCGTGCGAAAACGCACGTGCTTTTTCCGAACCCTGCCATAAACCATACGGCATCTACAACGTTTTGCCTGAACTGGGGAAAGTGTCTGTGGGGAACTCTAATGACTCATCAATACACTGGCACTGGGTATAACCACTAGCACATCAGAGGTATAAGTTGTACGTAACGGTTTGCCTATATATTGATTGGAAGGGAAGCTGACGAGCGAACTCATCTATAAACCCTACTGAGCCTGACAGTGACAATATCCGTACAGTCCGGAACATTCGTCTATGAGTATCACATATTAGGCCTAGGGGGTCGGTAAACGTCAGACCCCCAATAGCTGCATAAGTCGTGTCAGAGAGCAGCCCAGAACACCCTGAGATACTACTGGTATACCTACCAGTATATCTCGATTACCCTGGCCAGGGATTTCGTGTAATGGCTCTCCTAAACACAGCGCGATCTCACCCCCAATACAGGGAGAGATGAATTCCCTACCGATCCGCTCACTTGCCTCCAATGTGGCTCGGGACTGTACCCAAAATATACCTGTTTGCACAACTCCTTTGACCCGTGGTAGGGTATAAATCAAAGCACAGTAGGAACTCACACGAGACAAATGACGACCTTAGGTCGATGAACTAACCTGTACACATGTCACCAGGGAACTGCTATCTGACGATATATATAATACCAACTAGCATGTTCCCGGCGAGTCCTGTCCGGTGTACTCATATCCCAATGAGCACCTGTATACATCTTAGGTGATCCAACTGACACCAGTGGCTTGTGAGACCAGCCACTGCCCCTCGTCAGGGTCTCGAATGTATACACTAGTCTACTCTGGAGTATCGATGCCCTGTCTCGAAACTCCCACGACTAGGGACATTTTAAGGATATGCTTATAGACCCCAGCTCCCACTTATATGATCGCCATCATACTGCCGGTAGTCAATCAAGAATCTTATGGGCTCTATCAACATCTACATGATGATAAAGTCAAACCAGATATCATACTATCATCTCAAGTAAGACTGTTTATCGGTATAGGTCCTCCCTCAATCATTGCAATCACGTACCTGCGATCCAATAATTGACTTAGAGGGCACTATATCCAACAGCTACTACATCATTTCGCCTGAATCAGGAAAACCCTCTGTGTGGGACTCTAAAGCCTCGACAGTACTCTGGAAGTGGGTTTAACCACAAGCACTTCAGCGGCACTAGCTGTACGTAACGGCTACCCAGGTACTTGTCGAAAAAGAAGGCCGACGAGCAAACTCGTCCGAACTCCTACTGAGCCTATCCGTGACAATGTCCGTAAAGTCCGGTCTCTTCGTCAAAGAGTATCACATACCGGGTCTAGGGGATGGTGAACGTCAGACCCTAATAACGTGATAAATCGTGCCGATGTGGCTCAGGACCAATCTGAGGAACTACTGATCAACCTATCAGTAAATTCCATCTGCCTTAGCCAAGGTCTTATGGTCCTGACTAATCGAATCACAGTGCGATATCGACTCCCTATACTGGGAGAGACGAATCCCCGACAATCGCTCACTGCCTCCATGTGGCTCGGGACTGAACCCATGTAACTCTTCGAAAATCGTTTAGGCAGTTTTTCGGTAATCGGCTAAATTAGCAGCTTTTTCCATAAAAAGTCAAAATAGGTATTTTTCATTATATACCTAATTATACAAAATTTAGATAAGATATTACTATAAATTGTTCACTAAAATGTCACTTGAAATTTTCTAGTTAATTAAAAAAAATTCCTTAATTAATTATTTTTATTATTATTTTAAGCTTTTAAAAATACATTAAATTAGTGATAAATAAAAATTTAATTGGGTAAATTACATAATTAGGAATCATTATAAACTAAAATATAGTGTAACAAAAATTTTATCAAACCATTTCAAGTTTGGTTGTTTTGTGGTTTAAAATGGTTTGAAAATGAATTAAAAAGGGGGGTTTTTTGTAAAATTTGATGTGATGGTCATTTATTGATCTTGTGAAAGACTTTTGTGTAGAAAATTCCACACCTTTCCTTCACATCCTTCCCTTGCTCTCCTCTCGTCGAAATGTCTCCAGAAAAACAGCCTCCAATTCCCCATTTTCTTGCATCAAAATCCTTGCAAAAATCCTCCGAAATCCACAAAAATTCACAATTTCCTTCACAAATTCAAACCTAAACCCTTTTCCACCTCTTCCCAAACCATAATTTGTTTAAAACAAGGAGAAAGAAGACATCTTTAGAGGCTAACTGCAAGAGGTTCATCACTTGAGAGGTATAAATCCTAATCTGGTTGTTAATTGTAGTTTAAGCTTGCTAGAATTAGTAGTTTAAGTATGAAATGTGGTTTAATTTGTTTGCTCATGATTTTCAAGAGAGGTGTTGATGCCCTAATTAGGGTTTGTTGTAGGATAAGTGGGTTTTAAGTTAGGGTAGTGGTTATCTAGTTGGTTAAAAGGGTTGTTTGTGCGATGTAGCAATCGCTACACCGTTAAATCGCGACAATTGCATCGATATTTCTATGTCAATGCTTACTAGTTTTTCTAAATTTTTAGGAGGTGATCTAATTGCGTTATATTAGTGATATAATTAGCATCTCATACGACTATTAGTGTGCACAAATGCGGGGTTTTATCTAGTCGGGTTTTAGCTTTGTCGATTGCACCGAAACGGCGATTTTAGTTAATGTTTTAGCGATTTTCGTGCGTTTTCCGCGCACTAAGTGCACGTTGTGATTAATTCGAGAGTGTCGATCTTTTCATATTATGAGTTGCGTTATTTCAGGAACCTGTAATCTTATATTGTATGTTATGCAATTCTAGGATCGGTCGCGGAAATATCGGACGCGGCGCGAAAAGGCAAGGCGGTGGTCGGATCGGATTAGCGAGGCATTCAGGTGAGTAGATGTATTCATCTATGGGGAAATCGTATGGATGGCGCGAGGCGCCCCTAGTTAGAATTACCTTATTTCTTGCTACATATGCATTGTTAGTTAGCTAAGCCCCCTCATTCACATTTCATACAATTATAGCTTTTCGTCTGCAAGATTTGCATAGGATATCCATATACACATGTGCGATATCACTTCGTAGGACACGTACACCATTACCATTGGCTCCTGTTGCACGCGCACTATTCATGTGACACACACGCCTTTGATAATTGCCATGCCACGAGCACCATAGAACCTGTTTAGCCTTGTATCACCACTTGCATCATACATGATATATGAAATCGCATAGCAGGTATATACCTCGCATCATCATCATACTTACATAGATTTCTAGGCACAAATCACATCGTATACCTTGATATCATAGACATTTATCATATACAACATGTTGGGTATTATGATTTTCTTGAGGATTTCAGTATTGCTGCGATTTCTGGATTTTGGGGAAAACCGCAAGAATTTAACAAAAGCTTATATTTATCATTTTTAAAACAAAGTTGCGGTTTTCTCGTGATGTATGTGTCGTCCACCATGAGTTTTCATGTTTTCTGTTGGATTTCGAGACCCGATTCGAGGAGTGGATGAACCGTCTCGGGTACATGGTAGGCCCGGTATGGTACCCCGGGGCAAGAAGATCGAGTTGTAGACGATGAGCCTAGCAGGGGAAGACTACCTACCGGTGATGTCTGGCGCGGCGGATATCCGGAGGATACCGACCGTTGTCGTGAGATTGATGATATGGGCTGATCCGGACTGACGAAGCCCAATGTATTGAGACATTGATACAGTGAGACATTGAGACAGATGTGTTTTCATATTTGGTGTCGATGCTTGACATGGGTTTCAGATGATTTCTTGATGGTATTTAGTTATTATACAGATATTCTTTTTCTAAAGTTAAGAATGCAGAACTCATAGCATTTAAAACACTTAAAGATTTAGTATTGACATTGCATACATGTACATGCATACTGGAGGTATTACATCACATCTGTACATACATGTTGTGACGCATTTGCGTGCATTCTTACGATAGCCTTACTAGATGTTATATTCTACTTACGAGCTGGTAACTCACCCCCGTTGTGCCACAGTGTTTTGCAGGTCGGACTCATCAGCCTAGTAGCGGCGGCTTATCTTGTTAGTGACTTGTTTTGCTCAGACTCGCGACATTGCTCGTAGGTGGGTTTCGAGAGCCCTATTATCTCTTTTTGTACCATTTTTGTATCTAGTATTCTCCATCTACCACTTCTTATTTGTATATTCTGTTGCGCCACGGCAGCGCCCCGGCCGTCTATCCGAGGCCAAAATGCGGAATCAAAATTTTCTTAACTTTTAAACTGGCGCTACCGCGGACAATAAACCCGGATCGTAACCATTAACCGATACTAGCAATCAAGAGAAAGGGTGAGAGATATACCGAGTGATCCGAGTCCTCCGGTCTTCTCGTCATCGTCCCGATCTCCCGCGGAAAGTCTCGTCTCCATATCGTCGCCTCCTCGCCGGAAGGGCACCACATCGCCTACGTCTTTTACGGGCTCCCGCCTCAATACCGAGGCAACTCGGGCATGAAGCCGGAAAGTCGACATGCCCAAGAAATGCTGTAGAATGTAGTGTAGAAACTTTATCTCTTGGAGTTTATGTAGTTGCCATTGATGGATGGAGGAAGAGGTAAAGAAAATTGGTGCTTTCAATTTTCTAGCAAGAAAAAGATGAGATAAAGAATTCCTCACACAACAAAATGAACTCTCTCCTTCCTTTTCTCTCAAGTGAACCCTCCTTCATCTAGTGAGAATGGTAGAGGAATGAAATGCAAACCATAACAAGAAGGGAGGTGAGTGTAGGAGAAAGAGAAAGGTGACCATATCCAAACCTCATCATAACAATCTCACATCAAACACAAATCAATCCTAATCACCTTTTTCAAGAAATGATGATAGAAAAGAAAGGAATAAAAAAAGATGCTTTCATAATCAAACTATTTGCATGAAAACCCTCCACAAAGTGTTATTTGCAAACTTGCAAATAACCCCCCTCCATTGGAAAAGTCCGGCCGGGAAAGAACAAAGGAAAACCGGCCGGAACGGAATGCAAACTGGCAACTCCAGAAAACTGGTCCCGTAATAAATTACAGGAAAACCCCTATACTGTGCATACACACCCGCATCTGTATTCCGTCCGGATACAAATGCAATGAGACAAAATCTACACTGTACTAAACTAGGATCCGGCTTAAACCAAAGCCGGCTAGTAATATCCGTCCGATCCTGATCCGTGCAATACCGCACATGTCTGATCGAACCCTGCCATATATCCATACGGCTACTAGTACAAACCGTCCGATCCTGATCCGTGCAATACCGCAAGTATCTGATCGGACCCTGCCATATCTCCATACGGCCTCTACAGCGTTTCGCCCGAAAGCTTGAGTAACTGAAAGTGTGGTGGACTCTAAAGACTCGTCAATACTATGGCTGTGGATTTAACCACTAGCATGTCAGAGGTATTAGCCAATACGTGACGGGCCACCAGCTATTGACCAAAAGGGACGTCGATGAGCGAACTCATCCTGACATCCTACTGAGCCTGTCAGTGACAATATCCGTACAGTCCGGTCCGTTCGTCTATGAGCATCGCATGTCGGGCCTAGGGGGTTGGTAAAAGTCAGACCCCCAAAAGCGGTACAAGTCGTGTCGGAGTGTAGCCCAGAACGCCCTGAGATACTACTGGAATACCTACCAGTAAATCTCCTGCCTCGGCCGAGGGCTTTGCGTAATGGCTCTCCTAGACACAGTGCGACCTCACCCCCAATACCGGGAGAGACGAACCCCTGAAGATCCGCTCACTGCCTCCATATGGCTCGGGACTGTACCCAACTAAAACCTGTTTGTACGACTCCTTTGAGCCGTGGTAGGGTAGTAATCAAAGCACAGTGGGAACTCACACGAGACAAATGACGATCTCAGGTCGATGAACTAACCTGTACACATGTCACCAGGGAACTGCTATCTGACATCTGGTATAAGACCAACTAGCAGGTTCCCGGCGAGTCCTGTCCGGTGTACTCATAACCCAATGAGCACCTGTATACATCTTAGGTGAACCAACTGACACCAGTGGCTTGTGAGACCGGCCACCGCCCCTCGTCGGGGTCTCGACTGTATACACTAGTCTACTAATGGAGTATCGATGCCCTGTCTCGAAACTCCTACGACTAGGGACCTGTTAAGGATGTGCTTATAGACTACCAGCTCCCACGTATATGATCGCCATCATACTGCTGGTAGTCAAGTAAGAATCCTAGGGGCTCTATCAACGTGTAATAGCGACATGTCAGGTCACCTAAAGCAGTACACGATGATAAAGATAAACCAGATAGCATACTATCATCTCGAGTAAGACTGTCCTACCGGGATAGGTCCTCCCTCAATCATTGCAATCACGTTCCTGTGATCCAATAATTGACTCTGAGGGCACTATCTCCAACATATTCGACCTAGTGATGAGACTGAGAGATTTGTGTATATGTGGGTTCTTTTGGGTCGAGCTCACTTGAGCCGACGTTGTGTTTTCTTACATTTCGCATTTCTTTATGCTCTTTTTCTTGAGATTACATATATATATATATATATATATATATATATATATATATTGCGTGTGGTTGTGATCCGCCTTGGGCGAAGAGCTAGCTCCCTCTTGGGGATGCCATTTTGTGATTACAGGTTATATATCTTGTTGTACCCATTTTGGGGGATAGAATTTACAGAGGAGACTCTGCCGAAATTTTCAGAAATTTTTGATGTTTTTAAAAAGGGGTTCAATGCAACTTAATTGATTTCAAAGTCGTTTTCATGAATGGTTTCCTTCACTCTTTTGATTTTGGTTTAGATTTTTCTGGGCTTTGGCTGACTTAGGTTACATTACGCCTTTAGACGTCTCATAATCTAAGTGCCAGTCACGTTCCGTACTTTCGGGTCGTGAAAAAGTTGGTATCAGAGCGTAGGTTTTACCTTTCTGAGTATAGGACGACCTTGGTAGATGGAGTAGGTGACTTAAGCAGAGTGGCGTAGCGTGAGTATGATCCGCGGCATACTTACGATACGGTACTCCGCCTTAGTGACCTTAGGACATAATTGCTTGAATTTCCTTTCTTGATTCCTTGCATTCCTTGATTCGATTGCAATGTTCTTATCGGTCCTGTTTCTTATTCCAGCTTCGATGCCGCCAAAGACTACAAGAGCTCAGCGGGCTTCCGCTAGGGATGAGATTCGAGTGGGCTCGTCTGAGGCGAGGATCGAGCGGGATGATACGCCTACCCCTCAGGGTCATATTGATCCGCCTTATCCAGACCGTATTGCCAGATTAGAGGCCGGCATGCAGGAGTTGCGACAGATGATGGGATCTTTAGTTGAGTCCAGTCGGGCACAGAGATCCGAGGACGTTCTTTCCACCGCACAGACCACGATTGTACCTACTGCACCGATGGTCACTCCTGCTGCTACTGCGACTATCCCTGTTTCACTACAGGAGTTCATGAGATTGAAACTACCAGCTTTTACCGGTACGGATGCGACAGAGGACCCACAGGCATTTCTTGATAGGATGGCTCGGATTTGCCGTTCGTTGAGGTGTTCTGATGATAGATGGGTGGAGTTCGCGAGTTTTCGTCTGGAGGGTCTTGCCCAGACATGGTACGATTCAGTAGAGAGAGGCCGAGCTACAGGTCTACCTTCTATGACATGGGACGAGTTTACAGCTGCATTTCTTGCACGTTTTCTTCCGGAGAGTGTCCGAGATGCTCGAGCCCGTAGTTTTGAGTCTCTGCGCAAGACTCCTGGGATGACGGTGTCGGAGTATGATATACAGTTTACCCAGTTGTCTCGATATGCTCCGTACCTAGAAGACACAGAAGAGAAGAGAATAAAGAGGTTTGTGCGAGGGCTTGATACACAGCTATTCCTTGCCATTGGCACCCAGCACTTTGATACATACGCAGCCGCGATGGACGCAGCCTTACTTTTGGAGGAGCGTATTTCTGAGACTCCGGTCGTTTCTGGGCCGAAGAGGATACGTACTGATACGCCAGCTCAGCGGCAGATAGGTAGATACCGCGATAGATTATTTCCGAGAGATGGTGGAGGCCGAGGATTGAGACGAGATCAGTTATTTGGTTCATATCCACAGACCCAGCAGTCGTCGCCAGGATGTTTTCGGTGTGGGAGTCAGTACCACCGTGTCAGAGACTGTACCATGGGGCGCCAGGGCACGGCGACAGTCCCGCATGTGACCTTACCACCCTCACCACCTCCTCAGAGAGCTCTACTTCCTACTCCTGATGATGCTCCACGCCAGCTAGATGCTCCTAGAGGTCGTAGGCGTGGCGGTCCGGTTCAAAGAGGATGAGGCGACAGAGGCAGAGGCACAGGCCGAGGTAGAGGCAGAGGATAGCCAGCTATTAGTGGTGGACAGGCCCGAGTGTTCGCGTTGACTCCTCAGGATGCACAGGCGTCCAATGCCGTCGTGACAGGTACTCTGCCAGTATGTTCTTTTGATGCACGGGTATTATTTGATCCAGGCTCCACACATTCATATGTATCCACGTACTTTGCACCGAGGTTGAGCCGAGAGTCTTCTCCGTTAGATCAGCCGCTTGTCGTTATTACACCGGTAGGCGAGTCGTTTGTTGCTCGTTTTGTGTACCGATCATGTTCCGTTCGTATCGGGGCGAGAGATTCTTCAGTTGATTTGATTCTCCTCGATATGCTAGACTTTGACGTTCTTCTTGGTATGGACTGGCTAGCCACCTGTTATGCATCCGTGGACTGCCGTGAGAAAGCAGTCAGATTCAGTTTTCCTGGTGAGCCGGTTCTTGTTATTCAGGGAGATCGTAGCGCTACTCTTCCCAGTGATTTCTTCTCTTCGCGCTAGTCAGCTCTTAAGGAAAGGGTGTCAGGGATTCTTAGCCTATGTTTGTGATACTAGCTCTACAGAGGTTCCGTTGGACCAGGTCCCTATTGTGAGAGAGTTTCCTGATGTATTCCCTGACGAGCTGCCTGGTCTGCCACCACAGCGCGAGATTGAGTTCTGCATCGACTTGATCCCCGGCACGGGGCCTATCTCTATACCGCCTTACCGGATGGCCCCGGCGGAGCTGAGAGAGCTAAAGGATCAGTTACAGGACTTACTGGACAAAGGGCTTATCCGACCGAGTGTGTCACCTTGGGGTGCTCCCGTCCTGTTTGTTAAGAAGAAGGACGGGAGTATGCGCTTATGCATTGATTATCGTCAGCTGAACCGGGTTACTGTGCGGAACAGATATCCTCTACCCCGCATTGATGACTTATTCGATCAGCTCTAGGGTGCAGGGTTTTTCTCGAAGGTTGATTTACGGTCAGGTTATCACCAGTTGTGGGTTCGGAAGGAGGATATTCCGAAGACCGCTTTCCGTACTCGATATGGTCATTATGAGTTCTTGGTGATGTCGTTCGGGCTCACCAATGCCCCGGCAGCATTTATGGACTTGATGAACCGTGTATTCAGGCCGTATCTCGATCAGTTCATCATTGTGTTCATTGACGACATCTTGGTTTATTCTCGGAGCCGGGAGGAGCATGAGCAGCACTTGCGTATCACATTGCAGACTTTGAGGGAGTATCGGCTGTTCGCCAAATTTTCCAAATGCGCATTCTGGTTAGACAGTGTCGACTTCTTGGGTCATGTGGTGACGAGAGATGGTATTTGTGTGGACCCGAAGAAGATCGAGGCAGTTCAGCGTTGGCCTAGACCGGTATCAGTTACAGAGGTTTGCAGCTTTCTGGGTCTGGCCGGCTATTATCGACGTTTTGTCCAGGATTTCTCCCGCATTGCTGCACCATTGACCGGGTTGACCCGGAAGGGGGTCCCTTTTGATTGGACCCAGGCATGTGAGGATAGTTTCTAGGAGTTGAAGACTCGTCTGACTACTGCACCAGTGTTAGCCTTGCCTTCAGGATCAGGCGGGTTCGTGGTATATTGTGATGCTTCTCGAGTGGGGCTGGGCTGTGTATTGATACAGCACGACAGAGTTATCGCGTATGCTTCTCGGCAGCTGAGGAAACACGAACAGAACTACCCCACCCATGATTTAGAGATGGCTGCAGTGGTATTTGCTCTTAAGATCTGGAGACATTACCTATACGGTGAGTCGTGCCAGATATTCACTGACCACAAGAGTTTGAAGTATATCTTTCAGCAGCGAGATCTGAATCTGAGACAGCGCCGTTGGATGGAGTTGGTGAAATATTATGACTGCGAGATTTTATACCATCCGGGCAAGGCGAATGTGGTGGCAGATGCTTTGAGTAGGAGGCCCGGAGGTAGTCTATCTTGTTTGAGCGCAATACAGATGCAGTCGATAGCGGATTGGCAGATTTTATGTGACAACAGAGTGCAGTTTGAGTTTACTCCTACCTGGGGACAGCTGGCCCATTTCAGAGCACGCCCACAGTTACTTGACCGTATCCGATAGGCACAGTCCAGCGATGCCTGTATTTTAGAGATTATTGAGCAGATTCGGCAAGGCAGAGTTTCTGAGTTCGTGATTGATGATCAGGGGATGCTTCGATTTGGGACTCGACTGTGCGTACCAGATTCTGAGGGACTGAGGCGCGATATCCTCGAGGAGGCACATAGATCAGTATACAGTGTGCATCCAGGTTCCACCAAGATGTACCATGATTTGAGAGAGGTTTACTGGTGGGACGGGGATGAAGAAGGATGTTACAGACTTTGTGTCGAGATGCCTGACTTGTCAGCAAGTCAAGGCCGAGCACCGGAGGCCAGCCGGCGAGTTACAGCCTTTGCCCATCCCTGAGTGGAAGTGGGAGCAGGTCTCCATGGACTTCATTGTGGGTCTACCCAGGACCAGTCGAGAGTATGACTCTATTTGGGTGATTGTGGATCGACTGACGAAAGCGACTCACTTTCTGCCAGTGAAGACCACTTTTGGATTTGCTCAGTACGCCCAGGTTTATATTGATGAGATCGTGCGACTGCATGGCGTTCCAACGTGCATTGTGTCCGACTGGGGCACCCAGTTTACCAGCCGATTATGGCAGAAACTTCAGGAAGCTTTGGGCACCCGATTGAGTTTTAGCACAGCCTTTCATCCGCATACTGACGGTCAGTCGGAGCGTACTATTCAGACTCTTGAGGACATGCTCAGAGCTTGTGTTTTAGATTTCGGTGGTAGCTGGGATCGTCATTTGCCTTTGATCGAGTTCTCCTACAATAATAGCTTCCAGGAGACGATTCAGATGGCACATTTCGAGGCTTTATATGGGAGGTGTCACGACCCGAAAGAGCACGTGACTGGCCCTCGAACCATATGAAATCTATAGGACTCCATCTGATCCAAGTAAGCCAAAGCCCAGAAATCTAAAACCATTTTAAGAGTAAGTGAAGAAAACTGGTTTAAAGAAGTGAAGGAAAATATGTTTGAAGTCGAGGTTTTTAAATAACTAAGCCGAAGGTGCATTTTTAAAAGGTAAAGTCTTTTCTAAAAATTTCGGCAGAGTTTCTTTTGTAAATACTGGCCCCGAACGGGATACAACAAGCATAACATATATACAATGATAAAAGGCATCCCCAAGCGGGAGCTAGCTCTTCGTCAATTGACGGTCACAACCACACATGCAATATAATATACAACGCCGAAAGACGAGGATCGATCCAAAAGAAACACAGTAAGCATGAAAACCGCAATACTACTAAGCGCGACTCTAAGAACAAATAAAACATCACTAAAGTATGAGTCTGAAACAATAAACAAATTTGGTTGATGGAAATTCTAGATACAAAGAATAATATAAGTACAATGGTGGTTTTGATGCAAAAGGAACCACCTACCAAATGCAATTCACCCGTAAGGAAGCAATGTGCCAGAAATGCCGCAGAGGAACCTGTACGGCAAAACCTGCAAGAACTGTGGCACAACGGGGGTGAGTTGCCAACTCGTGAATAGAGAATAACTACAAGCAAAAACCGAACGCAAGACATAATCCTAGGTCAAAACGATCAGTACAAAATCCTCAATATAAAACATGCAGCCTATAACAAGGCTAGGGTAAATATCTAACCCGAGTGTAATCTCCTGTGCCTGTGTCAGTGCCTCAGGTATCAATATAACATAAGAATGAGGTATGAATGCATGAGAACATAATACATGTAAATGAAGAAACTGTTTTCATACTTTAGTGAGATTTCCTTTGTATTTTTAAAATGAGGTATCATAATGAAATCAGCATAAAACAGTGCCTAACATCGGCACAAAACGTAATCCAAATATTCCGATATCTCTGTATCCCAATCACAAAATCTAGGGCGCCGTCAGTCCAGACCGGCCCCTACCATCAATCTCAAGACCACGACGGTATCCTCCGGATATCCGACGCGTCAGGTAAAATCATCGGTCGGTAGTGCTCCCCTGCCAGGCTCAACGTCATCACCACATTCATCTTGCCCCGGGGTACCGCACCGGGTCCACCATGTACCCGAAACGGTTCATCCGTCTCCTCGAATCGGGTTTCCAAATCCATCAGCAAACTCATGGTGGACGACTCATACATCATGGGAAAACCGCACTTTTTATTTTAAAAGAGAGAAAATGTTTATCTGTGTTTTTGCGGTTTTCCTCCAAATCCAGAAAATCTCACGGAAATCCAAATCCAAAACCTCAGTAACACGTAAAATAGTGAATATATGCATGAGAATCCATGAATGCGGCATAACAATGAATATCAGTATGCATGAAGTAGCAGGTAATAACTACAATGTCTAAACTATTAGCTAATAGGTTATGTCAAGCAATAGTATTTTCTAAGGTGTACGTGACATGGCAATTACCGATGAAGATGTGTGTGAGCCGGCAAGTAAGTGTACGTGGTACATACGCAACATCGGTAATGGTGCTGATGTCCTAACAGCATGATATCAATAATGGAGTATGAAACATAATATAAGAATGCGATGCAAAGCGAACCACAAAAAAAGTGGGAGCTGAATCTAGACGCAACTATAACTAATCTGCATTAATCTAATATAAGTCCTACAAATGGTGCCTTTTGAAATATCACGAATCATGGGGTTTTGAAAATAGGGGCTACGGTGTTTCTATGAAAAGATACGCCTTTTGAAATGTCCGTAGATCCCTTGACCTGTCTTTTAAAATACCCACGACCCGCTAGTTTTGAAATAGGTAGGAGTCTAATCTAATCTAACAACTACACTAAACTATACAGCTGAACTAACAAGCTGAGCTACAGGTAAGGAAACCGCCTAACATCTGAGTCGATATATATATAGATATAATAGTCGGTGATTCCGCCTCAATAGTATCGCGTACGATACAGTATATCATATGACATCCTCAAGTCATGAGTGCGGATCTATCATCAATGTAAAGCTCATACGGTAAATCGTCGTACGGCATCCCAATAGCTGGGTACGGGTCAATATCACACTATCTCATCACACTTCAGGCATCACTATCAACATATCATATAATCTGGGGTACTATTCTATGTCTAGTATAAATCGATACCATCAATAAAGTATGCATGCGGGGGTAAACACACATCCCAAGCCCGCAAGAATCACATTTCGTATCCCAAATACGAATCATATCACATCACCGATCTCGCGGCACAAAGCCCAATATCATTGACTCATCTCCAAAGTCATCCAATATCATCAACACAGTGCCAGTATAAGTAATATGCAAGGGTGTGCGTGTAGGTGTAATTCTATTCTAGGGTTCGCGACTATGAACTACACTAGTCACTTCTAACCCTACACTATCCATAATGCACCTAACTATCATATATAATAACTACGGACTGCGGGGGTGCTATACGCCATCCACCCGACTTCCCCCAGTAGATATAATCTACTCACCTAGCGTCTTCATTTGTGGACGTCGCCACGCGCTTGCTTGTCGTCCCGAAGTCTTCATGGGGTACCTACACATCAAAATATCGTATATGCGCATTAAAACCAAATCAAAGCTAAAACGGCACATGAAATCCAAAATGATACGATAAGAGGCCTATAGGTTAAAACCCATGGCACGCCTTCAAAACCATCAACACATCCTCTATATCGTCGTATAAACGCCAAATAGTCGAGGCAAAACACAATCCACAATTGCAGAATTAAAAATACGGAATACGGAAACATGAATCTAAAACAGCAACTTAGGAAATATGTCCCAGATTTTACCCTAGGTCACTTTATACAAATCTATATATACCAGGGGTCTAACATGAACATGTAGGAGCTACAGAACCAATACGAGCCAAAATGGTGGGACCCAGACCGCAATTTGCGGCCAATGGGGATAAATTGGCGGCCGGGAAGAAGAAGTGGGAGCTGGGGTCTTGGGGTTAGCTTCCTGGGTGCCTGCACGTGTCACTGTCCAATCAATTTTAATTTAGGGTGTCTCGGGTGATAGCAGATTCAATATACCCTTCACAGATTTCATAAATTCCCCGATATCGGTTTCTAAAATCCGTATTATGGTTTAAGCTTCAGGTTTTGGGTTTCCAATTCATACACTAGGGTGATGGTATAACCTCTACTAACCTCAATTCCATATTACAACTCATAAATCATCACAACCCTAACTAGGTTATCCACAAGTCCACAATATCACACAATATCGATTCGATCTTAATATGAGGGTAAAGGAAATGCATAAACTAAGTTTAAGGTCCAGAAAATACCTCATTTGGCAACTCAAGAATTTTCTTGAGTTGCCCCTAGTGGCCAAAATCATTGCTTCTTTAGCACCAAGTGTAGATCTAGGGATTGTGCACACATTTAATGAAATGGAGATTGGGTTTTGGGGTTGTTTTAGAGGTGTTTTGGAGCTTGAAGAGGGGAGGGAAAGGAGGTGCAGGAGCAGCAGCAGGAGAAGGGAGAAGAGGGAGGGAAATGAGGGGAGAAATGGTTAAGTCCTTAGTCAATGAAGCCCATACCTCTCTCTCTCTCACCAACTACCCATTTCTTTATTCTTTTCCTTTTCTTTTTCCTTTTAAAACCCTTCTCACTCAAATAGTAAACCCAAATGAAAAGCATGGCAAGAAAATGCACAAGTGTGAAAAAGTGATATGTGCATGTGTTGCACAAAAAGCTAAAAACCGATTAGCGATTTTTAATCGCGATTAGCACTAAATTAGTGTCAAATTAATCACAAAAACTTTAAAATGTCATAATTCTCTAATTTACCCTATTTTAGAATTTTCCAAAATTTTCCAAAATTTTTCCCCATTTATTTGTATTTAATAATTCCAAAATATTAAAATATTCAATAAAATAATATTAAATTATAAAAATTCCCAAAATTAACATTTTATCTTTTTTGAAATGTTACAATCTACCCCCCTTAAAGAAATTCGGTCCCCGAATTTAAATTTAAACCCCCAATACTAAAACAATTTTTGTAATACTCCAATTTGTCGGGGCTCCGAAGACATCAATACATAGAGAATATCCTATGCGTCTGGTGCGCAAGGAATCAAAATCCATATATGTGTCATACAGGTGTACAAAACAATATCTAGGTGCAACGGGTGTGCACAAAACATCTGTCATAGGCAACGTGTGTGCCTGACAGCAACCAAATCAGGTGCATGTAACATGCACGAAGAATCCCGATTTAGTGCATCTGGCGTGCACCAAAATCGTATATCAAAACACTAAAGGTGCATGAAAACTCTGCTGGAAGTGTAAATCAAATCACTGTATAAGGTGGGCGTGAATTCACAATCAAAACCTCGAATGTAATAACTATGCGCAAAATATAAATATCCAGTGGGTGCATGAAACAAATATCATGAAACTCAGTCATCAAAACTAAATCATGCAAACAGAACGCCCAAAATACCGAAATCCAAAATGACGGATACGTGATAATCGAATCACAAAATCACAAATCATAGTACCGTCGTCGGTAGTTCCTCCTTCGAGGTCGAGAAGGAGTCGGTGCATCCACTGCTAGCAGCGCAAGATATCTACTTGCCTCTTGCTCACGGTCTGGCGCCCTCTGACTCTGGGTCCTTATCTTCTCTGAGGATTACCTATCTCGCAGTCAATCGGCTCATCGGCCCTGTCAGGTGTGCTAACGGGGACGATTCCGTTCTGGCACTTCTCTGGTCACCTATCGGTCAATCCTCACGACCACTCGTGAGGCAGCCCATCACTGGCGTCGGCCTCTGGCTCTCTGAATGCACGTCACATATCTGATCCTGGGTGCAAACATCATTGCAGCAATGTCCTGGAAGGAATCCTGCTCAAGGTCTCTTCCGATCTTGCCTATGCCGAACTGTACAGAGGCTGGCTCTCCTGCATAATCTCTTCTCACTCGATAGACATCTGTGTCCTCAACACAATATTTCTCGGAATCTGGTTGCATCCCAATGCCTCTGCAAGCATATCTGACCTCTGGTCTCGACGGGAAGCAATGACAGCTCGTCAGCGTCTCGCCCGAACCTCTGGTTCCACCTGTCTCTATCGTCGTCCACTATGACGTCACGCCATGCATATCTACGCACTGCACTGTTCTCGGCCACGGTCAATCTGAAGTCTCTCACACGGACTCGAAATCGCGTACTCTGTAGCTTCATCATTCTGTAGAAGATGTCAGGCCGAACAGGTCCTCGGGAACACGTCCCAACCATCGGAGGAATACTCAATACTCGTCCGTCCTTGATCGATTCGCAACGCATCTGGGTAAGTTCCTTTATCCGAATCTGGTCAACTACCTCGTCGACAATGCTAACTCTGGCCTGCTGGTTGTGCGCAATATGACCACTCCTGGGTCAGGTCTTCTCGTATAGTATTCCAGAAAGGTCATGTCGAAGTTTCTCTCAAATCTCATCCCTGCCGAATTGCCCAGAAGTCATCATCCCTTGCTGAAGCAAATTCTTGTTCCGGAAAGGCTGCATACTTATCGCGCTTCTTTCTGGAAGATATATCCATATACAACGCCTCTGGGTGCGTATCACATCTCTAATGTCAGCGGAGTGGGACGTCATCTCGTCGAAATCTCTTGTGAACTCTTTTCTTCACTCTGCTTCAATGTCGACTGATTCGGACTCGTCTCATCGTGGCTGCATGGACTATGCTCCAACGGCTATACTCGTATCTGGAGTCTCCCAAGCAATGCATCCCATCACATGATATCCGAATGATGTCGAAACATTCGATCGACTCGTCAGAACCTTATAATCCCCCAAGAGATCAACATCTTGAGTACAGTTTAATAGTATCGAGTACATGCCTCAGCGTCGGTGGTCCAGCCGTAGAAGGGCAAACCCAAGCCTCACTAATGGCGCCGCGGAACTGCCGTAAACCCTAAGGTTCAAAGGCTTTCACACGGTCATTAAGTCGAGTTAGGGTTTCATTCTTCTAGAGGGTCCATAGAATCACCTGCATGTCTTTCCGTATACTTTAAACTTGGAAAATGGGCTCCTGACATTCGATCGTCTCAATCGACTCTCAACGAATCTGCGTGAAGTCGTTTCTAGCTGGAATCAATCTATCTGATGACCTCGCATCGGTAAATGGACGAACCAAATGTCCTAGTCATTCATCCTCAGGTGACTGGCGACTCGCTATCATCTCTCTAAGTATATGCTCACGCTGCAGCAGCTCCAACCATCTGGGCGATATCTCGTCATTTGCAGCAGCAACTGGCTCATTCACCTGCACGCCGAACAGCGCCTCAATCCTCCAGGAAAGACGACACATTGGCGGTCATCTCTGAATCGGTCTGCTCTAGATCTGAGTAAGACTCTCCACACTGGAAATCTTCAACTCAACTGGGCCCGCTCCGGTGCATAAATCGGACGAATCACCTTCGTCTCTCAAATCGAGTAGACTAGCTATAATCTGTCTCATATCTGTCTGGAAGCTCCGACAATCTAAGCTCGTAAGCTCCGAAAGCGACATCCCGTCAATCTCAGCAACAGCTGGTCCCTCTGTCTGCACGGTAGGCGACATCATAATCTCTGAGGTATGATGTACATCAACAGTCCTCTCTCAACTGGCAGCTCTAACAATGGCCCGATCATCCGGTGCAAAACCAAGCACTCGCCTCCACTTGAGGTCACAGTCATCAATACTAACTCGAGACGTTCCCATGTCACCAGAAAACACAATGGTCAGCCCTCGTACCAGACGAGCTCGCACTGACCGTAACCCTAGCAGCAGCCCAAACTGCGCTCAAACATGGCGACAGGAACCTCAATCGAGTATCGAAGAGAGCAGATCAATGGCAAGAAAGGAAACAACAGATCCAGAGTGGATACACGATCATAAGAAGGAACAGCATCAATGAAGGTATAATCATGGACTAATAGAATCGGGGATCTCAAATGGATGTATAATCATGGATATAAAGAGAATCACTGATCTCGAAAATATGTACATCCTAAGGTTCCTTAAGCGGAGTGGCGTGTCGTAAGTATGCCGCGGAACATACCAACGGTACGTCACTCTACTTTAGTCACCTATTCCATCAACCAAGGGTCATCCTATACGACGAAAGTTCGGGTCTAATACCCCCTCGACTAAGTCTAAGTTCCGTAAGGTCAAGCCTAAGTTCCGTATATATATAAACGCCCTAGGCTCCACATAGTCAAACTTAGACTCGAACCAAGGTCAACCTAGCGCTTTGATACCAACTTTGTCACGACCCGAAAGAGCACGTGACTGGCCCTCGAACCATATGAAATCTATAGGACTCCATCTGATCCAAGTAAGCCAAAGCCCAGAAATCTAAAACCATTTTAAGAGTAAGTGAAGAAAACTGGTTTAAAGAAGTGAAGGAAAATATGTTTGAAGTCGAGGTTTTTAAATAACTAAGCCGAAGGTGCATTTTTAAAAGGTAAAGTCTTTTCTAAAAATTTCGGCAGAGTTTCTTTTGTAAATACTGGCCCCGAACGGGATACAACAAGCATAACATATATACAATGATAAAAGGCATCCCCAAGCGGGAGCTAGCTCTTCGTCAATTGACGGTCACAACCACACATGCAATATAATATACAACGCCGAAAGACGAGGATCGATCCAAAAGAAACACAGTAAGCATGAAAACCGCAATACTACTAAGCGCGACTCTAAGGCCAAATAAAACATCACTAAAGTCTGAGTCTGAAACAATAAACAAATTTGGTTGATGGAAATTCTAGATACAAAGAATAATATAAGTACAATGGTGGTTTTGATGCAAAAGGAACCACCTACCAAATGCAATTCACCCGCAAGGAAGCAATGTGCCAGAAATGCCGCAAAGGAACCTGTACGGCAAAACCTGCAAGAACTGTGGCACAACGGGGGTGAGTTGCCAACTCGTGAATAGAGAATAACTACAAGCAGAAACCGAACGCAAGACATAATCCTAGGTCAAAACGATCAGTACAAAATCCTCAATATAAAACATGCAGCCTATAACAAGGCTAGGGTAAATATCTAACCCGAGTGTAATCTCCTGTGCCTGTGTCAGTGCCTCAGGTAGCAATATAACATAAGAATGAGGTATGAATGCATGAGAACATAAAACATGTAAATGAAGAAACTGTTTTCATACTTTAGTGAGATTTCCTTTGTATTTTTAAAATGAGGTATCATAATGAAATCAGCATAAAACAGTGCCTAACATCGGCACAAAACGTAATCCAAATATTCCGATATCTCTGTATCCCAATCACAAAATCTAGGGCGCCGTCAGTCCAGACCGGCCCCTACCATCAATCTCAAGACCACGACGGTATCCTCCGGATATCCGACGCGTCAGGTAAAATCATCGGTCGGTAGTGCTCCCCTGCCAGGCTCAACGTCATCACCACATTCATCTTGCCCCGGGGTACCGCACCGGGTCCACCATGTACCCGAAACGGTTCATCCGTCTCCTCGAATCGGGTTTCCAAATCCATCAGCAAACTCATGGTGGACGACTCATAGATCATGGGAAAACCGCACTTTTTATTTTAAAAGAGAGAAAATGTTTATCTGTGTTTTTGCGGTTTTCCTCCAAATCCAGAAAATCTCACGGAAATCCAAATCCAAAACCTCAGTAACACGTAAAATAGTGAATATATGCATGAGAATCCATGAATGCGGCATAACAATGAATATCAGTATGCATGAAGTAGCAGGTAATAACTACAATGTCTAAACTATTAGCTAATAGGTTATGTCAAGCAATAGTATTTTCTAAGGTGTACGTGACATGGCAATTACCGATGAAGATGTGTGTGAGCCGGCAAGTAAGTGTACGTGGTACATACGCAACATCGGTAATGGTGCTGGTGTCCTAACAGCATGATATCAATAATGGAGTATGAAACATAATATAAGAATGCGATGCAAAGCGAACCACAAAAAAAGTGGGAGCTGAATCTAGACGCAACTATAACTAATCTGCATTAATCTAATATAAGTCCTACAAATGGTGCCTTTTGAAATATCACGAATCATAGGGTTTTGAAAATAGGGGCTACGGTGTTTTTATGAAAAGATACGCCTTTTGAAATGTCCGTAGATCCCTTGACCTGTCTTTTAAAATACCCACGACCCGCTAGTTTTGAAATAGGTAGGAGTCTAATCTAATCTAACAACTACACTAAACTATACAGCTGAACTAACAAGCTGAGCTACAGGTAAGGAAACCGCCTAACATCTGAGTCGATATATATATAGATATAATAGTCGGTGATTCCGCCTCAATAGTATCGCGTACGATACAGTATATCATATGACATCCTCAAGTCATGAGTGCGGATCTATCATCAATGTAAAGCTCATACGGTAAATCGTCGTACGGCATCCCAATAGCTGGGTACGGGTCAATATCACACTATCTCATCACACTTCAGGCATCACTATCAACATATCATATAATCTGGGGTACTATTCTATGTCTAGTATAAATCGATACCATCAATAAAGTATGCATGCGGGGGTAAACACACATCCCAAGCCCGCAAGAATCACATTTCGTATCCCAAATACGAATCATATCACATCACCGATCTCGCGGCACAAAGCCCAATATCATTGACTCATCTCCAAAGTCATCCAATATCATCAACACAGTGCCAGTATAAGTAATATGCAAGGGTGTGCGTGTAGGTGTAATTCTATTCTAGGGTTCGCGACTATGAACTACACTAGTCACTTCTAACCCTACACTATCCATAATGCACCTAACTATCATATATAATAACTACGGACTGCGGGGGTGCTATACGCCATCCACCCGACTTCCCCCAGTAGATATAATCTACTCACCTAGCGTCTTCATTTGTGGACGTCGCCACGCGCTTGCTTGTCGTCCCGAAGTCTTCATGGGGTACCTACACATCAAAATATCGTATATGCGCATTAAAACCAAATCAAAGCTAAAACGGCACATGAAATCCAAAATGATACGATAAGAGGCCTATAGGTTAAAACCCATGGCACGCCTTCAAAACCATCAACACATCCTCTATATCGTCGTATAAACGCCAAATAGTCGAGGCAAAACACAATCCACAATTGCAGAATTAAAAATACGGAATACGGAAACATGAATCTAAAACAGCAACTTAGGAAATATGTCCCAGATTTTACCCTAGGTCACTTTATACAAATCTATATATACCAGGGGTCTAACATGAACATGTAGGAGCTACAGAACCAATACGAGCCAAAATGGTGGGACCCAGACCGCAATTTGCGGCCAATGGGGATAAATTGGCGGCCGGGAAGAAGAAGTGGGAGCTGGGGTCTTAGGGTTAGCTTCCTGGGTGCCTGCACGTGTCACTGTCCAATCAATTTTAATTTAGGGTGTCTCGGGTGATAGCAGATTCAATATACCCTTCACAGATTTCATAAATTCCCCGATATCGGTTTCTAAAATCCGTATTATGGTTTAAGCTTCAGGTTTTGGGTTTCCAATTCATACACTAGGGTGATGGTATAACCTCTACTAACCTCAATTCCATATTACAACTCATAAATCATCACAACCCTAACTAGGTTATCCACAAGTCCACAATATCACACAATATCGATTCGATCTTAATATGAGGGTAAAGGAAATGCATAAACTAAGTTTAAGGTCCAGAAAATACCTCATTTGGCAACTCAAGAATTTTCTTGAGTTGCCCCTAGTGGCCAAAATCATTGCTTCTTTAGCACCAAGTGTAGATCTAGGGATTGTGCACACATTTAATGAAATGGAGATTGGGTTTTGGGGTTGTTTTAGAGGTGTTTTGGAGCTTGAAGAGGGGAGGGAAAGGAGGTGCAGGAGCAGCAGCAGGAGAAGGGAGAAGAGGGAGGGAAATGAGGGGAGAAATGGTTAAGTCCTAAGTCAATGAAGCCCATACCTCTCTCTCTCTCACCAACTACCCATTTCTTTATTCTTTTCCTTTTCTTTTTCCTTTTAAAACCCTTCTCACTCAAATAGTAAACCCAAATGAAAAGCATGGCAAGAAAATGCACAAGTGTGAAAAAGTGATATGTGCATGTGTTGCACAAAAAGCTAAAAACCGATTAGCGATTTTTAATCGCGATTAGCACTAAATTAGTGTCAAATTAATCACAAAAACTTTAAAATGTCATAATTCTCTAATTTACCCTATTTTAGAATTTTCCAAAATTTTCCAAAATTTTTCCCCATTTATTTGTATTTAATAATTCCAAAATATTAAAATATTCAATAAAATAATATTAAATTATAAAAATTCCCAAAATTAACATTTTATCTTTTTTGAAATGTTACAGGAGGAGATGTCGATCGCCTGTGTGTTGGACAGAGCTTAGGGAGAGCAGTATTTTGGGCCCGCGGATCGTACAGGAGACGACCGAGAAGATACAGCTGGTTCGGGATAGGATGAGAGCAGCACAGAGTAGGCAGAAATCATATGCTGACAGGCGTCGTCGCCGACTCGAGTTCGCTGTTGGCGATCATGTTTTCCTGAAGGTCTCTCCAATGAAGGGTGTGATGAGATTTGGGCGGAAAGGGAAGCTTAGTCCTAGATATGTTGGTCCCTTCGAGATCCTAGAGCTTGTTGGTCCAGTCGCTTATCGATTAGCTCTTCCTCCCAGCTTTCCCGATGTTCACCCCGTGTTCCATGTTTCGATGCTCCGCAAGTACCTTCATGATCCTTCCCATGCGATTCAGCACCAGACGATCCAGCTAGAGCATGATCTTTCATTCACTGAACAGCCGGTGGTCATTTTGGATCGGCAGGTGAAGAAATTGAGGTCGAAGGTTATACCGTCCGTCAAGGTCCTTTGGCGTGGACCGAACAGCGAGGAGATCACCTGGGAGACCGAGGTCAAGATGAGGAAGAGATATCCCCATCTTTTTGAAGGTACACATAGTTAGATTCTAAATTCAGGGACCGAATTTCTTTAAGGGGGGAAGATTGTAACGCTTCGAAAATCGTTTAGGCAGTTTTTCGGTAATCGGCTAAATTAGCAGTTTTTCCGTAAAAAGTCAAAATAAGTATTTTTCATTATAGACCTAATTATACAAAATTTAGATAAGATATTACTATAAATTGGTCACTAAAATTTCACTTAAAATTTTCTAGTTAATTAAAAAAAAATCCTTAATTAATTATTTTTAATATTATTTTAAGCTTTTAAAAATACATTAAATTAGTGATAAATAAAAATTTAATTGGGTAAATTACATAATTAGGAATCATTATAAACTAAAATATAGTGTAACAAAAATTTTATCAAACCATTTCAAGTTTGGTTGTTTTGTGGTTTAAAATGGTTTGAAAATGAATTAAAAGGGGGGGGTTTTTGTAAAATTTGATGTGATGGTCATTTATTGATCTTGTGAAGGACTTTTGTGTAGAAAATTCCACACCTTTCCCTCACATCCCTCCCTTGCTCTCCTCTCGTGTAAATGGCTCCAGAAAAACAGCCCCCAATTCCCCATTTTCTTGCATCAAAATCATTGCAAAAATCCTCCGAAATCCACAAAAATTCACAATTTCCTTCACAAATTCAAACCTAAACCCTTTTCCACCTCTTCCCAAACCCTAATTTGTTTAAAACAAGGAGAAAGAAGACATCTTTAGAGGCTAATTGCAAGAGGTTCATCACTTGGGAGGTATAAATCCTAATCTAGTTGTTAATTGTAGTTTAAGCTTGCTAGAATTAGTAGTTTAAGTATGAAATGTGGTTTAAATTGTTTGCTCATGATTTTCAAGAGAGGTGTTGATGCCCTAATTAGGGTTTGTTGTAGGATAAGTGGGTTTAAGTTAGGGTAGTGGTTATCTAGTTGGTTAAAAGGGTTGTTTGTGCGATGTAGCAATCGCTACACCGTTAAATCGCGACAATTGCATCGATATTTCTATGTCAATGCTTACTAGTTTTTCTAAATTTTTAGGAGGTGATCTAATTGCGTTATATTAGCGATATAATTAGCATATCATACGACTATTAGTGTGTGCAAATGCGGGGTTTTATCTAGTCGGGTTTTAGCTTTATCGATTGCACCAAAACGGCGATTTTAGTTAATGTTTTAGCGATTTTCGTGCGTTTTCCGCGCACTAAGTGCACGTTGTGATTAATTCGAGAGTGTCGATCTTTTCATATTATGAGTTGCGTTATTTCAGGAACCTGTAATCTTATATTGTATGTTATGCAATTCTAGGATCGGTCGCGGAAACATCGGATGCGGCGCGAAAAGGCAAGGCGGTAGTCGGATCGGATTAGCGAGGCATTCAGGTGAGTAGATGTATTCATCTATGGGGGAATCGTATGGATGGCGCGAGGTGCCCCCTAGTTAGAATTACCTTATTTCTTGCTACATATGCATTGTTAGTTAGCTAAGCCCCCTCATTCACATTTCATACAATTATAGCTTTTCGTCTGCAAGATTTGCATAGGATATCCATATACACATGTGCGATATCACTTCGTAGGACACGTACACCATTACTACATAGATTTCTAGGCACAAATCACATCGCATACCTTGATATCATAGACATTTATCATATACAACATGTTGGGTATTATGATTTTCTTGAGGATTTCAGTATTGCTGGGATTTCTGGATTTTGGGGAAAACCGCAAGAATTTAACAAAAACTTATATTTATCATTTTTAAAACAAAATTGCGGTTTTCTCGTGATGTATGTGTCGTCCACCATGAGTTTTCATGTTTTCTGTTGGATTTCGAGACCCGATTCGAGGGGTGGATGAACCATCTCGGGTACATGGTGGGCCCGGTATGGTATCTGTAACCCTTCGAAAATCGTTTAGGCAGTTTTTCGGTAATCGGCTAATTTTTCGGCTTTTTCCGTAAAAAGTCAAAATAGGTATTTTTCATTGTAGACCTAATTATACAAAATTTAGATAAGATATTACTATAATTTTGTCCCTAAAATGTCACTTATAATTTTCTAGTTAAAAAAAATAATTTCGTAATTAATTATTTTTTTTTATTATTCTAAGCATTTTTAAATACATTAAATTAGTGATAAATACAAATTTAATTAGGTAAATTTCATAATTAGGAATCTTTATAAGCTAAAATAGGTGTTAATAAAATTATATCATGTCTTGCAAACTTTTAGTTTTTTGGTGGAAAAATTATGAAAAAAAATGATGAAAAAGGGTTTTTTTGGAAAAAGTTGATTTGAAAAGCATTAAATGATAACATGTGATGTTTTCTTGACCTAGAAACTTCTCCAATTTTCCTCCATTACCTCCTCCTACTGCTGGCCGACCCCAAACCTGCAGAATTCCCCATTTTCCCACTTCATTTTTGCTTCTTCTTCTTGCTAAAAATTCAAAAAAATCAACAAATTTCATTCACCCATTCAAAGCCAAACCCTAATCCATTCTCTCTTCAACCCAAATTAGTTCAAAAACTTGATGAAAGGAGGCTTTCTTGGTGACTTGATCATGCTAGGATTCAATTGGTGAGGTAAAAATTCTAAACTAGTTTGCTAACTAGTAGTTTATTTGTGCTAAAATCTAATTTTGAAGTATTAATTTAGTGTAAATCCTTGTTCATGAAAAATCAAGAATGGGTTTTGATGTTGAGTTAGGGTTTGAAACATGGTTGTAAAAAATTAAGTTAGGGTTTTGGTTATCTAATTGATTAGAATGGTTAATTGTGAAATGATACGCTCGCTAAATCGATAAATTTCGATGTTTGTAACGAATCGGTAAGCAAATCGCTTACTAGTTTTTTTCGAAAAGTAGAATGCGACCAAATTGCGTTATGTTAGCGATATAATTAGCTTCGTATAGGACTATTAGAGTGCGCGAACGCGGGGTTTCGTCTTGTCGGGTTGTAGTTTAGTCGATTTTCCCGAAATGACGATTCTAGTTAAAGGTTAGCGATTTTCGTGCGTTTCTCCGCGCACCGAGTGCATGCTATGATTAATTCGAGAGCGTGGATAATTGTATGTTGTGACTTGCATTGTGTTAGGTTTTGTAATCTTATGCTTGATATTGTGCAAATATAGGATCGGTCGGGGAAACTTCGGACACGGCGCGAAAAGGCAAGGCGGTGGCCGGAACGGATTAGCGGGGATTTCAGGTGAGTAGATGTATTCATCTATGGGGGAATCGTCTGGATGGCGCGATGCGCCCCCCCTAGTTAGGATTACCCTACTTTTTGCAAGATTTATTTTGTTAGCTAGCTTATCCATTCATGTACACTGCATACCCTTATAGCGAACAGTATATTAAACTGCATGGACATTCATCTATACTTATGCTATATCATTTCGTAGGACACGAACACCTTACCATTGGCATCTGTTGCATGCGCACTATTCATGTGACACACACGCCTTTGGTAATTGCCATGCCACGTGCACTATAGAACCTGTTTAACTTAATATCGCCATTTGCATTCATACATGATATATGAAATTGCATAGCATGTATATACCTCGCATTATCATCATATTTACATAGATTCTATCCAAAAATTCACATCATATACATTGCTATCATAGACATTTATTATATATAACATGTGAACATTATGATTTTCTTGAGGATTTCGGTATTGCTGCGATTTCTGGATTTTTGGGGAAAATCGCAAGAATTTAACAAAAGCTTATATTTATCATTTTTAAAACAAAGTTGCGGTTTTCTCCTGATGTATGTGTCGTCCACCATGAGTTTTCATGTTTTCTGTTGGATTTCGAGACCCGATTCGAGGAGTGGATGAACCGTCTCGGGTACATGGTGGGCCCGGTATGGTACCCCGGGGCAAGAAGATCGAGTTGTAGACGATGAGCCTGGCAGGGGAAGACTACCTACCGGTGATGTCTGGCGCGGCGGATATTCGGAGGATACCGACCGTTGTCGTGAGATTTATGATATGGGCCGATCCGGACTGACGGAGCCCGATATTGAGACAGATATGATTCCTATTTGGTGTCGATGCTTGACACGGGTTTTCAGATGATTTCTTGATGGTATTTAGCTATTATACAGATATTCATGTTCTAAAGTTAAGAATTCAATACCCTTAGCATTTAAAACACTTAAAGACTTAATAATGATATTGCATACCTGTGTATGCATACTAGAGATAGTATATCACATATGGACATACATGTTGTGGTGCATTGCGTGCATTCTTACGATTGCCTTATTAGATGTTATATTTACTCACGAGCTGGCAACTCACCCCCGTTGTGCCACAGTGTCTTGCAGGTCGGACTCATCAGTCTTGTAGCGGCGGCTATCTTATTATCAGCTCCTTTTGCTCAGACTCGCGATATCGCCTGTAGGTGGGTTGCGAGCACACTTTATTTCTTTTTGCTTTATCATTGTATCTAGTATTCTCCATCTACCACTTTATATTTTATATGCGACTTAGTGATGAGACTGAGAGATTTGTATATTTGTGGTTTCTTTTGGGTCGAGCTCACTTGAGCCGGCGTTGTGTTTCTGATATTTTGCGTTTCTTTCATGCTCTTTTCTTGATATTGCTATTATATTGCATGTGGTTGTGATCCGCCTTGGGCGAAGAGCTAGCTCCCGCTTGGGGATGCCATTTTATGATTACAGGTTTATTATCTTGTTGTACCCATTTTGGGGGATAGAAAATACAGGGGAGACTCTGCCGAAATTTTCGGAAATTTTTGATGTTTTCTTTTTAAAGGGATTCTATGCATACTTGAATGATTTAAAAACCGTCTTCATTAAAGGTTTTCCTTCACTCTCTTATGATTTTGGTTTATATTTTTCTGGGCTTTGGCTGACTTAGGTTACGGTACGCCTTTAGACGTCTCGTAATCTAAGTGCCAGTCATGTTCCGTACCTTCGGGTCGTGACAAAGTTGGTATCAGAGCGTAGGTTTTACCTTTCTGAGTGTAGGACGACCTTGGTAGATGGAGTAGGTGACTTAAGCAGAGTGGCGTAGCGTAGGTATGATCCACGGCATACTTACGATACGGTACTCCGCCTAAGTAACCTTAGGACATAATTGCTTGCATTTCCTTTCTTGATTCCTTGCATTCCTTGATTCAATTGCAATGTCCTTATCAGTCCTGTTTCTTATTCTAGCTTCGATGCCGCCAAAGACTACGAGAGCTCAGCGGGCTGCCGCTAGGGATGAGAATCGGGCGGGCCCGTCTGAGGCGAGGATCGAGCGGGAGGATACGCCTACCCCTCAGGGTCATACCGATCCGCCTTATCCTGACCGTATTGCCAGATTAGAGGCCGGCATGCAAGAGTTGCGGCAGATGATGGGATCTTTAGTTGAGTCCAGCCGGGCACAGAGATCCGAGGACATTCCTTCCACCGCACAGACCACGATCGTACCTGCTGCACAGATTGTCACTCCTGCTGCTACTACAGAGACTATCCCTGTTTCACTACAGGAGTTCATAAGATTGAGACCTCCAGCTTTTACCGGTACAGATGCGACAGAAGACCCACAGGCATTTCTTGATAGGATGGCTCGGATTTGCCGTTCGTTGAGGTGTTCTGATGATAGATTGGTGGAGTTTGCGAGTTTTCGTCTGGAGGGTCTTGCCCAGACATGGTACGACTCAGTAGAGAGAGGCCGAGCTGCAGGTCTGCCTTCTATGACCTGGGATGAGTTTACATCTGCATTTCTTGCCCGTTTTCTTCCGGAGAGTGTCCGAGATGCTCGAGCCCGTAGCTTTGAGTCTTTGCGCAAGACTCCTGGGATGACAGTGTCGGAGTATGATATACAGTTTACCCAGCTGTCTCGATATGCTCCGTACCTAGTAGACACAGAAGAGAAGAGAATAAAGAGGTTTGTACGAGGGCTTGATACACAGCTATTCCTTGCCATCGGCACCCAGCACTTTGATACATACGCAGCCGCGATGGATGCAGCCTTACTTTTGGAGGAGCGTATTTCTGAGACTCCGGTCGTTTCTGGGCCGAAGAGGATCCGTACTAATACGCCATCTCAGCGGCAGATGGGCAGACACCACGATAGATTATTTCCGGGAGATGGTGGAGGCAGAGGATTGAGACGAGGTCAGTTATTTGGTTCATATCCACAGACCCAGCAGTCGTCTCCAGGATGTTTTCGGTGTGGGAGTCAGTACCACCGTGTCAGAGACTGTACCATGGGGCGTCAGGGCACGGCGACAGTTCCGCATGTGACTTTACCACCCTCACCACCTTCTCAGAGAGCTTTACTTCCTACTCCTGATGATGCTTCACGCCAGCCAGATGCTTCTAGAGGCCGTGGGCGTGGCGGTCCGGTTCAGAGAGGACGAGGCGACAGAGGCCGAGGTAGAGGCAGAGCACAGCCAGCTATTAGTGGTGGACAGGCCCGAGTGTTCGCATTGACTCCTCAGGATGCACAGGCATCCAATGTCGTCGTGACAGGTACTCTGCCAGTATGTTCTTTTAATGCACGGGTATTATTTGATCCAGGCTCCACACATTCCTATGTTTCCACGTATTTTGCACCGAGGTTGGGCCGAGAGTCTTCTCCGTTAGATCAGCCACTTGTCGTTATTACCCCGGTAGGCGAGTCTTTTGTTGCCCGTTTTGTGTACCGATCGTGTTCCGTTCGTATCGGGGAGAGAGATTCTTCAGTTGATTTGATTCTCCTCGATATGCTCGACTTTGACGTTCTTCTTGGTATGGACTGGCTAGCCACCTGTTATGCATCCGTGGACTGCCGTGAAAAGGCAGTCAGATTCAGTTTTCCTGGTGAGCCGGTTCTTATTATTCAGGGAGATCGTAGTGCTACCCTTCCCAACTTGATTTCTTCTCTTCGCGCTGGTCAGCTCTTAAGGAAAGGGTGTCAGGGATTCTTAGCCTATATTTGTGATACTAGCTCCACAGAGGTTCCGTTGGACCAGGTCCCTATTGTGAGAGAGTTTCCTGATGTATTCCCTGACGAGCTGCCTGATCTGCCACCAGAGCGCGAGATTGAGTTCTGTATTGACTTGATCCCTGGCACGGGGCCTATCTCTATACCGCCTTATCGGATGGCCCCGGAGGAGCTGAGAGAGCTAAAGGATCAGTTACAGGACTTGCTGGACAAAGGGCTTATCCGACCGAGTGTGTCACCTTGGGGTGCTCCCGTCTTGTTTGTTAAGAAGAAGGACGGAAGTATGCGCTTATGCATTGATTATCGTCAGCTGAACCGGGTTACTGTGCGGAACAGATATCCCCTACCCCGCATTGATGACTTATTTGATCAGCTCCAGGGTGCAGGGTTTTTCTCGAAGGTTGATTTACGGTCAGGTTATCACCAGTTGCGAGTTCGGAAGGAGGATATTCTGAAGACCGCTTTTCGTACTCGATATGGTCATTACGAGTTCTTGGTGATGTCGTTCGGGCTCACCAATGCCCCGGCAGCATTTATGGATTTGATGAACCGCGTATTCAGGCCGTATCTCGATCAGTTCATCATTGTGTTCATTGACGACATCTTGGTTTATTCTCGGAGCCGGGAGGAGCATGAGCAGCACTTACGTATCACATTGCAGACTTTGAGGGAGCATCAGCTGTTCGCCAAATTCTCCAAGTGCGCTTTCTGGCTAGATAGTGTCGATTTCTTGGGTCATGTGGTGACGAGAAACGGTATTTATGTGGACCCGAGGAAGATCGAGGCAGTTCAGCGTTGGCCTAGACCAGTATCAGTTACAGAAGTTCGCAGCTTTCTAGGTCTGGCCGGCTACTATCGACGTTTCGTCCAGGATTTCTCCCGCATTGCTGCACCTTTGACCGGGTTGACCCGGAAGGGGGTTCCTTTTGATTGGACCCAGGCATGTGAGGATAGCTTCCAGCAGTTGAAGACTCGTCTGACTACTGCACCAGTGTTAGCATTGCCTTCAGGATCAGGCGGGTTCGTCGTATATTGTGATGCTGCTCGAGTGGGGCTGGGATGTGTATTGATGCAGCACGACAGAGTTATCGCGTATGCTTCTCGGCAGCTGAGGAAACACGAGCAGAACTACCCCACCCATGATTTAGAGATGGCTGCAGTGGTATTTGCACTTAAGATCTGGAGACATTACCTATACGGTGAGTCGTGCCAGATATTCACTGACCACAAGAGTTTGAAGTATATTTTCCAGCAGAGAGATCTGAACCTGAGACAGCGCCGATGGATGGAGTTGGTGAAGGATTATGACTGTGAGATTCTATACCATCCGGGCAAGGCGAATGTGGTGGCAGATGCTTTGAGTAGGAGGCCCGGAGGTAGCTTATCTTGTTTGAGCGCAGTACAGATGCAGTCGACGGCGGATTGGCAGGTTTTATGTGATAGCAGAGTGCAGATCGAGTTTACTCCTACAGGGGGACAGCTAGCCCATTTCAGAGCACGCCCACAGTTACTTGACCGTATCCACGAGGCACAGTCCGGCGATGCCCGCATTTTAGAGATTATTGAGCAGATTCGACAGGGCAGAGTTTCTGAGTTCGTGATTGATGATCAGGGGATTCGAGTTTACTCCTACAGGGGGACAGCTAGCCCATTTCAGAGCACGCCCACAGTTACTTGACCGTATCCACGAGGCACAGTCCGGCGATGCCCGCATTTTAGAGATTATTGAGCAGATTCGACAGGGCAGAGTTTCTGAGTTCGTGATTGATGATCAGGGGATACTTCGATTTGGTACTCGACTGTGTGTGCCAGATTCAGAGGGACTGAGGCATGATATTCTCGAGGAGGCACATAGATCAGTATACAGTGTGCATCCAGGTTCCACCAAGATGTACCGTGATTTGAGAGAGGTTTACTGGTGGGACGGGATGAAGAAGGATATTACAGACTTTGTGTCGAGATGCCTGACTTGTCAGCAAGTCAAGGCCGAGCACCAGAGGCCAGCCGGCGAGTTACAGCCTTTGCCTATCCCTGAGTGGAAGTGGGTGCAGGTCTCCATGGACTTCGTTGTGGGTCTACCCAGGACCAGTCGAGGGTACGACTCTATTTGGGTGATTGTGGATCGACTGACGAAAGAGGCTCACTTCCTGCCAGTGAAGACCACTTTTGGATTTTCTCAGTACACCCAGGTTTATATTGATGAGATAGTGCGACTGCATGGTGTTCCGACTTGCATCGTGTCCGACCGTGGCACCCAGTTTACCAGCCGATTGTGGCAGAAACTACAGGAAGCTTTGGGCACCCGATTGAGTTTTAGCACAGCCTTTCATCCTCAGACTGACGGTCAGTCGGAGCGTACTATTCAGACTCTTGAGGACATGCTCAGAGCTTGTGTTTTAGATTTCGGTGGTAGCTGGGATCGTCATTTGCCTTTGATCTAGTTTTCCTACAATAATAGCTTCCAGGAGACGATTCAGATGGCACCTTTTGAGGCTTTATATGGGAGGAGATGTCGATCTCCTGTATGTTGGACAGAGCTCAGAGAGAGCAGTATTTTAGGGCCGCAGATCGTACAGGAGACGACCGAGAAGATACAGCTAATTCGGGACAGGATGAGAGCGGCACAGAGCAGGCAGAAATCATATGCTGACAGGCGCCGTCGCCGACTCGAGTTCGCTGTCGGCGATCATGTTTTCCTGAAGGTCTCTCCGATGAAAGGTGTGATGAGATTTGGGCGGAAAAGAAAGCTGAGTCCTAGATATGTTTGTCCTTTTGAGATCCTAGAGCGCGTTGGTCCAGTCGCTTATCGGTTAGCTCTTCCGCCCAGCTTCCCCGATGTTCACCCCGTATTCCATGTCTCGATGCTCCGCAAGTACCTTCATGATCCTTCCCAGGCGATTCAGCACCAGACGATCCAGTTAGAGCGTGATCTTTCTTTCACCGAGCAGCCGGTTGTCATCTTGGATCGGCAGGTGAAGAAATTGAGGTCGAAGGTCATACCGTCCGTCAAGGTCCTTTGGCGTGGCCCGAACAGCGAGGAGGTCACCTGGGAGACCGAGGTCGAGATGAGGAAGAGATATCCCCATCTTTTTGAAGGTACGCGTAGTTAAATTCTAAATTCGGGGACCGAATTTCTTTAAGGGGGGAAGATTGTAACCCTTCGAAAATCGTTTAGGCAGTTTTTCGGTAATCGGCTAATTTTTCGGCTTTTTCCGTAAAAAGTCAAAATAGGTATTTTTCATTGTAGACCTAATTATACAAAATTTAGATAAGATATTACTATAATTTTGTCCCTAAAATGTCACTTATAATTTTCTAGTTAAAAAAAAATTCGTAATTAATTATTTTTTTTATTATTTTAAGCATTTTTAAATACATTAAATTAGTGATAAATACAAATTTAATTAGGTAAATTTCATAATTAGGAATCTTTATAAGCTAAAATATGGTGTTAATAAAATTATATCATGTCTTGCAAACTTTTAGTTTTTTGGTGGGAAAATTATGAAAAAAAATGATGAAAAAGGGTTTTTTTGGAAAAAGTTGATTTGAAAAGCATTAAATGATAACATGTGATGTTTTCTTGACCTAGAAACTTCTCCAATTTTCCCCCATTACCTCCTCCTACTGCTGGCCGACCCCAAACCTGCAGAATTCTCCATTTTCCCACTTCATTTTTGCTTCTTCTTCTTGCTAAAAATTCAAAAAAATCAACAAATTTCATTCACCCATTCAAAGCCAAACCCTAATCCATTCTCTCTTCAACCCAAATTAGTTCAAAAACTTGATGAAAGGAGGCTTTCTTGGTGACTTGATCATGCTAGGATTCAATTGGTGAGGTAAAAATTCTAAACTAGTTTGCTAACTAGTAGTTTATTTGTGCTAAAATCTAATTTTGAAGTATTAATTTAGTGTAAATCCTTGTTCATGAAAAATCAAGAATGGGTTTTGATGTTGTGTTAGGGTTTGAAACATGGTTGTAAAAAATTAAGTTAGGGTTTTGGTTATCTAATTGATTAGAATGGTTAATTGTGAAATGATACGCTCGCTAAATCGATAAATTTCGATGTTTGTAACGAATCGGTAAGCAAATCGCTTACTAGTTTTTTTCGAAAAGTAGAATGCGACCAAATTGCGTTATGTTAGCGATATAATTAGCTTCGTATAGGACTATTAGAGTGCGCGAACGCGGGGTTTCGTCTTGTCGGGTTGTAGTTTAGTCGATTTTCCCGAAATGACGATTCTAGTTAAAGGTTAGCGATTTTCGTGCGTTTCTCCGCGCACCGAGTGCATGCTATGATTAATTCGAGAGCGTGGATAATTGTATGTTGTGACTTGCATTGTGTTAGGTTTTGTAATCTTATGCTTGATATTGTGCAAATATAGGATCGGTCGGGGAAACTTCGGACACGGCGCGAAAAGGCAAGGCGGTGGCCGGAACGGATTAGCGGGGATTTCAGGTGCGTAGATGTATTCATCTATGGGGGAATCGTCTGGATGGCGCGATGCGCCCCCCTAGTTAGGATTACCCTACTTTTTGCAAGATTTATTTTGTTAGCTAGCTTATCCATTCATGTACACTGCATACCCTTATAGCGAACAGTATATTAAACTGCATGGACATTCATCTATACTTATGCTATATCATTTCGTAGGACACGAACACCTTACCATTGGCATCTGTTGCACGCGCACTATTCATGTGACACACACGCCTTTGGTAATTGCCATGCCACGTGCACTATAGAACCTGTTTAACTTAATATCGCCATTTGCATTCATACATGATATATGAAATTGCATAGCATGTATATACCTCGCATTATCATCATATTTACATAGATTCTATCCAAAAATTCACATCATATACATTGCTATCATAGACATTTATTATATATAACATGTGAACATTATGATTTTCTTGAGAATTTCGGTATTGCTGCGATTTCTGGATTTTTGGGGAAAATCGCAAGAATTTAACAAAAGCTTATATTTATCATTTTTAAAACAAAGTTGCAGTTTTCTCGTGATGTATGTGTCGTCCACCATGAGTTTTCATGTTTTCTGTTGGATTTCGAGACCCGATTCGAGGAGTGGATGAACCGTCTCGGGTACATGGTGGGCCCGGTATGGTACCCCGGGGCAAGAAGATCGAGTTGTAGACGATGAGCCTGGCAGGGGAAGACTACCTACCGGTGATGTCTGGCGCGGCGGATATCCGGAGGATACCGACCGTTGTCGTGAGATTTATGTTATGGGCCGATCCGGACTGACGGAGCCCGATATTGAGACAGATATGATTCCTATTTGGTGTCGATGCTTGACACGGGTTTTCAGATGATTTCTTCATGGTATTTAGCTATTATACAGATATTCATGTTCTAAAGTTAAGAATTCAATACCCTTAGCATTTAAAACACTTAAAGACTTAATAATGATATTGCATACCTGTGTATGCATACTAGAGATAGTATATCACATATGGACATACATGTTGTGGTGCATTGCGTGCATTCTTACGATTGCCTTATTAGATGTTATATTTACTCACGAGCTGGCAACTCACCCCCGTTGTGCCACAGTGTCTTGCAGGTCGGACTCATCAGTCTTGTAGCGGCGGCTATCTTATTATCAGCTCTTTTTGCTCAGACTCGCGACATCGCCCGTAGGTGGGTTGCGAGCACACTTTATTTCTTTTTGCTTTATCATTGTATCCAGTATTCTCCATCTACCACTTTATATTGTATATGCGACCTAGTGATGAGACTGAGAGATTTGTATATTTGTGGTTTCTTTTGGGTCGAGCTCACTTGAGCCGGCATTGTGTTTCTGATATTTTGCGTTTCTTTCATGCTCTTTTCTTGATATTGCTATTATATTGCATGTGGTTGTGATCCGCCTTGGACGAAGAGCTAGCTCCCGCTTGGGGATGCCATTTTATGATTACAGGTTTATTATCTTGTTGTACCCATTTTGGGGGATAGAAAATACAGGGGAGACTCTGCCGAAATTTTCGGAAATTTTTGATGTTTTCTTTTTAAAGGGATTCTATGCATACTTGAATGATTTAAAAACCGTCTTCATTAAAGGTTTTCCTTCACTCTCTTTTGATTTTGGTTTAGATTTTTCTGGGCTTTGGCTGACTTAGGTTACGGTACGCCTTTAGACGTCTCGTAATCTAAGTGCCAGTCACGTTCCGTACCTTCGGGTCGTGACAGTATCCCGGGGCAAGAAGATCGAGTTGTAGACGATGAGTGTTCAGTTGATAAAACTGCACATTTAATATGACATTTTTCTTACTATTATTATATAATAAAAGGTATTTATTATAATATATGATACATATGAGGGTTTATCTGTAAAAATACTATTTTCATGTATTTATATATTATAAATAACATTTTGTAGGAAAAAGTAAGCATATAATATCCATGTAACATTTGGCCCATTTAAATATGCTTATCTTATTAATACATTTGACTAATTCTTAATGGTTAAGTTAATATCTCAATAAAACAAACTCTACTAATATTGTTTGTTGAGTTTGTTGTGCAGAATTTTCAGGGCTGAAATCAAGGAAATCAAAGTTGGCAAATCAAATCTACCAAAGATATTCAAGAAACTAATTCTGGTAGAAATATAGAAAAGATTTTCAAAGTCTAGATACTCAAAAGATTACCAAGTGTTACAGATATGAAGTTACAAAAATTAGAGGCCATGATCTCACCAAAAGGGGGCGGATCCGCGGCCAAACCTATCCAATGGCCGCGGTTCCGCCGCGGATTTGAAGAGTTGAGATATGGGATTGTGGTGGTTAGGATCCTAACAACTAGTTTCCATATTAGGAAACTAGGGTTCTGGCTCTGTGATTATAAATAAGGACCGAGAGCCTCTTGGAAAAATGATCAAGCCGACGCGATCACGAAGCCCCAGACGCTCACGTATCCAGGCTGATCATCAACGGTTCATCTACCTCCTTGGAAGAGATCGAGAAGCAACTAGTTTTGTAATCATTTTCTAAGGAATCAAAGTGTAGATTGTTCAAGTTGATTAATAAAGGTAGTTATTTTATTTAATTCTTTTGCATTTTACATTATGTTTTCCCTCTCTTTCTTTTCATCTTCTTCTCCCAACATGCGCGAGTAATTCTCTGCTTGTTAGGGTTCGTAGGATTAGGATAGGCTAATGGACGATGAAAATAACTAAACCCTTTTTAAGTCCTATAAAGTTTAGGAACTTTATCAAAAGAATCATTAACATCCTAATCGGGCGCGCTAGCAATTCTTTGCTAGTTCTGACCGCGATTAGAGATTAGATTAATGATTGTTTTGGTAAAGGCTAGATATGAACGGAGTTCCGTGTCGAGATAAAGGTTAAGAGTGGGATTCCTTTTCCCTCTAGAAACCCTAATCTACACGCATCACCGTCGTTCTAGTTCTAAATCTATTAATGGATAAAAAGGGTAATTTTTAATTAATCGTCCATAACTACTAAATCCTAACGAACCCTACAAGCCTTCTTATTATATTTTCTACATCTTTAAAATAATCTAGATCTATATTTTACAATCTTGTTTAACGTAGATCTAGAAACCATTCTATAAAATTCTTTATCCCTCCTTTCTTTCTCAACACATCTAAAGTAAAAGTAAAAAGTTCCACGTTTCCCAGAGGACGACCCGTACTCATCTCGGTCTAGCTATACGCGACACCGTTCTGATTGCGGTTATACTAAAAACACTTTCTCTCGAATCAATCAAATGGCGCCGTTGCCGGGGATACGTGCGTAATTTTTTATTCTTACTATTTGTGTTGAATTCTTAGACGATTCATATCATTATTAAAACAAAACTGCAAATTGCATATTTAACGATTTGTGTGTGAATTTTGCGAGGAAATCTGGAGTCACGGACTTGAGGAAACAGGAGATCTAGGGTTCCGAACTTCTCTGGTATCTTTCTTAACTCCTTCTCTCTCCTCTCAAATCCAATAAAATCTATCTTCTGCAGGATTCTTTGCAAAATCGCGCCGCTCAAAAAAATCTTTTTGCAAAAGTTTTGTGATTGGTTTTGTTTTGCATATTTTAATACGGACTTTAAGGGGCAAAGACCAAATCAAGATTAGGTGGGGATTTCATCACCCTTCCTAAGCCCCACAAATCACAAACCGAGCATCTGCATCAACCCTACAATAATTTAAAAAATATCTAGACCAGACTCTAAGGACTGTCGCGCTCAATAAAGACAGAGGAAGGTCGTGGGTAATCTATCGTTTATCCGCATTACTTTTGTAGTGTCTAAGCAAGTGTGTCAAAGGCTAGTGGTTTTTAATTAGGCCCACTACTGTGGTTCCTTCCCACTTACCTGGCACTTACCTGGCTACAAGGGTAGTACGGAGACGGTAGAGGATTGATCCTGCGGCTTGTCCTTTGAAAGTCTAGGAGCGGTCTAGAGACTGGACCTAGGTGACCTTAGTTCTAGGGTTGCTTGTGCATCTTAGGGAGATTTGTCTTGAGTCCCACTTTTCAAAACAAGCCAATTTTAAATCACACACACGCTGCCACTTGCACTAAACCCGCTTAGTGCATGCTCGGCTGGACACGGGATCCTAGTGCCCGTCTTGTCCGCGTTCTTGCTATCGACGCCGAAGTCGGTACTTCTTCATCTTCTTTTCCCCCACCACACACCACGACCGAGATGGACGGTACTCCATCAAATTATAACACCACGCTGCCACCGCCCGAAGGTGCGCAGAATCCTCCGCATATTTCTCTCCAAGAGAGATGCTATCCTATCTGTGGTCCTCTTCCCACTTGTCTATCTCTTCCACCACCAAACGGGGATAATTTCGAAATTAAACCCCACTACATCAATCTGCTGCCCAAATTTCACGGGCTTGAGTCGGAAGACGCGTACGTTTTCATCACCAAATTCGAAAACGTATGCGCAATGATGGGTACTTCACAATTGACTTTAGATGCTATGCGCTTACGTCTTCTCCCATTCACACTATGCGACTTGGCAGAAAAATGGCTTTACAATACTGCCGCACACTCTATCACTAATTGGGATGAATTCGTCATAGCATTTCTTAAGAAGTTTTACCCAAACCATAAGACTGCACGTGTTAGGAGCGAGATCAACCAGTTCACCCAGCTTCCCAATGAACCATTTTGGAAGTGCTTTGAACGTTTCAAAGATCTGCTTGTCCAATGTCCTCATCATGGAATCAATAGATGGGATTTATGTCGGATTATATATGAGGGCATTAATCCAGCGACAAAGCAGATGCTTGAAACAATGTGTCAATGCAATTTCATGTCTAAAGATGACGGTGAAGCATGGAAATATCTGGAAGATCTCGCAGAAAACACTTTGCAGTGGGAAAGCGTAAGACTACCTTCATCTAGGGGGGTTGTTCACCAGCTCGATATTTCTATCGCAGTAAAAGCCGAAATGGCAGCGATACAGAAGAAACTCGACGCTATTGAGAACAAATCCTCATCATTCTCCCTAAATCAGGTCACGCTTCCTAAGACCGTCTGTGATTGCTGTTCGGATCCTTCGCACTTAACGGAAGAATATCCTATGAATGCACCGTTTCAAGGTCACGAGCAAACTAATGCTGCTTTTCAGCAGCGACCTAGAAACGCCCTTTATTCTTTCACGTACAATCAAGGATGGAGGAATCATCCTAACTTTGCTTGGAATCAAAACCAACATAGCAATTATCAAAGACCTCCTCCACAGCAATCACAACCACAGAATCAGCCCCCCTTTCAGTCACAGAATTTCCAAAATCCGGCCAACAATTCTACACCACAAGTGGCCAGTACTGACAACTCACTTGCACAAACTTTGGATATGTTCATGAAACAATCCATGCAAATTTCGGCTGAGATGATGTCTTCTATTGATACCATAACGAAAAACTCCGCCTCTCATGGTGAGAGTATTAAATCATTAGAAAACAAAATCGCACAGTTAAACGCCGCAATGAGTGCGAGAGAGAAAGGGAAACTCCCATCTCAACCCCTACCGAATCCTGGCCATTCACAAAATCATAATGTGAATGCCGTTACTACGTTGAGATCGGGGAGAGAGCTGAATAACCGAGTAGGTGAGCAATGTGATGATAGTGACACCCATGATACCCCAGCTTCTTCTTCTTTCCCTAATTCGTCTAGTCTCCCACCTTCACCCGAGCCGATTCTCCGTTTTCCCCAAGGCTCGAACCCTTCGCCCATTTCGCCAAATCTATCTAAGTCGATTCCCACTCCAGTTTTGGGATTGAATCCATCCCCACAGTCTTCTCCACAAACATTGGACCCAAAACTTATTGATCAAGCATCTTATCCAAACAAGTTAAGGGGCAACAGACCAAGTCCACAAATGGAGAAGATTGTGGAAATTTTTAAGCAAGTTAACATAAACATTCCTCTCCTAGATGCTATTCAACAAGTTCCGTCATATGCGAAAATCCTAAAGGACTTGTGCACTAGGAAGAGAAAGATTCAAGTACCTAAAAAAGTTTTCCTTGCGAGTAATGTGAGCACTTCTTTTACACAACAACTACCCAAGAAACGAAAGGACCCCGGAAGTCCTACAATTTCAATTTCCATTGGTGGTAAAAATATCAATCGTGCTCTACTCGATTTAGGTGCTAGTGTTAACTTGCTTCCATATTCTGTTTATGAGCAATTAGGGATCGGAGAGTTAAAGCCGGCGCATTGCACTCTTCAGATGGCCGATCGATCTATCACCCAACATAGGGGTGAGCTAGAGGATGTGTTAATCAAAGTCGGGGAATTTATATTCCATGTGGACTTTATCGTTATAGATATACAACCTGTGGCAAACCCACGCGATCAAATCCCGGTGATACTCAGTCGACCCTTTTTGGCCACTTCCAACGCAGTAATCAATTGTAGAAACGGCTCTATGACCCTATCTTTTGGAAAGAAGTCAATTGAGCTTAACATTTACAAGTTGGGAAGTGAACCCTCCGAACCCTATGCTCATGTGTGTTCTGTCGAATTAATGGATGTCGACAGCAGCGAATATGATCAACCTCATAATTCTGACTCTTTTCATATGTTGTTGGTTGACACGGACTCTTCCACCGAGTTGTCCGGGTCAACATCTAACGCTGATAAGGAACTTTTTATAGAGTCTGACGATTACCCCATTTTTTCTGATGACATTATTTTTCGGGGTATCGATGAAAGCTTTGAGGAAATTTTCGTTGATGAACTCGCATTTTTACAAGACACGGGTGTTGAGATGAATCAACTCCAAGATGAAGAAATTGGACCACCACCCCTTATTTTGGACAATCATGATAATGCAAGTAATCCACCATCACTATCTGTAACACCTTAGAATGTGTTTTGTAGCTAATTATATTTTTAATGTGTGGTTTTTAATAAAAGTTTACCAAATTAAGTTTTAATTATTTTATCCTAGTTAATGTGTATTTTATTAGAATTTTGTTAGGCGCACACACACTTGTGCATGACAACTAGGGTTTAGAGATGGGGTTAGACCATATTTAGCAAGCATGATAGGTTAACCCATTCTCTTTAAGTTAGTTTTATTATTGTTTAAGTGCTTTGGGTTTAATAGTGTCATGGTTATTTTTATTTAAAATGAATTTAAAAGGGCTTTTTTTTATATGGTTTGACTTTGTGTGAGAGAGAGGGCATAGGAGCATGGGTGAGCCATGCCTCATTATGAGGGAAGAGAGAGGGGGGTCTTGGCTTGTTCTCTCATTCTCCTCTCATTTCCTCTTACTCTCATTCTCTCTCTCAAACACACACACACACACACAAACACAGCAGCAACAGCAGCAGTGACCACAACAACAACAATATCATCATCAGCAGCAGCAGAAGCAGCAGCAGCACCAGAAGCAGCAGCTCCAGCATCACCATCATCAGCTCCAGCATCATCATCATCACAGCAACAACAACAACATCAACAACAACAACAGCATCACCATCATCATCTCAGCAACAACAGCAGCAGCATCAGCATCATTAGCAGCAGCAGCAGCAACAGCAGACATCAGCAGCAGCAGCAAGAGCTCCAGCCACTTGGAGCAGCTCCTTTCGCTTCTTCACCTGCTTCTTGGAGGTCTTTTGGGTATATTTCCTTAACCCAAATCCCTAGTTTGCTTAGTTGTGTGATTGTTAGTGTCGGTTTGTGGTTAATTGCTAGTTTAGTGCTAGTTTAGGTGTTTTGTGTGGAATTTTGGTGGGAATGTGTTGGATTTGGTTAACCTAGCTCTTTGTAGTGTTGTTGGTCACCTTCAACTGAGAAATGGCCAGATTACACTAAAATACCATAGGTTTTCCATTTTGTGCAAAATTGTCGTTTTAAGCGATAATTGTGATTTCTGTGACCTGCTTGTGACCCGATGCCTTCAGGTCAAAATTGAGAAGACTGGGACATGATACCTAGGTCTAGAGCACACCACTTGAACACGAGCCCCTACCCCCATACTGTGGCCGCCAATTTAATCAATCTGGCCGCAATTTGCGGCCAGGAAGGGGTTCTGGGTGTTGGGGTTTTGGTGTAGGGTTCCCTGCTGTGTTGTCTAGGTCTTTGGCATGTCTAGTTTTGTGATATCTTACCTGTAGGAAAATCTGGGATCATATGTCGTTTTTGGTGTCCGTTGTGTTTGCGCGATATGCGCGATACGTGAGTGGGTTCTGTGATCCAGCATATCGCGGCGTGTCGCGATGGTTTTTGACGCGTACACACACGATTCAGCGTATCGTGCACACGCGCGTTTAGTTCGCGACGCGAGTTTCTCGTTTTGGTTCGATATCGCGTGTTGCGAGATATTTTGGCTTATATATGATTTTCATGTCGTATTTGCAAGTTTGCAGACAGGGACTACGGACACGGCTACAGGGGGAGCAGATGGTAGGATTCACCTAGCGTGGAGTGTAGGTGAGTAGATTTAACATCTACAGGGGAATCGCTCGCATGGCGTTATGCGTCTGGGCTAGGATTCAATACCTGTCGCACATTCTACGTCATTGTAGAATTGCGCCTTTACTGTATTTCCTTAGATATTGTTATTCTGTGACTAGCAGCCGTAGGACACTGCACACATTATTGACGGTTCATGTTGCACGAGCACGGATTGTATGCTACACACACACCGTCAATAATTGCCATGTCACACACTACCCCTTATAGCTACTATTGCTTACCATACATGACATCTAGCTACCGGTATACCTATAGTGTATCATACCTTTAGTGATAGGTACAATTACACTTTGCGATACAGCTATAGGTATACCTTTTAGATATTTTACTTATACCGGGGGATATCTTACTCATATTCTTCTTATACCCAGGGGGGTATATGACATCAGTTCTTATAGGTAGATACCTATACATTGCTACACCTGTATGTTAGACACATATTCAGTTGCTGTCGTATATTTACATTTTACTGATGTTACTTAGCTGTACCTTATCTTGATTTCGCATACATCTGGTTCAGCTATATACTTTTGTTTACCTGCTCGCATTCAAATATATCGCATACATTTATTCCTGGATTTGCGTATTGTTTATCTGGATTTTATATGATGTTTTCGGGATTTGGGAACCGCGGGGGTTCATGAATTTATGCATACATGGAACAACCCGGTTTCCTTGATATGATATTTGTGTGTCCCCCATGAGTTTTATCGGTGCTGATTATATGCTCCATACGAGGTGTGGTTGCCGTATGAGAGTACACAGTGGGGCCCGGTATGGTTCCCCTCGGCAAGAAGATCGATGGGTTTGCCGATTGAGCCTGGAGGCGGGCGAGTACCTACCGGTGATTGGTTGGACCTGGCAGTTGTCCGGAGGATACTGGCCAGAGTCGAGAGATGGATGCGGGATGATCTGTACTGTCGGGGCCGAGGGCCGACACCGCAGACGGACCCCGTGGGCCGATCCGGACTGACGGAGCCCGATATACGAGGATTTCTGTGTCGATGCTTGGCACACTGTTTTCATGATATTTCTCTAACCCCTTTTGTATATATAACAGGGGATTTAGCCGTTGTTATATATACCCTTACACCAATATTAGTGGAATGGGACGCTAATATATGTGTATTGCCCCCATCATACTTATTTCTATGTATTTACCTTTAGGATGTTAGAAACTTACTTGGGATTCGACTTGGGATATAGGTGATTCATTGAGATTGGATATTGGATATGAATGAGATTGTTGAATTGTACATTCGAGATATAGGAGAGCTATTCGATATTGTACATTGAGGTGATGTGAGACTTATATATTGCGAGAGCCCAATGTGGGGGCTGATTTGAGGATTTGGGATTTGAGTGTCTTGATGGATTGTGATCCTGCCACGATGTCAGGTTTCCGTGGAAATGACATATTCCACCCTATACCTCACCCTTATCTATTTTATGCACAGTTTCATACATTGGTAGTACCTGTTAGTGTACCCTTATGATAAGTTGCATATCTACATTCTCATATCCTTTTTGCGTGGTTATTGCATACTATTGTCATGTTACTATTGCTTCACATATTGATTGTACCTGCTAGTGTACTCTCCTTTATTCAGCATTTGCATGACATGTTATTACTGTAATCGCATACCTTAGATTCATGTTGTACGTGCATTCCTGCGATTACCTGCATATGTTTTATACTATTCACGAGTTGGCAACTCACCCCCGTTGTGCCACAGGTGTTTCAGGTTGTTCCCCACAGTAGTCGAGGCAGGCTATTTCTCTATTCAGCTATCCAGCTATCATCTTTTGCTCCAGATACCGCCTCAGCTCACAGTACTATTTTGCTTAGGTGGGTTGGTGGTTATCTGTATTTCATATTGTACCTTCATTGTATTTTGTACTCTCCATCTACTATTGTATTATTGACTTAGAGACTTGGTGAGGACGTTCTGTGTATTATTGTGGATTTGATGTCTTTTATATACAGCTTTTTCTCAACTGTCATTATTTTTGTGTTGCATTCATCTTGACTAGTCCTTACAAAAAGGGGGTGTTGCTAAAATTTTAAAGAAAGAAAGTAAGACTTTTAAAGAATTTGGGTTGCGATTTCAAATGTTTCAAAACTTATATTATCTTTTCCGTATTTTTATGGTTTAGACTTCTGGGTTTTGGCTTTCTTTTACTACGTTACGTCTTAGGGCGTTGCATAGTATTAGGGCCGTCACGAGCCAATTTTTGGGTCGTGACACTATCACTGTGCCGTCTCTCCAAATTGAGACGCAATCCTTTTCCATTACACCTCTTATCACCTCCCCACTTCTTCACGTCGAAAGGTGACATGTTCTTCCACCAACCTTGGTGCTTCATCGATAAAATTTTTGAATGGTTGGTGTTGACTTTCGGTCTTTGCAAACCTTGGCATTGACCAATAACCTTGACCCCCTCGTGTGTTTTTAAAAGATTAACATAGTTTAACTCAAGTTTGGGGGGGGATATTTTGGCTCTTGAAAGAAAATGATTTTTACAAAATTGTGAGCCAAAAATAAGTTTGGGGGAGGATTTTCACTTTCATATATTCTTGCCCCCATTAATAATTTCCTCCCAAGTCTACAGGTTTTTAAGCTTAACGGATGACATCAGTGAGGACACTGCTGTGAACAGGTTTGGGGGAGGTTTGTGCTTATTTACGCATCAATTTGCATCATACTTTGCATAAGCACAACATTTTCAAAAATTTCAAAAATTTTCTTTTATAACAAAAGAGTCGAAAGTGAAAAATTACATCCAAAAGATAGGAATAGTTTAAGAAAACCAAGAAAATTAGAAGTTTTCTTAAACGAACTAGTAATAAGTAGTTATGAGCTGTTGTCCCAAGAGTTAGTAAGATGAAGGAAATCACTAATCTGAGGATAAAAATAAGTCTGAAAAATAGTTTCTATTCTGTAAGCCAAACATTTGAATGTTGATACCCTACTATATGCACTTACACACGTCTTGAAACTCGGGATAGTAGAGGATACCTTGAAATGCTCTTGTCTAAAAGCCAAAGTATGAAGGAAATGAAAAAATAAAAAAAAATGATGAAGAAAATATAAAAATGGTGAAAAAAAATGAACACTGGTTTTATATCGCCAAGGCAGCAATAAAAAAAAATATAGCGAGGGTGCATCTTCACCTAGTGCCCTAAGGCCAACTGGTCTGGGAGTCACTGCTAAGCCTTAGGTGGTGCAAGACGAGGAAAATATTATCACCTGATCAGCAAACACATGAGTAATCGGTTGGTTAGTACCTCAAGAAGTATTAACGGTCGCATGAAAATGTGTGAGCAAATCTAAATATTCATCAAATTAAAAAGTACCGAGGCAGATGGACAAGAGTATGATAGCTTGAATTGAATTCTCCGAGTGTAGGGATGTTCTATTCACACACGTAGGGGTATATGATCGATTTTTGGATGAAAGGTAGGAATGAAAAATAAAGACGATGTTTTATTGAGGGATGATGTGATTTCTAACATCTTTTCATGACTATTAAGATAGGGCTCATAACAACTGAAAAGCTAGTGTAGTTGGAAATTCTAAATTTTCAAAGTCTTTCTTTTATGGTTCTTATCTTTATATGTAAATTTCACCATCTCTCTTTTATTATAGGATTTTGTGGGTGTAATCCGCTGAAAACCCTCAGGAGACGACACTCCTCCTACTAGGGACACCTAGAGGTTTAACGGCTTGTTGCACGTGCTCAGTGCAATCGTGTTTACCTACGAAAGTGTGCTTAGTTTTCTCCTTTCTTTTTCTTCTCCTTCTCTTGAATAAACTAGATTGCTCGGGACGATCAAAGATAAGTTTGGGGGTATTTGTTCAGTTGATAAAACTGCACATTTAATATGACATTTTTCTTACTATTATTATATAATAAAAGGTGTTTATTATAATATATGATACATATGAGGGTTTATCTGTAAAAATACTATTTTCATGTGTTTATATATTATAAATAACATTTTGTAGGAAAAAGTAAGCATATAATATCCATGTAACATTTGGCCCATTTAAATATGCTTATCTTATTAATACCTTTGACTAATTCTTAATGGTTAAGTTAATATCTCAATAAAACAAACTCTACTAATATTGTTTGTTGAGTTTGTTGTGCAGAATTTTCAGGGCTGAAATCAAGGAAATCAAAGTTGGCAAATCAAATCTACCAAAGATATTCAAGAAACTAATTCTGGTAGAAATGTAGAAAAGATTTTCAAAGTCTAGATACTCAAAAGATTACCAAGTGTTACAGATATGAAGTTACAAAAATTAGAGGCCATGATCTCACCAAAAGGGGGCGGATCCGCGGCCAAACCTATCCAGTGGCCGCGGTTCCGCCGCGGATTTGAAGAGTTGAGATATGGGATTGTGGTGGTTAGGATCCTAACAACTAGTTTCCATATTAGGAAACTAGGGTTCTGGCTCTGTGATTATAAATAAGGACCGAGAGCCTCTTGGAAAAATGATCAAGCCGACGCGATCACGAAGCCCCAGACGCTCACGTATCCAGGCTGATCATCAACGGTTCATCTACCTCCTTGGAAGAGATCGAGAAGCAACTAGTTTTGTAATCATTTTCTAAGGAATCAAAGTGTAGATTGTTCAAGTTGATTAATAAAGGTAGTTATTTTATTTAATTCTTTTGCATTTTACATTATGTTTTCCCTCTCTTTCTTTTCATCTTCTTCTCCCAACATGCGCGAGTAATTCTCCGCTTGTTAGGGTTCGTAGGATTAGGGTAGGCTAATGGACGATGAAAATAACTAAACCCTTTTTAAGTCCTATAAAGTTTAGGAACTTTATCAAAAGAATCATTAACATCCTAATCGGGCGCGCTAGCAATTCTTTGCTAGTTCCGACCGCGATTAGAGATTAGATTAATGATTGTTTTGGTAAAGGCTAGATATGAACGGAGTTCCGTGTCGAGATAAGGGTTAAGAGTGGGATTCCTTTTCCCTCTAGAAACCCTAATCTACACGCATCACCGTCGTTCTAGTTCTAAATCTATTAATGGATAAAAAGGGTAATTTTTAATTAATCGTCCATAACTACTAAATCCTAACGAACCCTACAAGCCTTCTTATTATATTTACTACATCTTAAAATAATCTAGATCTATATTTTACAATCTTGTTTAACGTAGATCTAGAAACCATTCTATAAAATTCTTTATCCCTCCTTTCTTTCTCAACACATCTAAAGTAAAAGTAAAAAGTTCCATGTTTCCCAGAGGACGACCCGTACTCATCTCGGTCTAGCTATACGCGACACCGTTCTGATTGCGGTTACACTAAAAACACTTTCTCTCGAATCAATCAATGAGCCTGGCAGGGGAAGACTCCCTACCGGTAATGTCTAGCGCGGCGGATATCCGGAGGATACCGACCGTTGTCGTGAGATTGATGATATGGGCCGATCCGGACTGACGGAGCCCGATGTATTGAGACATTGATACAGTGAGACATTGAGACAGATGTGTTTTCATATTTGGTGTCGATGCTTGACATGGGTTTCAGATGATTTCTTGATGGTATTTAGTTATTATACAGATATTCTTTTTCTAAAGTTAAGAATGCAGAACTCATAGCATTTAAAACACTTAAAGATTTAGTATTGACATTGCATACATGTGCATGCATACTAGAGGTATTACATCACATCTGGACATACATGCTGTGACGCATTTGCGTGCATTCTTACGATAGCCTTACTAGATGTTATATTCTACTCACGAGCTGGCAACTCACCCCTGTTGTGCCACAATGTCTTGCAGGTCGGACTCATCAGCCTAGTAGCGGCGGCTTATCTTGTTAGTGACTTGTTTTCCTCAGACTCGCGACATTGCTCGTAGGTGGGTTGCGATAGCCCTATTATCTCTTTTTGTACCATTTTTTTAGCTAGTATTCTCCATCTACCACTTCTTATTTGTATATTCGACCTAGTGATGAGACTGAGAGATTTGTGTATATGTGGCTTCTTTTGGGTCGAGCTCACTTGAGCCGACGTTGTGTTTTCTTACATTTCGCATTTCTTTATTCTCTTTTTCTTGAGATTACATATATATATATATATATATATATATATATATATATATATATATATATATATATATATATATATATATATATATATTGCGTGTGGTTGTGATCCGCCTTGGGCGAAGAGCTAGCTCCCGCTTGGGGATGCCATTTTGTGATTACAGGTTATATATCTTGTTGTACCCATTTTAGGGGATAGAATTTACAGAAGAGACTCTGCCGAAATTTTCAGAAATTTTTGATGTTTTTAAAAAAGGGTTCAATGCAACTTAATTGATTTCAAAGTTGTTTTCATGAATGGTTTCCTTCACTCTTTTGATTTTGGTTTAGATTTTTCTGGGCTTTGGCTGACTTAGATTACGTTACGCCTTTAGACGTCTCATAATCTAAGTGCCAGTCACGTTCCGTACTTTCGGGTCGTGACAATGTTGGTATAGTACCACATGGAAGTTCTCGGCGAGTCCGTCTAGTGTACTCACCCCAGTGAGCACCTGTATACGATCTTGGGTACATCAAACCAATGGCTGCGGGACTAACCATCCCCCGACGAGGGTAGAAACATATACACCAGTCTACTCTGGAGTATCAATGCCTAGTCTCGATACTCACGCGACTAGGGACCATTTAAGGATGTGCTTATGGACTACCCTGCTCCCACAAGTATGATCGCCATCACAACGCAGGTAGTCAAGCAAGATCTTAGGGTCTTTATCAACATGTAACCGCAATATGTAATAACGAGTATGACATATGCCATGTTAAGATAAAGACAAACCATAATATTATACTACTGTATCGAGTCTTTATCAATATGTGCAAGCTAGATATAACAACAATACAAATAAATACATAAATCCCGATAAAGACAAGTCAAATAATATACTATAAAACTGAGCAAGATTGTTTTATACATACATATCCCTAGTATACATATACAATACTGGCCTCTAGGGCATATACATCCAACAAAATCCTAGGCTTAGAAATTGAAAACCCTAAAAATAACCATCATTCTGTTTAATCTTGGTAATTATACGTCCTTACAGTTTTTTTAGAGAAGTAAGTAATCTTGATTCAGTTCTTGAGTTAAGTCGAAATGAAGGGAAAGTATTGAAACTTTACTGAAGGTTAAGTCTGAAAAATAGTTTCTATTCTTAATTCCAAATTTAGAAAGTATATACCCTACAAACTGCACTTACACGCACCTTGAAACATGAGATAGTAGAGGATACCTAGAAATACTCTTGCCTGAAAACCTAGTATGAAAAAAATGGTATTTAAAGCTAAACACCAAAAAGAGCATCATTGAAAAATATATCTGGTCTTGAAAAGAAAAAGAAAAAAAGAAAAAAAAAATAAAGTCAAGACCTGAAAACTGCTATTTGCGCTTTAAGCTCACACATTCAGTAATCGACCGTTAATGCCTCAAGAAACATTAATAGTCGCATGAAAAGTGTGTAAGCAACACCGTCCATCATTAATGAAAAGAAGTAGTATTAGATATTAAGGCAAGAGTACTATAACTTGAATTGAATTCTTGCGTGTAGGGGTGAAATTTTACACACACGTAGGGGTATACAATCGATGTTTGGAGGAAAGATAGAAATAAAGAATAAGACTTATGTTTTCCGTAAAACTGATAAAAATCCCTGATTTGAGACCGCGCTTTAGAAGGAAAACTCAGAAGATACCGAGATCTTTCTAAACTTTTTTGGAACATATAGGATCTAAGGTTGAATAGATAGGAGGTGTGAAACATAAAGGTTGGATATTTCTAACTTAGGATGATAGAATTTCTAACCTAGATACTAAACTGTAGGAGTAGAATCAATGTTAACTTATGAACTAGCTTGACTGGATTTTGTGGGTGTAATCCGCTAAAAACCCTCAGGAGACAACCCTCCTCCTACTAGAGACACCTAGAGGTTTAACGGCTTATTACACGAGCTCGGTGCAATCGCGTTCCCTGTGAAAGAGTGACTAGGATTTTGTTTTGCTTGGGACGAGCAAAAGATAAGTTTGGGAGTATTTGTTCATACCAAAATATTGCATTTGAATACCGCTCATTCATTATCTATTTTTGTATATATCAGTACTGTTAACCAGTGTCTGCTCAGTATTACAGATTACAGGTATCCGTGACAAAATACTGGAAATACATTCAAAATCACGGATATATCGTTTGTGAGCCAACATTGCAACCGGAACTGGAAACCGACCGATATTCCAAGAGTTTCTTTGTGCAACATGCTTGTGTACACACTTTTATCTAAATGGACCAACACAATATAAGTGTGTACACAAGACTTTTTGGCTTGCACTAGAAACTAGGGGGGCTGCCCATGGCACACACACATGATGAAATTGTGCAAGTGTGTGTGTGAAAGTCAATGGAATAAAGTTGTGATATGATGAAAAGTTTCAAGTTTCCCTCCAAAACACTGGGTGCATACCAGATCAAATTAGAGAAAACTAGCAGCACCAAAGTGATACTGGGGACAACAATAGACCACACACCAAGTACGAGCCCATGTGGTCGGAATTTGGACGAGCACATGCATGCCAAAACCGAAAAGGCCGGCCCCCATAGCTCCAAAAGTCCCCAATTTTCTGTGGGCCCTCTCTTGCTTCCAGGTCAGCTCATTTTTATTGTTTGTTTAATTTTCTTTTGAGACTATAAATACAGAACCAGTGAGCAAGGAGAGGGGGTCATTCTTTAGTCTTGGATTGTAATTCTTTGTCCAAGTTTTGTTTCTCTTTTCATTTTGTTCTCTTATACATAGATAACCCTTTGAGTTCTTTACCTTAACTTGATCTTGCAACCTCTTAGTTGAGCTTGCAAGTTTAAGTTTTGGTTATTGCACTCAAGGGTTGTATCATTCTTGAAGTTTAATAAACCTTTCTTTTGCCTTCATTTGCCTTGAGTTTTTAGCCCTCTCTTGATCTTGCAACCTCTTAATTGAGCTTGCAAGTTTAAGTTTGGGTTATTAAACCCATGGTTTGTAACTTATTCTATGGTTCCTAGTATTTCATTCTTGCTCTTTTTATTACTTGCTCTTTTAATTACATGCTCTTTATTACTTGCTTTACTCACTTTCATTTCTTACCATGTCATTTACTTACTTGTAATGCTCTTTTTATTTTCTTTTCTCTTTTCTTTTCTCTTTTCTTTTGTTGTTGTGAATGGTTTGTGAATATGTGTTGTTAGTAAAAGAATACGATATTGTAAGTTAAGGATTTCTTTTCCCATTCATTTTCCCGTTATTTTTCATTGAACTCCGCCCAAACCTTACGTAAGCGCTCCGTTAGGCACCCTACCCTACCAAGGTATCGGTGATCCTTAACCGCGACCGGTTATGTTCGGTTTGGCCGGAGGCGAAAGCAAGAGACAAGAACGAATGGATAAGGGTCAATAAGCCGGATTTTACGAATACCGTGCTTAAATAACCTAATCTACGTTGTTGCCAATTGCTCTAGCTTCAATTGGTCAATACTCGGCTTAAAGGTTTGAGTACGAATTCACTAGCTTACACTATTGTATCTTTTCCTAACAAGCTTTATACTTTGCATATAACATATAGGATAGATACGAACAATTCCACCCACGCGCATTAACTCGTGAGAATAAGAACATAAAATGCTCCATCTGTTGGATATAGTGCCCTCAAAATCAATTATTGGATCGCAAGCACGTGATTATGATGATTGAGGGAGGACCTATACCGGTATAACAGTCTTACTCGAGATGATAGTATGTTATCTGGTTTGTCTTTATCATCACTATTACATATTGATAGAGCCCATAGGATTCTTACTTGACTGTCAGCAGTATGATGGCGATCATATACGTGGGAGCTGGGGTCTATAAGCACATCCTTAAATGGTCCCTAGTCGAGGGAGTTTCGAGACAGGGCATCGATACTCCAGAGTAGACTAGTGCATACTGATCGATACCCCGACGAGGGGCGGTGGCCAGATCTCATAAGCCATTGGTGTTAGTTTGTTCATCTAAGATAGTATACAGGTGCTCATTGGGTTATGAGTACACTGGACAGACTCGCCAAGAACCTGCTACTTGGTATTATACCTATTGTCAGATAGCAGTTCCCAGGTGACATGCGTACAGATTAGTCTGTCGACCTGAGATCATCATTTGTCTCGTGTGAGTTCCTACTGTGCTTTGATTACTACCCTACCACGGTTCAAAGGAGTCATGCAAACAGGTTTTAGTTGGGTACAGTCCCGAGGCAAATGGAGGCAGTGAGCGGATCGTCGAGGATTCGTCTCTCCCGTATTGGGGGTTGATATTGTACAGTGCACGGGTGTCCATCACCAGAAATCCTTGGCCAAGATAATCGAGAATTACTAATTCAGATCAGTAGTTTCTCAAGTGGTGATGGGCTTCATACCGACACGAATTATCGCGTTATTATGGGACTGACTTTATCCACCCCCTAGACCCGATATGCAATACTCTTAGACGAACAGACCGGACTGTACGGATATTGTCACTGTTAGGCTCGGTAGGGTTCCTGGATGAGTTCGCTCATTGGCTTCCCTTTCGCTCAATACCTCGGCAGCCGTTACGTACAGTTAGTGTCACTGACGTGCTTGTGGTTAAATCAACTGCCAGCGTATTGATGAGTCATTAGAGTCCCCCACAGATAGTTTCCCAAGTTCGGGCGAAACATTGTAGAGGTCGTATGGTTTTATGGCAGGGTTCAAACATACACGTGCACTTGTGCACGTGTCATGATTCAGACGGATAATACTAGTGGGTTTTGGTTTAAGCCAGATCCTAGTATTATATTGTGTTGGAATATTTTTGTCTCGTTGCATTCGTATTCAGTCGGAATACGGATGCGGGTATGTGTATACGGATAAGGGGTAATCTTGTAATTCGTTACGGGATTACTTTTGAAATTGCCAATTTTCTTTCCCTTGATTAAACATTTGGTTTAATGTTTAATTAACGGAAATTTGTGAGCTTTGTTTTTGGCCAAATTCCTTCTTTCTTTTTTAGCCAAATTCCTTGTTCTTTTTTGGCCTAAATTTCATTGTTGTGCTTGGTATTGTGTTGCTGCCAATTTCGAAATTGGCTGCTTGATATTGATGTGGGCAGTGGACATTTTTTGGGCATGGTTTCTTTTTTGTTTTGATGAGGTGGCTTTTAGTGGGCATAGGTCTTTTAGTGTGTCATGTTCTTGCATTAATTAGGCATGGGCATGATTGTGAGGTGAGTGTGCTGGCAATATTTGATAAAGTTTGGTGTGTTGATTTTTCCTGATCATCACCACTTCTTTTCTTTGGCTCTCCATCCATCACAATTCCCCGGTGACATTTTTCTTTAGTGGTCGAGCACTTTGTGTGCGGAGGCTGGCCGAGCCCATCATTTTCCAGTGAGAAAAGATTTCTCCAAAGCAAAATTCTTGTGCTTACAAATTTTCACCAAATCGCAACTTCAATTTACCTCCACCCAATTACTTGGGTGCTTTAAGACAAAATATTCTACACTCTCTCTACTTCATTCTTGGACATGTCGGCTGGAAAACTTCATGTCCGAATTGCTTCGGTTTGAAGCGGGAGCTCGTATAAAGATTCGTTGACGTGGTGCCACTTCGACGAGCAGACCGGAGATCGAGCGAGATCGGAGATACCGTGAGGCGTGGGATGATGGCTAAAGACCGAAGGACACGGATCAATCGGTATAGCCATTCTAACCTCTTTGTAGATTGCTAGTTTAGTGTTAATGGCACGTTCCGGATATTTAGTTGTGGTAGCGCCATGTTGTAAAATTTTTGTTCCGCATTTGGCCTCGGATCGACGGCCGGGACGCTGCCGCAACCCAACACCATCTCCCTGTGAATCGACCCGTACTCATCGCGGCTAGCTGCAAAGCGACACCGTCCTAATCGCGGTTAAACTTTAGAACTATTAAAACTCGACACGCCAAAAGCGTGCGATAAATGAGCCTGCTCTTCGGCCTTCCTTTTCGACAGGTATCTGGGTAGCCGTTACGTACAGCTAGTGTCGCTAACGCACTTGTGGTTAAACTCATTACCAGCGTACTGTCGAGTGTTTAGAGTCTCATACAGAGGGTGTCTCTTTCCGGCGAAACGATGTGGTGGACGTATGTTTATACATACAGAGTTTCGATCGAATGATAATAGTAGTCGGCTCAGAATTAAGCCGGATTATTAAATCAGGAATTGATTTAATAATTTACATATACACATTTCGATATGTATATTATAGTGTCATCCAGATTTTCAATCAAGCAGGGTTCCGGTCGAATGATAATACTAGCCGGGTTAGAATTAAGCCGGATTATTAAATCAGTTATTGATTTAATAATTTATATATATATATATATATATATATATATATATATATATATATCCAGGTTTTCTACCGGACGGTTAATAATACTAGCGGGTTTAGGATTAAGCTGGTTTGTTAAATCAAATATTGATTTATTGCTAGTATTATATTGGTAGTATTATTCTATCTCTTGGGTATTCCTATTTTTCTACGAATATGGATATGTATATACTGTAAAATACAAAATACCTTCTAGAAGATGACACCTCATCTTGCATTTTTCTATTTTATTGAAAATAGAAAATGAGGTGGAAAGGGTGAGATGATATGAAGCATGGATGAAGTATGGTTTTGTATTTATTGCAAATACTATTGGAGTATGGTTGTGATTTTAAAAGAAAAGAAAATACTTCATAAAAAGACTTAGCCATTCTTCATGTCATGGTTTTTTCTTCACTTACTCTCCTCTCTTCATCTTCTTGAGTTCATTCTCTTGTTAAATCCTTATCATTCTCTGTGTTGAGAAATAAAATGATTTGAGATAGAAAACACTACTAAACACTCACTAAATCATCTTAGCAAACTGGGTTGTTGAGTTTCTTCATTAGTGAAGCTAAACTTGGATCACAAACTCTCGGATGAATCATTTATGACCGAGAAAGCCGGCCATTAAGGTTGATCTAGGAGACCCTAAGGAGCTTAAGAAGAGGGTTGAAGACCCGAAAGACACGTGTCTATCGGTATAACCTTCTCTCATAATAAATAGATCTCTTGTAGCTTGCTAGTTTAGGGTTATGGTTTGATCACTTGGATTAAGTTGGTTGTGCTTTCTTAAAAATTCAATTTTTGTGCATTCCGCATCTCTATATCGATGTAGAATGAGCACAACTCACCAACACCTTGTTGCTTTAGCAGCGTGATCATCTTCAATCTCCATAAACTGAAATTATCGCGCCCATCAAACTTTTCGATCTCCTAATTTTTAAACGTCATTTCCCCAATCAACTTCAAAACATGAACTTGACACTCTGATACCCCCTATTGTAAGGATTACGTATCGACGTGCAGCGGAAATCCAAGACATTTATTTTAGGATATGATGAAAAAGACTATCTGACGAATACTAAATTACATGAAAAGCATACCAACACAACAATGCACAAGATTTACCCAGATTCGCCGCAACTAACACCTAATCCTGCAACCGCGACAAGAACTTTCATTATGAGAAAGAATTACATGAGGTTACACCGACTTCTCACCCTTCTTTCATGAAGAAATACCATCTCACAAAACTTCTCTCTATTTACGACCGCATTTGGTCACCCTCTCACACTCTAATCAAACCTTAGTTATTAGAATTATGATATGAACAACCTAAAATAAAGTCTCAAATTTATAGGGTATTGGCGATAAATATGAATTTAAACTGGAGATAAATATGAATTTAAACTAAAGATTAATTCTAGAGATACATATAAATTAATTCTAGAGATTAGATTTAAATCTAAATTAAAGAGATTAGATTTAATTACCAACTAATCCCAAATTTCAAATGTGTGGAGTACGGAGGATAGGGAATAGGCTGGTTGAAATCATAATAATCGATTTAAAATTATCTATAAAATAAAGATATGCATAGTTTTGGAAAGTGAGTTCAACAGGGAAGGAAATCTCAGGTTTGAAAAGTGGATGTTGTATCTATATTGAAATGGGGTAATTTATTTGAGAATTGTTCTCAATTTTTATAACCACTTCTATGAAACATAGGCCGTCAATTAGATATATTATCTACATTCTTAGAATTTGCATTATAAAAGCAGAGATTGTAACACTCCTAGCTTAAAGCATATTTCCAATTAAATAGTCACTAAAACAATCTCATATTTGGATTTTCTCCACAAAAGAGACGGGAGGATCTTTTATTAGATCTACCATACAAAACTTGATAGTCCGTTGGGAATTTGAGGTCTCTCCGCTATTAATAGTAGGGAAGAGTATACTCCTATTAATCCCCCCATCCATTGTTGAATGGTTGGTGTGAAGAACTTTATATCCCATCCAATAGACGGCGAGATTAATAGGAGTGGACGCTCCACTATTATTATTAATGGAGAGATTCTAAACCTCTCAAATAGCGATAATTTAATGAAAGGTTGAATTTGTATTACCGTGCTTTTCCTGACTTTCTTAACAGAGAGACCAAATCCAACCATCTCGCCATTAGTTAAGTCAATGTGTTTTATAATATTAATATCACTGCCCGTATTCCATTTTCAAATATAGGAAAATCTTGCTTGCTTATAGATTGCTTTAAATGTACTACAAAGAATTTATCGGTCATGCAACATAAAGTCCAAAGTCATATTAATGATTTTTAAGACAAAGTCCTGCAAAACTTTGTTTCAAGCTGTTAAAAATATTGAAGTAGCAGTCTTGCCATGCCAAGAGCATGCTGTAAAAGATCTTAGACTCATTCCAAAGCACCAATATTGTCCAGTTATTTGAAAATGCTTCCTCTGCCGCAATCAAGGAGAGGGACATTTAACTAATATGCAGGAGAAAGCAGAGTCATCTAGATAACCAATGCTTTAAAATTGAGTAAATTTAGCATATAAGAATGAAACAAGAGTTTGACAAGTTTATTAGCTCGAAATATCAAAGGACAAGGACCCTACTAATTCCATCTGTTTTCTAGAAAAAATAATATGAAGAACATTGAACACAAGGAGTACCGAAATCTATACGCAAACGTTTCGTTTAAGATGGTTAATACTTCATCATATAGCTGAAACTACAATACAAGTTGAAACATGCATCTACAAATACGTTCAGATCTAATGCTTTTAAGTATACCTGTTGACATGTAGAATACAAAATGAACGATAGTCATGACACTGCAACTACATCTGATCAAACATATATTTTGTATAACATAACGTTAGATATTTATTGCAACTAAAGTGATAATTCAGATGCAGATTTATATCTGTATGTACTTGTAGCTCGCTGTACTGCATCCATCATCAAGTGTAACCAAGCATACTCTGAAGAGATGAAATAGAAATGATGATGATGCTACTCACAAGTCACAAACTCAAATACTGAGAACATAATGACTGTTAAATCCTAAGGAAGGGTCCCCAATGGGCATATATTCATAAAACCAATCAAATCAACAGTTCAAAGTAACTTTTGATGCAAAAATTAAAATAAAATAAAATAAAAAGGAAAGGAGAGGGGGAAAAAAGACACTCCTCCTCCCTGGCTGAACTGTAAATATATCAGGTCCCTCAAAAAACCTGTAATTACGTCAAGCATACGGAAGAAAAACAACCAAGCAAGCACATAAAACTAAACAAGAAATGAAACGAAGTATATACGATCAAGAGTACAGATCTAATATTCCCTTCATTGGTATCTTTCAATTACATGTTTTTATTACAAGTTATTCACATGTATACAACAAGTGAGATTCAATTCATGATGCAACATCACATGAAGTAAAAACTGGGGTATAGAGATCATCGAGCCACACCACTTGAACTGCGTCTCTTCTTGATCTCACACTTGCTCAACTTTTGGTCGCCGTCGCCAGTGATATCGATCGACAGGATTTCATCATTTGCACTAACCCGGTTATCAGTTCTGATCTCGCTTAGTATGAGGTTGCTCAAAGGAGAACTGAAACAAAACAACAGCAACAACAACAACAGGGTTAGTTTCTTGGTTTACATGCTGACTGTTACTGGTGCGATACAACCACATATGGATCATATATGTGTACTACCAAATTCATATTCATATTTTAGCACAAATACAGATACAAATAGAAATATAGTTTGAAACTAGAAGCCTACATTCATATTCAACAAAATTGAATATGAATACAATATACACCGGCTATCTACAGTTTACAGAAAGAATAAAAACTTCCGTTATTCTTTTCCTTCTCTTTTGTTTCCTTTTCTTTTCTGTAAACAGTAAAACTGATATAGTTAAAAGATGGCTCGGACTAGTGCTACAAGAAAATTGATCTTTAGGGGCACTTCTGTTGCCAGCAAAAGCTTAAGGTGCCACTAAAAGCTATTTTAGTGCCTTTCTTTGTTAGACATAAGTACCGTAAAAGACCAGGTTTTAGGTGTCAAAAATTAAGTTTAAGTTCTATCTAAAAAAGTAAATCCCACGAATCCCAAAATATTTGCCCACAGATATCCACTTATCCTATCGCCTCTCACAAACCCTTCCTCTTCCTTCATAATTGTTATGGATGATCAAGATAAACACAGAAACAGAGAATAAATCAAATGCAGAAAACAGAATAGATCAATGCAAAGAGAGAGATTTTACGTGGAAAACCCAAACGAGAAAAACCACGGTAGCAGAGATCGTTTTCATTAATTCGGATGGAGAAATTATAGATTTCAGATAAGAGAGTTTACAGACACCCTCACAGATCTCTCCCCAAAGGAGGACAAAGGAACACACAAATATTAAGGCTACATTATGACGACTCTCTCTCTATTCTCAATTTTCTCTCATCAATCCCAAGCTATTAGCTTCATATTTATAGTCTACATTAATCTTTAGAAATAAGTACAAGATTTAAACTTGGATTTAATCAAATATCCAATTTAAATCAAATAACAAAACTCAATCTTATCTCTAAAATATTTATAGTATAGAATGAGCCTTTTCTAATTTAAGTAACAATCTTATTTAAATTAGAGTATCTTATTATATCTATACCAAATATATTTAAATTTAGATATAATAGATTAGTTAAGATTCATGACATCCTAACAATCTCCATCTTGGACAGAATCCTATCTTTATGTAAACCATTCTGATAGAAGTCTGCTGCTGCCGAGGGTATCTCCATTTATCAAATGCTAAGCAAGTCTAAATAATGTCTAAACTTGCGAATAGATACCGGCTTAGTACACATATCTGCCGAGTAGTCTTTTGTACCAACTTTTTGTATCTTGATCCTTTCCTCAGTACAGATGATGTGATCCCATGTCGATATCCATAGTCCTGTCATGATGCACCTGATCTTTTGCTAAACATATAACACTCAAACTGTCACAAAACAACACAGCTTGATCCTGATGTAAGCCGAGACCACTGGCTAAACTTTTTAACCAAATTTCTTCCTTTGTTACCTCCTTCAACACCATATCCTCTGCCTCTATAATAGCTAAGGAGACTGAAGGCTTTAATGTAGCCTTCCATTTGAGGACAGAACCAGCTAACGTGAAAACGTTGCCAGTCACCGATCTCCTCCCATCAAGATCGGCTGCATAATCCGAATCAGAATAATCTGCTACTTCACAACACGTATCAACTTCTCCATAAATCAGACCAACATCTATCGTCCCTCCAAGATATCAAAATATCCGCTTCACTGATTGTTAATATTCCTTTCTTGGCTGGACCATATACCTGCTAACGACGCCAACTGTGTATGCAATATCTAACCTAGAGCACACCATAGTATACATCAAACATCCCATAGCTCTAGCATATGGGACTTGAGACATATACTTCTTCAGACTAAGGTGAGAGTTGCCCAAAAACGAATATTTTCAGCCAATGGAATACTCACATATTTGCATCTAACATGTTAAACCTCCTCAACATCTTCTGAATGTAACTCTTTTGCGATAAGAAAATTTTCGTTGTTTGCGAATCATGTCAAAGTTGTTAAAAGCGCTAGGCGGAGCTAAGCCGTTAGAATACCACTTAGTGCCTAGTCGTCTCGATTTTTTAATTTTAGTTAAAATTATATTTAATATATATACATATTGAAATTTCAGCAGTATATTAACACTTCAGCAATGATAAAAGCGACATATTGAAATTTCAGCAGTAGAAACAGAAATATATTGATATTTTAGCATAATAACCAGTAAAATATTTGTTTTAACAGTAAAAGTCAGCACAAAATAGATTTCAAGCTATATAATTCAAAAAATTATTCAGAAAAAGAAACAAAATTGACTAACTTTTATTTCTTTAAGTATGGGTTTGAGTCAAGTATGATGAAAAGAGAACAAAACCGACCCATGATGTTTTAAAAATGACTAAATTTTATTCCATTAAGTGGGTTGGGTCTGCTTAGGCGCCTGCTTATGCGCTTAAAACGCTTAATTAAACCGTCTTAGGCTGAATCGGAGCGGTCTGGCACCGCTTCCGTTTAGGCGGCCGCCTAAACCGCTTTTTAGAACACCGATCCTTGTATATCTCCATACCTTAAATCTTTCAAACTGCTCCAAGATCCTTTATCTCAAACTCACTACTACGAAGCATTTTCAACTTCTGAATCTCTTGAGACAATCTCAAGCTGCAATAAGCATGTAATCTACATATACGAGTAAATAAACAAATGAGCCATCTTCCAGTCTTCTATGATAAACGTAGCAATTATATGGACTCCTATTGTAGCTATGCTCCACCATGAACCTGTCCACTGTCTCGAAAACTATTTTAACCCGTACAAGAATTTCCGCAATCTACAAACATGATCTTCCTTACCCTGAACAGTGAATCTCTCTGGCTGACTCATCAAGATATTCTACTCTAACTCTCCGTTAAGAAAAGTCGCCTTCATGTCGAGTTGCTCTAACTCCATGTCCTGATGTGCAACCATAGCAAGCAACACACGAATGGAAGTATGCCTCATAACAGGAGAAAATATCTCATTGTAATCAACTCCTTTCTGATTTTAGCTCTTAGCAATTAGACAAGTCTTGAATCTTGTTCCTTCTTCACATGGGATTCCGAATTTCTTCTTGAAGATTCACTTGTATCCTACAATTTTTCTTCCCTCTAGCAGCTTGACAAGCTCCCTTGTCTGATTCTTATGAAGAGATTTCATCTCTTCTCCTATAGCAACAATCACCGAATAGACTCAGTACCAGAAATTGCCTCTCGATAACTAGAAGACCATTTCCGTTGCATTACGCTACCATATCCTCGTAACCATACATCTGAGGGGGACAGATCTGCCTCCGTGGACGATCAGTGACAACATTAACGGTTGTTGCTGAGGTTGCTGCTATGTACCTGGCTTAGGTGCATTTTCCTGATCAGACTGAAGTGGAGATATTTCAAACTCCACTTGTTTGCAGAGACATCAAGTTTTTCTCGGACGAAGCATAGAATTTTAATCAAAAATCACATCTCTACTATGTACAACTTTCAAATCAAAAGTCCAAATTCTATATCCCTTGACCCCAATACATACCCAAGAAAAATACCCTTCTTTGTTTTAGGCTCCAACTTCCACTCATTGATATGGTAAAAAGCAGGACAACCAAATACTCTAAGGGTATAATAATCAGCAAGTTTTTCAGACCACCCCTCCACAGGGGTCTTGCAATCAATGGCTGATGAGGGAGAACGATTCACCAGTATCACGTCGTAGTAACAGCCTCGGCCTAGAAATCGCTAGCATTAGAAAGCATACACCATGCTCTCTCTAACAGCGTTTTATCCATACATTATGCGACACCATTCTGCTATAGAGTCTCTACGGTGTCTTGCGATGTCCTCATCCTTATAGAACTCATTAAAATGATTCAAACGGAACTCTATGCCATTATCAGTACGCAAATGCTTGACCTTCCTCTCAATCTGCTTCTCAACCAGAACCTTCCATACCTTGAAGGAATTGAAAACATCGTTTTTTTGCTTTTGTATAATCACCTAAACCATCCTGGAGTAATCATCAATCAGATATAAGAAATACCGAGCAACACCTTTCGATGGAACACGAGAAGGTCCTAAACATCAGCATGAATATAGTCGAGCGCCGTATTCATCCTATGCACTATCTTGCTGAACTGAATTCGGCGATGTTCGCTAAAAATATAATGCTCACAAGAATCGACTGTCAGCCTTGTGGCCTCCAAGCAAGCCTTGCTTACTGAGAACCGCCAAACCCTTCTCGCTCATATGTCCAAGTTGCATATGCCACATCTTGGTCTTCTCTGCCTCTAATTCTTCTGAAGACGAGACCGCTGCAGAACCTATCACCGTCTTTCCTTACAGAATATACAACCTCTTCTCCTTTACTCCTTTCATCACCACCAAAGCACCTTTCGAGACCCGAAGAACACCTATTACACATAGGTAACCTTTGGAATCCATAATGCCCAAGGAAATTAAATTATTTTTTAGACTTGGAACAAATTGAACATCAGTCAAAGTTCTCACCACGCCATCGTGCATACGAATCCGATTGGAGCTAATACCAATCGCCTTGCAGGGTATATTGTTACCCATCAAGGCATTACCGTCATTGAACTAATCATATTTTGAAAACCAGTCCCGATTAGGACACATATGATAAGAACCCGAATCTAGCGCACATTCATTCACTGGTCGAACATGATCGGTAACAAATAGATTTTGTTGGGCTTTAACAGAGGACTCACATTTTGCTACACCAACAGAAGAATTGTTAGTCTTCTTTTCCATATATTCCTTCTTTGGACACGAATACCGCACATGTCCCTATATTTTTGCAGTAATGACATAATATTCCTATCAGGAGTCCTTGACTTGGATCCGCCTTTTCACTTATGTTTGCTTTTGCCCCTATTAGAACGTCCTCTTTGATCCGAACTTTTTGCCATCAACCCATCCGCCTGACTCTCTTCATTGCTTCCTGACATCTTGTACCAAAGTTCACGAGTGAAACACGGATCCGGTATCTTCTAGAGATATAGTGTTCTTCCGGACAATAAAAAAGTTTACGAAATTCTCGTAAGACGGTGGTAAAGAGCATAACAGAATTATGGCAGAAGCTTCATCCTCTATTTTAACATCTACGTTCTTCAAATCCATGAGAATTTTATTCAGCAAATCAAGATGTTCTTTTAGAGGCGTACCTTCTTTCATACGACGAGAAAATAATCGTTGATCCAGATGCAACTTATTTGTGAGGAATTTCGTCATGTACAAATTCTTCAATTTACCCGCCACGGTCTCCTCGTTTGCAACTTTGCATAAGTTGTCTTCTAAACATAGTCGAATCGTCACATGTGCCTTCTCCGCTATTTTATAGTAATCATCAGCCATTGACGCCGGCCATGTCCCAGAAAACGACGTCTGCAGATCATGTTGCTTCAACAAAGCGTGCATCTTTATACGTCGGAGACTGAAAGTATTTTTCCAAGAGAACTTTTCGATTTTAATATTGTGTGAAGCCGTCTCTATACTCGATCGATCGATAAACCAAGACAAGCTTTGATACCAGTATGTTACGGATGATCGAGATAAATGCGAAAACAGAAAATAAATCAAATGCAGAAAACATAATTAGATTAATGCAATGAAACAAATTTTACATAGAAAACCAAAACAGGAAAAACCACGGGAAACGGCAGAGATTATTTTCCTTACTTCGGATGGAAAGATTACATATTACAGATTTCAGATGAGAGGGTTTACACACCCTCACAGATCTCTCCACAAAGGGGAGAGATGAACTCTCACAAATATTAAGGCTATATTATGGCGGCACTCTTCTTAATTTTCTTTCATCAATCCCCATGCTATTAGCTTCATATTTATAGCCTACATTAATCCTTAGAGATAAGTATAAAATCTAAACTTATATTTAATCAATTATCCAATTTCAATCAAATAACAAAACTCAATCTTATCTCTACAATATTTATAATATAGAATAGGCCATCTCTAATTTAATTTAATAATATTATTTAAATTTGAGAATCTTATTACATCTATACTAGATATATTTAAATTTAATTATAACGGATTAGTTAGGATTCAGAACATCCCAACAATAATCTCTTGAAAATCCTGCCCACTTTCTCACAAAAATTGATCCCATCGGTTCCTATCTCAAGAAATTCTTGTGCTCTTTGGCCCTTTCATCAACTCCTGCTTTTTGGTTGTCTCACATTGTCAACGCCTCTAAATAAATTCGAGGTTCTTATTTTCCTTTTCATGTTTATAGATTTTTACTTTTCCTTCAAAATGAATTTTGTATTTTTTGGTTTTGTTTCTTTCATTATTTGTACATAAGCTTTTCTGTCATATTGAATCTTTATTATACTTGTTTTTATTTATTTATTTGTTGGGGTCAAAAATTACACCCTAAGGTCAAGGTCAATAAATCAAAGTCAAGACCCGAAAAGTAGGTCTGGACCCAAGCCCGATTCTAAGTCAAGTGGGCCCAAACCCGAACCCAAGTCCAAGCAAGCGGGTCCAAGCCCGGGTCAAGTGGGCCCATGCCCAAGTCGAGCCCGAACATGAAGAGGCCAGCCTTCTCCATGCTAAGAAGAAAATTAAATAATAAATAAGTTTGACATAATTTTCATGCATAAATGTAAAATAAATAAGCAAAAATCCAAATTTTTGTAAAGCTCGTGGCTCATGTGCAAAAAGAAATAAGCACATGAGACATGGGATGGGCAAAATACTTTTTTGTAAAGCCCAAGAGGCTGTGTGTAAACTTGTAAGCCTATATAAGGTAACATGATAATGAAATGAAGCATAATTTTCATTCCCCTCAAAATTTAGGGTTATGTGCCTTCTTCTCCTTCCTGAAGATTTTAGCCCTTCATCTCTTTTTAAAATTAAATCAAGAGTTTAATTCTTTCTTTCCCAAAAAGAAATAGTTTTTCACCAAAAAAAACTCGAAGGGGAGCTCAGATCTACCATCAAATCACTAAAATGGAGACTTTTAATCTCAACATCCCTTTTCTCCAAGATCAAACAAAAAAAGAAGAGGAAGAAGGAACCCATTTTAGGGAAATCTGAGGCTCGAAGAGGACGAAACGGGATCTCTTTTCACCATCCATGATCTAAATCCTTTAAGAGTTTAACTCCAAATCAATCTTCAAGGAGTTCAACTCCAAATCCAGACCTCTTAGAAGTTTAACACCAAATCCAAGGCTTTTGAGAGTTTAACTCCAAATTCACATCCAATTTCTTCCCTAGAAGGACTCTAAAGCCCCTTAAGAGTTCAACTCCCAGCTTAGGGGCTAAGCCCCTTCTTCTGCTGGTGCCGCGCGCATGACCTGCTGCCGCCCAGTGGTCACGTGTTATCTCACGCATCCTTAGGACGCTCCTCACCCTTCCTTTTCACAAGCGTTCCCCACGTTCCCCACTAAAAATACTTCTCCCGTTAGAATTTTTTTAACGGGACGCTACCCACACCTCGCAAGGGGGCTGCTAGCCCCCTTGATCCCAGCCCGCTATCCAGGTAACGGGACCTCCGTAAACTATGTGAGGCTCCGATACGTCCAAGACCCTTTCAAAACACATACACACTGCACATTGAGTTCGCATGACAAGTTTTACCCGTCAATCGGAGGTTCTCTCGCTCCAAAGACGAGGAGTAATCAACGGCAGCTTAGGCAGTTTAGTCCACGGCTGCCGGAGATTCGGATCCCCACAATCAATAAACCCCAGCCTACCCTAGACAGGGGGAATTTGTATATGCCTGACAAGCGTGCGTATTCCCATCTCAATGGATGACGAAAACACTCTACAGTATTTATTTACTTTTTTGCATAAATTATAGATGTTGCATGTAGATTGGGTATTATTGAATTCAAAAGTGTTACGTCGTCTTCAAAAAAAATTGTTCAAAAAAGTTTTCTTCAATTTTTCCCTTCGAAAGAACTGATGTTTATTATAATGTTGTTGCTTAAAATTGTCATTTTCATTCTTTATTTTAGTTTTCTTATTTTGTATATTAGTTCAATTTATGTCATTAGGTCAAATATATTCTTAATCACTTGTAATTGTTGTCTTTCTACTAAATATCTAGCCATGCTCTTCGTAGTATCTAGTAAGCGTAAAATATTTGTGTTATTAATTTTATTTTTATTTAAACTTGAAAAGTAATTCATAATTTCACTTGGTCAAGTTTTTATCTTATAATATATGTGGAAAGTAATTCTTTTAAGCCAATTTAGTACTAATATTACACTTTAAATTTAAATAGCATACACGATTAAAACTTATGTTCAAAAGAATTCAATGATTATATGATATGAATTGATATGCAAGGGTTTTGACCATTAAAAATAATGCAACTAAGAAAAACACGAACTTTACATATACATATAGATAATTTAGATTTGTTAAGGCCGGGGTTCTTGTTTTTCAAATTCATGAACTTTTTTGTAAGGCACCCGACCGACGATCCGTTCTAATCAAATTGATTAACATTCTAGATAGCGTCTGTTTACAAAAACATGTTGATCAACAACGTTATTTTGTAAACATACACTATTTAAGATGTGTTGCTCAACTTGATCTGAACGGAACGTTGATCATACATTCCATAATAAAGTTCGAGAATTTGAAAAACGCGAACCCGACCTACACACACAGTAATTACCATAGGATCAAAAAGATCTATGACGTGGATTAAAGTCATTCAATAGTAATTAATCTTGCATTAATTAGAGCGAGAAAGTTGCATGGGAAGTAAAAATGCAACTAGGCAATAAATGCTTCTCATTCCAATGTCATGAATTGCCATATTTATGCTTACTGATAGTTTGCAGTCAAATTATTCTTAGGTAAGATTCTAGAATAATGATAATCATTTAATTTCTTTTTTATTGCTCCATCGATTTGTTGTTACATTAAGAGGTTGTTTGGTAGCTAAGAAATAGATGCATACAACATTTCTCGCAAAAAATTTCCATTTCCTATGTTTAGTTAGCAGCAAATTTGAGTTGGAAATAGAAATGAAGAAACAAAAAACATCAAACTTTTGCAATATTTGATGCACTCATTTTGGTTGTAGCAAGAGTTGCAAATTTAGGAATGGTGAGCATAGTAATAATTATAGATGCCACATAAGTTTTGTATATGCCGCCTATGCAAATGTTGCATTCCCTTTATTTTTTTGTTCCACCAAACACAAAAAATAGGATGGATTTGGAAATCCAACTACAAAACTCGAAGATAATCAAACAATGGATTTGGGCCCTTTTGCAACAAATGCAGCATGCAACATTTGATGCATACAACAAATGTTGCAATTATTTTTATTGCTAACCAAACATCCCCTCAGTCAACAAATGTTGCAATAATTATTTTTTTTGCAAAAAAAACATCCCCTAAGTTACTATGGAACAAGCATATCTGATTACATTTTGATCTTTATAACTTATTTTTATACAACAAGCATTGGAGAATACAAAAGGCCTATACATCCTCAATTTTTAAGAGTTCTAAATTTTAAATCAAGTCACTTATTTTTTGATCGCAAAAGTGAGGTAAGACACCATACTCAAATATAAATTAAAAGAACAAAGATATGAATAAAAGCGGGGCAAGAAAAAGAAAGCATGTAATGATATAAATAAATAAATGATAAAAAAGAAAGTGTAGTTGGAAAGAGAGAAGGTCTTCTTGTTTCACATAGCTGGCATTTTTGCTTTCCTCTACAATTACTTTTTACTCTACGACTTCAATCTGCGTCATAGATCTTTTTGATTCTATGATTAAGAACGTGGGAGGAGAGGAAATCCTCTCATCTCAACATTATATGGCACCACAGTAGGAATTCCTATGATGGCGGAACACATGACATCATATTTTTTTTATTGATGCATGTGCATGCTTAATTTGCAAATACAAGATTCTTTTGGATTACAATGAAAAAGGTAAACATGTACAACAACAACAACTGAGCCTTTTATCCCAAGCATATGGGGTAGGCTACATGAACCAACATGAGAATCACGCCGGATCCAGCACATGAATCCTCCGGCTCCACTCACTCCTATCGAACAATATACTTTCATTGAGTCCTTTGGCAACCATATCTTTTCGTATCACCTCCATCCATGTTTTCTTCGGTCTCCCTTTTGCCCTTTTGCCATTGCCTATATCGAGAGTATCTATTCGTCGAACCGGTGCTTCCATAGGTCTGCGTCGTACATGACCAAACCATCTTAGCCGGTTTTCCCGCATCTTCTCCTCCACAGGTACTACACCAACTTTTGCAGGAATTTCCTCATTTCGCACCTTATCTTTTCTAGTGTTACCGCACATCCAACGAAGCATGCGCATCTCCGCTACGTGCATTTTCTGTGTATGATGCTTCTTAGAAGCCCAGCATTTTATACCATATAATAAGGCAGGCCGAATAGCGCTCTGATAAAACTTCCCTTTTAATTTTAACGGAAAGTTACGATCACACAAAATCCCTGTTGCACCCCTCCATTTCAACCAACCAGCTTGGATCCTTTGATTAACATCACTATCGATCTCCCCATTCTTTTGGATGATGGAACCTAGATATCTAAACTGATCGCTCGGTGATATCTCTTGCCCTTCCAATATTATACCAATATGGTATTGACTTCTCTGGTTACTAAATTTGCAATGCATATATGCTGTCTTGGACTTGCTCAATCTGAATCCCCGAGATTCCAATGTTCGCCTCTATAATTCCAATTTGGCATTAACCCTTGCTTTCGTCTCATTTACTAGAACAATATCATCAGCGAATAGCATACACCAAGGTACCTCATCTTGAATAGTTCTAGTAAGCTCATCCATCATGATGGTAAACAGGAATGGACTTATGCGGATCCTTGATGTAAACTAATTGTAATCGGAAAATAACTCGTTAAGCCGCCGCAAGTTCTGACATTTGTCACTACTCCATCGTACATATCCTTCATTATGTCAATATACTTGACGGGGACCCCTTTCTTCATCATTGTCCCCCATAATACCTCTCTAGGTACCTTGTCGTACGCTTTTTCTAAATCAATAAATATCATATGCAAATCTCTTCTCCTCTCTCGGAAACGCTCGACAAGTTGACGAAGCAAATGAATAGCCTCTGTCGTCGATCGTTCAGGCATGAACCCAAACTGGTTCTCTGTTATCTTAATATCCTTGCTCAGCCTGTGTTCAATCACTCTCCCAAAGTTTCATGGTGTGACACATAAGTTTTATTCCACGGTAGTTTGAGCAACTTTGAATGCCACCCTTGTTCTTGTAGATAGGTACAAGGATACTTTTCCTCTATTCATTTGGCATCTTTTTTGTCTGCCAAATCTTATTAAACAGATCTTTCAGCCATTTACCGCCCTATTTCTCCTAAGCATTTCCAAATCTCGATAGGAATCCCATCATGACCAACCGCTTTTCTTAAACTCATTCTGTTCAAAACTTCTTTAATCTCGGGTAATCTTATTTTACGCATGAAATCACGGTTTATATCTTGAGATTGAATGACAAGTCCATCCAAATTCTTAGTAAAGCTCTCATTGAACAATTTGTTAAAATAATCTCCCCATCTTTCCTTGATATCCTCATCTCGAACTAAAACCTTCTGATTTTCATTTTTGACAAACTTCACCGCACATAAGTCTCTAGTTTCCTTTCCCGCATCCGAACAATCCGGTATATATCATTTTCAGTCTCTTTAGTGTCTAATTTCTCGTACACCTCCTTCTAGACCTTAGAAAAAGGTAAACATGTATGGATCAATAAATAGTGTGATGCTATATGTACTACCACTATAGGAAAACCTTTACAATGACATTGTATATTTCATATCCCCTCTCTCTATATCTAAAGGTTGATAGAGTAAAGTTTGTCTTCTAGGCCTTATATGTAGATGGAATACTCCTAATGTCAAATATATTGCTTGTTGTAAAGGTTCATCATACAAATTATAGTTGCGGGTATTTAAAAAGTGGGTCTCTAGGCGAGCTCATAAACTGTGTGATATTATCAGCCCCATTATTTGCCTAAGTATACTCTTGTTGTAAGTTGAAAAGGTGTACTTAGATGTAAATGACCAATGGAAGACTAACTTTATTGTCTCGTCATTATCATTATCAATTGCCATATTTAGTTCTTATATACACATCTTCGAAAATGCTTATTTTGTCATTTGCAAAAGAAATAAAACATAATTAGTTAAAAAGACGAAAAAAACATTATAATTATGATTAATAGTTACAAGAAATAACATAATTAAACAAAGAAAATCAGGCTGTTGAATTTCGAGCGGCCGCCTAGATGCGTAGGTAGCGCTTAACGGCTAGGCACCCTGACCGCTCCACCTAGGACAACTAAAATTCTTGTATTGCGGGGCTGGGCATAAAATCAGAGTAACCTTGGTGTAAATTATGCCCATCACCCAAAAATACATGAAATATTTGAAATTATATGTAATGAAGTTAAAAGATATATGTAATACTTAAATATATACATGTATATATAGGTATTGCATTTATTCAAAGAAGAGATTCATAAGTTTGATTATTAATATCTTAATATGAAAGAGAAACTAATTATATACATATTTTGATAATCTAACATTTATATACTTAAATTTTCACTTTCAAAGCAAAAGAGAGCGTCATAGTTGATTATCAAAATGAATTAATATTTTTCAAAAGGAAATTTGACTCTGATGATGCTCAATATTGGCGATCCTCAAAGATCAAGGCACGTGGCAGATGACGTGTCCTAAGACCCAGAAGAAAGGACCCACAGAGGCCGACCAGGCCACCCCTATACCCGACATGCAAGCACAAGCTAGCCCTTCTCGGGGGCCCTGCAAATTGGCCTCCTCGGCCCCTCAGCTCGCCCTGAGCTGCCACAAGACCAAAACTTCTCAGCCCTCTTGCTCGCCTTCGAGCTCCCCAGCCGAGGCCGTCTTCCTCGGTCCCTCCGACCGACCAACTCCACCACTCACAAGCGTAACCGCCGCTCCGCAAATCTCGCCGCAGATTCTCCGCCGACAACGCCCCACGTTCCACGCCATCACGATCCCCATTAATGGGCGATCCGCTCTTTACGCGGGCGTGACGTCGAAAGCGTAACTGCCGGCGAGATTCTTACGCCTACTGCTGCGTGCTGCCGCCACTATATAAACCCCCATCACAGAGGGGTCAAGTAGGCCATTTTTATTCCACTTAGCCATTAGCTGCTCGGATCTAGTACTAACTTAATCGTCGGAGGGTCCTCGGTGGTACCAAACCACCCCGGGACTTCCTTGCAGGTACTCGGCGCTAAACTCCTCAAATCACTAATCTCCTCAAAACCCATTGAGACCTACACGCAACAGGAGATCATCTCCAAAATCCACCGGAAGATCGACGGAAGACAACATCTGAAGGAGACCCGAAAAGGACTTCCATTAGTTGGCGCCGTCTGTGGGAAACAAAACTCTACAAAAAACAAAGTTGGCATTCCGATCTCCATCCACATGGCAAGCGGCCTGAAGATCCAGGTACCAGTCGCCGCCTCCCCCTCACCGGAGGCGCGGATGAGCCTCCCCCGGCGACAATCATCAACGCCCTCGCCAGCCGAATAGATCGGCTACAGCCCCTCGTGGAGGCACTCGTTCGCGTCCAAACGGCCGGGCCAAGGCCCCAGATCGCCGCTCTTCCACCTCCAGAAGGCTCTGCCCTCGTAGGCACGGCTGACCATCGGCAGGCTACGACCCTTGGCCACAGATCTCACGAGCCAATACTCCCCGAGGCCCGCTGGGCGCCCCACGGCTCCACACCAAGATCCGCCGCCAGAGCGCCTCGCCTCGAGCCTCCTCGCGACCCTTATCCCCTGAGGAGATGTCGGTCACCTCGCCTGTCCACAGACATGATCAACACCCCTCCCTCGACGGGGTCACACAGAAGGGGCTCGCCACGACGGCTCGAGGGCCACCTCGCCCGGGGATCTGAGGGACCTCATCGAGAGGAACCGGGGCCACGCCCAGACGCAGGTCTCCCACAGTAGAGGCCAGGAATCACAAGGCGCCGAATCCTCGGGGTACCACGGCCGACTCGACGCCCTCGAAAAGAAGATCGAGCGCATGAGCCGAGAAGGTAACCTCTCGGACGATGGGGCTAAGTACGCCGCCGACTCGCTCACCAAGCCGTCTACCGAGAGACTTCTCGCTGTCCACGTCTCCTCGCGCAACAAGCCCCCGAAGGTATGTGTTCGACGGGAAAACCGACCCCAAAGACCATTTGGATGCTTTCACCGCGGGGATGAGCTTGCAGGACCATTCCGACGCCGCCCAGTGCAGGGCCTTCCCAGCCACCCTCATCCGCTCTTGGTCGGGACTGGTTCCCAGGACTCGAGCCTCGCTCAATCTCGACCTTTGACGAGCTGGCTACTCAGTTCCTCGGCCACTTCGTTAGGAACTGTCGGCAGAAGCGCACGGTCGACTACCTCTTCACAATTAAGAGCAGGGACAAGGAGACGTTCAAGGCTTACATCACCCGCTTCTACAACGCTCTCATCGAGGTCCCCGAGCACCGGGACGAGACCGTCATCACGGCGCTCAGATCTGGGCTTAGGCATAAGGAGTGGTTGCGCTCCTTTGCGTTGGCACAGCCTAAGACCATGGCCGAGGTCAAGACGTGGACCGAGAGCGAGGTTCAGCTGGAATCCGAGGTGAACGCAAACCTCCCACGAGCAGAACGGTCCGACCAGAAGAAGAGGGCTCGGGAAGAAAGGCCGGAGCGTCAGCAGCCCTATCACCCGAAGTTCCAGGAGTATACCCCGCTCAATGTCTCCCTCACAGTGTTGCTAGAGGAGGCCCAAGGCGAGGGGTTCTTCAAGTTCCCTCCAATCCCGGGTTAGGCCTCGAAGCGAACCCGGGGCCCTTACCGCGTCTTCCATCGGACGCTGGGCCATGCCACGGAGGATTGTAAGCAACTCCGGGACTACATCGAGGAGCTCATCCGATCGGGGCACTTCGCCGCCTACTTGAGGAACAAATGGCGGGCCGACCGCGAGAAGGAGCAGCGTCCCCCTCCCGCCGAGCTGACCATCGGCCAGATCATGCTCGTTTCGGCAGATGGCCAGCCCGGCGCTCGGGAAGCCCCGTACCCGGTGCCGAGCACGGAGACCAACAAGCCTCCGAGGAGCTCGGGCCACGCTAATAAGGTCATCTATTAGCATGTACATTTCTTTTGGGGCAATGTAAACTCTTCCTGGGGTCTGTTGTTAATTTAATAAAGATCAATAGAACATTGCGAAAAAGAAGGAAAGATCTTATTTATTCAAAAAAGGTATTATGGACTCCTCAGCCATACATAAAAAAAAGAAAAGAAAATTACAACAGCGGGGGAAGGGAGTGCAGAGAGCACTGCTCATGATACTCGGAAAAGATCTCCGCCAGCCGAGGCCTCGCGAGATCCAACCTCTGCCTTCGGTTCCCCCCGCGCGCTTTAACCCCGAGCCTCAGCTCGTAGCACTCGCGGACGAGCGCCTCTGAGCGAGCGAGCCGGTTCGCGGAGATCAGGCCGAAGCGCCTCAGAGACCGCAGCTTGCCCACGGCCTCATCATAGAGCTGCTCGGACATGGGGTTGTAAAGCCCCGGCGACGCCCTCCAGATGGAGTACATCAGCAGCTGCAGCAGGGAGGAGCGTCGGGGGAGCAGCCGGCCGAAGTGGTCCTCGATGCTCCCATAAACCAACTGCACCGTGTCCTCGGTGCAGTTCTGGTCATAGAGGTATACGTCTTCGAAGTGGATGGTCTTCGGGATGGTAAAAGGGAAGTCTTGCATTCTCAACGATCTATTTACGAAGAAAGGAAGGACCAGTACTCCTTCAGCCTTATATAGCCCACTGCGTCCCAACAGAACTCAACAGTCGCCCGCCTTCGCCCGAAAATTCGCTGCCACGCGACGATCATCGAGCCTTCCCTGGCGGAATTGAAACGACGCAACCCTGGCGCTTCGCCTCCCCCCACATTCAACGCGCATGCTGCGTGCGCGTTTGCCGCGACCGTTCCTGTTTCCCATACCTGCAACTGGACGGTCGGGCGAAACCTCATGAAAAATCAGCCGAGCAGCTACCCTGCTTGGTCGTCCCTGGCCGGTAGCTCCCCTATTCGCGGCACCAGGGATCGAAGCCCTCGCCAAGAGGCGACCTCGCAGCTTCACTGCCCGGTCATCCTTAGTGGGCTTCTTACAGCCCCTCCAACGCTAAGGATCAAAGTCCTCCGTAGAGGCAGCCGAGCGGCTTCCCTGCTCGGCTATCCCTGGCCAGTAGCTCTCCTACTCGCAACGCCATGGATCAAACCCCTAGGCAAAGGCCAACTGCGCAGCTTCACTGCCCGGTTATCCTTAGCAGGCCTCCTAAGGCCCCTCAAACGCTAAGGGTCCAAGTCCTCCTTAGAGGCAGCTCAGCAGCTACCCTGCTTGGCTATCCCCGGCTGGTAGCTTCCTACCACGACCGCAGGGATCAAAAGCCCTCCCATAGGCAGTCGAGCCCGAGGATCCCTTGCTCGGCTATCATTCAAGACAAAAGCCCTCGCCAAGAGGCACCTGGCAGTAAGCCTGCCCGGCCAAAGGTCCTTGGTAGGCTTCTCATAGCCCCTCCCGCGCCAAGGACCAAAGTCCTCCCAGAGACAGTCGAGTCCTTGCTCGGCTATCCCCGGCTGGTAACTTCCTACCACAACCGACAGGGATCAAACTCCTCGGCAAGAGGCACTGGGCAGTAACCCTGCTCGGTCCCGTCCTGAAGGATCAAAGCCCTCGCAAGAGGCAACCGAGCAGCTACCCTGCTCGATCATCTCGGGCCGGTAGCTCCCTACCTATGACGCCAGGGATCGAAGCCCTCACAAGAGGCACCCGAGCGGCTACCCTGCTCGGTCATCCCAGGCTGGTAGTTGCCTACCCATGACGCCAGAGATCAAAGCCCTCGCCAAGAGGCAACCGCGCAGCTTCACTGCCCGGTCATCCTTAATGGGCTTCTTACAGCCCCCTAACGCTAAGGATCAAAGTCCTTCTTAGAGGCAGCTGAGCAGCTACCCTGCTCGGTTATCTCCGGCTGGTAGCTCCCTACCCATGGCGCCAGGGATCGAAGCCCTCGCAAGAGGCATCCGAGCGGCTACCACGCTCGATCATCCCAGGCTGGTAGTTGTCTACCCACGACGCCAGAGATCAAAAGCCCTCGCCAAGAGGCAGCCGCGCTGCTTCACTGCCCGGTCATCCTTAGTGGGTTTCTTACAGCCCCTCCGACGCTAAGGATCAAAGTCCTCTGTAGAGGCAGCAAAGCGGCTTCCCTGCTCGGCTATCCCTGGCCGGTAGCTTCCCTACTCGCAAAGCTAGGGATCAAAGCCCTCGCCAAGGGGCAACAGAGCAGCTTCCCGGCTCGTTCATGCCCAACGGACGCTACGAGCTTGTAGCCCTTACAACGAGGCCTCTGAGCCCATTCATGCTCGGCACAAATGTGACGGACGTCCCTCTGCCCATCACATGCAGAGGATCCGTGGCCCCAACAAAGGGCATCAGGTCTATCCAAGTCTAAGCGATCCCCCCTGGACTTTGGGACCATGGAGATGCCTCCTTCTCGGCAGCACTTGGCATGTGATCGAAATCAACTCGACGAACAATCGCTAGACAGATGGCCGACCTGACATGGAAGCCCAATAGTGCAAGCAGAGATATTTTACAAGCATTCTTCACACAGTCACAAACAGAAGACAAAGTGCAAACCGATGAAACCAAAGAAAAAATTTTATTGCTAAAGGCAAAGTCTTTACAAAGGGTATTTTGGGCTCCCCAGCCTTACAAAATGCCCGGAAGCTTACAAAATTTCAGAAGCAACAAAATAAAAGGAGGAAAACGGGGGCTTTAGGCCTCGGGGCCAGGCGTGACCTCGGGGACCTCTACATCCACCACGAGACGAGCTGGGTCCTCGACGACTTCCTCGTCAGGAATCTCCTTCCCCTGCTCATCGGCATCCGCGAGGGGTATTCGGCCCGGAGCTCTTCGTTGGCGAATCTCGGTATCCGGGCCTTGACGGCGTCGAGGGCCTCATGCCAGATGAGGGTCGTGGCCACAGCCAGGTCATAATAGAAGTCCTTCGACTTCTTGTAACCCTCCACCGCCTTCGCCGCCGAGAGGTCGGCCAACTTTGCCGCTCTCAGGTCGGCCGACTTCGCCGATTCGGCCGCCGCCCCCAGCTCCTTTCGGAGGGTTTTCACCGTCTTCTTCAGGTTGCCGGCAAGCACCTGAGCGTCCTCAAGCTTGGCCTCGGCAGCCACGGCGGCCTCGCGATACCGGGCAACCTCCCGCTTCCCGGCCTCCACCTCGCCCTCCGGGGCTGCGTCCCTCCCCATCACCGCCTCCAGCTCCTGCTTGGAGCTCTCTTCCAGCGAGGAGAGCTGGCCCACAACCTTCAACGCTAGGGCTATCACCTTGGCCTCCATACGTAAGGCAAGGGCAACGTGCTGGAGAACCTGAAAAATAGGAAAGAGATCAGAAAAATGAAGGAGGCACTGAATCTCACAAAAGACCAAACACTTACCTGCACAGACTCATGGGCGATGGACGCCAGCTGAACCCTGAAGGTCCCCTCGGGGACTCGACTCCCGGCCGATGTCTCTATTTCATGCAGCAGGTTATCCGCGACGAATAGCCCCGAAGGCACTGCGAACTGAAGGTCCCCTTCCTCCACCATGATCGGTGAGGACGGGCTCCGGGAGGATCTCCGGGAACTCCTCTTGAGCGGCTCCGAAGGAGAGCCAATCTCTTCCTCCGAGACCGGGTCCTTCAGAATCCGAGCCCGCTTCTGGCTCGACACTCTGCTAGGCCCCGGGGCAGGACCCGCCCCCGAACGCTCACGGGACGCGACCACCGGATGAGGAGCCGGGGCAGGCTTTGAGCGGGAAGAGCTGGTGCCCCCAGCTTTCACGACCTTCCTCGGCTGGCATATGGAAGATCGAAGCGAGTCCATGTCCATGGGTCCTACACAAAACCAAATATAAAGAAATCAGCGACACAAGCAATATACAAGCCAAAAAGCAAGCCTAAACTTACCGACGAACTCAACAGGGCTGAGCCTGGCCCAACTCAGGACCCTCTCAGACAGCAGCACGTCGAAACGGGGGATGGGCTCCCACGATGCCACTCTCACCACGACGGGGTCACTGGACTGGTTCCCCGGCAAGCATTTCTCCCTCGACCACTTTGCAGGCACGGGCCAGTCCTCGCCCTCGGGGGGAAACGAAGTCGTGAATGGAAGAAGGCAGGGCCACAACCCCTTTCCCAGCGGCGGGGCCCTGTCGCTTTCTGAAAGAGAGGTAGACCCACCTCGGGTCACCCGCTCGACCACCAGGGTGATTTTTGAAAATGAGGGAAGAATCAAGGAGGAAGAGGCTGAAGGGAACCGCCTGTAATTTTAGGCGGATCAGGATCCCGAGGAGAATCCTCCATAAGTTCGGCACTAACTGGCCATGGGCTAACCCGAAAAAGTTCAGCGTTTCGACGACCTCAGGAGAGAAGGGCAGACGCATTCCACCCCAAAAAGCTTCCAAATACAGAGCGATCTCCCTGCCCCATATTTGGTCTGTCCTCTCTCCCTCCTTGGCCAGACGAAGCGTATAACGTGAGGGGATGTGGAAGCGAGCCCGTGCATTGGCGAGCTCGTCCTCATGCCTCACCCAACACGAGGCGCTGGGGCAGCATCTACCTCCTCCTCCCTGGGGGCTACCCCCGCCGCACGATCCCGGGAAGAGGATCCGACCCCTGCTTCCCGGGAGGACTCAGGCTCAACTAAAGGGTCCCTAGAACCTACTCCAACGACATCTACTGACTCGACAAAAGAAGACATCTAATCTTGAGAAGGATCCTCGGGAAACGAAAGCGGAAGAAAGAAGACGAGTGCCGATCAACCAAGACTTAAAACGGGAAAATATGAAGGAGTAGGGACCCTGAACGGTCCTCACCCCTATTTATCACCGCGAGCGACCTCATCCAACTGCGCCCTTCATCTCCCGCCAAAATGCGTCCTCGCGTCCGACGGCTCCGATCGCTCCACATGCCATGCCCACACTGGGCCGCATCCCGTCAGACGCCACAGGTCTGCACACGTCGCGTCGGCCAACCGACGCTTGACACGTGGACCATCGCTTCAGTGGAAGGATGCACGAACCGGCGCACCTTCCTTAAATGCAGAGATCTCGCCCTAATTCGCTGGCAGAAAAGACAGCTGACAGCCCGGGGACGCGTCCCGATGAAACCTTAGGAGGGAGCTTACCCCGGACGGCCCGGCAGTCCACTCCTGACCCGACCCGCTAGCTGGTTGGGACAAGAGTGGGGGGCTAATGATGATGCTCAATATTGGCGATCCTTAAAAATCAGGACACGTGGCAGATGACGTGTCCCAAGACCCAGAAGAAAGGGCCCACAGAGGCCGACCAGGCCGACCCCTGTACCCGACCTGCAAGCACAAGCTGGCCCTCCTCGGGGGCCCTGCAAATTGGTCTCTTCGGCCCCTCAGCTCGCCCCGAGCTGCCACAAGACCAAGACTTCTCAGCCCTCTTACTCACCTCCGAGCTCCCCAGCCGAGGTCGTCTTCCTCGGTCCCTCCGACCGACCAACTCCACCACTCACAGATGTAACCGCCGCTCCGCAAATCTCGCCACACGCAGATTCTCTGCCGGCAACGCCCCACGTTCCACGCCATCACGATCCCCATTAATGGGCGATCCGCTCTTTACGCGGGCGTGACGTCGGGAGCGTAACTGCCGGCGAGATTCTCGCGCCTGCTGCTGCGTGCTGCCGCCACTATATAAACCCCCATCACAGAGGGGTTAAGTAGGCCATTTTTATTCCACTTAGCCGTTACGCTGCTCGGATCTAGTACAAACTTGATCGTCGGAGGGTCTTCGAGGGTACCAAACCACCCCGGGACTTCCTTGCAGGTACTCGGAGCTAAACTTCTCAAATTACCAATCTACTCAAAACCCATTGAGACCCACACGCAACAGAAGATCACCGCCAAAATCCACCAGGAGATCGACGGAAGACAACATCTGAAGGAGACCCGAAAAGGACCTCCATCAGACTCCAAGTATAACATTTTAAAAAAATTATTTTAACATTTTGAATATGTATCGTAATGTTTTTGCCCCTTTATTGAAGTAAAAACACGTTTGCAAGAACCCACTCAAAATATTGCTAATGCTCTATGATATTACAAACATATGCAATAAGGAGTTATTTAATTTTATTGCATACGTGAGTTCTAACTTGTAACTGAAGCGTTTGTTAAGTGATAAATTAAGAATAAATACGAAGCATATTCTAATTTTTTGTTCACTTCAAATTAACTATGATATTTGATTAGGGAAAAAGTTTCTGGGACAACTATCCTCCTTTGATTAAGGAAATAAATCCTCTCCACTTGCTTTATTTGGATACGCTTGCTTCGAAATTAAGAATAGTTGATTAGGAACATGATATTAAATTGTAACTTGTTCAAAATTTGTAAAGATGGGCAGATCTAAAGACCCACCTGACAGTGACAGCAGACGAAGATCCGGAGCAGGGCGCAGGCGGCGGAGAGAAGCGTCCGAGCTTCTCCTCGAGACGCCGCCGAGCAACGATGGCGGACTCGTCCATCGCCGTCATGACGAACGGCCTTTGTGACGCCGACAGATCGTGTGGGGCCCGCGCCTGGACCTCGTGTGCGTGGTGGACCCGCCTCCTCCGTGCCAGCTCGACCCCCGGCAGCATCATCTCTCCCGACTAACTTGCGCCTCTGCCGCTCAGCTGGATTTTCTTTGCTAACGTGCGCGGTCTCTGGTGGGTAGCGTACTGGCGTGGAAGAGGAACCGTGCTCCAATTTGGGTTTTTGAAGGTTCTGGAGTCGTGTCCTTCGTCAAAAACGTGGACCCATGATGGATCGATATATTCCAATAAGGCCATCCTCCCTATTTTTGTTTGCTAAACAATTATTATAGATATTTTTATGATAAATTCCTTCACTAAAAATAAAAAGCTTTTTCTTTTTTATTTTAATCCGCACATCTTTACAGATCTTAAGCTAATCACAACCACTCTCATTTAACTTTATCGCTGATTACTCTAAGATATTTTTAAAATTAACCAAACTTTCCTCTTTTCCGCAAATCGTAAAGTGTCCTAATCCCAGTGTCATAATCCTAAATTGAAGCTGAGAATCATCAAGCTAACATCTCTTAACCATAAAGCAAAGATGAGGATCACCAAGCTATTGTTGCATCCCGATCATCTAACGACCTCATCGATGCGGCTCGCATATGTGAGCAATAAAGGTGGGGGTGTGTTTCTCTCATCCTCTCCCAACAATCCTTTTCCATTACACACAAATTACAAGAACAAGTAATTGGGGAAGTTGGAATTTGATTTATTTAGCAGTTAGGGTTTTAAAGAGAACCCATAAACTCTTTACATGGAGATGATGAAAAAAACTACCAACAGCTCAAAATCCTCTCTTTAATTTCACTGACCGATACTTATAGGAACTAGGATTATCTATCACCTTCTACACCTAAATCAAAGCCCAAGGATCCAAAATTTCTTCTTCTCTCCTCCCACTCTTAGAGAAAAAGATGAGCCCGTTTGCTTTTCCTTCCTCAACATCCCAAACCCATCATTGATTTGTCGAATCCAAATTAAAACTACAAAGATGCTTGAGTAACAGATATTTAAAAATATTTGCCAGAGAGAAAATGGGGGTAACATTTAAAATTTGATGAGATGACATTTTAGTTGACGATTGCAAATGTCCAATAACGTCATGGTATATTATTGCGGTCAGGGATGATAGTTTCAGAGAGTTTTCTCTTGTTAAATTAGTTTGATGTATTTGTTAAAAAAATCATGATGGTTAAAGATATTTTTATGCATTTTAGCCTTTTTCTTTAATCAATATCACATAATTAGATTAATAGTCACTTGTGTTTTACACGGAATATCCACGTGATGTAAAAAATTTCCGTATATTTTTTTTTTGGATGGAAATGGACCACATTAGGGATTGAAGTTGCAACCTCTCACATTGGAGAGAAAATCGGTACCAACTAAACTTAGCCCGGTTGTTGAATGGGGTGTTACTGGAGTGGGAAAGGAAGTAATTAGCGTTTTATTAATTTTATTTTCATTCTTATTTTTGCCAGAAAAATAAGAAAATTTTATAGCTCTCTAAGAAGCTGTCATTGAAATTGGATTCTCAATTTTGGAACCCACTCCTTCTAGAATTATTGTCATAAATCTTCAATAACCAAGGGAATTACTTACCATCTAATAGAAAAAATCTTCAATAATAAGCTATAGTAAGTTTCATCTTTATTGTCATAAATCAAGTATTCTAGATACACCAAATGTCATATTCTCGCCCCTTTAGTAGCATCATTTTTCACATGTTATGACAACACTATAAAACCTATTTTAAAGAAGATTTTTACTTTAAGTTTTTAATTCTTGTAAGAATTGACTAATTAAATTTAAGCTATTTTTTGCTGCCATGTCAGCTTATCAAAACCGAGCTAAATCGGAGAAAATTTTTCCTTTCATTATATTTCTTTCGGCTGTCTACACAAAAACTGCTCCAAACAAATATTAACTGAATATTCCTATATAATAAATTAATTCAATAAATTCAAATTATACAGATTCTAATTTTCTATTCAAATTAACCGTTGTAATGACATTAATTGGTTGGAAAATTAATTGGTATAATTTATTACACATTTTTCTAACACATTTATCAATTTATTGTCATATATTATGCGGTTCCGGATATCTTTTGTGAATTATTACAGATAATAGGGTTTGGATGCAAAAAGACGGAAAATTGTGCTAAAATGAGAATTACGTGCATACAATGAAAACTTAAACGAATTAATCAGAAAATTAACAGACGATTTGCAAATTTGGAGCAAATGTGGGAATATCATTGTAAATCAGCAAAGGTTGCCATAAATAGAGATGAATCAATTATCATAACAACAAATCAGTTGGAGAAACCAAATCAACCTGCCTAATTATACGCTAAATTTGGGAACAATTCGGAGATCCACGCAACTACAAAAAAACATAGAGATGTTCAAGATTTTATGAACTCAAAAATTATCTAAATTGATGATAAAAACACAAAAAAAATCTGGAGCCACGAAACCAAAATTTGGCGGAGGATTAGCTGCGGATTAAGTCAAATTGGGGCGGATCAGCGGACTATTTTAGGCCATTCGATTAGATATTTTATGGGCACGATCGTTTTTCCACATAGATTAACATGAGATGTAGAGTTTCGTCTTTCGAAAATTCTGAAAACACATAACAGCATCCAACAGAGAAATTAGATTCTCATTGATTAAATTTTCATAATCGTTAGCAAGTTTGATTCTCTTGTATCTACTATTACTTGTTCTTCAAACTTTCTCACCCCTATATAAGCACCTGTATAATCTTAGGGTTTCATATCTTTTTCATAGGCTTCAAAAATTAGGGTTTGCAAAAGTAGGAGAGATCAAAGGTAAGTGTAAGTATTATTTCATAATGAATAAAATATATAATTTATTTTCTATGAGTAACTAATTATTTTTCTAGGGTTTTGTATTATCTTTCATTCTGTGGTTGGATGTATTTTATGATCTTTTTTTCTTTTACTTCATCATGAATTGTTTTTGATATAATTCATTTCTTGTAGTTTTCATCATATAAACTAGATCTTATAGGAATAATTGACAATTTAAATGGATCTAGTGATAGGTGATTGTTCATCACGGAAAAATGCATTTCAATACCGCTCATTCATTATCATTTTTGTGATATAGCGGTACTATTAACCCGTGTCTGCTCAATAAATACAGATTACATGTATTCGTGTCAAAACACTGAAAACACACTCAAATGCACGGATACGACATTTGTGAGCCAACACAGCAACCGGAACAGAAAACCGATCAGTATTCAAAGAGTTTCTTTTTGCAACATGCAAGTGTACACAATTTTTATGCAAAATGGTCAACACACAATACAAGTGTGAACATATTGTGATGCATGAACTTTGGTGGGCTGCCTAGCACAAGTGGGCACATATAAATCATGACTTGTGCAAGTGGAGAGGTAAGTGGGCATAAGTCATGAGTGAATGAAAAGTTGTGATGTAATTTAAAGTCACATTTTCCCTCCAAAATCTACAGTGTGCAACTCAAGCTTATATGGAAAAATCAAACAATACCAATGAGATGATGGAGAGCACACATGATCACCACACAAAAACGAGTCCTAAATATCAACACCAGACCGGTGGAATGCTCCACAAAACCGGTGCAGCCGGCCCCACTAAGAGAAAAATGCTCCATCTTTCTTCTGGTCACTCCATCTTGTCACATCATCCTTATTTTATTGTTTGTTTATTCTGATTTTGTGCCTATAAATACCAGAACAGAGAGCAAGGAGAGGATATACTTTTGGCAATAGTTTAACATTTCATTCTATTTTCATTTTGTTGAAGCTTTGTAAATAGTAGTTAGTTACCTTGAGTTCCTTGCCTTCTCTTAATCTTGCAGCCTCTTCATTGAGCTTGCAAATTTAGGTTTTGGTTATTAAACTCATGGTTTGTATCATCCATTTGGAATTAATGAAGCTTTCATTTGAGCACTTGGGTTCTTAGTATTTCTATTTCTTTCCTTACTTGCAATTTAATTTCATGTCATTTACTTACTTCCAATGTTGTGCTATTTTTTTTTATTTCTTCTCTTTTGCACTTTCTTTTGTTGTTGTGATAGTTTGTGAATAGTGATATTGTTAGGGAAAGAGAGTGGTTATATAAGTTAAGGTTTTCTTTGCTTATTTCCTTTGCCTTGATATTTGCTAATTGAACTTCGTCCAAACCTCACGCAAGTGCTTCGTTAGGCACCCTACCCTACCAAGTTATCGGTGATCTCTAGCCGTGACCGGTTGCGTTTAGTTTGGCTGGAGGCGAAAGTCAAGAGATAAGAACGGTCGGACAAGGGTCAATAAGCTGGATTTCACTAATACCGTGCTTAAGCACCCTAATCCACGTCGTTGCCGATTACTCTAGTTTCAATAGTCAAGTTAGGAACAAAGGAATGAGTACGGATTTTCCTAACTTACACTAACCTATCATATCCCTAACAAGCTTATATTTTGCATATACAAACACTTAGGTTAGAATCGAACCGTTCCGACCTTCGGCTTAACTCATGAGAACAAGAACTTAGAACGCTCCATCTCCCTATGGACGACCCGTACCCATCACGACTAGCTACACGCGACACTGTCTTGATTGCGGTTAACTTTAAATTTAATACGGCACGCGAAATCTCACTCAATCAAATAGCGCCGTTACCGGGGAGACGGTGACGTTTTTATTCTTGTTATTTCGGGTTAATCTCTATATATCTTGTTTATAACACTAACTCCATTCTAAAAAACAAACTAAAAATCGAAAAAAATTGAAGAAAATAAAACCAAAACAAAAAACTAACATTTCTAACTTTTTGCTCTCTGGAAATTTGTCCTACTAACACTCTGTAGTTAAAAAGAAAAAAGTATAACGGTAGTATACTACTATAACATAAAGGATCCACACAAAAATTGAGCACCAAATTGTTAAAATCGACCGGCGGTTTATTGAGATTTCCTGGCGTCGCCGACCCATTGGTGGGTGTTTGAAAATTTTCATTTTGGGTTACCTTCAGTGTTCTGTTAGTACTCTATTTTTATTATTTGATTTTTATAATTTTGAGTGTGCAGGAGCTTGGGCACTCATATCGCTTTTTCTTACTAAATATCCGTTTTTCTGACATTTGCAGATTTTAAGGAAATGCGAACTGCGATCGCGCGGAGTAAAGTGTACATTCAAGTCTAAGGTGATAGGGAAGTACAATGCCAAAGATCCGGGTAGTTTGATCCGCGCAAGCGAACTTTTCAAGCTAATCGGATTAAATTCAACGGGGGTTTCTTAACCCAAAAACATATCGGTACGTATTTCCTAACACTTTCTTTCTCAAATCCGACGCATCCACTATATTATCTTTGCAGGATTCTTTGCAAGTTCGCTGCCAAAAGCTAAATTGACTAACCCGTATTTGTTGCAGCGCCGCGCTTAAATATAAAAAAAATGATTGTTTAATGTTTTGAACAACTTTTTCATGGAATTGCACATTGCACTCTTTAATACGGACTTAAGGGTAAGTGAACCCCACAACATACGGTAAAGAATTTCATCACCTTTTCCGTAGCCCACAAATCATGAAATTGAGCATAACGTTTACCCGCACAAATTTTAAAAGAAACTAGACTTAAGGACTTCGCGTTCATTAGGAGAAGTTAAGTGTATTTAGAACACCGCTTAAAGGTATATCGTGTTAGTCATATGTATGCCCTAGAGGCTATTATTGTACATGATTGTATATTATAGTGGATGCTTAGACATATATATATATATAGAGAGAGAGCACTTTCTTGCTCAACATGATAATATGCTATCTGGTTGCTCTTTATCTTAACATGTACGCTTGTATTATTATACTGTCTCTCTGATACATGTTGATAAAGCCCTTAGGATATGTACTTGACTACCAGGACTATGATGCAGATCATACTAGTGGGGCCAGGGTAGTCCACAAGTACATCATTTAATTGTTCCTAGTCGAGAGAGTATCGAGACAGGGCATTGATATTCCAGAGTAGACTGGTGTGTATGTTTCTTGACCCTGTATGTGGCGATTGTTGATATCATAGCCATTGGTGTTTGACATCAGAGATTGTACACAGGTGCTCATTAGAGAATGGGTACACCGATCAGGACTCGTCGAGAACTCCTAGATGGTACTATACCTATCGTCAGATAGTAGTTCTATGGTGACACTGGTACATGTTAGTCTGTAGACCCGAGATCGTCATAGAGACTTGTGTGGTTCCCACTGTGCTTTGATTTCCTCCCTACCATGGCTCAAAGGAGTCGTGTAAACAGGTGGATTTTGGGTACAGTCCTGGGTCACATGGAGGCAATGAGCGTTAGGAGAGGTTTCGTCTCTCCCGGTATTGGGAGTTGATGTTGCGCTATGCTCGACTGGCTATAACAGCAAGTCCCTGGCCAGGGCTAATGATTAGATTTACTGGTAAGTGTTATCAGTAGTGTCTCGAACCGTTATGAGCCACACATCGGCATGACTTATTAAGTTACTGTGGTCTGACGTTTACCACCCCTGGACTTGATATGCGACATATCAGACGAAGAGACCGTACTGTACGGTAGTGTTACTTATAGGCTTCATAAGAGTTTGGACAAGCTTGCATGTTGATCTTCTATTCGCTTAATATCTAGGTAGCCGTTACGTCCAGCTAGTACCGCTGAAGGCTTGTGGGTAACCGATGTGATCATTACCCACTGCTAGCGTATTGACGAGTCTTTAGAGTCCCACACAGAGGTTTCCTAGCTCAAGCGAAACGAAGTAGGGCACATATGTGATATGTGCGGGACCTTGATTAAATACGTGTATGTGATACCGTATTCTAATCTCGCGATATATAATATCGGTCGGTTATATGTGATATAACCAGATTATTGAATCAAGTGTTGATTCGATAAATTGATATACATATGAATGATATTAGTCGGTTATATATGATATAGCCGGATTATTAAATCAAGTGGTGATTTAACAATTTGATATATATATATATATATATATTAATATATATTAACTAATATTAGCCCACTAAAGAATTTCTTCTCTTGGATACACACACACACACGTTGATTTATATAATTATGTGATATGTGTGTGTGTGTGTGTTGTGTGTGTGTGTGTGTGTATGTATTATATATACTATTGTGTCATGGTGGATGATACATTGAACATGGGTGTATGAGATTCATACCAAACTAAAGATAATTAAGGTAATTATTTATTTAGAGTGAAATCAAAATGAGGTAGAAATTAGCATGGCTTAGATGCTTGTGGAAGCATGTAGAAGCCTTGACTAATTCTACTAATTTTATTTTACTCTAGATATTTTTAAACCCAACTATTATCTTAAGCCATGGTTAACTCTCTACAAATACCTATGAGTTATTTTTTCACCATTGGTTCAATATGAGTTCTAGTTCTTCACCGGTTCTTCTTCCTCCTCTTCTTGATTTTCTTGGAGTGAAAAAGAGAAATATAATTCCAAAGTGAGCAAAATTCCTATTTCATCAATCTAGACCAAACTAGCCCTTTAGTATAGATTGTTTTCTTCACTAATTCCTTAGTTAGTGAAGAAGTAGCTTGAGTTAGAGATTTTTCAAGGTGGATCATCTTCGGCCTCGAAGATACTTAAGCAAACTCGTTCCTTTCGCCAAGTAGAGCCTACGAAGAGTTCTAGGGACTATTACTTGGAGTTTTAGAAGTGAAGGACCGGTCTACAAAGGTTGTATTCTCTATTCATTTAGTGTAAAGTTTGTTTACATGCATAGAAACCCTAATTCTCTAGTTCGATTCTAGGATAGCATGCATTAGCACACTAGATTTTTTAAAATTGTATACTTGATACTTGCTAAAACCTAGTAGTGGTGCTAAGGCATACTTTCATGGTATCAGAGCCAAGCTAGAGCATTATGATTGGTCTAAATGACGTTAAAGTGTTCGATCAAAATTTTCGAAACCCTAAAATCATAGTTTCTGTCCATTTTTTCAAAAGTTGATATTTTACAGATTAAAAATATTCAAAAAATCGTGCAGGTAATATTATGGAGCCCCAAGAAGTACGATACCATATCTCCACCATGCCGCCGCGGTTCCGCTGCAGTCTTGGTGAGTTGATGGTTCTTATTTCTTGTGCTGCTCTATTCTAGCATTTGGCACTTTCTGGGTATTTTTAATGTGGCTTAAGTTATTGAGGTCTCTGTGATTTGTGGGTGTTTGATATATCGATCGAAATGTTTAACGTCATCTAAATTATTAGGATATGTGATACAATATTTAGAATCCACAATAATTAGTTTTGTGAAAACTAGTTAGTGTTTTGTAAATCTAGCAATTTAGTCTCTTTTTTGATAGATTGGCACGGAGTTTCGATTCAGATCAAAACTCCGTCGCAATTGCGTATAGTACGCGAACACTCGCCGGGTAACACTACTAGATAGCCATGCCCCATTGCCCCGACCAAGTGACTATAGGAGAACCCCGTAGCCAAAAGCATCCACTCGGGTGCTCGCGGCCACGGTGTTCCGCCTAAGTGCACTTCATCGTCGGCATTGGGGGTGCGGCCATCTACTAAAGTTCCCGACGAGTATTCGATCATTTTATCGGGAATCCTATTGAATTACCCGACTAGTTATTGAAAAGTGTTTTCAATTTGAGACTAAAATGCAAGGTTTAAAGGGTCAGGCATGAAATTCAGAATATGAGATAATCCGGGTTTATGATGTCTAAAGTATATGAGATATTCCGGGTTTATGATGTCTAAGGTATATGCGGATTCTAATTATTGTAGTTTTCATTTATTTTCTGCGACCGTAAGTGTAATATGTGGTGTATCCCCGATCTCGTTGCTATACGTCAACGATATTCGGGATACACATATTTACTTATGTTGATGACATGTGATGTTATGTGTTGCTGTAATATATTATATTGGATCGTTGTGATTGAACAGCCGGGTTTTTTTGTATGAGATTAGAGTTTTTCTATTTTCATTCATGTAAAATATGTATGTAATATTCTTTTATTAGGACACTTCCGGGTTGAGAATGATGTCACCATTAATGTATACTATTTACTTTTCCGCATTAGGTAGTCCCAAGGTGGGGAGCACAAGTAACCAGGTTCTAGAATCCAGTGGGAGACCATCTCGAGGAGTTGAGACCGGGTCTCCTAACTTTAGAATTGGCAGGGTCACTTGCCGCTCTCGTAGGGGTCTAGGGATGTGGGTTTGGCTATTCATCACGACCGTAGAATCCGTGTTTTTCATTACTGGCTAAATTTAAAACACGGACCCCCTAATATATCCAATATTTCATATGATTATTTCTGTTGCTTGAGTTCTGTGATGTGATCATATAATTTTCTGAGACGAATGCTATATAAATATGATATATATAATAAATGTTGCTTATGTTTTGCACCCGCGCTAGTCCAGCCTCCGCTCTGCCGTTAGTTAAGTAACCTAACGGTACATGACAGGGCCCCGTGGCGAATGCGGATGGCATAAGCGTACGTTCTATTTTCGTTTCTTCTGTGATGTTTAGGAAACATAAATGATGGGACTTCATTAATGATATTAATGAAAGAAAAGAAACCTAAAGATATTGTAGAATTAAATTTTTCAAAAAAGGTAGCTCTAGTTATTGCTTTGCATAGCGGTATTCCTTGCTGGATATTCTGCAACTCATTCGATAAGGAAAGAGCCGAGATCCCTCACCGGGAATAACCTCTTTAGCGAAAGATAACAAATGATACAACCCACTCGGTTTGTTTTGAAAACTAGATTTTAAAAGCGGAGCTTAAACCACTCCTTTTCAAATCACTCGATTCTACAATGATATCAAGTTCATTACGATAAAGGTTTTCTTCAAAACTAGTCGTAACCCTCCGTCATTTCAGATAAGTGCTATTTAGTATTCGTGCTGCGTTTGTTGACCATAGCCAAGGAGTAGTGTACGGTAGCCGATTAGTACTTATCTGCAGCATATGATGCGATTGGATTAGGGTAGTCGTGCGACTTTGTTGACCATAGCCAAGGGTCGTACGGGTGGGTTTAATTCAATCAGGAAATGACGGGTTGGACTTAGCTAGTGCTTATGATTTGTTGACCATAGCCAAGGTCATAAGTCGCTAGGGGTAAAAACATGTAAGTTATATATATGCCCTATAGACCATTATTGTACATGTGATGTATATTATTATAGTGGATGCTTATATATATATATATATATATATATATACTTTCTTGCTCGACATGATAGTATGCTATCCGGTTGCTCTTTGTCTTAACATGTTAACTTGTATAAGTGATACCGTCTTGCTCTCACATGTTGATAAAGCCCTTAGGATGTGTACTTGACTACCAGTACTATGATGGAGATCATACTAGTGGGGCCAAGGGTAGTCCACAAGTACACCCTATAATTATTCCTAGTCGAGGGTCTATCGAGACAGGGCATCGATATTCCAGAGTAGACTAGCGTATACGCATCTTGACCCATATGATAGGCGATGGATTATCCCACATCCATTGCTGTTTGACATAAAAGATGGTATACGGGTGCTGTAATTCCACGTTACCTCTCCCGGTTCTTTCGGGCTTGCGGAAATGATGAAAAACGATTTTTCGGGTCATGGTAACATGGACTATAAAACACGGATTTTTGCTAAACTACACACTAGCAACTAACTAGAGCTTTTCCTACTCGGTTAGGGGTTATACCTCAACTTGAACTCCTTCTCTTGGGCTCTTTGTGGTGGTCGGATGGTTCGTTCCTCGTCGCCTTCTCTTGCCGAAGATGGATCCACCTAAGGGTCTCTACCTTGAGCTTCTTTCTCGAACTTGAGAAAACTAAAGTGTCCGGCTTGCTAGACCTTCAACCTTAGGATGAGTAGAGAGTGGCTTTGGTGTTTTATCTCCAAGGAAATGTTTCTCAACACATGAGATGAATTTTCCTTGAGCTAGAGGAAGAGGAAGAAGAAAGGATGAGAGAGAATCAATATGATAGAATGAGAATGGTTTTTACAACCATAACAATATATGTGAATTATCTAATTAATAATATTAATCCAAAATGAAAAAGGTGACGGTTGGTTTGATAAGACCATTATCATTTCACAATAAATGTTTTTGCAAAGATCAAAGAGCATCTTTGAAAAGAAATGATGATGGTCAATATTTCAACCTTGGTCAACAAGTCAACAAACCCTAACCATAACCCAATTTCATTTAAATAACATTATCAATTGATATTTCACATATTCATTAGGGTTTGGTAAACGACAACCGTCAACTGTGCATACACACCCGTACCAAAACCCTAATGAGAATCCTCTTCCTCTGCCTCAGTCAACTGTGCATACACACCCACATTCATGTTCCGAGGAGCACGAATACTATGAGATAAAACTAACCCCAAAGCATATACTAGGATCTGGCTCAAACCAGAGCCCGCTAGTAATAACTGTCCGGACACCAAACGTGCACAAGTGCGCGGATGTGAACGAACCCTGTCGCAAAACCATGCGACCTCTACTCGTTTTGCCCAAAGGCGAATAACCCTCTGTGTGGGACTCTAAAGACTCGACACTACGCTGGCAGTGGGTTTAACCACAGACCGCAAGCGGCACTAGCTGTACGTAACGGTCCCCAGGTAGATGCCGATAAGAAGATGGACGAGGTGAAACCCATCTGAACTCCTACTGAGCCTGAATGTGACAATCTTCGTACAGTCCGGTCTGTTCGTCTAAGAATATCGCATGGCGGGCCTAGGGGCGGTAAACGTCAGTCCCCTAATAGCGGTACAAGTCGTGTCGGAGTGTAGCCCAGAACACCCTGAGATAACACTGGAAACCTACCAGTATATCTCGCTTGCCCTGGCTAGGGACTTTGTGTAATGGCTCTCCTAGACACAGCGCGATATCAACCCCCAATACCGGGAGAGACGAATCCTTTCTAACCGTCACTGCCTCCAAGTGCTTCGAGACTGCACCCAAAACTACCTGTTTGCACGACTCCTTTGAGCCGTGGTAGGGTAGTAATCAAAGTACAGTGGGAACACACTCGAGGCGAAGTGACAGTGTCAAGTCAACGGACTAAGCTGTACTCATGTCACCTGGGAACTGATAACTGACGATAGGTATAGTACCAACCAACAGTTCCCGACGAGTCATGTTCAGTGTACTCATAACCTAACGAGCACCCGCATACTATCCCAAGTACGACGTACTGACGGTTGTGGGACAGGCCGTCTCCCAAACTGGGATGAGAAGCGCATACGCTAGTCTACTCCGGAGTATCGATGCCCTGTCTCGATAGTCCTACGACTAGGGACCTGCATAAGGATGTGCTTGTAGATTACCCAGCCCCCACGAGTGTGACTGCCATCACAACGCTGGTAATCAAGCAAAGATCCTAAGGGCTCCACTAATGTGTAAAGGCGATATGCTATAATAAACATATGCACACATTAAAGTAGAAACAAACCAAGTAGCATACTACTATATTGAGCAAGATTGTCAATACAAGGTGAATATCCCAAGCTTCCATCAAGTAATATACATACTAGTATGATACAGTAATGGCCTCTAAGGCATATACACTAACAATCTCCCACTTGCACTAAGGCCATGTACTGGCGTATCGAAGACCTATCATCTCGATCAGCCGCTCGAACTGAGTCTGGGGTAAGGCCTTTGTGAGTGGATCAGCAGTGTTATCTTCTGTAGCAACTCTCCGAACCTCGATCTCCTGGCGACCCACGATCTCTCTGATCAGGTGATACCGCCTCAAGATGTGCCTGGACTTCTGATGGGACCTGGGTTCCTTCGCTAAAGATATAGCCCCGTTGTTGTCACAATACAGAGGTATTGGATCAACAATGGACAGAACCACCTGAAGTTCTATCAAGAACTTCCTCATCCAGACGACTTCTTTTGCGGCATCAGATGCAACGATATATTCCGCTTCCATCGTCGAGTCAGCAACGGTTTCCTGTTTGGAACTCTTCCAACACACCGCCCCTCCATTGAGGGTAAAGACATAACCCGACATGGACTTGGAATCATCCTTGTCACTTTGGAAGCTGGAGTCAGCAAAGGCTTCGATCTGGAGGTCTTTTCCGCCATACATCAAGAACATCTCCTTAGTCCTTCTCAGGTACTTGAGAATATTCTTTACCGCTATCCAGTACTGCTCCCCAGGGTTTGACTGATACCAGCTTACCACACTCAGTGCATAAGCTACATCTGGTCTGGTACACAACATCGCATACATTATAGAGCCCACCGCAGAAGCGTAGGGTATAATAGACTTGCGATCCCTTTCCAAATCAGTCTTGGGAGACATCTCTTTAGAGAGGGTGATCCCGTGACAAGCCGGTAGATTACCGCGCTTGGAATCTTCCATACTGAATCTTCTTAGTATGGTGTCTATGTACCTGGACTGTGAAAGTCCTAATATCCTCTTGGATCTGTCACGATAGATCCGGATCCCCAGAATGTAAGAGGCATCACCCAGGTCTTTCATGGAGAACCTGTGTGACAAGAACCCTTTGACAGATTGTAGCATAGGAATGTCATTTCCTATCAAGAGAATGTCATCCACGTATAAAACGAGGAATAAGACAGTTCGTGCTACAAATCTACTATAGATGCATGGTTCATCTGGATTTTTGATAATGCCAAAATCTTTGACCGTCTCATCAAAACAGATGTTCCAACTCCGCGAGGCCTGCTTTAGTCCATAAATGGACTTAAGCAACTTGCACACCTTTCCGCTGCTCCCACTCTGAATGAAACCCTCTGGCTGGTCCATATAGACACACTCCTCTAAATTTCCATTCAAAAAAGCGGTCTTTACGTACATTTGCCAAATCTCATAATCGTGGAAGGCAGCAATGGCAAGAAAGATCCGAATGGATTTCAGCATAGCCACTGGAGAAAAGGTTTCGTCATAGTCCAAACCAGGTCTTTGACGGAAACCCTTTGCAACAAGTGTAGCTTTATAGGTCTCAACCTGTCCATCTACACCAATCTTCCTTTTGAAGATCCACTTGCATCCTACGGGTTTTACCCCATCTGGAGAAACGTCCAACGTCCATACTTTGTTGGTGTACATGGACTCCATTTCGGTCCGTATTGCATCCAGCCATTTTACCGAGTCAGTGCTCTGAATGGCCTGCTGGAAGCTAGTCGGCCCATCACTATCAATGATGCAATCTTCTCTATCCCCGTCTATGAGAAAACCGTAGTATCTCTCGGGCGGATGAGACTGCCTACTACTCCTGCGGAGCGGCGTAGGAATGTCCTGATCTTTCGAACCCTCTGGTTCTACTAAGCTTTCAGTAATAGCTCGCGGTTCTGGAATTTCTTCCAGTTCTATTGCGCTCCCACTTATCTGGTTTTCCAAAAACTCAGTTTCCAAGAAGTGGGCATGACGAGAAACAAAAACCTTTTGTTCCTCTTCGTAATAGAAGAAATATCCCTTGGAGTTCTTTGGATATCCCACAAACTTGCACTGTACTGAGCGTGCCTCGAGTTTGTCCGCATGCTACTTTTTGACAAAAGCTGGACATCCCCATGTCTTAATGTGCTTAAGATAGGGTTTCTTCCCACCCCACATCTGATATGGTGTGGTAGGCACAGTCTTAGTTGAAACTCGGTTCAAAAGGTATGCAGTTGATTCTAGTGCATATCCCCAGAATGATCGCGGTAACTTAGCGTTACTCATCATGGAATGTACCATATCCAATAGGGTCCGATTCCGTCTCTCCGATACACCGTTATGTTGCGGAGTGTATGGAGGAGTAAGCTGAGAGAGAATTCCATTCTCTTTTAAGTAATCCAGGAACTCGGCACTTAAGTATTCACCACCTCGATCCGATCTCAGTGTCTTGATACTTTTGCCGGTTTGTTTTTCTATTTCATTCTTATATTCCTGGAATTTTCCAAAGGCCTCGGATTTATGTTTCATTAAGAAGACATATCCGTACCTTGAAAAGTCATCCGTAAAAGTAATGAAGTAAGAATAACCGCTTCGCGTATGTGTAGACATTGGATCGCACACGTCGCTGTGTACGAGTCCCAAGAGCTCGCTCGCTCTTACTCCGTGTCCAGTGAACGGAGTCTTTGTCATCTTTCCTTTGAGACAGGATTGACAAGTTGCATATGATTGATATTCGAACGGATCCAAATATCCTTCTGTATGTAACTTCGTCAACCTTCTCTCATTGATGTGACCCAGTCTACAATGCCATAAGAAAGCCTGATTTGTTTCCGGAGACTTTCTTTTGTGTGTATTCTGGACATTGAAAATCCGTGGTTGGTTTAATACGTATATTCCATTGTTTAATGTACCTGACCCAATCAGAACTTGATTAAGGTGAATGTTTACAACATTGCTTACAAATGCAAATTCATAACCTTCTTTAGATATTAAAGATACAGAAATGATATTACAAGTTGCATTGGGTACAAAATAACAATTACGCAAAACCAAAACATGTCCATCTGACAACCCTAGGTGATAGTCCCCCACGGACTCAGCATCCATGCCAGCTCCGTTTGCAACTCTGAGGGTCATATCACCTGCCTTCAAAACCCTACGGTTTCTCAACGCCTGCAAAGAATTATAGATATGAGATCCTGATCCGGTATCTAATACCCAGGAAGTAGAGTTTATTAATAGACAGTTTTCAATAACATACACACCTGAAGCTGAAGCCGCAACTTGCTTCAGATCCTGTGTTCTGGCCTTCCAAGCCCTGCAATCTTTCTTCCAGTGTCTACTCTTGTGACAGTAAAAGCATTCTTCCTTTCCCACAAGCTTTCCCGCTACCATTGTTGCCTTTGCTTTTCCCTTCATATCCACTTTACTAACACCGCCCCTTGGTTTGGTGGGGGTTTTCTTCTTCTTTCCCTTGGCTTTTGCCTTGGACCTAGAAGAGGAAGATCCTCCTACAAACAAAGTGGATGTTTCCCTACCTTTCTGTAGGGTGCCCTCTGCACTCCTCAGCATGTTGAGGAGTTCTGAAAGTTCGACTTCTTTTTCTTGCAAGTTGAAGTTCAGGATAAACTGGGCGTAAGTGGGAGGAACGGACTGGAGAATCAAGTCCGTGTAGAGCTCGTTCTCTAACGTGGTCCCAAGGTCCGCGATCTCCTCAATGAAGCCAATCATCTTAAGCACGTGTTCCGCTACCGATGATCCGACGACCAATCTCGCCGAAAACAACTTTTTCGAGACTTCGTATCTGGCGATACGGGATTGCTCTCCATACAGTTCTTTTGTATGAAGAAATCTGGATTCCAAGTCCATATTCTCGTGCCTCCTCTAATGTTCATTGTCCATAGAGACAAGCACGAGGCACTTGCCCTTCGCGCAATCGATTTCCCAGGTCTTACGGATTTCCTTATCCGCGACGCTGGTTTTGGGACCTGGGACAGGGGAGCTTTGGTGGTGAGGAGATACCCCAACTTGTCATAAGTGATTGCCATTTTGACATTCCTGAGCCAATCTTTGTAGTTTGGCCCTGTCAGTATGTTTTTATCTAGTAGTAACTTAAGTCCAGTCATGATGTTTGGTCGCTGCAATTAGGAGAGAGAAGAAACACTTTAGCATGATACTCTTGCAAGTTTAGAGTGGTTTTTAATTTGTCTAAACAGGATGGCTCCTACTGTCTCTCGAATCTCTCCTCAAACCAAAAAGGAAGAATTAGTCAGGATCAATCTCACCGTACAATACTTGCTTAACCGTTCAGCCAGGCTAGTGTCGGTACTTCGAGGGAGGTTTTCCAACGCTTTCGCGAAGTTCCTTAATTAAATAACCTCTTTTCCCTGGGGCGTAGCCCCGCTAACACCTTTCTAGACACCTACTAGGTTTATAGCATTGATCGTTTAAGTGAGAAATTTCCCGAGGAGTAGCATATACTCACAGTAGGATCAGGATCCAAATATCATTGCGTGACAAAACTGAAGGAATCCTACCAGAATCATCACACTCCAAATGGTATGCAGCGCTAGCAAGTTTCAGTTCTTTTGAAACTCCCGATGTGAATTTTTGCCCCATGCTCTTATAACCTTGACTTTGGCCAACAAATCATAAGTCACATGTCAAGTTCTACCCGTCATTCTCCAGGTTAATTTGAACCCACCCACACCTACTCTTGACTTTGGCCAACAAGGCAGTACGACTGTCCCAAACCAACACATCTATCTATGCTGCACATGAATACCCAATAGCTACCAATCACTATGCCTTGACTTTGGCCAACAAACATAGCTTGAATACTATTGACCATCCATGTGAAACGACGGAGGGCTACGAATGGTTTTGGCGAAACCGTGAATGTAGTGAACTTGATATAATCGATGGAACGAGATAGCTTTTAAAAGGAGTGGTTTAAGCTCCGCGTTTAAAAGTTATTTTGAAAAGAAACCGAGTGGTTTTGAAAGTGTTCCAACGACTTTTACTTTGGTTTATTTTTCTTGCATTAATTTTAATGCGTCCCATCAATTAATCCTACCATTGCAGAAAACAACGAAAATATGACGTACGCTTATGCCATCCGCATTCGCCACGGGGTCCCGTCATCACCCGTTAGGTTACTTAACTAACGACAGAGCGGGGGCTGGACTAGCGCGGATGCAAAACATAAGCAACGCCTAAATAGATATCTACATATAGATATATACATTCATCAGATGCAATGATAGGCATTCCAGATCACAGATGAATATATTGGATATACTAGGAATCCGCATTCCGTTCGAGCCTGTAACGAAAAGCGGATTACACGGTCGCGATGAATAGCCAAAACCCCACCCTAGACCCCTACGGGTGCGGCAAACTACCCGCCATGTACCCGAAGCGAAGCAACCTCCCTCAATGATGTGAGTAGGCCACTCGGCACTTCGAGATACCTGGTAGTTTGTGCACCCCACCTTGGGTCTATCCTAGGAGCAAAAACAGTAAAAAGAAATTATACAATGACGGCTACAACCCCATCCCGGTTGTGCGGCCATATAAATAATATTATATCAATTTACATATTACATGAATTGAAAGATAAAGAAAACTCTCATCTCACAACCCTCGGCTATTCATCCGTGACAATCCAACGAATTCATATACACAAACTATCAACATTACAGATCACAGATATGTATAACCCCCACTAATCGACGTATAGCGATTAGCAGACATTTAATACATATATAACATTACAGATACAACCCATTAGCCAAAGTCTACAGAATATCGACCAAAATACGGATTTGTAACCACCCCAAAAACAAACTTGTTCTCTGGAAAATCTGGGCAGAAACAAACCATCTCAAAAATCACAAAACACCAACAGGAGAAAACTGCAGGAGAAACGATCCACGGCCGAGTCAACTCAGCCACGGATCCGCGGCGGGAACAAGCTCCTGCCGCGGATCCGCGGTGAGTTGATCGACTCACTGGATCGTTTTTCTTGCCTGTTCTTTAAAAAGCCTGAGCCGATTTTTAATACATTATTTATTATTTTTTGAGCAGAAATAAAAATCGGCAGAAACTTGATATTTTTAATGTGTTTTGCGGTTTTTCGTCCGATCGAAATTCTAAATACTTTGCTAACATGCTAGGGTGTGTTTAGCTATGCTCTGATACCACTGTAAGTCCACGTTACCTCTCCCGGTTCTTTCGGGCTTGCGGAAATGATGAAAAACGATTTTTCGGGTCATGGTAACATGGACTATAAAACACGGATCTTTGCTAAACTACACACTAGCAACTAACTAGAGCTTTTCCTACTCGGTTAGGGGTTATACCTCAACTTGAACTCCTTCTCTTGGGCTCTTTGTGGTGGTCGGATGGTTCGTTCCTCGTCGCCTTCTCTTGCCGAAGATGGATCCACCTGAGGGTCTCTACCTTGAGCTTCTTTCTCGAACTTGAGAAAACTAAAGTGTCCGGCTTGCTAGACCTTCAACCTTAGGATGAGTAGAGAGTGGATTTGGTGTTTTATCTCTAAGGAAATGTTTTTTAATACATGAGATGAATTTTCCTTGAGCTAGAGGAAGAGGAAGAAGAAAGGATGAGAGAGAATCAATATGATAGAATGAGAATGGTTTTTACAACCATAACAATATATGTGAATTATCTAATTAATAATATTAATCCAAAATGAAAAAGGTGACGGTTGGTTTGATAAGAACATTATCATTTCACATTAAATGTTTTTGCAAAGATCAAAGAGCATCTTTGGAAAGAAATGATGATGGTCAATGTTTCAACCTTGGTCAACAAGTCAACCTTGGTCAACAAGTCAACAAACCCTAACCATAACCCAATTTCATTTAAATAACATTATCAATTGATATTTCACATATTCATTAGGGTTTGGTAAACGACAACCGTCAACTGTGCATACACACCCGTACCAAAACCCTAATGAGAATCCTCTTCCTCTGCCTCAGTCAACTGTGCATACACACCCGCATTCGTGTTCCGAGGAGCACGAATACTATGAGATAAAACTAACCCTAAAGCATATACTAGGATCTGGCTCAAACCAGAGCCCGCTAGTAATAACTGTCCGGACACCAAACGTGCACAAGTGCGCGGATGTGAACGAACCCTGTCGCAAAACCATGCGACCTCTACTCGTTTTGCCCAAAGGCGAATAACCCTCTGTGTGGGACTCTAAAGACTCGACACTACGCTGGCAGTGGGTTTAACCACAGACCGCAAGCGGCACTAGCTGTACGTAACGGTCCCCAGGTAGATGCCGATAAGAAGACGGACGAGGTGAAGCCCATCTGAACTCCTACTGAGCCTGAATGTGACAATCTCCGTACAGTCCGGTCTGTTCGTCTAAGAATATCGCATGGCGGGCCTAGGGGACGGTAAACGTCAGTCCCCTAATAGCGGTACAAGTCGTGTCGGAGTGTAGCCCAGAACACCCTGAGATAACACTGGAAACCTACCAGTATATCTCGCTTGCCCTGGCCAGGGACTTTGTGTAATGGCTCTCCTAGACACAGCGCGATATCAACCCCCAATACCGGGAGAGACGAATCCTTTCTAACCGTCACTGCCTCCAAGTGCTTCGGGACTGCACCCAAAAACTACCTGTTTGCACGACTCCTTTGAGCCGTGGTAGGGTAGTAATCAAAGTACAGTGGGAACACACTCGAGGCGAAGTGACAGTGTCAAGTCAACGGACTAAGCTGTACTCATGTCACCTGGGAACTGATAACTGACGATAGGTATAGTACCAACCAATAGTTCCCGACGAGTCCTGTCCAGTGTACTCGTAACCTAACGAGCACCCGCATACTATCCCAAGTACGACGTACTGACGGCTGTGGGACAGGCCGTCTCCCAAACTAGGATGAGAAGCGCATACGCTAGTCTACTCCGGAGTATCGATGCCCTGTCTCGATAGTCCTACGACTAGGGACCTGCATAAGGATGTGCTTATAGATTACCCAACCCCCACGAGTGTGACTGCCATCACAACGCTGGTAATCAAGCAAAGATCCTAAGGGCTCCACTAATGTGTAAAGGAGATATGCTATAATTAACACATGCACACATTAAAGTAGAAACAAACCAAGTAGCATACTACTATATTGAGCAAGATTGTCAATACAAGGTGAATATCCCAAGCTTCCATCAAGTAATATACATACTAGTATGATACAGTAATGGCATCTAGGGCATATACACTAACAGGTGCTCAGTGGAGACTGGGTACACTGAATAGACTCGCCGAGAACTCCTAGCTGGTATTATACCTATCGTCAGATAGCAGTTCTCTGGTGACACAGGTACAGGTTAGTCTGTAGACCCGAGATCGTCATAGAGTCTTATGTGATTCCCACCGTGCTTTGATTTCCACCTTACCACGTTCAAGAGAACGTGCAAAACGGTGGCTTTTGGGTGCAGTCCCGAATCACATGGAGGCAATGAGCGATAAGAAGGGATTCGTCTCTCCCGGTATTGGGGGTTGATATTGCGCTGTGCTCGATTGGCCATAGCAGGAAGTCCCTGGCCAGGGCTGATACGAAGATTTATTGATAAGTGTTATCAGTAGTTTCTCGACCCGTTATGATCCTCACATCGGCACGACTTATCGGTTACCGGGGTCTGACGTTTACCACCCCTAAACTAGATATGCGACATATCAGACGAAAAGACCGGACTGTACGGTAGTGTTACTGACAGGCTTTTTAGGAGTAAGAGCAGTCTTGCTTGTTGATCTTCTGATCGCTCAATACCCGGGTAGCCATTACGTCCAACTAGTTCTGCTGATGGTTTATGGGTGCTTGATATGATCATCACCTACTGCCGGCGTATTGACGAGTCTTTAGAGTCCTACACAGAGGTTTTACTGGCTCAGGCAAAACGAAGTAGGAGCACATATGTGATATGTGCGGGACCGAGATTAATACGAGTATGTGATACCGTATTCTATTCTCGCGAGTTTTGTTATCGATCGGTTATATGAGATATAGCCAAGTTATCGAATCAAATGTTGATTCGATAAGTCGATACTGTATCGGTCGGTTATATGAGATATAGCCGGGTTATCGAATCAAGTGTTGATTCGATAAGTTGATACAAATAATATCAGTCGGTCATATGAGATATAGCCGATTATTAAATCAAGTGTTGATTTAATGATTTAATATATAATTATATATTTGATATATTAATTTACATTAACTAATATTAGCTCACTTAAGCATTTCTTTTTCTCACATGTGCACACTTAATATATATGTGATATATATTAATTGTGTTTTCTTTTTGTGTCATGCTTGATGCCATATGCAACATGGGTGTATGAGACTTACACCATGCTAATGATAATGTAGGGTTTATTTATTTAAAGTAAATCAAATATTAGTTGGAAATTGGTCACATGGCATGAAGTTTGTAGAAGATTGGAGATGCCTCCCGAATCCTTGCTGTCGTGCCAAGCAATCCTACAGTGGTATCAGAGCCAAGCTAGAGATTTAGACGATATTTGTAGAATCACGAAACTGAAACAACTCCGAAACACTCGAAACTAAAACCTAGATTCTGTCAATATTTTTAAGTCGTCGAAAAATTTTTAAGCAACTGCAGAATGTTATATGAGATGTAACATGAACACTAAACAAATACGAACTCAATTGGGCGGATTTGACCAGAGCACATGCCCTCAAAAACCGGGCTGGCGGGCCCTGAGACATCTTCAGGGGTTCGTATTTTTCTGGTGTTCTGGTCTCTGGGTTTTGGTGTTTCAGGTGTTTCTTGTTTTTTCTAAAATTGCATGAGATGTCAATTTTCTTTAAAGGCAATTCGGAGTGTTTCGTAGTCGTAATTCTGACAAGATTTCGGGTTATTTAGACGGTGTTAAAAAGTTCGAACGGATGTCAAATACCCACTTTAACCCTCGCTGGAAATTTCCAAGAGTTGGATTTTTTTCAAGTTAAAGAACATTCAAAAATCATGCAAGTTATACGATGGACACTCTAGAAGAACAAAACCCTAACTCGATTCTATGACCGTAAGAACCGCCGCCAAACCCTATGGTTTGCAGTAGTTCCACGACGCCATAAGTGAGGCAAGGGTTGACCCTTCTACGATTGGTCCATAGGTACTGTGGCATGTTCTGAGTATTTTTAAACCGCGCTCAAGTGTTGAGCTTTTTGGGAAATTTTGGGTGTTTGTTGATTCGATCGGAATGTTTAACATCGTCTAGCTATTTGTGGAATGTGATACAATATGTGGAATTCATATAGTTAGGCATGAAATCCGAAGTATGTGATATTTCGGGTTTATGATGTTGTTCATATCAGAATTTTGCATTATTATATTCCCTATTCTTAATCATATTGCAAATAAATATGTGCTTTTGATCCATGTCTGCTAAATAGTTGCAGGTTACAGGTTTTCAGGACAATACAGTGAAAATGGTGAAAAGACGCTACAAATGTGAGACTACGACCAACAAATAGATGAATCTGCAAGATGCCGCCTACAGTTTAAGGAACAAATGAAGATCAATGAACAGTTCGATTGCACAACGTATAAGGGCAGCACAAGATTCAAGACTTCAACACGAAGCTAACGGTAAAAGTCCACAACATTCTGCACCGTGGAAATCTGGAAGAACATAGAAGATATTCTGAGAAACCAAGTGAAGAAAACAGATGGAAAAAGCAACTTGAAGCATCACAGAAAAACAGAGCCCAAGAGCCCATCAAACGGCCGCGGATCCGCGGCTAAACAAGGCATTCCGCCGTGGATCCGCAGCCGTGCAGAGCACGTGTCGGTGCGTGTCGGTGGGAGTCGGTGCATTGACCCGGTTTTCTTAGGGTAGTCTTGTAATTTCAGATGTGGATCAGATGTAAACCCTAGGGTTTCTCCTATCTATAAATAGGAAAGCCTACAGCTCTTTTGGGGCATGCCTCTTTTTAATTCTAGATTAAATTTTTAATTCCCTTGTAATCGTCAAGAGTGCATCAATAAAAAGTAAGTTTTTTTATTTTGAATTTTTCTTATTTGCAATTTAATTTCTGCAATTTTCATATCTGTCTTTTATTATCTGCACGTTAATTAGGTAATTAAAAAGAAAATTAAAAAAAAATGAACTTCATTATTAATACCCTAATGAGTGAGTAGTTCCTCACTTGTTAGGGTTAGGATTGGGTAGGTTTGAGAGATGGAAATCTCTCACTCCTTTCTTGCCCGTTCAATATTTTAAATTAGGACTCTATGTAAATCAAACACACACCGCTCACTACGGCACCCTATCCCACGAGATAGCGGTGATTCCCTAGTTAGATCGATTGTGGTTAATTTACATAGAGCTTAGGGCTAAGAGTTAAGAAAGGACGGACAAGGACCAAAAGGAAGAAACTATGTTTCTTCCTAGTCGTGCTAATCCCCTTTGTTAACTATTACCTTAACACCTAAGTTCTTAATTAGGGCAAATGAAGCGGTGAGTAGAATTAACTTTCCAAACTAACCTAATCCTAATCCTTGCAAGGTTTTAATCCAAATCAAATTCAATCTCAGTTTTTATAAAATTCAAAACCTACCACAAATAGGAATTGACTCGTTAGAACAATTAGGAAAAAACACGTTTTCCCTGTGGACCGACCCGTACTCAATCGGCTGGCTACCAAGCGACACCGTTATTGATTGCGGTATCTTATTCTTTGATTTTAAAACGCATACGCAAAATCTCTACAATCAAATGGTGCCGTTGCCGGGGATAACGGTAGTTATTTTCTTTTTGTAATTTCGGGTTAATTAAAAATCAAAAAATCATAAAAACTGAAAAATATAAAAACAAAAAAATTATCATGTTGTTATTTTTTGAAGGGTTTTTGTGCGAATTGTGCAGGAACGGAAAGACGAACATATTCAGATCTGGAGCAAGCTCGGTGAACAAATCCAGAAACAGAAGATCTGAACAGACAGAGGAGAACCACAACAGAAAACAGAATGATTTTGGAGATCTGAACCTATTCTTCCACCGCGGAACCGCGGCACCAACATACAATTGGCGGAGGAACCGCGGCTTCTTGCTGACGTCAGCAATCTAAATTCTCTGTAAGTGTTCCTTACCTTCTCTACAACCCCCTGATCTCCTTTAAAAAAAAATTCCTGCAGGGTTCTTTGCGCAAAACTTGTTCCCCCTCTCCAATAAATCAATCTTGTGCAGGATTCTTTGCGCCGCAAATAAAAGAAATTTTTTTGGCAAGTGTTTTGCATTTTTGTGTGTTTACTGCTTTGCATTTTTTAAAACGGACTTTTAAGGGGCTATAACACCAATCCAAATTGGGTGGGGATTTCATTACCCTTCCTGGGACCCCAAAAATCACAAAAAGTATTTGCATCAACCCTCGAGTTAATAAAAAATATTAGACTCAGCCAATAAGGATTGTCGTGCTCATTAGGACAAAGGAAGGTTGTTGGCATCACTCGTTTATCTAAACTTGACTTTGTGGTGCCTAGGCTAGACAAGTGGGAAAGGTAATTTTAAAAGGCCCGTCTCACGGTGATTCGTGAGCGGATCCCTCCTTTCTTTACTTGTGCTTACCTGGCCACAACTGGCGGTGAAGAGACGATTCGAGGATATCTCACAACTTGCCCTTTGGAACAGTTAGGAGCAGTCTAGTTGACTTAGGAGACCCTAGCTCTAGGCGTGATTGTGCATATTGTGATTGCTTGAAAGTGTGTCTAGCTCCTTATAAAAAATCTTTTGCAAAACTCCTTAAAAAAAAAACACAAAACAAAATTTTTACAAAACAAAAAAAAAACTTGCCATTTTATGGCTAGAAATCCATTGCACCCACATTCTTTCATTGACGTTTTCTTACCCCCACCTTCTATTTTTTACTTTTTGACTACACCACACCTCGTTAGTGTATGTCCAGCTGGACTAGGGACACTAGCGCCCATTTAGTCCATGTCTCGTTAGTGCCTACTTACGACGCGTTCGACACCGAAGTCGAAATTCCCTCCACTTCCTTACCTTCATCTTCAAATTCATCATCTTCTAAGGAGATGTCGGGATTCAATCCTAACAACCCCTTATCTACTAAGGGACTGATTCCACCTCAACTGGGTGAGAATAACCCACCACACCCTCCTGTCGAAGCGCCCCAGCGAATCGCGCTCCAGGATCTTTTCTATCCAACCCGCACTGCACTTCCCACTTGTCTCTCACTTCCACCGGCTAATGGGGATAACTTCGAAATTAAACCCCACTTCATCAATATATTGCCCAAATTTCATGGGTTGGAATCCGAAGATGCCTACATCTTCATTATCAAATTCCAGAATGTTTGCGCAATGATGAAGACCACCCAACTTTCCGATGATGCTATAAGGCTACGTGTCATTCCATTCACTTTATATGACCTAGCTGAAAAGTGGTTATATAGCACAGCATCGCATTCCATAAAAAATTAGGAAGAGTTTGTTAAGGCTTTTCTAAAAATGTTTTACCCACACTACAAGACCGCGAGAATCAGAAATGAAATTAATCAAATTTCCCAGCTTCCTTTCGAACCTTTTTGGAAGTGTTTCGAACGATTTAAGGACCTTCTTGTTTAGTGCCCTCACCACGGTATCGAGAAATGGCAACTTTGCCAAACTTTATACGAAGGACTGAACCCAGCAAATAAGCAGTTGTTGGAAACCATTTGTCAATGTCACTTTCTTACAAAAACGAGCGAGGAAGTTTGGCAATTTCTCGACGATCTTGTTGAACAAACACTTCAGTGGGAAAGCACTAAGACCACTTCATTTACTTCATCAGGTCAGTCTAGGGCAGGCATACATCAACTTGATATGTCGATTGCAATGAAGGCCGAAATGGCTGCACTCACGAAAAAACTAGAAGCAATTGGGAACAAATTCTCATCGCCTTCTCGTGCCCCAGCTTTACCCCCACGCACTATTTGCGCTTGTTGCTCGGATCCGTCCCATCTAACCGAAGAGTGTCCTTACAATCCGCCTGTTCAAGGACAAGATCAAGTCAATGCTTCCTTTTAGCAAAGACAAAGAAATGATCCATACTCTTCAACTTATAATCCTGGTTGGAGAAGCCACCCAAATTTCGCCTGGAATCAAAATCAACAACAATTCCAAGGCAATAACAACTTTCAGAGGCCTCCTCCACAACAACAAGCCCCTCAACAAACTCAATATCAGCAACCTTTCCGACCCTAACCTTACCAAAACCAAATGAACAATTTTGTACCAAACAACTCTTATCCTCAAAACAATTTTGTTCAGCCAAATAACGATAAGGTTTCCTCGCTAGAACGAAGTCTGGATGCTTTTTTAAAACAATCTACGCAATCCTCAGCCAGCATCCAATCTTCCATTCAGTCTTTGGTGCAACACACTGCTTCACATGATCAGCGCATCAAAACAATTGAAGCCCAAATTGCACAACTGAATGCTGCGTTAAGCGAGCGAGAAAAGGGAAAACTTCCATCTCAACCACTGCCAAATCCCGGTCACACACAAAATACATATGTTGCTCATGAAGAACAAAATCATAATGTCAATGCCGTGACTACATTGAGATCTGGAAAGGTATTGCACAACAACGTTGGCAATAATGATGACCCCCCGGCCGCCGCTTCTTCTTCTTCTTCGTATTCTTCAAAGCCCATTCTTCATTCTTCACAAGGCTCTACTTCTTTTAATTCGAACGGACCCACATCTCACTCCACGAAAACACCAACACTGGGATCCGCTCCAACTCCGCAATCTACTCCACAAACATTAGACTCAACAAATTTTCAAAATATTCCATTTCCAAACAGGTTGAGATCCAATAAACAAACTCCACAAATGGAGAAGATTGTGGAGTTATTAAAACATGTTAGCATTAACATACCTCTCTTGGATGCAATCCAACAAGTCTCTTCTTACGCTAAAATCTTAAAGGACTTATGCACCAAGAAGAGGAAATCGCAGGTACCTAAGAAAGTTTTCTTGGCTAGTGCAGTAAGTGATGCTCTTACTCAACCTTTACCCCAAAAACGTAAGGACCCTGGCTGTCCTACAATTTCAATAACAATTAGGGATAAGAACATCAATCGCGCACTTTTAGATCTTAGTGCCAGTGTTAATTTGCTTCCCTATTCAGTATATGGACAATTAGGCGTTGGAGAGCTTAAACCCACACATTGTACTCTCCAAATGGCTGACCGATCCATCACTCATCCTAGGGGTGAGTTAGAGGATGTGTTGATTAAAGTAGGGGACTTCATTTTCCCCGTAGATTTCATTGTTATGGACTCACAGCTTGTAGCTAACCCCCGGAGTCAAATTCCGGTAATACTCGGTCGACCATTCCTTGCGACTTCTAATGCGGTGATCAATTGTCGTAATGGTTCGATGAACCTATCTTTTGGAAACATGACAATTGAGCTCAACATTTTTAAGTTGGGGAATCAGCCCTCCGAGCCTAATGCTAATATACTTGATGTTTGATCGATCCAAGAGATCACTCAGGAGGACTGTGAGCTCGAAAAATTTCTGTTCGATCACAGCAGTTTTGACGCCACTAGTGCGTTCCTCCTTGAATCTGACACAGTTTTCACACCCGATAACGATTACGAGTGTTTCACTGTTTCGAACGATTTTGAAGAATCACCACCCGAGTTTGAGTCCTTTGAGTTTTCGGATGAGTTAGCTGAACCATCCGACTTGGTTGCTTACACTCGCTTCGAACCTCTAATGGAATCCTTCGAGTTTGAGACAGTTTCACCAATTTTACCTTCAATTGTTTCGCCTCCAAAGCTCGAACTAAAGATATTGCCGTCCCACCTTAAATATGCTTACTTGGGTGAGAATGAGACCCTTCCTGTTATCATCTCGGCCTCTCTAGCCCATGAGCAAGAGAAAGCCCTTTTAATGGTCTTACAAAATAATCGGCAAGCTTTTGGCTGGACTATGTCGGACATCAAGGGGATTAGTCCCCTCATAGTTGAACATTATATACACATGATGGATGATGCCAAGCCAGTATGGGATCCACAGAGACGTCTCAACCCTATAATGAAGGAGGCTGTTAAAAAGGAGATTGTAAAATGTCTAGATAGTGGTATCATTTACCCTATCTCTTATAGCCAGTGGGTTAGCCCCATTCACGTTGTCCCAAAGAAATCGGGCATAACGGTCATAACTAATGAGGCGAATGAGTTAATACCTAAGCGCACCTAAACTGGATAGCGAGTATGCATCGATTATAGAAAACTCAACGCCGCGACACGGAAAGACCACTTTCCATTACCTTTCATTGACCAAATGCTAGAACGATTGGCTGGGCATGAATTTTACTGCTTTTTGGATGGCTACTCCGGCTATAATCAAGTTCCCATCGCCGAAAAGGACCAAGACAAGACCATATTTACTTGTCCTTTTGGTATATTCGCTTACCGTCGCATGCCCTTTGGGTTATGCAATGCACCCGCTACTTTCCAGCGGTGTATGATGGGCATTTTTTCAGACATGGTGGAAAAATTCTTGGAGATTTTTATGGATGATTTCTCCATTTTCGGCGACTCCTTTGATGAGTATTTGCTACATTTAGACGCAGTTCTTACCCGGTGTAGGGGTAAGAACCTCACTTTAAATTGCGAGAAATGCCACTTTATGGTACGAGAATGAATTGTCTTAGGACATATCATCTCGCAAAATGGCATTGAGGTTGATAAATCTAAGATTGAAGTCATTTTCAATCTTCCTCCTCCTAAGTGCGTCAAAGACATTCGAGCCTTCCTTGGCCATGCCGGTTTCTATAGACGGTTCATCAAGGATTTTAGCAAGATAGCTAGACCCTTGACTCTTTTGTTGGCCAAGGACACCACTTTTGATTTCAACTCAAGCTGTATGAAGGCGTTCGAGTCGTTGAAAAACTCACTCATTTCCGCTCCCATTCTTTCATCTCCCGACTGGACGCATCCATTTGAAATTATGTGCGATGCATCTGATTTCGCTATTAGTGTTGTCCTTGGACAGCACATTAATAAGATGCCGCATGTAATTTATTACGCTAGCCGAACCTTGAACGAGGCCCAATTAAATTACACAACAACTGAAAAAGAATTCTTAGCTGTTGTGTTTGCACTAAAAAAGTTCAGGCCCTATTTAATCGGCTCTCCAGTTATCGTTTACACAGACCACTCAGCTCTTCGCCATCTTTTTGCGAAGAAGGATGCTAAATCCCGGCTGATACGTTGGATCCTCTTGCTACAAGAGTTTGACCTTGTCATAAGAGACAAGCGAGGATGCGAAAACGTAGTCGCCGACCACCTTTCACGCCTTCTTTCTTCGCCTACACTTCAAATTCCTATAAAAGACGTTTTTCCAGATGAGCAGCTCTTAACTGTGTCATGCGAACCTTGGTTCGCAGACATCGTAAATTATTTGGCCACCGGACTGATACCAAATGATTGGTCGAATCAGGATAGACTCCGATTCCTGTCCCAAGTAAAACATTTTTACTGGGATGAACCGTATCTCTTCAAATACTGTTCCGACCAAATCATTCGTCGGTGTGTCCCCGACAACGAGTTTAAGAGCGTGCCGTCATTCTGCCACGATCAAACGTGTGGCGGGCATTTTGGCCCCAAAAAGACAGCAGAAAAAATCTTGCAGTGTGGTTTCTACTGGCCACGACTTTTTAAAGACGCATATGAGTACTGCAAGATATGCTCCCGGTGCCAACCCTTGGGCCGGATATCTCGGAGAAATGAAATGCCGCTCCAACCAATTTTGGTTGTTGAAATTTTTGACGTTTGGGGGATAGAATTTATGGGACCATTTCCAAACTCTTTTGGGAACATGTATATTCTACTTGCTGTTGTCTATGTTTCCAAATCGGTCGAGGCTATGCCCAACCGAACTAACGACAACAAGGTTGTCGTTAGATTTCTCAAAGAAAATATTTTTTCTCGGTTTGGGCATCCTCGCGCGATTATCAGTGATAATGGATCTCACTTTTGCAATAGGACTTTCGAGTCCTTAATACGGAAATACTCCATTACTCACAAGCTGTCAATGCCCTATCATCCCCAAACTTGTGGGCAAGCCGAGATTTTGAATTGGCAGATTAAATAGATATCGGAGAAAACGGTTTCCAAAAACCGTAAAGATTGGTTGTCAAAACTTATTGATGCACTTTGGGCATTCCGTACTACCTATAAGACCGATCTTGGCATGTCTCCATATAGGCTTGTTTATGGAAAAGCTTGCCACCTTCCAGTTGAAATAGCGTATAAGGCATTTTGGGTAATAAAAGAGTTGAATCTATCTTTGGGAGATGCGGGCAGCAATAGAAAGCTGCAGTTGAACGAATTAGACGCGCTGCAGGATGAAGCTTATGAGAATGCAGTAGTTGTTAAAAACCGAACGAAGGTGTTCAACGATAAACACCTTATGCGCAAGACGTTCAAACCTGGTCAACAGGTTTTACTTTACGACACTTGGTTACATTTCCATCCCGGCAAGCTCAGATCTCGATGGAAAGGGCTATTTATGATATGCACCGTATATCCGCACGGTGCGGTCGATCTTGAAAACCCGGAGGATGGTTCACTATTTAAAGTGAACGGACATCGACTTAAACTGTTCCTCACCGCGGACCCTTCGGAGGAGCTCCTGTTTTTGCAGGAGCCGATCTACATTGACTGATCTTCCTCCATCTACCCCTAAATTTCGATTATCTAGCCAAAACACTATTTCAAACAAGTTTGGGGGTATGTATCATTTGTAATTATATAAAAACAAAATAAAAAAAATGAAAATTCGAAAAAAAAAATTGGGGTATTTTTGTAAATTTCCAGTTTTAATAAAATAAAAATAAAATTTTTATTTACAAATAATTTCCGCTTTTTAAGAGGGGATTTTTGCAAATAACCAACACACTCCCCTCTATAAATAAATCCCGACCCCTCTCTGTTTTCTTAACCCTAATTTTTCACCTCTCTGCAAACCCTAGCCGCCGCTCAAGATTTTCCAGCGAGATCTCTCTGTGTCGCCGCCCAATCGCCGCAGAAACCCCATTCGGCCGCGTTTCCGTCGCGCCCCTGCCACTTCTCCCTCTGAATTTTCTCAGAGGAGGTTTGCATCTCTTTGTCCTCTCTGTTAAATATTTTTAGAAGATCTGAACTTTCTGTGATGGCACCAAACATGCAATTAGAACGTGATTTCTCACAAATCTTTTCACACACAATTTACGAAAGTTATTTTCGTGATGAAATCATACGGAGGGGGTGGAACTTTTTAATTTACAATCATCCCAATGCTTACGCCCTTCCAGATCTAGTCACTCATTTTTACGAGTGCATGGAAGAAGGCTGCCTTGCACAATACAGCTTTATTAAATTACTGTGGGGCGATAGGGAGATAATTATTGATAGAGACTTCATCCATGAAGTCACTTTAATCCCTAGATTACCTGTTCATGACCAACCCCTTCAATTTGAAGATTACATGCCCTTAATGGGTAATGACTGCTCGAGGGAACCTAGGAAGGGAATATAGGCTAGAACCCTCTTCGCCAATGTTTTAACCGTGTGCCGGTGGGCACAAAATAATATTTTTGGGAGTTCACATAATACCACATTTTTCACCCCGTCTCTTCATATCGTGCACACCCTAATGACTAGGAACCCTAGATTTGACATGTGCATGGTTTTTCTTTATTCAATTGGTGCTGGCAAAAGAGCCGCAAATTACCCATGCCCCATGTTAGTGACACAACTATGTCGCTATTTCCTCCCTATGAAGGAATTTGAATTCTACATGCATGGAGGTATACCCATTAGGCCTCTCATTGAGGGCGTATCCACGTCCTATACCCGCTTGACTGATGAATGGTCACAAAGAGAACCGTCCGAACATGTACCCGCCAGGACACCCAGCTCCAGCTCGACCGCGAGCGATGAAGAGCTAACCCTGCTGCGCAAGCGCGCTTACTTCGAAGAGCCATTAGGGGGATTGATAATTTGGTGGGGGTGGTGACCAACTTGGATCACCGGGTAACTGAGATTGAACATGGCGTATCTACGCTGCTAGCGCGAGAGGAGCGTTCCCGTTCACGTTCAAGGGGACGTCGAGAGCCTGAGCAGTGAGAGCACTGCTTTTGGTAAGTTTGGGGGAGATGGTGGTTTGTAAATAGTTATCATTGCATTGCATATTTTTAATTTTTGTACATATTTTTTCTTTTCTTTCTTTGCATGTTTAATTCTGCATTGCATATTTATCAAAAAATTATAAAAATTAAAAAAACGAATATAAAAAAAATTATTTTGTACATATTTTTATGATTTTTGTTTTTATATTTTTAATTTTTGTACATATTTTTTCTTTTCTTTCTTTGCATGTTTAATTCTGCATTGCATCTTTATCAAAAAATTAAAAAAATTAAAAAAATGAAAATAAAAAAAATATAAAAGGAAAAAAAAATCAAATAAAAATTGAAAAGACTAAAAAGATAAAAAAATTTCAACTTGGCATTATTTGACTTAAGTTTGACAAGACGGCTAACTAGCTAGAAAAACTAGATCCTAAATTTAATAAATTAAAAACCCTTGTTTGATATGTAATTTATGTGTGTGTATCTAATTAACCGCAATTAATAACGGTATCGCGTGTAGCTAGACCGAGATGAGTACGGGTCGTCCTCTGGGAAACGTGGAACCTTTTAATCTTACTTTAGGCGTGTTGAAAAAGAAAGGAGGAAGAATAAAGAATGGTGAAGAATGGTTGTAGGATCTAGATCTACGTTAAACACGGATGCAAAATATAGATCTAGATTAACTACGGATGTAGGTTTTATAGTAGAAGGGGGCTTGTAGGGTTCATTAGGATTTAGTAGTTATGGATGATTAATGAAAGATTACTTTTTTTTTTATCCTTTAATAGATTTAAAACTAGATCGACAGTGATGCATGCAGATTAGGGTTTCTGGTGGGAAAAGGGTTCCCACTCTTAACCCCTATCTCGACATGGAACTCCGTTCATATCTAGCCTTTACCAAAACAATCATTAATCTAATCTCTAATCGCAGTCGAGACTAACAATAAATTGGTAGCGCGCCCGATTAGGATGTTAAAGATTCTTTTGGTAAAGTTTATAAACTTTATAGGACGTAAAAAGAGTTTAAGGATCTTCATCATCCATTAACTTACCCTAATCCCATGAACCCTAGCAAGCGGAGAATTACCCGCGCATGTTGGGAGAAGAAGAGATGGAGAGAGAAATCATATTAAAACTACAAAGTGATAGAATAAGAAAAACAACTACCTTTATTAATCAACAAAATTCTTTTACACTTTGTTCCCTTAGAAAATGATTACAAAATGCTAGTTTTGCTTCTCGATCTCTTCTAAGGAGGTAGATGAACAGTTGATGATCAGCCTGGATGCGTGAGCCGTCTTGGACTTCGTGATCTCTTCAGCTTGATGATTTTTCCAAGAAGCTCCCGGTCCTTATTTATAGTCCCAAAGCCAGAACCCTAGCTGCCTAATTTGGAAGCCAGAGGTTAAGATCCTAACCACCAAAATCCCAACTCCCAACTCATCAAAAGTGCGGCGGATCCGCGGCCAATAGGTGGGTTTGGCCGCGGATCCGCGGCCAAGTAGGGGAATCTTGGGCTCATTCTTCTTGTGGCTTCTTCTGGTGACACGTAGTGATCTTTTGAATCTCTGGAAACTGAAAATCTTTTCTACGTCATTGCCGGAATTGATTTCTTTAGTTTTCTTTCTTAATTAGGCAGGTTTGTTTTAACAACTTTGATTTCCTTGATTTCAGCCCTGCAAAATCTGCACAATAACTCAACAAATAATATTAGTAGAGTTTGTTTTATTGAGATATTTAACTTAACCATTAAGAATAGGTTAAAGGCTTTTAATAAGGTAAGCATATTTAAATGGGCCAAATGTCACATGAATATTATATGCTTACTTTTTCCTACCAAATGTTAATTATAATATATAAACACATGAAAATAGTATTTTTACAGATAAACCCTCACATGTATCATATATTATAATAAATACCTTTTATTATATAAAAATAGTAGGAAAAATGTCATATTAAATGTGCAGTTTTATCAACTGAACGAATACCCCCAAACTTATTTTTGATCGTCCCGAGCAAACTAGTTTATTCAAGAGAAGGAGAAAAAAGAAAGGTGAAAGCTAAGCACACTTTCGTAGGCAACACGATTGCACTGAGCATGTGCAACAAGCCGTTAAACCCGTAGGTGTCCCTAATAGGAGGAGTGTTGTCTCCTCAGGGTTTTCAGCGGATTACACCCACAAAATCCTATAATAAAAGAGAGATGGTGAAAGTTACATATAAAGATAAGAACTATAAAAGAAAGAACTTGAAAATAAGAGTTTTCAACTACACCAGTTTTTCAGTTGCTATGAGCCCTATCTTAATAATCATGAAAAGATGTTAGAAATCACATCATCCCTCAATAAAACATCGTCTTTATTCTTCATTCCTACCTTTCATCCAAACATCGATCATATACCCCTACGTGTGTGTATAGAACATCCCTACACTCGGAGAATTCAATTCAAGCTATCATACTCTTGTCCATCTACCTCAGTACTTTTTAATTTGATGAATATTTTGATGGATTTTCTTGCACATTTCTCATGCGACCGTTAATAATTCTTGAGGTACCAACCGACCGATTACTCATGTGCTTGCTGATTAGGTGTATTAGTATTTTCCTCGTCTTGCACCACCTAAGGCTTAGCAGTGACTCCCAGACCAGTTGGTCTAAGGCACTAGGTGATGAAGCACCCTCGCTATATTTTTTTTATTGCTGCCTTGGTGATAACAAAACCAGTGTTCATTTTTCTTCACCATTTTATATTTTTTTCATTTATTATTTCCTTCATACTTTGGCTTTTAGACAAGAGCATTTCAAGGTATCCTCTACTATCCCGAGTTTCAAGACGTGTATAAGTGCGTATAGTAGGGTATCAACGTTCAAATGTTTGGCTTCCAGAATAGGAATTATTTTTCAGACTTATTTTTATCCTCAGATTAGTGATTTCTTTCATCTTACTAACCCTTGGGACAACGGCTCATAACTACTTATTACTAGTTTCGTTTAAGAAAACTTCTAATTTTCTAGATTTTCTTAAATTTTTCCAATATTTTGGATGTAATTTTTCACTATCTAATCTTTTGTTATAAAAGAAAATTTTTAAATTTTTTTTTTGAAAATGTTGTGCTTATATATAGTATAATGCAAAGTAATGCGTAAATAAGCACAAAACTCCCCCAAACCTGTTTGCAGCAGTGTCCTCACTGTTGTTTCTTTTAAATCTCAAAAACCTGTAGACTTGGGAGGAAAGGTTATTAATTGGGGCAACAAAAATTGAAAGTGAAAATCCTCCCCCAAACTTATTTTTGGCTCACAATTTTGAGGACAAATTTTATTTTCAAGAGCCGAAATATACCCCTCCCAAAACTTAAGTAAAATGGTATTAAGCAATTAAAATTATTGGGGGGGGGGGGGTTAAAGTTATTGGTCAAAGTAAAGCCTTACAAAGACCAAAAGTCAACACCAACCATTCAAAAATTTTATCGATGTAACGCACTGGTTGGTGGAAAATCAGAGATTTGAAGAAGTGGGGAGATAGGAGGCGGTATGGTTTACGTCTCGGTTGATAGAGACGAAACAGTAATGGTGAACGGAAACGAGAATGTGGATGATTAGGAATGGAAAGAATGGTCACATTCACGTATGGGATAAGAATAAATGGTGGTGGTTCAACTTCTTCAGGTGGAGGTTGATTAATCACAAAATCCGGGTCATTTAGGAATGCGAGTTCGTCGGCGAAAATGTCGTCGAAACTTTCATCGATGGTCCGATTGAATGTTTCAATGTCAATAAGTGTCGCGCCAGAATTCAAAATTATGGAGGTAGGAGACTCGAATAGCTCATCGAGCTCATTCTCAAAAGAATCTAAATCAAGTTGTCTTTATAGAATTATCGAAACCGAAATATCGGATTGTGATTCATCAACACTCGCTATCATTAAAGGAAGATTAGAAGAAGAACCAGAGAAAGTGGGAGATGAAATAGGTAAACAAATTGGTGTGTCGAGTATTGCTGAACCAGATGTGGGAGATGAAGGCTGAATTTCGGTCTGCTGTTCGGTTATACAATTATCATAAACTTCAAGACGCATTTGGGGTTCGGGAAGAATAATTAATGGCTCGAGATGATGACCACAAGGAAGTGAAAAGACCTGATGAATTGATGGAACAAACACATCCAAATTTTCGGGTTCATCATTCAATATATCCCCAACGTCAATCTCCTCATTCAAGTGAAGGTTAGAATTCTCAAACACCTCATTAAAAGTATGGTTTTCAATCAATTTTGGTTCAAGAGTGGAGGTGTAGAGATCACAAGGGTTGGGTATGGTTTCACTTGAAATGGACCCTTCAAAGTCGGGTAAATCAAACACTGCAAAGTCACACAACTTCTCAAACATTCTATCTTTTATTGATGAATCATTTGGTGTACTCGATGAATCTGTGAAACTGGAGTTGTAGATTTCAGTTTGGAATGGAAAGATTTGATTAGGAAGGGTGTACAGTTCTCTCTCACTACCCAAATTCTCACTTTGTTCGATGGCCGTATTAGACATTGAATTTTTTTTAGCTGGTTCGGAACTAGTTGCTATTTCATATTTAGCCATGCTTTCCTTCCATTCCTCTCTGAGGCGGTGCATCAATTCCACACCTTCTTCTAATTTCCGCTCAAGACTAGACTTGAGTTGATAAGGGGTTTCAGTATAAGATTGAAATTCTTGTGGATAAGTAAAACTCCCAAATGACTGATTAGAAGGACTGTCTATAGAAGGTGTAAAAGTCGGGTAGGATTGATTGGAATTGAATGGTTGTGAAAATGGGGCAGGAGTAGGATCAATATTATGATAAGAAGAATATTGATATGGGTTGGTTGGTTGGATGTTTTCAATAGACATCATATATGCCACAAACCGATTATGAAATTCTTCTTTAGAAAGTGGTGGTGATGGTTGATATTGGTCCGGATTGAAACTTTGGCTGTTAGCCCTTGCTATATGCTCAGCGATGGACATGCGTTTAGGAGTTCCTTCACCCGGAGTATCAACTGAAACAGATGTAGAATTAGGATATGGTTGATAAGACCTGGACTGAGGTGGCCAACTGTTTCTATCCGCTTGCGCTATCCGATCTCTTAAAGACATGGGAGAGTCGGATGGTATACCGTAGCGATTACGAAAACAAGAAATATCTGGTTGTGGACAGCAAAGTTCGGCAAGAGTTCGTCTGTTTGGGTCACCCATTATAAGAAGAGAAGAGGGGGGAAAAAGGGTAAAAAGGGGAGAAATAATTGGTTTGTTTTGAAAAAGGACGGATTTATAAAAATTCATACAAACATGCACACACAACCCTATATCTAATGGTCACCTAGGTCAAGTCTCTAGACCGCTCCTAGACTTCCAGAAGACAAATCGCAGGATAAATCATCCACTGCCTCTTTATCCCTCCTGTGGCCAGGTAAGTGCCAGGTAAGTGGGAGGTTTCCGCTATACGAATCACCGAAAATAGCGGGCCTAATTAAATAACCTCTTGCCTTAGACACACTTGCCTAGGCACCACAAAAGAAATGCAGATAAACGATAGATTACCCACGACCTTCCTCTGTCCTTATTGAGCGCGACAGTCTTTAGAGTCTTGGTCTAGATATTTTATAAATTAATGTAGGGTTATGCGGATGCTCGTTTTGTGATTTGTGGGGCCTAGGAAGGGTGATGAAATCCCCACCTAATCTGAATTTTGGTCTTGCCCCTTAAAGTCCGTATTAAAATATGCAAAAACAAACCGCAAAACAAAACTTGCAAAAAGATTTTTGAGCGGCAAAATTTTGCAAAGAATCCTGCAGAAAAGATATTTTATTGGATTTCAGAGGAGAGAGAAAGAGTTAAGAAACTTACCAGAGAAGTTACGACCTCTAACTCCTTAATCCCGCTGCGCTTCCGCCGCGCTTCCGCCGCCAAAAGGCTCCTTTCACCGCGCTTCCGCCGCGGAGTAAAGGGATCAGGTAATGAATTTTATTATGTGGCCTCCTGCACTCCTCTGGATCTTGATGAATGTCTCTGTCTTTCTGTTTCCTCAATTCTGTGACTCCAGATCCCCTCGCAAAAATCGCACACTTATCGTTAAATATGCAAGATGCAGTTTGTTTTGTTTTTATGATATAAATCGAATAAGAATTCAACACAAATAGTAAGAATAAAAAATTACGCACGTATCCCTGGCAACGACGCCATTTGATTGATCTGTAATTTATGTGTGTGTATGTAGTTAACCGCAATCAATAACGGTGTCGCGTATAGCTAAACCGAGATGAGTACGGGCCGTCCTCTGGGAAACGTGGAACCTTTTAATCTTACTTTAGGCGTGTTGAAAAAGAAAGGAGGAAGAATAAAGAATGGTGAAGAATGGTTGTAGGATCTAGATCTACATTAAACACGGATGCAAAATATAGATCTAGATTAACTACGGATGTAGGTTTTATAGTAGAAGGAGGCTTATAGGGTTCATTAGGATTTAGTAGTTATGGATGATTAATGAAAGATTACTCTTTTTATCCTTTAATAGATTTAAAACTAGATCGACAGTGATGCATGTAGATTAGGGTTTCTGGTAGGAAAAGGGTTCTCACTCTTAACCCCTATCTCGACATGGAACTCCGTTCATATCTAGCCTTTACCAAAACAATCATTAATCTAATCTCTAATCGCGGTCGAGACTAACAATAAATTGGTAGCGCGCCCGATTAGGATGTTAAAGATTCTTTTGGTAAAGTTTATAAACTTTATAGGACGTAAAAAGAGTTTAAGGATCTTCATCATCCATTAACCTACCCTAATCCTATGAATCCTAACAAGCGGAGAATTACTCGCGCATGTTGGGAGAAGAAGAGATGGAGAGAGAAATCATATTAAAACTACAAAGTGATAGAATAAGAAAAACAACTACCTTTATTAATCAACAAAATTCTTTTACACTTTGTTCCCTTAGAAAATGATTACAAAATGCTAGTTTTGCTTCTCGATCTCTTCTAAGGAGGTAGATGAACAGTTGATGATCAGCCTGGATGCGTGAGCCGTCTTGGACTTCGTGATCTCTTCAGCTTGATGATTTTTCCAAGAGGCTCTCGGTCCTTATTTATAGTCCCAAAGCCAGAACCCTAGCTGCCTAATTTGGAAGCCAGAGGTTAAGATCCTAACCACCAAAATCCCAACTCCCAACTCATGAAAAGCACGGCGGATCCGCGACCAATAGGTGGGTTTGGCCGCGGATCCACGGCCAAGTAGGGGAATCTTGGGCTCATTCTTCTTGTGGCTTCTTCTGGTGACACGTGGTGATCTTTTGAATCTCTGGAAACTGAAAATCTTTTCTACGTCACTGCCGGAATTGATTTCTTTAGTTTTCTTTCTTAACTAGGCAGGTTTGTTTTAACAACTTTGATTTTCCTTGATTTCAGCCCTGCAAATTTTGCACAATAACTCAACAAATAATATTAGTAGAGTTTGTTTTATTGAGATATTTAACTTAACCATTAAGAATAGGTTAAAGGCTTTTAATAAGGTAAGCATATTTAAATGGGCCAAATGTCATATGAATATTATATGCTTACTTTTTCCTATCAAATGTTAATTATAATATATAAACACATGAAAATAGTATTTTTACAGATAAACCCTCACATGTATCATATATTATAATAAACACCTTTTATTATATAAAAATAGTAGGAAAAATGTCATATTAAATGTGCAGTTTTATCAACTGAACAACCCTAAAAATAACCTTTCTTAAAGTTTAACGGTAGAAAATATATGTCCTTGTAGTTTATTTAGAAATAGGCAAATTCTGAGTTCAGTTCTTGGGCTAAGTCAAAATAAGGGAAGACTATTGAAATTTTTATTGAAGTGTAAGTCTGAAAAATAATTCCGAACCTTTAGTCTAAATTCTGAAAATAGATACCCTACAACTTGCACCTTGACGCACCTTGAAACTTGGGATAGTAGAGGATACCTTGAATTTCTCTTTTCTAAAATCCTTAGTATGAAAAAAAATTAATTAAATAAAAGTATAAGTGTGAATAAAGAGATAAAAAAAAATGAACACTGGTTTTGTAATTACTTAAGGCTGCGTAAAATAAAAAATATATAGCGAGGGTGCTTTATCACCTAGTGCCTTAGACCAACTGGTTTGGGAGTCACTGCTAAAGCCTTAGGTATTACAAGACGAGGAATTACGCCTTAAAGCGCAAACACATTTTGTAATCGGTCGTTAGTACCTCAAGAAGTATTAACGGTCGGATTAAGAATGTGTGAGCAATTTCATCTAAAATTCACCAACTAAAAGTACTTTGGACAATGGACAAGAGTATGATAGCTTGAATTGAATTTCCAAGTGCAGGGGTGACATACACACACACGTAGGGGTATATGATTGGGGTTTGGATGAGAGATAGGAATGAAAAATAAGACCTATATATTCAGTAGAGATGATAAAAATTCCTAAGTTGAGATGGAACCTTAGAAGGAAAACTCAAAAAGATGCTAAAAGCTAAATAAATTTACAGAACATATACAATCTTAAGTTAAATGATACGTTAGTGTGAAAAATACGGGTTGATGATTTCTAAGTTGAAAATAATAGAATTTCTTGCTAGAACATCGAATTGAAGAATGAAAGTCAATAGGACAAATTGATCGGATTTTGTGGGTAGTATCCGCTGAAAACCCTCAGGAGACAACACTCCTCCTACTAGGGACACCTAGAGGTTTAACGGCTTGTTGCACGAGCTCAGTGCAATCGCGATTCCTTGCGAAAGTGAGGTTAGGTTTTTTTCGAGAATAAATTGGTTTTGCTCGGGACGAGAAAAAGATAAGTTTGGGGGTATTTATTCATATCAGAATTTTGCATTATTATATTCCCCATTCTTAATCATATTGCAAATAAATAGGTGTTTTTGATCCATGTCTGCTAAATAGTTGCAGGTTACAGGTTCTCAGGACAATACAGTGAAAATGGTGAAAAGACGCAACAAATGTGAGACTATGACCAACAAATAGATGAATCTGCAAGATACCGCCTACAGTTTAAGGAACAAATGAAGATCAATGAACAGTTCGATTGCACAATGTATAAAGGCAGCACAAGATTCAAGACTTTAACACGAAGCTAACGGTAAAAGTCCACAACATTCTGCACTGTGGAAATCTGGAAGAACATAGAAGATATTCTGAGAAACCAAGTGAAGAAAAATGATGGAAAAAGCAACTTGAAGCATCACAGAAAAACAGAGCCCAAGAGCCCATCAAACGGCCGCGGATCCGCGGCCAAACAAGGCATTCCGCTGTGGATCCGCGGCCGTGCAGAGCACGTGTCGGTGGGAGTCGGTGCATTGACCCGGTTTTCTTAGGGTAGTCTTGTAATTTCAGATGTGGATCAGATGTAAACCCTAGGGTTTCTCCTATCTATAAATAGGAAAGCCTATAGCTCTTTTGGGGCATGCCTCTTTTTAATTCTAGATTAAATTTTTAATTCCCTTGTAATCGTCAAGAGTGCATTAATAAAAAGTAAGTTTTTTTATTTTGAATTTTTCTTATTTGCAATTTAATTTCTGCAATTTTCGTATCTGTCTTTTATTATCTGCACGTTAATTAGGTAATTAAAAAGAAAATTAAAAAAAATGAACTTCATTGTTAATACCCTAATGAGTGAGTAGTTCCTCACTTGTTAGGGTTAGGATTGGGTAGGTTTGAGAGATGGAAATCTCTCACTCCTTTCTTGTCCGTTCAATATTTTAAATTAGGACTCTATGTAAATCAAACACACAACGCTCACAACGGCACCCTATCCCACGAGATAGCGGTGATTCCCTAGTTAGACCGGTTGTAGTTGATTTACATAGAGGTTAGGGCTAAGAGTTAAGAAAGGACGGACAAGGACCAAAAGGAAGAAACTTTGTTTCTTCCTAGTCGTGCTAATCCCCTTTGTTAACTATTACCTTAACACCTAAGTTCTTAATTAGGGCAAAGGAAGCGGTGAGTAGAATTAACTTTCCAAATTAACCTAATCCTAATCCTTGCAAGGTTTTAATCCAAATCAAATTCAATCTCAGTTTTTATAAAATTCAAAACCTACCACAAATAGGAATTGACTCGTTAGAACAATTAGGAAAAAACACGTTTTTCCTGTGGACTGACCCGTACTCAATCGGCTAGCTACCAAGCGACACTGTTATTGATTGCGGTATCTTATTCTTTGATTTTAAAACGCATATGCAAAATCTCTACAATCAGATGTCTAAGGTGATTGTGGATTCCAAATGTTGTAGTTTGACATTTTCTTTTCTGCGATCGTAAGTGTAATATGTGGTGTATCACCGTTTTCATTGCTATATGTCAACGGCAATTGTGATACGCATATTTATTTACGTTGATGACATGTGATGTTATGTGTTGCTGTGATATGTTATATTGGATCGTCGTGTTTTGAATAGTCGGGGTTTTATGTGAGATGAGAGTTTTTAATTTTCATTCATGTAAAATTCATTGTATGTAATATTCTTTTATTGGGGCACTTCAGGGTTGAGGATGATGTCACCATTGTTGTATATTATTTACTTTTCCGCATTATGATAGACCCAAGGAGGGGAGCACAAGTAACCGGGTTCTAGAGTCCAGTGGGAGACCATCTCGAGGAGTCGAGTCCGGGTCTCCTAACTCTAGAATTGGTAGGGTTGCTTGCCGCTCTCGTAGGGGTCTAGGGATGTGGGTTTGGCTATTCATCGCGACCGTAGAATCCGTGTTTTATACTGGCTTAATTTAAAACAAGGAATTCCTAGTATATCCAATATTTCATATGTTATCTTCTGCTGCTGATATTCTGTGATGTGATCACTTTATATGTCTGAGACGAATGCTTTATTATTGTATATATGATATATAATAAACGTTGCTTATGTTTTGCACCCGCGCTAGTCCCGCCCCACTATGCCGTTAGTTAAGTAACCTAACAGTGCATAACGGGACATTGTGGCGAATGCGGATGACATAAGCGTACGTTATATTTTCGTTTCTTCTGTGATACTTAGGAAGCATAAATAATGGAATTTCATTAATGAGATTATTGAAAAAGAAAGAAACCTAAAAAGATGTTGTAGAATCATATTTTCAAAAAAGGTAGCTCTAGTATTTTGCTTTGCATAGCGGTATTCCTTGTAGAATATCCAGCACCTCATTCGATGAGGAAAGAGCCGAGATCCCTTCACCGGGAGTGACCTCTTTAGCAGAAGCTAGCAGATGCTACAACCCACTCAGTTTTGTCTTTTGATTGCTTCTTTTAGTTCTTGCTTTGCATAATGGTATTTATAAAATATGCTGCACCTTATTCGATAAGGAAAGAGCCGAGATCCCTTCACCGGGAGTGACCTCTTTAGCAAAACTAGTAAAAAGCCTAAAAACACACTTTTTCAAAAATCACTTGTTTCTACAACGATATCAAGTTCATTACGCAAAAGGTTTTCTTAAAAACCTGTCGTAGCCCTCCGTTATTTCAGATAAGGACTAGTTAGTATTCGTGCTACGTTTGTTGGTCTTCGTCAAGGCGTAGTATGCGGTAGCTGATTAGTACTTATCTACTTATTGCATGTGATGCGATTGGATTAGGGCAGTCGTACGACTTTGTTGGTCTTCGTCAAGGGTTGTGCGGATGGGTTTAATTCAATCATGAAATGAACGGGTTGAACTTGACTAGCGGCCTATGGTTTGTTGGCCTTCGTCAAGGTCATAGGAAGCTAGGGGCAAAATGTCAACGGGAATTTCAGTGTTGAAATTTGCAATGAGATTGCATACCTTCTATGAGATAGTTGGATCCCGATACCTACTGCGAGTAAAAGTTACTCCTGGAAAAGTTTTACACATGACAATTAGCCGATCAAGTAGGTGTCTAGAAAGGTGTTAACGTGGTTATGCCCCTAGGAAAACGAGGTTTATTTTAATTAGGTCCGTGCGAAAGCACGGGAAACCTCCCTCAAAGTACCAACACTGGCCTGGCCGAAAGATTGGCGAACTTGTAAGGTGTAATTAATCCTGATCAGTCTTACCTTTTAGGGTTTGAAGGAAGATTTGATAAAAACAATGGGAGCCATCCTGATTAGATAAGATAATAAACCAATCTAATCTTGCAAGAGCATATGCTAAGTGTTTTCTTCTCTCTCTCCAGGTAGCGACCATGTCAGGCCTTAATCAAGATAATAATATGGATGTATTGACCGAACCCGCATGTTATGCTGAGCTAGGGAACGTTGGTTCCGCTCCAACTTATAATTGTTATAAGTCTGAGCAGGAAATAGGAAAATATCCGGATTTCCACGCCACCCAAATGAAGAATGAGCATATTGATGTATCTTCTTCGGGTGTGTTAGTTACCGAGAACTTTTTCTCAGTACACTCTACGTCCTGGGTATTAGATATCAGATCAGAATCCCACATATGTAATATGTTAGTTGGGCTAAGAAAATGTAGAGAATTGGGAATAGGTGATCATTCTCTAATAGTAGGGAATTGTGCAAGTATTGCAGCCAAAGCAGTTAGTGAATATCACCTTGTATTACCAAATGGAAATACTTTGATCTTGAACGAATGTTATTACGTGCCCTCTATGATAGCAATTTAATATCAATCTCTTTATTAGATAAAGAAGGATATAACTTTAGTAGAGAATAATGTTATGAACATTTACCTAAATCAAGTGTTGATTGGGTTTGGTGCGTTATGTAACGGGTAATACATTCTGAATCAAAACACAGTTCTTAACATACAGAACACATACAAGAGGAAGAGTTCAGAAATGAACGAATCCTTCTTGTGGCATTGTAGACTAGGTCATATCAATGCGACACAACTAGCTAAGTTACATAAGGATGGATATTTGAATCCATTCAAATTATCATCTTCTGAAACTTGCCAGTCATGTCTCAAAGGAAAGATGACCAAAACTCCGTTTAGTGGACACGGAGAAAGAGTTACGGAACTCTTGGGACTGATACATAGTGATGTATGCGGTCCCATGTCTACACATGCTAGGAATGGTTCCTCATACTTCATTACATTCATTGAATATCTCTCAAGATACGGACATGTGTTCCTGATGAAACACAAGTCTGAAGCTTTTGAGAAATTTAAAGAATATAAGCATGAAGTCGAGAACTAGACGGGTAAAAGTATTAAAATCCTGCGATCTGATCGGGGAAGAGAATACTTGAGCACGGAATTCCGTGACTATCTAAAAGAGAATGGGATTTTCTCTCTGCTTACTCCTCCATATACACCACAGCATAACGGTGTATCGGAGCGGAGGAATCGCACCTTATTAGATATGGTGCGCTATATGATGAGCACTGCTGAGTTGCCTATTTCCTTTTGGGGGTATGCGCTTGAGACAACCATACACCTATTGAATATGGTCCCAACCAAATCTGTGCCTACCACTCCAGATGAGATATGGAAGGGGAAGCGACCGTGTCTTAATTATATTAAGATATGGGGTTGTCCGGCTTATGTTAAAACGCAAAATCCGGACAAGCTCGAGGCAATGTCAGTTCTGTGTAAGTTTGTTGGATATCCCAAAAATTCACGTGGGTATATCTTCTACCGTTCCGAGGAACAAAATGTGTTTGTTTCTCGCAATGCCACCTTTTTAGAAAAGGAATTTCTTGATAAAGAAATTAGTGGCGAGGAGGTAGAACTGGAAGAAGTTCCAGCAGCACAAACTACGACAGAAGATTTGGTAGAACAAGAGAATTCGATAGTTCCCAACGAACCTCAGCCTCTCCGCCGATCTAGTAGGGTTCCTCATCCACCTGAGAGATACTACGGTTTTCTCATTGATGGTGGGAGCGAGGATTGCGTCATGGAAGATGATGACCCAACTAGCTTCGAGCAGGCCATCACGAGTGGGGACTCTGTGAAATGGCTGGATGCAATGCGATCTGAGATGGAATCCATGTACACCAACAAAGTATGGACTTTGGAAGTTGCTCCCGAAGGGGTAAAACCTATTAGGAGCAAATGGATCTTTAAGAAGAAACTTGGTGTAAATGGAAAAGTTGAGACTTTCAAAGCTAGACTTGTTGCAAAAGGTTTTCGTCAACAACCAGGTATGGATTATAATGAAACCTTTTCTCCAGTGGCTATTCTTAAGTCCATCCGGATCCTACTTTCCATTGCCGCATACCATGACTGCGAAATCTGGCAAATGGATGTTAAAACTGCCTTTCTAAATGGTGATTTAGAAGAGTGCGTGTATATGACTCAGCCAGAGGGCTTCGTGGACAGTGGGAGCAGCGGAAAGGTGTGCAAGCTGCTTAAATCCATCTACGGGTTAAAGCAAATATCGCAGAGTTGGAACATTTGTTTTGATGTGGTAGTCAAAGAGTTTGACTTCATCAAAAATATAGATGAGCCTTGTATATACAAGAAGGTGGCAGAGAGTAAGGTTGTCTTCCTCGTATTGTACGTGGATGACATACTGTTGATAGGAAATAATGTTCCTATGCTGCACTCGGTCAAGCTCTTCTTATCACATAGATTCTCAATGAAAGATCTAGGTGATGCCTCCTACATCTTGGGGATTAAGATCAATAGAGATAGATCTAAACGGCTACTGGGATTGTCCCAATCCAGGTACATTGACACCATACTAAACAGATTTAGTATGGAAGAATCCAAGCGTGGGAATTTACCCACGATCACAGGACCCACTCTCTCCAAAAAGATGTCTCCAAAGACTGATTTGGAGAGAGCTTGCATGCAAGGGATACCCTATGCTTCGGCAGTAGGCTCTATCATGTATGCAATGTTATGTACCAGACCCGATGTAGCATACTCACTAAGTGTAGTGAGCAGGTATCAAGCAGATCCAGGAGAGAGTCACTGGACAGCGGTGAAGAACATTCTCAAGTACTTGAGAAGGACTAAAGAGGTGTTCTTGGTGTATGGTAAGTCTTTTACCGATTCAAGCTTCCAGAGTGATAAGGACGACTTGAAGTCGGTCTCAGGAATTGTCTTTACCCTCAATGGAGGGACGGTTTGTTGGAAGAGTTCCAAGCAGGAAACCGTGGCAGACTCGATGATGGAGGCTGAATACATCGCTGCCAACGATGCTGCCAAAGAGGCTGTCTGGATGAAAAAGTTCATAACTGAACTTGGTGTGGTTCCGTCCATTGAGCATCCAATACCTTTGTATTGCTATAACAATGGAGCAGTGGCATTGGCCAAGGGATCCAGATCCCATCAGCGATCCAGGCATATTTTGAGGCGGTATCACCTGATCCGGGAGATAGTTGATCGTCGGGAGATCGAGGTCAGGTGAGTTGACATGAAGGACAACACGGCGGATCCACTCACAGAGGCCATACCCCAGATACAATTTGAGAGACTCTTCAGGATGTTGGGTATGAGATACTACAACAACTGGCCTTAGTGCAAGTTGGAGATTGTTAGTTATATGTATGCCCTAAAGGCCATTATTGTACATGTGATGTATATTATAGTGGATGCTTGGATAAATAGAGAGAGGACTTTCTTGCTCGACATGATAGTATACTATCTGGTTGCTCTTTGTCTTAACATGTTGACTTGTATAAGTGATACTGTCTTACTCTCACATGTTGATAAAGCCCTTAGGATGCGTACTTGACTACCAGGACTATGATGGAGATCATACTAGTAGGGCCAAGGGTAGTCCACAAGTACACCCTATAATTGTTCCTAGTCGAGGGTGTATCGAGACAGGGCATCGATATTCCAGAGTAGACTAGCGTGTACGCATCTTGACCCATATGATGGGCGATGGATGATCCCATATCCATTGGTGTTTGACATCAAAGATGGTATACGGGTGCTCAGTGGAGACTGGGTACACTGAACGGACTCGCCGAGAACTCCTAGATGGTATTATACCTATCGTCAGATAGCAGTTCTCTGGTAACACAGGTACATGTTAGTTTGTAGACCCGAGATCGTCATAGAGTCTTGTGTGATTCCCACCGTGCTTTGATTTCCACCTTACCACGTTCAAGAGAACGTGCAAAACGGTGGCTTTTGGGTACAGTCCCGAATCACATGGAGGAAATGAGCGATAGGAGGGGATTCGGCTCTCCCGGTATTGGGGGTTGATGTTGCGTTGTGCTCAATTGGCCATAACAGGAAGTCCCTGGACAGGGCTGATACGGTGATTTACTGATAAGTGTTATCAGTAGTTTCTCGACCCGTTATGAGCCTTACATCGGCACGGCTTATCGGTTACTGGGGTCTGACGTTTACCACCCCTAGAATAGATATGCGACATATCAGACGAAAAGACCGGACTGTACGGTAGTGTTGCTGACATGCTTTTCAGGAGTAAGAGCAGGCTTGCTTGTTGATCTTCTGATCGCTCAATACCCGGGTAGCCGTTACGTCCAGCTAGTACCTCTGACGGCTTGTGGGTGCTTGATATGATCATCACCTACTGCCGGCGTATTGACGAGTCTTTAGAGTCCTACACAGAGGTTTTACTGGATCAGGCAAAACGAAGTAAGAGCACATATGTGATATGTGCGGGACCGAGATTAATACGAGTATGTGATACTGTATTCTTTTCTCGTGATTTTTGTTATCAGTCGGTTATATGAGATATAGCCGGATTATCAAATCAAATGTTGATTCGATAAGTCAATACTGTATCGGTCGGTTATATGAGATATAGCCGGGTTATCGAATCAAGTGTTGATTCGATAATTTGAAACAAATAATATTAGTCGGTCATATGAGATATAGCCGGATTATTAAATCAAGTGTTGATTTAATGATTTAATGTATAATTATATATTTGATATATTAATTTACATTAACTAATATTAGCTCACTTAAGCATTTCTTTTTCTCACATGTGCACACTAAACATATATGTGATATATATTAATTGTGTTTTCTTTTTGTGTCATGCTTGATGCCACATGCAACATAGGTGTATGAGACTTACACCATGCCAATGATAATGTGGGGTTTATTTATTTAGAGTAAATCAAATATTAGTTGGAAATTGGTCATATGGCATGAAGCTTGTAGAAGCTTGGAGATCCATTGACTTAGTCCACTAGTTTTGTCTTGCACTAGATATTTATTAACCCAACCATTATCTAAACTCATGGTTAAGTCTCTACATGAGATATTTCTCACCCATGGTTACCATTCACTCTCTCATCTATTATTTGCTTCATCTTCTTCAAGCTCAAGAGTGAGCTCTCTAGGTTTTTGAGGGGAGAATAAAAATAGTGAGAAAATTAATTCTAAAGTGAGAAAAAATCCCACTTCATCATCTTCTACTAGATTAGCTGTCACGACCCGAAGGTACGGAACGCGACTGGCACTTAAATTACGAAACTTCCCAAGGCGCAACGTAATCTAAGTAAGCCAAAGCCCAGAAATCTAAACCATTAAAAGCAATAGAGTGAAGGAAAACTTAGTTAAAGAAAACGATTTTAAATTGAATAAGTCGCACTAATCATTTTAAAAACATTACAATATTTCCCAAAAATTTCGGCAGAGTCTCCTTTGTAAATACTGACCCCCAAATAGGTACAACACATAAAAATACATATATATCAAGAATAAAGGCATCCCCAAGCGGGAGCTAGCCTTCGCCCAAGGAGGAATCACAACCATATGCAATATGTATCAAAAGCACGAAAATAAGCATCTGAAAGCAAGAAATAAGAAACACCACGCCGGCTCAAGTGAGCATCAACACCAAAAACCATAAATACAAGTCTCACAAGTCTCACCGACTAGTCCAATATACAAGGGTAGATGGGGTGTACTAGATACAAAGTAATATACAAAGTGAAAACAAGATATCCTCGCAACCTACCTATGAGCAAGCCGCAAGTTCAAGCAAACGAAGCAAAGGAAGAAGTACGCCCGCCGCTACTATGCTAACGGGTCGGACCTGCAAGATACTGTGGCACAACGGGGGTGAGTTGCTAACTCGTGAGTAGTAACATCTAATAAGGCTATCATAAGCATGCACGCAATGCGTCACAGCCTACATGCACCGATATGATGCAATGCACTAGTATGTGTTGTTGGTTATAGTGCCCTCAAGTCAATTATTAAATCGCAGGCACGTGATTGCAATGATTGAGGGAGGACCTATACCGGTAGAACAGTCTTACTCGAGATGATAGTATGTTATCTGGTTTGTCTTTATCATCGTGTACATACTTCAGGTGACATTACATATCACTATTACATGTTGATAGAGCCTATAGGATTCTTACTTGACTACCAGCAGTATGATGGCGATCATATACGTGAGAGTTGGGTAGTCTATAAGCACATCCTTAAAGTGTCCCTAGTCGTGGGAGTTTCGAGACTGGGCATCGATACTCCATGAGTAGACTAGTGTATACGGATCGAGACCCCAACGAAGGGCGGTGGCCAGTCTCATAAGCCATTGGTGTCAGTTGGTTCACCTAAGATATATACAGGTGCTCATTGGGTTATGAGTACACCGGACGCACTCGCCGAGAGCATGCTAGTTGGTATTATACTTATTGTCAGATAGAAGTTCCCTGGTGACATGTGTACAGGTTAGTCTATCGACCTGAGATCGTCATTTGTCTCGTGTGAGTTCCCATTGTGCTTTGATTACTACTCTACCACGGCTCAAAGGAGTCATGCAAACAGGTTTTAGTTGGGTACAGTCTAGAGCCACATGGAGTCAGTGAGCGGATCATTAGGGGATTCGTCTCTCTCGGTATTGGGGGGTAGAGGTCGCGGTGTGCACAGGTGGCCATCACCAGAAATCCTTGGCCAAGGTAGTCGAGAATTACTGATTCGGATCAGTAGTTTCTCAGATGGTGATGGGCTTTATACCAACACTGAATATTGCGTTATTAGGGGTCTGACGTCATCCACCCCTTAGACTGTACGGATATTGTCACTGTCAGGCTCAGTAGGGTTTCATGACGAGTTCGCTCGTCAGCCTCCCTTTCGCTCAATACCTGGGCAGCCGTTACATACAGCTAGTGCCACTGACATGCTTGTGGTTAAACCCACTGCCAGCGTATTGACGAGTCTTTAGAGTCCCACACAGAGGGTTTCCCTGGTTCGGGCGAAACGTTGTAGAGGCCGTATGGTTTTATGGCAGGGTTCGATCATATACGTGCACTTGTGCACGGATCATGATCGGACGGATAATACTATTGGGCTTTGGTTTAAGCCGGATCCTAGTATTATATTGTTGGATTATTTTCGTCTCGTTGTATTTGTATTCAGTTGGAATACGGATGCAGGTATGTATATACAGATGGGGGGTATTCTTGTAATCCGTTACAAGATTACTTTTGAAGTTGCGATTTCTTTTTCTAGTATTAAACATTTAGGGTTTTGTTTTATAAATGTTTAATATTATGTTGTGGTGTAAAGTGTGAGGTTAAGTCTTGGCATGGGGCATTTAATGAAGGCATGGCTCAAGTGGTGACTCATGGTGACACTATTGAACCATGATTGAAATTATTGGGATTGTAAGATATTTTGTGGGTATGGATTTTTCTAGAGTTGCTAGCTAACACAAAAATCTCACAACACTTAGATAAAGGCAGCCACTTCATTTTCTTTCATGAGTTGCTATTTTCTTCACATGCTAAGTCTTGAGTTCACTCTCTTCACTTCACATGGCTTCTTCTTCACCTCCATCCATACCCTCTCTTGTGTTGAGAATCCATGGATGTATTGAGACAAAATGATCGCACAATCTCTCTACTTCACCTTGGGCATCTAGGCTAGCAAACTTGATGTCCGAGTTGCTTCGGTTTAGAAGCGGGAGCCCGTATTACAAATCCTCGACGTGGATCGTCTTCGACGAGGGAGACCGGAGAGCGAACTTGTTCGGGGCATCCTCGAGGAGCTTGGGAAGAGGTTGAAGACCGAAGGACACAGATCGATCGGTATAATCTCTTAAACTCCTTTTACAGTCAACTAGTATGAGGGTAATGGTTCGATCCGGGGTTAAGGGTTACGTTATGTCACGACCCGAATAATTCGACTCGTGACCGGCACTTAACCACACAACGTCCACAGGCGTAACGTGACTAAGTAAGCCGAATTCAGAAATCAAAACCATTTAAAAGTAGTGAGTGTCGAAAACATTCAATTAAAACATTTAGAAAACCTTAAATAGTTCAAAAATGTTCTTTTTAAAGCTAAATTATCCTTATAATAATTTTGGCAGCATTTCCTTTGTACAGGTAACCCCGAAATCGGGTATAAAACAGGATATAAGTGAAAATGATACATAATGAAATAAAGCATCCCCAAACGGGAGCAATCACGCCCAACGGCGGAAACCATCACCACAAGAGTAATATACGACGCCGTAGCGAAGAATGAGCAATAAGTAACCATCACAGAATAATAAACTGCATATATAAACAGTCGGCTCCCACGAGCTCGACACCAGAATACAAAAATATACATCATCGTCCTCACACTGTCGCTAAGTCCAGTACATATATGGTAGATGGAGAATACTAGATACAAAAGTGTGTACAATAAAAGTAACCAGATACCACAACCTACCTAATAGCAAAATAGCTCTCGCACCAACTGTAGTGGTATCTGTAGCCAAAAGATGCAAAAAAGGCAGCCTGCCGCGACTACTCTGAGGGGAAACCTGCAAATACTGTGGCACAACGGGGGTGAGTTGCCAACTCGTGAATAGAGATAACAAATAAAGGTAATCGCGAGCATGCACGTACTGCGCTATTCTATCATATGCCAGCAGGTAAATCTATATGCGACAAGCAGTAGGTGCAATAATCATGCAAATGCTCTGTCAGGTAAAATAACTACAGGATGAGATACATGATAATCAATGCTGAGCATGGGATAAACGACATCTACACGGAATATCAATCATGGAAAATAATCGGTGCCCAAAACTGCACCCAAATCCCAAATAAACTCAGGCGCCGACACTCTCCTTGGCCCTCAAATCCTGTAAATCTCTCAGAATCACGAGTGCCCAACATCGGCACTCAAAATATCATGAAATACTCGTGTCCAGCATCGACACGCAAATCCTCATATATCGGGCTCTGTAAGTCCGGATCAGCCCACAGGCTCCATCTGCGGTATCGGCCCTTGGCCCCGGCATACGGATCATCCCGCATCCATCTATCGACTCTGGTCAATATCCTCCGGATAACCGCCAGGTCCAACCAATCACCGGTAGGTACTCGCCCACCTCCAGGCTCAATCGGCAAAATCTATCTATCATCTTGCCGAGGGGAACCATACCGGGTCCACCACGAACCCGCAAACGGTCATCCAACTCATCGAATCGGGTTTCAAACACACGTCTCAGCACCGAGAAAACGCGTGGTGGACGCACCAAAATATCATATCGCGAGGAACCGGGTTTTTAAATAGTGCATAATTTCTTAAATAATCCCACGGTCCTCAAAACCAGAAATCATATGAAGTCCAAAACAAATGAATAAGTCAATGCGATGTGATATGTATCTCAAGTCATACTATAAGTGAAAGGGAGAAACCGCTTTTTAAAATAGTTTCAGTTTTTCAAAAGGCATCATGCGGCTCCCAAATTCTATGAAAATCATATCGAATCATATGTGAAATGAACTACAGTATAATGATCACGACAATTCTACAGCGGGTGTCATGGCAATTACTAACGGTGTGGGTGTAACATGCAGATTAGTGCTCGTGCGACATGAACCGTTAGTAATGGTGCGGTGTTCTATCAATCTTAAGTTTATATACATATGGCAGGGAATGCGGTATGCAACTAACAGTAGCCATGTAGGTAAATGAAATATGTAGCTATAAGATTCTATCAGCCCTGACATAGAACGCCATGCGGGAGATATCCCCGTAGATATTAAATCTACTCACCGTAGTCTCGCGCTAAGTGTAGCCTACGACTTGTTTCCTCTTCTTCGCAGCGTCCGTCTCACTCGCCTGCGAACCTAGAATTACACAATATATCACACATAAGCTCAAATCCATACAAACATGACATTTAAAGTCACACTTGAAACCCGTGTCGCAAACCAAGCGCGCGTGTGCGCGATACGCTAAAACGTGTGATTAAGCGTCTGAAACTACCTCGACGCGTCGCGATACGCAGAACACCCCAAACCCACACACGTATCACGTGTGTCGCGAAGATTTAAAATACGAGAAACAGGTAATTAGCTCCAGATTTTGATACAGAAAGAGTTTTGCAAAACTATATATACCATAAAACCCCACATATCAGCAGACACCAACCACAAAAACCCCAACTCCCAGGTCACTTATCTGGCCGCAATTTGCGGCCAGATCACATTTTTCGGCGGCCCAGGTTTGGAGCCTGCCTCCCGTGCTTCGTGTGTGTTTTCTACTCCTAGTGTACGTGCTCCAGTAATTACAATTTTATTCTGAAATAATCAGAGTGCAAGCAGATTTCAATAGAGTCCCAAAACCAGTTAAAAAGCACATTTAGCACTAAATCGATACTTCAAGGTATTTTTATGCAATCTGAAATGAAAACTTGGTTTGAACAGCTCTAATAGCACTTAAATGAGTTAACCAAGCCATAAAATTCCCAACTTATCATATACTTCACAAAATTCCTTTCAATATCACAAAATGCACATAAAAACATGATTTTTAGCTAAAATACTACAAATTATGAGAAAGGGTGTTAAGTGTGAGTTTAATATCTTCCAAAAGCCTTAGGAAAAACCAAAACTTCCAGCTCTTTCCTCAAGTATGCAGACTTGCCTCCAAACTCCCTCAAAAAGCCATTTTTTTCTAAGGTTTTAAGTGAAGAATGAGTGGTTTTGTGTAGGATTTTATATGGATTTCAAAGAGGAATGAAAGGAAAAGAAAAAGACGGTGAGAATGTGTTGCTGCTGCTGCTGGAGCTGCTGTTTCTGTTGGGAATTTCAGCAAGAAAAGAAAAGAGAAAAGAGAGGGAGAAAGAAAAGGAAGAGAGAGAGAAAAGCCACATTAATTGCCACCATGCCTCATTAATGCTCACCATACCTCTCTATTTTCTCTCAAAAACAATTTCTTTTAGTTTTAAAAGGAAAAAGAAAAATGAAAATTTGAAAAGGGTGAGAAGGAAATAAGTAGGTGCCACCAAAATGCTAAGTATTAAGCAAGCACACCAATCTTCATTAGGAAAGTAATTAAGGAAAATAATTCTAATTAAAAGAACACATAGCTAAATTAAAATAAATTAAGGATAATAAACCCCGTTTAAATATATGAAACCCCAATTCATCTCAATTGGACTAGATAAAAAGGAAATTAAGATTTTACGGGTTTTCATGAAAACACGCATCAATATTATCTAACGCGAAATAACCCTAAGCGAGTTTTCAAAGTGTTACAATCTACCCCCCTTAAAGAAATTCGGTCCCCGAATTTAAAAATATAACAACACGTACCTTCAAAGAGATGGGGATATCTCTTCCTCATCTCGCTCTCGGTCTCCCAAGTGACCTCCTCGCTGCTCGGGCCACGCCAAAGTACCCTGACTGACGGTATGTCCTTCGATCTCAATTTCTTCACTTGTCGATCCAAAATGATCACCGGCTGCTCTGCATATGAAAGGTCACGCTCAAGCTGGATCGTCGGGTGCTGAATCTCATGCGAAGGATCATGAAGATATCCGCGGAGCATCAAAACGTGAAATACGGGGTGCACATCTGGGAAACTAGGCGGAAGGGCCAACCGATACGCAACTGCACCAATGCGCTCGAGGATCTCGAAGGGGCCCACATATCTGGGACTAAGCTTCCCCTTCTTCCCAAATCTCATCACACCTTTCATTGGGAAGACCCTGAAGAAAACATGATCATCAACAGACAACTCAAGTCTGCGCCGACGACGATCCGCATAAGATCTCTGCCTACTCTGGGCTGCCCTCATCCTATCGCGAATCAACTGGATCTTCGCGGTCGTCTCCCCCACGATCTGTGGCCCTAAGATACTGCTCTCACTGAGCTCGGTCCAACAGGTGGGCGATCTGCATCTCCTCCCATAAAGAGCCTCAAACGGTGCCATCTGAATGGTCTCCTGGTAGCTGTTGTTATAGGAGAACTCTACTAAGGGTAAATGATGGTCCCAGCTACCTCTAAAGTCTAAGACGCATGCTCTGAGCATGTCCTCAAGAGTCTGAATAGTCCGCTCTGACTGTCCGTCGGTCTGCGGATGAAATGCTGTGCTGAAACTCAAACGGGTGCCTAAAGCCTCCTGAAGCCTCTGCCATAGTCGGCTGGTAAACTGGGTGCCTCTGTCGGACACAATACATGTCGGAACTCCGTGTAGTCGTACAATCTCGTCAATGTATATCTGGGCATACTGAGCAAATCCGAAAGTCGTCTTCACCGGTAGAAAGTGAGCCGCTTTCGTTAAAAGATCCACGATCACCCAGATGGAGTCATACCCTCGACTAGTCCTACGTAGACCCACAATGAAGTCCATAGAAATCTGTTCCGATTTCCACTCTGGAATGGGTAACGGCTGTAGCTCTCCCGCGGGCCTCTGGTGCTCAGCCTTGACTTGCTGACAAGTCAGGCATCTCGACACGAAATCTGCGATATCCCTCTTCATACCGTCCCACCAGTACACATCTCTCAGGTCATGGTACATCTTGGTGGAACCTGGATGAACACTGTACACCGATCGATGTGCCTCCTGATTGATTGATTTAGCGTGCTTGCGCTTTCTAAAAGATAGATCAAAAATATTTGTAACCGCAATCAAGAACGGCGTCTCATGAAGCTAGCCGGTGAGTACGGGTCGGTCCACAGGGATGTTGTGAGTTTCCGATTCGCGCTTACGAGTTAATTCCGAAGGGTATTCGGATTAATTATTAAATCTAAAAACCTAATTAACCTAGGGCAATTATCTAGATCTACTCTTGCTAGGGCTAGGTTTAGGGATGGTTTGGAAATGTAATTAAATCTCACCGCTTTCAATACCCGAATGAAGATCTGTGAGGAGTTATGGTAATTATCAATAAAGGGGATTAGATCCATTCGGGAAGGTGTTCCTTCCTCTAGGTTCTTGTCCTTCCTTTAGAGATCCTTACCCTAACATCCATAGAAAACACCACAACCGGGCCTTTACACTATGGTGTCATCGTTACCTTGAGGGGTAGGATGCCGTAGGGCGCGGTATGTGCGTGTATGCATGGAGTCCTATTGTAAATATTTGGTGGGTAAGAAAGGGATGAGAGATCTCATCTCTCAAAATCCTTCCTCAAAGCTAAATCCTAAACAAGTTCCTAGGGCATGAAATTAAATCTACCTAGGGCAAGGAATTGAAATCTACACTAGGGCAAGAAATTAAATTACTTACAGATGCATCCCTCCAATCATCCATGCAGAGTTGTCAGATCTGAATTTCTGAATGGAAAAGAAACATCGATGCTCTCCAAAAGAACTTTGGAATTTATTATTAAAAGGAGGCATAAGAAATTACAATGAGTAGAGTTCCTATTTATAGAGAATAGGAAACCCTAGGTTACAATTTATTTGCATGTCTACATTTACCAAAATATCCTTAGGAAGACCTAGTCAAAGTAGACTTCAAGCTTTGGTAAAATTTTATGTCTCTGTCTCTTTAAAAGAAAGTATTGGGCCTTGGATCTTTAGGCTTCCTTATTATTTGGTTCTTTATTAAAATAGCTTCTATGTTTCTTCCAGTTCTCCAGTGAATAATTGTGGTGGACTTTTAACCGTTCACTTTGTAATCTTGGACCTTGCATTGCCTTGTATTTTGTGAATTTTATCTTTGATATCGGCTTGATCAAGAGTCTTCTGTTTGTTGGTCAAAGTCCACTTTTGCATCGTCTTTTCATCGTTTTTACTGTTTTCGCTTCAAGAACCTGTAACCTGTAATATGTAGCAGACATGCGTCAAAAGCACCCGTTTATTTGTAAAATATATAAGAATGGGGAATATAATAATGCAATATTATGGTATGAACAAATACCCCCAAACTTATCTTTTGCTCGTCCTCGAGCAAACTTATTTTTTATTCTTGACAAAAACCTAACCGCACTTTCGCAGGGAAACGCGATTGCACTGAGCTCGTGCAACAAGCCGTTAAAGCTCTAGGTGTCCCTAGTAGGAGGAGTGTTGTCTCCTGAGGGTTTTCAGCGGATACTACCCACAAAATCCTATCAATTTGGCTTTTTCGACTTTTGTTTTCCAATTAGGTTTTCTAACAAGGAATTCTATTATCTTCGACTCGTAAATTATCCACCCACATTCTTCACACTTCCTCATTATTTAACTTAAGATTATATATATCCTATAGACTTACTTAGCTTTCGGCATCTCTTAAGTTTTCCTTCTAGGATTCCATCTCGACTTAGGAATTTCTATCAACTCTATTAAAGATATAAGTTCTATTTTTCATTCCTCTCTCTTATCTAAATTCCAATCACATACCCCTACGTGTGTGTATAGATCACCCTTACACTTGGAAATTCAAATCAAGCAATCGTACTCTCGTCCTTTGTCCAAAGCACTTATTAGTAAATTTTTAATTGAATTTCGCTTACACATCCTTCATGCGACCGTTGATACTTCTTGAGGTACCAACGACCGATTACAAAATGTGTTTGCACATTTAAGCGTAATTCCTAGTCTTGCAACACCCAAGGCTTTTAGCAGTGACTCCCAAACCAGTTGGTCTAAGGCACTAGGTGATGAAGCACCCTCGCTAAATATTTTTCTATTTTTTACAGCCTTAAGTAATCACAAAAACCAGTGTCCATTTTTTATTCTTTATTCACCTTTTTTTTTCCATTGTACTAAGGACTTTAGACAAGAGCACTTCAAGGTCTCTTCTACTATTCCAAGTTTCAAGGTGCGTGATTGTGCAAATTGTAGGGTATACATTTTTAGAATCTAGACTTAAGCTAGGAACTATTTTTTTAAACTTATACTCTAATAAGAACATCAATACTCTTCCCTTGTTTAGACTTAGCCCAAGAAGTGAACCCAAAATTTGCCTATTTCTAAATAAACTACAAGGTATATACTTTCTACCGTTAAACTTTAAGGAATGTTATTTTTAGGGTTTTTAATTCACTAAGTCTAAGATCTAGTTGTTCCTAGCCAGTTAACCTATTTGTCAAACTCAAATCAAATTTGGCCAAAATTGAATACAATAATTTTTATAATTTTTGAAAATTTTCAATTTTTATGGTTTTTTCAAATAAGTATGCAAATGCAAAAATATGTACAAATGAATGCGAAGGAAGAAGACTTACCGAGCATACCCCCAAACTTGAACTTGACAGTGTCCTCACTGTCATGCTAAACCAAGAGGGTCAAAATACCGGCACTCCCCTGTTTATTTATTTACAATTTTTTTTTTATATTTTTAATGTTTTGAAATTTTTTTTATTTTTTTTATAGAAAAGAAAACAAAAAATATATACATATATACAAAGATTCCCCCAAACTTAAGCTTGGCCTTGCATAAGCCAAAAGTTAGCACCAACCATTCAAAAATCTTATCGTGGAAATGGTATAGTTGGTGCAAGAAAATGAGAAGCACGCGAGACCGTGTGGAAAGAAGAATGGTAGAATATGGTCTCGGTGGGGGAGAAGAATGGCGAAAAGAAGAAGGAAGTGGAGTACGATCTTGAGGGTGTAAATTGAGTGAATAAATTAGCGCAATATGTGATGACCGATATGTTATAAGCGATTGCGCTAACCTATCAATCCGTCGGGAAATAGGGTCAAATCCCTCAAGATTCGCAAGAAAACATGGGTACGCCGAACTTGGTATTTGAGATGAAAGCGTAATGGTCACTTGCACGGTCGGAACAACAGGAAGGACGAAAGGGAGTGATTGAGGGATAGTCGTACTCTCACCTAAGTAATCAGTATCGAACTTGAAAGATTCCATCAATGGTTCGAAACTACTGTAAGCAACCGAGTCTGATGGTTCAACTAACTCATCTGAAAATGTAAAGGACTCAAACTTGGGCGGTGAGTCATCAACATCGTCCGAAAAAGTGAAACACTCGTAAGTGTTTTCGTCTGTGAGGACTGTGTCAGATTCGAAGGAAAAGGTTTCAAGCTCACAGTCTTCAAGTGGGATCGGAATGATGGGAAGGAGGGAGGGTGATATAACAGTCAAAGGTTCAGGAGGATGAATTGGAAAATCAGACACATCAAACAAAAATGATTCAACCTCAATATTATCCTCAAGACTCTCCTCAATACTATCCTCAATATTCAACTCATCCATGCCATTATCATCAAAATCTAGACGCATATGAGATTCGGGAGAAACATTTAATAACTCAGGATGATGATTTGAACATAAAATTTCAAGCAAATCGACAGGTTCATCATCCGAAATATTCCCGGCGTCTATATCCTCAATCAAGTGAAAATCAATTTCTTTAGACACCTCATCAAAAGCATGGATATCTATCGATCTAGGTTCTAGAGTGGAGGTGTAAAGATCGAAAGGATTAGGTGCGGTTTCACTCGAAAGGGGTTCTTCATAATCTGGCAAATCAAACACTACAAAATCACACAACTCATTTTTATTTTCAACTGGTGAATCATTTGGGACAATCGATGGAAAACTGGAGTTGTGGGCTTCAATTGGGTAAGGGTAGGTGTGATTTGGAAATCCTCTCTCATTCTCATTCTGTCCAACCGCCTCCTCATACATTGAAAAATTTGGTGCTAGCGGGAAACTAGCTACCGGTTCAGCAGGTTGCATAAGGGCGGCCACGGACGCTTCCACATTCCTAACCATTTTGTTTGTTGCTGCGATATACGCCTCCAACGCCTCTTCCAAACTAGACTTTAGTGGTAAGGGGGTTTCGGAAAAAGATTCGAAATTGTGTGGATATGCAAAACTCCCAACAGGCTATGTAGAATCAATGTCTAGTGAAGGTGGTAAGGTCGGGTAGGACTGGTAGGAAGTGGGTGGTAGGACAGGGGTAGGGTCTACATGTGGATAAAAATATGAATAATCTTGTGGATCCCTAGAACTAGATGTGTGGAGAGGGGTGAAAGATCGGCTGCGAGATTGAGCAATATGCTCAGCAATGGACATCGGCCTAGGAGTGTCAGAAAGACTCGAAAGAGTGGTATCAACATATGGAAGTGGTGAAGGTTGACTTGGTTGACACAAAATGGGTTGAACAGTCAAACTGTTTCTCCTAGACTCCTCTATGTGATCTTTCAAAGTTTTTTTAGGCATGGAAGGATCGTCTTTAAATTGACCGAACACATTGACATATGACGCAAAATTAGGTTCGGGATACCAAAGTTCGGCTAATGATTTATTATGTGGGGTACCCATGTTAGAAGAAGAAAGGTGACAAGAAGGAAGGTTGGGTGGTGCAAGGATTTATTTGGGGCTAAAAAATTTTGCAAGTTCTATAAAATATTTGTCCTTTTTATTTTCATTTTTCATTGATTTTTTTCTTCTCTTTATTTGGAAAAATTTTGTTGCAAAAAGATTTTAGAGAAAAGATATGCAACAGCAAAATATTTTATAGAAAAGATATGCAACAGCAAAATATTACTTGCAATTGGTTATTATTTGAAGCATATCACAAGAATCTTTATTTGGAAAAAATTGTTGCAAAAAGATATTCGAGAAAAGATATCCAACAAAAAAGATTACTTGCAATCAATTTCAATTTTGAGCGGGGCCCAAAAATCCTGCACAAGACTTGTTATATGGAAGAGAATATATTTTTAAAGCACACAAAATCTTGCAGGCATTATTCAGAAAATATATTAAAATTTGCAGAGGAGAAATAACAGAGAGCTTACAATGCAAATTTCGTAGGATGATCTCACAAAAAGAGCGCGGTTCCGCGGTATAAACGCGTTATTGCCGCGTTTTCGCGGCAGTCTAATCAGCACGAATCCCCAAAAAATTTTGACGCTCTGATTCCACTAGAAGGCCGCGGTTCCGCGGCCTAAGGTGGGTTTTGGCCGCGGAATCGCGGCGGGTTGGGGGAATTGGGTCTCCAAAAAATTTTCACTGTTCTGTTATTTGATTCCCCTTCTGTTTCGATCTTCTGATTTCTGTTTCGCCTTCTGGAAATTTCCAGATCGTCTTTGTAAATCCTGCAAAATTAAAACAACAAAGTATCCCTTCCAAAAATAACAATATATATATATATATATATATATATATATATATATATATATATTTATGTTTTTTTTTGGATTTTTTAGATCTTTATGAATTTTTTTTTGATTAACCCAAAATTGCAAAAAGGAAAGTTCTACGCCATCCCCGGCAACGGCGCCATTTGATTGATTGATTTAGCGTGCTTGCGCTTTCTAAAAGATAGATCAAAAATATTTGTAACCGCAATCAAGAAGGCGTCGCATGAATCTAGCCGGTGAGTACGGGTCGGTCCACAGGGATGCTGTGAGTTTCCGATTCGCGCTTACGAGTTAATTCCGAAGGGTATTCGGATTAATTATTAAATCTAAAAACCTAATTAACCTAGGGCAATTATCTAGATCTACTCTTGCTAGGGCTAGGTTTAGGGATGGTTTGGAAATGTAATTAAATCTCACCGCTTTCAATACCCGAATGAAGATCTGTGAGGAGTTATGGTAATTATCAATAAAGGGGATTAGATCCATTCGGGAAGGTGTTCCTTCCTCTAGGTTCTTGTCCTTCCTTTAGAGATCCTTACCCTAACCTCCATGGAAAACACCACAACCGGGCCTTTACACTACGGTGTCATCGTTACCTCGAGGGGTAGGATGCCGTAGGGCGCGGTATGTGCGTGTATGCATGGAGTCCTATTGTAAATATTTGGTGGGTAAGAAAGGGATGAGAGATCTCATCTCTCAAAATCCTTCCTCAAAGCTAAATCCTAAACAAGTTCCTAGGGCATGAAATTAAATCTACCTAGGGCAAGGAATTGAAATCTACACTAGGGCAAGAAATTAAATTACTTACAGATGCATCCCTCCAATCATCCATGCAGAGTTGTCAGATCTGAATTTCTGAATGGAAAAGAAACACCGATGCTCTCCAAAAGAACTTTGGAATTTATTATTAAAAGAAGGCATAAGAAATTACAATGAGTAGAGTTCCTATTTATAGAGAATAGGAAACCCTAGGTTACAATTGATTTGCATGTCTACATTTACCAAAATATCCTTAGGAAGACCTAGCCAAAGTAGACTTCAAGCTTTGGTAAAATTTTATGTCTCTGTCTCTTTAAAAGAAAGTATTGGGCCTTGGATCTTTGGGCTTCCTTATTATTTGGTTCTTTATTAAAATAGCTTCTATGTTTCTTCCAGTTCTCCAGTGAATAATTGTGGTGGACTTTTAACCGTTCGCTTTGTAATCTTGGACCTTGCATTGCCTTGTACTTTGTGAATTTTATCTTTGATATCGGCTTGATTAAGAGTCTTCTGTTTGTTGGTCAAAGTCCACTTTTGCATCGTCTTTTCATCGTTTTCACTGTTTTCGCTTCAAGAACCTGTAACCTGTAATATGTAGCAGACATGCGTCAAAAGCACCCGTTTATTTATAAAATATATAAGAATGGGGAATATAATAATGCAATATTATGGTATGAACACCTCCTCGATAATCTCACGCCGCAGTCCCTCAGCATTTGGTACACACAATCTGGTCCCAAATCGTAGTATCCCCTGATCATCGATCACGAACTCGGAAAATCTGCCCTGTCCAATCTATGCCCTGATCTCTGAACATCGGTCATCACTGTGCTGTGCCTCATGTATACGGTCAAGCAACTGTGGGCGTGCACGAACATGCGTAATCTGTCCTCCGATCGGCGTAAACTCGAACTGTACCCGGCTGTCGCATAAAATCTGCTAATCTGCCGACGACTGCCTCTGCACTGCGCTCAAACAAGATAGACTACCCCCGGGCCTCCTGCTCAAAGCATCCGCCACCACATTAGCCTTTCCCGGGTGGTACAAGATCTCGCAATCGTAATCCTTCACTAACTCCATCCATCGGCGCTGTCTAAGGTTCAGGTCTCGCTGCTGAAATATATACTTTAAGCTCTTGTGATCAGTGAATATCTGGCACGACTCGCCGTATAAGTAATGCCGCCAGATCTTAAGTGCAAAGATCACTGCAGCCATCTCCAAATCGTAAGTGGGGTAGTTCTGTTCATGTTTCTTCAATTGCCGCGAAGCATACGCGATCACCCTGTCATGCTGCATCAATACGCACCCTAGCCCCACTAGAGAAGCATCACAATATACCACAAATCCGCCTGATCCTGAAGGAAATGATAATATCAGCGCCGTAGTCAGTAGAGCCCGTAACTGCTGAAAACTGTGCTCACACTCCTCCGTCCAAACGAAAGGAACTCCCTTTCGGGTCAACCCGGTCAACGGTGTAGCAATACGGGAGAAGTCCTGCACAAATCGCCTGTAGTAACCGACCAACCCCAAAAAGCTGCGAATCTCCGTAACTGATGTGGGTCTGGGCCAACGCTGAACGGCCTCGATCTTCCTCGGGTCTACACATATACCGTCTCGTGAAATCACATGCCCTAAGAAGTCTACGCTGTCCAGCCAGAAAGCACACTTGGAGAATTTGGCGAAAAGCTGATGCTCCCTCAAGGTCTGCAGTGTAATCCGCAAGTGCTGCTCGTGCTCGTCTCTGCTCCGAGAATACACCAAGATATCGTCAATGAATACTATGATGAACAGATCAAGATACGGCCGGAAAATACGGTTCATCAAGTCCATAAATGCTGCTGGCGCATTGGTGAGTCCGAACGACATCACCAAAAACTCGTAATGGCCGTAGCGCGTGCGGAAAGCTGTCCTAGGAATGTCCTCCTGTCGAACCTGCAGCTGATGGTAGCCTGAACGCAAATCGATCCTCGAAAAGTATCCTGCCCCCTGAAGCTGGTCGAACAAATTGTCGATGCGTGGCAAAGGATACCTGTTCCGCACTGTAACCTTGTTCAGCTGGCGGTAGTCGATACACAAACGCAAACTACCGTCCTTCTTCTTAACAAACAGGACCGAAGCACCCCAAGGAGAAACACTGGGTCGAATAAGTCCCTTATCCAGCAATCTTGCAACTGACCCTTCAATTATCTAAGTTCCGCCGGGGCCATCCGATAAGGCGGTATGGAAATAGGCCCCGCGCCAGGAACCAAATCAATACAGAAAGAAATGTCGCGCTCGGGCGGTAGCCCAGGAAGCTCGTCCGGGAACACATCAAGGAACTTGCTAACAACCGGAACCTGATCCAACGGAACCTCTGTAGCTCTAGTATCGCAAACATAGGCGAGAAATCCCTGACATCCCCTCCTCAAAAGCTGTCCGGCGCGAAAAGAAGAAATCAAACTGTGAGGGGTGGCACCACGGTCCCCCAGCACAACAAAAACCGACTCGTCGGGAAAAAAAATCTAACTGTCTTCTCACGGCAGTCCACAGAAGCATAGCACGTGGCTAACCAATCCATGCCCAAAAGAACGTCGAAGTCCAACATCTCAAGAAGGATCAAGTCGACAGGCAACTCTCTCTCGCCAATACAGACGGTACAGGATCGGAACACGTGCCTAGTAACAAACGACTCTCCCACAGGAGTGGTCACAACAAGCGGCTGATCAAGCAAACCGGACTCTCTACCCAAACTCGGCACAAAGTGTGTGGATACGTACGAGTGCGTGGATCCGGGGTCGAATAACACGTGTGCATCAACCGAACATACTGGAAGGATACCTGAGACCACCGCATTGGACTCCTGCGCGTCCTGATGCGTCAAAGCAAAAACTCGCGCTTGTCCTCCACCTGTGACTGACTGTCCCCTGCCGGCAGCTGGCTGTCCTCTACCTCGATCACCTCGTCCTCTATGAACAAATCCTCCACGACCATGACCTCTCTGTGCATGAGTTTGACGCGGAGTAACAGTAGGTACAATAGGCAACGCCTTCTGTGGTGGTGAAGGTGGTAAGGTAACATGCGGTGCTGCTGTCTCCCTCCGGTGTACCTCAGAACAATCTCTGACGAGGTGAAGTAGACTTCCGCATCTAAAGCAACCCTGCGATGACTGCTGACTCTCCCGTGGATACGAACTAAACATCTGGCCTCGTCCCGAATCTCTGCCACTCCCCGTACCGGAACGATACCTGTCGCGACGTCTGAATGTCTGTCTCCGTGCTGATATACCAGTACAAACTCTCTTCGGTTCTGAAACTACCGAAGTCTCAGCAAGGCGCTCCTCGACTAACAGGGCTGCGTCTACCGCTGCTGCATATGTCTCGTAATGCTGCGCGCTGATCGCAAGGAACAGTGGTGTAAGCAAGCCTCGGACAAATCTCTTGACTCGCAACTCCTCAGTAGCCACTAGATACGGGGCATAGATAGATAGCTCTGTGAACAGCACATCATACTCTGCCACTGACATCTCCGGAGTCTGGCGTAAGGACTCGAACCTGCGTGCTCTAGCATCTCTGACGCTCAGTGGAAGGAAGCGAGCAAGGAATAGCGCCACGAACTCTGTCCAGGTCATAGGAGGAAGACCTGCTGCTCTGCCCTTCTCGACTGATTCACACCATTTCTGCGCAAGACCTTCCAGGCGAAAGCTCGCGAACTCGACCCATCTCGCATCTGCGCATCTGAGGGAACGGCATATCCGAGCCATCCTATCAATGAAAGATTATGGGTCCTCGGCTGCATCGGTGCCTGTGAAGACCGGAGGCTTCAGCCTCATAAAATCTGATAGCGATACAGAGATGACCTCTGTAGCTGTAGGGACAACTGCCTGTGCTGTGGGTATCACCGCGGTCTCTGCAACGAGTGGAACTACCTCTGGTCGCTGCGCTCGAAGTGTCTCAACTAGAGATCCCATCATCTGGCGCATCTCCACCATATTGGATCCCACCGTCTGGCGCATCTCCTGCATACCAGCCCCTAACATGGCAATCTGATCGGTCACGGGAGGAACAACCTGCTCGGGCACAACCGGTGTACTACCCGGATCTGTCCTCGTTTCAGACGAATCAACTCTAATCTCGGCCCTCGCGGCCGCTCTCTGCGCCCTCGTAGTCTTTGGCGGTATAATGGCTGAAAGGAAAAGTAGGATTCGATAAGGATACGGAAATCGAATCGCAAGGATATATATATTCAAGAAGGAATTTAAATCAATAAGTCCTAAGGTCGCCTCGGTAGAGTACCGTGTCGTGAGTATGCCGCGGAACATACGCACGCTACGCCACTCTGCTTCAGCTACCTACTCCATCATACCAGGGTCATCCTACACTCCGAAAGGTAAAATCTACGCTCTGATACCAACTTTGTCACGACCCGAATAATTCGACTCGTGACCGGCACTTAACCACGCAACGTCCGCAGGCGTAACGCGACTAAGTAAGCCGAACCCAGAAATCAAAACCATTTAAAAGTAGTGAGTGTCGAAAACATTCAATTAAAACATTTAGAAAACCTTAAATAGTTCAAAAAAGTTCTTTTTAAAGTTAAATTATCCTTATAATAATTTTGGCAGCATTTCCTTTGTACAGGTAACCCCGAAATCGGGTATAAAACAGGATATAAGTGAAAATGATACATAATGAAATAAAGCATCCCCAAACGGGAGCAATCACGCCCAACGGCAGAAACCATCACCACAAGAGTAATATACGACGCCATAGCGAAGAATGAGCAATAAGTAACCATCACAGAATAATAAACTGCATATATAAACAGTCGGCTCCCACGAGCTCGACACCAGAATACAAAAATATACATCATCGTCCTCACACTGTCGCTAAGTTCAGTACATATATGGTAGATGGAGAATACTAGATACAAAAGTGTGTACAATAAAAGTAACCAGAAACCACAACCCACCTAATAGCAAAATAGCTCTCGCACCAACTGTAGTGGTATCTGTATCCAAAAGATGCAAAAATGCAGCCTGCCGCGACTACTCTGAGGGGCAACCTGCAAATACTGTGGCACAACGGGGGTGAGTTGCCAACTCGTGAATAGAGATAACAAATAAAGGTAATCACGAGCATGCACGTACTGCGCTACTCTATCATATGCCAGCAGGTAAATCTATATGCGACAAGCAGTAGGTGCAATAATCATGCAAATGCTCTGTCAGGTAAAATAACTACAGGATGAGATACATGATAATCAATGCTGAGCATGGGATAAACGACATCTACACGGAATATCAATCGTGGAAAATAATCGGTGCCCAAAACTGCACCCAAATCCCAAATAAACTCAGGCGCCGACAGTCTCCTCGGCCCTCAAATCCTGTAAATCTCTGAGAATCACGAGTGCCCAACATCGGCACTCAAAATATCATGAAATACTCGTGTCCAGCATCGACACACAAATCCTCATATATCGGGCTCCGTAAGTCCGGATCAGCCCACGGGCTCCGTCTGCGGTATCGGCCCTCGGCCCCGGCAGTACGGATCATCCCGCATCCATCTATCGACTCTGGTCAGTATCCTCCGGATAACCGCCAGGTCCAACCAATCACCGGTAGGTACTCGCCCACCTCCAGGCTCAATCGGCAAAATCCATCGATTATCTTGCCGTGGGGAACCATACCGGGTCCACCACAAACCCGCAAACGGTCATCCAACTCCTCGAATCGGGTTTCAAATACACGTCTCAGCACCGAGAAAACGCGTGGTGGACGCACCAGAATATCATATCGCGAGGAACCGGGTTTTTAAATAGTGCATAATTTCTTAAATAATCCCACGGTCCTCAAAACCAGAAATCACATGAAGTCCAAAACAAATGAATAAGTCAATGCGATGTGATATGTATCTCAAGTCATACTATAAGTGAAAGGGAGAAACCACTTTTTAAAATAGTTTCAGTTTTTCAAAAGGCATCATGCGGCTCCCAAATTCTATGAAAATCATATTGAATCATATGTGAAATGAACTACAGTATAATGATCACGGCAATTCTACAGTGGGTGTCATGGCAATTACTAACGGTGTTGGTGTAACATGCAGATTAGTGCTCGTGTGACATGAACCGTTAGTAATGGTGCGGTGTTTTATCAATCCTAAGTTTATATACATATGGCAGGGAATGCGGTATGCAACTAACAGTAGCCATGTAGGTAAATGAAATATGTAGCTATAAGATTCTATCAGCCCTGACGTAGAATGCCATGCGGGCGATATCCCCGTAGATATTAAATCTACTCACTGTAGTCTCGCGCTAAGTGTAGCCGACGACTTGTTTCCCCTTCTTCGCAGCGTCCGTCTCACTCGCCTGCGAACCTAGAATTACACAATATATCACACATAAGCTCAAATCCATACAAACACGACATTTATAGTCACACTTGAAACCCGTGTCGCAAACCAAGCGCGCGTGCGCCCGATACGCTAAAACGTGTGATTAAGCGTCTGAAACTACCTCGACGCGTCGCGATACGCAGAACACCCCAAACCCACACACGTATCACGTGTGTCGCGAAGATTTAAAATACGAGAAACATGTAATTAGCTCCAGATTTTGATACAGAAAGAGTTTTGCAAAACTATATATACCATAAAACCCCACATATCAGCAGACACCAACCTCAAAAACCCCAACTCCCAGGTCACCTATCTGGCCGCAATTTGCGGCCAGATCACATTTTTCGGTGGCACAGGTTGGGAGCCTGCCTCCCGTGCTTCGTGTGTGTTTTCTACTCCTAGTGTACGTGCTCCAGTAATTACAATTTTATTCTGAAATAATCAGAGTGCAAGCAGATTTCAACAGAGTCCCAAAACCAGTTAAAAAGCATATTTAGCACTAAATTGATACTTCAAGGTATTTTTATGCAATCTGAAATGAAAACTTGGTTTGAACAGCTCTAATAACACTTAAATGAGTTAACCAAGCCATAAAATTTCCAACTTATCATATACTTCACAAAATTCCTTTCAATATCACAAAATGCACATAAAAACATGATTTTTAGCTAAAATACTACAAATTATGAGAACGGGTGTTAAGTGTGTGTTTAATACCTCCCAAAAGCCTTAGGAAAAACCAAAACTTCCAGCTCTTTCCTCAAGTATGCAGACTTGCCTCCAAACTCCCCCAAAAAGCCATTTGTTTCTAAGGTTTTAAGTGAAGAATGAGTGGTTTTGTGTAGGATTTTATATGGATTTCAAAAAGGAATGAAAGGAAAAGAAAAGGAGGGTGAGAATGTGCTGTTTCTGCTGCTGGAGCTGCTGTTTCTGCTAGAAGTTTCAGCAAGAAAAGAAATGAGAAAAGAGAGGGAGAAAGAAAAGGAAGAGAGAGAGAAAAGCTACATTAATTGCCTCCATGCCTCATTAATGCTCACCATACCTCTCTCTTTTCTCTCAAAAACAATTTCTTTTAGTTTTAAAAGGAAAAAGAAAAATGAAAATTTGAAAAGGGTGAGAAGGAAATAAGTAGGTGCCACCAAAATGCTAAGTATGCAAGCAAGCACACCAATCCTCATTAGGAAACTAATTAAGGAAAATAATTCTAATTAAAAGAACACATAGCTAAATTAAAATAAATTAAGGATAATAAACCCCGTTTAAATATATGAAACCCCAATTCATCTCAATTGGACTAGATAAAAAGGAAATTAAGATTTTACGGGTTTTCATGAAAACACGCATCAATATTATCTAACACGAAATAACCCTAAGCGAGTTTTCAAAGTGTTACACGTTAGCACCAGTTTTAAAAGTTTTTTGTTCCGCATTTGGCCTCGGATTGATGGCCGGGGCGCTGGCGTAGCCTTATTTGGTATCAGAGCCAACCTATTAGCCGCATACTAATTGGTTTAGACAATGTTTAACTATCGAAACCGAAACAACTCCAATTCACTGTCCTGCACATTCCAGCTTCTGTCAAATTTTAAACCGTCTTCAAAATTTTTTTTAGTAACTGCAGAAGACTTCTGACATGACCACTAGAGCACACACCAAATACGAGGCAATTCCACTTGAAAAAACCCGGCCACATTAGCCTAGAATCAGAGCCGGCCGGCCCCCAGAGAAGAGTCTGGACTTCGTATTTCGTGTGTGGTCTGGTCTCTGGAATGTTGGTTCAGTGGTATTGCTAGTTTAGTCCAGTTTTGATATGGAATTATCTTCTTGTTTGGGGGCTATTCGGGGTTATTTCGAACTCGATATTTTCTAACATTGTTTAAAGTTTACAGTACTTACATTACTATCTGCGACCGTGAACGTCATTCGAGCGGTACAACTTGTCTAATTGCTATAGTTCTTTTAGACGGGTTTGCGAACGTGAAATTCACGTTGATGTTCTGTGTTGTGCTGTGTTGTTGCGGATTTGTCGTGGTGGATAGCTTGGATGCAATGATAGTACGGTTTAGTTTTATTTGTACATTTGATATCGCGGGGCGAGTGTCCGACATGTGGACTGCCGTCACTGCCTGTTTGTATATTATTCTTTTGGGGCACGACCGGGTTGAGGTCGATGTCACCGTTGTACATATTTTCTTTTCTGTACTAGGATTACCCCGCGGTGGAGTGCACGGATAGCCGGGTTCTGGAGGGCAACGGGTCCGCATCTCATGGCGTTGAGAAGGAGGGGGCCTCAGTCTAGAATTGGCGGGCTATTCGCCGCACTCGTAGAGGGTATAGGTTGACCCAAAGAGGGGTGCTCAAGTTACCGGATTCCGTGAAGTGCCGGGTGGCCCATTCACTTTGCTGAAGGGGGCTGCCTCGCTTCTGGTTTTGGCAGGTAACTTGCCGTGCTCGTAGGATTCTAGGTTTTCATTGCACATGCTATCCATACGACCAGGGGAACGTCGGGTTTCACTTGTGGCTCAATGGAAACCCGGGGCTCCCAGATTATCTGTATTGTTCTGTGATGCTTATTACTTTTCTGTGATATTGCATTTATCACTCCTGGAGCGATTATTGTATATTTCTATATATACTAGTAGATGTTGTATATGTTTTACACCCGCGCTAGTCCAGTCTCCGTTCTGTCATTAGTTAAGTAACCTAACGGGTGATGACGGGATCCAGTGGCGAATGCGGATGACATATACGTACATCATATTTTCGTTCTTTTCTGGTATGATTAATTGATGGGATTGCATTGATTCAGATTAATGTAAGGAAAACAGACCTATTCGATGTTGTTGGAACAATTTTCAAAAGCTGTTATTACAAGGACGTTTTCTTTTGTTTTGCACAGTGATATTCGGTTATGAATATCCAGCACCTCATTCGACTAGGCAAGGGCCGAGATCCCTTCACCGGGAGTGACCCCTTGGGCAGAAGTTTGCGTCAGGGTAATAACTTCACTATAATCGATTAGTTTTTGCTTTGCATCGTGGTATTCAGTGAGAATATCCTACATCTCATTTGACGAGGAAAGATCCGAGATCCCTTCACCGGGAGTGACCTCTTTAGCAAAGGTTTTCGCCACTATATATTTGTAAAAAGCTATCCGGTTTCTTTAACGATATCAAGTTCATTAAGTTAAAGGTTTTTCACCAAAAACCATTCGTAGCCCTCCGTCATTTCAGACGGGTAGCACTTATTATTCATGCTATGTTTGTTGGCCTTCGTCATGGCATAGTGTATGTTAGCTATTTGTTACTTTTCTATTGCATAGATAGATGCGTTAGTTTGGGACAGTCTGTAAGTCTACGGTAGCGCCCCGGCCGTCTACAGACGCCAAATGCGGAACAAAAACTTTTTAACTGGCGCTATCGTATACTTTAACCCGGATCTGCCATTATTGCTAAACTAACAAACTGTAAAGAGTGTAGAAAGGTTATACCGAACGATCCGAGTCCTTCGTTCTTTAACCATCATCCCACGCTCCGTTGCGGCTGCTCCGATCTCGTCGATCTCCGATCTGCTCGTCCAGGTGGCACCACGTCGATGATTCTTTAAACGGGCTCCCGCCTCTGACATGAGGCAACTCGGTCGTCAAGTTTGCTAAAAGAGACGACCAAGAATGATGTAGAGAATGAGTAGATGACTTTGTCTCACTTCGTCCAAATCCGTGGACGATTGGTTAATGAATTTGCCACTCGAATCGGGTGATGGAATGAAATGAGCTGTGAAATTCCATACACCGAAAACTATCATAATCTTTTCAAATGAAACATCAAGTGTGAGAGTATGAGAGAGAGAGGGGAGGGGCCGGCCATATATAGATGGAGGGAGGTGAGTGTAGGAGAAGGGAGAGTGACCACAAGAGAAAAGATCAACCACAAATATCCTTCATGCAAACAAAACCTCATTAATGCAAATGGTGATTCATTAACCTAGTCACCATTGCATTAATGGCTCCATTAATACACTAATGACTCACCATGCCAAGTCACCATTTCTAGAACCTTCTAGAAGCATGACTCACCCTCATCCAAGAAAAGATAAATCCGTCTTTAACCGAATGTTAAAAGACGGCTGATAGAAAACTGGAAACTGTCAACTTCCAAAAGTGATCCCGAAACGAATTTCAGGATAACCCCGTAACTGTATAAATATACCCGCAATTGTATTACGACCGAATACAAATGCAACTGAGACAAAGATATTATACCTACTCAATATAATACTCGGATCCGGCTTAAACCAAAGCCGACCAGTATCATCTGTCCGAAAACCGACACGTGCGTAAACGCACGTGCATTTTCCGAACCCTGCCATAAAACCATACGGCCTCTACAACGTTTCGCTCGAACTTGGGAAACTGTCTGTGGGGGACTCTAATGACTCGTCAGTACCCTGGCAGTCGGTTTAACCACAAACCGTCAGCGGCACTAGCAATGCGTAACGGCTGTCCATGGACTGACCTCAAGGGAGGCCGATGAGCGAACTCATCCGGAAACCCTACTGAGCCTAACAGTGACAATGTATATACAGTCCGGTCCGTTCGTCTATGAGTATCGCATATCTTCCTAGGGGGCTAGTAACGTCAGACCCCCAATAGCAGTATAAGTCGTGTCGGAGTGTAGCCCAATAACACCCTGAGATACTACTGGAGTACCTACCAGTAAATCTCCTGCCATGGCCATGGACTTTGTGTAATGGCTCTCCTAGACACAGCACGACCTCGCCCCAAATACCGGGAGAGACGAATCCCCTGCCGATCCGCTCACGTGCCTCCATATGGCTCGGGACTGTACCCAAAAATTACCTGTTTGCACGACTCCTTTGAGCCGTGGTAGGGTAGAAATCAAAGCACAGTGGGAACTCACACGAGACAAATGACGACCTCAGGTTGATGAACTAACCTGTACACATGTCACCAGGGAACTGCTATTTGACGATATGTATAATACCAACTAGAAGATTCCCGGCGAGTCCTGTCCGGTGTACTCATAACCCAATGAGCACCTGTATACATCTTAGGTGATCCAACTGACACCAGTGGCTTGTGAGACCGGCCACCGCCCCTCGTCGGGGTCTCGACTGTACACACTAGTCTACTCCGGAGTATCGATGCCCTGTCTCGAAACTGCCACGACTAGGGACCACAATTAAGGATATGCATATAAACCACCCAACTCTCACGTATATGATCGCCATCATACTGTTGGTAGTAAAGCAAGATCCTAAGGGCTCTATCAAAGTGTAACATGTAATCAGTCACCTGAACATGTACACGACTGATAAAGGCAAACCAGATAGCATACTATCATCTCGAGTAAGACTGTCCTACCGGTATAGGTCCTCCGCAATCATTGAAATCACGTACCTGCGATCCAATAATTGACTCTGAGGGCACTATCTCCAACAATCTCCCACTTGCACTCAAGGCTAATTATTGCGACGTCGACTACTCACAGCCCGTGTGAAACCGAACATCCATCTCCTCTACTAATCAGTTTCACAAAGCCCGTTTGTAAAACTATTGTGTTCGAGAAATAGCCTCAGTGAGTGGATCCGCCTAGAAGTTTCTTTCTATATCTCTCTTAATCTCAAGTTCGCGGAGAAAACCATCTCCCGAATTGAGTAATACCTGTCTTAGAATATGTCTGGATATCTGATGGGACCTAGTTCATAAATGAACTCCAAATCCAAACTTCTTAGACTGTATCGATCACTGAACCTAGTCAGTATCCTGCACCAAGCCTCCCACAATATCCTCTTGGACCACCTGTCCATAATACTGTCCCTCGTCAGAGGGAAAAACTATAACTCTGACAATCACTCTGTCAACCATGTCACCTTTGAAGCCAGGAATGATAACCGTCTCCCGAAGGAGGCTGCCGTCATCAAATCCGTAGAACATTTACTTATGTTCTAAAACTGCTTCCTTATGTTTCTCCAGGATTGGATTAATACAAACTTATTGCAACTAGTGCAAAAACAATATTTGGTGTGGTACTTGACATCTCATGATTGACTCAATTGCCTAAGCAAGTGATCTGCCAATCATGCACATCCCTCTCCCCTTTAGTCTGTAAGACATCTTTAGAGAGGGTGACTCCATCACCTGCAGGTACACCACCATGCTAGGAGTCATCTATTCTAAAAACCATTAGAATACTGTCAAAGTACCTACATTGGGAAACTACCCAAATCCAGATCTAAAACCATAGATCTAGAAACCAGAATGTCAAATATTATAACCATATCCTGTCTGGAGAAACAACTGTGTGACGACCATAGTACAACCGATCGTAGTGTAGGAATTTTACTTCCTACTCTGTGCATGTCATCCAAATACCATGACATCACACCCTACTACCTTCTTAATAGATCCATCCCCTATTCTGATTGAAGTCAAACCCATGACTGTCACATCAAAACTAGATGATCTATCTCCGCTATAACTGCTCAAGTCTATAAATAGACATAAGCTACTTGCCCACTATGCTTCCGATGCTCCCACTGACTACGACAACCCTCCTACCGGGTCTCATAGCCTGGAACATCAGTAGTGTCAAGTCTGGGTAGATAAGAACCTCCCTGTCACCATCCTTGAGGCTACCGGAGTACCTCTCGGGTGTCTGAGGTTACCCACCATATCTGCGGAGTGGCTATTGGAATGTCAAACCTGATTGAATATATAGGTCCCATTAAATTTTCCGTAATCGTTCGTGGTTCTGGAATCACTTCCAGTTCTACCATACTCCCACTACTGTTTTCTGAAAAAGATCCATTTTACTAAAACTGTGGCGAGTCAAGAACAATATCACTATTGATCTTCCAAATGGTAGAATATCAACCCTCGTCATAGCCAGGGTCAACCCACAAACAGCCATTACAGAAACCTGCCCTGAGTTATCCAGAGTCTGGTTTTAAGCATAAGCTGGACAACTCCCCGTACCTTAACATCTTTTAAGGTATGAACCATTCTATATCCAATATAGAAACTTTAGCACTTATTTAATTGGAACCATATTCAAATCATGCACTTGTCTCCAGTGCATATCAACTTAATGGAAAGAGGCTAATCGGCATTACTCAACTCAGGAATCCATCCAATTATGAGTAACCTGAAAGAGAAACAAGTTTCTCAAAACCTTTACTATCATCTGAATACCAATCACAAGAATCTACATCTTCGATCTCTTTGAAGAATCCCGATACTTGTGATACCTGGTTCTCTACTTTATTCTTATACCCACAACTTCTCAAAACTTAGACCTTGTATTTCTACGAAACACTTGTCTAAATACTAGAGAAGTTATAAGTAAACAGAACATAGTACGAGGACCTGCCCCTTTGTCCTGATGGACACTGGACAACATACAATACTCTGTATAAGTCCGCTGAGTTGAATAACTCAAAACCTGTGCGTTGTAGGTGGAAAACTGTACCCTGGCGATTTCCTCAAATATCACCAATTACAACGAATTCCGATATAATGAGGATAATCACCTAGTTCCCAATAACTTACTCCCACTCATCATCTGTAAAACCATACAGATATGAGAATGAAACCTGGTAAATACATACCCTTGGAGTAAGTATGTAATCGGGATAACAGTTTTCTTTTAACAATGCACTGAAACATGAAAATGTTTCATAGGGGTATCCTGGTATTCATAGCAATGCCTCTTCCAAAATCCAATTCATGACTATAACCGTATATTTCTTTGCCATCTCTCCAAATCCCTTTATTTGTCTTTAGTCGTTACCTTCTGTACACCATCGTTAGGCTAAATGGTTTTCTTCCTTCCCTACCGTTCGGCACCAGCCTATGGTTTGGAAGAAGACTATCCAGTAAGCATAATAGGTGTACCTTCCTAAACCAAGGAGTACTCGCATCTTGAGAGAAGGTGATGATAAAAGACAACTAAATAATACCTTATTCCTTTAAAGGTGAAATAGGAGTGGCGATGAAGTACGCGGTTTGGTCGTGAATGATAACAGTCGCAATTTACTTTGCCCTCTTTCTAATCCCTTTATTTTGTCTTTACATATTACCTTCTGCACACCCTACTTAGGCTAATTGGTTTTCTTCATTCCCTACCTTTCGGCACCTGCCTATGGTTTGGAATAAGACTATCCAATAAGCGTAATAGGTGTACTCTCCTAAACCAAGGAGCCCTCGCAACCTGAGAGAAGGTGATAATAAAAGACAACTGAATAGACCAATTCTATTTCTCCTGAACCTGGATCCATCCTCGAAGAAGTCCCTTCGAGTTCGTATATAACCATACGATGGATCTATCCAATGGAAGTGGATATCCGTAGTAATACGGGTGTTCTGAGAAATTCAAAGGGTAAAAGAAGGAGTGGCAATGACTTATGCAACTCAGACAATCCAAAAGCCAGTATTTTAAGAAGGTTCGGTCAACCTGGTCACTGAGTCATAGTTTAGGGTCGGTCAAAGGTCGCTGCCAAAGAGAGAGAGAAAAGAAACACTCTGCGTGCACTCTAACCTAGATCAGAATGGTTATCACTTTATCTAATCCGGAAACCTCCCACTGTCCTGTCAAATTCTCCTCCAAACCTGAAAGAAGAATCAATCGGGATCACCCGAAGAGTACACCAACTCATCAGTGGGAATCGGGATCCAACTCTCATCGCATGATAACGTGATGGAATGCATCCACATTACTCATACTCCAGAAGGTATGCGCATACTTGGCAAGTTTCAGTTTCTTTAGAAACTCCCGATATGATTTTTGCCCCATACTCTTATAACCTTGGCGTTGGTCAAAATGTCATAAGTCACATGCCAAGTTCTACCCGTCACTATCTTGTCAATTTAAACCCACCCGCACATACCCTTGACGTTGGCCAAAATGGCAGAACGACTGTCCCAAACTAACTCATCTATCTCTGCAACAAATGAATACCCAGCAGCTACCAAACACTATGCCTTGGCGTTGGTCAAAATACATAGCTTGAATACTACTGAATACCCAAAAGAAATGACGGAGGGCTACGGCTGGTTTTTGGCGAAAAACCTTTAATGTAACGAACTTGATATCGCTGAAGGAACCTGATAGCTTTTTAAAATATAGTGGCGAAAACCTTTTGTTAAAGAGGTCATTCCCGATGAAGGGATCTCGGCTCTTTCCTCGTGGAATGAGGTGTAGGATATTCTACTGAATACCGCGATGCAAAGCAACTTGTAATCGACTATAGTGAAGTTATTACCCTGACGCAAACTTCTGCCCAAGGGGTCAGTCCCGGTGAAGGGATATCGGCCCTTGCCCCGTCGAATGAGGTGCAGGGTATTCCACTGAATACCGCTATGCAAAACAAAAGGAAACGTCTTTGCAATAACACTTTTTAAATTTGTTCCAACAACTGCAAACAGGTTTGTTTTCCTTTGCATTGATCAGAATCAACGCAGTCCCATCAATCAATCACACCAGAAAAGAACGAAAATAAAATGTACGTATATGCCATCCGCATTCGTCACTGGGTCCCGTCATCACCCGTTAGGTTCTTTAACTAACGACAGAGCGGGGACTGGACTAGCGTGGGTGTAAAACATATACAACATCTAATAGTATATAAACCAATATACAATAATCGCTCCAGGCGTGATTACAGAAAAGTAATAAGCATCACAGAACAATACAGATAATCTGGGATCCCCGGGTTTCACAGAGCCGCTGCTGAAACCCGACGTTCCCCTGTCGTGTGGATAGCCTGTGCAATGAAACCTAGACCCCTACGGGTGCGGCAAGTTACCCGCCAAAACCTGAAGCGAGGCAGCCCCCTACAGCAAAGTGAATGGACCACCCTGCACTTCACGGAATCCGGTAATCTTGGGCACCCCTCCTTGGGTCAACCTGTACCCCTTACGAGTGCGGCGAATAGTCTGCCAATTCTAGAGTGGGGCCCCTCTGGCTCTCAAAGCCATGAGATGCGGACCCGTTGCCCCTCAGAACCCAGCTATCCGAGTACTCCGTCGCGGGGAAAAACCTAGTACAGTAATGAAAAATAGTACAACAGGTACATCGACCGCAACCTGGTCATGCCCCAAAAGAATATTATACAACAGGCAGTGACGGCAGTCCACATGTTGGACGCTCGCCCCGCAATATCAAATGTACAAATAAACTCAAACCGTACTACCATTGCACACTGCTATCCACCACGACAAATCCGCAACATCACAGCACAACACAAAACATCAACGCGAATGTCACGTTCGCAAACCCGTCTAAAAGAACTATAGCAATCAGACGCGGTTTACCGATCAAATGACATTCCTGGTCGGAGATATAATGTAAGCACTGTAAACTAACATGTTTAAATTTCGATAGACTAAATATCAAGAAGTGGGCCCTACGAACATCTGTTGAACAGTAACAAAATCTGGGCCCAAAAGATATGTACCAAAAACCCCAATTTCCAGAGAAGAATACACTGTGCAAATTTGGGGGAAATGATCACTCAGAACGGCCGCGGATGCGCGGCCAAACCATGGGTTTGGCCACGTTTTCGCGGCAGTCTTGTCGATTCATGTGCCCAAATTTGTACGGTGTTCTTATAATACCCTGCACAACTTTCTGTGATATGTAGAATAATTTTAGGACATCATTTAAAATCTACAGAAACTGTGAAATTGGAAAAATGCGGTTTTTGATTTCCGGTTCGATCGATGTTTTAAACACGTTAGCACAAGTTAGTAAAGCAAAATGGTGAGTCTCTGATACCACTGTAAGTCTACGGTAGCGCCCCGGCCATCTACAGACGCCAAATGCGGAACAAAAACTTTTTAACTGGCGCTATCGTATACTTTAACCCGGATCTGCCATTATTGCTAAACTAACAAACTGTAAAGAGTGTAGAAAGGTTATACCGAATGATCCGAGTCCTTCATTCTTTAACCATCATCCCACGCTCCGTTGCGGCTGCTCCGATCTCGTCGATCTTCGATCTGCTCGTCCAGGTGGCACCACGTCGATGATTCTTTAAACGGGCTCCCGCCTCTGACTCGAGGCAACTCGGTCGTCAAGTTTGCTAAAAGAGACGACCAAGAATGATGTAGAGAATGAGTAGATGACTTTGTCTCACTTCGTCCAAATCCGTGGACGATCGGTTAATGAAGTTGCCACTCGAATCGGGTGATGGAATGAAATTAGCTGTGAAATTCCATACACCGAAAACTATCATAATCTTTTCAAATGAAACATCAAGTGTGAGAGTATGAGAGAGAGAGGGGAGGGGCCGGCCATATATAGATGGAGAGAGGTGAGTGTAGGAGAAGGGAAAGTGACCACAAGGGAAAAGATCAACCACAAATATCCTTCATGCAAACAAAACCTCATTAATGCAAATGGTGATTCATTAACCTAGTCACCATTGCATTAATGGCTCCATTAATACACTAATGACTCACCATGCCAAGTCACCCTTTCTAGAACCTTCTAGAAGCATGACTCACCCTCATCCAAGAAAAGATAAATCCGTCTTTAACCGAATGTTAAAAGACGGCTGATAGAAAACTGGAAACTGGCAACTTCCAAAAGTGATCCCGAAACGAATTTCAGGATAACCCCGTAACTGTATAAATATACCCGCAATTGTATTACGACCGAATACAAATGCAACTAAGACAAAGATATTATACCTACTCAATATAATACTCGGATCCGGCTTAAACTAAAGCCGACCAGTATCATATGTCCGAAAACCGACACGTGCGTAAACGCACGTGCATTTTCCGAACCCTGCCATAAAACCATACGGCCTCTACAACGTTTCGCCCGAACTTGGGAAACTGTCTGTGGGGGACTTTAATGACTCGTCAGTACCCTGGCAGTGGGTTTAACCACAAACCGTCAGCGGCACTAGCAATGCGTAACGGCTGCCCATGGACTGACCTCAAGGGAGGCCGATGAGCGAACTCATCCGGAAACCCTACTGAGCCTAACAGTGACAATGTATATACAGTCCGGTCCGTTCGTCTATGAGTATCGCATATCTGCCTAGGGGGCTAGTAACGTCAGACCCCCAATAGCAGTATAAGTCGTGTCGGAGTGTAGCCCAATAACACCCTGAGATACTACTGGAGTACCTACCAGTAAATCTCCTGCCATGGCCATGGACTTTGTGTAATGGCTCTCCTAGACACAGCACGACCTCGCCCCAAATACCGGGAGAGACGAATCCCCTGCCGATCCGCTCACGTGCCTCCATATGGCTCGGGACTGTACCCAAAAACTACCTGTTTGCATGACTCCTTTGAGCCGTGGTGGGGTAGAAATCAAAGCACAGTGGGAACTCACACGAGACAAATGACGACCTCAGGTCGATGAACTAACCTGTACACATGTCACCAGGGAACTGCTATCTGACGATATGTATAATACCAACTAGCAGATTCCCGGCGAGTCCTGTCCGGTGTACTCATAACCCAATGAGCACCTGTATACATCTTAGGTGATCCAACTGACACCAGTGGCTTGTGAGACCGGCCACCGCCCCTCGTCGGGGTCTCGACTGTACACACTAGTCTACTCCGGAGTATCGATGCCCTGTCTCGAAACTCCCACGACTAGGGACCACAATTAAGGATATGCATATAAACCACCCAACTCTCACGTATATGATCGCCATCATACTGTTGGTAGTAAAGCAAGATCCTAAGGGCTCTATCAAAGTGTAACATGTAATCAGTCACCTGAACATGTACACGACTGATAAAGGCAAACCAGATAGCATACTATCATCTCGAGTAAGACTGTCCTACCGGTATAGGTCCTCCGCAATCATTGCAATCACGTACCTGCGATCCAATAATTGACTCTGAGGGAACTATCTCCAACACAGTCATACTACTATTTTGGCCTTCGTCAAGGGTATATACGGGTGGGTTCAAATTAACCTGGATAATGACAGGTAGAACATGACATGTGACTTATGATATGTTGGCCTTCGTCATGGTCATAAGAGCATGGGGTAGAAATCACATCGGGAGTTTCAAACATACAGGAAACTTGCCAGGCATGCGCATACCTTCTGGAGTGTGATAACGTGAGTGGATTCCATCAGGTTATCATGCGATGATAGTTGGATCCCGATACCCACTGATGAGTTGGTTTACTCCTCGGGTGATTTTAGATGATCCCGACTAATTCTTCTTTCAGGTTTGGAGGAGAATTTGAGGATACAGTGGGAGACGTCCTGATTAGATAAAGTGATTGACCATTTTGATCTAGGTTAGAGTGCATGCAGAGTGTTTCTTTTCTCTCTCTCTTTGGCAGCGACCATGGGCCGACCTTAGACTATAACTTAGTAACCAAGTTAACCGAACCTTCTTAAAACACTGGCCTTTGGATTGTCAGAGTTGCATACATCATTGCCACTCCTTCTTTTACCCTTTGAAATTTCTCCTGAACATTCCGTATTACTACAAAGATCCCTTTTATTAGATATGACCATCGTATAGTTACATACGAACTCAAAGAAACTTGTTTCAGATTCGAGGATGGTTTTCGGTTCTGGAGAAATTGAATAGGACTATTCAGTTTTCTTTTCCTTTTACATTCTCTCAGGTTGTGAGGGCTCCTAGGATTAGGAGAGGGTACACCTATTGCGCTTAAACCCCCTCTAGTGATATCATATTGGACTAAAACCTGAGACTTAACTCCCAAATATGAACTTTGAAATCTGCAGATTATGGAAATTGTGGGAAATGTGATGGTTTTTGGTAATCTGCTAACACCCGAGTGGCCTAAAAATTATTTAGCAAAGACAGTGATACATGCAGGCAACCTAGGACCCCCCATTGAAACCCTAGCTCCTAAGAACTCACCATGGCTGCATAAATAATCCTTCTGGCCGCAATTTGCGGCCAGACTGGGGCAATTTGGCTCGTGTTTGTTTCATGGCTCCAGTATCTGTAATCTAGACCCCTCACATATGCAAAATTGGCTAATTTCAGTTAGGGTAAAATCTGGGACCATATTCATGAGTTGCTGTTTTGAATCGGGGTTATATTTTCGTATTTTGGATTCTGGATTTTAGTAATTGTGTTTTACCTCGATCACTTGACGTTTGTACGACGATATCGAGGGTTGTTTGGTGGTTTGAAAGGCGTAGTCCGTAGGTTCTAACCTATAGGCTTTTAGTGTGTCGTTTTGGTTTTGATTTGGATTTTAATGCGATACGATACGTTATGATGTGTAGGTACCCCCACGAGGACTTCGAGACGACAAGCAAGCACGTGGCGACGTCGGCATCGGCAAACGAAGATCAGGTGAGTAGATATATATCTACGGGGGAAGTCGGGTGGATGGCGTATAGCACCCCCGCAGTTCATAGTGTAGTTGATGATATGTTATATATTTACATATGTGTTATGAATTTAGATGATAGTGTCATGATTGATTTTTTAGTTGCGAACCATAGAATAGGTTTGCACACACGCACACACACCCTTGCATGCATTATTATTATTACTTGTGCGTATATGGGGATACGTATACACACACACACACACACACAGGTATGGGACTAGGCGCGCGCGCGCGCGCACACACTCACACATATATACGTATACCTATGCATGGATATTGAGGATAGTGGATGATATTTGGAGATGAGTCGATGAGATTTGGTGTGATGCTATGAGATCGGTGATATGTTTTGGTTCGTATTAGGAGATACGATATGAGATTATAGCGGGCCTTTAGGCGTGTGTTTTCATACACGTGTATATATATATATATATATATATATATATATATATATATATATATATATATATATGGTATCAGTATGTACTAGACCTTAGATCAGTACCCCTAATAACGGATATGATGATAATGGATACCAGATGAATAATGAGATGAATGCGATATTTGACCCGTACCCAGATTTGGGATGCCGTACGACGGATTTACGTACGAGCTATATATAGATGAGAGATCCGCACTCTTGACTCGAGGATGTCATAAAATATATTGTATCGTATGTGATACTATTGAGGTGGGATCACCGACTATTATATTTATATATATCGACTCGGATTTTGGTGGTTTCCTCACCGTCGATTAGTCCTGTAGTTTACTTGTAGATGTTAGACTAGACTCGAGTCATACCTATTTCAAAAACTAACAAATCGTGAGTATTTTAAAGACAGGTCAAAGGATACTACGGTGATTTTCAAAGGATGTAATTTTTCATAAAAACACCGTAGCCCTATTTTCTAAACACCACGATTTGTGCAACTTTCAAATACCAAAAAACTGTATGACTCGTTTATAGGAATGTATATTTCTTTATTGCTGCATTATTATTCATCTACCATTTATTCTGCTGCTCGCATTGCATTTCATGCTTATACGTTATTGATTCATATTCCATTGTGCATATGACATATAGCATACCTGTATACCTACATGCTTACATATATACATCGACATACTTACATGCTAGTTACCCATATACCTATATGGTATTGTACCATTAGTGATGGGTATATACACATATGAGATATAGCTACATGTTCACCTTTTTATGATGTTGTATGGATTTGGAGAATTTAGGAACCACATGACATATTTTATAACTTGTTGTAGTTAAATGGCGATTTTTCCTTATATGCTCATATTACTGTTTCATGTTGCATATATATTATATTCATGGATTTCACATTGAGATATGGTTTTCATATGATATTTTCTGGATTGTTCTCATGCGTATATATATCAGTAGTATGGGATGCTGATATATATATGTATACCCATCGTATATATATATATATCAGTGGTATGGGACGCTGTTATATATATACACCGATATCATATATCACCATAATGATATATGCAAATATACTATTCATTATATGTGTGGGCTTATATGGTCAATGAGAGGGGCCTATGTGCTCGGGGCCTATGTGCTCGATGTGAGGGGCCTATATGGTCGATGAGAGGGGCCTATGTGCTCGGGGCCTATGTGCTCGAGGCCTATGTGCTCGATGTGAGGGGCCTATATGGTCGATGCTCGGGGCCTATGTGCTCGGGGCCTATGTGCTCGATATATATATGTAGGATTGCTATGCACGCGCACAAGGGTCTATGAGGCATCAACCATGCCCGATTAAAATTTTAGCCGTGCCGAACAACCCGAAGCCGGATCTTTAAACTAGGGTTTAGGCGAAAACGAACATGTTAAACGCTTTAACACTAAGTGAGAGGGATTACAACCTTTGTAGATCCGGTCCTTCACTTCTTAAGCTCCGTGTTGAGGTCCCTTCGCTGCGATCATCGTGTTGTGGACTCTCAAGAGGCTTCACGAAGAGAATGATGCAACCTTTGCTTCCGATCTTCGATACCAAGATGATCTACCTTGAAGTTTCGATAACATAAGCTAACAATCATAATATGAAGTGAACACCCTCATCTAAATGGCAAGGATAGATGAGGATGATGAAGTAGGATTTTTGCTCTCATTTAAAATCTTTTTCTCACTCACTTTCATCACAAAAGAAACCTTTTTCATGAAAGAACTCAAGCATTAAGAAGAAGAATAAAGAAGATAACCTTAATCCTTTTGTGATGAACAATGAATTATTGTAGTGGTTACAAATCTAACCAAGGGTGAAGCATGAGAGAGTTAACCCTTGTAGAGAGTTAACTAGGGTTAATGGTTTGGATTGGGTTAACATAATATCTCACAAATAATATCAAGCAACCACAAAGTCAAAGCTTCATGAAGCTTCATGGAAGCTTCTGCAAAAGCTAACCCTAATCCAAACCTTAACCAAGTTTAAACCCTAATCCAATGTTAAATTTGTAACCCTAACATGTTACAATATTATATATCACATATACAATATATTTTGTAACAATAGAAAATAATACAATTAACATATATCACATATATATCAATGTATTATCCCGTGAGAAAATGAATCTTTTAGTGAGCTAATATTAGTTAATGTAATTTAATATATCATATATATTATTATACATTAAATTATCGAATCAACACTTGATCCGACAATCCGGCTATATCGCATATAACCGACTAATACGATGACCCGGCTATATCACATATACCCGGCCGATATCTCATATCGCGAGAATCCAATACGGTATCACATACCGCATTATCCTCGGTCCCGCACATATCACATATGTGCTCCTACTCCGTTTTGCCTGAGTCAAGAAACCTCTGTGTAGGACTCTAAAGAATCGTCAATACGCTGGCAGTAGGTGATGATCATATCAAACACCCACAAGCTGCAAGCGGTCAGCTAAACGTAACAGCCACCCAGGTATTGAGCGCTCAGAAGATCAACAAGCAAGCCTGTACATTCTCCTGTGAATCCAAACAGTAACACTCCCGTACAGTCCGGTCTCGTCGTCTGATATGTCGCATATCTCGCTTAGGGGTGGTAAACGTCAGACCCCAGTAGCTCGATAAGTCGTGTCGATATGAGGTCTATAACAGTTCGAGAAACTACTGATAACACTTACCAATAAATCTCAGCAACCCTGGTCAGGTATTTCCGGTTATAGCCAATCGAACACAGCGCAACATCAACTCCCTATACCGGAAGAGACGAATCCCCTCCTATCGCTCATTGCCTCCATATGATTCGTGACTGTACCCAAAAGCCACCTTTTTGCACGCCCTCTTGGACGTGGTATGTTGGAAATCAAAGCACAGTGGGAATCACACAAGACTCTATGACGATCTCGGGTCAACAGACTACTCTGTACCAGTGTAACCGGAGAACTGCCATCTGACGTAAGGTATAATACCATCTGGGAGTTCTCGGCGAGTCCATCCAGTGTACCCAGTCTCTACTGAGCACCCGTACACCATCCTTGATGTCAAACACCGATGGATATGGGATCATCCATCGCCCATCATATGGGTCAAGATGCGTATATGCTAGTCTACACTGGTGCATCGATGCCCTGTCTCGATACACCCTCGACTAGGAACATTTATAGGATGTACCCATCGACTACCGTGGCCCCACTAGTATGATCTCATCATAGTCCCAGTAGTCGAGTACATATCCTAAGGGCTTTATCAACATGTAACATAGAGGCAATATGAGTACATATTAAGATAAAGTACAACCAGATAGCATACTATCATGTCGAGCAAGAAAGTCCTCTCTATATATGTCCTAGCATCCACTACAATATACATCGTATGTACAATAATGGCCTCTAGGGCATACATATAACTAACAATATATATATATATATATATATATATATATATATATATATATATATATATATATATATATGAGATTTACTCGATATTGAATTTATATGAGATTTACTTAATGTTGGATATAGGATATATGAGATTTACTGGATATTGGATACATGATATATGAGATATACTTGATATTGGATACTCAGGATATATGAGACTTACATGATATGAGAGCCAATTTGGGGGCTGATTTGAGGAAATTGGGATTTGGATTGTCTTGATGGACTTTGGTCTTACCACGAGGTCAGGATTCCGTGGAAATGACATGTTTTATTCCATACCCCGTATTTATTGTTTATGCACTGCTTCATGTATTAGTAGTACCTGATAGAGTACCTTTCATGACTGTTGCATTTACATACTGTTATTTTATACGCATTGCTTCATGTATTAGTAGTACCTGATAGAGTACCTTTCATGACTGTTGCATTTACATTCTGTTATTTTATACGCATTGCTTCATGTATTAGTAGTACCTGATAGAGTACCTTACATGACTATTGCATATACATATTTCCATTTATTGCTTCATGTATTAGTAGTACCTGATAGAGTACCTTCATGAACGTTGCATACATATTGTGTGGTTATATGAGATTTATTGATATTGGGATATTGAGATATATATTTTGTGTCGATACTAGACACTGATTTTCTGATGATTTCATTGATGATACTTGAATGTTTATACAAAAATCTCACTATATTAAGAAAACAGTTTTCTCATTCATGATGTCTTCTGTTTTCATTTTACCGCATCCATACCTCATAGTTACGATATGTTGCTACCTGAGGCACTGACACGAGTACGTAGTATTACGCTTATGTTTAGATGTTTACCCTTGCCACCTTTTCATGCTTCAGACTTTATCATATTGATGATATATATATTACTGATCGTTTGACCTAGGATTTAGTCATATATATGATTTCTGCTCTGTGATGTTTTCTACTCACGAGTTGGCAACTCACCCCCGTTGTGCCACAGTTTCCTGCAGGTTTTGCCGTACAGGTTTCATTGCGGCTTTCTGGCACACTGCTTACCTTCCGGATGATTGCTTTGGTAGGTGGGTTCACTTGCATCGTGACCACCATTGTACATTTATTTATATTCAGTTGTATCTAATAAAACTCCATCAACCAGACATGTATATGTATTTGACTTAGAGATCAGTTGTATATTCTGTAAGTGCACGGCGGCGCCCCGGCCGTCAATCCGACACCGGAATGCGGAAGCGGTGAAAAACTTTAATTTTGCGGACTTAGCAAACCGGCACCCCCGCGCACTAAACATCCGGATCGTAACCATTAACAAGTCTAAGCTACTAACAAGATAGGGAAGAGAAGTATACCGACAGATCCGAGTCCTCCGGTCTTCTCGTCGTCGTCCCGACCTCCTGCGGAATGTCCCGTCTCCTCCTCGTCGCCGGAAGTGCACCACATCGCCTACTTCTTTTACGGGCTCCCACCTCAATGCCGAGGCAACTCGGGCACGAAGCCGGCTACTCGACGTGCCCAAGATATGCTGTAGAATATCTAGAGAAGAAGTCTCATTTGGGGTTTTGGAGCTTTGCCATTTGGTGGAGGGATTGAACTTGGAGCTTTTGGGATTGATCATCTGGGATTTTTGCAACATGAAATGAGCTAAAAACCCACCCCAAGAATTTTGGATAGCCCCCATAGGAGCATGGCCGGCCACCACAAGAGAGAGGAGAGTGAGAATGGAGAGAGTCTCAAAAATAATGGGAGCCTTACTCATATTAAGCAAGAGAGAGAAAGTCAAAGGATATCATGCAAAAGTGAATGATCACAACAAATCCAACACTCCAAGGCAACCATCATCTCATGCATGATGGCTTCAAAAAGTCAAGCCATCATGAGAAGAAGAAGTCAAGTGATGGTGCTAATCATGAAAGCCATCATGATGCAACAAGATGCAAAGAACCCCCTCCACTAATGCCTATTTGCAACAATGCAAATAAACCCTCCTCCACCAATCTTCGGCCAATGAACGGAACGATGGAAATCGGCCGAAACGGAAAGCAAACTGGCAACTCCATAAAACTGGTCCCGTAATAAATTACAGAAAAACCCCGATACTGTGCATACACACCCGCATCTGTATTTCGACAGAAATACAAATGCAATGAGACAAAATCTCCACTGTACTATACTAGAATCCGGCTTATACCAAAACCGGCTAGTAATATCTGTTCGATCCTGATCCGTGCAATACCGCACGTATCTGATCAAACCCTGCCATATAACCATACGGCCTATAGTACAAACTGTCCGATCCTGATCCGTGCAATACCGCACGTATCTGATCGGACCTTGCCATATCTCCATACGGCCTCTACAACCTTTCGCCCGAAAGCTGAGTAACTGAATGTGGGGGACTCTAAAGACTCGTCAACACCTTGGTTGTGGATTTAACCACTAGCACGTCAGAGGTATAAGCCAATACGTAACGGGCTACCAGGTATTGACTAAAAGGGACGTCTGTGGGCGAACCCAGCCTGACAACCCTACTGAGCCTGTCAGTGACAATATCCGTACAGTCCGGTCCGTTCGTCTATGAGCATCGCATGGCGGGCCTAGGGGGTTGGTAAAAGTCAGACCCCCAAAAGCGGTACAAGTCGTGTCGGAGTGTAGCCCAGAACACCCTGAGATACTACTGGAATACCTACCAGTAAATCTCCTTGCCTCGGCCGAGGGCTTCGTGTAATGGCTCTCCTAGACACAGCACGACCTCACCCCCAATACCGGGAGAGAAGAACCCCTGAAGATACGCTCACTGCCTCCATGTGGCTCGGGACTGTACCCAACTAAAACCTGTTTACACGACTCCTTTGAGCCGTGGTAGGGTAGTAATCAAAGTACAGTGGGAACTCACACAAGACAAATGACGATCCCCAGGTCAATGAACTAACCTGCACACATGTCACCAGGGAACTGCCATCTGACGTCTGGTATATGACCAACTGGCATGTTCCCGGCGAGTCCTGTCCGGTGTACTCATAACCCAATGAGCACCTGTATACATCTTAGGTGATCCAACTGACACCAGTGGCTTGTGAGACCGGCCACCGCCCCTCGTCGGGGTCTCGACTGTATACACTAGTCTACTATGGAGTATCGATGCCCTGTCTCGAAACTCACACGACTAGGGACCATTTAAGGATATGCTTATAGACTGCCAGCTCCCACGTATATGATCGCCCTCATACTGCTGGTGGTCAAGCAAGAATCCTAGGGGCTCTATCAACGTGTAATAGCGACTTGTCAGGTCACCTAAAGCAGTACACGATGATAAAGGTAAACCAGATAGCATACTATCATCTCGAGTAAGACTGTCCTACCGGGATAGGTCCTCCCTCAATCACCGCAATCACGTGCCTGTGATCCAATAATTGACTCTGAGGGCATTATCTCCAACAATCTCCCACTTGCACTCAAGGCTAATTATTGCGATGTCGCATACTCACAGCCCATGTGATACCGAACACCCAACTCCTCTACTAGTCAGTCTCACAAAGCTCGTTTGCGAGACTATTGCGTTCGAGGAATAGCCTTAGTGAGTGGATCCGCCTTGATGTCTCTTTCTATGTCTCTCTATATCTCAAGTTCGCAGAGAAACCCATCTCCCGAAATGAGCAATACCTGTCTTAGAATGTGTCTGGATGTCTGATGGGACATAGCTCATAAATGAACTCCAAATCCAAACTTCTTAGACTGTATCGTCAACTAAACTTAATCAGTATCCTGCGCCATGCCTCCCTTAGTATTGCCTTGGACCACCTGTCCAAAATACTGCCCCTCGTCAGAGGGAAAACTATAACTCTGACAACCTCCTTGTCGTCCATGTCACCTTGGAAGCCTGGAATGATAACTGTCTACATCTTCGATCTCTTTGAAGAATCCCGATACTTGCTACACCTGGTTCTCTACTCTATTCAAATACCTATAACTTCTCAAAATTCGGACCCTTGTGTTTCCACGAAACACCTGTCTAAAAACTAGAGAAGTCATAAGTAAACCGAATATAGTACGAGGACCAACCCCTCTGTCCTGATGGACCCTGGACAACATACAATACTCTGTATAAGTCCCTTGAGTCTGAAAACTCATTCACTGTGTGTCGTATGTTGAAAACTGTACTTATGGTTAAGAAGAATTACACCGCTGTTTAATGCTCCTTACCTAACCATCCACTGATATAGGTAAATGTCATAGACATAATTTCAGAAAGGTATATCTCACTCTATGAAAATAGACGTACAGATATATCAATTTGAAATTGGTGCATAAAAGCGGATATTCAAAACCAAATATTTGCCGACGGGCAAACAGCCCAGGTGATTTCCTCAAATATCACCGATTACAACGAATCCCGATATAATCAGAATGATCACCCAATTCCCAATAACTTACTCCCACTCATCATCTGTAAAACCATACAGATGTGAGAATCGTACCTGGTAAATACATACCCTGGAGTAAGTATCTAATCGGGAAATCAGTTTTCCATTAACAGCACACAGTGAAACTGAAACATTGAAATGTTTCGATGGGGTATCCCGGTATTCCTAGTAATGCCTCTACCATTTTCACGACTGTAACCGTATAATTCTTTGCCACCTCTCCAAATCCTTTCATATGTCTTTAGTCATTACCTTCTGCACACCCCTTTAGGCCAAATGGTTTTCTTCCTTCCCTACCGTTCGGCACCAGCCTATGGTTTGGAAGAAGACTATCCAATAAGCATAATGGGTGTACTGTCCCAATCCCAGGAACACTCGCAATGCGAGAGAAGGTGAAGATAAAAGACACCTGAATAAATCTTATTCGTATTTCTCCTGAACCAGAATCCATCCCCGAACTGGAACAAGTTCCTTTCGAGTTCGTATATAACCATACGATGGAGTATCCAATAAACTGTGGATCTTCGTAGTGATACGGAGTGTCCTGGAGAAATTCAAAGGTGATTTTAGGATTGGCGAAGAAATACCTGGTTTGGTCATGAATATCTGTTGCAATTTACTTTGCCCTCTTACTAATCCCTTGCTTTGTCTTAACTTAATACCTTCTGCACACCATCGTTATGCTGATTGGTTTTCTTCATTCCCTACCGTTCGGCACCAGCCTAAGGTTTGGAAGAAGACAATCCAATTTGCGTAATAGGTGTACTACCCCTAAACCAAGGATTACTCGTAACCTGAGAGAGGGTAAAAGGAAAAGACAACTGAATAATCCTATCTGTTTTCTCCAGAACCTGAAACCATCCTCGAATAAATTCTTTCGAGTTCGTATCTAACCATACGATGGTTTTGTCCAATGGAAGTGGACGTTCGTAGCAATACGGGGTGTCCTGGAGAAAAGGGTAAAAGTAGGAGCGGCAATGAGGTTTGCAACTCTGACAATCCAAAAGCCAGTGTTTAAGAAGGTTCGGTCAACTTGGTCTCTGAGTCAAAGTCTTAGGGTCGGGTCAATGGTCGCTGCCAAAGAGAGAGAGAAAAGAAACACTCAGCGTGCACTCTAACCTAGATCAGAATGGTTACCAATTTATCTAATCTGGAATCCTCCCACTGTACCGTCAAATTCTCCTCCAAACCTGAAAGAAGAATTAGTCGGGGTCACCCGAGGAGTAAACTAACTCATCAGTGGGAATCGGGATCCAACTATCATCGCATGATAACGTGACGGAATCCGCTCACGGTATCACACTCCAGAAGGTATGCGCATATCTGGCAAGTTTCAGTTCTTTTGAAACTCCCGACGTGATTTCTGCCCCATGCTCTTATGACCTTGGCGAAGGTCAACAAATCATAAGTCACATGTCAAGTTCTACCCGTCATTATCCAGGGTTAATCTGAATCCACCCGTACAAGCCCTTGACGAAGGTCAACAAGGCTATACGACTGTCCCAAACCAACGCATCTATCTATGCAGCAGAAAGGTAACAAGCAGCTACCATACACTATGCCTTGACGAAGGTCAACAAACATAGCATGAATACTACGTGCTACCCGTCTGAAACGACGGAGGGCTACGAATGGTTTCTGGCGAAAACCTTTAACGTAATGAACTTGATATCGTTGAAGGAACGGATAGCTTTTTGAAAATATAGTGACGAAAACCGTTGCTAAAAAGGTCACTCCCGGTGAAGGGATCTCGGCTCTTTCCCCGTAGAATGGGGTGCAGGATATTCCAAATGAATACCGCGATGCAAAGCGAAAGTAATCGGCTATAGTGAAGTTAATGCCCTGACGCAAACTTCTGTCCAAGGGGTCACTCCCGGTGAAGGGATCTCGGCCCTTGCCTCGTCGACTGAGGAGCAGGATATTCCAACTGAATACCACGATGCAAAACAAAAGTGAACGTCCTTGCAATAACAGCTTTTTGAAAAGTGTTCCAACAACATCAGTTAGGTTTGTTTTAACTTGCATTGATCCGAATCAATGCAGTCCCATCAATTGATCACACCAAAAAGAACGAAAATATACTGATGTACGTATATGCCATCCGCATTCGCCACTGGGTCCCGTCATTACCCGTTAGGTTAGCTAACTAACGACAGAGCGGGGACTGGACTAGCGCGGATGTAAAACATATACAACATCTACTAATATATATACCAATATATTATATTTCGCTCAAGGCGTGAAAAGAAATGCAACATCACAGAGAATGAACAGCATCACAGAAACAATACAGATATCTGGGATCCCCGGGTTTCACAGAGCCGCTGAAACCCGACGTTCCCCTGGTCGTGTGGATAGCCTGTGCAATGAAATCCTAGACCCCTACGGGCGCGGCAAGTCACCCGCCAAAACCTGAAGCGAGGCAGCCCCCTTCAGTACCGTGAATGGACCACCCAGCACTTCACGGAATCCGGCAACTTGGGCACCCCTCCTGGGTCAACCTATACCCCCTACGAGTGCGGCGAATAGCCCGCCAATTCCAGAGTGAAGCCCCCTCCGTCTCAATGCCATGAGATGCGGGCTTGTTGCCCCCTAGAACCCGGCTATCCGTGCACCCCGCCGCGGGGTAATCCTAGTACAGAATGTAAATATACATACAACGGGTGCATCGACCGCAACCTGGCCGTGCCCCAAAATAATAATACAATCAGGCAGTGACGGCAGTCCACATGTCGGACGCTCGCCCCGCAATATCAAATGTACATAATATAACCACAACTGTACTAGCATTGCATCCAGGCTATCCCCCATGACCAATCCGCAACATCACAGCAAAAACAAAACATCAACGTGAAAATCACGTTCGCAAATCCGTCTAACCGGGCTATAGCAGTTAGACCGGATTTACCGATCGAGTGACATTCACGGTCGCAGATATAATGTAAATACTGTGAAAAATGTGTTTAAAATTTTCGATCAATCAAATTTTAACAAGTGGGCCCCCAATCAAAACTGTAGCAGATCAAGAAATTCTGGGCCCAATGTTATTATTCCAAAACCCCACTTTTCACCCCAGAAAGCCTCTGTAAAAAATTGGTGCAGTGATCTCCACAGTGCGCGGCGGAACAGCGGCGGGAAGGGGGTTTTCGCGGCGGTTCCGCGCTCCAACTGTGGAGTCACTTCATCGAATTTTTACAGAGCTCTTAGATTTTCCAGTACATCAATATTTTACAACATGAAAATTTTTTCGACACTAAAAATTTCCAACAGAAAACTGATGCAAACAAAATACGGGTTTTGGAACTTTTTGATCGATCGGAAATGCAAACACATTACACAAAGCTAGACTAAGTTAATGGCGAGGCTCTGATACCACTGTAAGTGCACGGCGGCGCCCCGGCCGTCAATCCGACGCCGGAATGCGGAAGCGGTGAAAAACTTTAATTTTGCGGACTTAGCAAACCGGCACCCCCGCGCACTAAACATCCGGATCGTAACCATTAACAAGTCTAAGCTACTAACAAGATAGGGAAGAGAAGTATACCGACAGATCCGAGTCCTCCGGTCTTCTCGTCGTCGTCCCGACCTCCTGCGGAATGTTCCGTCTCCTCCTCGTCGCCGGAAGTGCACCACATCGCCTACTTCTTTTACGGGCTCCCACCTCAATGCCGAGGCAACTCGGGCACGAAGCCGGCTACTCGACGTGCCCAAGATATGCTGTAGAATATCTAGAGAAGAAGTCTCATTTGGGGTTTTGGAGCTTTGCCATTTGGTGGAGGGATTGAACTTGGAGCTTTTGGGATTGATCATCTGGGATTTTTGCAACATGAAATGAGCTAAAAACCCACCCCAAGAATTTTGGACAGCCCCCATAGGAGCATGGCCGGCCACCACAAGAGAGAGGAGAGTGAGAATGGAGAGAGTCTCAAAAATAATGGGAGCCTTACTCATATTAAGCAAGAGAGAGAAAGTCAAAGGATATCATGCAAAAGTGAATGATCACAACAAATCCAACACTCCAAGGCAACCATCATCTCATGCATGATGGCTTCAAAAAGTCAAGCCATCATGAGAAGAAGAAGTCAAGTGATGGTGCTAATCATGAAAGCCATCATGATGCAACAAGATGCAAAGAACCCCCTCCACTAATGCCTATTTGCAACAATGCAAATAAACCCTCCTCCACCAATCTTCGGCCAATGAACGGAACAATGGAAATCGGCCGAAACGGAAAGCAAACTGGCAACTCCATAAAACTGGTCCCGTAATAAATTACAGAAAAACCCCGATACTGTGCATACACACCCGCATCTGTATTTCGACAGAAATACAAATGCAATGAGACAAAATCTCCACTGTACTATACTAGAATCCGGCTTATACCAAAACCGGCTAGTAATATCTGTTCGATCCTGATCCGTGCAATACCGCACGTATCTGATCAAACCCTGCCATATAACCATACGGCCTATAGTACAAACTGTCCGATCCTGATCCGTGCAATACCGCACGTATCTGATCGGACCTTGCCATATCTCCATACGGCCCTACAACCTTTCGCCCGAAAGCTGAGTAACTGAATGTGGGGGACTCTAAAGACTCGTCAACACCTTGGTTGTGGATTTAACCACTAGCACGTCAGAGGTATAAGCCAATACGTAACGGGCTACCAGGTATTGACTAAAAGGGACGTCTGTGGGCGAACCCAGCCTGACAACCCTACTGAGCCTGTCAGTGACAATATCCGTACAGTCCGGTCCGTTCGTCTATGAGCATCGCATGGCGGGCCTAGGGGGTTGGTAAAAGTCAGACCCCCAAAAGCGGTACAAGTCGTGTCGGAGTATAGCCCAGAACACCCTGAGATACTACTGGAATACCTACCAGTAAATCTCCTTGCCTCGGCCGAGGGCTTCGTGTAATGGCTCTCCTAGACACAGCACGACCTCACCCCCAATACCGGGAGAGAAGAACCCCTGAAGATACGCTCACTGCCTCCATGTGGCTCGGGACTGTACCCAACTAAAACCTGTTTGCACGACTCCTTTGAGCCGTGGTAGGGTAGTAATCAAAGTACAGTGGGAACTCACACAAGACAAATGACGATCCCCAGGTCGATGAACTAACCTGCACACATGTCACCAGGGAACTGCCATCTGACGTCTGGTATATGACCAACTGGCATGTTCCCGGCGAGTCCTGTCCGGTGTACTCATAACCCAATGAGCACCTGTATACATCTTAGGTGATCCAACTGACACCAGTGGCTTGTGAGACCGGCCACCGCCCCTCGTCGGGGTCTCGACTGTATACACTAGTCTACTATGGAGTATCGATGCCCTGTCTCGAAACTCACACGACTAGGGACCATTTAAGGATATGCTTATAGACTGCCAGCTCCCACGTATATGATCGCCCTCATACTGCTGGTGGTCAAGTAAGAATCCTAGGGGCTCTATCAATGTGTAATAGCGACTTGTCAGGTCACCTAAAGCAGTACACGATGATAAAGGTAAACCAGATAGCATACTATCATCTCGAGTAAGACTGTCCTACCGGGATAGGTCCTTCCTCAATCACCGCAATCACGTGCCTGTGATCCAATAATTGACTCTGAGGGCATTATCTCCAACATATTCTTTCGACCTTAGAGTCGCGTGTTGTATTATTATGGGTTTTCATGTTGATTGGAGTTTCCTTTTCAGTTTTGATTCTCGCCCTTCGGCGTTGTATATTATATTGCTTGCGTGGTTGTGACCGTCGATTGACGAAGAGCTAGCTCCCGCTTGGGGATGCCTTTTATCATTGTGCATGTATTATTCATGTCGTACCCCGTTTGGGGCCAGTATTTACAAAGGAAATCTGCCTAAATTTTCTGAAAAGACTTGATATTTAAAAAATGCAATACATAGGCTTATGTTATTTAAAACCCCCTTGTTTTAAAACATGCTTTCTTCACTTCTAATTTAAAATGGTTTAGATTTATGGGATTTTTGGCTTACTTGAATTAGATGGGGTCCTATAGACTTCATATGATTCAAGTGCCAGTCACGTACTATTTCGAGTCGTGACATGATCATATACGTGAGAGTTGGGTAGTCTATAAGCACATCCTTAAAGTGTCACTAGTCGTGGGAGTTTCAAGACCGGGCATCGATACTCCATGAGTAGACTAGTGTATACGTATCGAGACCCCGACGAGGGGCGGTGGCCGGTCTCACAAGCCATTGGTGTCAGTTGGTTCATCTAAGATGTATACAGGTGCTCATTGGGTTATGAGTACACCGGACGGACTCGCTGGGAACATGCTACTTGGTATTATACCTATTGTCAGATAGCAGTTCCCTGGTGACATGTGTACAGGTTAGTCTATCGACCTGAGATCGTCATTTGTCTCATGTGAGTTCCCACTGTGCTTTGATTACTACCCTACCACGGCTCAAAGGAGTCGTGCAAACAGGTTTTAGTTGGGTACATCCCGAGCCACAAGGAGGCAGTGAGCGGATCGTCAGGGGATACGTCTCTCCCGGTATTGGGGGTAGAGGTTGCGGTGTGCACAGGTGGCCATCACCGGAAATCCATGGCCAAGGTAGTCGAGAATTACTGATTCGGATCAGTAGTTTCTCAGGTGGTGATGAGCTTCATACCGACACCGAATATTGCGTTATTAGGGGTCTGACTTTATCCACCCCTTAGACCCGATATGCGATACTCATAGACGAACGGACCGGATTGTACGGATATTGTCACTGTCAGGCTCAGTAGGGTTTCAAGACAAGTTCGCTCGTCGGCCTCCCTTTCGCTTAATACCTGGGCAGCTGTTACGTACAGCTAGTGCCACTGACGTGCTTGTGGTTAAACCCACTGCCAGCGTATTGACGAGTCTTTAGAGTCCCACACAGAGGGTTTCCCTGGTTCGGGCGAAACGTTGTAGAGGCCGTATGGTTTTATGGCAGGGTTCGATCATATACGTGCACTTGTGCACAGATCATGATCGGAAGGATAATACTAGTGGGCTTTGGTTTAAGCCGGATCCTAGTATTATATTGTTGGATTATTTTCGTCTCGTTGTATTTGTATTTAGTCGGAATACGGATGCAGGTATGTATATACTGATGAGGGGTATTCTTGTAATCCGTTACAAGATTACTTTTGAAGATGTCATTTCTTTTTCTAGTATTAAACATTTAGGGTTTTGTTTTATAAATGTTTAATATTATGTTGTGGTGTAAAGTGTGATATATATTGATATAACTAGTATAAGCTCACTTATAGATTCTTTTTCTCACTCGGGTAATACATTGATATATATGTGATATATGTTAATTGTATTATTTTATTTTGTTACAAAATATATTATATATGTGATATATAATATTGTAACAAGTTAAGGTTACAATTGCAACATGTTTTGTCGAGTTTAAACATGGTTAGGGTTTGGATTAGGGTTAAGCATTCTTGAAGCTTCTAGAAGCTTTGTTTTTGTTTTTAACCAAAGATATTTTGTAAAGATATTTTGTTGATATTTCTTAACCAAACCCAAACCTTTCACCATGGTTAATTCTCTATATGGGTTAAGTTTTCATTCTTAACCCATGGTTGCAATTCTAACCTCACCACTTTTCATTATTCATCACAAATAGATTCTTTTTTTTTCTTGCTCTTGAAAAAGCTTTCTAGCTTTTTGCAAAGTGATGAAAATGAGTGAGAAATTGAAAACAAATGAGAGCTAAATTCCTACTTCATCATCCTAATTTATTCTAGTCATTTAGATTAGGGTGTTTGCTTTGCTAATACTTGATTAGTGAAGCAAAAGCTTGGGCTTGAGTTTCTTCAAAGTAGATCATCTTTGTTATCGAAGATCGGAAGCAAGCTTGCATCTTTCTCTTCATGGAGCCTCTCTTGAGTCCGGGTACTCGATGATCGCAGTGAAGGGACCTCAACACGGAGCTTTAGAAGTGAAGGAACGGACTACAAAGGTTGTAATCCCTAACTCTTAGAAGTAAAGTTGTTTACTTGCTTTGTTTCGCCTAATCTCTAGTCTAAGATCTTGGTTAGGGTTGTTCGGCACGTCTAAAATTTAAATCGGGCATGGTAGATGCCTTATAGACCTTTATGCCAGTGCCTAGTAACCCTACAGTGGTATCAGAGACAAGCTAGATGATCAGTCGAAAATACTGCATTTTTTAACCGGCAATTTCCCTACCATTTGCACTCATCTAGAAGTGTTCGGCATTCATATAGCACATATTAGCAAAACAGTCGTTAAATATCAGATTGCATGTGTTAGACTTTAAAACCGGCACTATAAGGGAAATTGACTGTATTTTCATAGCATTGCATCATTCTTGCATATCGCAACTTGTGTTTTGAAGTCTGTGCAGGACATTACAGAAGATCGGTCAAATTTACAAAACGAAGACTGTTAAAAAGACGCCAACTCATGGATTTGGAATCTGGCAATTATCTAGGAGGAATTCAGGAATTCAACATATCAGAAAATACATCAAAGTACAGAAGCAAACATACCATGAAGTGGGAAGCCCTAGCTCCACTACTTGGCCGCGGAACCGCGGCCGGAGCTGCCTTGCACCGCGGTTTCGCGGCGGCCGGGACACGTCAGCACCTCTTTTCTGCACCAGAACTCCTCCCTCAGTGTGTACACCTCAGCAATGCACTACATTTTCCAGATGTCTCTCGAACATTCTGCTAGATCAGCAAGCCATTGGGTTCTAAACTAAACACTCTTAGCTTCCTCAACAAGCTTCACTTAAACTCGATTAAAGACCTAGAACCTTCCCCCTAACCTCCTAGCTTAGGGTAGAAGCTAATCCCCTAACTAACTACTTCTAGAAGCCTCTCCCTATAACTAACTTTTGGAGGGAAAATTCAAATTTGAATTCTTAGAGTTAGGCTTTGGTAAACCTATAAATAGACCCCAAGGCTCACTTGAAATTGCTAATCATTGGTTGTTAAATCCTTGGTTGTTCATTATTGGCTAAACTCTGGTTGTTCCTCAATTCAATTGTTATGGTTGTTCTTCATCTTCAACCCAACAACTACCACCTCAAAACCCTAACCCTAATCCAATCAAAGATCAAGAATTCAAGATCCTTTGAGTGCAAGCCAAGCAAGTCTTCAAGATCCTTTAGAAGCGGAACCGGACATCAACGGAGCACGAGATCCAAGCGATCCAAGACTCAAGGAGCCGAGCGACGCAAGAATCGACGATCAAAGTTCCATCCTCTTGTAGTTCTTGAGAGTTGTAACTAATTGTTGATATAATAAAGTTGAAGATTCTTTAAACTTGCTTATTTTCAATTCGAGCATTATGCTTATATTTCGATTCTTGAATATATTCTTTGTGATGATGCTTGAATAAAACTCTGCTCGTGGAGGAGTCGAAACGATTGTAGAATGATGATGTTGACGAATCTTTAAACGTTTTCTTAAGTCTTAAAACAATTGTAAATTCTTGAAAATCAATTGATCGATGATCTAGATCGATGCGAATGCGTTCTTGATTCCTTTCGCACGATCTAGAGATCAAAAATTGATCATTCGACTTTCAAGAAGCTATCTAGTGAATGTGATTCATCGAAAGGACAAAGGATAGGATGAGGAACCCTAATTCTTCGCAAGATCCTTGATCCTCGATGAATCTACATCGATTTAGCATCAACTTGTTAATGGATAAGAAATCGTATTCTTGAATCTTCGTCACATTTACAATTTACTTGATTCCTACGAGCTTTACTTCAAATCTTGAAACCTAAATTGATTGGAATTCTATCGATGCTTGATTCTTGATGTTTATCATTTTCTTGATTCTTGATTAGAATAGTGATACTTGAAACTCATCGATAAAAATCTTGAATCACGTTTTCTTTTCCTTTCTATTAAATTTTCGATTCAAACAAAACAAAATACGAACAAATCGCGCAATCCCTGTAGACGATCCGCACTCACTAATGCGCTACAATCCGACACCGTTATTGATTGCGGTCAAAAATATTTTAGGTTGTGATTTCATACACTTTTTCTAAACCGACAACGGAGAATAAAGATCAATCAAATGGCGCCGTTGCCAGGGATCGCGCGCTAATTCGTTTCATATTGAAATTTGAATTGAAAGATTTATTCCATTATAAATTTGTGATCAAAATTCGCGCAAAATCTAAACGATTTGTTGTGGTGTATTGCAAGGAAAATCTGGAGCTTGCTGTGCAATTAAATTTTTTTTTGGAAATTTCCAGAGAGCTGGAGGAATCAACAGCAAGCTGCTGTTGAATTTTCGTGCAGGGAACAATACCAAGGGGTGCGATTCTGCGGTCCTAACCAGCATTGGCGGCGGTTCCGCGCGTCGGTGAAGGGATCTCCGTAGGAAATTGTTCACAGTAAGCTTCTATCTTTCTTATCTCCTCCTCTGTCTTCTCCAATTAACATTTTTCTGCAGGCTTCTTTGGAAAAATCGCAGCGCCGCGCAAAAAGCAAAATTAAATTGTGCTTGTTTTGATTTTTGTGGTTGTTAGCATAACTAATACGGACATTAAGGGGCAAAGTCCCAATCCAGATTAGGTGGGGAGTTCATTACCCTTCCTAAGCCCCGAAAATCGCAAAATTTGCATCCGTATTTACCCTAATTAACTAAAAGAAATCTAGAGATGACTCTAAGGACCGTCGCGCTCACTTAGGACAGAAGAAGGCCGTGGGTAATTCATTACTTATCCGCATTTCTCTTGTGGTGTCTAAGGCAAGTGTGTCGAAGGCTAGTGGTTACTTAATTAGGCCCACTACTTACGTAGTGGAGAACCTCCCACTTACCTGGCACTTACCTGGCCATAGGAGAGACAAAGAGGCAGTGGAGGATTTATCCTGCGACTTGTCTTTTGGCAGTTAGAAGCGGTCTAGAGATTTGACCTAGGCGACCCCTAGAATCAGGGTTTTATGTGTTGCATTTGTTGTGTTGCATCATTTTTTCAAAAATCCGTCCACTTTTCAAAACAAACACCTCATTCATTCATTCATTTCCCCTAATTATAAGCCACGCTGCCACTTGTACTAACCCTTTTTAGTGCAAGGTAGGCTGGACACGGGATTCTAGTGCCCGTTTAGTCCGCGTACCCTTTATCAACTCCGAAGTCGGAATTTCTCCATTTACTTCTTCTTTACCCACTACCACACCCACATCGATGGATCTGCCTCCATCGAATTTCTTTAACACTAATCTGCCGCCGTCCGTTGGTGCGCAGAATCTACCCCGCATCTCTCTCCAAGAGAGGTGCTATCCATTGCGAGGTCCTCTTTCGACCTGCTTATCCATTCCACCAGCCAACGGGGATAATTTTTAAATTAAACCCCAATACATCAACCTTTTACCCAAATTCCACGGACTCGAGACTGAGGACGCTTACGTTTTCATTACCAAATTTGAAAACGTATGCGCAATGATGGGTACGTCACAACTTTCAGTGGATGCTATGCGTCTACGACTTCTTCCATTTACTTTGTGCGATATGGCCGAGAAGTGGTTATATAACACTACCGTACACTCTATTACGAATTGGGAAGAATTCGTCGCGGCATTTCTTAAGAAATTCTACCCTATGCAAAAGACAGCTCGAATCCGTAGCGAACTGAATCAATTTACCCAGCTCCCTACTGAACCATTCTCGAAATGATTTGAACGTTTCAAGGATCTATTGGTTCAATGTCCTCATCACGGCATCCCGAGATGGGATCTTCGCCGAATCATATATGAGGGCATTAACCCAAACACTAAACAGAACCTTGAAAACATGTGTCAAGGCACTTTTATGACCAAGGATGATGGGGAAGCTTGGAAATTTTTAGAAGAGTTCGCTGAAAAATCACTACAGTGGGAGAGTGGAACCCAATCATTGAATAGGGGTGGCGTGCACCAAATAGATGTGTCCATAGGTGTTCGAGCTGAGATGGTAGCAATGCAAAAGAAGCTCGACGCTATGGAACACAAATTTTCAGCAGCCTCCCTAAACCCAATGTCGCTCCTGATTGTTAGGGATTTTGCGTGTTCAAGTTTTAGTTAAATACCGCAATCAAGACGGTTTCGCTTGTAGCTAGCCGGTTGAGTACGGGTCGTCCGCAGGGAGATGGGAATCTTTTTCTATGTGCTTTAACGAGTTAAGTCCAGTTTTCCAGATTTTGTTGTGATTAATTAAGTGGTAAAATGATATGTAAAGAGAGCTTGTTAGGGTTAGGATTAGGTTAGTTTGAGTTATGAATCTCCCACATCTTTCGTTGCCCCTCTTAATATCGGTGTTACGGTAATCGGCAACAACGGGGATTAGCACGACTAGGAAGGAACTTGCGAGTATAAGCTAGGCTTTCCAGCGCATAAGTTCTTCCTTTTGGTGCTTGTCCGTCCGTTCTTGGCTCTTAGCCATAACCTCCGGTTAATTCAACCACAACCGGTCTCACTACGGAATCACCGCTATCATGTAGGATAGGGTGCCGTAAGGAGCGGATTGTGGTTCAATTAACGGGAGTCGAATTAGGCTGTTGGGCAAGGAAAGAGTGAGAGAGATTTCCTTCTCTCAAACTTCCCTTATCCTACCCTAACAAGTATGAAACTACTCACACATCATAATGAAAACAAAACAAAACAAAAGAGGAAGATAGAAAGAAGGAGATTAGAAGATAACAACAAGCTATTTGCGACCTCACCTTGGCAAGGATCAAGCGTAAGCATCATGGTTGTTTTAATGATAAAGGAAAAGATAAAAGAAAGAAAGAACAAGAAATAACAACAACTAAGTTAACGAATTAAAATTACAAGCAATCATAAAACAACAAGACAAGATATAATAGCAAAAGAGTCTTCTTTATTCATCATTCTTCACTCACAAAGCTCGCTACAAGTTTTAATGGAGAAGAGATGAGAAGAGAAAGAAGAAACACAACTAAACCTAGAAAATAAAATACAAGATTATGCACCTCTTTCTTCACAAAGTTCTGGGCTATTTATAGGCTGAAAAATGAAAACCTAGGGCAACCACCAGAACACAAATAAAAAGACCAAAACACCCCTGGAAAATTTTCGTCTGCGGCGCCAGTACGGCCGCGGAACCGCGGCCTAAGCATGCTTAGGCCGCGGAACCGCGGCCATATAGAGGAATTAGGTCTTAAGTTTTTGGGGCTTTTCCTGGTTCTGTGGGACCTTTATTCTGGTATATATCTTTTCTCCGATTTTCTTCACGATTTTTCCAGAATTTCTGTTAAGCAAAAGGTGATTTGATGTGTATCGTTTTGTCATGATTTCCTCGAGCTCCGTGTAGATTTCTTGGATCTTGTGCTGCCATTGAGCCTTGTGCATGAAAACGACATTGATTTGACATTTTGTCTCTTAAACTGGTGTGTGGCAACAGACGGATAAAGAGCGGAGATCCGTGTTTTATCTGTGGTTGGCAGGAACCCGGATTTTGTCGTGTTTTCCATGAATTTCACCGTTTTAGAACCGAGAACCTGTATCCTGCAATTGACTAGCAAACACGGCTCAAGAGTATCTACCGATATGCAATGTGATAAAAATTGGGCGGTATGAAAATGCAAAAATCTGATATGAACAAATACCCCCAAACTTATCATTTGCTCGTCCCGAGCAAAGCTAATTTATTCACAAAAAATTTCCTAACCTCACTTTCGCAGGGAACGCGATTGCACTGAGCATGTGCAACAAGCCGTTAAACCTCTAGGTGTCCCTAGTAGGAGGAGTGTTGTCTCCTGAGGGTTTTCAGCGGATACTACCCACAAAATCCGGTCAAGTTGGTTTTGTAAAATAACTAAGATTCAAACCCTAAAGTTTTGTTTCAGAAAATAACAATTCTATAATCCTAAGTCTAGACTATCGAACCTTTATTTTTCACACCTCGCTTCTTATTTAACTACATATTTTATATGTCTTTACGTGCAGTGCAAATAGTGTCGTTAAGTTCCAGAAGGATCGATTAAAGTCATCATGTCGCACAATAAAGCCCAGATAACAATTTTAAAAGGATCACATAAGTTTTATAAAGAGTTAAGCATTTTTCAAGTTTTGTTTTCCAGTAAGGTTTCAACTTCCGAATTTCTATCTTCCTTAACAGGAAACTAAGTCGTATTTTTCACTCCACCTTTTTCTTGTTTTCATTTCATACACACCTCTGTGAACGTGCAATAGTCTTTATCATAGAATAAAACCTTCATATCTCCGCTAAATTTTTTTATAAAAGCCTGTCTTTTATCAAGATTATTCTCACACAAAGAACCGTTAGGAATTTTAACTCGGAGAGAACACTTGCTTGACTTTGTTTTAACCTGGACTTTCTAGGCTTCTTAGCGAGCTTTGGGCCAATGCACCCAAACCAGTTGATTTTAGGGCATTAGGTGTAGAAACACCCCAGCGGACTTAATTACTCAAGTTACCTAGGTCCAAAAACAAAAGACAGTTTGGAGTGAAATTCAGATGATTTAATACGAACGGAGATATAACCGGCAGTTCAATTATTTTTTTGGATAAAAGACGTGTTAAGTGGGTTCGGTGTGTAATCATTCCAATCAAGTTTCAGATGGGTTATTTTTCAGACTTAGTTCCAATTACGGCATCAATAACATTCCTTCATATTCGCTTTACTTCATAAACTATTCTTGACATTACTTATTTCAGAACAAACTTATTTGATCCTCAGAAAATCATTTATCTGTTTAAAAGTTTTTAAACATAAAAGACTTGTCATCTAATTCCCAAAACTCACGACACGTGTAGTGTGATGTAAAGACGTATATCATCTATAGTTAACTTCAAAGGAGAGTTATCTTTCAGGTTTTCAAAATCTAAACATAAGATTTAGTCATTCCTATTTTTTCAAACAAAAACCGTCGAAATGTTGAATCAGAGTTCTATTACTAGCTGACTTGACAGAAAAGTTTTTATATTTTTAGAAAATTTTCAGATTTTTATGGATTTTATGGATTTTAATATGCAGATGAAAAATATACATATGAATGCGAAGGTAAGAAATGCGTACCGAGCGTACCCCCAAACTTAAACTGGACAGTGTCCTCACTGTAATTGCATGAAAAGATCATTTGAAGGGTCAAAATTGTCGGTTAGCGATACCCAACATTTTTTTTGTTTTTGTTTTTAAAGAAAAGAAAAAGAATATCCACAAATATATACAAAATGGTTTATACATACCCCCAAACTTATTTGGAACAGTGTCCACTGTTCTTGGCTGGATAACCGAAGTATGGAGGTAGGCAGAGGAAGATTATGCAGGGTAAACCGGCTCCTGTAAGAACAGGAGCTCCTCTATTGGTTCGGCGCTAAGGTACGGTTTGCATCGGTGTCCGTTTACTTTGAAAAATGAACCGTCCTTTGGATTCTCCAAATCCACAGCGCCCTGCGGATACACATTCCGCACAAAATACGGCCCTTTCCAGCGAGATCTGAGCTTTCCTGGATGGAAGTGAAGTCGGGTGTCGTAAAGCAGTACCTGCTGACCAGGTACGAAGGTTTTGCGCAAAAGGTGTTTATCGTGAAACACCTTCGTTCGATTCTTAACGACAACCGCGTTATCTTAAGCCTCATCCCTAAGCTCGCTCAGTTCGTTCAACTGCAACTTCCGATGGCTGCCCGCATCTTCGAGAGACAGATTCAACTCTTTTATCGCCCAAAATGCGCGATGCTCTATTTCGACAGGTAGGTGGCAGGCTTTTCCGTACACAAGCCGATAGGGAGACATTCCAAGGTCGGTCTTATAAGCGGTTCGAAAGGCCCAAAGGGCATCGGTGAGTTTCAGCGACCAATCCTTACGGTTCTTGGAAATCGTCTTCTCCAGTATCTGCTTGATTTGCCGATTTGAAACTTCGGCCTGCCCGCAGGTTTGGGGGTGGTAGGGCGTAGAGAGCTTATGATTAATGGAGTATTTCCGCATTAAGGCCTCGAAAGTCTTGTTGCAGAAATGACTTCCGTTGTCGCTAATGATCGCTCGGGGGTGCCCAAACCGGGAGAAAATGTTTTCTTTAAGGAACCTAACGACAACCTTGTTGTCGTTAGTCCGGCTGGGCGCAGCCTCGACCCATTTAGAGACGTAATCAACAGCAAGAAGGATGTACAAGTTCCCAAAAGAGCTGGGAAACGGCCCCATGAAATCTATCCCCCAAACATCGAAAATCTCCACAACCAAGATCGGTTGGAGAGGCATCTCGTTCCTCCGGGATATCCGGCCCATGTGTTGGCACCGGGAGCAAGTCTTGCAATAGTCATGAGCGTCTTTGAAGAGTTGTGGCCAGTAGAAACCACATTGCAAGATCTTCTCAGCTGTCTTTCTGGGGCCAAAATGCCCGCCACACGCTTGATCGTGGCAAAACGACAGCACACTCTTGAATTCCTCGTCAGAGACACACCGACGAATAATCTGGTCGGGACAGTACTTGAACAGATAGGGTTCGTCCCAGTAAAAGTGTTTTACTTGGGATAAGAAGCGAAGTCTGTCCTGACTTGACCATTCAGTCGGTAGTAATCCCGTGGCCAAATAGTCCACAATATCTGCGAACCAGGGTTCGCAAGATACTGTCAAGAGCTGTTCATCCGGGAACACGTCGTTGATCGGAATTTGAAGCGAAGGCGAAGAAGGAAGTCGTGAGAGATGGTCGGCCACTATGTTTTCACATCCTCGTTTGTCCTTAATGACAAGGTCAAACTCCTGAAGCAAGAGGATCCAACGGATTAACCGAGATTTTGCATCTTTCTTCGCAAAAAGATGGCGCAGAGCAGAATGATCAGTGTAGACAATGACTGGAGAGCCGATGAGGTAGGGCCTGAACTTTTCTAAAGCAAATACAACTGCTAAGAATTCCTTCTCAGTTGTTGTATAATTGAGTTGTGCGTCGTTCAAGGTTCGGCTCGCATAATAGATTACGTGCGGCATCTTGTTGATGTGTTGTCCAAGGAAAGCACCAATGGCAAAGTCGGATGCATCGCACATAATCTCAAATGGGTGCGTCCAGTCAGGTGAAGAAAGAACGGGAGCGGAAGTGAGTGAGCGTTTTAGTGACTCGAATGCAGTCACACAGCTCGAGTTGAAGTCAAATGGTGTGTCCTTGGCCAGCAAAAGAGTTAAGGGCCTAGCAATCTTGCTAAAGTCCTTAATGAACCGTCTATAGAAACTGGCATGGCCAAGGAAGGCTCGGATATCTCTGACGCATCGGGGAGGAGGCAGATTGGAAATGACCTCAATCTTTGCTTTGTCAACCTTTATGCCATTTTGCGAGATGATATGTCCTAAGACAATACCTTCGCGCACCATGAAGTGGCACTTCTCCCAATTCAAAGTGAGATTCTTGTCCTTACATCGGGTAAGGACAGCATCAAGATGCAGCAAACACTCGTTGAAGGAATCGCCGAAGATGGAGAAATCATCCATGAAAATCTCCAGAAATTTTTCCACCATGTCTGAGAAGATTCCCATCATACACTGCTGGAAGGTAGCGGGCGCATTGCATAACCCAAAGGGCATGCGACGATATGCAAACGTGCCGAAAGGACAAGTGAATGTGGTCTTGTCCTGGTCTTTTTCGGCGATGGGAATCTGATTATAGCCGGAGTAGCCATCAATAAAGCAGTAGTACTCGTGTCCGGCCAATCGTTCAAGCATCTGGTCAATGAAAGGTAGCGGAAAGTGGTCTTTCCGCGTTGCGGCGTTGAGTTTTCTGTAATCAATGCATACTCGCCACCCAGTTTGGGTGCGAGTAGGGATTAACTCGTTCGCCTCGTTGGTTATGACCGTGATGCCCGACTTCTTGGGGACAACATGAATGGGGCTAACCCACTGGCTATCAGAGATAGGGTAAATGATACCACTATCTAGACATTTTACGATCTCCTTCTTCACAGCCTCTTTCATGACTGGATTGAGACGGCTTTGTGGATCCCGGGCTGGTTTGGCATCATCCATCAGATGAATGTGATGCTCAACGATCAGGGGACTAATCCCCTTGATGTCCGCCATGGACCAGCCAAAAGCTTGCCTGTTGCTGTGCAAGACCGCTAGAAGGGCTTTCTCTTGCTCGGGAGCTAGAGAAGCCGAAATGATGACAGGGAGGGTCTCGTGTTCACCTAAGTACGCATACTTAAGGTGAGACGGCAAAGGCTTGAGTTCGAGCGATGGAGGTGAAACGATTGAAGGCAAGATTGGTGCAGAGGTCTCGAACTCAAAGGACTCCAGCAAAGGTTCAAAACGAGTGTAGGCGACCGAGTCGGATGGTTCAGGTAACTCATCCGAAAATTCGAAAGATTCAAACTCGGGTTGTGTGCGGTTAAGATCGTTCGAGAACGTAAAACACTCGTAGTCGTTGTCGGGCGCAGAAACAGCAGCAGGTTCGAGGAGGAACGCACTAGTGGCGTCAAGATTATCGTGTTCGAACAGAAACTCCTCGAAGTCACATTCTTCTGGGGTGATCTCCTGGATCGAGCAGACGTCCAGTATATGAGCATTAGGTTCGGCGGGCTGATTCCCCAACCTAAAAATGTTGAGTTCAATCGTCATGTTTCCAAAAGAGAGGTTCATCGAACCATTGCGACAATTGATCACAACATTTGAGGTTGCAAGAAATGGGCGACCGAGTATCACCGGAATTTGATTCCGGGGGTTAGCTACAGGCTGTGTGTCTAATACAATGAAGTCAACGGGGAATATGAAGTCCCCGACTTTTATTAACACATCCTCTTGCTCACCCCTAGGATGGGTGATCGATCGGTCGGCCATTTGGAGAGTGCAGTGCGTGGGTTTCAGCTCTCCGACGCCTAATTGCTCGTATTCTGAATACGGAAGCAGGTTAACACTGGCACCAAGATCTAATAGTGCGCGGTTGATGTTCTTATCCCCAATGGTAATTGAAATCGTAGGACAGCCAGGGTCCTTCCGTTTTTGTGGTAAAGATTGGGTAAGGGCATCACTCACAGCACTGGCCAAGAAAACTTTCTTGGGTACCTGAGACTTCCTCTTTTTCGTGCACAAGTCCTTTAAGATTTTCGCGTAGGACGGGACTTGTTGGACAGCATCTAAAAGAGGAATGTTAATGTTAACCTGCTTAAATAACTCCAGAATCTTCTCCATTTGAGGATTTTGTTTATTAGACCTCAACCGGTTTGGAAATGGAACATTTTTAAAATTGGTTGAGTCTAATGCTGGAGGAGGAGATTGTGGAGTTGGAACGGATCCCAGAACAGGTGTTTTCATGGAGTGAGAAGTGGATCCATTCAGAGCAGAAGAAGAAGCAGAAGGAGAGCCTTTTGAAGAATGGAGAATTGGCTCAGAAGACGAAGAAGCAGGAGAAGAAGACGAAGAAGAAGAAGAAGAAGCGGCCGGGGTGTCATCGTTGATCCGTTTGCCAATGTTGTTTTGCAGCATCCTTCCCGATCTCAGTGTGGTCATGGCACTCACATTATGGTTCTGTTGTTCAAGAGCAACATGTGCATTATGTGGGTGACCGGGATTTGGGAGTGGCTGGGACGGGAGCTTCCCCTTCTCTCGCTCGCTTAAGGCCGCATTCAGCTGTGCAATCTGGGCCTCGATGGTCTTGATGCTTTGCCCGTGAGCGGCAGTGTGTTGCACTAAGGACTGAATGGAACACTGGATGTTGGCGGTGGACTGAGTCGATTGTTTAACGAACGCCTCCAGACTTCGTTCGAGCGAGGAAACCTTATCGTTGTTTGACGGAACAAAGTTGTTTGGTGGAAAAGAATTGTTGGGTGCAAAGTTGTTCGTCTGATTTTGGAAAGGTTAGGGTTGGAAGGGCTGCTGATACTGAGTTTGTTGTTGCGCTTGTTGCTGCGGCGGAGGGGCCCTTTGGAAATTGTTGCCTTGGAATTGATTCTGATTCTGATTCCAAGCGAAATTGGGGTGGTTCCTCCAACCGGGATTGTAGGTGGAAGAGTATGGATCATTCCTCGGTCTTTGCTGGAATGCAGCATTAACCTGATCCTGTCCTTGCGATGGTGGATTGTAAGGACACTCTTCGGTCAAGTGAGAAGGATCGGAACAACAAGCGCAGATGGTACGAAGGGGGAGAACAGGGGCAGGAGCAGGAGATGAAAATTTTCTCTCTATCGCTTCAAGCTTTCTTGTTATTGCAGCCATTTCAGGTTTCATCGCAATAGAGACATCAAGCTGGTGACTTCCTACCCTAGACTGACTGGTAGAAGTGGAGGTAGAAGAAGAAGAAGTCGGTCTGGTGCTCTCCCACTGTAGCGTTTGCTCCGCAAGGTCGTCAAAGAACTGCCACGCTTCCTCGTCAGATTTCGATAGGAAGTGGCCCTGACAGATGGTTTCCAACAACTGCTTCGTTGCTGAGTTCAGGCCCTCGTATAAGGTTTGGCGAAGTTTCCATTTCTCTATACCGTGGTGAGGACATTGAACAAGAAGGTCTTTGTATCGGTCAAAGCATTTCCAGAAGGGTTCAGAAGGAAGCTGAGAGAATTGGTTGATTTCATTGCGGATCCTTGCGGTTTTATGATTCGGATAGAACTTTTTGAGAAACGCTTTCACAAACTCGTCCCAACTGGTTATGGAGTGGGAAGCGGTGCTATACAGCCATTTTTCAGCAAGATCGCATAAAGTGAACGGAATGACCCGTAGACGTATAGCATCGTCCGACAGTTGGGTAGTTTTCATCATGGCACAGACGTTTTGAAATTTGTTGATGAAGATATAGGCATCTTTAGATTCAAGCCCATGAAATCGTGTAAGCATGTTGATGAAGTGGGGCTTAATTTCAAAATTATCCGCATTGGCCGGTGGAAGAGAAAGGCAGGTGGGAAGTGCAGAACGGGTGGGATAGAAACGATCCTGGAGCGCGATTCGCTGCGGCGCTACAACAGGCGGTGGTGGTGGGATATTGGTCTCCGTAGGAGGTGGAGCCAATCCAGCGGTAGTCAAAGAGATGTTCGGATTGAATCCTGACATCACGGAAGAAGAGGTTGGTGAAGGTGAAGGTGAAGATGTATGAACAGAATTCCGGTCAACGTCGGAGTTGGCCGGCAAAGGAAGGGGTGAAAGAGGAGTGGACGGAGTTTCGACTTCGGAGTCGATCGCGTAGTCGGTAGCGACTAACGTAACGCGGACTAGACGGGCGCTAGTGTCCCGAGTCCAAGCGGACATACACTAAACGAGTTTAGTATAGTCAAAGCGGAGAAGGTGAGGGTAAGAAAACGTCAATGGAGAAAACTGTGGGTGGAGGGTGAAAAATGGATTTGGCGACAAAGGGCAAGTTTTTATAAAAGTTTTTGATTTTTTCCTTTTTTTGTCTTTTTTTTTAGAAAGAGCTTTACAGAAATATGTACGGACTTACGGTTTTAAGCAATCACAAATAAGATATGCACAATCTCACCTAGATCTAGGGTCGCCTAAGTCAACTAGACCTGCTCCTAACTGTTCCAGAGGGCTAGAAAAAGGACCTCAAACCGCCTCTTCTCCGTCTAATGCGGCCAGATAAGTGCCAGGTAAGTGGGAGATTGTCCAACGCTTTCGCGAAGTTCCTTAATTAAATAACTACTTTCCTTCGTCACACTTGCCTAGGCACCGCAAAAGTCAGATAGGATAAACGGCCGATACCTGTAACTAGTCCTCTGTCCTATTGAGCGCGAAGTCCTTAGGGCTGAGTCTAGTATTTTTTAATTTTTAACAATGGTCAATGCATATGCTTTTTGTGATTTTTGGGGTCCTGGGAAGGGTGATGAAATCCCCACCCAATCTGAATTGGTTTCAAGCCCCTTAAGTCCGTATTAATGAATGCAAAGCGATAACAAATCAACTGTAAACAATTTTTATTTTTAGCGCGGCGCAAAGAATCCTGCACAAGAACAGTTTATTGGAAGGGGGAGAAGAGTTTGCGCAAAGAAATATGCAGAAAACACAGTTTATTGGAGTCCAGAGGAGTGGGGAGGAGAACAGAGACTTACCCAGAGATTTTGGCCCACTGAATCCACCAAGTGGCCGCGGTTCCGCGGCCTATGCCAGCTTATGCCGCGGTTCCGCGGCACAATAGTAGGATCGGGCCTTCAATTTTGTTGGCTGGGTTCTTTTGGGTTTCCTCTTCTGTTCCAAGGCCCTTGAATCTGCAATTGCTTACTGGAACTGCTCCAGATTTTTACAGTAGACCGTTTGCCTCGTTTTGATCCGTCGCGGTGTAGCCGCGAAATGTGGGTCTATCTTCCCACGTCTTTGGCACTGAACTTCGAACTTCGTATTTTCCTGCACACTTGCACAAAAACAAATCAAAAATAACAAGATGATTTTTTACAAAGTATATTTTTTGTTTGGTTTTTTCGGTTGTTTTTTATATTCACAAGTTAACCCGAAATTACACAAAGAAATAAACTACCGTCTCCCCGGCAACGACGCCATTTGATTGTTAGGGATTCTGCGTGTTCAAGTTTTAGTTAAATACCGCAATCAAGACGGTTTCGCTTGTAGCTAGCCGGTTGAGTACGGGTCGTCCGCAGGGAGATGAGAATCTTTTTCTATGTGCTTTAACGAGTTAAGTCCAGTTTTCCAGATTTTGTTGTGATTAATTAAGTGGTAAAATGATATGTAAAGAGAGCTTGTTAGGGTTAGGATTAGGTTAGTTTGAGTTAGGAATCTCCCACATCTTTCGTTGCCCCTCTTAATATCGGTGTTACGGTAATCGGCAACAACGGGGATTAGCACGACTAGGAAGGAACTTGCGAGTATAAGCTAGGCTTTCCAGCGCATAAGTTCTTCCTTTTGGTGCTTGTCCGTCCGTTCTTGGCTCTTAGCCGTAACCTCCGGTTAATTCAACCACAACCGGTCTCACTACGGAATCACCGCTATCATGTAGGATAGGGTGCCGTAAGGAGCGGATTGTGGTTCAATTAACGGGAGTCGAATTAAGCTGTTGGGCAAGGAAAGAGTGAGAGAGATTTCCTTCTCTCAAACTTCCCTTATCCTACCCTAACAAGTATGAAACTACTCACACATCATAGTGAAAAGAAAACAAAACAAAAGAGGAAGATAGAAAGAAGGAGATTAGAAGATAACAACTAGCTATTTGCGACCTCACCTTGGCAAGGATCAAGCGTAAGCATCATGGTTGTTTTAATGATAAAGGAAAAGAGAAAAGAAAGAAAGAACAAGAAATAACAACAACTAAGTTAACGAATTAAAATTACAAGCAATTATAAAAGAACAAGACAAGATATAATAGCAAAAGAGTCTTCTTTATTCATCATTCTTCACTCACAAAGCTCGCTACAAGTTTTAATGGAGAAGAGATGAGAAGAGGAAGAAGAAACACAACTAAACCTAGAAAATAAAATACAAGATTATGCACCTCTTTCTTCACAAAGTTCTGGGCTATTTATAGGCTGAAAAATGAAAACCTAGGGCAACCACCAGAACACAAATAAAAAGACCAAAACACCCCTGGAAAATCTTCGTCTGCGGCGCCAGTACGGCCGTGGAACCGCGGCCTAAGCATGCTTAGGCCGCGGAACCGCGGCCATATAGAGGAATTAGGTCTTAAGTTTTTGGGGCTTTTCCTGGTTCTGTGGGACCTTTATTCTGGTATATATCTTTTCTCCGATTTTCTTCACGATTTTTCCAGAATTTCTGTTTAGCAAAAGGTGATTTGATGTGTATCTTTTTGTCATGATTTCCTCGAGCTCCGTGTAGATTTCTTGGATCTTGTGCTGCCATTGAGCCTTGTGCATGAAAACGACATTGATTTGACATTTTGTCTCTTAAACTGGTGTGTGGCAATAGACGGATAAAGAGCGGAGATCCGTGTTTTATCTGTGGTTGGCAGGAACCCGGATTTTGTCGTGTTTTCCATGAATTTCACCGTTTTAGAACCGAGAACCTGTATCCTGCAATTGACTAGCAAACACGGCTCAAGAGTATCTACCGATATGCAATGTGATAAAAATTGGGCGGTATGAAAATGCAAAAATCTGATATGAACAGCTCCCCAAAACTGTATGTGGCTGCTGTTCTGATCCGTCTCATTTAACGGAAGAATGTCTATTAAACTCTGTGTTTCAAGGTCACGAGCATACTAATGCCGCATTTCAAAGACCTAGAAACGATCCATATTCTTCCACGTACAATCAGGGTTGGAGGAATCACCCGAATTTTGTTTGGAACCAACAACAATCTCAAAACACGGTTCCAAGCCAAAATAATTTCCAAAGGGCTCTTCCACCACAACAGCAACCACTTCAACTCACTCAGCACCCCTACCAGTCACAAAATTTCCACAACCAGGTCAACACTCCTGCACAGTCTAATCTTATGCAGTTGACCGGTTCTGACGAACTCTCTCAATTCACTCAAACCATGAAATCACTCTTGTCAAATTTCATAGAGGTTTCGGCTGAGGTTAGATTTTCCGTTAGTGAGATAAAGAAAAACTTAGTGTCCCAAACTGAGAGTATCAGATCGATGGAAGCTGAAATCGCACGACTTAAAGCCGAAATGAGTGCGAGAGAAAAAGGGAAACTTCCATCTCAACCCCTACCGAATCCTGGGCATTACAATGTAAATGCCATCACAACGTTGAGATCAGGAAGAGTGCTGAACAACCATGTCGGGGAAGGAATTGAAGATATTGAAAATCCTATCAATAACACCCCGGCTGAGACCTTTCCTCACACATACACTTCTACTTCTGATCCTTGTTCTTCTACCCCACCGCCTTCTCGCGAGCCTATTCTCCATTTCCTACTAGGCTCGACACCTCAGTATAGCCCTTCTAGTTCTCCACAGACGGTCCCCACTCCTTTTTTGGGATCACGTCCACCCCCTCATCCTTCTCCTATGATGGACCCAACGCTTATTGCGAAAGCTCCTTACCCGAATCGGTTAAGGGGTAACAAAACGAGTCCTCATATGGAGAAAATTATGGAAATGTTCAAACAGGTTAACATCAACATCCCTCTCCTAGATGCGATTCAACAAGTCCCCGCTTATGCGAAAATTCTTAAGGACTTGTGCACTAGGAAGAGGAAGACTCAAGTGCCGAAGAAGGTCTTCATGTCTAATAACATCAGCACTGCTTTTATCCCCCAGCTACCAAAGAAACGTAAGGACCCAGGATGTCCTACGATATCGATTTCTATTAGGGGTAAAAACATAAATCGTGCTCTTTTAGACCTTGTCGCAAGTGTTAACCTACTTCTATATTCTGTCTATGAGCAATTAGGGATTTGAGAGTTGAAACCTGCTCACTGCACTCTCCAAATGGCAGACCGTTCAATCACCAAACCAAGGGGTGAACTAGAGGATGTGTTGATAAAGGTCGGGGAATTTTTATTCCCTGTAGACTTCATTGTACTTGATACACAACTTGTAGCAAACCCCCGGGGCCAAATTCCGGTGATTCTGGGTCGACCTTTCCTTGCCACTTCCAACGCTGTTATTAACTGTAGAAATGGTTTAATGAACTTATCATTTGGAAATATGACCATTGAACTAAATATCTACAAAGTTGGAAGTCAGCCATCAGAACCCTCTGCTCATATTCTTGATGTGTAATCTGTCCACGAGATCGCTCCCGAAAGTTGCGGAGTTGAGGAACTTTGCTTTACAGATCTCGACGACACTACCACATCTCTGTTTAATCTTGCATATGATCTTAGTGAGGACACTTTTCCCACACTTGAGTCCGACACTCCTGACCTATCACCACCCGAGTCTGTATCTTTCACAGGCTATGAGCTTCTTTGCGACTCCAAAAATCACTCGATGATCCCACTTTCTATCATTTCTCTGCCCGCATTAGATCTCAAAATTTTACCTTCTCATCTTAAATATGCATATTTAGGTGAGAATGAGTCTTTACCGGTTATCATATCCGCTTCTCTAGCATCAGAGCAAGAGAATGCACTTTTATCGGTATTGAGATCGAATAGAGAGGCGTTTGGTTGGACTATGACGGACATCAAAGGGATTAGTCCCTTGATAGTAGAACATCATATACATGTGATGGATGATGCCGGACCAACTCGAGAACCACAGAGACGGTTAAATCCCGTCATGAAGGAAGCGGTGATGAAAGAGATCGTCAAATGCCTTGATAATGGTATTATATACCCAATCTCCGATAGCCAATGGGTGAGTCCTATACATGTTGTCCCTAAGAAATCCGGCATCACTGTTATTACCAATGAGGCAAATGAGTTGATTCAGACACGCGCCCAAACTGGGTGGCGTGTATGTATTGATTACAGAAAACTCAATGCTGCCATGAGGAAAGACCATTTTCCTCGACCATTCATTGATCAAATGCTGGAACGCTTAGCTGGACGAGAGTATTATTGTTTTATGGACGGATACTCTGGCTATAATCAGGTCCCCATCGCCAAAAAGGATCAAGATAAAACCACTTTTACTTGTCCTTTTGGTACCTTTGCTTACAGTCGCATGCCCTTTGGGTTATGCAATGCTCCTGCTATCTTCCAGCGGTGTATGATGGGGATATTCTCTGACATGTTAGAGATTTTTCTGGAGATCTTTATGGACGATTTCTCGATTTTTGGAGACTCTTTTTCTGATTGCCTATCGAATCTTGACACAGTTCTTACTCGTTGCAAAGAGAAGAACTTAACTTTGAACTGGGAAAAATGCCATTTCATGGTCCTAGAGGGAATTGTGCTTGGACATGTTATTTCACAGAAAGGCATTGAGGTTGACAAAGCTAAAATAGATGCCATTCAAAACCTCCCTCATCCCAAAAGCCTCAAGGACATTCGATCATTTCTTGGCCATGCAGGCTTTTATAGGAGATTCATTAAGGATTTTAGCAAAATTGCTAGACCTTTAACTCTTCTCTTGGCCAAGGATACGACCTTCCACTTTGACTCGGACTGTGAGGCAGCTTTCGACTCACTTAAACTCTCCCTCACTACAGCCCCCGTTCTATCGTCTCCAAATTGGGACTACCCCTTTGAGCTGATGTGTGATGCATCCCACTTTGCAGTAGGTGCAGTCTTAGGACAGCACATTGAAAAGATCCCACACGTGATCTACTATGCGAGTAAGACCCTGAATGATGCTCAAATCAATTATACAACCACCGAAAAGGAACTTTTGGCAGTTGTATTTACATTAGAAAAATTCAGGCTTTACTTAATTGGCTCACCTATAGTTGTGTACACTGACTATTCCGCCTTAAAACATCTTCTGGCGAAGAAAGATGCAAAAGGTCGACTAATACGTTGGATCCTTCTATTACAAGAATTTGATCTTGTTATCAAAGATAAGAAAGGATGTGAAAACGTAGTAGCCGACCATCTTTCACGTATCTCTTCTTCCCCTGTGACCCTGCCGATCAATGATTCGTTTCCTGACGAACAACTCTTGAGCGTATCCAATGAACCTTGGTTCAGGGATATTGTGAACTATCTTGTCAGGGGACTTATACCCAGCGAGTGGTCAAAACATGACAAATACCGTTTTCTATCCCAAGTAAAACACTTTTACTGGGATGATCCATATTTGTTTAAGTATTGTCCTGATCAGATCATTCGCCGGTACGTCCCGAAAGAAGAGTTCAAGAGTGTTCTTTCTTTTTGTCATGATCAGGCTTGCGGGGGTCACTTCGGTCCTAAAAAGACGGCGGAGAAGGTTTTGCAATGTGGATTTTATTGGCCGACCTTGTTCAAGGACGCATTTGAGCATTGCAAAACCTGCACACATTGTCAGTACACGGGTAGAATCTCCCGGAGAAATGAAATGCTTCAGCAACCCATTCTAGTGGTTGAAATTTCCATGTTTGGGGCATTGACTTTATGGGTCCCTTTCCCAACTCCTTTGGGAATTTGTACATACTGCTGGCGGTTGATTACATCTCAAAGTGGGTTGAAGCCATTCCATGTCGCACTAATGACAGGAAAGTTGTCATTAACTTCTTAAAAGAGAATATCTTTTCGCGATTTGGACACCCACGCACTATTATTAGCGATAATGGGACGCATTTCTGCAACAGGTCTTTTGAGACTCTGATGCGGAAATACTCAATCAACCACAGACTTTCTACACCCTATCATCCCCAAATGAGCGGGCAGGCTGAAATTTCAAATAGACAGATCAAACTAATCCTGGAGAAGACTGTTGCTAAGAATAGAAAAGACTGGTCGACCAAACTGACGAATGCTCTTTGGGCATTCCGAACTGCATTTAAAACCGACCTAGGGATGTCTCCATATAGGATAGTGTTTGGGAAGGCATGTCACTTACCCGTCGAGATTGAGCATAAAGCATTGTGGGCTATTAAGGAAATCAACTTTGACCTAAACCAAGCCTGCAACTTTCGGAAGCTGCAAATAAATGAGCTAAGCGAACTCCGCGATGAAGCTTATGATAACGCTGTGATAGTAAAGAATAGGACTAAGGTTTTTCACGATAAAAACATTTTGAGGAAAACATTTTCACCTGGTCAACAAGTCCTTCTTTATGATTCACGATTACACCTTCACGCGGGTAAGCTTCGATCTCGGTGGAAGAGACCTTTTGTTGTGCGGTCTGTATACCTGCACTGGGCAGTAGAAGTAGAAAATGTTAAAAACGGCATATTTTTCAAAGTGAATGGACATAGACTAAAGCCGTATTTTTCCACTGACCCCACGGAGGAGCTCCTGTTCTTACAGGAGCCAGTTTATCTTGATTAAAATTCCTCCATCTCATCTCCATATCCTGCATATCACTGCATCATCTTTTTGAATGGAGGTGAGTGAAAAGAGTAAGTTTGGGGGAGGTTCTTCACTTATATATTTTGCCCCCACTAATAAATTCCTCCCAGGCTTACATGTTTTGTAGATATAACGGTTGGCAACAGTTAGGACACTGTTGAAAACAAGTTTGGGGGAGGTTTGTGCTTATTTTTGCATCATTTGCATAAGCACAAAACATTTCTTTAAAAACTTATAAAAATGTAAAAATTTTCAAAATCTATAAAAAATTAAAATTTTCAAAATATAAAAATATTTTAATATTTAAACATTTTTTGTACATAAATAAGATAATGAAAGTTTAGATAGTGAAAAAATTACATCCATGAGATTAGAAAAATTTAAGAAAACCAAGAAAATTAGAAGTTTTCTTATACGAACTAGTAATAATAGTTATGAGCCGTTGTCCCAAGGGTTAGTAAGATGAAGGAAGTCACTAATCTGAGGATAAAAATAAGTCTGAAAAATACTTTCTATTCTGGAAGCCAAACATTTTGAACGTTGATACCCTGCTATTCGCACTTACACAAGTCTTGAAACCTGGGATAGTAGAGGATACCTTGAAATGCTCTTGTCTTAAAGCCAAAAGTATGAAGGAAATAAAAAAATGAAGAAAATATAAATTGGTGAGAAAAATGGACACTGGTTTTGTTATCGCCAAGGCAGCAATAAAAAAATATAGCGAGGGTGCTTCATCACCTAGTGCCCTAAGGCCAACTGGTCTGGGAGTCACTGCTAAGCCTTAGGTGGTGCAAGATGAGGAAAAACACCAAATAAGCAAGAACAAGAGTAATCGGTCGGTTAGTACCTCAAGAAGTATTAACGGTCGCATGAAAGTGTGTGAGCAATCTCATCTAAATATTCATTAATTAAAAAGTACTGAGGCTGATGGGCAAGAGTATGATAACTTGAATTGAATTCTCCGGGTGTAGGGATGTCTTTACACACACGCAGGGTTATATGATCGATGTTTGGATAAAAGATAGGAATGAAGAATAAAGACGATGTTTTATTGAGGGAGGACGTGATTTCTGACATCTTTTCATGACTATTAAGATAGGGCTCATGACAACTGAAAAGTAGCTTAGTTGGAAACCCTAATTTTCAAAGCTTTTCTTTTACAATTCTTTTCTTTAAATGTAATATTCATGATCTTCTTTTTATTATTGGATTTTGTGGGTGCAATCCGCTGAAAACCCTCAGGAGAAACACTCCTCCTACTAGGGACACCTAGAGGTTTAAAGGCTTGTTGCACGTGCTCAGTGCAATCGTGTTGCCTACGAAAGTGTGCTAGATAGTTTTTCTTTTTCTTTATTTTCTCCTTTTCTTTTTTTTAATAAAGTTCGCTCGAGACGATCGAAAATAAGTTTGGGGCAATTTGATCAATCGAAAATACTGCATTTTTAACCGGCAATTTCCCTACCATTTGCACTCATCTAGAAGTGTTCGGCATTCATATAGCACATATTAGCAAAACAGTCGTTAAATATCAGATTGCATGTGTTAGACTTTAAAACCGGCACTATAAGGGAAATTGACTGTATTTTCATAGCATGGCATCATTCTTGCCTATCGCAACTTGTGTTTCGAAGTCTGTGCAGGACATTACAGAAGATCGGTAAAATTTACAAAACGAAGACTGTTAAAAAGACGCCAACTCATGGATTTGGAATCTGGCAATTATCTAGGAGGAATTCAGGAATTCAACATATCAGAAAATACATCAAAGTACAGAAGCAAACATACCATGAAGTGGGAAGCCCTAGCTCCACTACTTGGCCGCGGAACCGCGGCCGGAGTCGCCTTGCACCGCGGTTCCGCGGCGGCTGGGACACGTCAGCACCTCTTTTCTTCACCAGAACTCCTCCCTCAGTGTGTACACCTCAGCAATACACTACATTTTCCAGATGTCTCTCGAACATTCTGCTAGATCAGCAAGCCATTGGGTTCTAAACTAAACACTCTTTGCTTCTTCAACAAGCTTCACTTAAACTCCATTAAAGACCTAGAACCTTCCCCCTAACCTCCTAGCTTAGGGTAGAAGCTAATCCCCTAACTAACTACTTCTAGAAGCGTCTCCCTATAACTAACTTTTGGAGGGAAAATTCAAATTTGAATTCCTAGAGCTAGGGTTTGGGAAGCCTATAAATAGACCCCAAGGCTCACTTGAAATGGCTAATCATTGGTTGTTAAATACTTGGTTGTTCATTGTTGGCTAAACTCTAGTTGTTCCTCAATTCAATTGTTGTGGTTGTTCTTCATCTTCAACCCAAAAACTACCACCTCAAAACCCTAACCCTAATCCAATCAAAGATCAAGAATTCAAGATCCTTTGAGTGCAAGCCAAGCAAGTCTTCAAGATCCTTTAGAAGCGGAACCGGACTTCAACGGAGCACGAGATCCAAGCGATCCAAGACTCAAGGAGCCGAGCGACGCAAGAATCGACGATCAAAGTTCCATCCTCTTGTAGTTCTTGAGAGTTGTAACTAATTGTTGATATTGTAAGTCCACGTTGCTCACCCCGGTTCTTACGGGGAGGCGGAAACGGCGAAAAACAATAATTTTGGCGCGAAGGCAACATGGACTAAAAGCCGGATATTGTCTAAACTAGAAACTAGCAAACAAGTAGAGGCTTTAACTACTATGCTGCAGAAAATATACCTCACGAAACCGGTCCTTCGGATCTTCTCTCCGCTGTCCGGCTCGTCCATCCACGCTCCGAGGGTCGATCCGGATCTAGGTCACCTCCGCGGCCTTCTTGAGTCGAAGACGATCCACCCGAGAGTTGTACACCGAGCTCCACCTCAAGCCGAGGCAACTAGGGCAACGAGATCGCTAATCTAGATACCCTAGGTTGTGTAGAAGAGAAAGATGGAAGTGTTTGTCTATGTGGATTCTTTTTCTCTCAACACATGAGATCAAAAGAATTTTCAAGAGGAGGAAGATGAAGGAGAAACTCTAGCAACCATGGAGCTTTTTTTTTCTTCTCACTTCAAGAGAGAGAATAAGAAGAGAATAATGAAAAGATTAACTAAAGAGAATGAACCATGGTTGCAATAATACACCAAAACCATCATTACTAATCCTATCATGATAAAGTTGATGCTACATTGAATTGACCATTATCATAATCAAAAATTAAAAAGAAAATCAAAGAAGAGTGTAGACCTCTCTTGAAGGTCAATGGTCAACTCCGGTCAACGGGTCAACAAAGTCAAGAGAGGTCATGGTGGTCAAATGGTCAATGCAATTAGCCATCACTAAACTATCACTAAAAGGATTAGTAAGCAATGTCACCGGCTCATAATGGTTTTGACCAAACGAATTGTCAAAACCCTAATGAACCTTCCACATAACGGTTTTGGCTGAACTAACTGCCAAAACCCTAATGAGGCACCTCCTCCTTCATCGCTCCTCAAAACTGTGCATACACACCTGCATCCGCATTCCGTAGAATGCGAATGCACAGTAGACAAATCAAATCCATCCGTGCAATACTAGGATCTGGCTTAAACCAAAGCCCACTAGTATTGCCTGCCCGAACAGCATACGCACAAAAGTGCACGTAAGTGATCGTAGCCCTGCCGTAAAACCATACTGCCTCTACACGTTTCGCTCAGTGCAGGGAAACTCTCTGTGTGGGACTCTAAAGACTCGACACTACGCTGGCAGTGGGTTTAACCACAGACCGCAAGCTGCACTAGCTGTACGTAACGGTCCCCAGGTAGATGTCGATAAGAAGGCCGATGAGGTAAACCCATCCGAACTCCTACTGAGCCTGTATGTGACAATCTCCGTACAGTCCGGTCTGTTTGTCTGATACATCGCATGGCGGGCCTAGGGGGTGGTGAACGTCAGTCCCCTAATAGTGGTACAAGTCGTGTCGGAGTGTAGCCCAGAACACCCTGAGATAACACTGGAAACCTACCAGTATATCTCGCTTGCCCTGGCCAGGGACTACTTGTGTAATGGCTCTCCTAGACACAGCGCGATGTCAACCCCCAATACCGGGAGAGACGGATCCTGTCTAACCGTCACTGCCTCCAAGTGCTTCGGGACTGCACCCAACTACTACCTGTTTGCACGACTCCTTTGAGCCGTGGTAGGGTAGTAATCTAAGTACAGTGGGAACACACTCGAGGCGAAGTGACAGTGTTAAGTCGGCGGACTAAGCTGTACTTATGTCACCTGGGAACTGATAACTGACGATAGGTATAATACCGACCGACAGTTCCCGACGAGTCCTGTCCAGTGTACTCGTAACCTAACGAGCACCCGCATACTATCTCAAGTACGACGTACTGATGGCTGTGGGACAGACTGTCTCCCCCGCTGGGATGAGAAGCGCATACGCTAGTCTACTCTGGAGTTTCGATGACCTGTCTCGATAGTTCTACGACTAGGGACCTGTATAAGGATGTGCTTATGGATTACCCAGCTCCCACGAGTATGACTGCCATCACAACGCTGGTAATCAAGCAAAGATCCTAAGGGCTCTACTAATATGTATATAAGCGATATGCTAAAAGAAACACATGCACATATTGAAGTAGAGACAAACCAAGTAGCATACTACCATTTTGAGCAAGATTGTCTATACAACTGTGAATATCCCAAGCTTCCATTAAGTAATATACAAGCTAGTATGATACAGTAATGGCCTCTAGGGCATATACACTAACAATCTCCCACTTGCATTAAGGCCATGAACTGGCGTATCGAAGACCTATCATCTCGATCAACCGCTCGAACTGAGTCTGGGGTAGGGCCTTCGTGAGTGGATCTGCAGTGTTGTTCTCCGTATTTACTCTCTTCACCTCGATCTCCCGGCGATCTACGATCTCCCTGATCAGGTGGTACCGCCTCAAAATGTGCCTGGACTTCTGATGGGACCTGGGTTCCTTCTCTAAAGCTATAGCGCCGTTGTTGTCGCAATACAGCGGTATTGGATCAACAATGGTAGGAACCACCTGAAGCTCCGTGAGGAACTTCTTCATCCAGACAGCTTCCTTTGCGGCATCGCAAGCAGCTATGTACTCCGCTTCCATAGTTGAGTCTGCAACGGTCTCCTGCTTGGAACTCTTCCAGCAAACCGCCCCTCCATTGAGGGTAAAGACATAACCCGACATGGACTTGGAGTCATCCTTGTCACTCTAGAAGCTGGAGTCAGCAAAGGCCTCGAGCTGGAGGTCTTTTCCGCCATACACCAAGAACATCTCCTTAGTCCTTCTCAAGTACTTGAGAATATCCTTTACCGCTATCCAGTGTTTCTCCCCTGGGTTCGACTGATACCGGCTTACAACGCTCAATGCGTATGCTACATCTGGTCTGGTACATAACATCACATACATTATAGAGCCTACCGCAGAAGCGTAGGGTATAATAGACATGCGATCCCTTTCCAAATCAGTCTTGGGAGACATCTCTTTGGAGAGGGTGATCCCGTGACAAGCCGGTAAATTACCGCGCTTGGAATCTTCCATACTGAATCTTTTCAGTATGGTGTCGACGTACCTTGACTGTGAAAGTCCCAACATCCTCTTAGATCTATCACGATAGATCTGGATCCCCAGAATGTAGTTGGCATCGCCCAGGTCCTTCATGGAGAACCTCTACGACAAGAATCCTTTGACTGACTGTAGCATAGGAATATCATTTCCTATTAGGAGAATGTCATCCACGTACAAGACGAGGAATACCACAGTTCTCCCTACAATCTTACTGTAAATGCATGGTTCATCTGGGTTTTTGATAAAGTCGAATTCTTTGACAGTATCATCAAAGCAGATGTTCCAACTCCGCGATGCCTGCTTAAGTCCATAGATGGACTTGAGTAACTTGCACACTTTACCACTGCTCCCACTCTGAATGAATCCTTCTGGCTGATCCATATAGACCCACTCTTCTAAATTTCCATTTAGGAAAGCCGTCTTTACGTCCATCTGCCAGATTTCATAATCTTGGAAGGCAGCAATGGCAAGAAGGATCCGAATGGATTTCAGCATAGCCACTGGAGAAAAGGTCTCGTCATAGTCCAAACCAGGTCTTCGACGAAAACCCTTAGCAACAAGTCTAGCTTTATAGGTCTCAACCTGCCCATCTACACCAATCTTCTTTCTGAAGATCCATTTGCAGCCTACGGGTTTTACCCCTTCTGGAGCAAAGTCCAAAGTCCAAACTTTGTTGGTGTACATGGACTCCATCTCGGTCCGCATTGCATCCAGCCATTTTACCGAGTCACCGCTCTGAATGGCTTGCTGGAAGCTAGTAGGCTCACCATAATCCATGGTGCAATCCTCTCTATCCCCGTCTATGAGAAAACTGTAAGTGCACGGCGGCGCCCCGGCCTCCATCCCGAGGCCAAAATGCGGAAGCGGTGATAAACTTTAAATTTTCTTGAACTGGCAAACCGCCGCACACTAATACCCGGATCGAACCATTAATTAGTCCTAGCTAACTACAAGATGGGGAAGAGAGATATACCGACTGATCCAAGTCCTCCGGTCTTCTCGTCGTCGTCCCGATCTCCTGCGGAAGCTCCGGTCTCCACCTCGTCGCCGGAATTGCACCACATCGCCTACTTCTTTTACGGGCTCCCACCTCAATGCCGAGGCAACTCGGGCACGAAGCTGGCTAGTCGACGCGCCCAAGATGTGCTGTAGAATGTAGTGTGGATTACTATGTCTCATTTTGGGGTTGTAGGAATTGCCTTTGGTGGAGGGATTGAACTTGGAGCTTTTGAGATTGATCTTGTGGGATTTTTGCAACATGAAATGAGCTAAAAACCCACCCTCAAAATTTTGGACAGCCCCCATGCATAGTGGCCGGCCATCTTGGTGAGGGGGAGAGTGAGAATGAGGGAGTCATCCAATAATACAATGGAGAGAGAGATAAGGCTATCATGCAAAAAGAATCATCACAAAATCAAACCCACACTCAACCACAAACATCATCAACCATCATGTCCTACAAAAGTCAAGGCATGATGAAGCTAGAAGTCAAGGTCAAGGAAAAGCTATCATGATACAAATATATGCAAAGAACACCCTCCACAAATGCCTATTTGCAACAATGCAAATAAGCCCTCCTCCACCAATCTTCGGCCAATGAACGATACAAAGGAAATTGGCCGAAACGGAAAGCAAACTGGCAACTCCAGAAAACTGGTCCCGTAATAAATTACAGGAAAACCCCGATACTGTGCATACACACCCGCATTTGTATTCCGACCGAAATACAAATGCAATGAGACAAAATCTACACTGTACTATACTAGGATCCGGCTTAAACCAAAGCCGGCTTGTAATATCCGTTCGATCCTGATCCGTGCAATACCGCACGTATCTGATCGAACCCTGCCATATATCCATACGGCCTATAGTACAAACTGTCCGATCCTGATCCGTCCAATACCGCACGTATCTGATCGGACCTTGCCATATCTCCATACGGCCTCTACAACTTTTCGCCCGAAAGCTGAGTAACTGAATGTGGGGGACTCTAAAGACTCGTCAACACCATGGTTGTGGATTTAACCACTAGCACGTCAGAGGTATAAGCCAATACGTAACGGGCTACCAGGTATTGACTAAAAGGGACGTCTGTGAGCGAACTCAGCCTGACAACCCTACTGAGCCTGTCAGTGACAATATCCGTACAGTCCGGTCCGTTCGTCTATGAGCATCGCATGGCGGGCCTAGGGGGTTGGTAAAAGTCAGACCCCCAAAAACGGTACAAGTCGTGTCGGAGTGTAGCCCAGAACACCCTGAGATACTACTGGAATACCTACCAGTAAATCTCCTTGCCTCGGCCGAGGGCTTCGTGTAATGGCTCTCCTAGACACAGCGCGACCTCACCCCCAATACCGGGAGAGACGAACCCCTGAAGATGCGCTCACTGCCTCCATGTGGCTCGGGACTGTACCCAACTAAAACCTGTTTGCACGACTCCTTTGAGCCGTGGTAGGGTAGTAATCAAAGTACAGTGGGAACTCACACGAGACAAATGAGGATCCCCAGGTCGATGAACTAACCTGTACACATGTCACCAGGGAACTGCCATCTGACGTCTGGTATATGACCAACTAGAATGTTCCCGGCGAGTACTGTCCGGTGTACTCATAACCCAATGAGCACCTGTATACATCTTAGGTGAACGAACTGACACCAGTGGCTTGTGAGACTGGCCACCGCCCCTCGTCGGGGTCTCGAATGTACACACTAGTCTATTCTGGAGTATCGATGCCCTATCTCGAAACTCACACGACTAGGGACCATTTAAGGATGTGCTTATAGACTACCAGCTCCCACGTATATGATCGCCCTCATACTGCTGGTGGTCAAGCAAGAATCCTAGGGGCTCTATCAACGTGCAATAGTGACCTGTCAGGTCACCTAAAGCAGTACACGATGATAAATATAAACAAGATAGCATACTATCATCTCGAGTAAGACTGTCCTATCGGGATAGGTCCTCCATCAACCATTGTAATCACGTGCCTGTGATCGAATAATTGAATCTGAGGGCACTATCTCCAACAATCTCCCACTTGCACTCAAGGCTAATTATTGCGATGTCGCATACTCACAGCAAGTGTGATACCGAACACCCAACTCCTCTACTAGTCAGTCTCACAAAGCTCGCTTGCGAAACTATTGCGTTCGAGGAATAGCCTTAGTGAGTGGATCTGCCTTGATGTCTCTTTCTATGTCTCTCTATATCTCAAGTTCGCGGAGAAACCCATCTCCCGAAATGAGCAATACCTGTCTTAGAATGTGTCTGGATGTCTGATGGGACATAGCTCATAAATGAACTCCAAATCCAAACTTCTTAGACTGTATCGTCAACTGAACTTAATCAGTATCCTGCGCCATGCCACCCTCAGTATTGCCTTGGACCACCTGTCCAAAATACTGCCCCTCGTCAGAAGGAAAAACTATAACTCTGACAACCTCCTTGTCGTCCATGTCACCTTGGAAGCCTGGAATGATAACTGTCTCCCGAATGAGGCTGTCGTTATCATATCCCTAGAACATCCACTTATGTTCTAAAACTGCTTCCGACTGTTTCTCCAGGATTGGATCAATGTCAACTTATTGCATCTAGTGCAAGAACAACATCGGGTGTGGTACTTGACATCTCATGATTGACTCAATTGCCTAAGCAAGTGATCTGTCAATCATGCACATCCCTCTCTACTTTAGTCTGTAAGACACCTTTAGAGAGGGTGACTCCATCACCTGCAGGTACACTACCGTGCCAGGAGTCGTCCATTCTAAATACTCTTAGAATGCTGTCTAAGTACCCTTAATTGGGAAACCACCCAAATCTAGATCTAAAACCATAGATCTAGTAACCAGTATGTCTGATGTAATATCCAAGTCCTGTGTGGAGAAAACACTGTGTGACGACCAAAGTATAACCGATTGTAGTATAGGAATATCACTTCCTACTCTGTGTATGTCATCCAAATACTATGACATCACACCCTACTACCTTCTCAACAGATCCATCCCCTATTCTGATGAAGTCAAACCCATGACTGTCACGTCAGAAATAGATGATCTATCTCTGCTACATCTGCTTTAGTCTATAAATAGACATAAGCTACCTGTCCACCAATGCTTCCGCTGCTCCCACTGACTACGACAACCCTCTGGCAGAGTCATATAGACGTACACTTCTAAAGCATGTTTAGAACGACGCTATACTCATCCTCTTGCCGGGTTTCGTAACCTGGAACAACAGCAATGACAATTGTGGGTAAACAAGAACTTCCCTGTCACCGTCCTTGAGGCTACCGGAGTACCTCTCGGGTGCCTGAAGTTACCCACCTTATCTGCGGAGTGGCCAATGGAATGTCAATCCAGATTGAATCTTTAGGTTCCTTATCAAATCTTCAGTAATCGTTCGTGGTTCTGGAATCACTTCCAGTTCTACCATACTCCCACTACTGTTTTCTGAAAAAAATCCATTTTTATTAAAACTGTGGCGAGTCTAGAACAATATTGCTATTGTTCATCCAGATGGTAGAAAGTCAACCCTCGTCATAGCCTGGGTCAACCCACAAACAGCCATTACAGAAACGTGCCTTGAGTTGTCCAGTGTCTGGTTTTAAGCATAAACCGGACAACTCCCCGTACCTTAACATCGTTAAGATACGAACTGTTCTATGTCCAATATAGGACCAGAGGCACTGATTTAATTGAACCAGATTCAAATCATGCAGCTGTCTCCAGTGCATGTCAACTAAATGGAAGGAGGCCGATCAGCGTTACTCAACTTAGGAATGCTTCCAATTATGAGTAACCTGAAAGAGAAGCAAGATCTCTTTATCATCACTATCAACTGAATACCATTGACAAGTATCTACATCTTCGATCACTTTGAAGAATCCCGATACTTTCTACACCTGGTTCTCTACTCTATTCAAATACCTATAACTTCTCAAAATTCGGACCCTGTGTTTCCACGAAACACCTGTCTAAAAACTAGAGAAGTCATAAGTAAACCGAATATAGTACGAGGACCAACCCCTCTGTCCTGATGGACCCTGGACAACATACAATACTCTGTATAAGTCCCTTGAGTCTGATAACTCATTCACTGTGTGTCGTAGGTCGAAAACTGTACTTATGGTTAAGAAGAATTACACCGCTGTTTAATGCTCCTTACCTAACCATCCACTGATATAGGTAAATGTCACAGACATAATTTCAAAAAGGTATATCTCACTCTATGAAAATAGACGTACAGATATATCAATTTGAAATTGGTGCATAACTGCGGATATTCAAAACCAAATATTTGCCGACCGGCAAACAGCCCAGGTGATTTCCTCAAATATCACCAATTACAACAAATCCCGATATAATGAGGATGATCACCTAATTCCCAATAACTTACTCCCACTCATCATCTGTAAGACTATACAGATGTGAGAATCATACTTGGTAAATACATACCCTGGAGCAAGTGTCTAACTGGGAAATCAGTTTTCGTTTAACAGTACACAGTGAAACTGAAACATTGAAATGTTTCGATGGGGTATCCCGGTATTTCTAGTAATGCCTCTTCCAGATTCACGACTGTAACGGTATAATTCTTTGCCACCTCTCCAAATCCCTTCATATGTTTTTAGTCATTACCTTCTGCACACCCCTTTAGGCCAAATGGTTTTCTTCCTTCCCTACCGTTCGGCACCAGCCTATGGTTTGGAAGAAGACTATCCAATAAGCATAATGGGTGTACTGTCCTAATCCTAGGAACACTCGCAATGCGAGAGAATGTGAAGATAAAAGACACCTGAATAAATCTTATTCCTATTTCTCCTGAACCAGAATCCATCCCCGAACTGGAACAAGTTCCTTTCGAGTTCGTATATAACCATACGATGGAGTATCCAATAAACTGTGGATCTTCGTAGTGATACGGAGTGTCCTGGAGAAATACAAAGGTGATTTAGGATTGGCGAAGGAATACTTGGTTTGGTCGTGAATAGCAGTCGCAATTTACTTTGCCCTCTTACTAATCCCTTGCTTTGTCTTAACTCAATACCTTCTGTACACCATCGTTAGGCTAATTGGTTTTCTTCATTCCCTACCGGTCGGCACTAGCCTAAGGTTTGGAAGAAGACTATCCAATTTGCGTAATAGGTGTACTATCTCCTAAACCAAGGAGTACTCGCAATCTGAGAGAGAAGGTAAAAGGAAAAGACAACTGAATAGTCCTATCCGTTTTCTCCAGAACCGGAAACCATCCTCGAATAAACTCCTTCGAGTTCGTATCTAACCATACGATGGTTTTGTCCAATGGATGTGGACGTTCGTAGTAATACGGGGTGTCCTGGAGAAAAGGGTAAAAGTAGGAGTGGCAATGAGGTTTGCAACTCTGACAATCCAAAAGCCAGTGTTTAAGAAGGTTCAGTTAATTTTGGTCACTGAGTCATAGTCATAGGGTCAGGTCAATGGTCGCTGCCAAAGAGAGAGAGAAAAGAAACACTCAGCGTGCACTCTAACCTAGATCAGAATGGTTACCAATTAATCTAATCTGGAAACTTCCCACTGTAGCGTCAAATTCTCCTCCAAACCTGAAAGAAGAATTAGTCGGGATCACCCGAGGAGTATACCAACTCATCAGTGGGAATCGGGATCCAACTATCATCGCATGATAACGTGACGGAATCCGCTCACGCTATCACACTCCAGAAGGTATGCGCATATCTGGCAAGTTTCAGTTCTTTTGAAACTCCCGATGTGATTTTTACCCCATGCTCTTATGACCTTGACTAAGGCCAACAAATCATAAGTCACATGTCAAGTTCTACCCGTCATTATCCAGGTTGATTTGAACCCACCCGTACAAGCCCTTGACTAGGGCCAACAAGGCTATACGACTGTCCCAAACCAACGCATCTATTTATGCAGCATATGAACACCCAATAGCTACCAAACTATAGGGTTCCTAGGCACTCTTGTGAAGGTTCATAAGGCATCAAACATGCCCGGATAAAATTTTAGGCGTGCCGAACAACCCGAAGCCGGGATCTTTGCTAGATTATTAGGGTTTAACATGCAAGATGATAACTTTTATCTAAGTGTGAGGGATTACAACCTTTGTAGTCCGCTCCTTCACTTCACAAGCTCCGAGTAGAAGTCCCTTTGCCGCGATCCACGATCTCCCGGACTCATGAGAGGCTCCACTACTCGAACGATCCATGCTAGCTCGAAGTATTCCAAATCTCCGATGATCTACCTCGAAGTTGCAACGACTCAAGCTTTCTCACTCTAAAGAGATGAACACACTAATCTCATGGGCTAGATGAGATGAGGATGAGATAGTAGTATTTTTGCTTTCCTTTTAAATCATTTTCTCATATTATTTCATCACATAAAGAAAATCTAGCAAGCTTTCTTCAAGAGAGAAGAAGATGATAATGGAAAATGATAATCATAATAATCCTTTTGGATGAATAGAAAACAAAGCTATATGATTGATATATTAACCATGGTCAAGGATGAATGGCTAGGATTTAGTAGAGAAATAACTAGAGTTAGGGTTTGGTTGGGTTAAATAAGTGTCATCCAAAATATCCTAAGAATGACAAAAGAATAAAGCTTCTAGAAGGTGCATGAAGCATCCAACCCTAATCAAACCCTAACCTCAATTAATCATCCTTAAACATGTTTAACAATTAATCATATCATGTCACAATAATATATATCACATATATATTATATATTTGCAACAAAAGAAAACAATACAATTAACATATATCGCATATATATCAATGTATCATCCACTGAGAAAATGAAATAATAAAGCGAGCCAATATTAGATAATGTAATACAATATATCATATATATTATTATACATTAAATCATCGAATCAACACTTGATTCGACTATCCGGCTATATCGAATATTACCGACTAATACATCATGTACCGATTCATCGAATCAACACTTGATCCGATGACCCGGTTCATAACTAATTATCGCGAGAATATAATACGGTATCCCATATCGCATTATTCTCGCTCCTGCGCATATCACATATGTGCCACTACTCCGTTTCGCCTGAGCCAAGAAACCTCTGTGTAGGACTCTAAAGAATCGTCAATACGCCGGTAGCAGGTGATGATCATATCAAACACCCACAAGCTGCAAGCGGTCAGCTAAACGTAACAGCCACCCAGGTATTGATCGATCAGAAGATCAACAAGCTAGCCTGTGCGTTCTCCTGTGAATCCAACCAGTAACACTCCCGTACAGTCCGGTCTGTTCGTCTGATATGTCGCATATCAAGTCTAGGGGTGGTATACGTCAGACCCCAGTAACCGATAAGTCGTGTCGATGTGTGGCTCATAACGGGTCGAGAAACTACTAGTAACACTTACCAGTAAATCTCTATATCAGCCCTGGCCAGGGACTTCCAGTTATAGCCAATCGAACACAGCACAACATCGACTCCCTATACCGGGAGAGACGAATCCCCTCCTATCGCTCATTGCCTCCATGTGATTCGGGACTCTACCCAAAAGCCACCGTTTTGCACGCCCTCTTGGACGTGGTAAGGTGGAAATCAAAGCACAGTGGGAATCACACAAGACTCTATGACGATCTCGGGTCTACAGACTACCCTGTACCAGTGTCACCGGAGAACTGCCATCTGACGTGTTGTATATCACCATCTGGGAGTTCTCGGCGAGTCCTTCCAGTGTACTCAGTCTCTACTGAGCACCCGTACATCATCTCTGATGTCTAACACCGATGGATATGGGATCATCCATCGCCCATCATATGGGTCAAGATGCGTATACGCTAGTCTACTCTGGTGTATCGATGCCCTGTCTCGATATACCCTCGACTAGGAACAGTTATAGGATGTACTCATCGACTACCGTGGCCCCACTAGTATGATCTCATCATAGTCCCAGTAGTCGAGTATAGATCCTAAGGGCTTTATCAACATGTGAGAGTAAAACAGTAAACCAATACAAGTCAACATGTTAAAGATAAAGTGAAACCAAATAGCATACTATCATGACGAGCAAGAAAGTCTTCTCTATATATATCCAAGCATCCATTATAATATACATCATATGTACAACAATGGCCTCTAGGGCATATACATAACTAACAATCTCCCACTTGCACTAAGGCCAGCTGCTGTAGTATCGCATACATAGCATCCCGAATAATCTCTCAAACTGTATCTAGGGAATAGCCTTCGTGAATGGATCCGCAGTGTTGTCCTTCGTATCTACTCTCCTGACCTCGATCTCCCGGCGATCAACTATCTCCCTGATCAGGTGATACCGCCTCAGAATATGTCTGGACTTTTGATGGGACCTGGGTTCCTTGGCTAACGCCACAGCTCCATTGTTATCGCAATACAGAGGTATTGGATGCTCAATGGATGGAACCACACCAAGTTCACTAATGAACTTCTTGATCCAGACAGCCTCTTTGGCAGCATCGTTGGCAGCGATGTATTCAGCCTCCATCGTCGAGTCTGCAACGGTATCCTGTTTGGAACTCTTCCAACATACCGCCCCTCCATTGAGGGTAAAGACAAAACCCGAATGCGACTTAGAGTCGTCCTTATCACTTTGGAAGCTGGAATCGGTAAAGGACTCGACCTGGAGTTCTCCGTTACCATACACCAAGAACATCTCCTTAGTCCTTCGTAAGTACTTGAGAATGTTCTTCGCTGCTGTCCAATGACTCTGTCCTGGATCTGCTTGATACCGACTCACTACACTTAGTGAGTATGCTACATCGGGTCTGGTACACAGCATCGCATACATGATAGAGCCTACTGCCGAAGCATAGGGTATCCCTTGCATGCGAGCTCTCTCCAAATCGGTCTTGGGAGACATCTCTTTGGAGAGAGTGAGTCCAGAGATCGTGGGTTGGTTCCCACGCTTGGATTCTTCCATACTAAACCTCTTTAGTATGGTGTCAATGTACATGGATTGGGACAATCCCAGTATCCGTTTAGATCTATCTCTATAGATCATGATTCCCAATATGCAGGAGGCATCACCTAGATCTTTCATTGAGAATCTCTGTGATAAGAAGAGCTTGACTGATTGCAGCATAGGAATATCATTTCCTATCAAGAGTATGTCATCCACGTACAATACGAGGAAGAAAACCTTACCCTCTGCTACCTTCTTATAGATACAAGGTTCATCTATATTTTTGATGAAGTCAAACTCTTTGACTACAACATCAAAACAGATGTTCCAACTCCGCGATGCTTGCTTTAACCCATAAATGGATTTAAGCAGCTTGCATACCTTTTCGCTGCTCCCACTATCTACGAAGCCCTCTGGCTGAGTCATGTACACACACTCTTCTAAATCACCGTTTAGAAAGGCGGTCTTAACATCCATTTGCCAGATTTCGTAGTCATGGTATGCAGCAATGGCAAGTAAGATCCGGATGGACTTAAGCATAGCCACTGGAGAAAAGGTTTCGTCATAATCCACACCTGGTCGTTGACGAAAACCCTTCGCTACCAGTCTAGCTTTGAAAGTCTCAACTTTTCCATCTACACCAAATTTCCTTTTAAAAATCCACTTGCTCCCAATGGGTTTTACCCCTTCAGGAGCATTTTCCAAAATCCATACTTTATTGGTGTACATGGATTCCATCTCAGATCGCATTGCATCCAGCCATTTCACAGAGTCACCACTCGTGATGGCCTGCTCGAAGCTAGTCGGGTCATCATCATCTATGATGCAATCCTCGCTTCCACCATCAATGAGAAAACCGTAGTATCTCTCAGGTGGACGAGAAACCCTACTAGATCGGCGGAGAGGCTGGGGTTCGTCGGGTACTACTGAATCCTCTGGTTCAACCAAGTCTTCTGTTATAGTTTGTGTTGCTGGAACCTCTTCCAGTTCTACCTCAATGCTGCTATTCTGTTTCATAAGAAAACCTTTTTCTAAGAAAGTAGCATGTCGAGAAACAAACACCTTTTGTTCCTCGGGGTGGTAGAAGATATACCCTTGTGAGTTTTTGGGATATCCTACAAACTTACATAAGACAGATCTTGCCTCGAGTTTGTCCGGATTTTGTCTTTTGACATAGGCCGGACAACCCCATATCTTAATGTAATTAAGATGCGGTCTATTCCCTTTCCATAACTCATATGGAGTGGTGGGCACAGATTTGGTAGGAACTCTATTCAATAGGTCTATGGCTGTCTCAAGCGCATACCCCCAAAAGGAAATAGGTAACTCAGCTGTACTCATCATCGAGCGTACCATATCTAATAGGGTGCGATTCCTCCGCTCCGATACACCGTTGTGCTGTGGTGTATAAGGAGGAGTAAGCTGAGAGAGAATCCCATTCTCTTTTAGATAATCTAGGAACTCATTGCTTAAGTATTCTCCTCCTCGATCAGATCGAAGGATCTTAATACTTTTGCCCGTTTGGTTCTCTACTTCGTGCTTATATTCTCTGAATTTCTCAAAAGCTTCCGACTTGTGTTTCATCAGGAACACATATCCGAATCTTGAGAGATCGTCAGTGAATGTAATGAAGTAGGAAGAACCGTTCCTGGCATGCGTAGACATGGGACCGCATACATCACTATGTACCAGTCCTAAGAGTTCGGTAACTCTTTCTCCGTGTCCACTAAACGGAGCTTTGGTCATTTTTCCTTTGAGACATAAATGGCAAGTATCATAAGATGATAATTCGAACGGATTCAAATAACCATCTCTATGTAACTTAGCCAGTCGTATCGCATTGATATGACCAAGTCTACAATGCCACAAGAAGGATTCGTTCATATCTGAACTTTTCCTCTTGTGTGTGTTTTGTATATTCAGGACTGTATTCTGATTTAGAATGAATATGCCATTATGTAACGAGCCTGATGCAATCAACTTTTGATCTAGGAATATGTTCATAACATTATCCTTTACTACAAAATTATATCCTTCTTTACTTAATAAAGAAACTGATATAATGTTGCACATCATGTTCGGTATATAATAGCACTCATTTAGAATCAGTGTATTACGACTCGGCAATACAAGGTGATATTCGCCAACTGCTTTGGCTGCAACATTTGCACCGTTCCCTACTAGAACGGAATGATCATCTTTTCCCAGTTCTCTACCTTTACGTAGCCCATGCAACTGTTTGCATATGTGGGATCCTGATCCGGTATCTAATACCCAGGACGTAGGGTGAACTGAGAAACAGTTCTCAATAACTAACACACCCGAAGAAGATGCATCAACATGCATGTTCTTTTGGGCGGCGTGAGAATCCAGATATTCTCCTGTTTCCTGTTCAGTCTTATAACTCTTATAAGAAAGAATAGGTCTAACGTTCCCTTGCTCAGTACAATAATCGGGTTCAGTCAATACATCCATTTTATTATCTTGATTATGGTATGACATGGTCGCTACCTGGAGAGAGAGAGAGAAGAAAACACTTTAGCGTATGCTCTTGCAAGATTAGATTGGTTATTATCTTATCTAATCAGGATGTCTCCCACTGTTTTTATCAAATCTACCTTAAAACCCTAAAAGGTAAGATTAGCCGGGATTAATTACACCCTACAATTTCGTCAATTTTTCAGCCAGATCAGTGTCGGTACTTTGAGGGAGGTTCCCCGTGCTTTCGCACGGTCCTAATTAAAGTAAACCTCGTTTTCCCAGAGGCGTAACCCCGTTAACACTTTTCTAGACACCTACTTGAATGACTAATTGTCCTGTGTAAAACTCTCCCAGGAGTAACTCTTACTCGCAGTGGGTATCAGGATCCAACTATCTCATAGGAGGTATGCAATCTCATTGCAAATTTCAACGCTTGAAATTCCCGATAAAGCTTTTACCCCTAGTGTGCTATGACCTTAACGCATGCCAAACAACCCATAGTGCACTAGTCAAGTTCAACCCGTACATTTCGTGATTGAATTAAACCCACCCGTACGACCCTTGACGCATGCCAAACAACGCCGTACGAATACCCTAATCCAATCGCATCTCATGCTGCAGATAAGTAATAATCAGCTACCGTACACTACGCCTTGACGCATGCCAAACTACCGCAGCACGAATACTAAATATTACTTATTCTGAAATGACGGAGGGCTACGCAGGTTTTTCAGAAAACCCTGAGCGTAATGAACTTGATATCGTCGTAGAATCGAGTGTTTTTAGAAAGGGAGTGTTTTTGAGGCTTTTTCTTAATCTCGCTAAAGGGGTCACTCCCGGTGAAGGGATCGTCGGCCCTTTCCTCATCGAATAAGGTGCAGGATATATCATATATATCACTATGCAAAGCAAAACTCTAAAAGCAATCAAAAGACAAACCGCGTTTTGTAGCATCTGCCAGTTTTGCTAAAGGGGTCACTCCCGGTGAAGGGATCGTCGGCCCTTTCCTCATCGAATAAGGTGCAGGATATATCATATATATCACTGTGCAAAGCAAAACTGTAGCTACCCTTTTTATAAAGTTTTGATTCTACAACATCTTTAGGTTTTTTTTCTTTTATTAATCTCATTAATAAAAATCCCATCAGCTTATGCTTCCTAAGCATCACAGAAGAAACGAAAGCAGTAATATTTATATATTAGCATATATATATAGTATAAGCATTCGTCTCAGGCAGTAATATGATCTCATCACAGAACATTGCAGCAGAAGAACATATATGAAATATTGGATATACTAGGACGTCCGTGTTTTCAATACGAGCCTGCATAAAACACGGATTCCACGGTCGCGGCGAATAGCCAAACCTACATCCCAAGACCCCTACGAGAGCAGCAAGTAACACTGCCAATTCTAGGGTTAGGAGACCCGATCTCGACTCCTCGAGATGGCCTCCCACTGGACCCTAGAACCCGGTTACTTGTGCTCCCCTCCTTGGGTCTACCTAATGCGGAAAAGTAAATAATATACACTGGTGACAGCAACCGCAACCTGGAAGTGCCCCAAATAAAAGAATATTACATTACAAATGAATTTTACATGAATGAAAATAAAAACCCTCATCTCACATAAAACCCCCGGCTATTCAGAACGCGACGATCCAATATAACATATCACAGCAACACATAATATCTCATATCATCAACATAAGTAAATATGCGCATCCCAATTGTCGTTGACATATAGCAACGAAACCGGCGATATCACATATTACACTTACGGTCACAGAAAAGAAAGTGTAAAACTACAACATTTGGAATCCACAATCACTTAAGACATCGTAAATCCGAAATATCACATACTTCGCATTTCATGCCTAACTCTATGAATTCCACATATTGTATCACATTCCAGATAAATAGACAGTATTAAACTTTCCGAACAGATAATCAAACACCCAAAACTTCCCAAAGTGCTCAACTCTTGAGCGGAGTTCAAATAATCCCAGAATATGTCACAGTACCGGTGATCCAGCCGTAGAAGGGTCAAGCCAACGCCTCACATATGGCACGCCGTACTGCCCCAAACCCGAAGGTTCAAAAGGCAGTTCAAGACGGTCACATAATCGAGTTAAGGTTTGTTGTCTTCTAGAGGGTCCACCGCTTAACTTGTACAATTTTTCCGAAAGATTTAAACCCGAAAAAAATTTCAACACTTGAAAGTTTGCCGTACCGGGAAACAGTGAGTTAATGATATCCGTTCAAATAGTTTAACAGTTTCTAAATATCCGGAAAGAAATACGAACATAAATATTCCGATCGAATCTGCTATTACAAAATAAACCCCAGATTTAAACAATACTGGAATCACTGTTAAAAATATCCAGAAGCATCAACAAGTACCTACGGACATTACCATAAAATCCACGTGTCACAAATCCACTATTCCGCCGCGGAACCGCCGCGCAAGCATGCTTGCGCCGCGGTTCCGCCGCCGTTTAGTCGAATTGGGGGCTCGGGTTTTATGGTAATTCTTAGAATTCCCTGCTGATTTTTTTACATATTTTTAATTCAAAAAAATCCTAAAATTTAAAAAATTTCCAGAGAGGGGTCTAGTTTCGTCGTTTCGGGTTCGATCGGAGTTTTAACTTCGTAAACACATCTCCTAATGCTCTAGCTAGGCTCTGATACCACTGTAGGATTCCTAGGCACTCTTGTGAAGGTTCATAAGGCATCAAACATGCCCGGATAAAATTTTAGGCGTGCCGAACAACCCGAAGCCGGGATCTTTGCTAGATTATTAGGGTTTAACATGCAAGATGATAACTTTTATCTAAGTGTGAGGGATTACAACCTTTGTAGTCCGCTCCTTCACTTCACAAGCTCCGAGTAGAAGTCCTTTTGCCGCGATCCACGATCTCCCGGACTCATGAGAGGCTCCACGACTCGAACGATCTATGCTAGCTCGAAGTATTCCAAATCTCCGATGATCTACCTCGAAGTTGCAACGACTCAAGCTTTTTCACTCTAAAGAGATGAACACACTAATCTCATGGGCTAGATGAGATGAGGATGAGAGAGTAGTATTTTTGCTTTCCTTTTAAATCATTTTCTCATATTATTTCATCACATAAAGAAAATCTAGCAAGCTTTCTTCAAGAGAGAAGAAGATGATAATGGAAAATGATAATCATAATAATCCTTTTGTGATGAATAGAAAACAAAGCTATATGATTGATATATTAACCATGGTCAAGGATGAGTGGCTAGGATTTAGTAGAGAAATAACTAGAGTTAGGGTTTGGTTGGGTTAAATAAGTGTCATCCAAAATATCCTAAGAATGACAAAAGAATAAAGCTTCTAGAAGGTGCATGAAGCATCCAACCCTAATCAAACCCTAACCTCAATTAATCATCCTTAAACATGTTTAACAATTAATCATATCATGTCACAATAATATATATCACATATATATTATATATTTGCAACAAAAGAAAACAATACAATTAACATATATCGCATATATATCAATGTATCATCCACTGAGAAAATGAAATAATAAAGTGAGCCAATATTAGATAATGTAATACAATATATCATATATATTATTATACATTAAATCATCGAATCAACACTTGATTCGACGATCCGGCTATATCGAATATTACCGACTAATACATCATGTACCGATTCATCGAATCAACACTTGATCCGATGACCCGGTTCATAACTAATTATCGCGAGAATATAATATGGTATCCCATATCGCATTATTCTCGCTCCTGCGCATATCACATATGTGCCACTACTCTGTTTCGCCTGAGCCAAGAAACCTCTGTGTAGGACTCTAAAGAATCGTCAATACGCCGGTAGCAGGTGATGATCATATCAAACACCCACAAGCTGCAAGCGGTCAGCTAAACGTAACAGCCACCCAGGTATTGATCGATCAGAAGATCAACAAGCTAGCCTGTGCGTTCTCCTGTGAATCCAACCAGTAACACTCCCGTACAGTCCGGTCTGTTCGTCTGATATTTCGCATATCAAGTCTAGGGGTGGTATACGTCAGACCCCAGTAACCGATAAGTCGTGTCGATGTGTGGCTCATAACGGGTCGAGAAACTACTAGTAACACTTACCGGTAAATCTCTATATCAGCCCTGGCCAGGGACTTCCAGTTATAGCCAATCGAACACAGCACAACATCAACTCTCTATACCGGGAGAGACGAATCCCCTCCTATCGCTCATTGCCTCCATGTGATTCGGGACTGTACCCAAAAGCCACCGTTTTGCACGCCCTCTTGGACGTGGTAAGGTGGAAATCAAAGCACAGTGGGAATCACACAAGACTCTATGACGATCTCGGGTCTACAGACTACCCTGTACCAGTGTCACCGGAGAACTGCCATCTGACGTGTGGTATATCACCATCTGGGAGTTCTCGGCGAGTCCGTCCAGTGTACTCAGTCTCCACTGAGCACCCGTACACCATCTCTGATGTCTAACACCGATGGATATGGGATCATCCATCGCCCATCATATGGGTCAAGATGCGTATACGCTAGTCTACTCTGGTGTATCGATGCTCTGTCTCGATATACCCTCGACTAGGAACAGTTATAGGATGTACTCATCGACTACCGTGGCCCCACTAGTATGATCTCATCATAGTCCCAGTAGTCGAGTACAGATCCTAAGGGCTTTATCAACATGTGAGAGTAAAACAGTAAACCAATACAAGTCAACATGTTCAGATAAAGTGAAACCAAATAGCATACTATCATGACGAGCAAGAAAGTCTTCTCTATATATATCCAAGCATCCATTATAATATACATCATATGTACAACAATGGCCTCTAGGGCATATACATAACTAACACAAACACTGTGCCTTGACTATGGCCAACAAACACAGCTTGAATACTATTGACTATCCATATGAAATGACGGAGGGCTACGAATGGTTTCAGGCGAAAACCTTTAACGTAAAGAACTTGATATCGTTGAAGGAACTGATAGCTTTTAAAAATATAGAGACGAAAACCGTTGCTAAAGAGGTCACTCCCGGTGAAGGGATCTCGGCTCTTTCCCCATAGAATGGGGTGCAGGATATTCCAAATGAATACCACGGTGCAAAGCAAAAGTAATCGGCTATAGTGAAGTCATTGCCCTGACGCAAACTTTTTGTCCAAGGGGTCACTCCCGGTGAAAGGATCTCGGCCCTTGCCTCGTCGACTGAGGAGCAGGATATTCTAACTGAATACCACGATGCAAAACAAAAGTGAACATCCTTGCAATAACAGCTTTTTGAAAAGTGTTCCAACAATATCAGATTAGGTTTGTTTTTAACTTGCATTGATCCGAATCAACGCAGTCCCATCAATAGATCACACCACAAAGAACGAAAATAATATGATGTACGTATATGCCATCCGCATTCGCCACTGGGTCCCGTCATTACCCGTTAGGTTAGCTAACTAACGACAGAGCGGGGACTGGACTAGCGCGGATGTAAAACATATACAACATCTACTAATATATATACCAATATATTATATTTCGCTCAAGGCGTGATAAGAAATGCAACATCACAGAAATGTACAGCATTACAGAACAATACAGATATCTGGGATCCCCGGGTTTCACAGAGGCACTACTGAAAACCCGACGTTCCCCTGGCCGTGTGGATAGCCTGCGCAATGAAATTCTAGACCCCTACGGGCGCGACAAGTTACCCGCCAAAACCTGAAGCGAGGCAGCCCCCTTCAGCACCGTGAATGGACCACCCAGCACTTCACGGAATCCGGTAACTTGGGCACCCCTCCTGGGTCAACCTGTACCCCCTACGAGTGCGGCGAATAGCCCGCCAATCCTAGAGTGAAGCCCCCTCCGTCTCAATGCCATGAGATGCGGGCTTGTTGCCCTCTAGAACCCGGCTATCCGTGCACCCCTCCGCGGGGTAATCCTAGTACAGAAAGTAAAATATACATACAACGGGTACATCGACCGCAACCTGGTCGTGCCCCAAAATAATAATACAATCAGGCAGTGACAGCAGTCCACATGTCGGACGCTCGCCCCGCAATATCAAATGTACATAATACAACCACAACTGTACTAGCATTGCAACCAGGCTATCCCCCACGACCGATCCGCAAAATCACAGCAAAAACAGAACATCAACGTGAAAGTCACGTTCGCAAATCCGTCTAACCGGGCTATAGCAGTTAGACCGGATTTACCGATCAAGTGACATTCACGGTCGCAGATATAATGTAAATACTGTGAAATAATGTGTTTAAAATATCCGATCGATCAAATTTTAACAAGTGGGCCCCAAGCATTACAATAGCAGATCAAGAAATTCTGGGCCCAATGTTATTATTCCAAAACCCCAATTTTAACCCCAGAAAGATACAGTAGAAATTTGGTGCAGGGAACCCAACAGTGTGCGGCGGAACCGCGGCCCAAAGGGGGGTTTGGCCGCGGTTCCGCGCTCCTACTGTAGAGTTGTTGCATCGAATTTTTACAGAATTCTTATTTTTTTCTAGTAGATCACTTTTCTGTAACCTGAAAAAATTTTCGACACCAAAAATTTTCAACAGAAAACTGATGCAAGCAAAAATGCGGTTTTGGGATTTTGTTCGATCGGAATTGTAAAACACATTAAACCAAGCTAGACTAAGTTAATGGCGAGGCTCTGATACCACTGTAAGTGCACGGCGGCGCCCCGGCCTCCATCCCGAGGCCAAAATGCGTAAGCGGTGATAAACTTTAAATTTTCTTGAACTGGCAAACCGCCACGCACTAATACCCGGATCGAACCATTAATTAGTCCTAGCTAACTACAAGATGGGGAAGAGAGATATACCGACTGATCCAAGTCCTCCGGTCACGACCCGAAAATACGGAACATGACCGGCACTTAAACTACGAACGTTTCGAGGCGTACGTAATCTAAGTAAACCGAAAACCCAGAAATCCAAACCAAGAAAAGTAGTAGAGTGCAGGAAAAACCAACTTAAAGAAAGTAATTTCAATAGCATAAGCCGAATTATGCGGTTTTTAAAACATCAAAAATTTACTGAAAATTTCGGCAGAGTCTCCTTTGTAAATACTGGCCACCAAACGGGATACAACATGAATAGTATACGAAATCAAGAAAAGGGCATCCCCAAGCGGGAGCTAGCTCTTCGTCAATCGACGGTCACAACCACACAAACAATATAATATACAACGCCAACGGCGAGGATCAAAACTCAAAAGGAAACTCAAAACCACCAGAAATATAACGAGCGACTCTAAGGTCGAAAGAATAAACAACACTGGTCTCTATCTCAAAAATATATGTTTGGTTGATGGAATTTACTAGATACAACGGAATAATGTTATACAAGGTAATATGATGGGTACGATACAAGAAAAACCCACCTACTAGCAAGTCACCCGAATGAAACTGAGCCCGCAAAGCCGTAATGAAACCTGTACGGCAAACCTGCAAGAAACTGGGGCACAACGGGGGTGAGTTGCCAACTCGTGAGTAGAAAAACATCTACGCACAGAAATCGCATAAATAACGCAATCCTAGGTCAATGATCATAATATAACCTCAAAAATGTATATAACATGCAGCCTATAACAATGGCTAGGGTAAATATCTACCCGAGTGTAAACTCATGTGCCCGTGTCAGTGCTTCAGGTAGCAATATATCATATGAATGAGGTATGAATGCATGAAAACAGAATACATGTAAATGAAGAAACTGTCTTCATAAATTAGTGAGATTTCCTTCGTATTTTTAAACTGAGGTATCATAGATGAAATCAGCATCAACAGTGTCTAGCATCGACACAAAACATAAATCTCACTGTCTCGAAATATCAATGTCTCAATCTCAATATCTAGGGCGCCGTCAGTCCAGACCGGCCCTTACCATCCATCTCAAGACCACGACGGTATCCTCCGGATATCCGACGCGTCGGGTAATATCACCGGTAGGTAGTGCTCCCCAGCCAGGCTCAACCTCAACACCACATTCCTCTTGCCCCGGGGTACCATACCGGGCCCACCATGTACTCGTGACGGTTCCTCCACTCCTCGACACGGATCTCCAAAACCACAGCAAACTCATGGTGGACGACACTTTACATCACTAGAAAACCGCAACATTTTATATTTTAAAAGATCATAAGTTGTAAATTTTGCGGCTTTCCACGAAATCCAGAAATATCATAAATCTCAAGAAATCATCACAAGTGCATATGTCAATGATAATGAACTAGGCATGAACAACTGAATAACAGTATGCATGAAGTGGTAGGTAATAACTACAATGTCTAATATGACATATAAGGGAAGTACACTATATCATGTCAACACTACTAGCTAACAATCTAAGTCAAGCAATTATATTCTCTAAAGTGTACGTGACATGGCAATTACCGATGAAGATGTGTGTGAGCCGGCAGGTAGGTGTACGTGGTACATATGCATCATCGGTAATGGTGCTGGTGTCCTAACAACATGATATCAATAATGGAATATGCAGCAAAATAAATATGCGAGGCAGAGCGAACAACAATAACGTGCGGGAGCTGAATACTAGACACAACGATAACTAATCTGCAATAATCTAATATAAGTCCTACAAATGGTGCCTTTTGAAATAACACGAATCATGGGGTTTTGAAAATAGGGGCTACGGTGTTTTTATGAAAAGATACGTCGTTTTTGAAATATCCGTAGATTCCCTTGAGCTGTCTTTAAAAATGCCCACGATTCGTTAGTTTTTGAAATAGGTAAGAAGTCTAATCTAATCTAACAACTACACTAAACTATACGGCTGAACTAACAAGCTGAACTACAGGTAAGGAAACCGCCTATCATCTGAGTCGATACATATACATACCTGTATATGTATAGTCGGTGATCCCGCCTCAATAATATCATATTCGATACCATATCTATAATCAGGCGTCCCAAGTCAAGAGTGCGGATCAATCATCAATATAGCTCGTACGTAAATCCGTCGTACGGCATCCCAATCTGGGTACGGTTCAATATCACATTCATCATACTATTCACCTGGTATCCTCTTTATCAAATATCATGATCGGGGTACTGATCTACGTCTAGTACCATACTGATACCGCCTACGTATGCATGGACGTGTGTGAAACACTACGTCAAGGACCCGCTACAACGTCATGTCGTATCTAAGATACGAACCCTGCTATATCACCGATCTCACGGCCTCAAATCAAATCTCATCGACTCAGCTCAATCCCAAGTATCATCCTCAATCCGTATGTGAACACATAGTCCCATACCCATGTGAACACATAACTATAAAGAATCCCATGAGCACATATCAATAGGAATGTATGCAAGTATGTATGTGTGTATGTGTGTGTGTAACACTACCCTAGGGTTCGCAACACTAAAGTAATCCAACACACCAATATCCATCCTAAGCATCGTTATTAATCCCAAATAACATATAATAATTGTTGGTGTGTATACGCATCCGTATACACCACCACGGACTGCGGGGGTGCTATACGCCATCCACCCGACTTCTCCCCGTAGATATAAATCTACTCACCTGGTCCTCGCTAGCCGGTGCCTACGTTTCCACGCGCTTGTTTGTCGTCTCGAAGTCCACATGGGGGGTACCTACATATCATAACGCACCATATCTCATTAAAATCCGACTCATGACCAAAACGACGCACGAATCCCACATAGGTCAAAACCTATGGTTGCTTTCACAAATCAACCCAAAAACCCTCGATGTCGGCGTACAAACGCCAAACCATCAAGAAAAACCCAAATACACTCATTTGCACATTCACGAACACTAATTTTAATATAAACTAGGTTGAAACTCACAAAAACGCCAATTTCACTCAAAAAGTCATTTTTCCGAAAATCTAGCAAGCACAATTCGCCGTTTTTGTACAAAACACGATGTTTAAATGAATGTAGCGGCCAAAATATCCACTAAATATCATAACTAAGTCATATAAACCATTTCTATAATTTATTCTCATAAATTTGCCTCATTTCCAAAATCCTAGTTTGCAAAAATATCAATTTTTAACACCTTTTATAGCAAAATTCACAATTCATCAATTAAGCTTGGTTTTGCATGATCTAAATTTCTAAACAACAAATTAAAATGTTAATAAAGTCATCAAAACCTCAATTAGATTTTAAATCACCCATTTGGAACCAAAAGCTAAAAACTAGTTTGCTTAAATAAAGCTAAATTGGATATTTTAATGTTACAATTAGCACTAAGCAACAAGATTACATTTTGCATGCCCTAAGATACAAAATACATCACATAACCATGCACAATTGATCACCATTCAACTCCAAAACAAAACCCCACTTCAATTTCATAAACCCTAATCTTGAATTTGGACTCTAAATTTAAAATCTAAACTAAACCTTTCATTAACATAATTTGAAGTAATAACAAACAACTCAAAAAAATAACAAGATTTATACCTCATAACCATCTTGAGATCAACATGAAACTTGTCTCCAAAATGCAAACTTTTCACCAAGATCCATGCTAGATAGGCTAAGGAAAAATGGGTAGGGCTTGGATTTGGATTTTGTGGGATTTCTTGTGTTGATTTTTGGGCATAATATGAAGAAATTTTGAGGTGAAATGAGAAGAGAAAGGGGGGGGGGCTGTTACTGTAGTGAGGATGGGAGGGGTTCGGCCAAAATTGAGGGGAGGAAGAGAGAGAGAGAGAATGAGGTTGGGGTGTGGGTTGAAGTCAACAAAGTCCACTTTATGTTAAATACCATACCTCATCAATTAATCTATTCATTCTTCTTTCTTTTCTTCTTCTATTTTTTTTTCAAAAGAGAGGGCTGCTGGAATGTGGTGGTGGGGCCGGCCATGTGAGTGGGTGAGGATGAGAGGGTTTGTGTGTGGAGCAATGAACACCAAACACCAATACAATATGCACCAAAACCCTTTTATTTTCACAAAATAAGCCTTTTTCTTCAATAATTTCTAAACCGTTTTGGCAAATGATTTCGTTCCAAAAACCACATGATAAAATTTTATTTAATGTTTTATGATGCACAAAATTTGTTTCAACTCATTCCAATTTGTAATTTTCCCTAATTAAATGTATTAGTGACGGCTTAAAATAATAATAAAATAATATTTTTTTCAGAAAATTTGAAATTTCACCAGCAGCTCAATAAACACCAAATAATAGCAATTACATAGCTAGAATATGTATATTTAATTTTTAAAATAAGATATTTGTATTTTGACATTTTACAGAAAACCCCCTCATTTTACCGATTTTTCGAAATTTCACCGAAACGATTTTCAAAACGTTACAATCTTCCCCCCTTAAAGAAATTCGGTCCCCGAATTTAAATTCAAACTCCCCCAAATACTAAAACATCTAAGAAAAACCATCAAGTCGTCGGGGCTCCGAAATTGTAACTACATAAAACAAATCGTAGCACAGCGCACGCGCATGAAAAATGAGCATTTAACTCAAATCAAAACTCCGTCAAGCATCCCGCAATCATCGGAGTCATGGAGAAGACATCAATGCCAAATCCAAATCAAACCAATATGATATAACTCGAAACTATACATGTAAACATCGAATCTATAGCTGTAAGTATCTGAAGGAAATGCATGCCAAATCTCTTTAAGTCGCTGTGCAACGCGTATAACACTGCACAGTGGCGGACGTCTATCATAAGAAAATAACTATATACATATATACCTTTGTTTGAAACGTACGTTCCGCCGTTTTGGAAACAATTTAATAGGGTCTCCTTGTTTTAAACATTTCGTGTCATATCAGACACGTAGGTAAATACTGAGGCTATAGCTCGCTTTTTGGAATCCCTTCAATAACTATCAATGCATGCAAAATATATTCAGGTACTGTCCTCTGACTAGTCCTGCTCAGTACGAAAACACATAGAAATATCATAAAAACGTACTGCTCTATACGAAATCAATCCTAAAATATGCACATGAATGCTACGTGCGTCTGGTGCGCACGGAAATCAAAATCCATGAATGTGCCATACATGCGCACAAAAACAACATCTAAGTGCATCGGGTGTGCACGAAACATCTGTCGTAGGCAACATGTGTTCCTGACAGCAAAATCAGGTGCATCTGACATGCACGAAAAATCTCGATTTAGTGCATCTGGTGTGCACCAAAATCGCATCTCAGGACATGCGCTCAACATGCGCGAAAATCTAAATCAGGTGCATCCATCGTGCACGAAATCATGAAATCCAATATCAAGCGCCGAACGTGCGCAAAATCAATCAGGTGCACAAGGTGCACAAAACAAATATCGAGTATCACAATCGAAATCGAAGTCCAGTGCATCTAAGTGCACAAAAGGCGTATCACTGCACTGCAAGCATATATAAACTATACAGAGTGCAGGAACCAAATCGTGTGCGTGCATATGCACAAAATCAACTCAAATGTCTAAAACCGTAAAATCACAAATATGTGAAACTAAAGCACGAAAACGATATCAAGTGCAACACTGTGCAAAGATCATAAATCCTCAATCATCAAAATTAAATCATACGAATAAATCACCTAAAACATCGGAATCAAGAATGGCGGAATAGTACTGCTCCAGCGCATCCTCTAAGAATCTCGGCCAACTGTCGCGGTCACTAGTGGGACGTCTCGTCGATGATCATGAACTCTGTCCTGCTGGGGTGCGTAACCATGACCACTCCTGGGTCAAAGTCTTCACTGTGGATTACCAATCTTTCGGTCCATCGGCTTATTGGCCCTGTCGGGTGTGCTAATGGGGATGATCCAGTTCTGGCACGTCTCTTGTCATCTCCCGGTCAACCATCGCGACCACTCGTAAGACAGCATATCACTGGCGTCGGCCTCTGGCTCTCTGAATGTACATGACACCTCTGATCCTGGGTGCAAGTATCATTGCAGCAGTGTCTGGAAGGAATCCTGCTCACGGTCTCTTCCATGTCTCGTCTCTGCCAACTGCCCGGAAGTCGTTATCCTTTCCTATATCTGCATCTTGCTCTGGAACGACTGCATACTCATCGCGACTCCTTCTGGAAGGTAAGTCCAAGTACCATGCCTCGGCATGCGCATCGCCTCTCTGATGTCGGCGGAGTGGAACATCATCTCATCTAGATCTGGTGCGAACCTTTTACTCCACTTTTCTCTAATGTCGACCGCTTCGGACTCGTCTCGTCGTGGCTGCATGGACTGAGCTCCAACGGCTATCCTCGTATCTGGAGTCTCCCAAGAATGCATCTCACCACCTAGCATCCGAATTAAGTCGAGCCATCCGATCGAGTCGTCAAAACCACATAATCCCCCAAGAGCTCAACATCTTGGGCACAGTTTAATAGTATCGAGTACATACCACAGCATCGGTAGTCCAGCCGTAGAAGGGCAAACCCAAGCCTCACTAATGGCGCCGCAGAACTGCCGCAAACCCGAAGGTTCAAAGGCTTTCACACGGTCATTAAGTCGAGTTAGGGTTTCATTCTTCTAGAGGGACCATAGAATTGCCTGCATGTCTTTCCGACTACTTTAAACTTGGAATAATAGGTTTCTGACATTCGATCGTCTCTGTCGACTCCCAACGTCTCCTCGCGAAGTCGTCTCTAGCTGGAATCAATCTATCTGATGACCTCGCATCGGGGTAAGCGAACGAACCACCTGTCCTAGTCATTCATCATCGGGTGACTAGCGACCTTCTATCATCTATTCGTACAACTCGCCCCGCCATAGTTCCAACATATGGGGCGATATCTCGTCGCTCGCAGCAACAACTGGCTCGCTCGTCTGCACGCTGAACAGTGCCTCAATCATCAGGAGTAAGCAACACTCCAACGGTCATCAAAATCTGGCTGGCCTCTGTCAGTGGCTCAATCCTCTAGTGTCGATCAGCACATCCGAGTAACCTCATAAAGGCGACCCGCCAAACGCTCGCGGCGCGGAAACACAGTAAAAATACACATCTCTGCAATCGTGTGTCGCTGGAATTTCGCCCTGGTCAGTCCTCGTTCGTGACGAGCTTGTGCTGACCGCAACTCTAGCCGTAGCTCTCCCTGCCCGTAACCGTAGCAGCAAAACCAAACTGGTACCGATGAGGCTAGATCAGGAAGGAATATAATACTGAACAAGGAAATGTACATCCTAAGGCTTCATAAGTGGAGTGGCGTGTCGTAAATATGCCGCGGAACATACCAACGGTACGTCACTCTACTTTAGTCACCTATTCCATCAACCAAGGGTCATCCTACGCTCCGAAGGTTAAAACCTAACGCTCTGATACCAACTTTGTCACGACCCGAAAATACGGAACATGACCGGCACTTAAACTACGAACGTCTCGAGGCGTACGTAATCTAAGTAAACCGAAAACCCAGAAATCCAAACCAAGAAAAGTAGTAGAGTGCAGGAAAAACCAACTTAAAGAAAGTAATTTCAATAGCATAAGCCGAATTATGCGGTTTTTAAAACATCAAAAATTTACTGAAAATTTCGGCAGAGTCTCCTTTGTAAATACTGGCCCCCAAACGGGATACAACATGAATAGTATACGAAATCAAGAAAAGGGCATCCCCAAGCGGGAGCTAGCTCTTCGTCAATCGACGGTCACAACCACACAAACAATATAATATACAACGCCAACGGCGAGGATCAAAACTCAAAAGGAAACTCAAAACCACCAGAAATATAACGAGCGACTCTAAGGTCGAAAGAATAAACAACACTGGTCTCTATCTCAAAAATACATGTTTGGTTGATGGAATTTACTAGATACAACGGAATAATATTATACAAGGTAATATGATGGGTACGATACAAGAAAAACCCACCTACTAGCAAGTCACCCGAATGAAACTGAGCCCGCAAAGCCGTAATGAAACCTGTATGGCAAACCTGCAAGAAACTGGGGCACAACGGGGGTGAGTTGCCAACTCGTGAGTAGAAAAACATCTACGCACAGAAATCGCATAAATAACGCAATCCTAGGTCAATGATCATAATATAGCCTCAAAAATGTATATAACATGCAGCCTATAACAATGGCTAGGGTAAATATCTACCCGAGTGTAAACTCATGTGCCCGTGTCAGTGCTTCACGTAGCAATATATCATATGAATGAGGTATGAATGCATGAAAACAGAATACATGTAAATGAAGAAACTGTCTTCATAAATTAGTGAGATTTCCTTCGTATTTTTAAACTGAGGTATCATAGATGAAATCAGCATCAACAGTGTCTAGCATCGACACAAAACATAAATCTCACTGTCTCGAAATATCAATGTCTCAATCTCAATATTTAGGGCGCCGTCAGTCCAGACCGGCCCCTACCATCCATCTCAAGACCACGACGGTATCCTCCGGATATCCGACGCGTCGGGTAATATCACCGGTAGGTAGTGTTCCCCAGCCAGGCTCAACGTCAACACCACATTCCTCTTGCCCCGGTGTACCATACCGGGCCCACCATGTACTCGTGACGGTTCCTCCACTCCTCGACACGGATCTCCAAAACCACAGCAAACTCATGGAGGACGACACTTTACATCACTAGAAAACCGCAACATTTTATATTTTAAAAGATTATAAGTTGTAAATTTTGCGGCTTTCCACGAAATCCAGAAATATCATAAATCTCAAGAAATCATCACAAGTGCATATGTCAATGATAATGAATTAGGCATGAACAACTGAATAACAGTATGCATGAAGTGGTAGGTAATAACTACAATGTCTAATATGACATATAAGGGAAGTACACTAATATCATGTCAACACTACTAGCTAACAATCTAAGTCAAGCAATTATATTCTCTAAAGTGTACGTGACATGGCAATTACCGATGAAGATGTGTGTGAGCCGGCAGGTAGGTGTACGTGGTACATATGCATCATCGGTAATGGTGCTGGTGTCCTAACAACATGATATCAATAATGGAATATGCAGCAAAATAAATATGCGAGGCAGAGCGAACAACAATAACGTGCGGGAGCTGAATACTAGACACAACGATAACTAATCTGCAATAATCTAATATAAGTCCTACAAATGGTGCCTTTTGAAATAACACGAATCATGGGGTTTTGAAAATAGGGGCTACGGTGTTTTTATGAAAAGATAAGTCGTTTTTGAAATATCCGTAGATTCCCTTGAGCTGTCTTTAAAAATGCCCACGATTCGTTAGTTTTTGAAATAGGTAAGAAGTCTAATCTAATCTAACAACTACACTAAACTATACGGCTGAACTAACAAGCTGAACTACAGGTAAGGAAACCGCCTATCATCTGAGTCGATACATATACATACCTGTATATGTATAGTCGGTGATCCCGCCTCAATAATATCATATCCGATACCATATCTATAATCAGGCGTCCCAAGTCAAGAGTGCGGATCAATCATCAATATAGCTCGTACGTAAATCCGTCGTACGGCATCCCAATCTGGGTACGGTTCAATATCACATTCATCATACTATTCACCTGGTATCCTCTTTATCAAATATCATGATCGGGGTACTGATCTACGTCTAGTACCATACTGATACCGCCTACGTATGCATGGACGTGTGTGAAACACTACGTCAAGGACCCGCTACAACGTCATGTCGTATCTAAGATACGAACCCTGCTATATCACCGATCTCACGGCCTCAAATCAAATCTCATCGACTCAGCTCAATCCCAAGTATCATCCTCAATCCGTATGTGAACACATAGTCCCATACCCATGTGAACACATAACTATAAAGAATCTCATGAGCACATATCAATAGGAATGTATTCAAGTATGTATGTGTGTATGTGTGTGTGTAACACTACCCTAGGGTTCGCAACACTAAAGTAATCCAACACACCAATATCCATCCTAAGCATCGTTATTAATCCCAAATAACATATAATAATTGTTGGTGTGTATACGCATCCGTATACACCACCACGGACTGCGGGGGTGCTATACGCCATCCACCCGACTTCTCCCCGTAGATATAAATCTACTCACCTGGTCCTCGCTAGCCGGTGCCTACGTTGCCACGCGCTTGTTTTTCGTCTCGAAGTCCACATGGGGGGTACCTACATATCATAACGCACCATATCTCATTAAAATCCGACTCATGACCAAAACGACGCACGAATCCCACATAGGTCAAAACCTATGGTTGCTTTCACAAATCAACCCAAAAACCCTCGACGTCGGCGTACAAACGCCAAACCATCGAGAAAAACCCAAATACACTCATTTGCACATTCACGAACACTAATTTTAATATAAACTAGGTTGAAACTCACAAAAACGCCTATTTCACTCAAAAAGTCATTTTTCCGAAAATCTAGCAAGCACAATTCGCCCTTTTTGTACAAAACACGATGTTTAAATGAATGTAGCGGCCAAAATATCCACTAAATATCATAACTAAGTCATATAAACCATTTCTATAATTTATTCTCATAAATTTGCCTCATTTCCAAAATCCTAGTTTGCAAAAATATCAATTTTTAACACCTTTTATAGCAAAATTCATAATTCATCAATTAAGCTTGGTTTTGCATGATCTAAATTGCTAAACAACAAATTAAAATGTTAATAAAGTCATCAAAACCTCAATTAGATTTTAAATCACCCATTTGGAACCAAAAGCTAAAAACTAGTTTGCTTAAATAAAGCTAAATTGGATATTTTAATGTTACAATTAGCACTAAGCAACAAGATTACATTTTGCATGCCCTAAGATACAAAATACATCACATAACCATGCACAATTGATCACCATTCAACTCCAAAACAAAACCCCACTTCAATTTCATAAACCCTAATCTTGAATTTGGACTCTAAATTTAAAATCTAAACTAAACCTTTCATTAACATAATTTGAAGTAATAACAAACAACTCAAAAAAATAACAAGATTTATACCTCATAACCATCTTGAGATCAACATGAAACTTGTCTCCAAAATGCAAACTTTTCACCAAGATCCATGCTAGATAGGCTAAGGAAAAATGGGTAGGGCTTGGATTTGGATTTTGTGGGATTTCTTGTGTTGATTTTTGGGCATAATATGAAGAAATTTTGAGGTGAAATGAGAAGAGAAAGGGGGGGGGGGCTGTTACTGTAGTGAGGATGGGAGGGGTTCGGCCAAAATTGAGGGGAGGAAGAGAGAGAGAGAGAATGAGGTTGGGGTGTGGGTTGAAGTCAACAAAGTCCACTTTATGTTAAATACCATACCTCATCAATTAATCTATTCATTCTTCTTTCTTTTCTTCTTCTATTTTTTTTTTCAAAAGAGAGGGCTGCTGGAATGTGGTGGTGGGGCCGGCCATGTGAGTGGGTGAGGATGAGAGGGTGTGTGTGTGGAGCAATGAACACCAAACACCAATACAATATGCACCAAAACCCTTTTATTTTCACAAAATAAGCCTTTTTCTTCAATAATTTCTAAACCGTTTTGGCAAATGATTTCGTTCCAAAAACCACATGATAAAATTTTATTTAATGTTTTATGATGCACAAAATTTATTTCAACTCATTCCAATTTGTAATTTTCCCTAATTAAATGTATTAGTGACGGCTTAAAATAATAATAAAATAATATTTTTTTCTGAAAATTTGAAATTTCACCAGCGGCTCAATAAACACCAAATAATAGCAATTACATAGCTAGAATATGTATATTTAATTTTTAAAATAAGATAATTGTATTTTGACTTTTTACAGAAAACCCCGTCATTTTACCGATTTTTCGAAATTTCACCGAAACGATTTTCAAAACGTTACATCCTCCGGTCTTTTCGTCGTCGTCCCGATCTCCTGCGGAAGCTCCGGTCTCCACCTTGTCGCCGGAATTGCACCACATCGCCTACTTCTTTTACGGGCTCCCACCTCAATGCCGAGGCAACTCGGGCACGAAGCTGGCTAGTCGACGTGCCCAAGATGTGCTGTAGAATGTAGTGTGGATTACTATGTCTCATTTTGGGGTTGTAGGAATTGCCTTTGGTGGAGGGATTGAACTTGGAGCTTTTGAGATTGATCTTGTGGGATTTTTGCAACATGAAATGAGCTAAAAACCCACCCTCAAAATTTTGGACAGCCCCCATGCATAGTGGCCGGCCATCTTGGTGAGGGGGAGAGTGAGAATGAGGGAGTCATCCAATAATACAATGGAGAGAGAGAAGGCTATCATGCAAAAAGAATCATCACAAAATCAAACCCACACTCAACCACAAACATCATCAACCATCATGTCCTACAAAAGTCAAGGCATGATGAAGCTAGAAGTCAAGGTCAAGGAAAAGCTATCATGATACAAATATATGCAAAGAACACCCTCCACAAATGCCTATTTGCAACAATGCAAATAAGCCCTCCTCCACCAATCTTCGGCCAATGAACGATACAAAGGAAATTGGCCGAAACGGAAAGCAAACTGGCAACTCCAGAAAACTGGTCCCGTAATAAATTACAGGAAAACCCCGATACTGTGCATACACACCCGCATTTGTATTCCGACCGAAATACAAATGCAATGAGACAAAATCTACACTGTACTATACTAGGATCCGGCTTAAACCAAAGCCGGCTAGTAATATCCGTTCGATCCTGATCCGTGCAATACCGCACGTATCTGATCGAACCCTGCCATATATCCATACGGCCTATAGTACAAACTGTCCGATCCTGATCCGTCCAATACCGCACGTATCTGATCGGACCTTGCTATATCTCTATACGGCCTCTACAACTTTTCGCCCGAAAGCTGAGTAACTGAATGTGGGGGACTCTAAAGACTCGTCAACACCATGGTTGTGGATTTAACCACTAGCACGTCAGAGGTATAAGCCAATACGTAACGGGCTACCAGGTATTGACTAAAAGGGACATCTGTGAGCGAACTCAGCCTGACAACCCTACTGAGCCTGTCAGTGACAATATCCGTACAGTCCGGTCCGTTCGTCTATGAGCATCGCATGGCGGGCCTAGGGGGTTGGTAAACGTCAGACCCCCAAAAGTGGTACAAGTCGTGTCGGAGTATAGCCCAGAACACCCTGAGATACTACTGGAATACCTACCAGTAAATCTTCTTGCCTCGGCCGAGGGCTTCGTGTAATGGCTCTCCTAGACACAGCGCGACCTCACCCCCAATACCGGGAGAGACGAACCCCTGAAGATGCGCTCACTGCCTCCATGTGGCTCGGGACTGTACCCAACTAAAACCTGTTTGGACGACTCCTTTGAGCCGTGGTAGGGTAGTAATCAAAGTACAGTGGGAACTCACACGAGACAAATGACGATCCCCAGGTCGATGAACTAACCTGTACACATGTCACCAGGGAACTGCCATCTGACGTCTGGTATATGACCAACTAGCATGTTCCCGGCGAGTCCTGTCCGGTGTACTCATAACCCAATGAGCACCTGTATACATCTTAGGTGAACGAACTGACACCAGTGGCTTGTGAGACCGGCCACCGCCCCTCGTCGGGGTCTCGAATGTACACACTAGTCTACTCTGGAGTATCGATGCCCTATCTCGAAACTCACACGACTAGGGACCATTTAAGGATGTGCTTATAGACTACCAGCTCCCACGTATATGATCGCCCTTATACTGCTGGTGGTCAAGCAAGAATCCTAGGGGCTCTATCAACGTGCAATAGTGACCTGTCAGGTCACCTAAAGCAGTACACGATGATAAAGATAAACCAGATAGCATACTATCATCTCGAGTAAGACTGTCCTATCGGGATAGGTCCTCCATCAACCATTGTAATCACGTGCCTGTGATAGAATAATTGAATCTGAGGGCACTATCTCCAACAAAAACCGTAGTATCTCTCGGGCGGATGAGACTGCCTACTACTCCCGCGGAGTGGCGCTGGGATGCCCGATTCTCTTGAAACTTCTGGTTCTTCCAAGCTTTCAGTAATAGCTTGTGGTTCTGGAATTTCTTCCAGTTCTACTACGCTCCCACTTGCTTCTTTTTCTAAAAACTGATGTTCCAGAAAGTGGGCATGACGAGAAACAAAAACCTTTTGTTCCTCTGCGTAATAGAAAAAATACCCCCTGGAGTTCTTTGGGTATCCCACAAACTTACACAGTACTGAGCGTGCCTCGAGCTTGTCTGTATGCTGCTTTTTTACAAAAGCTGGACATCCCCATATCTTCAGATACTTAAGACAGGTTTTCTTCCCACACCACATCTGATATGATGTGGTAGGTACAGTCTTGGAGGGAACCTTGTTCAAAAGATATGCAGCTGATTCTAGTGCATAACCCCAGAAGGATCACGGTAACTCAGCCTTACTCATCATGGAACGAACCATATCCAATAGGGTTCGATTCTTCCTTTCCAATACACCGTTGTGTTGTGGTGTGTATGGAGGAGTAAGCTGAGAGAGAATTCCATTCTCTTTTTGTAACGTTTTGAAAATCGTTTCGGTGAAATTTCGAAAAATCGGTAAAATAAGGGGGTTTTCTGTAAAAAGTCAAAATACAAATATCTTATTATAAAAATTAAATATACATATTCTAGCTATGTAATTGCTATTATTTGGTGTTTATTGAGCCGCTGGTGAAATTTCAAATTTTCTGAAAAAATATATTATTTTATTATTATTTTAAGCCGCCATTAATACATTTAATTAGGAAAAATTACAAATTGGAATGAGTTGAAACAAATTTTGTGCATCATAAAACATTAAATAAAAATTTATCATGTGGTTTTTGGAACGAAATCATTTGCCAAAACGGTTTAGAAATTATTGAAGAAAAAAGGCTTTTTTTTAGCGTAAATGGATGCTTGGGGTATTGTATTTATCATTTTTCATCACCCCACACCCGTACCCACACCCACACACCCCCACTTACTCCTCCCCATGGCTGAATTAAGTAGCCACCATATTTTTCCCCACTTGATTTTCAAAGGAAAAGATATGAAAGAAAAGAAAAGAAAATGGGTGAATTAGGTGGACTTTTGACCTTACCTTGACTTTGACTTCTTCCCCCACTTTCTCTACCTCCCTCTCTCTCCTCTCCCACTCCCATTCCAGCAGCCCCCCCTTCCTACAGCAGCAGCAGCCCCCCTCCATTTTCCCCTCTCTTTTCCCTTCAAAACTTCATGAAAAATTGCTTCAAAAATCCACCAAAAATCCCACAAAATCAAAATCAAAGTCCTACCCATTTTAGCTTAGCCCGTTTAGCATGGATCCTTGGGAAAAGAGAGCATTTTAGGAGGCCATGGAGTCTTGTGGACCTTCATATATTTTTGGGTATAATTCTAAAACTTTTTGTTGCTTAAATTGTTACTAATTTCTTAAGCTAATTTAATTAAGTGTTATTTGGATATGTGAGTTTAATTGCAAGTTTTGGAATTCAAGTTGTGAAATTGAATGCAAGTTAGGGTTTATAAAATTGGTGTATGGTTGTGTGTTATAATTAGGCTTTGTTGTCATGTTAATACAAGTTTAGTAGCTAGTGCTAATGGCTAGCTTTAAAAATTTTGTTATTTTGCTAATTTGCTTACTAGGTTTTTGAAATTTGTTAAATGCTTGGGATTAAACATGTGATTAGGTTTTTCTTGGCTTCATTAACTTTATTAAGTGTGGTTTAATGCTTTGGATCATGCAATTCTAAGTTAGATTGTAGTTTGTGCATTTTGCTTTGAAATTGTTAAAAAGGGTATTTTTGGTAAACTAGAATATTAGGATTTTTGGAATTTAATGAGATTAAATTCCGGAAATTGTTTATACGACTTATTTAAGATATTTAATAAATATATTGGCCGCTAAATTCATTTAAACATCCTGTTTTGTACAAAAACGGCGAATTGTGCTTGCTAGATTTTCGGAAAAATGACTTTTTAAGCAAAATTGAGGTTTTTGTGAGTTTTAACCTAGTTTATATTAAAATTAGTGTTCGTGAATGTGCAAATGAGTGTGATTGGATTTTTCTCGATGGTTTGATGTTTGTACATCGACATCGAGGGTTGGTTTGGCTATTCTTGCATGCGTAGGCGATAGGTTTGGACCTATGCGTGATACGCGTGCCGATTTGATTTTCGTATGCCGTTTCGATTTCGAATTTAGTTTTAATGCGATATGGTGCGTTATGATATGTAGGTACCCCCATATGGACTTCGAGACGACAAGCAAGCACGTGGCGACGTCGGCACCGGCTAGCGAGGACCAGGTGAGTAGATTTATATCTACGGGGAGAAGTCGGGTGGATGGCGTATAGCACCCCCGCAGTCCGTGGTGATGTATACGGATGCGTATACACACCAACAATTTATTATATGTTATTTGGGATTAATAACGTTGCTTAGGATGGATATTGGTGTGTTGGATTACCTTAGTGTTGCGAACCCTAGGGTAGTGTTGCACTACACATACACACATACATACTTGCATACATTCCTATTGATATGTGCTCATGGGATTCTTTATAGTTATGGGTTCACATGGGTATGGGACTATGTGTTCACATACGGATTGAGGATGATACTTGGGATTGAGCTGAGTCGATGAGATTTGATTTGAGGCCGTGAGATCGGTGATATAGCAGGGTTCGTATCTTAGATATGACATGACGTTGTAGCGGGTCCTTGACGTAGTTTTTACACACGTGCATCCATACTTAGGCGATATCAGTATTGTACTAGACATAGATCAGTACCGGATCATGATATTGATAAAGAGGATACCAGGTGAATAGTATGATGAATGTGATTTTGACCCGTACCCAGAATTGGGGGATGCCGTACGACGGATTTACGTACGAGCTATATCTTGATGATTGATCCGCACTCTTGACTTGGGATGTCTGATTATAGATATGGTATCGGATATGATATTATTGAGGCGAGATCACCGACTAATATATATACAGGTATGTATATGTATCGACTCAGATGTTAGGCGGTTTCCTTACCTGTAGTCTAGCTTATAGCGTAGCCCTTTAGTTTAGTTAGTTGTTAGATTAGATTCGGTTTCTACCTATTTCAAAGCTTACGAATCGTGCGTATTTTTAAAGACAGCCTAAGGGATCCTACGGATATTTCAAAAAACGTATCTTTTCTTAAAAACACCGTAGCCCCTATTTTCAAAACCCCACGATTCGTGTTATTTCAAAAGGCACCATTGTAGGACTTATATTAGGTTAAAACAGATTAGTTATCGTTGCGTCTAGTATTCCGCTCCCGCTCATTATTGTTGTTTGCTCCGCATCACATGCTTATATTATGCTTCATATTCTACTGTTGATATCTTGCGGTTAGGACACCAGCACCATTACCGATGATGCGTATGTACCACGTACACTTACTTGCCGGCTCACACACATCTTCATCGGTAATTGCCATGTCACGTACACCTTAGAAAATATTATTGCTTGACATTGCCTGTTAGCTAATAGTTTAGACATGATATTAGTGTACTTGCCTTATATGTTAGTTTAGACATTGTAGTTATTACCTGCTACCTCATGCATACTGTTATTCATTGTTATGCCGCATTCATGGATTCTCATGCATATATTCACTTTTTACGTGCTATTGAGGTTTTGGATTTGGATTTCCATGAGATTTTCTGGATTTGGGGAAAACCGCAAAACATATACAAACTTCTTCTTTCTCTTTTTAAATAAAAAGCGCGGTTTTTCCCATGATGTATGAGTCGTCCACCATGAGTTTGCTGATGGATTTGGAGACCCGATTCGAGGAGTTGGATGAACCGTTTCGGGTACATGGTGGACCCGATAAGGTACCCCGGGGCAAGAAGCTCGTGGTGATGACGATGAGCCTGGCAGGGGGTGTTGGAGATAGTGCCCTCATAGTCAATTATTGGATCACAGGTACGTGATTGCAATGATTGCGGAGGACCTATCCCGGTAGGACAGTCTTACTCGAGATGATAGTATGCTATCTGGTTTGCCTTTATCAGTCGTGTACATGTTTAGGTGACTGATTGCATGTTACACTTTGATAGAGCCCTTAGGATCTTGCTTTACTACCAACAGTATGATGGCGATCATATACGTGAGAGTTGGGTAGTTTATATGCATATCCTTAATTGTGGTCCCTAGTCGTGGGAGTTTCGAGACAGGGCATCGATACTCCGGAGTAGACTAGTGTGTACAGTCGAGACCCCGACGAGGGGCGGTGGCCGGTCTCACAAGCCACTGGTGTCAGTTGGATCACCTAAGATGTTTACAGGTGCTCATTGGGTTATGAGTACACCGGACAGGACTCGCCGGGAATCTGCTAGTTAGTATTATATCTACCGTCAGATAGCAGTTCACTGGTGACATGTGTACAGGTTAGTTCATCGACCTGAGGTCGTCATTTGTCTCGTGTGAGTTCCCACTGTGCTTTGATTTCTACCCTACCACGGATCAAAGGAGTCGTGCAAACAGGTAGCTTTTGGGTACAGTCCCGAGCCACATGGAGGCACGTGAGCGGATCGGCAGGGGATTCGTCTCTCCCGGTATTGGGGGCGAGATCGTGCTGTGTCTAGGAGAGCCATTACACAAATCCATGGCCATGGTAGGAGATTTACTGGTAGGTACTCCAGTAGTATCTCAGGGTGTATTGAGGCTTCACTCCGACACGACTTATACTGCTATTGGGGGTCTGACGTTACTAGCCCCCTAGGCGGATATGCGATACTCATTGACGAACGGACCGGACTGTATATACATTGTCACTGTTAGGCTCAATAGGGTTTTCGGAGGAGTTCGCTCATCGGTCTCCCTTGAGTTCGCTCCTCGGCCTCCCTTGAGGTCAGTCCATGGGCAGCCGTTACGCATTGCTAGTGCCGCTGACGGTTTGTGGTTAAACCCACTGCCATGGTGCTGACGAGTCATTAGAGTCCCCCACAGACAGTTTCCCAAGTTCGGGCGAAACGTTGTAAGGCCGTATGGTTTTATGGCAGGGTTCGGAAAATGCACGTGCGTTTACGCACGTGTTATTTTTCGGGCAGATAATACTGGTCGGCTTTGGTTTAAGCCGGATCCGAGTATTATATTGAGTAGGTATAATATCTTTGTCTCAGTTGCATTTGTATTCGGTCGTAATACAAATGCGGGTATATTTATACAGTTTCGGGGTTATCCTGAAAGTCGTTTCAGGATCACTTTTGGAAGTTGCCAGTTTCCAGTTTTCTATCAGCCGTCTTTTAACATTCGGTTAAAGACGGATTTATCTTTTCTTCTGTTGAGGTGAGTCAGTGCTTCTAGAAGCTTCTAGAAGGTTCTAGATGATGACTAGGCTTCATGACTCATTAGTGCATTAATGGTTTTTTGATGACTAACCTAATGACTCATGCTTTGTTATTAATGGGTTTTGTTTTCCTTAGGATATTTGTTCATAATATCTTTTGCTTGTGGTCACCCCCCCTCTCCTACGGTCACCCCCCTCTTCCTATAAGAGGCCGGGCCCCTCTCTCTCCTCATACTCACTCTCACTTGAGTTTTCATTTGCTAGAAAAGATTATGATAGGTTTTATCGGTGTATGGAATTTCACAGTCCATTTCATTCCATCACCCGATTCCTTCGGCAACTTCATTAACCGATCGTCTACGGATTTGGACGAAGTGAGACAAAGTCATCTACTCATTCTCTACATCATTCTTGGTCGTCTCTTTTGGCAAACTTGACGATCGAGTTGCCTCGAGTCAGAGGCGGGAGCCCGTTTAAAGAACCGATCATGTGGTGCCACCTCGACGGAGGAGATCGGAGATCGACGAGATCGGAGCAGCCGCAACGGAGCGTGGGATGATGGTTGAAGAACGAAGGACTCGGATCGTTCGGTACAATCTTTCTACACTCTTTACAGTATGTTAGTTTTGCAATAATGGCAGATCCGGGTTAAAGTATACGATAGCGCCAGTTTAAAAGTTTTTGTTCCGCATTTGGCGTCTGTAGACTGCCGGGGCGCTAGCGTAGACTTACAGTGGTATCAGAGCCTAACCATTTTGCTATACTACCTTGTGCTAACGCGTTTAAAACATCGATCCGACCGGAAATCGAAAACTACAAAATTCCTAGCTCGACAGTTCTGTTGATTTTAAATGGTCTCAAAATCAAATTCTATATGTCTTAAAAATCTGTGCAGGCTTTTCTAAGAACCACGACGAAATTTGGGCACGTGTCTCCACCAAAGCGCCGCGGAAACGCGGCCAAACCCATGGTTTGGCCGCGCATCCGCGGCCACGTGGTGAGCTCGTGCTCCCAAATTTTGTCAGTGGGTTCTCTGTTGGATTTTGTGATTTTTGGTAAATATCGTTTTGGGCCAGGTTTTGTTACTATTCACCAGTAAGCAGTGGGGCCCACTTTTTGATATTTGGTCTTTGGTCGATCGAAATTTAAACACGTTAGTTTACAGTGCTTACATTATATCTCCGACCGGGAATGCCATTTGATCGGTAAACCGCGTTTAATTGCTATAGTTCTTTTAGACGGGTTTGCGAACGTGACATTCGCGTTGATGTTCTGTGTTGTGCTGTGATGTTGCGGATTTGTCGTGGTGGATAGCAGTGTGCAATGATAGTACAGTTTGAGTTTAATTTGTACATTTGATATTGCGGGGCGAGCGTCCAACATGTGGACAGCCGTCACTGCCTGTTGTATAATATTCTTTTGGGGCACGACCAGGTTGCGGTCGATGTACCTATTGTACTATTTTTCATTACTGTACTAGGTTTTGCCCCGAGACGGAGTGCACGGATAGCCGGATTCTGGGGGGCAACGGGTCCGCATCTCATGGCTTTGAGAGGCAGAGGGGTCCCACTTCAGAATTGGCAGACTATTCGCCGCACTCGTAGGGGGTACAGGTTGACCCAAGGAGGGGTGCCCAAGATTACCGGATTCCATGGAGTGCTGGGTGGTCCATTCACTATGCTGTAGGGGGCTGCCTCGCTTCAGGTTTTGGCGGGTAACTTGCCGCACCCGTAGGGGTCTAGGTTTCATTGCACAGGCTATCCACACGACAGGGGAACGTCGAGTTTCAGCAGCGGCTCTGTGAAACTCGGGGATCCCAGATATCTGTATTGTTCTGTGATGCTTATTACTTTTCTGTAATGTTGCATACTATCACGCCTGGAGCGATTATTGTATATTGGTTTATATACTATTAGATGTTGTATATGTTTTACACCCGCGCTAGTCCAGTCCCCGCTCTGTCGTTAGTTAAGTAACCTAACGGGTGGTGACGGGACCCAGTGACGAATGCGGATGGCATATACGTACATTTTATTTTCGTTCTTTTCTGGTGTGATTAAATGATGGGACTGCGTTGATTCTGATCAATGCAAAGTTAAAACAAACCTGTTTACAGTTGTTGGAACAAATTTAAAAAGTGTTATTGCAAAGACGTTTCCTTTTGTTATGCATAGCGGTATTCAGTGGAATATCCAGCACCTCATTCGACGGGGCAAGGGCCGATATCCCTTCACCGGGACTGACCCCTTGGACAGAAGTTTGCGTCAGAGTAATAACTTTACTATAGTCGATTACAAGTTGCTTTGCATAGCGGTATTCAGTGGAATATCCTGCACCTCATTCCACGAGGAAAGAGCCGAGATCCCTTTACCGGGAGTGACCTCTTTAGCAAAAGGATTTCGCCACTATATTTTAAAAGCTATCAGGTTCCTTCAGCGATATCAAGTTCACTACGCTAAAGGTTTTTTCGCCAAAAACCAGTCGTAGCCCTCCGTCACTTCTTTTGGGTATTTAGTAGTATTCAAGCTATGCATTTTAGCCAAAGTTAAGGCATAGTGTTTGGTAGCTGCTGGGTATTCAATTGTTGCATAGATAGATGAGTTAGTTTGGGACAGTCGTTCTGCCGATTGGCCAAAGTCAGGGGCATGTGCGGGTGGGTTCAAATTGACAAGATAGTGACGGGTAGAACTTGGCATGTGACTTATGACACTTTGACCAAAGCCAAGGTTATAAGAGCATGGGGCAAAAATCATATCGGGAGTTTCTAAAGAAACTGAAACTTGCCAAGTATGCGCATACCTTCTGGAGTATGAGTAACGTGGATGCATTCCATCACGTTATCATGCGATGAGAGTTGGATCCTGATTCCCACTGATGAGTTGGTTTACTCTTCGGGTGATCCCGATTGATTCTTCTTTAGGTTTGGAGGAGAATTTGACAGGACAGTGGGAGGTTTCCGGATTAGATAAAATGATGACCATTCTGATCTAGGTTAGAGTGCACGCAGAGTGTTTCTTTTCTCTCTCTCTCTTTGGCAGCGACCTTTGACCGACCCTTGACTATGACTCAGTGACCAAGTTGACCGAACCTTCTTAAAATACTGGCATTTGGATTGTCTGAGTTGCATAAGTCATTGCCACTCCTTCTTTTACCCTTTGAATTTCTCAGAACACCCGTATTACTACGGATATCCACTTCCATTGGATAGATCCATCGTATGGTTATATACGAACTCGAAGGGACTTCTTCGAGGATGGATCCAGGTTCAGGAGAAATAGAATTGGTTTATTCAGTTGTCTTTTATTATCACCTTCTCTCAGGTTGCGAGAGCTCCTTGGTTTAGGAGAGTACACCTATTACGCTTATTGGATAGTCTTATTCCAAACCATAGGCTGGTGCCGAAAGGTAGGGAATGAAGAAAACCAATTAGCCTAAGTAGGGTGTGCAGAAGGTAATATGTAAAGACAAAATAAAGGGATTAGAAAGAGGGCAAAGTAAATTGCGACTGATATCATTCACGACCAAAACCGCATACTTCATCGCCGCTTCTATTTCACCTTTAAAAGAATAAGGTATTATTCAGTTGTCTTTTATCATCACCTTCTCTCAGTTGCGAGTACTCCTTGGTTTAGGAGGGTACACCTATTATGCTTACTGGATAGTCTTCTTCCAAACCATAGGCTGGTGCCGAACGGTAGGGAAGGAAGAAAACCATTTAGCCTAACGATGGTGTACAGAAGGTAACGACTAAAGACAAATAAAGGGATTTGGAGAGACGGCAATAAAGTATACGGTTGAAGTCATGAATTGGATTATGGAAGAGGCATTGCTATGAATACTAGGATACCCCTACGAAACATTTTCATGTTTCAGTGCATTGTTAAAAGAAAAACTGTTTTCCCGATTAGACACTTACTCCAAGGGTATGTATTTACCAGGTTTCATTCTCATATCTGTATGGTTTTACAGATGATGAGTGGGAGTAAGATATTGGGAATTAGGTGATTATCCTCATTATATCGGAATTCGTTGTAATTGGTGATATTTGAGGAAATCGCCAGGGTACAGTTTTCAACCTACAACGCACAGGTTTTGAGTTGTTTAACTCAGCGGACTTATACAGAGTATTGTATGTTGTCCAAGTGTCCTTCAGGACAAAGGGGTAGGTCCTCGTACTATGTTCTGTTTACTTATAACTTCTCTAGTATTTAGACGAGTGTTTCGTAGAAATACAAGGTCTAAGTTTTGAGAAGTTGTGGGTATAAGAATAAAGTAGAGAACCAGGTATCACAAGTATCGGGATTCTTCAAAGAGATCGAAGATGTAGATTCTTGTGATTGGTATTCAGATGATAGTGATGGTTTTGAGAAACGTGTTTCTCTTTCAGGTTACTCATAATTGGATGGATTCCTAAGTTGAGTAATGCTGATTAGCCTTTTTCCATTAAGTTGATATGCACTGGAGACAGATGCATGGATTGAATATGGTTCCAATTAAATAAGTGCCAAAGTTTCTATATTGTATATAGAATAGTTCGTACCTTAAAAGATATTAAGGTACGGGGAGTTGTCCAGCTTATGATTAAAACCAGACACTGGATAACTCAGGGCACGTTTCTGTAATGGCTGTTTGTGGGTTGACCTTGGCTATGACGAGGGTTGATATTCTACCATTTAGAAGATCAATAGTGATATTGTTCTTGACTTGCCACAGTTTTAGTAAAATGGATCTTTTTTCAGAAAACAGTGGTGGGAGTATGGTAGAACTGGAAGTGATTCTAGAACCGCGAACGATTACGGAAAAATTTAATAGGACCTATACATTCAATCAGGTTTGACATTCCAATAGCCACTCCGCAGATAAGGTAGGTAACCTCAGACACCCGAGAGGTACTTCGGTAGGCTCAAGGACGGTGACAGGGAGGTTCTTATCTACCCAGACTTGACACTACTGTTGTTCCAGGATATGAGACCCGGTAGGAGGGTTGTCGTAGTCAGTGGGAGCAGCGGAAGCATAGTGGGCAAGTAGCTTATGTCTATTTATAGACTAGAGCAGTTATAGCGGAGATAGATCATCGAATTTTGATATGATAGTCATGGGTTTGACTTCAATCAGAATAGGGAATGGATCAGTTAAGTAGGTAGTAGGGTGTGATGTCATGGTATCTGGATGACATACACAGAGTGGGAAGTAAAATTCCTATACTACGATCGGTTGTACTGTGGTCGTCACACAGTTGTTTCTCCAGACAGGATATGGATATAATATTTGACATTCTGGTTTCTAGATCTATGGTTTTAGATCTGGATTTGGGTAGTTTCCCAATGTGGGTACTTTGACAGATATTCTAATGGTTTTTGGAATAGTTGACTCCTAGCATGGTGGTGTACCTGCAGGTGATGGAGTCACCCTCTCTAAAGGTGTCTTACAGACTAAAGGGGAGAGGGATGTGCATGATTGGCAGATCACTTGCTTAGGCAATTGAGTCAATCATGAGATGTCAAGTACCACACCAAATGTTGGTTTTGCACAAGTTGCAATAAGTTTGTATTAATCCAATCCTGGAGAAACATAAGGAAGCAGTTTTAGAACATAAGTACATGTTCTACGGATTTGATGACGGCAGCCTCTTTCGGGAGACGGTTATCATTCCAGGCTTCAAAGGTGACATGGTTGACAGAGTGACTGTCAGAGTTATAGTTTTTCCCTCTGACGAAGAGGGACAGTATTATGGACAGGTGGTCCAAGAGGATACTGTGGGAAGCAAGGTGCCCGATACTGATTAGGTTCAGTGATCGATTCAGTCTAAGAAGTTTGGATATGGAGTTCATTTATGAACTAAGGTCCCATCAGATATCCAGACATGTTCTATGACAGGTATTACTCAATTCGGGAGATGGTTTTCTCCGCGAACTTGAGATTAAGAGAGATATAGAAAGATACTTCTAGGCGGATCCACTCACTGAGGCTATTTCTCGAACACAATAGTTTTACAAACGGGCTTTGTGAAACTGATTAGTAGAGGAGTTGGTTGTTCGGTTTCACACGGGCTGTGAGTAGTCGACATCGCAATATTAGCCTTGAGTGCAAATGGGAGATTGTTGGAGATAGTGCCCTCATAGTCAATTATTGGATCGCAGGTACGTGATTGCAATGATTGCGGAGGACCTATCCCGGTAGGACAGTCTTACTCGAGATGATAGTATGCTATCTGGTTTGCCTTTATCAGTCGTGTACATGTTCAGGTGACTGATTGCATGTTACACTTTGATAGAGCCCTTAGGATCTTGCTTTACTACCAACAGTATGATGGCGATCATATACGTGAGAGTTGGGTAGTTTATATGCATATCCTTAATTGTGGTCCCTAGTCGTGGGAGTTTCGAGACAGGGCATCGATACTCCGGAGTAGACTAGTGTGTACAGTCGAGACCCCGACGAGGGGCGGTGGCCGGTCTCACAAGCCACTGGTGTCAGTTGGATCACCTAAGATGTATACAGGTGCTCATTGGGTTATGAGTACACCGGACAGGACTCGCCGGGAATCTGCTAGTTAGTATTATATCTACCGTCAGATAGCAGTTCCCTGGTGACATGTGTACAGGTTAGTTCATCGACCTGAGGTCGTCATTTGTCTCGTGTGAGTTCCCACTGTGCTTTGATTTCTACCCTACCACGGCTCAAAGGAGTCGTGCAAAAAGGTAGCTTTTGGGTACAGTCCCGAGCCACATGGAGGCACGTGAGCGGATCGGCAGGGGATTCGTCTCTCCCGGTATTGGGGGCGAGATCGTGCTGTGTCTAGGAGAGCCATTACACAAATCCATGGCCATGGTAGGAGATTTACTGGTAGGTACTCCAGTAGTATCTCAGGGTGTATTGAGGCTTCACTCCGACACGACTTATACTGCTATTGAGGGTCTGACGTTACTAGCCCCCTAGGCGGATATGCGATACTCATTGACGAACGGACCGGACTGTATATACATTGTCACTGTTAGGCTCAGTAGGGTTTTCGGAGGAGTTCGCTCATCGGTCTCCCTTGAGTTCGCTCCTCGGCCTCCCTTGAGGTCAGTCCATGGGCAGCCGTTACGCATTGCTAGTGCCGCTGACAGTTTGTGGTTAAACCCACTGCCATGGTGCTGACGAGTCATTAGAGTCCCCCACAGACAGTTTCCCAAGTTCGGGCGAAACGTTGTAGAGGCCGTATGGTTTTATGGCAGGGTTCGGAAAATGCACGTGCGTTTACGCACGTGTTATTTTTCGGGCAGATAATACTGGTCGGCTTTGGTTTAAGCCGGATCCGAGTATTATATTGAGTAGGTATAATATCTTTGTCTCAGTTGCATTTGTATTCGGTCGTAATACAAATGCGGGTATATTTATACAGTTTCGGGGTTATCCTGAAAGTCGTTTCAGGATCACTTTTGGAAGTTGCCAGTTTCCAGTTTTCTATCAGCCGTCTTTTAACATTCGGTTAAAGACGGATTTATCTTTTCTTCTGTTGAGGTGAGTCAGTGCTTCTAGAAGCTTCTAGAAGGTTCTAGATGATGACTAGGCTTCATGACTCATTAGTGCATTAATGGTTTTTTGATGACTAACCTAATGACTCATGCTTTGTTATTAATGGGTTTTGTTTTCCTTAGGATATTTGTTCATAATATCTTTTGCTTATGGTCACCCCCCTCTCCTACGGTCACCCCCCTCTTCCTATAAGAGGCCGGGCCCCTCTCTCTCCTCATACTCACTCTCACTTGAGTTTTCATTTGCTAGAAAAGATTATGATAGGTTTTATCGGTGTATGGAATTTCACAGTCCATTTCATTCCATCACCCGATTCCTTCGGCAACTTCATTAACCGATCGTCCACGGATTTGGACGAAGTGAGACAAAGTCATCTACTCATTCTCTACATCATTCTTGGTCGTCTCTTTTGGCAAACTTGACGATCGAGTTGCCTCGAGTCAGAGGCGGGAGCCCGTTTAAAGTGTAACGTTTTGGAAATCGTTATGCGATTTCGTCCGTTTTAGGGTAAGTTTGTCGGTATTTTCCGTTTTTACCCGACTGTGAACAAACGACCATATAGACTTGCCAGCACCTAGATTAGCTAAAATAAAGCTAGTGCGCGAGCTTTGGGAGTATATGGGACGTTTTGGTTCAATTTGATTTTTCCCAATTTTTAATATTATTTTAATGCGGTATTCAAATTTTGGGAAAAATTTCTGTTTGCGATCTTTTCTTTAAAACTTTAAGTTAAAGCAAATCCTTCTCACTTCACCTAGGGAATTATGTGTGGCCTAGGATTTAAGTTAGGATTTAAAAGAAAAAGAAAAGAAAAGAAAGGAGTAGATGCATGCATGAGTGAGAGAGTGTGTGTGTATGCATTTATGTTGCAATAAATGAGGGAAATTGCTAGGAAATTCACCACAAACCCTCCACCTCACCCCCTTGGCCGAAATCCTTCATCCCCTACTGCCCTTGCCCAATTCCCTTATCATTTTAATTCATTCTATCTCACAAAACTCTCAAAATTCTGAAACCTATCACAAAAATACCAAAAGCTTTGGATTTCTTGATTCTTGATCACTTGGAGATAGGGATAGCTTGGAACTTGAGAGCAAAGTTGTTAGGTATAACCCCTCTACTGTTAATTTATAGTTTTTGTGGGGTTTTGATCGTTAAATTCTGCGTAGAACGTAGTTTATATCGATTGAGGCGATATCGGGTTTTTAGTGTCTTTTTAGTGATATTGGTATCTGCTGTGACCTGGGAGTTTTAGTGATGGAATCAACAACTTTAGAGGAGTGTGCAGGCTGACCTGAGGCACCACCAGAGAGACGGGGGCCACCCCGCCGGTCTGGGCCGGCGAGACTTGAAGAGGGAGCCGGCGACGCCGGCCGACTTGGGGTGTTTTGGGGTGGGTCTTCTGTGGGTGTTGTCTGCTATGGTTTTGGGTTGTTTGGTACTGTTGATTTACTTAGTAGATGCAGTATGCAAAATCTGGGATCGATTACCTATAATCGTGTGTTTTGAGTTCGCGTGTTACGTGTTGCGACACGAGTCATGTGTCGTGCTGCGATATACTCAGTTTGGGTTTAGGTATCGTTTCGTGTGTTTGCACTAGACGTGTATTCGTGTTGTGGTTTAGTGCGTTGATGCGTTTTATATACGTAGTTTTACGTTATTGTGATCGCTTCTGAGATGTTCGCTTTATTTCTGGTGTTTGTGATATTATAGCGTCGCAAGCGGGGACTTCAGACGCTGCGAACAAAGGGAAGCAGGTGGTCGGATCTTCATAGCTGGAGACCACAGTGTGAGTAGATTTAACATCTACGGGGAATCGCCCGTATGGCGCTACGCGTCGGGGCTAGATATGATATAATATTAGCCGTATGCTTATTTGCTTATATAGAAACAGTGCATGATTCATGTTGCATATAGTTACTTGTGCTTAGTACTGTACCTGTTGTACACTACACTATTATCGACAGTCCATGTTGCACGAGCACCAATGATATGCTACACACACACTGTCGGTAATTGCCATGACACGCACAATACAAATGCTTATTGTATACCTTGCTATTAGTTAGCGACATTAAACTGTTATACTTGTGCGACAATGCATATTACATAGAACATACTTGTATACCTACATGCTCATATATATGCCATGTTATATTACTCGTTCGCACATATACCTTGCTATTGTTATATGATCAGTTTTTATTGCATATATATCGGTGGTATGGGACGCTGTATATATATGTATTTTGGATTTACATGAATTGTATTGCATATATATCGGTGGCATGGGACGCTGTATATATATGTATTCTGGATTTGGATTTTTGGGAACCGCGAGATACATTTAATGACTTGATTCATTATTTGGCGAATCGTTCCGTGATATGCTCATATTGATGTTTTATGTTGCATATGCTACTTTATATGGATTTATGCATTTGAGATGCGATATGGGAAATTAAAGTGTCGATCTTGGGCACTTACTTTCCGAGAGATATATGGGATTTGACAGACCGATACGTGGAAATACAAGTGTCGAGATGGATACTTGGGTTTCGAGGAACGTATGGATATCAGAAAGACCGATACGTGGAAATGCAAGTGTCGAGGTGGGATACTTGGGTTTCGAGGAACGTATGGATATCAGTATTTAGGTGTCGATGATAGGCACCGATTTTCATGATGTTTTTGAGTGTCGATGTTTGACACTCAGGTTTCATGAGACGTACAGGATTTGAGGGGCCGATCTGAGTATTTTGGGATTTGGGTGTTGCTGAGTTACACCGTGTTTTCCATGCTTATGATATGTGCATGAGATTATTTACTATTCCGCACTCAGTATTCACTTGATATAGATATCATGATGGTTGCATATTCATATTGTCATACTCATGCTATCGGTTCACATGTTATTGATCATTGCTGTTAGTGCATACTTGCGATTACTGTATGATGTTAATTACTATTCACGAGTTGGCAACTCACCCCCGTTGTGCCACAGTGTTTTGCAGGACTTACCCTCTGAGTAGTCGCGGCAGGGCAGCTTATCATCACTACTTTTGGGGATACCGCTACCTTTGGCAGTGAGGCCGTTGCATTATAGGTGGGTTTGCGGTTATCCGTTGTACATTGTATATCTTTTTGGTTGGATCTAGTATTCTCCATCTACCCTTGTTGTATATGACTTAGAGACGACTTGTGAGATATCAGTGTTGTATTATATTGGTTTTGGGAACCGTGCTCGTAGAAGCAGGTTATTTTGGAGATGTTTACTTCTTTATATAGTCGTTCTCTTGATATTTCTTCGCTTTGGCGTCGTATACTTGTTGTGGTGATTGTCTCCGCCGGTGGGCGTGATTTTTCTCCCACTTGGGATGTTTTATATATTATCTGTGTTGTACCCGTTTACGGGGCCAGTTTTACAAAGGAGGTGCTGCCGAAATTTTTATGAAAGAAAACTAGAGTTAGAGATTTTTAAATGGCAACTCTAATACTTTTAAATTATGTTTTCTCCGTTGATCCAGTTTTGGGTGGTTTAGATTTCTGGGTTTTCGGCTTACTTAAGTTACGTATGCCTGTAGACGTTACGTAGTTTAAGTGCCGGTTACGGGCCGAATTGCGGGTCGTGACATAAAGAACCGATCATGTGGTGCCACCTCGACGGAGGAGATCGGAGATCGACGAGATCGGAGCAGCCGCAACGGAGCGTGGGATGATGGTTGAAGAACGAAGGACTCGGATCGTTCGGTACAATCTTTCTACACTCTTTACAGTATATTAGTTTAGCAATAATGGCAGATCCGGGTTAAAGTATACGATAGCGCCAGTTTAAAAGTTTTTGTTCCGCATTTGGCGTCTGTAGACTGCCGGGGCGCTAGCGTAGACTTACAGGGGGAGACTACCTACCGGTGATTTTACCCGACGCGTCGGATATCCGGAGGATACCGTCGTGGTCTTGAGATGGATGGTAGGGGCCGGTCTGGACTGACGGTGCCCTAGATATTGAGATTGAGACATTGAGATTTCGAGATATTGAGGTACTGAGATTTGATGATACAGGCCAGTCCGGATGGCCGGAGCCTGAGGTTTTGAGACATTGAGATTTATGTTTTGTGTCGATGCTAGACACTGTTGATACTGATTTCATTTATGATACCTTATTTTAAAAATACAAAGGAAATCTCACTAATTTATGAAAACAGTTTCTTCATTTACATGTATCCTGTTTTGATGCATTCATACCTCATTCATATGATATATTGCTACCTGAGGTACTGACACGGGCACATGAGATCACACTCGGGTTAGATATTACCCTAGCCTTGTTATAGGCTACATGTTATTCATATATTTGAGGATATATTATGATCATTGACCTAGGTTGCGTTATTTGTGCGATTTCTGTGCGTAGATCTTTTTCTACTCACGAGTTGGCAACTCACCCCCGTTGTGCCCCAGTTTCTTGCAGGTGTTGCCGTACGGATTTCATTACAGCTTTGCGGGCACGGTTTCTTTTCGGGTGACTTGCTAATTGGTGGGTTTATTGTATCTTACCCATCATTATACCTTGTATATTATATTTCAGTTGTATCTAGAAGTTCCATCAACCAAACTTGTATTTTTTGAGATAGAGACCAGTAATGTTATTCTTTCGACCATAGAGTAGCATGTTATATTTCTTGAGTTTCTTGCTGGTTGAGTTCCATTTCTGTTGTGATCCTCGCCTTTAGGCGTTGTATATTATGTTGCATACAGGTTGATTTGATATGGTTCTTCCTATTCTCTACTACTTCTCTTGTTTTGGATTTCTGGGTTTCGGCTTACTTAGCATACGTACTCCTTGAGACGATCGTAGTCTAAGTGCCGGTCATGTTCCGTACTTTCGGGTCGTGACACTTTTAAGAAGTCCAGAAACTCGGCACTTAAGTATTCACCACCTCGATCAGATCTCAGTGTCTTGATACTTTTGCCTGTCTGTTTTTCAACTTCATTCTTGTACTCCCGAAATTTCTCAAAGGTCTCGGATTTGTGCTTCATCAAGAAGACATGCCCATACTTAGAGAAATCATCTGTGAAAGTAATGAAGTATGAATAACCACTTCGCGCATGTGTAGATATTGGACCACACACGTCACTGTGTATGAGTCCCAAGAGTTCGCTCGCTCTTTCTCCGTGTCCAGTGAACGGAGTCTTTGTCATCTTTCCCATGAGACAAGATTCACAAGTAGCATAAGACTGGTACTCGAACGGATCCAAGTATCCTTCTTTATGTAACTTGGTCAACCGTGTCTTATTGATGTGACCCAGTCTACAATACCATAAGAAAGCCTGATTTAAATCCGGAGACTTTCTTTTAAGTGTGTTCTGGACACTGAAGACCTGAGCTTGATTCAAAACGTATATACCGTTTTTCAATGTACCTGACCCAATCAGAACTTGATTTAGGTGGATGTTTACTACATCGCTTACAAAAGTAAAATCATATCCTTCCTTAGAAAGTAAGGATACAGATATGATGTTACAAGTCGCACCTGGTACATAAAAACAGTCATGCAGAATCAATATCTGCCCAGTTGTCAGTCCTAGATGATATTCCCCAACGGATTCAGCATACATGCTCATTCCGTTAGCAACCCTGAGAGTCATATCACCTTTCTTGATAACCCTACGGTTTCTCAGTGCCTGTAACGAATTACAGATATGAGATCCTGATCCGGTATCCAATACCCAGGAAGTATGGTTAACTGACATACAGTTCTCTATTACAAACACACCCGAAGCCGAAGCCACAACATGCTTCGAATTCTGGCTACTGACTTTGTGATTGGTAAAGATTCTGCGTGTTCAAGTTTAGTTAATTACCGCAATCAAAATGGTTTCGCTTGTAGCTAGCCGGTTTAGTACGGGTCGTCCGCAGGGAGATGGGAATCTTTTTCTATGTGCTTTAACGAGTTTAGTCCAATTTTTTCAGATTTGTTTGTGATTAACTAAGTGTTAAAATGAGTGTAAAGAGAGCTTGTTAGGGTTAGGATTAGGTTAGTTTGAGTTAGGAGTCGCTCACTTCTTTCGTTGCCACTCTTAATATCGGTGTTACGGTAATCAGCAACAACGGGGATTAGCACGACTAGGAAGGAACTTGCGAGTATAAGCTAGGCTTTCCAACGCTTAAGTTCTTCCTTTTGGTGCTTGTCCGTCCGTTCTTGGCTCTTAGCCATAACCTCCGGTTAATTCAACCACAACCGGTCTCACTACGGAATCACCGCTATCATGTAGGATAGGGTGCCGTAAGGAGTGGATTGTGGTTCAATTAACGGGAGTCGATTTAAGATGTTGGGCAAGGAAAGAGTGAGAGAGATTTCCTTCTCTCAAACTTCCCTTATCCTACCCTAACAAGTATGTAAATTACTCACCCATTACAAGAAGAACGAAAAATAAAACAAAGGAGGAAGATAGAAAGAAATAGATTAGAAGATAACAACTAGCTATTTGCGACCTCACCTTGGCAAGGATCAAGCGTAAGCATCATGGTTGTTTAAGGATAAAGGAAAAGAGAAAAGAAAGAAACAACAATAAATAACAACAACTACTTATCAATTAAAGATTACAAGTAATTAACATAACAAGAGCAAGACAAGTATAATAACAAAATGAACTTCTTTATTCATCATTCTTCACTCACAAAAGCTCACTACAAGTTTTTCAATGGAGAAGAGATAAGAAGAGGAAGAAGAACAACAAGTATTCTAAACCTAAAATACAAGATTAAGCACCCTTGGCTTCACAAGGTTCTGGACTATTTATAGGCAGGGAACTGGAAATCTAGGGCAAAATTCTGCCTTTACATGAAAAGTCAAAACTGCCCCTGAAATTTCATCAGATGAGGAGGCCGTACGGCCGCGGTTCCGCGGCCTATACCTTCTATTGGCCGCGGAACCGCGGCCCTATGGTGGAGTTGTCTTGTCGTATTTTGTGTGCTGCCCTGGTCTGCTGTTCCCTTTAGTCTGGTACATGTTTTTTCTGATAATCTTTCCACATTTCTTCCAGAATCAAAGGTGATTGGATGTGGATCTTTTTGTCATGATTTTCTTGAGCTCCGCGTAGATTTCTTGGATCTTGTGTTGCCATTGAGCCTTGTGCATAAAAATGACATTGATTTGCCATTTTGTCTTTTAAACTGGTGTGCGGCAACAGACGGATAGAGAGAGGAGACCCGTGTTTTATCTGTGGTTGGCAGGAACCCGGGTTTTGTCGTGTTTTTTCCATGAATTTCACCGTTTAGAGCCGAGAACCTGTATCCTGCAATTGACTAGCAAACACGGCTCAAGAGTACCTACCGATATGTAATGTGATAAAAATTGGGCGGTATGAAAATGCAAAAATCTGATATGAACAAATACCCCCAAACTTATCATTTGCTCGTCCCGAGCAAAGCCAATTTATTCATAAAAAATTTCCTAACCTCATTTTCGCAGGGAACGCGATTGCACTGAGCATGTGCAACAAGCTGTTAAACCTCTAGGTGTCCCTAGTAGGAGGAGTGTTGTCTCTTGAGGGTTTTCAGCAGATACTACCCACAAAATCCGGTCAAGCTAGTTTTGTAAAATAACTATTATTCAAACCCTAAAGTTTTGTTTCAGAAAATAAAAATTCTATTATCCTAAGTCTAGACTATCGAACCCTTATTTTTCACACCTCGCTTTTTATTTAACTACAGATTTTATATGTCTTTACGTGCAGTGCAAATAGTGTGATTAAGTTTCCAGAAGGATCGATTAAAGTCATTATGTCACACAATAAAGCCCAGATAAAAATTTTAAAAGGATCACATAAGTTTTATAAAGAGTTAAGCATTTTTCAAGTTTCGTTTTCCAGTAAAGTTTCAACTTTAGAATTTCTATCTTCCTTAACAGGAAACTAGGTCTTATTTTTCACTCCACCTTTTCCTTGTTTTCATTTCATACACACCTCTGTGAACGTGCAATAGTCTTTATCATAGAATAAAACCTTCATATCTCCGCTAAAATTTTTATAAAAGCCTGTCTTTTATCAAGATTATTCTCACACAAAGAACCGTTAGGAATTTTAACTCGGAGAGAACACTTGCTTGACTTTGTTTTAATCTGCACTTTCTAGGCTTCTTAGCGAGCTTTGGGCCAATGCACCAAAACCAGTTGGTTTTAGGGAATTAGGTGTAGAAACACCTCAGCGGACTTAATTACTCAAGTTACCTAGGTCCAAAAACAAAAGACAATTTAGCGTGAAAATCATGATGATTCAATGCGAACGGAGATATAACCGGCAGTTCAATTATTTTTTTGGATAAAAGACGTGTTTAGTGGGTTCGGTGTGTAATCATTCCAATCAAGTTCCAGATGGGTTATTTTTCAGACTTAGTTCCAATTAAGGCATCAATAACATTCTTTTCATATTCACTTACTTCATAAACTATTCTTGATATTACTTATTTCAGAACAAACCTATTTGATCCTCAGAAAATCATTGATCCATTTAAAAGTTTTTAGACATAAAAGACTTGTCATCTAATTTCCAAAACTCACGACACGTGTAGTGTGATGTAAAGACGTATATCAGCTATAGTTAACTTCAAAGGAGAGTTATCTTTCAGGTTTTCAAAATCTAAACATAAGATTTAGTTATTCTTATCTTATCAAACAAAACCGTCGAAATGTTGAATCAGAGTCCTTCCACTAGCTAACTTGACAGAAAAGTTTTTATGTTTTTATAAAGTTTTCAGATTTTTATGGATTTTATGGATTTAAATATGCAGATGCAAAATATACATATGAATGCGAAGGTTAGAAATGCGTACCGAGCGTACCCCCAAACTTAAACTGGACAGTGTCCTCACTGTCATTGCAGGAAGAGATCATTTGAAGGGTCAAAATTGTCGGTTAGATATACACAATTTTTTTTTTGTTTGTAAAGAGTAAAGAAAAAAGGAAAAGAATATCCACAAATAAATACAAAAAAGGTATATACATACCCCCAAACTTATTTGGAACAGTGGCCACTGTTCTTGGCTGGATAACCGAAGTTTGGTGGTAGGCAGAGAAAGATTATGCTGGGTAAACCGGCTCCTGTAAGAACAGGAGCTCCTCTGTTGGTTCGGCGCTAAGGTACGGTTTTAGTCGGTGCCCGTTCACTTTGAAAAATGAACCGTCCTTTGGATTCTCCAAATCCACAGCGCCCTGCGGATACACATTCCGCACACAATACGGCCCTTTCCAGCGAGATCTGAGCTTTCCTGGATGGAAGTGTAGCCGGGTGTCGTAAAGCAGTACCTGCTGACCAGGTACGAAGGTTTTGCTCAAAAGGTGTTTATCATGAAGCACCTTCGTTCGATTCTTAACGACAACCGCGTTATCGTACGCCTCATCCCTAAGCTCGCTTAATTCGTTCAACTGCAGCTTCCGATGTCTGCCCGCATCTTCGAGAGACAGATTCAGCTCCTTTATCGCCCAAAATGCGCGATGCTCTATTTCGACAGGTAGGTGGCAAGCTTTTCCGTACACAAGCCGATAGGGAGACATCCCAAGATCGGTCTTATAAGCGGTTCGAAATGCCCAAAGGGCATCAGTGAGTTTCAGCGACCAATCTTTTCGGTTCTTGGAAACCGTCTTCTCCAGTATCTGCTTGATTTGCCGATTTGAAACTTCGGCCTGCCCGCAGGTTTGGGGGTGGTAGGGCGTAGAGAGGTTATGATTAATGGAATATTTCCGCATTAAGGCCTCGAAAGTCTTATTGCAGAAATGAGTTCCATTGTCGCTAATGATCGCTCGGGGGTGCCCAAACCGGGAGAAAATGTTTTCTTTAAGAAACCTAACGACAACCTTGTTGTCGTTAGTTCCGCTGGGCACAGCCTCGACCCACTTAGAGACGTAATCAACAGCAAGAAGGATGTACAAGTTCCCAAAAGAGCTGGGAAACGGCCCCATGAAATCTATCCCCTAAACGTCGAAAATCTCCACAACCAAGATCGGTTGGAGCGGCATCTTGTTCCTCCGGGATATCCGGCCCAAGTGTTGGCACCGGGAGCAAGTCTTGCAATAGTCATGAGCATTTTTGAAGAGTTGTGGCCAGTAGAAACCATATTGCAAGATCTTCTCAGCTGTCTTTCTAGGGCCAAAGTGCCCGCCACATGCTTGATCGTGGCAAAATGACAGCACACTCTTGAATTCCTCGTCAGGGACACACCGACGAATAATCTGGTCGGGACAGTACTTGAACAGATAGGGTTCGTCCCAGTAAAAGTGATTTACTTGGGATAAGAATCGAAGTCTGTCCTGACTTGACCATTCAGTTGGTAATAACCCTATGGCTAAATAATTCACAATATCTGCGAACCAGGGTTCGCGAGATACTGTCAAGAGCTGTTCATCCGGGAACACGTCGTTGATCGGAATTTGAAGCGAAGGCGAAGAAGGAAGTCGTGAGAGATGGTCGGCCACTACGTTTTCACATCTTCGTTTGTCCTTAATGACAAGGTCAAACTCTTGAAGCAAGAGGATCCAACGTATTAACCGAGATTTTGCATCTTTCTTCGCAAAAAGATGGCGCAGAGCAGAATGGTCTGTGTAGACAATGACTGGAGAGCCGATGAGGTAGGGCCTGAACTTTTCTAAAGCAAATACAACAGCTAAGAATTCCTTCTCAGTTGTTGTATAATTGAGTTGGGCGTCGTTCAGGGTTCGGCTCGCATAATAGATTACGTGTGGCATCTTGTTGATGTGTTGTCCAAGGACAGCACCAATGGCAAAGTCGGATTCATCGCATATAATCTCGAATGGGTGCGTCCAGTCAGGTGAAGAAAGAACGGGAGCAGAAGTGAGTGAGCTTTTCAATGACTCGAATGCAGTCACACAGTTCGAGTTGAAGTCGAATGGCGTATCCTTGGCCAGCAAAAGAGTCAAGGGCCTAGCAATCTTGCTAAAGTCCTTGATGAACCGTCTATAAAAACCGGCATGGCCAAGGAAGGCTCGGATGTCTCGGACGCATCTGGCAGGAGGTAGATTGGAAATGACCTCAATCTTTGCTTTGTCAACCTCTATGCTATTTTGCGAGATGATATGTCCTAAGAAAATACCTTCGCGCACTATGAAGTGGCACTTCTCCCAATTCAAAGTGAGATTCTTGTCCTTACATCGGATAAGGACAGCGTCAAAATGCAGCAAACACTCGTTGAAGGAATCGCCGAAGATGGAGAAATCATCCATGAAGATCTCCAGAAATTTTTCCACCATGTCTGAGAAGATTCCCATCATACACCGCTGGAAGGTAGCGGGCGCATTGCATAACCCAAAGGGCATGCGACGATATGCAAACGTGCCGAAAGGACAAGTGAATGTGGTCTTGTCCTGGTCTTTTTCGGCGATGGGAATCTGATTATAGCCGGAGTAGCCATCAAGAAAGAAGTAGTACTCGTGTCCGGCCAATCGTTCAAGTATTTGGTCAATGAAAGGTAGCGGAAAGTGGTCTTTCCGCGTTGCGGCGTTGAGTTTTCTGTAATCAATGCATACTCGCCACCCAGTTTGGGTGCGAGTAGGGATTAACTCGTTCGCCTCGTTGGTTATGACCGTTATACCTGATTTCTTGGGAACAACGTGAATGGGGCTAACCCACTGGCTATCAGAGATAGGGTAAATGATACCACTATCCAGACATTTTACGATCTCCTTCTTCACAGCCTCTTTCATGACTGGGTTGAGACGTCTTTGTGGATCCCTGGCTAGTTTGGCATCATCCATCAGATGAATGTGATGTTCAACGATCAGGGGACTAATCCCCTTGATGTCCACCATGGACCAGCCAAAAGCTTGCCTATTACTGTGCAAGACCGCAAGAAGGGCTTTCTCTTGCTCTGGAGCTAGAGAAGCCGAGATGATAACCGGGAGGGTCTCGTTATCACCCAAGTAAGCGTACTTAAGGTGAGACGGCAAAGGCTTGAGTTCAAGCGTTGGAGGTGAAATGATGGAAGGCAAGATTGGTGAAGAGGTCTCGAACTCAAAGGACTCCAGCAAAGGTTCAAAACGAGTGTAAGCGACCGAGTTGGATGGTTCAGGTAACTCATCCGGAAATTCGAAGGATTCAAACTCGGGTTGTGAGCGGCTAAGATCGTTCGAGAACGTGAAACACTCGTAGTCGTTGTCGGGCGCAGAAACAGCAGCAGGTTCGAAGAGGAACGCACTAGTGGCGTCAAGGTTATCGTGATCAAACAGAAACTCCTCGAATTCACACTCTTCTGGGGTGATCTCCTGGATCGAGCAGACGTCCAGTATATGAGCATTAGGTTCGGAGGGCTGATTCCCCAACCTAAAAATGTTGTGTTCGATTGTCATGTTTCCAAAAGAGAGGTTCATCGAACCATTGCGACAATTGATCACAGCATTTGAGGTTGCAAGGAATGGGCGACCAAGTATCACCGGAATTTGATTCCGGGGGTTAGCTACAGGCTGTGTGTCTAATACAATGAAGTCAACGGGGAATATGAAGTCCCCGACCTTGATTAAAACATCCTCTAGCTCACCCTTAGGATGGGTGATCGATCGGTCGGCCATTTGGAGAGTACAGTGTGTGGGTTTCAGCTCTCCTACGCCTAATTGCTTGTATACTGAGTACGGAAGCAGGTTAACACTGGCACCAAGATCTAATAGTGCGCGGTTGATGTTCTTATCCCCAATTGTAATAGAAATTGTAGGACAGCCAGGGTCTTTCCGTTTTTGTGGTAAAGATTGGGTAAGAGCATCACTCACAGCACTAGCCAAGAAAACTTTCTTGGGTACCTGAGACTTCCTCTTTTTCGTGCACAAGTCCTTTAAGATTTTCGCGTAGGACGGGACTTGTTGGACAGCATCTAAAAGAGAAATGTTAATGTTAACCTGCTTAAATAACTCCAGAATCTTCTCCATTTATGGATTTTGTTTAGTGGACTTCAACCGGTTTGGAAATGGAACGTTTTTAAAATTGGTTGAGTCCAATGCTGGAGGAGGAGATTGTGGAGTTGGAATGGATCCCAGAATTGGTGTTTTCGTGGAGTGAGAAGTGGGTCCGTTCAGAGCAGAAGAAGAGGAAGGAGAGCCTGTTGAAGAATGGAGAATAGGCTCAGAAGACGAAGAAGCAGAAGAAGAAGAAGACGAAGAAGAAGAAGAAGTGGCCGGGATGTCATTGTTGGGCCGTGTGCCGATGTTGTTTTGCAGCATCCTTCCCGATCTCAATGTGGTCACGGCACTCACATTATGGTTCTGTTGTTCAAGAGAAACATGTACATTATGTGGGTGACCGGGATTTGGGAGTGGTTGGGACGGGAGCTTCCCCTTCTCTCGCTCGCTTAAGGCCGCATTCAGCTGTGCAATCTGGGCCTCGATGGTCTTGATGCTTTGCCCGTGAGCGGCAGTGTGTTGCACTAAGGACTGAATGGAAGACTGGATGTTTGCGGTGGATTGTTTCGATTGTTTAACGAACGCCTCCAGACTTCGTTCGAGCGATGAAACCTTATCGTTGTTTGACGGAACAAAGTTGTTTGGTGGAAAAGAATTGTTGGGTGCAAAGTTGTTCGTCTGATTTTGAAAAGGTTGGGGTTGGAAGGGCTGCTGAAATTGATGTTGAGTTTGTTGTTGCACTTGTTGTTGCGGCGGAGGGGGCCTTTGGAAATTGTTGTTTTGGAATTGATTCTGATTCTGATTCCAGGCGAAATTGGGGTGGTTCCTCCAACCGGGATTGTAGGTGGAAGAGTATGGATCATTCCTCGGTCTTTGCTGGAATGCAGCATTAACCTGATCCTGTCCTTGAGATGGTAGATTGTAAGGATACTCTTCGATTAAGTGGGAAGGATCGGAACAACAAGCGCAAATGGTACGAAGGGGAAGAACAGGGGTAGGAGCAGGAGAAGAGAATTTGCTCTCTATCGCTTCAAGCTTTCTCGTTATCGCAGGCATTTCAGCTTTCATCGCAATAGAGACATCAAGTTGGTGAATTCCTACCCTAGACTGACCGGTAGAAGTGGAGGTAGAAGAAGAAGAAGTCGGTCTGGTGCTCTCCCATTGTAGCGTTTGATCCGCGAGGTCGTCGAAGAATTGCCACTCTTCCTCGTCAGATTTCGATAGGAAGTGGCCCTGACAGATGGTTTCCAACAACTGCTTGGTTGCTGGGTTCAGGCCCTCGTATAAGGTTTGGCAAAGTTGCCATCTCTCTATACCGTGGTGAGGACACTGAACAAGAAGGTCTTTATACCGGTCAAAGCACTTCCAGAAGGGTTCAGAAGGAAGCTGAGAGAATTGGTTGATTTCGTTGCGGATCCTTGCGGTTTTATGATTCGGATAAAATTTCTTGAGAAACGCTTTAACAAACTCGTCCCAACTGGTTATGGAGTGGGAAGCGGTGCTATACAGCCATTTTTCAGCAAGATCGCATAAAGTGAACGGAATGACCCGTAGCCGTATAGCATCGTCCGACAATTGGGTAGTTTTCATCATGGCACAAACGTTTTGAAATTTATTGATGAAGATATAGGCATCTTCAGATTCAAGCCCATGAAATCGAGGAAGCATGTTGATGAAGTGGGGCTTAATTTCAAAGTTATCCCCATTGGCCGGTAGAAGAGAAAGGCAGGTGGGAAGTGCAGAACGGGTGGGATAGAAACGATCCTGGAGCGCGATTCGCTGCGGCGGTATAACAGGCAGTGGTGGTGGGTTATTTGTCTCCATAGGAGGTGGAGTCAATCCCGGGGGAGTCAAAGAGATGTTCGGATTAAATCCTGACATCGCGGAAGAAGAGGTTGGTGATGGTGAAGGTGAAGATGTATGAACAGAATTCCGGTCAACGTCGGAGTTGGCCGGCAAAGGTAAGGGTGAAAGAGGCGTGGACGGAGTTTCCCCTTCTGAGTCGATCGCGTAGTCGGTAGCGACTAACGTAACGTGGACTAGGCGGGCGCTAGTGTCCCGAGTCCAAACGGACATACACTAAACGAGTTTAGTATAGTCAAAGCGGAGAAGGTGAGGGTAAGAAAACGTCAATGGAGAAATACGATGGGTGGTGGGTGAAAAATGGGTTTGGCGACAAATGGCAAGTTTTTATAAAAGTTTTTGATTTTTTCTTTTTTTGTTTTTTTAGAAAGAGCTTTACAGAAATATGTACGGACTTACGGCTTTAAGCAATCACAAACAAGATATGCACAATCACACATAGATCTCGGGTCACCTAGGTCTGCTAGACAGCTCCTAACTGTTCCAGAGGGCTAGAAATAGGACCTCAAACCGCCTCTTCTCCGTCAATTGCGGTCAGGTAAGTGCCAGGTAAGTGGGAGGTTTTCCAACGCTTTCGCGAAGTTCCTTAATTAAATAACCAATTGCCTTCGACACACTTGCCTAGACACCGCAAAAGTCAGATAGGATAAACGGCCGATGCCTGTAACTAGTCCTCTGTCCTATTGAGCGCGAAGTCCTTAAGGCTGAGTCTAGTATTTTTTAATTAACAATGGTCAATGCATATGCTTTTGTGATTTCTGGGGTCCTGGGAAGGGTGATGAAATCCCCACCCAATCTGAATTGGTTTCAAGCCCCTTAAGTCCGTTTTAATGAATGCAAAGCGGTAACAAATCAACTGCAAACAATTTTTATTTTTTTTAGCGCGGCGCAAAGAATCCTGCACAAGAACAGTTTATTGGAAGGGGGAAGAGAGTTTGCGCAAAGAATGCTGCAGAAAACACAATTTATTGGAGTCCAGAGGAGTGGGGAGAGGGAAAGAAACACTCACAGAAGTTTTGAGATGCAGAAGGCACCAAGTGGCCGCGGTTCCGCGGCCTAAGCCTTCTTATGCCGCGGTTCCGCGGCAGGAATGGAGAGTTGGGATTTCATTTTTCAGGTGTGTGCTCTTGTGGGTGTCCTCTGCTGTTTTTAAGACCCTGAATCTGGATTTGCTCACTGAAACTACTCCAGAATCTTTTAGTAGATCGTTTTATCCGTCTTGAATCTGTCGCGGTGTAGCCGTGAAATATGGGTCTATCTTCCCACGTCTTTGGCACTGAACTCGAACTTCGTATTATCCCGCACACTTGCACAAAAACTAACCAAAAATAACAAGATGATTTTTTTTTTACAATGTATATTTTTTTGTTTGTTTTTCGGTTAGCTTTATATTCACAAATTAACCCGAAATTACACAAAGAAATAAACTACCGTCTCCCCGGCAACGGCGCCATTTGATTGGTAGAGATTCTGCGTGTTCAAGTTTAGTTAATTACCGCAATCAAAACGGTTTCGCTTGTAGCTAGCCGGTTGAGTACGGGTCGTCCGCAGGGAGATGGGAATCTTTTTCTATGTGCTTTAACGAGTTAAGTCCAATTTTTCCAGATTTGTTTGTGATTAACTAAGTGTTAAAATGAGTGTAAAGAGAGCTTGTTAGGGTTATGATTAGGTTAGTTTGAGTTAGGAGTCGCTCACTTCTTTCGTTGCCACTCTTAATATCGGTGTTACGGTAATCGGCAACAACGGGGATTAGCACGACTAGGAAGGAACTTGCGAGTATAAGCTAGGCTTTCCAACGCTTAAGTTCTTCCTTTTGGTGCTTGTCCGCCTGTTCTTGGCTCTTAGCCATAACCTCCGGTTAATTCAACCACAACCGGTCTCACTACGGAATCACCGCTATCATGTAGGATAGGGTGCCGTAAGGAGCGGATTGTGGTTCAATTAACGGGAGTCGATTTAAGATGTTGGGCAAGGAAAGAGTGAGAGAGATTTCCTTCTCTCAAACTTCCCTTATCCTACCCTAACAAGTATGGAAATTACTCACCCATTACAAGAAGAACGAAAAATAAAACAAAGGAGGAAGATAGAAAGAAAGAGATTAGAAGATAACAACTAGCTATTTGCGACCTCACCTTGGCAAGGATCAAGCGTAAGCATCATGGTTGTTTAAGGATAAAGGAAAAAAGAAAAGAAAGAAACAACAATAAATAACAACAACTACTTATCAATTAAAGATTACAAGCAATTAACATAACAAGAGCAAGACAAGTATAATAACAAAATGAACTTCTTTATTCATCATTCTTCACTCACAAAAGCTCACTACAAGTTTTTCAATGGAGAAGAGATGAGAAGAGGAAGAAGAACAACAAGTATTCTAAACCTAAAATACAAGATTAAGCACCCTTGGCTTCACAAGGTTCTGGACTATTTATAGGCAGGGAACTGGAAATCTAGGGCAAAATTCTGCCTTTACATGAAAATTCAAAACTACCCATGAAATTTCATCAGATGAGGAGGCCGTACGGCCGCGGTTCCGCGGCCTATACCCCCTATTGGCCGCGGAACCGCGGCCCTATGGTAGAGTTGTCTTGTCGTATTTTGTGTGCTGCCCTGGTCTGCTGTTCCTTTTAGTCTGGTACATGTTTTTTCTGATAATCTTTCCACATTTCTTCCAGAATCAAAGGTGATTGAATGTGGATCTTTTTGTCATGATTTTCTTGAGCTCCGCGTAGATTTCTTGGATCTTGTGTTGCCATTGAGCCTTGTGCATGAAAATGATATTGATTTGCCATTTTGTCTTTTAAACTGGTGTGCGGCAACAGAAGGATAGAGAGAGGAGACCCGTGTTTTATCTGTGGTTGGCAGGAACCCGGGTTTTGTCGTGTTTTTTCCATGAATTTCACCGTTTAGAGCTGAGAACCTGTATCCTGCAATTGACTAGCAAACACGGCTCAAGAGTACCTACCGATATGTAATGTGATAAAAATTGGGCGGTATGAAAATGCAAAAATCTGATATGAACACTTTGCAAGCTCTGCAATCCTTCTGCCCACGTTCATTCCCGTAACAATAGGAACATCCCTCTTTTACTACATCCAGTCCCGAAACTTTAGCCCTTCCCTTTCTTTCTACTTCCCTGGTTTCCTTCAGGGTAGTAGGTAGAGACTGTTGAACTAAGTCAGCATCTGACCCGTTCTTCAACGTGGTCTTCAGGTCCGTGAGCTCAAAAGAGATGGTCTCTGTAAGGACGTTTCCTCTTACAGATGACCCGATAGCCAACCTCGCTGGAAGCAATTCGTTCGAAGTCTCATATCTTGCGATACGAGATTGCTCTCCATATAAATCTTTGTTATGAAGGAAGATAGAAACTGAGTCTATCTTCTCGTGCTGCCTCTGGTATGTACCATCAACTGAGGCTAACACGAGGCACTTGTCTTTCGCACAGTCTTCTTCCGATGTCCTACGGATATCAACATCCATGACAGGGGAAACTGGACCTGAGACGGCAGGGGTTGGATCAGTCAAGAGGTGTCCCAGCTTGTCATTGGCAATGGACATCTGGACAGACCTTTGCCAGTCATAACAGTCAGATTCAGTTATTTTATTATCTTGATGTAACCTAGGTTCGGTCACTGGGTCGCTACAATTAAGAGAGAGAGAAGAAAACACTTAGCATGATGCTCTTGCAAGTTTAGATTGGTTTTTAATTTATCTAAACAGGATGGCTCCCACTGTCTCTCGAATCCCTCCTCAATCCATAAAGGAAGAATTAGTCAGGATCAATCTCACCGTACAATACTTGCTTAGCCGTTCAGCCAGGCCAGTGTCGGTACTTCGAGGGAGGTTTTCCAACGCTTTCGCGAAGTTCCTTAATTAAGTAACCTCTTTTCCCTGTGGGCGTAGCCCCGCTAACACCTTTCTAGACACCTACTTGGTTTATAGCATTGATCGTTAAGTGAAAAAGTTCCCGAGGAGTAGCATATACTCACAGTAGGATTAGGATCCAAATATCATCGCGTGACAAAACTGAAGGAATCCTACCAGAATCATCACACTCCAAATGGTATGCAGCGCTAGCAAGTTTCAGTACTTTTGAAACTCCCGATGTGGATTTTTGCCCCATGCTCTTATGACCTTGACGAAGGCCAACATATCATAAGTCACATGTCAAGTTCTACCCGTCATTGTCCAGGTTAATTTGAACCCACCCGTACATACCCTTGACGAAGGCCAAAATAGCAGTACGACTGTCCCAAACCAACGCATCTATCTATGCTACAGATAAATATTCAGCAGCTACCAATCACTATGCCCTGGCGAAGGTCAAAATACATAGCTTGAATACTACTGAATATTTAACCGAAATGACGGAGGGCTACGAATGGTTTTGGCGAAACCGTGAACGTAGTGAACTTGATATAATCGATGGAACGAGATAGCTTTTTAAAAGGAGTGGTTCAAGCTCCGCATTTAAAAAGCTGGTTTTTGAAAAGAACCGAGTGGTTTTGAAAGTGTTCCAACGACTTTTACTTGGTTTATTTTCTTGCATTAATTCCAATGCGTCCAATCATTTAATCCTACCATTGCAGAAAACAACCAAAATATGGCGTACGCTTATGCCATCCGCATTCGCCACGGGGCTCCGTCATCATCCGTTAGGTTACTTAACTAATGACAGAGCGGGGGCTGGACTAGTGCGGATGCAAAACATAAGCAACACCTAAATAGATATCATATATAGATATATAGCAATGATAGCCAATCCAGATCACAGATGAACACTTTGGATATACTAGGAACCCGCGATTCGTTCGAGCCTGCAACGAAAAGCGGATTACACGGTCGCGATGAATAGCCAAACCCCACCCTAGACCCCTACGGGTGCGGCAAACTACCCGCCAAGTACCCGAAGCGAAGCAACCTCCCTCAACACCGTGAGTAGGCCACTCGGCACTTCGAGATACCCGGTAGTTTGTGCACCCCACCTTAGGTCTATCCTAGGAGCAAAAACAGTAAAAAGAAATTATACAATGACGGCTACAACCCCGACCCGGTTGTGCGGCTAAACAAATAATATTACATCAATTTATAAATTTTTACAATGAATGCAAGAAAAGAAACTCTCATCTCACACCCATTCCCGGCTATTCATCCGCGACAATCCAACGAGTTCATATACACAAACCATCAACATTACAGATCACAGATATGTATAACCCCCACTAATCGACGTATAGCGATTAGCGGATGTTCAATACATATATCACATCACAGAAAATATTCATTAGCCAAAGAGTACGGAATATCGATCAAAATACGGATTTGTAACCACCCCAAAAGTCATTTTGTTCTCTGGAAAATCTGGGTAGAAACAACATGTATTAAAAATCCCAAAACAACCAAATAAGAACGCTGCAGCAAAACGGAGTCGCGGCCGAGTCAACTCGGCCGCGGATCCACGGCCAAACCCATGGTTTGGCCGCGTTTCCGCGGTGAGTTGGCCGAGTCAGAGGCTCAGTTTTGCTGTGTGTTCTATAAAAACCCTGAGACGAATTTTCATGTATTTTAAATTATTTTTACAGCAGTATAAAAATTCGACAGAAACATGGTTTTTCCCGGACTTGTTTTGTGATTTTTTCCGATCGATATTCTTAACACTTTGCTAACTTGCTAGTTTATGTTTAGCTAGGCTCTGATACCACTGTAAGTCCACGTTGCTCACCCCGGTTCTTACGGGGAGGCGGAAACGGCGAAAAACAATAATTTTGGCGCGAAAGCAACATGGACTAAAAGCCGGATCTTGGCTAAACTAGAAACTAGCAAACAAGTAGAGGCTTTAACTACTATGCTGTAGAAAATATACCTCACGAAACCGGTCCTTCGGGTCTTCTCTCCGCTGTCCGGCTCGTCCATCCACGCTCCGAGGGTCGATCCGGATCTAGGTCACCTCCGCGGCCTTCTTGAGTCGAAGACGATCCACCCGAGAGTTGTAGGGTTCCTAGGCACTCTAGTGAGGTCTCACAAGGCATCGAACATGCCAATATAAAAATTTATGGGTGCCGAGAAACCCTAATACGGATCGTCGGCTAGATTTCTAGGCGAAACATGAACTAGTTAACACTTAACTTCAAGTACGGAAATACAACCTTTGTAGATCCGGTTCTCCACCTCCACGGCTCCGTGATGAAGTCCTCTCCGCTGTCCAAATCAAAATCCGGGCTCTAGCGTCGGCTTCGTCGGAGAAATGGCGAGCTAGGTCGTCGATGTCCATGCCGAAGATGATCTACGTCGAGGCATCGCTAGATCAAGCTCCAACTTCACTAAGTCTAGAAAACTTGTGAAGGAAACACACTCTACTACTTGGCAAGAGGTAGAGGATGAAAAAATAGGAAGTGGGTAGACTTTAGAATTGGATTTCTCACTCATTTCCATCAATCACCATTGATGGAGCTTGCTTTCTTCAAGTGAAGAAAAGAAGAAGAAGAAGAAGAAGAAGAATTATGTTATAATAATTTTAATTCCAAAAAAGAAAAGAATAATCAATCCTTATCATAACATAACCATAGTTAAGTGTAGAGAACTAATCATGGTTTAATGCAATGGTTAGGGTTAAGCTAAAAACAAAATGGTCATCAAGTCAAAGCATTCATGAAGCTTCATGAATGAACAAAAGAAATGCCACCATTTTATCATTTCATTTCCTTTTTCCAATAAGAAAAAGATTAATAAATAAATGAATAAAATGAATAAGAAAATAGTAAACCCTAACCATTCCATTAACCAAGGTTTAATTCTATACACTTAATTAAAAAGGCATGTATCATCAAACATGATACAAGCATGTGCACAAAATCATATCGCATATGCAATGCGCACACCCGAGCGAGAAAATCCATTTAAAGTGAACCGATACTAGTTAATGCAAAGTAATATATCAAATATATAATTATGCATTAAATCATTAAATCAACACTTGATTTAACGATCCGGTCATATCACATATAACCGACTAGTATCATTAGTAACAACTTATCGAATCAACACTTGATCCGATAACCCGGCTATATCGCATATAACCGATCAATGTCACAAATCGTGGAAATCGAATACAGTATCACATACTGGTATTATTCTCGGTCCCGCACATATCTCATATGCGCTCCTATTTCGTTTTGCTTGAGCCAGGAAACCTCTGTGTAGGACTCTAAAGACTCGTCAATACGCCGGCAGCAGATGATGATCATATCAAGCATCCACAAGCCGCAAGCGGTCTGCTAAACGTAACGGCCACCCGGGTATTGAGCGATTAGAAGATCGACGAGCAAGCCCGCTCACACTCCTGTGAATCCAACCAGTAACACTACCGTACAGTCCGGTCTGATCGTCTGATATGTCGCATATCTTGCCTAGGGGTGGTAAACGTCAGACCCCAATAGCTCGATAAGTCGTGTCGATATGAGGTCTATAACAATTCGAGAAACTACTGGTAACACTTACCAGTAAATCTCAGCAACCCTGGCCAGGGATTTCCTGTTATAGCCAATCGAACACAGCGCAACATCAACTCCCTATACCGGGAGAGACGAATCCCTCCTATCGCTCATTGCCTCCATGTGACTCGGGACTGTACCCAAAAACCACCGTTTTGCACACCCTCTTGGACGTGGTAAGATGGAAATCAAAGCACAGTGGGAACCACACAAGACTCTATGACGATCTCGGGTCAACAGACTACTCTGTACCAGTGTCACCAGAGAACTGCCATCTGACGTGAGGTATAATACCATCTGGGAGTTCTCGGCGAGTCCGTCCAGTGTACCCAGTCTCTACTGAGCACCCGTATATCATCTCTGATGTCAAACACCGATGGATATGGGATCATCCATCGCCCATCTGTATGGGTCGAGAAGGTACACGCTAGTCTACTCTGGTATATCGATGCCCCATCTCGATACACCCACGACTAGGGACTTTCAAGGATGTACTTATGGACTACCATGTCCCCACTAGTATGATCTGCATCATAGTCCAGGTAGTCAAGTACACATCCTAAGGACTTTACCAATATGTAACAGAGAGACAATCAGCATACACGTTAAGGTAAAGAGTAACCAAATAGCATACTATCATGTCGAGCAAGAAAGTCCTCCCTATATATGTCCCAGCATCCACTACAATATACAACCAATGTATAGTAATAGCCTCTAGGGCATACATATAACTAACAATCTCCCACTTGCACTAGGGCCATCTGTAGCAGTGGCTGCAGTATCTCATACTCAACCATCCCATAAAAGTCTCTCTCTGGGAATAGGCCTTCGTGAGTGGATCCGCTGTGTTATCCTCTAAGTCTGCTCTCCTTGCCTCGATCATCCTGGAGATCAAGCATCTCCATGATCAGGTGATACTGCCTTAGAATAAGTCTGGATCACTGATGGGACCTTCGTTCCTTGGCATAAGCCACAACTCCATTGTCACACAATGGGAGGAACATAGTTCATCTCATGAACCAATATACACCCAAACAGCTTCTTTGGTAGCATCTTTAGTAGCGATGTATCCTGCCTTTATCGTCTAGTATGTCACGGTATCAAGCTTGGAACTCATCCAACATACCGTCCCTTTACTGAGGGTAAAGACAATGCCCGCGACTGACATTCAGTCGTCTTTATCACCCTGGAACACTTCCAGTGATTCATCCCAGGATCAACTGATACCATCTCACTACACCTAGTGAGATTCCTAACATCCAATTAGATCTATCTCATAGATCCAAAATCCAGGATTTAGTAGGTATCACTTTGATCCTATGTGGAGAATCATTGTGATAAGCGGAGATTGATCGAGCGTAGCATAGAAAACTCCTTCCCTATCAAGAGTATGTCATCCACGTACTCTACGAGGATCGTCACCATACTCCCTACTACCTTTTTGTTTATACAAGGTTCATCTACCATTTTGATGATGTCAAACTCTTTGACTAAGACATCAAAACAGACGTTCCAACTCCGCGATGCCTGCTTTATCCTATAAAGCATCTTGTTCACGTTTCCGCTGCTCCCACTGTTTACAAAGCCCTCTGGCTGTGTACTTATAGACGCCCTCTTCCAAAACATCATTTTAGAAGAGCTGTCATAACACCCAACCACCAGATATCGTAGTCATGGTATGTAGTCGTGGCAAGTAGGATCTGGATGGACTTAAGCATAGCTACTTGAAAAAAAGGTTTCATCATAATCCACGCCTGGTACATGATGCAAACTTTTAACAAGTCTAGCTTTGAAAGTCTCAACTTTTCCACGTACACCAAGTAATCTTCTCAAGATATACTTGCTCCTGATGGGGATTTAACCCTTCAGATATAGCAACTAAAGTCCATACTTTGTTGGTGTATAAGGATTCCATCTCAGATCGCTAAACTTCCAGCCATTCTTACAGAGTCTCACTCCTGATGGCCAGCTCGAAGCTAGTTGGGTCATCATCTCATGATGCATTCCTCTCTCCCACTGTCATAGAGAAACCGAAGTATCTCTCAGGTGAGTGAGGAACCCTACTAGATCGGCGGAGAGGCTGAGGTTCGTTGGAATCTACTGAATCCTTCGGTTCTACCAAATCATCAACTCCAGTTTGTATAGCTGGAACGTTTCCAGTTCTACATAACAGACGTTGCCTCGAGCTTGTCCGGATTTTGCTTTTAGACATAGGCCGGACAACCCCAAATCTTAACTAACTTAAGATATGGGCTCTTCCCTTTCCATATCACATATGAAATGGTAGGCTTTGATTTGATTCGAACCGTAATTCAATAGGTATGCAGCTTCATAAGTGCATAACTCCCAAAAGGAAATAGGTAACTCAGTAGTATTCATCATAGAGCACACCATATCGAATAGGATGCAATTGCTCCGCCCCGACATACCATCGTGCAATGGTGTATACGGAGGAGTAATGCTGAGAGAGAATCTCATTCTCCTTTAGAATAGTCCAGGAATTTCCGTGCCCAAGTATTCTCCTCCTTGATCACATCAAAGGACATAATACTTATACCCGTATTTTGGTTCTCTACTTCTAACTTATATTCTGTGAATATCTCAAAAGGTTCGGACTTGTGTTTCAACAAGAACATATGTCTGAATCTAAAGAGATCATCAGAGAACGTAATGAAGTATAAAGAACCAATCTTGGTATGTGTAGACATGGGGCCTTACATACATCAACATGTATCAATCCCAAGAGTTCACTAACTCTTTCTCTGTTTCCAGTAAACGGAGCTATGGTCATCTTATCATTGTGACATGACTGGCGAGTTTCACAAGATGTAAATTCAAACTGATTTAAATATGCATCTAAATGTAACTCAGCTAGTCGGGTCGCATTGATATGACCTAGTCTACAATACCTCAAGAAGGATTCGTTCATTTCTGAACTCTTCCTCTTGTGTGTGTTCTGTATACTAAGAACTGTAGTTTGATTTAGAACATCAATGCTTTTAGATAACGTGCCTGAACCGATCAACTTTTGATATAGGAAATGTTCAAAACATTATCCAACAATACAAAATTATATCATTTCTTTAATGATAAAGAGACTGACATGATTTTGTATATCAGGTTCGGTATCTAATAACATTCATTCAGAATTAATGTATTGGTAATACAGGGTGACAGTGACCGACAGACTTGGCTGCAACTCTTGCCCCGTTTTCTGCCTCATGAAACTTATCACCTGTTCTCAGTTTTTCTACCCTTTTGTAGCCCTATGTAACAGATTACATATGTGGGATCCTGATCCGGTATCATATACCCAGGATGCGGAGGATACTGAGAAACAGTTCTTTGTAACGAACACACCCGAAGATGATGCATCAGCATGCACTTTCTTCGTTTGGGCGGCACGGGAAATCTGGTATTCCCTAATTTCCTGCTCTGTCTTATAACAATTATAAGTTGGAGCGGGACCAACGTTCCCCAGCTCAGTATAACAAGCGGGTTCGGTCAATAATCCGTATTATTATCTTGATTAAGGCGTGATATGGTCGCTACCAGGAGAGAGAGAGAAGAAAACACTCAGCGTGCGCTCTTGCAAGAATAGATTGGTTTTATTTTATCTAATCAGGATGTCTCCCACTGCTTTTTATCAAATCTTCCTTCAAACCCTAAAAGGAAAGACTAGCCGGGATTAATTACACACTACAAGTTCGCCAATCTTTCAGCCAGGCCAGTGTCGGTACTTTGAGGGAGGTGCCCCGTGCTTTCGCACGGACCTAATTAATGTAAACCTCGTTTTCCCAGAGGCGTAACCTCGTTAACACCTTTCTAGACACCTACTTGATCGGCTAATTGTAATGTGTAAAACTCTCCCAGGAGTAAAAATTACTCGCAGCGGGTATCAGGATCCAACTATCTCATAGAAGGTATGCAATCTCATTGCAAATTTCAACACTTGAAATTCCCGATAATATTTTGCCCCTAGCAGCTATATGACCTTAACATAGTCAACAAATCATAAGTGCTAGTCAAGTTCAACCCGTCATTTCCCGATTGAATTAAACCCACCCGCACGACCCTTAACATAGTCAACAAAGTCACACGACTACCCTAATCCAATCACATCATATGCTTATGCAGATAAGCACTAATTAGCTACCGCACACTACGCCTTAACATAGTCAACAAACGTAGCACGAATACTAACTAGTACTTATCTGAAATGACGGAGGGCTACGACAGGTTTTTCTGAAAACCTATTGCGTAATGAACTTGATATCGTTGTAGGATCGAATGAATTTTGAAATGGAGTGTTTTTGAGGCTTTTCTATTTTTGCTAAAGGAGTCGATCATCGGTCCTTTCCTCGTCGAATGAGGTGCGGGATATATCATATATATCACTGTACAAAGCAAAAACTCTTAAAAGCAATCAAAAGACAAACCGAGTGTGTAGCATCTGCCAGTTATTGCTAAAGGAGTCACTCCCGGTGAAGGGATCTCGGTCCTTTCCTTATCGAATAAGGTGCAGGATATATCATATACACCGCTGTGCAAAGCAAGAACTGTAGCTACCTGTTTTATTTTGAAATTCGATTCTACAACATCTTAGGTTTCTTTTATTTCATTAATCATATTAATGAAGTCCCATCATTTAAGTACCTAAACATCACAGATAAATGCGACGTACACTTATGCCATCCGCATTCGCCTCGATGTCCCCTCGTGCACCGTTAGGTTAGGTAACTAACGGCAGAGCGGGGCAGGGCTAGCGCGGGTGTAAAACATAAGTAACGTCTATATAATATATCATATATACTATATACTGTATCTATCACAGAACATCACATGATCACATCACAGATATCGCAGCAGAAGAATCATATGAAATATTGGATATACTAGGACGTCCGTGTTTTCAATACGAGCCAGTATAAAACACGGATTCCACGGTCGTGATGAATAGCCAAACCCACACCCCTAGACCCCTACGAGAGCGGCAAGCAACCCTACCAATTCTAGAGTTAGGAGACCCGGACTCGACTCCTCGAGTTGGTCTCCCACTGGACTCCAGAACCCGGTTACTTGTGCCCTCCTCCTTGGGTCTATCCTATTGCGGAAAAGTAAATAATATACAAAGGGTGACATCTTCCGCAACCTGGAAGTGCCCCAATAAAATAATATTACATATAAGTTTTTACATGAATGAAAATGAAAAACACTCATCTCACATAAAAACCCCCGGCTATTCAAACACGACGATCCAATATAACATATCCAGCAACACATAACATCACATGTCATCAACGTAAGTAAATATGCGCATCCCAATTGTCATTGACATATAGCAACGAAACCGGCGATATCACAGATTACACTTACGGTCACAGAAAAGAAAGTGTAAAACTACAACAGTTGGAATCCGCAACCTCCTTAGACATCGCATGCCTGACCAAATGAATTCCTTAGACATTACATGCCTAATAATTATAAACCCCGCATTTTAGTCTCATTATCGAAAACTCTTTTCAATATCAAGTCGGGCAATTCAACAAGATTCCCGACATCCTGATCGAATGCTCGTCGCAAACTTCTGTAGGCGGCCGCACCCCCGACGCCGTCGACGAAGTGCACCAAGGCGGAACACCGCTGCCGCGAGCACCCGAACGGATGCTTTCGGCGACGGGGTTCTCCTACAGTCACTTGGTCGGGGCTATAGGGTGAGGCTGTCTATTAAGTTTACCCGGCGAGTATCCGCGTACGCTACGTGATTGCGACGGACTTTTGATCACATCAAAATTCCGTGGCAACCGATCAAGTGAGACTAAATTGCTATGTTTATAATATTCATTCCGTTATCACATAACTATTGTGAATTCCAATTGTTGTATCACATTCCGGATAAACAGAAAATGTTAAACTTTCCGATTGAACATTCGAACACCCAAGTTTTCCCGATACAGATCAACACATGAAATAAGTCTAACAACATTCAGTTCGTGCCTCAGTAGCAACGGTCCAGCCGTAGATGGGTCAAGCTAACGCCTCACATGTGGCACGCCGTACTGCCCCAAACCCGAAGGTTCAAAAGGCAGTTCAAGACGGTCACATAATCGAGTTAAGGTTTGTTGTCTTCTAGAGGGTCCATCGCGTTACTTGCACTACTTAGAACGTCGTTAAACTACGGAAAAATCCAACACTTGGAAATTTCCCGACAGGGGAAAAATTGGGTATTTATATCCGGTCGAACTTTTTTTAACATATTCTAAAATTTACCCGGAAAGCCACACAGACAAAATTTGATAATCTGATCGAACATACGAATCCCCAAAACAACCTCAGAAAATTCAACTCTTGAATAAATATTAAAAATTCCCAGAAAATCCAACTTCAGAAAATAGGAATTACTGTGCAAACAAGGGAAGCTGACGTCATCAATAGGCCGCGGAACCGCCGCAGAAGCTAGGCTTCTGCCGCGGTTCCGCTGCAGTTATGACTGTTCATGAGAAACTTTTTGCGCTGTAATTCTTAGATTTCCCTGCTGAATTTTCTGCATATTTTTAATGTTGAAAACTCCCAGATTTTAGAAAAAGGACAGAGAGCATTTTTGAGTTGGGTTTCGGGTTCGTTCGGGTTTCAAATTCCGTCTAGACTTCTCCTAAGGCTCTAGCTAGGCTCTGATACCACTGTAGGGTTCCTAGGCACTCTAGTGAGGTCTCACAAGGCATCGAACATGCCAATATAAAAATTTATGGGTGCCGAGAAACCCTAATACGGATCGTCGCTAGATTTCTAGGCGAAACATGAACTAGTTAACACTTAACTTCAAGTACGGAAATACAACCTTTGTAGATCCGGTTCTCCACCTCCACGGCTCCGTGATGAAGTCCTCTCCGCTGTCCAAATCAAAATCCGGGCTCTAGCGTCGGCTTCGTCGGAGAAATGGCGAGCTAGGTCGTCGATGTCCATGCCGAAGATGATCTACGTCGAGGCATCGCTAGATCAAGCTCCAACTTCACTAAGTCTAGAAAACTTGTGAAGGAAACACACTCTGCTACTTGGCAAGAGGTAGAGGATGAAGAAATAGGAAGTGGGTAGACTTTAGAATTGGATTTCTCACTCATTTCCATCAATCACCATTGATGGAGCTTGCTTTCTTCAAGTGAAGAAAAGAAGAAGAAGAAGAATTATGTTATGATAATTTTAATTCCAAAAAAGAAAAGAATAATCAATCCTTATCATAACATAACCATAGTTAAGTGTAGAGAACTAATCATGGTTTAATGCAATGGTTAGGGTTAAGCTAAAAACAAAATGGTCATCAAGTCAAAGCATTCATGAAGCTTCATGAATGAACAAAAGAAATGCCACCATTTTATCATTTCATTTCCTTTTTCCAATAAGAAAAAGATTAATAAATAAATGAATAAAATGAATAAGCAAATAGTAAACCCTAACCATTCCATTAACCAAGGTTTAATTCTATACACTTAATTAAAAAAGGCATGTATCATCAAACATGATACAAGCATGTGCACAAAATCATATCGCATATGCAATGCGCATACCCGAGCGAGAAAATCCATTTAAAGTGAACCGATACTAGTTAATGCAAAGTAATATATCAAATATATAATTATGCATTAAATCATTAAATCAACACTTGATTTAACGATCCGGTCATATCTCATATAACCGACTAGTATCATTAGTAACAACTTATCGAATCAACACTTGATCCGATAACCCGGCTATATCGCATATAACCGATCAATGTCACAAATCGCGGGAATCGAATACAGTATCACATACTGGTATTATTCTCGGTCCGCACATATCTCATATGCGCTCCTATTTCGTTTTTCTTGAGCCAGGAAACCTCTGTGTAGGACTCTAAAGACTCGTCAATACGCCGGCAGCAGATGATGATCATATCAAGCATCCACAAGCCGCAAGCGTTCTGCTAAACGTAACGGCCACCCGGGTATTGAGCGATTAGAAGATCGACGAGCAAGCCCGCTCACACTCCTGTGAATCCAACCAGTAACACTACCGTACAGTCCGGTCTGATCGTCTGATATGTCGCATATCTTGCCTAGGGATGGTAAACGTCAGACCCCAATAGCTCGATAAGTCGTGTCGATATGAGGTCTATAACAATTCGAGAAACTACTGGTAACACTTACCAGTAAATCTCAGCAACCCTGGCCAGGGATTTCCTGTTATAGCCAATTGAACACAGCGCAACATCAACTCCCTATACCGGAAGAGACGAATCCCCTCCTATCGCTCATTGCCTCCATGTGACTCGGGACTGTACCCAAAAACCACCGTTTTGCACGCCCTCTTGGACGTGGTAAGATGGAAATCAAAGCACAGTGGGAACCACACAAGACCCTATGACGATCTCGGGTCAACAGACTACTCTGTACCAGTGTCACCAGAGAACTGCCATCTGACGTGAGGTATAATACCATCTGGGAGTTCTCGGCGAGTCCGTCCAGTGTACCCAGTCTCTACTGAGAACCCGTATATCATCTCTGATGTCAAACACCGATGGATATGGGATCATCCATCGCCCATCTGTATGGGTCGAGAAGGTACACGCTAGTCTACTCTGGTATATCGATGCCCCATCTCGATACACCCACGACTAGGGACTTTCAAGGATGTACTTATGGACTACCATGTCCCCACTAGTATGATCCGCATCATAGTCCAGGTAGTCAAGTACACATCCTAAGGGCTTTACCAACATGTAACAGAGAGACAATCAGTATACACGTTAAGGTAAAGAGTAACCAGATAGCATACTATCATGTCGAGCAAGAAAGTCCTCCCTATATATGTCCCAGCATCCACTACAATATACATCCAATGTATAGTAATGGCCTCTAGGGCATACATATAACTAACAAGAGTTTTACACCGAGCTCCACCTCAAGCCGAGGCAACTAGGGCAACGAGATCGCTAATCTAGATACCCTAGGTTGTGTAGAAGAGAAAGATGGAAGTGTTTGTCTATGTGAATTCTTTTTCTCTCAACACAAGAGATCAAAAGAATTTTCAAGAGGAGGAAGATGAAGGAGAAACTCTAGCAACCATGGAGCTTTTTTTTTTCTTCTCACTTCAAGAGAGAGAATAAGAAGAGAATAATGAAAAGATTAACTAAAGAGAATGAACCATGGTTGCAATAATACACCAAAACCATCATTACTAATCCTATCATGATAAAGTTGATGCTACATTGAATTGACCATTATCATAATCAAAAATTTAAAAGAAAATCAAAGAAGAGTGTAGACCTCTCTTGAAGGTCAATGGTCAACTCCGGTCAACGGGTCAACAAAGTCAAGAGAGGTCATGGTGGTCAAATGGTCAATGCAATTAGCCATCACTAAACTATCACTAAAAGGATTAGTAAACAATGTCACCGGCTCATAATGGTTTTGACCAAACGAATTGTCAAAACCCTAATGAACCTGCCACATAACGGTTTTGGCCGAACCAACTGCCAAAACCCTAATGAGGCACCTCCTCCTTCATCGCTCCTCAAAACTGTGCATACACACCTGCATCCGCATTCCGTAGAATGCGAATGCACAGTAGACAAATCAAATCCATCCGTGCAATACTAGGATCTGGCTTAAACCAAAGCCCACTAGTATTGCCTGCCCGAACAGCATACGCACACAAGTGCACGTAAGTGATCGTAGCCCTGCCGTAAAACCATACGGCCTTTACACGTTTCGCTCAGTGCAGGGAAACTCTCTGTGTGGGACTTTAAAGACTCGACACTACGCTGGCAGTGGGTTTAACCACAGACCGCAAGCGGCACTAGCTGTACGTAACGGTCCCCTGGTAGATGTCGATAAGAAGGCCGATGAGGTAAACCCATCCGAACTCCTACTGAGCCTGTATGTGACAATCTCCGTACAGTCCGGTCTGTTCATCTGATACATCGCATAGCGGGCCTAGGGGGGTGGTGAACGTCAGTCCCCTAATAGCGGTATAAGTCGTGTCGGAGTGTAGCCCAGAACACCCTGAGATAACACTGGAAACCTACCAGTATATCTCGCTTGCCCTGGCCAGGGACTACTTGTGTAATGGCTCTCCTAGACACAGTGCGATGTCAACCCCCAATACCGGGAGAGACGGATCCTGTCTAACCGTCACTGCCTCTAAGTTCTTCGGGACTGCACCCAACTACTACCTGTTTGCACGACTCCTTTGAGCCGTGGTAGGGTTGTAATCTAAGTACAGTGGGAACCCACTCGAGGAGAAGTGACAGTGTCAAGTCGGCGGACTAAGCTGTACTTATGTCACCTGGGAACTGATAACTGACGATAGGTATAATACCGACCAACAGTTCCCGACTAGTCCTGTCCAGTGTACTCGTAACCTAACGAGCACCCGCATACTATCTCAAGTACGACGTACTGACGGCTGTGGGACAGACCGTCTCCCCCGCTGGGATGAGAAGCGCATACGCCAGTCTACTCCGGAGTATCGATGCCCTGTCTCGATAGATCTACGACTAGGGACCTGTATAAGGATGTGCTTATGGATTACCCAGCTCCCACGAGTATGACTGCCATCACAACGCTGGTAATCAAGCAAAGATCCTAAGGGCTGTACTAATATGTATATAAGCGATATGCTAAAAGAAACACATGCACATATTGAAGTAGAGACAAACCAAGTAGCATACTACCATTTTGAGCAAGATTGTCTATGCAACTGTGAATATCCCAAGCTTCCATTAAGTAATATACAAGCTAGTATGATACAGTAATGGCCTCTAGGGCATATACACTAACAGATATAATAAAGGTGAAGATTCTTTAAACTTGCTTATTTTCAATTCAAGCATTATGCTTATATTTCGATTCTTGAATATATTCTTTGTGATGATGCTTGAATAAAACTCCGCTCGTGGAGGAGTCGAAACGATTGTAGAATGATGATGTTGACGAATCTTTAAACGTTTTCTTAAGTCTTAAAATAATTGTAAATTCTTGAAAACCAATTGATCGATGATCTAGATCGATGCGAATGCGTTCTTGATTCCTTTCGCACGATCTAGAGATCAAAAATTGATCATTCGATTTTCAAGAAGCTATCTAGTGAATGTGATTCATCGAAAGGACAAAGGATAGGATGAGGAACCCTAATTCTTCGCAAGATCCTTGATCCTCGATGAATCTACATCGATTTAGCATCAACTTGTTAATGGATAAGAAATCTTATCCTTGAATCTTCGTCTCATTTACAATTTACTCGATTCCTACGTGCTTTACTTCAAATCTTGAAACCTAAATTGATTGGAATTCTATCGATGCTTGATTCTTGATGTTTATCATTTTCTTGATTCTTGATTAGAATAGTGATACTTGAAACTCATCGATAAAAATCTTGAATCACGTTTTCTTTTCCTTTCTATTAAATTTTCGATTCAAACAAAACAAAATACGAACGAATCGCGCAATCCCTGTGGACGATCCGCACTCACTAATGCGCTACAATCCGACACCGTTATTGATTGCGGTCAAAAATATTTTTGGTTGTGATTTCATACACTTTTTCTAAACCGACAACGGAAAATAAAGATCAATCACTAGAGCTTTAGGCGAAGTCTAGGCGACGTTTAAAGTCCGATCGAACTCCGAATACCCGTTAAATCCTAGTTTCTGGAAATTTTTTCAAAAGTTGACTTTTTTCATATTAAAAATACTTAGAAAATAAAGCAGGGAAATATAAGAATTACTGTGAAGTACGGACCACCAACTTCCTCACATGACCGCGGAACCACGGCCAAACCACGCGTTTGGCGGCGGTTCCGCGGCCAAAATTTGGAGTTGGGGCCCACTACTTCAGGTATTTATTCTTAGGTCCTTTTTCATAATTCTGGGAATTTTTAAATTCTACTCAAGCGTTGAGCCTTCTGCAAATTATTGGGAACTCGTTGATTCGTTCGGAAAGTTTAACTTCGTTTAAGTTTTTCCGGGTAATTTAGAACGTGTTAAAAAGTTCGAACGGATATCAATAACTCACTTTTTCCCCTGACGGAAAATTTTCAAGTGTTGGATTTTTCCACGAGTTTAAAACTTTCGGGAAATCATACAAGCATATCTATGGACCCTCTAGAAGAACACAAACCTTAACTCGATTATGTGACCGTCTGAACCGCCTCTAAACCTTAGGGTTTGGGGCAGTACGGTTTCCATATGTGAAGCGTTGGTTTGACCCTTCTACGGCTGGACCATTGGTACTGTGGCATGTGATGGATATTTTTTGAACTCTGCTCAAGTGTTGATCTATTTGGGAAATCTTGGGTGTTTGTTTATTCGATCGGAAAGTTTAACATTGTCTATTTATCTAGAATGTGATACAATATTTGGAATTCACAAGTAGTTATGAGATAACTAATTTGAATGTTATAAATCTAGCAGTTTAGTCTCATTTGATCGGTTGCCACAGGATTTTGATGTGATCAAAAGTCCGTCGCAATCACGTAGCGTACGCGGATACTCGCCGGGTAAACTTAATAGATAGCCACGCCACATAGCCCCGACCAAGTGACTGTAGGAGAACCCCGTCGCTAAAAGCATCCGTTCGGGTGCTCGCGGCAGCGGTGTTCCGCCTTAGTGCACTTCGTCGACGGCATCCGGGGGTGCGGCCGTCTACTAAAGTTTGCGACGAGCATTCGATCAGAATGTCGGGAATCTAGTTGAATTTTCCGACTAGATATTGAAAAGTGTTTTCGAGATCGATACTAAAATGCGGGGTTTATAATTGTTAGGCATGCGATGTCTAAGGAATTCATTTGGTTAGGCATGTGATGTCTAAGGAGGTTGCGGATTCCAACTGTTGTAGTTTTACACTTTCTTTTCTGTGACAGTAAGTGTAATATGTGGTGTATCGCCGGTTTCGTTGCTATACATCAACGACAATTGGGATACGCATATTGTTGGAGATAGTGCCCTCATAGTCAATTATTGGATCGCAGGTACGTGATTGCAATGATTGCGGAGGACCTATCCCGGTAGCACAGTCTTACTCGAGATGATAGTATGCTATCTGGTTTGCCTTTATCAGTCGTGTACATGTTCAGGTGACTGATTGCATGTTACACTTTGATAGAGCCCTTAGGATCTTGCTTTACTACCAACAGTATGATGGCGATCATATACGTGAGAGTTGGGTAGTTTATATGCATATCCTTAATTATGGTCCCTAGTCGTGGGAGTTTCGAGACAGGGCATCGATACTCCGGAGTAGACTAGTGTGTACAGTCGAGACCCCGACGAGGGGCGGTGGCCGGTCTCACAAGCCACTGGTGTCAGTTGGATCACCTAAGATGTATACAGGTGCTCATTGGGTTATGAGTACACCGGACAGGACTCGCCGGGAATCTGCTAGTTAGTACTATACCTATCGTCAGATAGCAGTTCCCTGGTGACATGTGTACAGGTTAGTTCATCGACCTGAGGTCGTCATTTGTCTCGTATGAGTTCCCACTGTGCTTTGATTTCTACCCTACCACGGCTCAAAGGAGTCGTGCAAACAGGTAGCTTTTGGGTACAGTCCTGAGCCATATGGAGGCACGTGAGCGGATCGGCAGGGGATTCGTCTCTCCCGGTATTGGGGGCGAGGTCGTGCTGTGTCTAGGAGAGCCATTACACAAATCCATGGCCATGGTAGGAGATTTACTGGTAGGTACTCCAGTAGTATCTTAGGGTGTATTGGGTTTCACTCCGACATGACTTATACTGCTTTTGGGGGTCTGACGTTACTAGCCCCCTAGGCGGATATGCGATACTCATTGACGAACGGACCGGACTGTATATACATTGTCACTGTTAGGCTCAGTAGGGTTTTCCGGATGAGTGCGCTCATCGGCATCCCTTGAGGTCAGTCCATGGGCAGCCGTTACGCATTGCTAGTGCCGCTGACGGTTTGTGGTTAAACCCACTGCCAGGGTACTGACGAGTCATTAGAGTCCCCCACAGACAGTTTCCCAAGTCCGGGCGAAACGCTGTAGAGGCCGTATGGTTTTATGGCAGGGTTCGGAAAATGCACGTGCGTTTAAGCACGTGTCGATTTTCGGACAGTTGATACTGGTCGGCTTTGGTTTAAGCCGGATCCGAGTATTATATTGAGTAGGTATAATATCTTTGTCTCAGTTGCATTTGTATTCGGTCGTAATACAAATGCGGGTATATTTATACAGTTTCGGGGTTATCCTGAAAGTCGTTTCAGGATCACTTTTGGAAGTTGCCAGTTTCCAGTTTTCTATCAGCCGTCTTTTTACATTCTGTTAAAGACGGATTTATCTTTTCGCAGATGAGGTGAGTCATCATTCTAGAAGCTTCTAGAAGTGATGACGAGGCTTGGTGAGTCATTCATGATAAGGTGACTAGGTTTAATGTGATTGGTTCAATCTTTTGAGTCATCATTTTCATTATGCTATTTTGTTTTCCTTAGGATATTTCCATATGATATTTGCATCCTATGGTCACCCCCCTCTCCTACGGTCACCTCCCTCATTCTATATATATGATAAGCCTCCTCTCTCTCTCATTTTACTCTCACTTGATGTTTCATTGTAGAAAAGATATGATAGTTTTGGGGTGTATGGAATTCACAGTTCATTTCATTCCATCACCCGATTTCCACGGCAACTTCATTAACCGATCGTCCACGGACTTGGACGAAGTGAGACAAAGTCATCTACTCATTCTCTACATCAATCTTGGTCGTCTCTTTTAGCAAACTTGACGATCGAGTTGCCTCGAGTCAGAGGCGGGAGCCCGTTTAAAGAACCGATCATGTGGTGCCACCTCGAAGAGGAGATCGGAGATCGACGAGATCGGAGCAGCCGCAACGGAGCGTGGGATGATGGTTGAAGAACGAAGGACTCGGATCGTTCGGTACAATCTTCCTACACTCTTTACAGTTTGTTAGTTTAGCAATAATGGCAGATCCGGGTTAAAGTATACGATAGCGCCAGTTTAAAAGTTTTGTTCCGCATTTTGGCGTCTGTAGACTGCCGGGGCGCTAGCGTAGACTTACAGTGGTATCAGAGCCTAACCATTTTGCTATACTAACTTGTGCTAACGTGTTTAAAACATCGATCCGACCGAAAATCGAAAACTGCAAAAATCACATTTTTTATGCCCGACAGTTTCTGTTAATTTTAAACGATCTCAAAATTGATTTCTGGATGTCTTAAAAATCCGTGCAGGCATATCTAAGAACCACGACAAAATTTGGAACAGTGATCCCTCCAAGTTGCCGCGGAAGGGCAACGTGGGGAGCACGTGCTCCCAAATTTTGTCAGTGTGTTCAGTGTTGGTTTTTGGTGTTTTTGTTTAATATATTTTTTGCCCAGGTTTTGTTACTGTTCACCAGTAAGCAGTGGGGCCCATTTTTTGAAATTTGGACTTTGGTCGATCGAAATTTAAACACGTTAGTTTACAGTGCTTACATTATATCTCCGACCGGGAATGTCATTTGATCGGTAAACCGCGTCTGATTGCTATAGTTCTTTTAGACGGGTTTGCGAACGTGACATTCGCGTTGATGTTCTGTGTTGTGCTGTGATGTTGCGGATTTGTCGTGGTGGATAGCAGTGTGCAATGGTAGTACAGTTTGTGTTTATTTGTACATTTGATATTGCGGGGCGAGCGTCCAACTTGTGGACTGCCGTCACTGCCTGTTGTATAATATTCTTTTGGGGTACGACCAGGTTGCGGTCGATGTACCTATTGTACTATTTTTCATTACTGTACTAGGTTTTACCCCGCGACGGAGTGCACGGATAGCCGGGTTCGGGAAAGCAACGGGTCCGCATCTCATGGCTTTGAGAGGCAGAGGGACCCCACTTCAGAATTGGCAGACTATTCGCCGCACTCGTAGGGGGTATAGGTTGACCCAAGGAGGGGTGCTCAATTTACCGGATTCTGTGAAGTGCTGGGTGTTCCATTCACTATACTGTGGGGGACTGCCTCGCTTCAGGTTTTGGCGGGTAACTTGCCGCACCCGTAGGGGTCTAGGTTTCATTGCACAGGCTATCCACACGACAGGGGAACGTCGAGTTTCAGCAGCGGCTCTGTGAAACTCGGGGATCCCAGATATCTGTATTGTTCTGTAATGCTTATTACTTTTCTGTAATGTTGCATATTATCACGCCTGGAGCGATTATGTATATTGGTTTATATACTATTAGATGTTGTATATGTTTTACACCCGCGCTAGTCCAGTCCCCGCTCTGTCGTTAGTTAAGTAACCTAACGGGTGAAGACGGGACCCAGCGACGAATGCGGATGGCATATACGTACATTTTATTTTCGTTCTTTTCTGGTGTGATCGAATGATGGGACTGCGTTGATTCTGATCAACGCAAAGTAAAAACAAACCTGTATACAGTTATTGGAACAATTTAAAAAGTGTTATTGCAAAGACGTTTTCTTTTGTTATGCATAGCGGTATTCAGTGGAATATCCTGCACCTCATTCGACGGGGCAAGGGTTGATATCCCTTCACCGGGACTGACCCCTTGGGCAGAAGTTTGCGTCAGGGTAATAACTTTACTATAGTCGATTACATGTTGCTTTGCATAGCGGTATTCAGTGGAATATCCTGCACCTCATTCCACGAGGAAAGAGCCGAGATCCCTTTACAGGGAGTGACCTCTTTAGCAAAAGGTTTTCGCCACTATATTTTAAAAAGCTATCAGGTTCCTTCAGCGATATCAAGTTCACTACGTTAAAGGTTTTTCGCCAAAAACCAGTCGTAGCCCTCCGTCGTTTCTTATGGATGGTCAGTAGTATTCAAGCTATGTTTGTTGGCATACGTCAAGGCATAGTGTTTGGTAGCTGCTGGGTATTCATTTGTTGCATAGATAGATGAGTTGGTTTGGGACAGTCGTATTACCTTGTTGGCATACGTCAAGGGTATGTACGGGTGGGTTCAAATTAACAAGATAATGACGGGCAGAACTTGACATGTGACTTATGATTTGTTGGCATACGTCAAGGTCATAAGAGCATGGGGCAAGAAAATGATATCGGGAGTTTCTAAAGAAACTGAAACTTGCCAAGTATGCGCATACCTTCTGGAGTATGAATAACGTGGATGCATTCCATCACGTTAACATGCGATGAGAGTTGGATCCCGATTCCCACTGATGAGTTGGTTTACTCTTCGGGTGATCCCGATTGATTCTTCTTTAGGTTTGGAGGAGAATTTGACAGGACAGTAGGAGGTTTCCGGATTAGATAAACTGATGACCATTCTGATCTAGGTTAGAGTGCACGCAGAGTGTTTCTTTTCTCTCTCTCTCTCTTTGGCAGCGACCTTTGACTGACCCTAGACTATGACTCAGTGACCAAGTTGACCGAACCTTCTTAAAATACTGGCTTTTGGATTGTCTGAGTTGCATAAGTCATTGCCACTCCTTCTTTTACCCTTTGCATTTCTCAGAACACCCGTATTACTACGGATATCCACTTCCATTGGATAGATCCATCGTATGGTTATATACGAACTCGAAGGGACTTCTTCGGGGATGGATCCAAGTTCAGGAGATATAGAATTGGTTTATTCAGTTGTCTTTTATTATCACCTTCTCTCAGGTTGCGAGAGCTCCTTGGTTTAGGAGAGTACACCTATTACGCCTATTGGATAGTCTTATTCCAAACCATAGGCTGGTGCCGAAAGGTAGGGAATGAAGAAAACCAATTAGCCTAAGTAGGGTGTGCAGAAGGTAATATGTAAAGACAAAATAAAGGGATTAGAAAGAGGGCAAAGTAAATTGCGACTGATTTCATTCACGACCAAAACCGCGTACTTCATCGCCGCTCCTATTTCACCTTTAAAAAGAATAAGGTATTATTCAATTGTCTTTTATCGTCACCTTCTCTCGAGATGCGAGTACTCCTTGGTTTAGGAGGGTACACCTATTATGCTTACTGGATAGTCTTCTTCCAAACCATAGGCTGGTGCCGAACGGTAGGGAAGGAAGAAAACCAGTTAGCCTAACGATGGTGTACAGAAGGTAACGACTAAAGACAAATAAAGGGATTTGGAGAGATGGCAATAAAATATACGGTTGAAGTCATGAATTGGATTATGGAAGAGGCATTGCTATGAATACCAGGATACCCCTACGAAACACGTTCATGTTTCAGTGCATTGTTAAAGGAAAAACTGTTTTCCCGATTAGACACTTACTCCAAAGGTATGTATTTACCAGGTTTCATTCTCATATCTGTATGGTTTTACAGATGATGAGTGGGAGTAAGATATTGGGAATTGGGTGATCATCCTCATTATATCGGAATTCGTTGAAATTGGTGATATTTGAGGAAATCGCCAGGGTACAGTTTTCCACCTACAACGCACAGGTTTTGAGTTGTTCAACTCAGCGGACTTATACAGAGTATTGTATGTTGTCCAAGTGTCCTTCAGGACAAAGGGGTAGGTCCTCGTACTATGTTCTGTTTACTTATAACTTCTCTAGTATTTAGACGAGTGTTTCGTAGAAATACATGGTCTAAGTTTTGAGAAGTTGTGGGTATAAGAATAAAGTAAAGAACCAGGTATCACAAGTATCGGGATTCTTCAAAGAGATCGAAGATGTAGATTCTTGTGATTGGTATTCAGATAATAGTGATGGTTTTGAGAAACGTGTTTCTCTTTCAGGTTACTCATAATTGGATGGATTCCTAAGTTGAGTAATGCTGATTAGCCTTTTTCCATTAAGTTGATATGCACTGGAGACAGCTGCATGGATTGAATATGGTTCCAATTAAATTAGTGCCAAAGTTTCTATATTGGATATAGAATAGTTCGTACCTTAAAAGAAACTAAGGTACGGGGAGTTGTCCAGCTTATGCTTAAAACCAGACTCTGGATAACTCAGGGCACGTTTCTGTAATGGCTGTTTGTGGGTTGACCCGGGATGACAAGGGTTGATATTCTACCATTTGGAAGATCAATAGTGATATTGTTCGTGACTCGCCACAGTTTTAGTAAAAATGGATCTTTTTCAGAAAACAGTAGTGGGAGTATGGTAGAACTGGAAGTGATTCCAGAACCGCGAACGATTACGGAAAAATTTAATAGGACCTATTCATTCAATCAGGTTTGACATTCCAATAGCCACTCCGCAAGTATGGTAGGTAACCTCAGACACCCGAGAGGTACTTCGGTAGGCTCAAGGACGGTGACAGGGAGGTTCTTATCTACCCAGACTTGACACTACTGTTGTTCTAGGATATGAGACCCGGTAGGAGGGTTGTCGTAGTCAGTGGGAGCAGCGGAAGCATAGTGGGCAAGATGCTTATATCTATTTATAGACTTGAGCAGTTATAGCGGAGATAGATCATCTAATTTTGATGTGACAGTCATGGGTTTGACTTCAATCAGAATAGGGGATGGATCAGTTAAGAAGGTAGTAGGGTGTGATGTCATGGTATCTGGATGACATACACAGAGTAGGAAGTAAAATTCCTATACTACGATCGGTTGTACTGTGGTCGTCACACAGTTGTTTCTCCAGACAGGATATGGATATAATATTTGACATTCTGATTTCTAGATCTATGGTTTTAGATCTGGATTAGGGTAGTTTCCCAATGTGGGTACTTTGACAGATATTCTAATGGTTTTTAGAATAGTTGACTCCTAGCATGGTAGTGTACCTGCAGGTGATGGAGTCACCCTCTCTAAAGGTGTCTTACAGACTAAAGGGGAGAGGGATGTGCATGATTAGCAGATCACTTGCTTAGGCAATTGAGTCAATCATGAGATGTCAAGTACCACACCAAATGTTGTTTTTGCACTAGATGCAATAAGTTTGTATTAATCCAATCCTGGAGAAACATAAGGAAGCGGTTTTAGAACATTAGTACATGTTCTACGGATTTGATAACGGCAGCCTCTTTCGGGAGACGGTTATCATTCCAGGCTTCAAAGGTGACATGGATGACAGAGTGATTGTCAGAGTTTTAGTTTTCCCTCAGACGAGGGACAGTATTATGGACAGGTGGTTCCAGAGGATACCGTGGGTGGCATGGTGCCGGATACTGATTAGGTTCAGTGATCCACACAGTCTAAGAAGTTTGGATATGGAGTTCATTTATGAACTAAGGTCCCATCAGATATCCAGACATATTCTAAGACAGGTACTACTTAATTCGGGAGATGGCTTTCTCCGCGAACTTGGGATTAAGAGAGATACAGAAAGAAACTTCTAGGCGGATCCACTCACCGAGGCTATTTCTCGAACACAATAGTTTTACAAACGGGCTTTGTGAAACTGATTAGTAGAGGAGTTGGATGTTCGGTTTCACACGGGCTGTGAGTAGTCGACATCGCAATATTAGCCTTGAGTGCAAGTGGGAGATTGTTGGAGATAGTGCCCTCATAGTCAATTATTGGATCGCAGGTACGTGATTGCAATGATTGCGGAGGACCTATCCCGGTAGCACAGTCTTACTCGAGATGATAGTATGCTATCTGGTTTGCCTTTATCAGTCGTGTACATGTTCAGGTGACTGATTGCATGTTACACTTTGATAGAGCCCTTAGGATCTTGCTTTACTACCAACAGTATGATGGCGATCATATACGTGAGAGTTGGGTAGTTTATATGCATATCCTTAATTATGGTCCCTAGTCGTGGGAGTTTCGAGACAGGGCATCGATACTCCGGAGTAGACTAGTGTGTACAGTCGAGACCCCGACGAGGGGCGGTGGCCGGTCTCACAAGCCACTGGTGTCAGTTGGATCACCTAAGATGTATACAGGTGCTCATTGGGTTATGAGTACACCGGACAGGACTCGCCGGGAATCTGCTAGTTAGTACTATACCTATCGTCAGATAGCAGTTCCCTGGTGACATGTGTACAGGTTAGTTCATCGACCTGAGGTCGTCATTTGTCTCGTATGAGTTCCCACTGTGCTTTGATTTCTACCCTACCACGGCTCAAAGGAGTCGTGCAAACAGGTAGCTTTTGGGTACAGTCCCGAGCCATATGGAGGCACGTGAGCGGATCGGCAGGGGATTCGTCTCTCCCGGTATTGGGGGCGAGGTCGTGCTGTGTCTAGGAGAGCCATTACACAAATCCATGGCCATGGTAGGAGATTTACTGGTAGGTACTCCAGTAGTATCTCAGGGTGTATTGGGTTTCACTCCGACATGACTTATACTGCTTTTGGGGGTCTGACGTTACTAGCCCCCTAGGCGGATATGCGATACTCATTGACGAACGGACCGGACTGTATATACATTGTCACTGTTAGGCTCAGTAGGGTTTTCCGGATGAGTGCGCTCATCGGCATCCCTTGAGGTCAGTCCATGGGCAGCCGTTACGCATTGCTAGTGCCGCTGACGGTTTGTGGTTAAACCCACTGCCAGGGTACTGACGAGTCATTAGAGTCTCCCACAGACAGTTTCCCAAGTCCGGGCGAAACGTTGTAGAGGCCGTATGGTTTTATGGCAGGGTTCGGAAAATGCACGTGCGTTTACGCACGTGTCGATTTTCGGACAGTTGATACTGGTCGGCTTTGGTTTAAGCCGGATCCGAGTATTATATTGAGTAGGTATAATATCTTTGTCTCAGTTGCATTTGTATTCGGTCGTAATACAAATGCGGGTATATTTATACAGTTTCGGGGTTATCCTGAAAGTCGTTTCAGGATCACTTTTGGAAGTTGCCAGTTTCCAGTTTTCTATCAGCCGTCTTTTTACATTCTGTTAAAGACGGATTTATCTTTTCGCAGATGAGGTGAGTCATCATTCTAGAAGCTTCTAGAAGTGATGACGAGGCTTGGTGAGTCATTCATGATAAGGTGACTAGGTTTAATGTGATTGGTTCAATCTTTTGAGTCATCATTTTCATTATGCTATTTTGTTTTCCTTAGGATATTTCCATATGATATTTGCATCCTATGGTCACCCCCCTCTCCTACGGTCACCTCCCTCATTCTATATATATGATAAGCCTCCTCTCTCTCTCATTTTACTCTCACTTGATGTTTCATTGTAGAAAAGATATGATAGTTTTGGGGTGTATGGAATTCACAGTTCATTTCATTCCATCACCCGATTTCCACGGCAACTTCATTAACCGATCGTCCACGGACTTGGACGAAGTGAGACAAAGTCATCTACTCATTCTCTACATCAATCTTGGTCGTCTCTTTTAGCAAACTTGACGATCGAGTTGCCTCGAGTCAGAGGCGGGAGCCCGTTTAAAGAACCGATCATGTGGTGCCACCTCGAAGAGGAGATCGGAGATCGACGAGATCGGAGCAGCCGCAACGGAGCGTGGGATGATGGTTGAAGAACGAAGGACTCGGATCGTTCGGTACAATCTTCCTACACTCTTTACAGTTTGTTAGTTTAGCAATAATGGCAGATCCGGGTTAAAGTATACGATAGCGCCAGTTTAAAAGTTTTGTTCCGCATTTTGGCGTCTGTAGACTGCCGGGGCGCTAGCGTAGACTTACACATATTTACTTACGTTGATGACATGTGATGTTATGTATTGCTGTGATATGTTATATTGGATCGTCGTGTTTGAATAGCCAGGGGCTTTATGTGAGATGAGAGTTTTTCTTTTTCATTCATGTAAAATTCATTGTATGTAATATTCTTTTATTGGGGCACTTCCGAGCTGAGGATGATATCACCATTGTATATTATTTACTTTTCCGCATTAGGTAGACCTAAGGCGGGGACCATAAGTAACCGGGTTCTAGGGTCCAGTGGGAGACCATCTCGAGGAGTCGATGTAAGTCTACGGTAGCGCCCCGGCCGTCATTCTGGCACCAAACGCGGAACAAAAACTTTTATAACTGGCGCTATCGCATACTATAACCCGGATCTTGCCATCAACGCTAAACTAACAAACTGTAAAGAGGTAGAAAGGCTATACCGATCGATCCGAGTCTTTCGGTCTTTAGCCATCATCCCACGCTCCTCGCGGCAACTCCGATCTCTCGTCTCCTCATCGAGGTGGCACCACGTCAACGGATCTTTAAACAGGCTCCCGCCTCTATACCGAGGCAACTCGGTCATCAAGTCTGCTAAAAGAGATGACCAAGATGAAGTAGAGAATGAGTAGAATACTTTATCTCAAACACCCTAGGGTTCTCATCACATGAGAGGGTTAGGGTGGAGGTTGTAGAAGATGCTTAGGATTGGAAATGGTGAACTCAAGAAAAACTATCTCAAGAGAGCAAGAACTCAAGCATAATAAACTTCTCTCTCTTTTTTGATATCATTTGTGAGTAGATATATATATGGTTTGTGTAAAGAAAATATCTCAAAAAAATATCTCCCAAAAAATATCTCCACAAACCCTAAAATATCTCTTCACAAAACAAAACTCATTAACTCCTTAATAACTCACTAGATGACTCATTACATGAGTCATTAGTGAACATTCTAGAGTTAATGTGTCATCCAAAATGAGTCACCCTTTCCAAAACCCTTTTAACCATTTAAACTAAAAAGATTAACCAAAAGAAATGCATCTTCTAAAATATTCTCGTAACGGATTACGAAAATACCCCTCACCTGTATATACATACCTGTATCCGTATTCCGACCGAATACGAATACGAGAGACTAAAATATTCCGACTCAATATAATACTTGGATCCGGCTTAAACCAAAGCCCACCAGTGTTATCTGTCCGAAATATGACACGTGCACAAGTGCACGTGCAATTTCGAACCCTGCCATAAAACCATACGGCCTCTACAACGTTTTGCCTGAACTTGGGAAACTATCTGTAGGGGACTCTAAAGACTCGTCAGTACCCTGGCAGTGGGTTTAACCACAAGCACGTCAGCGGCACTAGCTGTGCGTAACGGCTGCCCATGTACTGACCGAAAGGGAAGCCGATGAGCGAACTCATCCTGGAACCCTACTGAGCCTATCAGTGACAATATACGTACAGTCCAGTCCGTTCGTCTATGAGTATCGCATATCGGGCCTAAGGGGGCTGGTAACGTCAGACCCCCAATAGCGGTATAAGTCGTGTCGGAGTGTAGCCCAGAACACCATGAGGTACTACTGGAGTACCTACCAGTAAATCTCCTGCCTCGACCGAGGGCTTTGTGTAATGGCTCTCCTAGACACAACGCGATCTCGCCCCCAATACCGGGAGAGATGAATCCCCTGCCGATCCGCTCACTTGCTTCCATGTGGCTTGGGACTGTACCCTACTAAAACCTGTTTGCACGACTCCTTTGAGCCGTGGTAGGGTAGTAATCAAAGCATAGTGGGAACTCACACGAGACAAATGACAATCTCAGGTCGATGAACTAACCTGTACACATGTCACCAGGGAACTGCTATCTGACGATAGGTATAATACCAACTAGCAGGTTCCCGGCGAGTCCTGTCCGGTGTACTCATAACCCAATGAGCACCTGTATACATCTTAGGTGATCCAACTGACACCAATGGCTTGTGAGACCGGCCACCGCCCCTCGTCGGGGTCTCGACTGTATACACTAGTCTACTCCGGAGTATTGATGCCCTGTATCGAAACTCCCACGATTAGGGACCACTTTTAAGGATGTGCTTATGGACTACCCAACTCTCACGTATATGATCGCCATCATACTGTTGGTAGTCAAGCAGGATCCTAAGGGCTCTATCAACGTGTAATAGTGATCATGTCACCTAAAGTTGTACACGACTGATAAAGGCAAACCAGATAGCATACTATCATCTTGAGTAAGACTGTCCTACCGGTATAGGTCCTCCCTCAATCATTGCAATCACGTACCAGCGATCCAATAATTTACTTTGAGGGCACTACATCCAACAATCTCCCACTTGCACTTAAGGCTAATTATTGCAATGTCGTATACTCACAGCCCGTGTGATACCGAACACCCAACTCCTCTACTAATCAGTTTCACAAAGCTCGTTTGTAAAACTCTTGTGTTCGAGAAATAGCCTCAATGAGTGGATCCGCCCTGATGTATCTTTCTATGTCTCTCTTAATCTCAAGTTCGTAGAGAAAACCATCTCCCGAATTGAGTAATACCTGTCTTAGAACATGTCTGGATATCTGATGGGACCTAGTTCATAAATGAACTCCAAATCCAAACTTCTTAGACTGTATCGACAACTGAACCTAATCAGTATCCAGCACCATGCCTCCCACAGTATCCTCTTGGACCACCTGTCCATAATACTGCCCCCTTCTGCAGAGGGAAAACTATAACTCTGACAATCACTCTGTCATCCATGTCACCTTTGGAAGCCTGGAATGATAACCGTCTCCCAAAGGAGGATGCCGTTATCAAATCCGTAGAACATCCACTTATGTTCTGAAACTGCTTCCGAATGTTTCTCCAGGATTGGATTAATATAAACTTATTGCATCTAGTGCAAAAACAACATCTGGTGTGGTACTTGACATCTCACGATTGACTCAATTGCCTAAGCAAGTGATATGCCAATCATGCACATCCCTCTCCCCTTTAGTCTGTAAGACACTTTTAGAGAGGGAGACTCCATCACCTGCAGGTACACCACCATGCAAGGAGTCATCTATTCTAAAATACTATTAGAATACTGTCAAAGTACCTTGATTGGGAAACTACCCAAATCTAGATCTAAAACCATAGATCTTGTAACCAGAATGTCTGATATTATATCCATATCCTGTAAAGAGAATCAATTGTGTGACAACCATAGTACAACCAATCGTAGTATATGAATTTTACTTCCTACTCTGTGTATGTCATCCAAATACCAGGACATCATACCCTACTTCCTTCTTAACAGATCCATCCTCTATTCTGATGAAGTCAAACCCATGACTGTCACATCAAAATTAGATGATCTATCTCCGCTATATCTGTTCTAGTCTATAAATAGACATAAGCTACTTGCCCACTATGCTTCCGCTGCTCCCACTGACCACAACAACCCTCTGGCAGAATAATATATACGTGCACTTCTAAAGCTAGTTTAGAACGACGCTATACTTAACCTCCTGCCGGGTCTCATAGCCTGGAACAACAGTAGTGTCAAGTCTGGGTGAACAAGAACCTCCCTGTCACCGTCCTTGAAGCTACCATAGTACCTCTCGGGTGCCTGAGGTTACCCACCATATCTGCGGAGTGGCTAATGGAATGTCAAACTTGATTGAATCTTTAGGTCCTATTAAATTTTCCGTAATCGTTTGCGGTTCTGGAATTACTTCCAGTTCTACCATACTCCCACTACTGTTTTCTGAAAAAATCCATTTTACTAAAACTGTGGCGAGTCAAGAACAATATCACCATTGATCTTCCAGATGGTAGAAAGTCAACCCTCGTCATAGCCTAGGCTAACCCACAAACTGCCATTACAGAAACGTGCCCTGAGTTATCCAGAGTCTGGTTTTAAGCATAAGCCGGACAACTCCCCATACCTTATCATCGTTAAGATATGAACCATTCTATATCCAATATAGAACTTTGGCACTTATTTAATTGAAACCAGATTCTAATCATGCAGCTGTCTCCAGTGCATATCAACTTAATGGAGAGAGGCTAATCAACATTACTCAACTTAGGAATTCATCCAATTATGAGTAACCTGAAAGAGAAACAAGTTTCTCAAAACCATTACTATCAACTGAATACCAATCACAAGTATCTACATCTTCGATCTCTTTGAAGAATCCCGATACTTGCGATACCTGGTTCTCTACTTTATTCCTATACCGATAACTTCTCAAAACTTAGACCTTGTATTTCCACGAAACACTTGTCTAAAAACTAGAGAAGTCACAAGTAAACAGAACATAGTACGAGGACCAACCCCTTTGTCCTAATGGACACTGGACAACATACAATACTCTGTATGAGTCCCTTGAGTTGAATAACTCAAAACCTGTGCATCGTAGGTTGAAAACTGTACTTATGGTTAAGAACTACTCCGCTGTTCAATGCTCCTTACCCAATCGTCAACTGATATAGGTAAATGTCACGGACATAATTTCAAAAAGTTATATCTCACTTTATAAAAATAAACGTACAGATATATCATTTTGAAATTGGTACACAACAATGGATACTCAAAACCAAATACATGCCGTCTGGTAAAAACCCAGGCGACTTCCTCAAATATCACCAATTACAACGAATTCCGATATAATGAGGATGATCAACTTATTCCCAATAACTTACTCCCACTCATCATCTGTAAAACCATACAGATGTGAAAATCATACCTGGTAAATGCATATCCTGGAGTAAGTATCTAATCGGGAAATCAGTTTTCCTTTAACAATGCACAGTGAAACTGAAACATGAAAATGTTTCGTAGGGGTATCCTGGTTTTCCTAGTAATGCCTCTTCCATAATCCAATTCATGACTAAAACCGTATATTTCTTTGCCATCTCTCCAAATCCCTTTATTTGTCTTTATTCATTACCTTCTGTACACCCCTTTAGGCTAAGTGGTTTTCTTCCTTCCGTACCGTTCGGCACCAGCCTATGGTTTGGAAGAAGACTATCCAGTAAGCATAATAGGTGTACTCTCATAAACCAAGGAGTACTCGCAACTTGAGAGAAGGTGATGATAAAAGACAACTGAATAATACCTTATTCTATTTCTCCCGAACTGGAGAAAAAAGCAAAGGTGAAGTAGGAGTGGCGATGAAGTACGCGGTTTGGTCGTGAATGATAGCAGTCGCAATTTACTTTGCCCTCTTTCTAATCCCTTTATTTTGTCTTTACTTATTACCTTCTGTACACCCTACTTAGGCTAATTGGTTTTCTTCATTCCCTACCTTTCGGCACCTGCCTATGGTTTGGAAGAAGACTATCCAATAAGCGTAATAGGCGTACTCTCATAAACCAAGGAGCCCTCGCAACCTGAGAGAAGGTGATGATAAAAGACAACCGAATAAACCAATTCAATTTCTCCTGAACCTGGATCCATCCTCGAAGAAGTCCCTTGGAGTTCGTATATAACCATACGATGGATCTATCCAATGGAAGTGGATGTCCGTAGTAATACGGGGTGTTCTGAGAAATGCAAAGGGTGAAAGAAGGAGCGGCAATGACTTATTCAACTTAGACAATAAAAAAGCCAGTATTTTAAGAAGGTTCGGTCAACTTGGTCACTGAGTCATAGTCTGGGGTCGGTCAAAGGTCGCTGCCAAAGAGAGAGAGAAAAGAAACACTCTGCATGCACTTTAACCTAGATCAGAATGGTTATCACCTTATCTAATCAGGAAACCTCCCACTGTACTGTCAAATTCTCCTCCAAACCTGAAAGAAGAATCAATCGGGATCACCCGAAGAGTAAACCAACTCATCAGTGGGAATCGGGATCCAACTCTCATCGCACGATAACGTGAAGGTATCCACTCATGTGATCACACTCCAGAAGGTATGCGCATGCCTGGCAAGTTTCGGTTTCTTTAGAAACTCCCGATATGATTTTTGCCCCATGTTCTTATGACCTTGACGAAGGCCAATAAATCATAAGTCACATGTTAAGTTCTACCCGTCATTATCTTATCAATTTGAACCCACCCGTACATATCCTTGACGAAGGGCAACAAGGTAATACGACTGTCCCAAACCAACTCATCTATCTATGCAACAGAAAAGTAACAAGCAGCTACCATCCACTATGCCTTGACGAAGGCCAACAAACATAGCAAGAATACTACGTGCTACCCATCTGAAACGACAGAGGGCTACGACTGGTTTTTGGCGAAAAACCTTTAACGTAACGAACTTGATATCGCTGAAGGAACCTGATAGCTTTTTATAAAAATATAATGGCGAAAACCTTTGCTAAAGAGGTCACTCCCGGTGAAGGGATCTTGGCTCTTTCCTCGTGGAATGAGGTGCAGGATATTCCAACTGAATACCGCGATGCAAAGCAACAAGTAATCGACTATAGTGAAGTTATTACCCTGACGCAAACTTCTGCCCAAGGGGTCACTCCCGGTGAAGGGATCTCGGCCCTTGCCTCGTCGAATGAGGTGCAGGATATTCCAACTGAATACCGCTATGCAAAACAAAAGAAAACGTCCTTGTAATAACACTTTTAAAATTGTTCCAACAACGTCCAAACATGTTTGTTTTCCTTTGCATTGATCAGAATCAACGCTGTCCCATCAATTAATCACACCAGAAAAGAACGAAAATAAAATGTACGTATATGCCATCTGCATTCGCCACTGGGTCCCGTCATGACCCGTTAGGTTACTTAACTAACGACAGAGCGGAGACTGGACTAGCGCGGGTGTAAAACATATACAACATCTACTAGTATATATACCAATATACAATAATCGCTCCAGGCGTGATAAATGCAACATTACAGAAAAGTAATAAGCATCACAGAACAATACAGATAATCTGGGATCCCCGGGTTTCCCAGAGCCGCAACTGAAACCCGACGTTCCCTGGTCGTGTGGACAGCCTGTGCAATGGAAACCTAGACCCCTACGGGTGCGGCAAGTTACCCGCCAAAACCTGAAGCGAGGCAGCCCCTTACAGAAAAGTGAATGGACCACCCTGCACTTCCCGGAATCCGGTAACTTGAGCACCCCTCCTTGGGTCAACCTGTACCCCCTACGAGTGCGGCGAATAGTCTGCCAATTCTAGAGTGAGGCCCTCTGCCTCTCAAAGCCATGAGACGCGGACCCGTTGCCCTCCAGAACCCGGCTATCCGTGCACTCCGTCGTGGGGTAAACCCAGTACAGAAATGAAAAATATGTATAACGGGTACATCGACCTCAGCCCGGTCGTGCCCCAAAAGAATATTATACAAATAGGCAGTGACGGCAGTCCACATGTTGGACGCTCACCCCGCAATATCAAATATATAAATAAATCCAAACTGCACTACCATTGCACACTGCTATCCACCACGACAAATCCGCAACATCACAGCACAACACAGAACATCAACGCGAATGTCACGTTCGCAAACCCGTCTAAAAGAACTATAACAATTAGACGCAATTCACCTCTCGAATGACATTCACGGTCGGAGATATAATGTAAGTACTGTAAACTAACAATTTTAAAATTCCGATCGACAAAACTTCTCGAAGTGGGCCCCAAGTACAACTGCAGTACTCAAACAAAATCTGGGCCCAAACAAAATTTTCCAGAAACCACAATTCCCTATGTAGAACACCCTGAAGAAATATGGAGTACTGTTGCCACAAACTGGCGGCGGAACCGCGGCAATACTGTGGAGACAGTAGACCAAATTTCATCAGCATTTTAAAAAAAGCCTGCTCAATTTTCTGAGATGCTCAAAATGATTTTTAGACCAGTTTAAAAATTCGACAGAAACTTTAACATGAAAAGTGCGGTTTTGGAAATTTCGTTCGATCGATGTTTTAAACACGTTAGAACAAGTTAGTAAAGGTTAATGGCATGGCTCTGATACCATGTAAGTCTACGGTAGTGCCCCGGCCGTCATTCTGACGCCAAACTTGGAACAAAAACTCTTATAACTGGCGCTATCGCATACTATAACCCGGATCTTTCCATTAACGCTAAACTAACATACTGTAAAGAGGTAGAAAGGCTATACCGATCGATCTGAGTCCTTCGGTCTTTAGCCATCATCCCACGCTCCTCGCGGCAACTCCGATCTCTCGTCTCCTCATCGAGGTGGCACCACGTCAACGGATCTTTAAACGGGCTCCCGCCTCTATACTGAGGCAACTCGGTCATCAAGTCTGCTAAAAGAGATGACCAAGATGTAGTAGAGAATGAGTAGAATACTTTGTCTCAAACACCTTAGGGTTCTCATCACATGAGAGGGTTAGGGTGGAGGTTGAAGAAGATGCTTAGGATTGGAAATGGTGAACTCAAGAAAAACTATCTCAAGAGAGCAAGAACTCAAGCATAATAAACTTCTCTCTTTTTTTGATATCATTTGTGAGTAGATATATATTTGGTTTGTGTAAAGAAAATATCTCAAAAAAATATCTCCCAAAAAATATCTCCACAAACCCTAAAATATCTCTTCACAAAACAAAACTCATTAACTCCTTAATGACTCACTAGATGACTCATTACATGAGTCATTAGTGAACATTCTAGAGTTAATGTGTCATCCAAAATGAGTCACCCTTTCCAAAATCCTTTTAACCATTTAAACCAAAATGATTAACCAAAAGAAATGCATCTTCTAAAATATTCTCGTAACGGATTACGAAAATACCCCTCACCTGTATATACATACCTGTATCCGTATTCCGACCGAATACGAATACAAGAGACTAAAATATTCCGACTCAATATAATACTTGGATCCGGCTTAAACCAAAGCCCACCAGTATTATTTATCCGAAATATGACACGTGCACAAGTGCACGTGCAATTTCGAACCCTGCCATAAAACCATACGGCCTCTACAACGTTTCGCCCGAACTTGGAAAACTATCTGTGGGCGACTCTAAGACTCGTCAGTATCTTGGTAGTGGGTTTAACCACAAGCACGTCAGCGGCACTAGCTGTGCGTAACGGCTACCCATGTACTGACCGAAAGGGAAGCCGATGAGCGAACTCATCCTGGAACCCTACTGAGCCTATCAGTGACAATATACGTACAGTCCGGTCCGTTCGTCTATGAGTATTGCATATCGGGCCTAGGGGGCTGGTAACGTCAGAACCCCAATAGCGGTATAAGTCGTGTCAGAGTGTAGCCCAGAACACCCTGAGATACTACTGGAGTACCTACCAGTAAATCTCCTGCCTCGGCCGAGGGCTTTGTGTAATGGCTCTCCTAGACACAGCGCGATCTCGCCCCCAATACCGGGAGAGACGAATCCCCTGCCGATCCGCTCACTTTCCTCCATGTGGCTCGGGACTGTACCTAACTAAAACCTGTTTGCACGACTCCTTTGAGCCGTGGTAGGATAGTAATCAAAGCACAGTGGGAACTCACACGAGACAAATAACAATCTCAGGTCGATGAACTAACCTGTACACATGTCACCAGGGAACTGCTATCTGACGATAGGTATAATACCAACTAGCAGGTTCCCGGCGAGTCCTGTCCGGTGTACTCATAACCCAATGAGCACCTGTATACATCTTAGGTGATCCAACTGACACCAATGGCTTGTGAGACCGGCCACCGCCCCTCGTCGGGGTCTCGACTGTATACACTAGTCTACTCCGGAGTATCGATGCCCTGTATCGAAACTCCCATGACTAGGGACCACTTTTAAGGATGTGCTTATGGACTACCCAACTCTCACGTATATGATCGCTATCATACCGATGGTAGTCAAGCAGGATCCTAAGGGCTCTATCAACGTGTAATAGTGATCATGTCACCTAAAGCTGTACACGACTGATAAAGGCAAACCAGATAGCATACTATCATCTTGAATAAGACTGTCCTACCGGTATAGGTCCTCCCTCAATCATTGCAATCACGTACCAGCGATCTAATAATTGACTTTGAGGGCACTATATCCAACAGTCGAGACCGGGTCTCCTAACTCTAGAACTGGCAGGGTTACTTGCCGCTCTCGTAGGGGTCTAGGGATGTGGGTTTGGCTATTCATCGCGACCGTGGAATCCTTGTTTTATACAGGCTCGAATTAAACCACGGACCTCCTAGTATATCCAATATTTCATATATGTTCTTCTGCTGCAATGTTCTGTGATGAGATCATATTTCTTCCTGAGACGAATGTTTATATTATATATATGAGATATATGTTATATTGCAGATTTCGTTTCAAATGTGATGCTTATGAAGCATAATAAAATGGGACTTCATTAATGAGATTAATGAAATAAAAGAAACCTAAACATGTTGTAGAAACTTATTTAAAACTGGTAGCTCTAGTTCTTGCTTTGCATAGCGGTATTCCTTGTAGAATATCCAGCACCTTATTCGATAAGGAAAGAGCCGAGATCCCTTCACCGGGAGTGACCACTTTAGCGAAACTAGCAGATGCTACAAACTCGGTTTGTCTTTTGATTGTTTTTATAGTTCTTGCTTTGCACCGTGGTATTTGTGAAATATTCTGCACCTTATTCAATAAGGAAAGAGCCGAGATCTCTTCACCGGGAGTGACCTCTTTAGCAAAACTAGTAAAAGCCTCAAAAACACTCTATTCAAAATTCACTCGATTCTACAACGATATCAAGTTCATTACGCAAAGGGTTTTCTTAAAAACCTGTCGTAGCCCTCCGTCATTTCAGATAAGTACTTCATAGTATTCGTACTGCGTTTGTTGGCCTGCATCAAGGCATAGTGTTCGGTAGCTATTTATGCTTATCTGCAAAAGCATATGATGTGATTGAGTTAGGGTAGTCATGCGACTTTGTTGGCCTGCGTCAAGGGTCGTGCGGGTGGTTTTAATTCAATCGGGAAATGTACGGGTTGAACTTAACTAGCGGACTATGGTTTGTTGGCCTGCGTCAAGGTCATAGGACGCTAGGGACAAAATATTATTGGGAATTTCAAGTGTTGAAATTTGCAATGATATTGCATACCTTCTATGAGATAGTTGGATCCCGATACCCGCTGCGAGTAAGAGTTACTCCTGGGAGAATTTTACACATTACAATTAGCCGATCAAGTAGGTGTCAATGGGGTTACGCCCCTGGGAAAATGAGGTTTATTTTAATTAGGTCCGTGTGAAAGCACGGGAAACCTCCCTCAAAGTACCGGCACTGGCCTGGCTGAAAGATTGGCGAACTTGTAGGGTGTAATTAATCCCGGCAAGTCTTTCCTTTTAGGGTTTGAAGGAAGATTTGACTAAAACAGTGGGAGACATCCTGATTAGTTATATTAATAACCAATCTAATCTTGCAAGAGCATACGCTGAGTGTTTTCTTCTCTCTCTCCAGGTAGCGACCATATCACGCCTTAATCAAGATAATAATACGGATGTATTGACCGAACCCGCTTGTTATACTGAGCTGGGGAACGTTGGACCCGCTCCAACTTATAATTGTTATAAGACAGAGCAGGAAATTGGGGATTACCAGAATTCCCGTGCCGCCCAAACGAAGAAAGTGCATGCTGATGCATCTTCTTCGGGTGTGTTCATTATAGAGAACTGTTTCTCAGTATCCTTTACATCCTGGGTATGAGATACCGGATCAGGATCCCACATATGTAACCTGTTCCATGGGATACAGATAGGTAGAGGACTGAGAACGGGTGATAAGTTTCATGAGTTGGAAACAGTGCAAGTGTTGCAGCCAAGTCTGTTGGCAGTTATCACCCTGTATTACCAGAATACATTGATTCTGAACGAATGTTATTAGATACCGAACCTGAGATACAACATCATATCAGTCTCTTTATTAGTAAAGGAGGATATAATTTTGTATTGTTGGATAATGTTTTGAACATTTCCTATATCAAGAGTTGATCGGTTCAGGCACGTTATCTAAAAGCATAGACGTTCTAAATCAAACCACAGTTCTTAACGTACAGAACACACACAAGAGGAAGAGTTCAGAAATGAACGAATCCTTCTTGAGGCATTGTATACTAGGTCATATCAATGCGACCCGACTAGCTGAAGTTACATAAAGATGCATATTTAAATTTGTTTGAATTTACATCTTGTGAAACTTGTCGATCATGTCACAAAGATAAGATGACCACAGCTCTGTCTATTGGAAACAGAGAAAGATTTAGTGAACTCTTAGGATTGATACATGCTGATGTATGAAGGTCCCCTGTCTACACATGCCAAGACCGGTTCTTTGTACTTTATTATATTCACTGATGGTCTCTCAAGATTCGCACATGTGTTCCTGTTGAAACACAAGTCTGAACCTTTTGAGAAATTCAATGAATATGAGTTAGAAATAGAGAACCAAAATGGGTATAAGTATTATATCCTTTGATGTGATCAGGGAGGAGAATACTTGAGCACGGGATTCCTGGACTATTCTAAAGGATAATGAGATTCTCTCTCAGCATTACTCCTCCGTATACACCACAGCACGTCGGTGTATCGGGACGGAGCAAACACACCCTATTTGATATGGTGCGCTCTATGATGAGTACTACTGAGTTTCCTATTTCCTTTTGGGGTTATGCACTTGAGAAGTTGCATACCTATTGAAAAGGGTTCCAACCAAATCAGATGCCTACCACTCCATTTGTGATATGGTATAGGAAGAGCCCATATCTTAAGTAAGTTAAGATTTGGGGTTGTCCGGCCTATGTCTAAAAGCATAATCCAGACAAGCTCAAGGCAAGGTCAGTTCTGTGGAAGTTTGTTGGATATCCCAAGCATTCGCAAAGGAATATCTTGTACCAAACAGAGGAACAAAAGATGTTTTGTTTCTCAGCATGCCACCTTTGTGTAAGGGAATTTCTTGTGAAGAAATTAGTGGTCATGAGGTAGAACTGGAAAGAGTTCCAGCCATACAAACTGCAGCTGATGATTTGGTAGAACCAAAGGATTCAATAGTTTCCAACGAACCTCAGCCTCTCCGCCGATCTAGTAGGGTTCCTCACCCACCTGAGAGATACTTCGATTTTCTCTATGACAGTGGGAGCGAGGATTGCATCATGAGATGATGACCCAACTTGTTTCGAGCAGGCCATCAGGAGTGGGACTCTGTAAGAATGGCTGGATGCTTTGCGATCTGAGATGGAATCCTTATACACCAACAAAGTATGGACTTTGGTTGCTTTATCTGAAGGGTTAAATCCCCACCAGGAGCAAGTATATCTTGAGAAGGTTACTTGGTGTACATGGAACAGTTGAGACTTTCAAAGCTGTGCTTAAGTCCATCCAGATCCTACTTTCCATTGCTACATACCATGACTACAATTTCTGGCGGTTGGGTGTCATGACAGCTTTTCTAAATGATGATTTAGAAGAGAGCGTCTATAAGTACACAGCCAGAGGGCTTCGTAGACAGTGGGAGCAGCGGAAACATGTGCAAGATGCTTTATGGGATAAAGCAGGCATCGCGGAGTTGGAACGTCTGTTTTGATGTGGTAGTCAAAGAGTTTGACTTCATCAAAATGGTAGATGAACCTTGTATATACAAAAAGGTAGTAGAGAGTATGGTGGTGATCCTCGTAGAGTACGTGGATGACATATTCTTGATAGGGAAGGAGTTTCCTATGCTACGCTCGGTCAATCTCCTCTTATCACAAAGATTCTCAAAAGGATCAAGGTGATACCTTTTAAATCCTGAGTTATGGATCTATGAGATAGATCTAATTGGATGTTAGGATTCTAACTAGTTGTAGTGAGATGGTATCAATCGATCCTGGGGAGAATCACTGGAAAGGTTCCAGGGTGATAAGGACGACTGAATGTCAGTCGCAGGCATTGTCTTTACCCTCAGTGGAGGGACGGTATGTTGGAAGAGTTCCAAGCTAGATACCGTGACTTACTAGACGATTAAAGGCAAGATACATCGTTACCAAGGATGCTGCCAAAGAAGCAGTCTGGATATATATAAGTTCATGAGATGAACTTCGTTCTAACCATTGTGAGACAATGGAGTTATGGCTTTGGCCTAGGAACCCCCGTCCCATCAGAAATCCAGATATAATTCTTAGGCAGTATCACCTGATCATGGAGATGGTTGATCTCCAGGGAGATCGAGGTTAGGAGAGTAGACACAGAGGACAACAGCGCGGATCCACTCACAAAGGCCTATTTCCCAGTAGAGATTTTTATGGGATGGTTGAGTATGAGATACTTCAACCACAGCAGATTGTTGGGTATGCGATACCACAACAGATGGCCCTAGTGCAAGTGGGAGATTGTTAGTTATATGTATGCCCTAGAGGGCATTATTGTACATACGATGTATATTGTAGTGGATGCTTGGACATATACGGAGGACTTTCTTGCTCGACATGATAGTACGCTATCTGGTTGCTCTTTATCTTAACATGTACTCTGATTGTCTGTATATTACATGTTGATAAAGCCCTTAGGATGAGTACTTGACTACCAGGACTATGATGCAGATCATACTAGTGGGGACAGTGTAGTCGCCAAGTACATCCTTCAAATGTTCCTAGTCGTAGGTGTATCGAGACATGGCATCGATATACCAGAGTAGACTAGCGTATGCGCTTCTTGACCCATATGTTGGGCGATGGGTGATCCCATATCCATTGGTGTTTGACATCAGAGAAGGTATACAGGTGCTCAGTGGAGACTGGGTACACTGGACGGACTCGCCGAGAACTCCCAGATGGTATTATACCTCACGTCAGATGGCAGTTCTCTGGTGACACTGGTACAGGTTAGTCTGTAGACCCGAGATCGTCATAGAGTCTTGTGTGATTCCCACTGTGCTTTGAGTTCCATCATACCACGTCCAAGAGGGCGTGCAAAAAGGTGGCTTTTGGGTACAGTCCCGAATCACATGGAGGCAATGAGCGATAGGAAGGGTTTCGTCTCTCCCGGTATAGGGAGTTGATGTTGCGCTGTGTTTGATTGGCTATAACTAGAAATCACTGGCCAGGGTTGCTGAGATTTACTGGTAAGTGTTATCAGTAGTTTTTCAAACTGTTATAGACCTCATATCGACACTACTTATGAAGCTACTGGGGTCTGACGTTTACCACTCCTAAGCAAGATATGCGACATATCAGACGAAGTGACCGGACTGTACGGCAGTGTTACTGATTGGATTCGCAGGAGAATGTACAGGCTTGCTTGTTGATCTTCTGATCGCTCAATACCTGGGTGGCTGTTACGTTTAGCTGACCGCTTGCAGCTTGTGGGTGATTGATATGATCATCACCTACTGCCGGCGTATTGACGATTCTTTAGAGTCCTACACAGAGGTTTCCTGGCTCAGGCAAAACGGAGTAGGAGCACATATGTGATATGTGCGGGACCGAGGATATTACGATATGAGATACCATATTAGATTCTCGCGATATGAGATATCGTCCGGGTATATGAGATATAGCCGGGTCATCGGATCAAGTGTTGATTCGATGAACTGATACAGATTATATTAGTCGGTTATTTATGAAATAGCTGGATTATCGGATCAAGTGTTGATTCGATAATTTAATGTATAATTATATATTTGATATATTAAATTACATTAACTAGTATAAGCTCACTTAAAGATTCTTTTTCTCACTCGGGTAATACATTGATATATATGTGATATATGTTAATTGTATTATTTTATTTTGTTACAAAATATATTATATATGTGATATATAATATTGTAACAAGTTAAGGTTACAAATGCAACATGTTTTGTTGAGTTTAAACATGGTTAGGGTTTGGATTAGGGTTAAGCATTCTTGAAGCTTCTAGAAGCTTTGTTTTTGTTTTTAACCAAAGATATTTTGTAAAGATATTTTGTTGATATTTCTTAACCAAACCCAAAACCTTCACCATGGTTAATTCTCTACATGGGTTAAGTTTTCATTCTTAACCCATGGTTGCAATTCTAACCTCACCACTTTTCATTATTCATCACAAATAGATTCTTCTCCTTCTTGCTCTTGGAAAAGCTTTCTAGCTTTTTGCAAAGTGATGAAAATGAGTGAGAAATTGAAAACAAACGAGAGCTAAATTCCTACTTCATCATCCTAATCTATTCTATCCATTTAGATTAGGGTGTTTGCTTTGCTAATACTTGATCAGTGAAGAAAAATCTTGGGCTTGAGTTTCTTCAAAGTAGATCATCTTTGTTATCGAAGATCGGAAGCAAGCTTGCATCTTTCTCTTCATGGAGCCTCTCTTGAGTCCGGGTACTTGATGATCGCAGCGAAGGGACCTCAACACGGAGCTTTAGAAGTGAAGGAACGGACTACAAAGGTTGTAATCCCTAACTCTTAGAAGTAAAGTTGTTTACTTGCTTTGTTTCTCCTAATCTCTAGTCTAAGATCTTGGTTAGGGTTGTTCGGCACGTCTAAAATTTAAATCGGGCTTGGTAGATGCCTTATAGACCCTTGTGACAGTGCCTAGTAACCCTACACAACCGTGGTCGCATCACGATAGAATTTTTGAATGGTTGGTGTTAACCTTTGGTCTGTGTAAGGTCTTGTATAAATTGATGATGTTCCATCCCCTTACTTTGAACTTCAACTCTTAAGCAGTGGAAACACTGCTTCACTTAAGTTTGGGGGGACCTTTTTGTGTATATATTTCGTTTTCTTTTTCTTGTATATATATATATATATATATATATAAAATAGCGAACCGACAAATTTTGACCCTAATTTTTACCATCTTTGTGTAACATGACAGTGAGGGCACTATCAATTTTAAGTTTGGGGGTGTGCTCGGTAAGTATCTCTATGTTTTGCATTCATTTTTATATTCTGCATTTGCATACATATTCAAAAAAAACCCATAAAAATCAGAAATTTTTCCAAAATATAAAAACTTTGGCGTCAAGTTAGCTGGTGGGAGAACTTAGATTCGAAATCCCGACGGTTTAGTTTGATAAGACAGGACCAACTAAATCCTATTCTTAGATTTTGAAAACTTGAAAGATAACCCTCCTTTGAGTTTAACCGTAGCTAATATACATCTTTGCATCTCACTACACATGTCGTGAGTTTTGAAAATTAGATGACAAGTCTGATATGTCTTAAAACTTTTAAATTGATAAGCTATTTTTTTAGGATCAAGCAGGTTTGTTCTGAAATAAGTAATATCAAGAGTAGTTTATAAAGCAAAGTGGATATGAAAGGATATTATTGACACTTTAATAAAAACTAAGTCTGAAAAATAACCCATCTTAAACTTGATTGGAGTTATTGAAAGTGTACCCTAGCACTACCACAAGGTTTATACCGGCATCAAGCATGCTATATTTAAAAATTTGGGGTGCTAAGCTACACTATCCAAAGATCTAACTAGATAATTAGGGTTTATAGTATGATATCATAAGATTTACACTACGTGAAGAATGCTACAACCTTTGTAGATCATGTCCTTCACTTGTAAAGCTTCGAGTAATAGTCCCTATGACTCCTCTAGGCTCCACTTGAAGAAGTGCACGAACTTGCTTCGCGATCTTCGTGTCGAAGATGATCGACCCGAAATTCCTCTTGTCCAAGTTACATCTTCACTAAACTCTCTTTAGTAAAGGAAACACCCTAAACTCAAGTGCTAATTAAGTGTAGGATGGTGAAGTAGGGGTTGTAAGCTCACATAGGATTTATCTTAAGCTCTAGGGTTCACAACTCATGTGAGGGGTAGAGCTTAAGCAAGAGGAGGAAGAAGATGGAGAGAGCTAGAGAGAATATGAGCTCAAGAAAATGAACAAGTGTTGAATGGCTTAACCTCTCTCCTCACTCATTGAAGCATACAATATATCATAATACATATATTGAACCATACTTCGATAGTGCAAATAAATGAATAAAAAAATGAACAAAGCCATGCTTCACCCATTCCTCAAAAGTCTCCCCATTTTCCACCTCCTTTTCTATTTTCCAAAAAAATAGTTAAACCCATCCATGCTACATAATATATACATATATCATATATATCATATATATATTAAGAGTAGAAAATAATTAGTGAGCAATAATATTAGTTAATATATAATTATATCAAATATAAATATATATTATATTATTAAATTAACACTTGATTCAATAATCCGGTTATATCACATATAACCGACTAATATCATTTATCTGTATATCACATTATCAAATCAACACTTGCTTCAATAATCCGGTTATATCACATATAAGTTAACCGATGTCAAATTAGCATCAGATTAGAATACGGTATAACATACTCGTATTTAATCAGGCCCCCGCACATATCAACATATGTGCCCTACTTCGTTTCGCTTGAACTAGGAAACCTCTGTGTGGGACTCTAAAGACTCGTCAATACGCCAGCAGGAGGTGATGATCACATCAGTCATCCACAAGCCGTCAGCGGTACTAGCTGGACGTAACGGCTACCCAGGTATTGAGCGAATAGAAGATCAACAAGCAAGCTTGTCAAAACTCCCATGAAGCCAATAAGTAACAATTACCGTACAGTCCGGTCTCTTCGTATGATATTTCGCATATCAAGTCTAGGGGTGGAATCGTCAGACTCTAGTAACTTGATAAGTCATGCCGATGTATGGCTCATAATGGTTTGAGAAACTACTGATAACTCTTAAGAGTAAATCTCATCAGCTCTGGCCAGGGACTTACTGTTATAGCCAATCGAGCATAGCGCAACATCAACTCTCAATACCGGGAGAGACGAAACCCCTCCTATCGCTCACTGCCTCCATGTGACTCGGGACTGTACCTAAAATCCACATGTTTGCATGACTCCTTTAGGCCGTGGTAGGGAGGAAATCAAAGCACAGTGGGAACCATACAAGACACTATGACGATCTCGGGTTTACAGACTAACCTGTACTAGTGTCACCAGAGAACTGCTATCTAATGATAGGTATGGTACCATCTAGGAGTTCTCGGCGAGTCATGTTCAGTGTACTCATTCTCTAATGAGCACCTGCGTACAATCTTTGATGTCAAACACCAATGGTTATGGGAGCAACCATCGCCCCCTACAGGGTCAAGAAACGTACTGTTAGTTATATGTATGCCCTAGAGGCCATTGTTGTACATGTGATGTATATTATAATGGATGCTTGGATATATATAGAGAGGACTTTCTTGCTCGATATGATAGTATGCTATCTGGTTTCACTTTATCTTAACATGTTAACGAATACTGTTTTGTGATCATGTGTTGATAAAGCCCTTAAGATATGTACTCGACTGCTAGAACTATGATGAGATCATACTAGTGGGGCCAGGGTAGTCAACGAGTACATCCTATAACTGTTCCTAGTCGAGGGTGTATCGAGACAGGGCATCGATACTCCAGAGTTGACTAGGGTACACGCATCTTGACCCATATGATGGGCGATGGATGATCCCACCATTGGTGTTCGACATCAAAGATGGTGTACGGGTGCTCAGTGGAGACTGGGTACACTGAACGGACTCGCCGAGAACTCCTGGATGGTATTATACCTATCGTCAGATAACAGTTCTCCGGTGACACTGGTACAGGTTAGTCTGTAGACCCAAGATCATCATAGAGTCTTGTGTGATTCCCACTGTGCTTTGATTTCCACCTTACCACGTCCAAGAGGGCATGCAAAACGGTGGCTTTTGGGTACAGTCCCGAATCACATGGAGGCAATGAGCGATAGGAGGGGTTTCGTCTCTCCCGGTATAGGGAGTTGATGTTGTGCTGTGTTCGATTGGCAATAACTGGAAGTCCCTGGCCAGGCCTGATATGGAGATTTACTGGTAAGTGTTATCAGTAGTTTCTCGACCCGTTATGAGCCTTACATCGACACGACTTATCGGTTACTGGGGTCTGACGTTTTACCACCCCTAGACTAGATATGCAACATATCAGACGAAGAGACCGGACTGTACGGTAGTGTTTACTGATTGGATTTACAGGAGAATGTACAGGCTTGCTTGTTGATCTTCTGATCGCTCAATACCTGGGTGGCTATTACGTTTAGTTGACCGCTTGCATCTTGTGGATGTTTGATATGATCATCACCTGCTGCCGGCGTATTGACGATTCTTTAGAGTCCTACACAGAGGTTTCCTGGATCAGGCAAAACGGAGGAGGAGCATATATGTGATATGTGCGGGACCGAGAATAATACGATATGAGATACCGTATTCTATTCTCGCGATATATGATATCGGCCGGGTATATGTGATATAGCCGGGTCATCGGATCAAGTGTTGATTCGATGAATCAGTACATGTTATATTAGTCGGTTATATGCTATATAGCCGGATTGTCAGATCAAGTGTTGATTCGATAATTTAATGTATAATTATATATATGTGATATATTACATTACGTTAACTAATACAAGCTCGCTTTATTGATTCATTTTCTCACCGGATAATACATTGATATATATGCGATATATGTTAATTGTATTATTTTCTTTTGTTGCAAAATATATTATATATATGTGATATATAATATTGTAACAAGTTAGGGTTACAAATACAACATGTTTTTTAGAGATTAAACAAGTTAGGGTTTGATTTGGGTTAGCATTTGGGTTAGCTTTTTCATGAAGCTTCATGAAGCTTTCTTTTTTTTTGTTAAGATATTTTGTATAGATATTTCTTAACCCAACCCAAACCCTTTACCTTAGGTTTATTCTCTACATGAGTTAATCCCTTCATTATTAACCCATGGTTGGATTTGTAACCACAACAATAATTCATTATTCATCACAAAAGCTTTCTTCTTCTTCTTCCTCCTTGAAAAAGCTTTTTAGCTTTTTGTGAAGTAATGATTTAAAGTGAGAAATTGAAAACAAAAGAGTGTAAAATTCCTACTTCATCATCCTCATCTATTCTAGCCACTTATATAGGGTGTTCACTTCACTAATACTTGATTAGAGAAGTGAGAGCTTGAGTTTGAGATTCTTCAAGGTAGATCATCTTCGAAAAGGAAGACTTCAAGCAAGAATGGATCATTTGACTTGTGGAGCCTCTCTTGAGTCTGGGAGATCATGGATCGCGGCAAAGGGACTACTACTCGGAGCTTATGAAGCGAAGGAACGGATTACAAAGGTTGTAATCCCTCTCTCTTAGATGTAAAATTGTTTACATGCATAGTTAACTCTAATCTCTAGTTAAGATCTTGGTTAGGGTTTGTTTAGCACCCCCAAAATTTTAAAGTAGCATGTTTGATGCTTGCCAAAACCTTGCTAAGGTGCTATGCTAACCCAACAGTGGTATTAGAGCCAAGCTAGAGCATTAGGAGTTGTCTACACGAAGTTAGAAGTCCGATCGAACCCCGAAACCCCGAAATGACCCCTTTTCTGGAAATTTTTCAAAAAGTTGACATTTTTCATATTAAAAATACTCAGAAAATCTTGCAGGGAATTTTATGGACACACCTGAAGAAAGTGTCCCTAACTCGCTACAGTGACCGCGTAACCGCCGCCAAAACCTGGTTTTGGCGGCGGTTCCGCGGCGCCACTGTGGAGGCTTGGGACGGGCACTTCAGCGACGGTCCATAAGTGCTGGGGCAAGCTACTGGGAATTTTTATTTTCTGCTCAAGTGTTGAGCTCACTGGGGTATTTTGGGAATTCGTTGTGTCTGTCGAATTATCTAACTTCGCCTAGTTATTTGTGATGTTTATGTGTTGCTGTGATATGTTATATTGGATCGTTGTGTATTGAATAGCCGGGGGTTTTATGTGAGATGAGAATTTTCTTTTTCATTCATGTAAAATTCATTTGTATGTAATATTCTTTTATTGGGGCACTTCCGGGTTGAGGATGATGTCACCATTGTATATTATTTACTTTTCCGCATTAGGATAGACCTAAGATGGAAAGCATAAGTAACCGGGTTCTAGGGTCCAGTGGGAGGCCATCTCGAGGAGTCGAGACCGGGTCTCCTAACCCTAGAATTTGCAAGGTTACTTGCCGCTCTCGTAGGGGTTTAGGGATGTGGGTTTGGCTATTCATCGCGACTGTGGAATCCGTGTTTTATACAGGCTCAAAATAAAACACGGACATCCTAGTATATCCAATATTTCATATGTTGACTTCTGCTGCAATATTCTGTGATGAGATCATATTACTGCCTGAGACGAATGCTTATACTATATGTATGTGTTGATATATATAAATTACAGATTTTGTTTCTTCTGTGATGCTTAGGAAGCTTAAATGATGGGTTTTATTAATGAGATTAATAAAAGAAAAGAAACCTAAAAGATGTTGTAGAATCAAATTTTCAAAGAGGGTAGCTACAGTTTTTGCTTTGTATAGCGGTATTCCTTGTAGAATATCCAGCACCTTATTCGATAAGGAAAGAGCCGAGATCCCTTCACCGGGAGTGACCTCTTTAGCAAAACTTGAAGATGCTACAAACTCACGATTTAGTTTTTGATTGCTTTTATAGTTCTTGCTTTGCACAGCGGTATTTGTGAAATATCATGCACCTTATTCGATGAGGAAAGAGCCGAGATCCCTTCACCGGGAGTGACCTATTTAGCGAAACTAGAAAAGCCTCAAAAACATTCCTTTTCAAAATCACTTGTTTCTGCAACGATATCAAGTTCATTGCGGTCATGGTTTTCAGAAAAACCTGCGTAGCCTTCCGACATTTCAGATAAGTAATATTTAGTATTCGTACTGTGTTTGTTGGTTTTCGTCAAGACGTAGTGTGCGGTAGCTATTTACTTCTTATCTGCAGCATATGATGCAATTGGGTTAGGATAGTCGTACGACTTTGTTGGCTTTCGTCAAGGGTCGTGCGGGTGGGTTTAATTCAATCAAGAAATATACGGGTTGAACTTGACTAGCGGACTATGGTTTGTTGGCATTCGTCAAGGTCATAGCACGTTAGGGGTAAAAGATATTATCGGGAATTTCAAGTGTTGAAATTTGCAATGAGATTGCATACCTTCTATGAAATAGTTGGATCCCGATACCCACTGCGAGTAAGAGTTACTCCTGGGAGAGTTTTATACATGACAATTAGCCGATCAAGTAGGTGTCTAGAAAGGTGTTAACGGGGTTATGCCACAGGAAAAACGAGGTTTATTTTAATTAGGTCCGTGCGAAAGCACGGGGAACCTCCCTCAAAGTACCAACACTGATCTGACTGAAAGATTGGCAAACTTGTAGGGTGTAATTAATCCCGGCTAATCTTACCTTTTAGGGTTTGAAGGAAGATTTGATTAAAACAGTGGGAGCCATCCTGATTAGATAAGATAATAACCAATCAAATCTTACAAGAGCGCACGCTAAAGTGTTTTCTTCTCTCTCTCTCCAGGTAGCGACCATGTCAGGCCTTAATCAAAATAATAATATGGATGTATTGACTAAACTCGCTTGTTATACTGAGCAGGGGAACGTTGGTTCCGTTCTTTCTTATAATTGTTATATGACTGAACATGAAATAGGGAAATACCAAAATTCACACGCCGCCCAAACGAAGAATAAACATGATAATGTATTTTCTTCGGATGTGTTAGTTACCGAGAACTGTTTCTCAGTTCACTCTACGTCCTGGGCATTAGATACCGGATCAGGATCCCACATATGCAATATATTGCATGGGCTAAAGAAAGGTAGAGAACTGGGAATCAGTGATCATTCCGTAAGAGTAGGGAATGGTGCAAATGTTGCAGCCAAAGCAGTTGGCGAATATCACCTTGTATTACCAAGTGGTAATACATTGATTCTGAACGAATGCTATTATATACCGAACATGATATGCAAAATTATATCAGTTTCTTTATTAAATAAAGAAGGATATAATTTTGTAATACAGGATAATGTTATGAACATCTTCCTAAATCAAAAGTTGATTGGATCAGGCTCGTTAAATAATGGCATATACGTTCTAAATCAAAACACAGTTCTTAATATACAGAACACACACAAGAGGAAAAGTTCAGAAATGAACGAATCCTTCTTGTGGCATTGTAGACTTGGTCATATCAATGCTGCACGACTAGCTAAGTTACATAAAGATGGTTATTTAAATGCATTCGAATTATCATCTTATGAAACTTGCCATTCATGTCTCAAAGGCAAAATGACCAAAACTCCGTTTAGTGGACACGGATAAAGAGTTACAGAACTCTTGGGACTGATACATAGTGATGTATGCGGTCCCATGTCTACACATGCCAGGAATGGTTCCTCGTACTTCATTACGTTCACTGATGATCTCTCAAGATACGGACATGCGTTCTTATTGAAACACAAGTCTGAAGCTTTTGATAAATTCAGGGTATATAAACACGAAGTCGAGAACCAAACGGGTAAAAGTATTAAAATCCTTCGATCTGATCGAGGAGGAGAATACTTGAGCAATGAGTTCCTCGATTATCTAAAAGAGAATGGGATTCTCTCTCAGCTTACTCCTCCCTATACACCACAGCACAACGGTGTATCGGAGCGGAGGAATCGCACCCTATTAGATATGGTGCGCTCTATGATGAGCAATGCTGAGTTTCCTATTTCCTTCTGGGGGTATGCGCTTGAGACATCCATACACCTATTGAATATGGTTCCTACCAAATCAGTGCCTACCACTCCATATGAGATATGGAAGGGGAAGAGACCATCTCTTAAGTATATTAAGATATGGGGTTGTCCGGCCTATGTCAAAAAGCACAATCCGGACAAACTCGAGGCAAGGTCTGTCATGTGCATGTTTGTAGGATATCCCAAGAACTCACAAGGGTATATCTTCTACCACACTGAGGAACAAAAGGTGTTTATTTCTCGACATGCCACCTTTTTAGAAAAGGAATTTCTTACTAAGGAAATTAGTGGCGAGGAGGTAGAACTGGAAGAAGTTTCAGCAACACAAACTACGACAGAAGATTTAGTGGAACCAGAGGATTCAGTAGTTCCCGACGAACCCCCGCCTCTCCGCCGATCTAGTAGGGTTACTCATCCACCTGAGAGATACTACGGTTTTCTCATCGATGGTGGGAGCGAGGATTGCATCATGGAAGATGATGACCCGACTAGTTTCGAGCAGGCCATCACGAGTGGTGACTCTGTGAAATGGCTGGATGCAATGCGATCTGAGATGGAATCCATGTACACCAACAAAGTATGGACTTTGGAAGTTGCTCCTGAAGGGGTAAAACCCATTGGGAGCAAATGGATCTTTAAGAAGAAACTTGGTGTAGATGGAAAAGTTGAGACTTACAAAGCTAGACTTGTTGCAAAGGGTTTTCATCAACGACCAGGTGTGGATTATGACAAAACCTTTTCTCCAGTGGCTATGCTTAAGTCCATCCGGATCTTACTTGCCATTGCTGCATACCATGACTACGAAATCTGGCAAATGGATGTTAAGACCTCTTTTCTAAATGGTGATTTGGAAGAGTGCGTGTACATGACTCAGCCAGAGGGCTTCGTAGACAGTGGGAGCAGCGGAAAGGTGTGCAAGCTGCTTAAATCCATCTACGGGTTAAAGCAGGCATCGCGGAGTTGGAACATCTGTTTTGATGTGGTAGTCAAAGAGTTTGACTTCATCAAAAACATAGATGAACCTTGTATATACAAGAAGGTTGTAGAGAGTAAGGTTGTCTTCCCCGTATTGTACGTGGATGAAATACTCCTGATAGGAAATGATGTTCCTATGCTGCACTCGGTCAAGCTCTTCTTATCACAAAGATTCTCAATGAAAGATCTAGGTGATGCCTCCTGCATTTTGGGAATTAAGATCTATAGAGATAGATCTAGACGGATACTGGGATTATCCCAATCCAGGTACATTGACACCATACTAAAGAGGTTTAGTATGGAAGAATCCAAGCGTGGGAACCAACCCACGATCTCTGGACTCACTCTCTCCAAAGAGATGTCTCCCAAGACTGATTTGGAAAGAGCTCGCATGCAAGGGATACCCTATGCTTCGGCAGTAGGCTCTATCATGTACGCGATGCTATGTACCAGACCTGATGTAGCATACTCACTAAGTATAGTCAGTAGGTATCAAGCAGATCCTGGAGAGAATCACTGGACAACTGTGAAGAACATTCTCAAGTACTTGAGAAGGCTTAAAGAGATGTTCTTGGTGTATGGTAACGGAGAACTCCAAGTGGAGTCCTTTACCGATTCGAGCTTCCAGAGTGATAAGGACGACTCTAAGTCGCACTCGGGATTTCTCTTTACCCTAAATGGAGGGGCAGTTTGTTGGAAGAGTTCCAAACAGGAAACCGTGGCAGACTCGACGATGGAGGCTGAATACATCGCTGCCAATGATGCTGCCAAAGAGGTTGTCTGGATAAAGAAGTTCATCACTGAACTTGGTGTGGTTCCGTCCATTGAGTATCCAATACCTCTGTATTGTGATAACAATGGACCTATGGCTTTGGCCAAGGAACCCAGGTCCCATCAGAAGTCCAGACATATTCTGAGGCGGTATCACCTGATCCGGGAGATAGTTGATCGCCGGGAGATCGAGGTTAGGAGAGTTGATACGAAGGACAACATTGCGGATCCACTCATAAAAGCCATTCCTCAGATACAATTTGAGAGACTCTTCGGGATGTTGGGTATGAGATACTACAACGGCTGGCCTTAATGCAAGTGGGAGATTTTTAGTTATATGTATGCCCTAGAGGCCATTATTGTACATGTGATGTATATTATAATGGATGCTTGGATATATATAGAGAGGACTTTCTTCCTCGATATGATAGTATGCTATCTGGTTTCACTTTATCTTAACATGTTAACGAATACTGTTTTGTGATCACGTGTTGATAAAGCCTTTAGGATATGTACTCGACTACAAGGACTATGATGAGATCATACTAGTGGGGCCAGGGTAGTCAACGAGTACATCCTATAACTGTTCCTAGTTGAGGGTGTATCGAGACAGGGCATCGATACTCCAGAGTAGACTAGCATACACGCATCTTGACCCATATGATGGGCGATGGATGATCCCATATCCATTGGTGTTGGACATCAAAGATGGTGTACGGGTGCTCAGTGGATACTGGGTACACTGAACGGACTCGCCGAGAACTCCTGGATAGTATTATACCTATCGTCAGATAACAGTTCTCCGGTGACACTGGTACAGGTTAGTCTGTAGACCCAAGATCGTCATAGAGTCTTGTGTGATTCCCACTGTGTTTTGATTTCCACCTTACCACGTCCAAGAGGGCGTGCAAAACGGTGGCTTTTGGGTACAGTCCCGAATCACATGGAGGCAATGAGCGATAGGAGGGGTTTCGTCTCTCCCGGTATAGGGAGTTGATGTTGTGCTGTGTTCGATTGGCTATAACTAGAAGTCCCTGGCCAGGGATGATATGGAGATTTACTGGTAAGTGTTATCAGTAGTTTCTCGACCCGTTATGAGCCTTATATCGACACGACTTATCGGTTACTGGGGTTTGACGTTTTACCACCCCTAGACTAGATATGCAACATATCAGACAAAGAGACCGGACTATACGGTAGTGTTTACTGATTGGATTTACAGGAGAATTTACAGGCTTGCTTGTTGATCTTCTGATCGCTCAATACCTGGGTGGCTGTTACGTTTAGCTGACCGTTTGCAGCTTGTGGGTGTTTGATATGATCATCACCTGCTGCCGGCGTATTGACGATTCTTTAGAGTTCTACACAGAGGTTTCCTGGCTCAGGCAAAACGGAGTAGGAGCGCATAAGTGATATGTGGGGGACCGAGAATAATACGATATGAGATATCGTATTCTATTCTCGCGATATATGATATTGGCCGGGTATATGTGATATAGCCGGGTCATCGGATTAAGTGTTGATTCGATGAATCGGTACATGTTATATTAGTCGGTTATATGCTATATAGAAGGATTGTCGGATCAAGTGTTGATTCGATAAATTAATGTATAATTATATATATGTGATATATTACATTACGTTAACTAATATAAGCTCGCTTTATTGATTCATTTTCTCACCGGATAATACATTGATATATATGCGATATATGTTAATTGTATTATTTTCTTTTGTTGCAAAATATGTTATATATATATATATATATGATATATAATATTATAACAAGTTAGGGTTACAAATACAACATGTTTTGTGGAGATTAAACAAGTTAGGGTTTGATTTGGGTTAGCATTTGGGTTAGCTTTTTCATGAAGCTTCATGAAGCAAAAGTTAAGTTCGGGTTTATTCTCTACATGAGTTAAGCCCTTCATTATTAACCCATGGTTGGATTTGTAACCACAACAATAATTCATTATTCATCGCAAAACCTTTCTTCTTCTTCTTCTTCTTCCTCCTTGAAAAAGCTTTCTATCTTTTTGTGAAGTAATGATTTAAAGTGAGAAATTGAAAACAAAAGAGTGTAAAATTCCTACTTCATCATCCTCATCTATTCTAGCCACTTAGATTATGGTGTTCACTTCAGTAATAATTTATTAGAGAAGTGAGAGCTTGAGTTTGAGATTCTTCAAGGTAGATCATCTTCGAAACGGAAGACTTCAAGTAAGAATGGATCATCCGACTTGTGGAGCCTCTCTTGAGCTCGGAAGATCATGGATCGCGGCAAATTGAATACTACTCGGAGCTTATGAAGCGAAGGAACGGACTACAAAGGTTGTAATCTCTCTCTCTTAGATGTAAAATTGTTTACATGCATACTTAACCCTAATTCTCTAGTTAAGATCTTGGTTAGGGTTTGTTTAGCACCGCCAAAATTTTAAAGTAGCATGTTTGATGCTTGCCAAAACCTTGCTAAGGTGCTATGCTAACCCAACACGTACACACTAGTCTACTCTGGAATATCGATGCCTTGTCTCGATACTCCCTCGACTACAAACTGTTAAAGGATATGCTTATGGACAACATAAGTCCCATTAGTATGATCCGCATCATTGTCCTAGTAGTCAAGCAATCATCCTTAGGGCTTTATCAACATGTATCAAAGAGATAGTGTCACGACCCGAAAGAGCACGTGACTGGCCCTTGAATCCTATGAAGTCTATAGGACTCCATCTGATCCAAGTAAGCCAAAAGCCCAGAAATCTAAAACCATTTAAGGAGAAAATAAAGAAGCTGGTTTTTAATATGTAAAGAAAGCATGTTTGAAATCAAAGTTTTCAAATAACTAAGCCGAAATGCATTTTAAAAATGTGTAGTCTATTCTGAAAATTTCGGCAGAGTTTCCTTTGTAAAAACTGGCCCCAAACGGGGTACAACAAGAATAATACATATGAAATGATAAAAGGCATACCCAAGCGGGAGCTAGCTCTTCGTCAAACGACGGTCACAACCACGCAAGAAATAATATTATACAACGCCAAATGGCGAGGATCAAAACCCAAAAAGAAACTCAAAACAGCCAGAAAACCATAATACTACAAGCGCGACTCTAAGGTCGAAATAATACATCACTGTGTCTAAGTCTGAATCAATATACAAGTATTGGTTGATGGAATTTCTAGATACAATGAATAATACAGGAACAATGGCGGTTCTGATACAAAGAACCCACCTACCCAAGCAAGTCACCCATATGGAAGCAGTGTGCCAGAAATGCCGATATGGAATCTGTAGGGCAAAAAACCCCCTGCAAAGACTGTGTCACAACGGGGGTGAGTTTCCAACTCGTGAATAGAAAATATCTACAAGCAGAGATCGAATGTATGACCCATCCTAGGTCAATACGATCAGATATATATATAAAGCTCAATATGAATAAGTCTGAAGCATGCTAAACTGGCAATGTAATCTCTATACAAGAGTGTAGTGCCAAGTGTTGTGCCAGTGCCTCAGGTAATAGCATATAATAAATGTGAGGTATAATCAATGAAATCAATTTACATGTACGTGGATCCCGTCCACTCGTCACCCAATGACCATAACCATCATGTATGTAAATATCATCAGCATATGCATGGAAATATGAGGATATAAACCACTCGTGTCCCTCGTGACACGTCAAAATCATGGAACCGGAGTGTCTAGCATCGACACTCGAAAACATCATGAAAACTGTGCCCATCATCGGCACGTAAATCCTCATATATTGCGCTCCGTCTGCGGAATCGGCCTTCGGCCCCAGCAGTATGCCCATATCCATCTATCGACTCTGGCCGGTATCTTCCGGATGACCGCCAGGTCCAACCAATCACCGGTAAGTACTCGCCCACCTCCAGGCTCAATCGGCAAAATCCTTCGATCATCTTGCCGAGGGGAACCATACCGGGTCCACCATGTACCCGCAATCGGCTCGTCCACTCCTCGAATCGGGTTTCACATGTCGCTCTCAGCACCGAGCAAACACATGGTCGACGCACTGAAATATCATATCAAGGGTAACCGGGTTTTTAAAGCAATGACATATTCTCTTTTGAAATACCCACGGTTCCCAAAATCCAGAAATATCATGGAAACAACAACTCTCAATGCGTATAATCAGAAAGCATGATGTATGTGACATGTAAAAGAAATGTAAGTATATCAGTCTGTCATGCAAGAATCATATCCTGAATGCAACAGTACTACAGTGTAGTGACATGGCAATTATCGATGATGAAGTGTGTGAGCCGGCAAACAAGTGTACGTGGAACATACGCATCATCGATAATGGTGCTGGTGTCCTAGCAGCATGACAGTAATATATCATAAACACAAGCAATGCAATGCAATGCAAATAGCATGAGTATGCGGAATCGAATAATCAACGCAACAGTACAGACTCTATCTCAATAAATATATCATGCAACCTTTCCTTTTGAAATAAGACGAATCAGGGTTTTTGGTAAAATAAGGGCTACGGTGTTTTAAGAAAATATGTGTCGTTTGAAAATATCTGTAGAATCCATTTTGCCTATCTTTAAAATATCCCCGATTCGTTAGTTTTGAAATAGGTATGACCCGGGTCTAGTCTAATGCCTACTATACGAACTACGGACCCAACAATCAGTCAATCGGGAGGGGTATGAAAACCACCTAAATCTGAGTCAATATCACATCATCTCATCACATAACATTTATCACTACCATCATATCACATCTCAAATACGAACTCTGTCATATCGCCGAATCTCACGGCCTCAAACAAACCTCATCGACTCATCTCAATCCCACGTATCATCCTCAATCCCGTATATGAACACATAGTCCCATACCCATGTGTAGATATACACACCTCTATATGCACACAGATAAATGAAAGAATGTATGCAAGTATATGTATGCGTGTATGTGTCGGTGCAACCACTACTCTAGGGTTTCGCACTATACCAAACCAATACATCCTTATCATCAATAATTCCATTATTACCATCAATAATCTAAAAAACACATAATAAATATATGTGTGTATACGTATTCGTATACATCACCACGGACTGCGGGGGTGCTATACGCCATCCACCCGACTTCTCCCCGTAGATATAAATCTACTCACCTTGCGTCTTGATCCGTCGACGTCACCACGCTTTTGCTTGTCGTCCCGAAGTCTTCATGGGGTACCTACACGTTAACGTATCGCAAATGCGTATCAAAACCAATTCGAGACTAAAACTGCATACAAAACCCAAAACGATACGCTATGATCTACAGGTTAGAACCTATGGACAACGCTTCCAAAACCATCAACAACCCTCGATATCGTCGTATAAACGCCAAGTAGTCAAGGTAAAACACCATACGCAAACTCAGAATTCACAATACGGAAATACGGAAGCACGAATCCAAAACAACAACTTAGGAAATAGGCTCCAGATTTCACCCTAGGTCAAATTAGACAAATCTATACATGCCAGGGTTCTAGTCTACACATATAGGAGATACAGAACCAAAATGACCCAATTTGGTGCAGGTCTGGCCGCAATTTGCGGCCAGAGGGAATAAATTTGCGGCCGGGAATTGGAGTTGGGGGATAGGGTTTGATGTGGTGGTTCCATGGTGCCTGCACATCTCACTGTCAACTCAGTTTTATTTTTGGGGTCTCGGGGTGATAGCAGATTCCTAAATACGATCACAGATTCACAGTTTTTCTCCGACATCGTCTCATAAATCCGTATTCTGGTTTCTAGTTCAGGTTTGGGTCCAATTTAACATCACACAAGGGGTTCTAAGGTCACCACAAGCCTCAATTTCACTTTGATTTCAGATCAAACCCTAAACCCTAACTTGATGTTTCACAAATCCACCAAACGACACCATATCGACATGAAACTAGAATTGATGCACAAGAAATGAAATACTACTCTAATAGGTCCAGAATTTACCTCCTTTGGCAACTCAAGAAAATTCTTGAGTTGCTCAAAGTCCTCCCAATCCAATCTTGCTAGGTTCAATGTGTAGCTAGTGAGCTCGGGAACATTTTTTTCGAAATGGGAAAAGGGTTTTGGTGAGGGAAATGAGAGGGATCTATGGAGTGAAGGGGAGGGAGATGAGGGAGGAGCAGGAGCAGCAGCAGCTCAAGGAGAGGGGAGACAGAAATGGGTGTGAGGAAATGATGGGAGTATGGTTCAAAAAGTGGGGGTTGACCTAGTCTCTCTCTCTCTCATCATGAAACATTTTCTTTTCTTTTTCTTTTCCTTTTTCTTTTCCTTTTTCTTTTCCTTCTCACTCCATGGTGAACCCTAAGCAACCATGCACCCAAAACATGTAACAAGTGTAACAAGTGTGGAAAATGATATGTGCACATTTTTGCACAAAAATGCTAAAAATCCGATTAGCGATTTTTAATCGCGATTAGCACTAAATTAGCACATAACTAATCATAAAAACTTAAAAATTGCATAATTCCATAAAATACCCTATTTTAGAATTTTCCATAATTTTTCCCCATTTATTTGTATTCAATTATACCATAATATTAAAATATTCATTAAAATAATATTAATTTATAAAAATTCCCAAAAATAATATTTTATTATTTTGAAACGTTACAATCTACCCCCCCTTAAAGAAATTCGGTCCCCGAATTTAAATTTAAACCCCCAAATACTAAAATATTTCGATACAAATTCCAAGTCGTCGGTGCTCCGAATCATCAATACATACAACATCGTAGCGCAATGCATGCGCATGAGTACTGAGTAGATAACTCAAAAGCAAAACTCCGTCAAGCATCCCGCAATCATCGGAGTCATGGTGAAGACACAAATGTCAAATCCAATACAAAACCAATATGATATAGATCAGAACTATACATGTAGACATCCAATCTATACATGTGAATAGCTGATGTAAATGCATGCCAAATCTTTTTAAGTCGCTGTGCGATGCGCATAACACTGCACAGTGGCGGACGTTTTTCATAAGAAAATAACCATACATGTATATATCTTTTGTTTACTATGTACGTTCCGTCGTTTTGAAAACAATTTAGAAGGGTTTCCTTGTTTTTAAAACGTTTCGTGTCATATCGGACACGTAGGTATATATGCTGAGACTGTAGCTCGCCCCTTTTTTTGAAATCCCTTCGATAACTATCAATGCATGCAAAATATATCCAGGTACTGTCCTCTGACTAGTCCTGCTCAGTACAAAACGAATATCAAATATCATAAAAATGTATTGCTCCAAAAGAAATAAACCCCAAAAATGCACATAACACCACCCTGTACGTCTGGTGCACACGGAAATCAAAATCCATATATGTGCCATACAGGTGCACAAAACCACATCTAGGTGCAACGGGTGTGCACGAAGTATCTGTCATAGGCAACGTGTGTGCCTGACAGCCAAATCAGGTGCATCTGACATGCACGAAGAATCTCGATTTAGTGCATCTGGTGTGCACCAAAATCGTATCTCAAAACATGCGCCCAACATGCGCGAAAATCCAAATCGGTGCATCCATCGTGCACGAATGAAAATCTAAACCCTGCGCACTCAACATGCACGGAATCACAAAATCCAATAGCAACGCCGAACATGCGTAAGTCCAGTCAAAAGCACGGAGTGCAAGAATCAACATCAATATCAGAATCAAAGTCGACATATCGAATGACATCAAATCGAAGTCAGGTGCAACCGTAGTGCACAAAATATAAATCCGGTGCAACAAAGGCACGAAATATAAATCTGATGCGATAACACAAGAAACATAAAACTGGTGCGACAAACGCACGAAGTATAAAACTGGTGCATCCCATGCACAAATACCAAGTAATAACTCAAATGCGTAAGCAGCAACACCAAGTGTACCCAGGTATAAAGAAAATCATAAACATGTGCAACTGCGTGCACAAAACACATATGAATGCAATACAAGCACATCTAAGCTATACAGAGTGCAAAATCAAATCGTGTGCGTAACATATGCACAACATCAAATCAATCGTATCAAATCCATGAAGTCATAAGCAGGTGCAGCCAAGGAACGAAACGATATCAGGTGCAATAACTGTGCGCAAATCATAAATCAACACAACAGTGTGAAAAGCACATCTCAAGTGTAATAACTATGCATAAGATATACATACTCGGTAGGTGCAACCATGGTGCAAGAAAACAAATACCATGAAACTCAGTCATCAAGACTAAATCATGCGAATAGATCGCCCAAAATACCGAAATCCAAAGTGACGGATACGTGATAGTCAAATCACAAAATCACAAATCATAAATACCGCCGTCGGTATATCCTCCTTCGAAGTCGAGAAGGTGTCGGTATATCCAATGCTAGCGGCGCAAGATATCTACTTGCCTCTTGCTCGCGGCTGGCGTCCTCTGCCTCCGGTTCCTTATCTTCCCTGTGGATTACTAATCTCGCAATCCATCGGCTCATCGGCCCTGTCAGGTGTGCTAACGGGAACGATTCCGTTCTGGCACTTCTCTGGCCATCTCTCGGTCAATCCTCACGACCGCTCGTAAAGCAGCACATCTCTGGCGCCGACCTCTGGTCCTCTGAATGCACATCACACATCGGCTCCTGGTGCAAATCTTATTGCAGCAGTGTACTGGAAGGAATCCCGCTCAAGGTCTCTTCTGATCTCGCCTAAGCCAAACTGTACGGAGGCTGGTACTCTGGCATAATCTTTTCTCGCTCTCTGGACATCTGCGTCCTTAGTACAACACTTACTCGAAAGCTGGTCGCATCCCTGCGCCTCTGTATGCATATCCGACCTTTAATCTTAATGGGGAGTAGTAACAGCTTGTCTGCATCTCGCATGAACTTCTTGTCCCTCTTGCCTGTATCATCGTCCATTTCGATGTCGCTTCTCTATCTGTGCACTGCAATGCCCTCAGCTACGGTCCATCCGAAGTCCCTCACACGGACTCGAAATCACGAACTCGGTATCTTCATCACTCAGTAGGAGATATCTAGCCGAACACGTCCTCAGCGTGCATATCGCATCTCTGATGTCAGCGGAGTGGAACGTCATCTCGTCGAAATCTCATGCGAACTATTTACTCCACTCTGCTTCAATATCGACTAATTCGGACTCATCTCATCGTGGTTGTACGGACTGCGCTCCAACGGCTATGCTCATATCTGGAGTCTCCCAAGAAGTGTCCCATCACATGATATCCGAATGATGTCGAATCGTATGATCGACTCGTCATAACCTCATAATCCCCCAAGAGCTCAACATCTTGGGTACAGTTTAATAGTATCGAGTACATACCACAGCATCGGTGGTCCAGCCGTAGAAGGGCAAACCCAAGCCTCACTAATGGCGCCGCGGAACTGCCGCAAACCCTAAGGTTCAAAGGCTTTCACACGGTCATTATGTCGAGTTAGGGTTTCATTCTTCTAGAGGGTCCATAGAATCGCTTGCATGTCTTTCCGAATACTTTAAACTTGGAAAATGGGTTCCTGACATTCGATTGTCTCAATCGACTCTCAACGAATCTGCGTGAAGTCGCCTCTAGCTGGAATCAATCTAACTAGTGACCTCGCATCGGGGTAAGCGAACGAACCACATGTCCTAGTCATTCATCCTCGGTGACTAGCGACTCACCGTCATATCTCTAAGTATATGCTCATGCTGCAGTAGCTCCAATCATCTGGGCGATATCTCATCATTCGCAGCAGCAACTGGCTCATTCTTCCGTACACTGAACAGCGCCTCAATCATCATGAATAAGCGATATATCAATGGTCATCACATCCTGGCTGGCCTCTATCAGTGGCTCAATCCTCTGGTACCGATCGATACGCCCGAGAAATCTTGCAAAAGCGGTCAGTCCAACGCTCATGGCGCGAAAGCACAATAAGACGACGCCTCTATATGCAATCGTATGTCTCTGGAAACACGCCATGGTCAGTCCTCGTCCATGACGAGCTCATGCTGACGCAACTCGAGCCGTAGCCCACTCTGTCCGTGCAATCGTGGCAGCAAAACCATAACCAGTATCGATAAGGATGATCATAGGAAGGAATATAATACGGTGCAAGGAAATGTACATCCTAAGGTTTCTTAAGCGGAGTGGCGTGTCGTAAGTATGCCGCGGAACATACGTACGGTACGCCACTCTACTCAAGCTGCCTATTCCATCAACCAAGGGTCATCCTAAGCGACGGAAGTTCGGGTATAATACCCCCTCGACTAAGTCTAAGTTCCGTAAGGTCAAGCCTAAGTTCCGTATATATAAACGCCCTAGGCTCCACATAGTCAAACTTAGACTCGAACCAAGGTTAACCTAGCGCTCTGATACCAACTTTGTCACGACCCAAAAGAGCACGTGACTGGCCCTTGAATCCTATGAAGTCTATAGGACTCCATCTGATCCAAGTAAGCCAAAAGCCCAGAAATCTAAAACCATTTAAGGAGTAAATAAAGAAACTGGTTTTTAATAAGTAAAGAAAACATGTTTGAAATCAAAGTTTTCAAATAACTAAGCCGAAATGCATTTTAAAAATGTGTAGTCTTTTCTGAAAATTTCGGCAGAGTTTCCTTTGTAAAAACTGGCCCCAAACGAGGTACAACAAGAATAATACATATGAAATGATAAAAGGCATCCCCAAGCGGGAGCTAGCTCTTTGTCAATCGAAGGTCACAACCACGCAAGCAATAATAATATATAACGCCAAAGGGCGAGGATCAAAACCCAAAAAGAAACTCAAAACAGTCAGAAAACCATAATACTACAAGCACGACTCTAAGGTCGAAATAATACATCACTGTGTCTAAGTCTGAAACAATATACAAGTTTTGGTTGATGGAATTTCTTGATACAATGAATAATACAGGAACAATGGCGGTTCTGATACAAAGAACCCACCTACCCAAGCAAGTCACCCATATGGAAGCAGTGTGCCAGAAATGCCGCTATGGAATCTGTACGGCAAAAAAACCCTGCAAGGACTGTGGCACAACGGGGGTGAGTTGCCAACTCGTGAATAGAAAATATCTACAAGCAGAGATCGAATGTATGACCCATCCTAGGTCAATATGATCAGATATATATATAAATCTCAATATGAACAAGTCTGAAGCATGCTAAACTGGCAATGTAATCTCTATACATGAGTGTAGTGCCAAGTGCTCGTGCCAGTGCCTCAGGTAATAGCATATCATAAATGTGAGGTATGATAAATGAAATCAATCTGCATGTACGTGGATCCTGTCCACTCGTCACCCAATGACCATAACCATCATGCATGTAAATATCATCAGCATATGCATGGAAATATGAGGATATAAACCACCTGTGTCCCTCGTGACACGTCAAAATCATGGAACCGGAGTGTCTAGAATCGACACTCGAAAACATCATGAAAACTGTGCCCAGCATCGGTACGTAAATCCTCATATATCGGGCTCCGTTTGCGGAATCGGCCCTCGGCCCCAGCAGTACGCCCATATCCATCTATCAACTCTGGTCGGTATCCTCCGGATGACCGCCAGGTCCAACCAATCACCGGTAGGTACTCGCCCACCTCCAGGCTCAATCGGAAAAATCCAAATCCTTCGATCATCTTGCCGAGGGGAACCATACCGGGTCCACCATGTACCCGCAATCGTCTCGTCCACTCCTCGAATCGGGTTTCACATGTCACTCTCAGCACCGAGAAAACACATGGTGGATGCACTAAAATATCATATCAAGGGTAACCGGGTTTTTAAAGCAATGACATATTCTCTTTTGAAATACCCACGGTTCCCAAAATTCAGAAATATCATGGAAACAACAACTCTCAATGCGTATAATCAGAAAGCATGATGTATGCGACATGTAGAAGAAATGTAAGCATATCGGTCTGTCATGCAAGAATCATATCCTGAATGCAACAGTACTACAGTGTAGTGATATGGCAATTATCGATGATGAAGTGTGTGAGCCGGCAAACAAGTGTACGTGGAACATACGCATCATCGATAATGGTGCTGGTGTCCTAGCAGCATGACTGTAATATATCATAAACACAAGCAATGCAATGCAAATAGCAGGAGTATGCGGAATCGAATAATCAACGCAACAGTACAGACTCTATCTCAATAAATATATCATGCAACCTTGCCTTTTGAAATAAGACGAATCAGGGTTTTTGGTAAAATAAGGGCTACGGTGTTTTAAGAAAAGATGTGTCGTTTGAAAATATCCGTAGAATCCCTTTTGCCTATCTTTAAAATATCCCCGATTCGTTAGTTTTGTTAGTTATATGTATGTCCTAGAGGCCATTACTATACATGAGATGTATATTGTAGTGGATGCTTGGACATATATAGGGAGGACTTTCTTGCTCGACATGATAGTATGCTATCTGGTTACTCTTTACCTTAACATGTACACTGATTGTCTCTCTGTTACATGTTGGTAAAGCCCTTAGGATATGTACTCGACTACTGGGACTATGATGAGATCATACTAGTGGGGCCATGGTAGTCGACGAGTACATCCTATAACTGTTCCTAGTCAAGGGTGTATCGAGACAGGGCATCGATACACCACAGTAAACTAGCGTATACGCATCTTGACCCATATGATGGGCGATGGATGATCCCATATCCATCGGTATTTGACATCAAGGATGGTGTACGGGTGCTCAGTGGAGACTGGGTACACTGGACGGACTCGCCGAGAACTCCCAGATGGTATTATACCTTACGTCAGATGGCAGTTCTCCGGTGACACTGATACAGAGTAGTCTGTTGACCCGAGATCGTCATAGAGTCTTGTGTGATTTCCACTGTGCTTTGATTTCCATCATACCACGTCCAAGAGGGCGTGCAAAAAGGTGGCTTTTGGGTACAGTCCCGAATCACATGGAGGCAATGAGCGATAGGAGGGGATTCGTCTCTCCCGGTATAGGGAGTTGATGTTGCGCTGTGTTCGATTGGCTATAACCGGAAATCCCTGGCCAGGGTTGCTGAGATTTACTGGTAAGTGTTATCAGTAGTTTCTCGAACTGTTATAGACCTCATATCGACACGACTTATCAAGCTACTGGGGTCTGACGTTTACCACCCCTAGGCGAGATATGCGACATATCAGACGACGAGACCGGACTGTACGGGAGTGTTACTGATTGGATTCGCAGGAGAACTAGCGGGATTGCTTGTTGATCTTCTGATCGCTCAATACCCGGTTGGCCGTTACGTTTAGCAGACCGCTTGCGGCTTGTGGGTGTTTGATATGATCATCACCTACTACCGGCGTATTGACGAGTCTTTAGAGTCCTACACAGGGGTTTCCTGGCTCAAGCGAAACGGAGTAGGAGCACATATGTGATATGTGCGGGACCGAGATTGATACGATATGTGATACCGTATTCTATTCTCGCGATTCGTGACATTGATCAGTTGTATGCGATATAGACGGGTTATCGGATCAAGTGTTGATTCGATAAGTGTTTATACATGATATTAGTCGGTTAAAGCCGGGTTATTAAATCAAGAGTTGATTTAATAATTTAATGTATAATTATATATTTGATATATTACATTACATTAACTAGTATTAGCTCACTTATGATTTATTTTCTCACTAGATTGTGCACTTTGTTTATATGTGATATATGCAAGTGTACATGTTTGTATCATGTTTGATGATACATACTAGATGGGTGTATGAGACTTATATCAAGTTTAGGTTAAATTAGGGTTTACTTATTTCCTTATGAATAACAAAAGAGAGGAGACTTTAGTCAATGTTATAAAGCTTGTATGCAACATTGACAAAGTCAACTCTTTTGTCATTCCTTAGGATATTAGTTAACCCAACCCTTAACCTAATACTATGGTTAATTCTCTACATGAGTTAAGCATGAGGGCTTAACTCAACCATGGTGCAATAATTCATGTGATAAGTTTTCATTTGGATGAATTATTCTTTCTTCTTCTTCTTCATCAAGCTCCATCCAAAAGCTTACTATCTCCAATGGTGCCATGAGAAAAAGAGTGAGAAAATCAATTCTAAAGTGAGCCCACTTCCTACTTCTTCATCCTCTACCACTTGCCATGTAGTAGAGTGTGTTCTCTTCACGAAGTTCATGACCTAGTGAAGGAATAGCTTGAGTTAGTGTCTCCCCGACATAGATCATTTTCAGCCTCGAAGTCATCGTAGCAAGCACGTTCGTTCTTCTCGTGGAGCTTCTCTAGAGTCCGGAGTGCACGATCGCAGCGATGGGGACGTCTACAGGGAGCTAATGAAGTGAAGGACCGGATCTACAAAGTTTGTAATCTCTTTCACTTAGTGTTAAAGTTGTTAACATGCAAGTTTTCGCCTAAACCCTAGTTTAAAGATCCGTATTAGAGTTGTTCGGCACGGCTAAAATTTTAATCGGGCATGGTTGATGCCTCGTAGAACCTTATGAGCGTGCCTAGCAACCCTACAAGTTTTGAAATAGGTATGACTCGGGTCTAGTCTAATGCCTACTATGCGAACTACGGACCCAACAATCAGTCAATCGGGAGGGGGTATGAAAACCACCTAAATCTGAGTTAATATCACATCATCTCATCACATAATAGGTATCACTACCATCATATCACATCTCAAATACGAACTCTGTCATATTGCCGAATCTCACGGCCTCAAACAAACCTCATCGACTCATCTCAATCCTACGTATCATCCTCAATCCCGTATATGAACACATAGTCCCATACCCATGTGTAGATACACACACCTCCATATGCGCACAGATAAATGAAAGAATGTATGCAAGTATATGTGTGCGTGTATGTGTGGGTGCAACCGCTACTCTAGGGTTTCGCACTATACCAAACCAATACATCCTTATCATCAATAATTCCATTATTACCATCAATAATCTAAACAACACATAATAAATATATGTGTGTATACGTATTCGTATACATCACCACGGACTGCGGGGGTGCTATACGCCATCCACCCGACATCTCCCCGTAGATATAAATCTACTCATCTTGCTTCTTTATCCGTCGACGTCACCACGCTTTTGCTTGTCGTCCCGAAGTCTTCATGGGGTACCTACACATTAACGTATCGCAAATGCGTATCAAAACCAATTCGAGACTAAAACGGCATACGAAACCCATAACGATACGCTATGATCTACAGGTTAGAACCTATGGACAACGCTTCCAAAACCATCAACAACCCTTGATATTGTCGTATAAACGCCAAGTAGTCAAGGTAAAACACCATACGAAAACTCAGAATTCACAATACGGAAATACGGAAGCACGAATCCAAAACAACAACTTAGGAAATAGGCTCCAGATTTCACCCTAGGTCAAATTAGACAAATCTATACATGCCAGGGGTCTAGTCTACACATGTAGGAGCTACAGAACCAAAACGACCCAATTTGGTGCAGGTCTGGCCGCAATTTGCGGCCAGAGGGAATAAATTTGCGGCCGGGAATTGGAGTTGGGGGATAGGGTTTGGTGTGGTGGTTCCATGGTGCCTGCACATCTCACTGTCAACTCAGTTTTATTTTTGGGGTCTCGGGGTGATAGCAGATTCCTAAATTCGATCACAGATTCACAGTTTTTCTCTGACATCGTCTCATAAATCCGTATTCTGGTTTCTAGTTCAGGTTTTGGTCCAATTTAACATCACACAAACGGTTCTAAGATCACCACAAGCCTCAATTTCACTTTGATTTCAGATCAAACCTTAAACCCTAACTTGATGTTTCACAAATCCACCAAACGACACCATATCGACATGAAACTAGAATTGATGCACAAGAAATGAAATACTACTCTAATAGGTCCAGAATTTACCTCCTTTGGCAACTCAAGAAAATTCTTGAGTTGCTCAAAGTCCTCCCAATCCAATCTTGCTAGGTTCAATGTGTAGCTAGTGAGCTCGGGAACATTTTTTGTGAAATGGGAAAAGGGTTTTGGTGAGGGAAATAAGAGGGATCTATGGAGTGAAGGGGAGGGAGATGAGGGAGGAGCAGGAGCAGCAGCAGCTCAAGGAGAGGGGAGAGAGAAATGGGTGTGAGGAAATGATGGGAGTATGGTTCAAAAAGTGGGGGTTGACCTAGTCTCTCTCTCTCATCATGAAACCTTTTCTTTTCTTTTTCTTTTTCTTTTCCTTCTCACTACATGGTGAACCCTAAGCAACCATGCACCCAAAACTTGTAACAAGTGTAACAAGTGTGGAAAATGATATGTGCACATTTTTGCACAAAAATGCTAAAAATTCGATTAGCGATTTTTAATCGCGATTAGGACTAAATTAGAACATAACTAATCATAAAAACTTAAAAATGGCATAATTCCATAAAATACCCTATTTTAGAATTTTCCATAATTTTCCCTATTTATTTGTATTCAATTATACCTGAATATTAAAATATTCATTAAAATAATATTAAATTATAAAAATTCCCAAAAATAATATTTTATTATTTTGAAACGTTACAGATAGTATAATAATACAAGTGTACATGCTAAGATAAAGAGCAACCACATAGCATACTATCATGTCGAGCAAGAAAGTCCTCTGTATATATGTCCAAGCATCCACTATATCATACAATAATGGCCTCTAGGGCATACATATTCCTAATAGTGATTACACACCTAATTCACACAAACACGTCTTTTATCCTGAAAATAATTGAACAACTGGCTATATCTCCGTTCGCATTGAATTGTTATTATTTTCACGCTAAAATGAGTCCTTTTGTTTTAGGGCCTATATAATTTGGGCTATTAAGTCCGCCGAGGTGTCTCTACACCCAATTCCCTAAAACCGACTGGTTTAGGTATGTTAGTGTATATGCCCTAGAGACCATTACTGTATCATACTAGTATGTATATTACTTGATGGAAGCTTGGGATATTCACAGTTGTATATACAATCTTGCTCGAAATGGTAGTATGCTACTTGGTTTGTCTCTGCTTTAATATGTGCATGTGTTTCTTTTAGCATATCACTTATACACATATTAGTAGAGCCCTTAGGATCTTTGCTTGATTACCAGCGTTGTGATGGCGCTCACACTCATGGGGGCTGGGTAATCCATAAGCACATCCTTATACAGGTCCCTAGTCGTAGGACTATCGAGACAGGGCATCATACTCCGGAGTAGACTAGCGTATGCGCTTCTCATCCCAGCGTGGGAGACGGTCTGTCCCATAGCCGTCAGTACGTCGTACTTGAGATAGTATACGGGTGCTCGTTAGGTTACGAGTACACTGGACAGGACTCGTCGGGAACTGTTGGTTGGTATTATACCTATCGTCAGTTATCAAATCCCAGGTGACGTGAGTACAAATTAGTCCGCTGACTTGACACTGTCACTTCGCCTCGAGTGTGTTCCCACTGTACTTTGATTACTACCCTACCATGGCTCAAAGGAGTCGTGCAAACAGGTAGTAGTTGGGTGCAGTCCCGAAGCACTTGGAGGCAGTGTCAGTTAGACAGGATTCGTCTCTCCCGGTATTGGGGGTTGACATCGCGCTGTGTCCAGGAGAGCCATTACACAAGTAGTCCCGGGCCAGGGCAAGCGAGATATACTGGTAGGTGTCCAGTGTTATCTCAGGGTGTTCTGGGATACACTCCGACACGACTTGTACCGCTATTAGGGGACTGACGTTCACCTCCCCCTAGGCCCGCCATGCGATGTATTAGACGAACAGACCGGACTGTACGGAGACTGTCACATTCAGGCTCAGTAGGAGTTCAGATGGGGTCACCTCGTCAGTCTTCTTATCGGCATCTACCTGGGGACCGTTACGTACAGCTAGTGCCGCTTACGATCTGTGGTTAAACCCACTGCCAGCGTAGTGTCGAGTCTTTAGAGTCCCACACAGAGAGCTATTCTCCTTTAGGCAAAATGAGTAGAGGTCGCATGGTTTTGCGACAGGGTTCGTTCACATCCGCGCACTTGTGCACGTTTGCTATCCGGACAGCTTATACTAGTGGGCTTTGGTTTAAGCCAGATCCTAGTATATGATTTAGGATTGGTTTTATCTCTTTGTATTCGTGTTCCTCGGATCACGGATACGGGTGCGTATGCACAGTTGATTGAGACAGAGGGAGAGGACTTTGATTAGGGTTAATGACCATTGTCATTTTGTTAACCCTAATTCTTATGTGTGTATTATGATTAATTGATATTATTTATATATAATTGTGCATGGTTAGGGTTGTTGACATTTTGACCATTCTTGACTTGTTGACCTAGGTTGACACTTTGACCATCATCATTCCATATAAAAGATGCTCTTTGATCCTTGCAATTTGCATTAAATATGAAATGATAATGGTCATGTCTTGATTAAGCCATGACAATTATCTTGCTAATTATCTTTTTACAATAATTCACACATATATGTGAGAATGGCTTATTATTCTCTCATTCTATCATTTTGATTCTCTCTCCTCCTCTTCCTCTCTCTCAAGCTCTCCCCTCTCATGTGTTGAGAAACACTTGAGCTTGAGTTAAACCTCTCCATAGTAATCTTTACTCTCATCTAAGGTTCTAGGATTAGCACTTCTAGCACCTTAGTTACTTCTAGCTTGAAGTTGAAGCCAAAGGTTGAGGCTCTCGGGTGGATCCTTCTTCGACTAGAGAAGGAGACAAGGTGATCTCTTTTTTCCACTCCAAGGAGCAAGGAGAGAAGGACATAAAGCCCAAGGTATAACCTTTCTTCCATGTAGCTAATTCTAGTTAGCTTTTAGTTAGTTTTTGTTTAGCAAAGATCCTCCTTAAACTAGTCCATGTTGCCTAGTTCGATAAAAATCCGATTTTTATTCCGTTTTCCGCCTCCCCGCAAGCACCGGGGTGGGCAACGTGAACTTACAGTGGTATCAGAGCCTAACTAAACATAAACTAGCTAGGTAGTAAAGTGTATGGAAGTTCGATCGGAAAAATCGCAAAACCAAGTTTACAAAACCCTAACTTTCTGTTGAAATTTTTTCTGCTCAAAAAATAAAAAATCATACTTCAAAAATCGGCTCAGGGTTTTTTAAAGAAGCACACCAAAAACGATCCAGTGAATCGCTCAAAGCGCGGTGGTTCCGCGGCAAAAGCATGCCTATTGCCGCGGAACCGCGGCCGTTTTGACTCGGTTCTAGACCGAGTTTGGTGCAGTATTCTTCTGATGAGGTTTTGGGATTTTTAAGATGGTTTCTTTCTGCCCAGATTTTCCAGAAAAGGAATTTGTATTTGGGGTGCCTATAAATCCGTATTTTTTGATCGAACTTCACTACACTTTGACTAATGGGTTATATCTGTGATGTTTATATGTATTGAACGTCTGCTAATCGCTATACGTCGATTAGTGGGGGTTATACATATCTGTGATCTGTGTTTGTTGATGGTATGTGTATATGAATGCGTTGGATTGTCGCGGGTGAATAGCCGGGGGTTTTTGTGAGACGAGAGTTTTCTTTTCTTTCAATTCATGTAACATGTAAATTGATGTAATATTATTTGTATGGCCGCACAACCGGGTCGGGGTTGTAGCCGTCATTGTATAATTCTTTTTACTGTTTTTGCTCCTAGGATAGACCCATGGAGGGGGTGCACAAATTACCGGGTATCTCGAAGTGCCGAGTGGCCTACTCAAGTTGTTGAGGGAGGTTGCTTCGCTTCGGATACTTGGCGGGTAGTTTGCCGCACCCGTAGGGGTCTTGGGTAGGGGTATTGGCTATTCACCGCGACCGTGTAATCCACTTTTCGTTGAAGGCTCGAACGGATTGCAGATTCCTAATATATCCAATGTATTCATCTGTGATCTGTAATGTCTATCATTGCTATATATCTATATACGATAACTATTTAGGCGTTGCTTATGTTTTACAGCCGCGCTAGCCCAGCCCCCGCTCTGTCGTTAGTTAAGTAACCTAACGGGTGATGACGGGGCCCCGTGGCGAATGCGAATGACATAAGCGTACGTCATATTTTGGTTGTTTTATGCAATGGTAGGATTAAATGATGGGACACATTAAAAGAACTAATGCAAGAAAATAAACCAAGTAAAAGTCGATTGGAACACTTTGAAAACCACTCGGTCTTTTCAAAACTAAACTTTTAAACGCGGAGCTTGAACCACTCCTTTTAAAAGCTATCTCGTTCCATCGATTATATCAAGTTCACTACGTTCACGGTTTCGCCAAAACCATTCGTAGCCCTCCATCATTTCAGTTAAATGTTCGGTAGTATTCAAGCTATGTATTTTGACCTCACGCCAAGGCATAGTGATTGGTAGCTGTCGGATATTTATCTGTTGCATAGATAGAATGCGTTGGTTTGAGACAGTCGTACTGCCATTTTGGCCTACGTCAAGGGTAGGTACGGGTGGGTTCAAATTAACCGGGACAATGATGGGAAGAACTTGACATGTGACTTATGACATTTTGACCTCACGCCAAGGTGATAAGAGCATGGGGAAAAAATCCACATCGGGAGTTTCATAAGCACTGAAACTTGCTAGCGCTGCATACCATTTGGAGTGTGATGATTCTGGTAGCATTCCTTCAGTTTTATCACGCGATGATATTTGGATCCGATCCTACTGTGAGTATATGCTACTCCTCGGGAAAGTTCTCACTTAACGATCAATGCTATAAACCTAGTAGGTGTCTAGAAAGGTGTTAGCGGGGCTACGCCCACAAGGAAAAGAGGTTACTTAATTAAGGAACTTCGCGAAAGCGTTGGAAAACCTCCCTCGAAGTACCGACACTGGCCTGGCTGAACGGTTAAGCAAGTATTGTACGGTGAGATTGATCCCGACTAATTCTTTCTTTATGGTTTGAGAAGAGATTCGAGAGACAGTGGGAGCCATCCTGTTTAGACAAACTAAAAACCACTCTAAACTTGCAAGAGCATCATGCTAAAGTGTTTATTTTCTCTCTCCTAATTGCAGCGACCATTCAACATGACCGGACTTAAGTTATTACTAGATAAAAACATACTGACAGGGCCAAACTACAAAGATTGGCTCAGGAATGTCAAGATGGCAATCACTTACGATAAGTTGGGGTATATCCTTACCACCAAAGCTCCCCCTGTCCCAGGTCCCACCTCCAGCGTCGCGGATGTAGAAATCCGTAAGACATGGGAGATAGATTGCGCGAAGGCCAAATGCCTCGTGCTTGCCTCGATGGACAACGAACATCAGAGGAGGCACGAGAATATGGACCTAGAGTCCATATTTCTTCATACAAAAGAACTGTATGGAGAGCAGTCTCGTATCGCAAGATACGAAGTGTCGAAGAAGCTATTTTCGGCAAGATTGGCCATCGGATCATCGGTAGCGGAACACGTGCTTAAGATGATTGGCTACATAGAGAAGCTCGCGGACCTCGGGACCACGTTGGAGAATGAACTCTACACTGATTTAATTCTCCAGTCCCTTCCTTCCACTTACGCCCAGTTTATCCTTAACTTCAACATCAAGGAAAGGAGGTTGAACTTTCCGAACTTCTGAACATGTTGAGGAGTGCTGAGGGCACCCTACAGAAGGGTAGGGAGACATCCACTTTATTTATAGGAGGATCTTCCTCTTCTAGGTCCAGGGCGAAAGCCAAGGGTAAGAAGAAGAAAGCCCCCGCCAAACCAAGAGGCGGTGTCAGTAAAGTGGATACGAAGGGAAAGGGAAAGGCAACAAAGGTAGCGGGAAAGCTGGTGGGGAAGGAAGAATGCTTCTACTGTCACAGAAGTGGACACTGGAAACAGGATTCCAAGGCTTGGAAGGCCAGAACCCAGGATCTGAAGCGAGTTGCGGCTTCAGCTTCAGGTGTGTATGTTATTGAAAAATGTCTATCGATAAACTCTACATCCTGGGTATTGGATACCGGATCAGGATCTCATATCTGTAATTCTTTGCAGGCGTTGAGAAAGCGTAGAGTTTTGAAGGAAGGTGATATGACCCTCAGAGTTGCAAACGGAGCTAGCATGGATGCTGAGGCCGTGGGGGACTATCACCTGGGATTGTCAGATGGACACTTTTTGGTTTTGCGTAGTTGTTATTTTGTACCAAATGCAACCTGTAATATCATTTCTGTATCTTTATTGTCTAAAGAAGGTTATGAATTTGCATTTGTAAGTAATGTTGTGAACATTTACCTTAATCAAGTTTTGATTGGGTCAGGTACATTAAAGAACGGTATATACGTATTAAACCAACCACAGATTTTCAATGTTCAGAATACACACAAAAGAAAGTCTCCAGAAATCAATAAAACTTTCTTATGGCATTGTAGACTGGGTCACATCAATGAGAGATGGTTGACTAAGTTACATGCAGAAGGATATTTGGATCTGTTCGAATATCAATCGTATGCAACTTGTCAATCCTGTCTCAAAGGAAAGCTGACAAAGACTCCGTTCACTGGACACGGAGTAAGAGCGAGCGAGCTCTTGGGACTCGTACACAGCGACGTGTGCGGTCCAATGTCTACACATGCGCGAAGCGGTTATTCTTGCTTCATTACTTTTACGGATGATTTCTCAAGGTTCGGACATGTCTTCTTAATGAAGCATAAATCTGAAGCTTTTGAAAAGTTCCAGGAATATAAGAATGAAGTAGAAAAACAAACAGGCAAAAGTATCAAGGCACTGAGATCTGATCGAGGTGGTGAATACTTGAGTACCGAGTTCCTGGGTTACTTAAAAGAGAATGGAATTCTCTCTCAGCTTACTCCTCCATACACTTCGCAACATAACGGTGTATCGGAGAGACGGAACTGAACCCTATTGGATATGGTACGGTCCATGATGAGTAACGCTGAGTTGCCGCGATTGTTCTGGGGATATGCGCTAGAATCAGCTGCATACCTTTTGAACCGAGTTCCCACTAAGACTGTGCCTACCACACCATATGAGTTATGGAGTGAGAAGAAACCCTATCTTCAATACTTGAAGATTTGGGGATGTCCATCTTATGTCAAAAAGCAGCATGCGGACAAACTAGAGGCACGCTCAGTACTGTGCAAGTTTGTGGGATACCCAAAGAACTCCAGGGGGTATCTTTTCTATTACGCAGAGGAACAAAAAGTCCTTGTTTCTCGTAATGCCCATTTTCTGGAACATCAGTTCTTAGAAAAGGAAATAAGTGGGAGCGCAATAGAACTGGAAGAAATTCCAGAACCACAAGCTATTACTGAAAGCTTAGTAGAACCAGAGGGTTCGAAAGATCAGGACATTCCCACGCCACTCCGCAGGAGTAGTAGGCAGTCTCATCCGCCCGAGAGATACTACGGTTTTCTCATAGACAGGGATAGAGAGGATTGCATCATAGATTGTGATGAGCCTACTAGCTTCCAGCAAGCCATTCAGAGCATTGACTTGGTAAAATGGCTGGATACAATGCGGACCGAAATGGAGTCCATGTACACCAACAAAGTATGGATGTTGGACATTGCTCCAGATGGGGTAAAACCGTAGGATGCAAGTGGATCTTCAAAAGGAAGATTGGTGTAGATGGACAGGTTGAGACCTATAAAGCTAGACTGGTTGCAAAGGGTTTTCGTCAGCGACCTGGTTTGGACTATGACGAAACCTTTTCTCCAGTAGCTATGCTGAAATCCATTCGGATCCTTCTTGCCATTGCTGCCTTCCACGATTATGAAATTTGGCAGATGGACGTAAAGACCGCTTTTCTAAATGGGCATTTAGAGGAGTGTGTCTATATGGACCAGCCAGAGGGTTTCATTCAGAGTGGGAGCAGCGGAAAGGTGTGCAAGTTGCTTAAGTCCATTTATGGACTAAAGCAGGCATCGCAGAGTTGGAACATCTGTTTTGATGAGACGGTCAAGGAATTTGGCTTTATCAAAAATCCAGATGAACCATGCATCTATTGTAGATTTGTAGCGAAAACTGTAGTATTCCTCGTTTTATACGTGGATGACATTCTCTTAATAGGAAATAACATTCCTATGCTACAATCTGTCAAGGGGTTCTTGTCACACAGGTTCTCCATGAAAGACCTGGGTGATGCCTCATACATTTTGGGGATCCGGATCTACCTTGACAGATCCAAGAGGATTTTAGGACTCTCACAGTCCAGGTACATTGACACCATACTGAAAAGATTCAGTATGGAAGATTCCAAGCGCGGTAATCTACCGGCTTGTCACGGGATCACCCTCTCCAAAGAGATGTCTCCCAAGACTGATTTGGAGAGGGATCGCATGTCTATTATACCCTACGCTTCTGCGGTAGGTTCTATAATGTATGCGATGTTGTGTACCAGACCAGATGTGGCTTATGCACTGAGTGTGGTAAGCAGGTATCAGTCAAACCCGGGGGAGAAACATTGGATAGCGGTAAAGAACATTCTCAAGTACCTGAGAAGGACTAAGGAGATGTTCTTGGTGTATGGCGGAAAAGACCTCCAGATTGAGGCCTTTGCTGACTCCAGCTTCCAGAGTGACAAGGATGATTCCAAGTCCATGTCGGGTTTTGTCTTTACCCTCAATGGAGGGGCGGTGTGTTGGAAGAGCTCCAAACAGGAAACCGTTGCTGACTCGACTATGGAAGCGGAATACATCGCTGCATCTGATGCCGCAAAAGAAGCTATCTGGATGAGGAAGTTCTTGAAAGAACTTCTGGTGGTTCCGTCCATTGTTGACCCAATACCTCTGTATTGCGACAACAACGGGGCTATAGCTTTAGCGAAGGAACCCAGGTCCCATCAGAAATCCAGACACATCTTGAGGCGGTATCACCTGATCAGGGAGATCGTGGATCGCCAGGAGATCGAGGTTCGGAGGGTTGCTTCAGAAGATAACACCGCAAATCCATTCACAAAGGCCTTACCCCAAACTCAGTTCGAGCGGCTGATCGAGATGATAGGTCTTCGATACGCCAGTACATGGCCTTAATGCAAGTGGGAGATTGTTAGTGTATATGCCCTAGAGGCCATTACTGTATCATACTAGTATGTATATTACTTGATGGAAGCTTGGGATATTCACAGTTGTATATACAATCTTGCTCGAAATGGTAGTATGCTACTTGGTTTGTCTCTGCTTTAATATGTGCATGTGTTTCTTTTAGCATATCGCTTATATACATATTAGTAGAGCCCTTAGGATCTTTGCTTGATTACCAGCGTTGTGATGGCACTCACACTCGTGGGGGCTGGGTAATCCATAAGCACATCCTTATACAGGTCCCTAGTCGTAGGACTATCGAGACAGGGCATCGATACTCCGGAGTAGACTAGCGTATGCGCTTCTCATCCCAGCGTGGGAGACAGTCTGTCCCACAGCCGTCAGTACGTCATACTTGAGATAGTATACGGGTGCTCGTTAGGTTACGAGTACACTGGACAGGACTCGTCGGGAACTGTTGGTTGGTATTATACCTATCGTCAGTTATCAGTTCCCAGGTGACAAGAGTACAGCTTAGTCCGCTGACTTGACACTGTCACTTCGCCTCGAGTGTGTTCCCACTGTACTTTGATTACTACCCTACCACGGCTCAAAGGAGTCGTGCAAACAGGTAGTAGTTGGGTGTAGTCCCGAAGCACTTGGAGGCAGTGACGGTTAGACATGATTCGTCTCTCCCGGTATTGGGGGTTGACATCGCGCTGTGTCCAGGAGAGCCATTACACAAGTAGTCCCTGGCCAGGGCAAGCGAGATATACTGGTAGGTTTCCAGTGTTATCTCAGGGTGTTCTGGGCTACACTCCGACACGACTTGTACCGCTATTAGGGGACTGACGTTCACCGCCCCCAGGCCCGCCATGCGATGTATCAGACGAACAGACCGGACTGTACGGAGACTGTCACATTCAGGCTCAGTAGGAGTTCAAATGGGGTCACCTCGTCCGTCTTCTTATCGGCATCTACCTGGGGACCGTTACGTACAGCTAGTGCCGCTTGCGGTCTGTGGTTAAACCCACTGCCAGCGTAGTGTCGAGTCTTTAGAGTCCCACACAGAGAGCTATTCGCCTTTAGGCAAAATGAGTAGAGGTCGCATGGTTTTGCGACAGGGTTTGTTCACATCCGCGCACTTGTGCACGTTTGCTGTCCGGACAGCTTATACTAGCGGGCTTTGGTTTAAGCCAGATCCTAGTATATGATTTAGGATTGGTTTTATCTCTTTGTATTCGTGTTCCTCGGATCACGAATACGGGTGCGTATGCACAGTTGATTGAGACAGAGGGAGAGGACTTTGATTAGGGTTAATGACCATTGTCATTTTGTTAACCCTGATGCTTATGTGTGTATTATGATTAATTGATATTAGTTATATATAATTGTGCATGGTTAGGGTTGTTGACATTTTGACCATTCTTGACTTGTTGACCTAGGTTGACACTTTGACCATCATCATTCCATATAAAAGATGCTCTTTGATCCTTGCAATTTGCATTAAATATGAAATGATAATGGTCATGTCTTGATTAAGCCATGACAATTATCTTGCTAATTATCTTTTTACAATAATTCACACATATATGTGAGAATGGCTTATTATTATCTCATTCTATCATTTTGATTCTCTCTCCTCCTCTTCCTTTCTCTCAAGCTCTCCCCTCTCATGTGTTGAGAAATACTTGAGCTTGAGTTAAACCTCTCCATAGTAATCTTTACTCTCATCTAAGGTTCTAGGATTAGCACTTCTAGCACCTTAGTTACTTCTAGCTTGAAGTTGAAGCCAAAGGTTGAGGCTCTCGGATGGATCCTTCTTCGACTAGATAAGGCGACAAGGTGATCTCTTTCTTCCACTCCAAGGAGCAAGGAGAGAAGGACATAAAGCCCAAGGTATAACCTTTCTTCCATGTAGCTAATTCTAGTTAGCTTTTAGTTAGTTTTTGTTTAGCAAAGATCCTCCTTAAGCTAGTCCATGTTGCCCAGTTCGATAAAAATCCGATTTTTATTCCGTTTTCCGCCACCCCGCAAGCACCGGGGTGGGCAACGTGGACTTACAGGGTGCATTGGCCCAAAGCTTTCTAAGAAGCCTGTTCATATCAGATTTTTGCATTTTTATACCGCCCAATTTTTATCACATTGCTTATCGGTGGATACTCTTGAGCCGTGTTTGCTAGTAAATTGCAGGATACAGGTTCTCATCTCTAAACAGTGAAATTCATGGAAAAGCACGACAAATTCAGGATTACTGCCAACCACAGATAAAACACGGGTCTCCGCTCTCTATCCGTATGTTGCCGCACACCAGTTTAAGGGACAAAATGGTAAATCAATGTCATTTTCATGCACAAAGCTCAATGGCAACACAAGATCCAACATATCTACGCGGAGCTCAAGAAAAATCATGACAAAAGATCCAAATTACATCACCTTTTGTTCTGCTGAATTTCTGGAAATATTGTGAAGAGATTCTGAGAAAAAACATATACCACACTGAAGAGTACTAAAAAGCAGGGAAAACCACCAAATTTCATGGCCTAACTCTACTAAAGGGCCGCGGTTCCGCGGCATAAGCATGCTTAGGCCGCGGAACCGCGGCCGTACGGGCTCCGCAGTGGATGAGGTTTCAGGGGTATTTTGGTCATTCTATATGGAGGCAGTTTGTTGCCATAGGTTTCCAGTTCCCTGCCTATAAATAGTCCAGAACTTGCCAAAGCCAAGGGTGCTTATTCTTGTATTTAGATTTTAGGATATATGTTGTTGTTCTTCTTCCTCTTCTCATCTCTTCTCCATTAAAAACTTGTAGTGAGCTTTTGTGAGTGAAGAATGAATAAAGGAGTTCTTGTTGTTACCATGCTTATCTTGTTGTAATTGTTAATTATAATTTCTTGTATTTTTCATTTGCTAATCTAGTTGTTGTTATTTATTTTTTGTTTCTTTCTTGTTCTCTTTTTCTTTATCCTTAAACAACAATGATGCTTAAGCTTGATCCTTGCCAAAGTGAGGTCTCAAATAGCTAGTTGTAATCTTCTAACCTCTTTCTTTCTATCTTCCTCCTTTTGTTTTATTTTCTTTTTCTTATAATGGGTGAGTAGTTTTCATACTTGTTAGGGTAGGATAAGGAAAGTTTGAGAGAAGGAAATCTCTCTCACTCTTTTCTTGCCCAACATCTTGATTCGGACTCCCGTTAATTGAACCACAATTCGCTCCCTACGGCACCCTATCCTACATGATAGCGGTGATTCCTTAGTGAGACCGGTTGTGGTTGAATTAACCGGAGGTTAAGGCGAAGAGCCAAGAACAGACGGACAAGCACCAAAAGGATGAACTTATGCGTTGGAAAGCCTAGCTTATTCTCGCAAGTTTCTTCCTAGTTGTGCTAATCCCCATTATTGCCGATTGCCGTAACACCGATATTAAGAGTGGCAACGAAAGAAGTGAGCCACTCCTAACTCAAACTGTTAGTGTATATGCCCTAGAGGCCATTACTGTATCATACTAGTATGTATATTACTTGATGGAAGCTTGGGATATTCACAGTTGTACAGACAATCTTGCTCAATATAGTAGTATGCTACTTGGTTTGTCTCTGCTTTAATGAGTACATATGTGTTTATTTATTATATCACCAATACGCATTAGTAGAGCCCTTAGGATCTTTGCTTGATTACCGGCGTTGTGATGGCGATCACACTCGTGGGGGCTGGGTAATCTACAAGCACATCCTCATACACGTCCCTAGTCGTGGGAGTATCGAGATAGGGCATCGATGCTCCGGAGTAGACTAGCGTATGCGCTTCTCATCCCAGCACGGGAGACGGTCTGTCCCACAGCCGTCGGTACGTCGTACTTGAGATAGTATGCGGGTGCTCGTTGGGTTACGAGTACACTGGACATGACTCGTCGGGAACTGATGGTTGGTATTATACCTATCGTCAGTTATCAGTTCCCAGGTGACATGAGTACAGCTTAGTCCGCTGACTTGATACTGTCACTTCGCCTCGAGTGTGTTCCCACTGTTTTTTGATTACTACCCTACCACGGCTCTACTGAGTCGTGCAAACAGGTAGTAGTTGGGAGCAGTCCCGAAGCACTTGGAGGCAGTGACGGTTAGACAGGATTCGCCTCTCCCGGTATTGGGGGTTGACATCGCGCTGTGTCTAGGAGAGCCATTACACGAGTAGTCCCTGGCCAGGGCAAGCGAGATATACTGGTAGATTTCCAGTGTTATCTCAGGGTGTATTGGGCTTCACTCCGACACGACTTGTACCGCTATTAGGGGACTGACGTTTACCGCCCCCCTAGGCCCGCCATGCGATGTATCAGACGAACAGACCGGACTGTACGGAGATTGCCACATACAGACTCAGTAGGAGTTTGGATGGGTTTACCTCATCGGCCTTCTTATCGACATCTACCTGGGGACCGTTACGTACAGCTAGTGCCGCTTGCGGTCTGTGGTTAAACCCACTGCCAGCGTAGTGTCGAGTCTTTAGAGTCCCACACAGAGAGTTTCCCTGCACTGAGCGAAACGTGTAGAAGCCGTATGGTTTTACGGCAGGGCTGCAATCACTTGCGTACACTTGTGTGCGTATGATGTTCGGGCATGCAGTACTAGTGGGCTTTGGTTTAAGCCGGATCCTAGTATTGTACGGATGGTTTTGTTTTGTCTTCTGCGCATCCGCATTCTACGGAATGCGGATGCAGGTGTGTATGCACAGTTTTCCGGAGCGATGAAGGAGGAGGTGCCTCATTAGGGTTTTGGCAGTTGGTTTGGCCAAAACCGCTATGTGGCAGGCTCATTAGGGTTTTGACAGTTCGTTTGGTCAAAACCATTATGAGCCGGGGACATTATTTACTAATCCTTTCATTGATAATTTTGTTATGGCTAATTACATTGACCATTTGACCATCTTGACTTTGTTGACCATTTGACCAAAGTTGACTAAGATCTTCTTGAAAGATCTAAAGTATTCTTTGGTTTTCTTTTTCTTTTTGTTATGATAATGGTCATGTCATTTGTAGCCATCACCTTTATCTTGATGGGATTAGTAATGATAATGTTTTTGCATTATTGCAACCATGGTTGGGTTTTCTCTTGGTTAAGCTTTTCATTTGCTCATTCTCATTCTCTCTCTTGAAATGAGAAGCTCCATGGTTGCTAGTTAGCTCCTCCTTCTTCCTCCTCTTGATTTATCTTTTGATCTCATGTGTTGAGAGATAAAGATCCCACAAAGACAAAACCATCCATTGATCATTTCTACACAACCTAGGGCTTCTAGATTAGCAATCTCTTTGCCCTAGTTATCTCGGCTCGAGGTGGAGCTCGGTGCACATCTCTCGGGTGGATCGTCTTCGACTCAAGGAGGCCGCGGAGGTGACCAAAGTCCGGATCAACCCTTGGAGCAAGCAAGGAGAAGAACAAGAAGAAGAGAAGGAGTTCAAGTTGAGGTATAACCCCTAACCGAGTAGATAAATCTCTAGTTAGGATGCTAGTGTATTGTTTAGCAAAGATCCGGCTTTTACGGTCCATGTTGCCAAGTCCAGAAAAATTTTTGTTTTACCGTTTCCGCAACCCCGAAAGTACCGGGAGAGGTAACGTGGACCTAACAGTGGTATCAGAGCCTAACTAAACACACCCTAGCATGTTAGCAAAGTATTAAGAATATCGACCAGACGAAAACCCGCAAAATTACCCCGGAAAAAATTCAGTTTCTGCCGAATTTTAGAACTGTTCCAAAATTAAAAATTTATACACTAAAAATCGGCTCAGGCTTTTGTTAGAAAACTGGAGAAATTTCATTCCCCAACTCGTCCAAAGCGCCGCGTTTCCGCGGCATAAGCTTTCTTATGCCGCGGAACCGCGGCGGCGTTGGCTCTGTTGGGGAATCTTTTTCTTGCAGTTTTCTTAGAGGGGTATTTTGGGATTTTTGGTATATGACTTTTCTGCCCAGATTTTCCAGAAAGCAAAATTTGTTTTTGGGGCTCATAAATCCGTATTTTTTGGTCGATGTTCTGTAGACTTTGGCTAATGGTTATCTCTGTGATGTTATATGTGTATTGAACGTCCACTAATCGCTATACGTCGATTAGTGGGGGTTATACATATCTGTGATCTGTGTTGATGATGGTTTGTGTATATGAACTCGTTGGATTGTCGCGGATGAATAGCCGGGGTGGATGTGAGATGAGAGTTTCTTTTTCTTTCATTCATGTAATAAATTTGTAAATTGATGTAATATTATTTGTATGGCCGCACAACCGGGTCGGGGTTGTAGCCGTCATTGTATAATTCTTTTTACTGTTTTTGCTCCTAGGATAGACCCATGGAGGGGGTGCACAAACTACCGGGTATCTCGAAGTGACGAGTGGCCTACTCATGGCGTTGAGGGAGGTTGCTTCGCTTCGGGTACTTGGCGGGTAGTTTGCCGCACCCGTAGGGGTCTTGGGTGGGGTATTGGCTATTCATCGCGACCGTGTAATCCGCTTTTCGTTGCAGGCTCGAACGAATTGCGGGTTCCTAGTATATCCAAAGTGTTCATCTGTGATCTGGATTGGCTATCCTTGCTATATATAATAACTATTTAGGCGTTGCTTATGTTTTACAGCCGCGCTAGCCCAGCCCCCGCTCTGTCGTTAGTTAAGTAACCTAACGGGTGATGACGGGGCCCCGTGGCGAATGCGAATGGCATAAGCGTACGTTATATTTTGGTTGTTTTCTGCAATGGTAGGATTTAAATCATGGGACGCATTAAAAGAACTAATGCAAGAAAATAAACCTAAAAGACATTGTTGGAACAAGTTTTTCAAAAAGCTGTTATTGCAAGGACGTTCACTTTTGTTTTGCATCGAGGTATTCGGTTATGAATACCCAGCACCTCAGTCGACGAGGCAAGGGCCGAGATCCTTTCATCGGGAGTGACCCCTTGGACAAAAGTTTGCGTCAGGGTAATAACTTCACTATAGTCGATTATTCTTGCTTTGCATCGAGGTATTCAGTTTGGGATATCCTGCACCTCATTCGACGAGGAAAGAGCCGAGATCCCTTCACAGGGAGTGACCTCTTTAGCAAAAGTTTTCGCCACTGTATTTTCAAAAAAAACTGTATCACGTTCCTTCAACGATGTCAAGTTCATTACGTTAACGGGTTTTTTCGCCAAAACCCAGTCATAGCCCTTCGTCGTTTCGGATTGATATTGCTTAGTATTCGTGCTACGTATTTCGTGCTCAGCCGAGGCGTAGTGAACGGTAGCTATGTAATATTTTTTCCGTAGGATACAAAGTGATTGGTTTGGACAGTCGTGCAGTCATTTTGGCTCAGTCAAGGACTCGTACGGGTGGGTCTAATGCAGTCAAGATAATGACGGGTTGAACTTGACCAGGATCCTTTGATATGTTGGCTCAGTCAAGGTCACTTGGGTCCTAGGGGCAAAAACCACATCGGGAGTTTCAAAAGTACTGAAACTTGCAGATTTAGCATACCTTCTGGAGTGTGGTGACTAGAGTGGATTCCATCTAGGTTATCACACAATGACAGTTGGATCCCGATCCCACTGATGAGTTGGATTACTCTCGGGAGATTATTTCACTTAACGATCAATGCTATAAACCTAGTAGGTGTCTAGAAAGGTGTTAGCGGGGTTACGCCCCCAGGGAAAAGAGGTTCTTGAATTAAGGAACTTCGCGAAAGCGTTGGAAAACCTCCCTCGAAGTACCGACACTAGCCTGGCTGAAAGGTTAAGCAAGTATTGTGACGTGAATTAAAACCCGGCTAGTTCTTCTTTTAAAAAGGTTTTGAGAAGAATTTGAGTAAACAGTGGGAGACATCCTGGTTAGATAAATTAATAAACTAATCTAATCTTGCAAGAGCATACACTGAGTGTTTCTTTTTTCTCTCTCCAGGCAGCAACCTTTTCACGCCCTAATCAAGATAATAAAATGTATCGCTTGACCGATCCGAATTCTTATTCGGGGCTGGGGAACGTTGGTTCAGCTCTAACTTGTGACAACAGTCATGAGTATGAGAATGGGAAAGGGGATTGTATGGATTTCCAGGATACCCAGTTGAAGAAGAAGCATGGTTTTGCATCTACTTCAGGTGTTCTTGTAATTGAGAACTGTTTTACGGTCATCCCTACCTCCTGGGTACTTGATACCGGATCAGGATCTCATATCTGTAATTTATTGCAGGGACTGAGAAAAAGTAGGAAAGTTGCACCGGGTGATATGTCGCTCAGAGTAGCGAACGGAGCACAGGTTAATGCGGCAGCCGTCGGTGAATATCACCTAGTATTGCCGAATGGCAAGACTATGATTTTGAACGATTGCTACTATGTACCCTCCATGGTTTGCAACATCATATCAGTTTCTTTACTCGATAAAGATGGATATAACTTTGTTCTTGAAAAGAATATCATGAACATTTACCTTCATAAGGTACTGGTTGCAGAGGGTACACTGTGTAATGGTATCTACGTTCTAAATCAGAATACAGTTCTCAATATACAAAACACACGCAAGAGGAAGAATTCAGATACGAATGAATCCTACTTGTGGCATTGTAGACTTGGTCATATCGGAGAGAAAAGACTGAGTAAGTTGCATAAAGATGGACTCTTGGATGCGTTCGAGTTTTCATCTTATGAAACTTGTCAGTCTTGTCTCAAAGGGAAGATGACCAAATCTCCGTTCATCGGACATGGAGAAAGAGCAGCAGAGCTCTTGGGACTCGTACATAGTGATGTATGCGGTCCGATGTCTATACATGCAAGGGGTGGGTTCTCGTACTTCATCACATTCACTGACGATCTCTCTAGGTTCGGATATGTGTATCTGATGAAACACAAATCTGAAGCTTTTGAGAAATTCAAGGAATTTAGAAACGAAGTAGAGAACCAGACAGGCAAAAGTATCAAGATCCTCCGGTCTGACAGGGGAGGGGAGTACTTAAGCACGGAATTCCTAGATTACTTAAAAGAGAATGGTATTCTCTCTCAGCTTACTCCTCCTTATACACCACAGCACAACGGAGTATCGGAGAGGAGGAATCGTACCCTTCTGGATATGGTTCGCTCCATGATGAGTAATGCCGAGTTGCCTCTTTCATTTTGGGGACATGCGCTATTGACAGCAGCATATCTATTGAACGATGTTCCGTCTAAATCTGTGCCTAAGACACCGTTCGAGATATGGAATGGTAAAAAGACGTATCTTAAACGCATTAAGATATGGGGTTGTCCGGCCTATGTAAAAGTACAAAATCCGGACAAACTTAAGGCACGTTCAGTTCTATGTAAATTTGTGGGATATCCTAAGAACTCCACAGGATATCTGTTCTACCACACCGAGGAACAGAAGGTGTTTGTATCTCGCCACGCCACCTTTTTAGAGTGGCAATTTCTTGCAAAAGAAACAAGTGGGAGTTCGGTAGAACTGGAAGAAATTCAGCGACCACAAAATGAAACTGAAGATTTGACAGAACCTCAGTATTCAATAACCCCAGGAGAACCTCAGCCACTACGCAGATCTGGTAGGATTTCTCATCCGCCCGAGAGATACTACGGTTTTCTCATTGACGGGGATCGAGAGGATTGCATCTTGGAAGAAGATGACCCTACCAGTTTCAGGCAGACCATTATCAGTAGGGACTCTGATAAGTGGCAGGAAGCAATGCAATCCGAAATGGAGTCCATGTACGCCAATAAAGTGTGGACCTTGGATATTGCTCCACCTGGGGTAAAACCCGTTGGATGCAAATGGATCTTCAAAAGGAAACTTGGTGCAGATGGGCAGGTGGAAACCTATAAAGCTAGACTCGTTGCAAAAGGTTTTCGTCAAAGACCTGGTTTGGACTATGATGAAACTTTTTCTCCGGTAGCTATGCTCAAATCCATTCGGATCCTACTTGCCATTGCTGCCTTCCATGACTATGAAATCTGGCAGATGGATGTTAAAACGGCTTTCCTAAACGGTTGTTTGGAAGAGTGCGTTTACATGGATCAACCAGAAGGTTTTGTAGACAGTGGGAGCAGCGGGAAGGTGTGCAAGTTGCTTAAATCCATTTATGGATTAAAGCAGGCATCGCGGAGCTGGAACATCTGTTTTGATGAGGTAATCAAGGAATTTGATTTCATCAAGAACGAAGATGAACCCTGTGTCTATAAGAAGATTGTAGGACGAACTGTCGTATTCCTAGTCTTGTACGTGGACGACATTCTTTTGATAGGAAATGATATTCCTATGCTACAATCGGTCAAGCTATTTTTGTCACGAAGGTTCTCCATGAAGGATCTGGGTGATGCCTCGTACATTCTGGGGATCAAGATCTATAGAGATAGATCCAAGAGACTACTGGGACTTTCGCAGTCCAGGTACATAGAGACCGTACTAAAGAGATTTAGTATGGAGGATTCCAAGCGCGGTAACATACCCGCATTGCACGGAATTATCCTCTCCAAGAAGATGTCTCCTAAGACTAACGAGGAGAGGGTTCGCATGAGCACTATACCCTACGCTTCGGCGGTAGGATCTATAATGTATGCGATGCTATGTACAAGACCAGATGTAGCTTACGCGCTGAGCGCGGTAAGCCGGTATCAGTCAGACCCAGGGGAGGACCACTGGACAGCAGTGAAGAACATTCTCAAGTACCTGAGAAGGACTAAGGAGATGTTCCGGGTTTACGGTAATGGAGACCTCAGGGTCGAGTCCTTTACCGATTCAAGCTTCCAGAGTGACAAAGATGACAGCAAGTCCGTCTCGGGTTTTGTGTTTACCCTCAACGGAGGGGCGGTTTGTTGGAGGAGTTCCAAGCAGGATACCGTCGCAGACTCGACGATGGAGGCTGAATACATTGCTGCAAGCGATGCCGCAAAAGAGGCGGTCTGGATAAAGAAGTTCATTAGTGAACTTCAGGTGGTTCCGTCCATTGTTGACCCAATACCTTTGTATTGCGATAACAATGGGGCTATAGCTTTAGCGAAGGAACCAAGGTCCCATCAGAAATCCAGGCACATCTTAAGGCGGTATCACCTGATCAGGGAGATCATTGATCGCCAGGAGATCGAGGTGCGGAGAGTGGACACAAAGGACAACACAGCGGACCCATTCACGAAGGCCTTACCCCAGACTCAGTTCGAGCGGCTGATCGAGATGATAGGTCTTCGATACGCCAGTACATGGCCTTAGTGCAAGTGGGAGATTGTTAGTGTATATGCCCTAGAGGCCATTACTGTATCATACTAGTATGTATATTACTTGATGGAAGCTTGGGATATTCACAGTTGTACAGACAATCTTGCTCAATATAGTAGTATGCTACTTGGTTTGTCTCTGCTTTAATGAGTACATGTGTGTTTATTTATTATATCACCTATACGCATTAGTAGAGCCTTTAGGATCTTTGCTTGATTACCGGCGTTGTGATGGCGATCACACTCGTGGGGGCTGGGTAATCTACAAGCACATCCTCATACACGTCCCTAGTCGTGGGAGTATCGAGATAGGGCATCGATGCTCCGGAGTAGACTAGCGTATGCACTTCTCATCCCAGCACAGGAGACGGTCTGTCCCACAGCCGTCGGTACGTCGTACTTGAGATAGTATGCGGGTGCTCGTATGGTTACGAGTACACTGGACAGGACTCGTCAGGAACTGATGGTTGGTATTATACCTATCGTCAGTTATCAGTTCCCAGGTGACATGAGTACAGCTTAGTCCGCTGACTTGACACTGTCACTTCGCCTCGAGTGTGTTCCCACTGTTTTTTGATTACTACCCTACCACGGCTCTACTGAGTCGTGCAAACAGGTAGTAGTTGGGAGCAGTCCCGAAGCACTTGGAGGCAGTGACGGTTAGACAGGATTCGTCTCTCCCGGTATTGGGGGTTGACATCGCGCTGTGTCTAGAAGAGCCATTACACGAGTAGTCCCTGGCCAGGGCAAGCGAGATATACTGGTAGATTTCCAGTGTTATCTCAGGGTGTATTGGGCTTCACTCCGACACGACTTGTACCGCTATTAGGGGACTGACGTTTACCGCCCCCCTAGGCCCGCCATGCGATGTATCAGGCGAACAGACCGGACTGTACGGAGATTGTCACATACAGACTCAGTAGGAGTTCGGATGGGTTTACCTCATCGGCCTTCTTATCGACATCTACCTGGGGACCGTTACGTACAGCTAGTGCCGCTTGCGGTCTGTGGTTAAACCCACTTCCAGCGTAGTGTCGAGTCTTTAGAGTCCCACACAGAGAGTTTCCCTGCACTGAGCGAAACGTGTAGAAGCCGTATGGTTTTACGGCAGGGCTGCGATCACTTGCGTACACTTGTGTGCGTATGATGTTCGGGCAGGCAGTACTAGTGGGCTTTGGTTTAAGCCGGATCCTAGTATTGCACGGATGGTTTTGTTTTGTCTTCTGCGCATCCGCATTCTACGGAATGCGGATGCAGGTGTGTATGCACAGTTTTCCGGAGCGATGAAGGAGGAGGTGCCTCATTTGGGTTTTGGCAGTTGGTTCGGCCAAAACCGCTATCTGGCAGGCTCATTAGGGTTTTGACAGTTCGTTTGGTCAAAACCATTATGAGCCGGGGACATTATTTACTAATCCTTTCATTGATAATTTTGTTATGGCTAATTACATTGACCATTTGACCATCTTGACTTTGTTGACCATTTGACCAAAGTTTACTAAGATCTTCTTGAAAGATCTAAAGTATTCTTTGGTTTTCTTTTTCTTTTTGTTATGATAATGGTCATGTCATTTGTAGCCATCACCTTTATCTTGATGGGATTAGTAATGATAATGTTTTTGCATTATTGCAACCATGGTTGGGTTTTCTCTTGGTTAAGCTTTTCATTTGCTCATTCTCATTCTCTCTCTTGAAATGAGAAGCTCCATGGTTGCTAGTTAGCTCCTCCTTCTTCCTCCTCTTGATTTATCTTTTGATCTCATGTGTTGAGAGATAAAGATCCCACAAAGACAAAACCATCCATTGATCATTTCTACACAACCTAGGGCTTCTAGATTAGCAATCTCTTTGCCCTAGTTATCTCGGCTCGAGGTGGAGCTCGGTGCACATCTCTCGGGTGGATCGTCTTCGACTCAAGGAGGCCGCGGAGGTGACCAAAGTCCGGATCAACCCTTGGAGCAAGCAAGGAGAAGAACAAGAAGAAGAGAAGGAGTTCAAGTTGAGGTATAACCCCTAACCGAGTAGATAAATCTCTAGTTAGGATGCTAGTGTATTGTTTAGCAAAGATCCGGCTTTTACGGTCCATGTTGCCAAGTCCAGAAAAAATTTTGTTTTACCGTTTCCGCAACCCCGAAAGTACCGGGAGAGGTAACGTGGACCTAACACAAACTAAACTAATCCTAACCCTAACAAGCTCTCTTTATATAACATTTTAGCACATAGTTAATCTCAAAACAAACCTGGACATTTGGACTTAACTCGTTAAAGCACATAGAAAAAGATTCCAATCTCCCTGCGGACGACCCGTACTCAACCAGCTAGCTACAAGCGAAACCGTCTTGATTGCGGTAATTAACTAAGCACGCAAAAACTTTACCAATCAAATGGCGCCGTTGCTGGGGAGACGGTAGTTTATTTCTTTGTGTAATTTCGGGTTAATTTGTGAATATAAATATAACCGAAAAAAAATACATTGTAGAAAACCATCTTGTTATTTTTGATTAGTTTTTGTGCAAGTGTGCAGGATAAAAAAGACGGTCGAGTTCAGTACCAAAGACGTGGGAAGTTAGACCCATATCTCGCGGCTACACCGCGACGGATCAAGACGGAGCCAACGGTCTACTGTAAAATTCTGGAGCATATTCAGTGAGCAAATCAAGATTCAGGAGCTCCAGACAAGAAAAGGACAGACAAGGCAGCACACACAAAAATTTTAGAAGCCCAATTCCACCTTATTGCCGTGGAACCGCAGCATAAGCAGGCTTAGGCCGCGGAACCGCGGCCGTTTGGTGCCTTCAGGGTGCCAAATTCCCTGTGAGTGTTCCTTATCTTCTCCCCACTCCTCTAAACTCCACTGAACTGTGTTTTCTGCAGCATTCTTTGCGCAAACTCTCTTTCCCCTTCCAATAAATTGTTTTTGTGCAGGATTCTTTGCGCCGCGCTAAAAAATAAAAAATTGATTGCAGTTGATTGTTACTGCTTTGCATTTATTAATACGGACTTTAAGGGGCTTGAAACCAATCCAGATTGGGTAGGGATTTCATCACCCTTCCCAGGACCCCAGAAATCACAAAAAGCATATGCATTGACCATTGTTTAATTAAAAAATACTAGACTCAGCCCTAAGGACTTCATGCTCAATAGGACAGATGACTAGTTACAGGCATCGGCCGTTTATCCTATCCTGACTTTGCGGTGTCTAGGAAAGTGTGCCCAAGGCAAGTGGTTACTTAATTAGGACTACTACTTACGTAGTGGGGAGCCTACCACTTACCTGGCACTTATCTGGCCGCAATTGGCGGAGAAGAGGCGGTTTGATGTCCTATTTCTAGCCCTTTGGAACAGTTAGGAGCTGTCTAGCTGACCTAGGTGACCCTAGATCTAGGTGTGATTGTGCATATCTTGTTTGTGATTGCTTGAAGCCGTAAGTCCGTACATATTTCTGTAAAGCTCTTTCTATAAAAAAACAACACAAAACCAAAAACTTTTATAAAAACTTGCCCTTTGTCGCCAGAATCCATTTTTTCACCCACCTCTCATCGTATTTCTCCATTGACGTTTTTTTACCCTCACCTTCTTCGCTTTGACTATACTAAACTCGTTTAGTGTATGTCCGCTTGGACTCGGGACACTAGCGCCCGTCTAGTCCGCGTTACGTTAGTCGCTACCGACTACGCGATCGACTCAGACGTCGAAACTCCGTCCACGCCTCTTTCACCCTTACCTTTGCTGGCCAACTCCGACGTTGACCCAAATTCTGTTCATACATCCTCACCTTCACCATCACCAACATCTTCTTCCGCGATGTCAGGATTTAATCTAAACATCTTTTTGACTCCCCCGGGATTGATTCCACCTCCTATGGATGCGAATGACCCACCACCACCGCCTGTTGTAGCGCCGCAGCGAATCACGCTCCAGGATCGTTACTATCCCACCCGTTCTGCACTTCCCACCTGTCTTTCCCTTCCACCGGCCAATGGGGATAATTTTGAAATTAAGCCCCACTTCATTAACATGCTTCCGAAATTTCATGGGCTTGAATCTGAAGATGCCTATATCTTCATCAACAAGTTTCAAAATGTTTGTGCCATGATGAAAACTACCAAGCTGTCAGACGATGCTATACGACTACGGGTCATTCCGTTCACTTTGTGCGATCTTGCTGAAAAATGGTTGTATAGCACCGCTTCCCACTCCATAACCAGTTGGGACGAGTTTGTGAAAGCGTTTCTCAAGAAATTTTATCCGAATCATAAAACCGCAAGGATCCGTAACGAAATCAACCAATTCTCTCATCTTCCTACTGAACCCTTCTGGAAGAGCTTTGACCGGTATAAAGACCTTCTTGTTCAGTGCCCTCACCATGGTATTGAGAAATGGCAACTTTGCCAAACGTTATACGACGGCCTGAGCCCAGTAACCAAGCAGTTGTTAGAAACCATTTGTCAGGGCCACTTCCTATCGAAATCTGACGAGGAAGCATGGCAATTCTTCGACGACCTTGCGGAACAAACACTTCAATGGGAGAGCACCCGACCAACTTCTTCTTCTTCTTCCTCCACTTCTACTGGTCAGTCTAGGATAGGAATTCACCAACTTGATGTCTCTATTGCGATGAAAGCTGAAATGGCTGCAATAACGAGAAAACTCGAAGCGATAGAGAGCAAATTTTCATCTCCTGCTCCTGCCCCTGTTCTTCCCCTTCGTACCATTTGTGCTTGTTGCTCCGATCCTTCTCACTTAACCGAAGAGTGTCCTTACAATCCACCATCTCAAGGACAGGATCAGGTTAATGCTGCATTTCAGCAAAGACCGAGAAATGATCCATACTCTTCCACCTACAATCCCGGTTGGAGGAACCACCCCAATTTCGCCTGGAATCAGAATCAGCATCAATTCCAAGGCAACAATTTCCAGAGGCCCCCTCCTCCGCAACAACAAGCGCAACAACAAACTCAGCATCAGTTTCAGCAGCCTTTCCAACCCCAACCTTTTCAAAATCAGAAGAACAACTTTGCACCCAACAATTCTTTTCCGCAAAACAACTTTGTTCCGTCAAACAACGATAAGGTTTCCTCGCTAGAACGAAGTCTGGAGGCATTCGTTAAACAATCAACACAATCCACCACCAACATCCAGTCATCTATTCAGTCTTCGGTGCAACACACTGCTGCATACGGGCAAAGCATCAAGACCATCGAAGCCCAGATTGCACAGCTGAATGCGGCGTTAAGCGAGCGAGAAAAGGGGAAGCTTCCATCTCAACCACTCCCAAATCCCGGTCACCCACATAATATACATGTTGCTCTTGAACAACAGAACCATAATGTGAGTGTCGTGACTACGTTGAGATCGGGAAGGATGCTGCACAACAACATCGGCACAACAATTGAGGATAATGACACCCCGGCTGCTTCTTCTTCTTCTTCTTCATCTTCTGAGCCTATTCTCCATTCTTCAAAAGGCTCTTCTTCTTTTTCTGCTCTGAACGGACCCACTTCTCACTCCACGAAAACACCAGCTCTGGGATCCGTTCCAACTCCACAATCTCCTCCACAAGCATTGGACTCAACCAATTTTAAAAACATTTCATTTCCAAACCGGTTGAGGTCCAATAAACAAAATCCACAAATGGAGAAGATTCTGGAGTTGTTTAAGCAGGTTAACATCAACATTCCCCTTTTAGATGCTGTCCAACAAGTCCCGTCCTACGCAAAAATCTTAAAGGACTTGTGCACGAAAAAGTGGAAATCTCAGGTACCCAAGAAAGTTTTCTTGGCTAGTGCTGTGAGTGATGCTCTTACCCAATCTTTACCTCAAAAACGGAAGGACCCTGGCTGTCCTACGATTTCTATTACGATTGGGGATAAGAACATCAACCGCGCACTATTAGATCTTGGTGCCAGTGTTAAGTTGCTTCTGTATTCAGTATATGAGCAACTAGGTGTAGGAGAGCTGAAACCCACACACTGCACTCTCCAAATGGCCGACCGATCGATCACCCATCCTAAGGGTGAGCTAGAGGATGTGTTAATCAAGGTTGGGGACTTCATATTCCCTGTTGACTTCATTGTTTTAGACACACAGCCTGTAGCTAACCCCCGGGATCAAATTCCGGTGATACTCGGTCGCCCATTCCTTGCAACCTCAAATGCTGTGATCAATTGTCGAAATGGTTCGATGAACCTATCTTTTGGAAACATGACAATTGAACTCAACATTTTTAGGTTGGGGAATCATCCCACCGAACCTAATGCTCATATACTAGACGTTTTCTCAATCCAGGAGATCACCCCAGAAGAGTGTGAATTCGAGGAGTTTTTGTTCGATCACGATAACCTTAACGCCACTAGTGCGTTCCTCTTCGAACCTGCTGCTGTTTCTGCGCCCGACAATGACTATGAGTGTTTCACTTTCTCGAACGATCTTAGCCACTCACCACCCGAGTTTGAATCCTTCGAATTTCTGGATGAGTTACCTGAACCATCCAACTCGGTCGCTTACACTCGTTTTGAACCTTTGCTGGAATCCTTTGAGTTCGAGACCTTTTCACCAATCTTGCCTTCAATCGTTTCACCTCCTACGCTCTAACTCAATCCTTTGCCGTCTCACCTTAAGTACGCTTACTTGGGTGAGAACGAGACCCTCCCTGTTATCATCTCGGCTTCTCTAGCTCCAGAGCAAGAGAAAGCCCTTCTTGCGGTCTTGCACAGCAATAGGCAAGTTTTTGGCTGGTCCATGGTGGACATCAAGGGGATTAGTCCCCTGATCGTTGAACATCACATTCATCTGATGGATGATGCCAAACCAGCCAGGGATCCACAAAGACGACTCAATCCAGTCATGAAGGAGGCTGTGAAAAAGGAAATCGTAAGGTGTCTGGATAGTGGTATCATTTACCCTATCTCTGATAGCCAGTGGGTTAGCCCCATTCACGTTATCCCCAAGAAATCAGGCATAACGGTCATCACTAACGAGGCAAACGAGTTAATCCCTACTCGCACCCAAACTGGGTGGCGAGTATGCATCGATTACAGAAAACTCAATGCCGCAACACGGAAGGACCACTTTCTGCTACCTTTCATTGACCAAATGCTTGAACGATTGGCCGGACACGAGTACTACTGCTTTCTTGATGGCTACTCCGGCTATAATCAGATTCCCATCGCCGAAAAAGACCAGGACAAGACCACATTCACTTGTCCTTTCGGCACGTTCGCATACCGTCGCATGCCCTTTGGGTTATGCAATGCGCTCGCTACCTTCCAGCGGTGTATAATGGGAATCTTCTCAGACATGGTGGAGAAATTCATGGAGATCTTCATGGACGATTTCTCCATCTTCGGCGATTCCTTCAACGAGTGTTTGCTGCATCTTGACGCTGTCCTTACCCGATCTAAGGACAAGAACCTCACTTTGAATTGGGAGAAGTGCCACTTCATGGTGCGCGAAGGTATTGTCTTAGGACATATCATTTCGCAAAATGGCATAGAGGTTGACAAAGCAAAGATTGAGGTCATTTCCAATCTCCCTCCTCCCAGATGCGTCAGAGACATCCGAGCCTTCCTTGGCCATGCCGGTTTCTATAGACGGTTCATCAAGGACTTTAGCAAGATTGCTAGGCCCTTGACTCTTCTACTGGCCAAGGACACGCCATTCGACTTCAACTCGAGCTGTGTGACTGCGTTCGAGTCATTAAAAACCTCACTCACTTCTGCTCCCGTTCTTTCTTCACCTGACTGGACGCACCCATTTGAGATTATGTGCGATGCATCCGACTTTGCCATTAGTGCTGTCCTTGGACAACACATCAACAAGATGCCGCACGTGATCTATTATGCTAGCCGAACCCTGAACGACGCCCAACTTAATTATACAACAACTGAGAAGGAATTCTTAGCTGTTGTATTTGCTTTAGAAAAGTTCAGGCCCTACCTCATCGGCTCTCCAGTCATTGTTTACACAGACCATTCTGCTCTGCGCCATCTTTTTGCGAAGAAAGATGCAAAATCTCGGCTAATACGTTGGATCCTCTTGCTTCAAGAGTTTGACCTTGTCATCAAGGACAAAAGAGGATGTGAAAACGTAGTCGCCGACCATCTCTCACGACTTCCTTCTTCGCCGTCGCCTCAACTTCCGATCAACGACGTTTTTCCGGATGAACAGCTCTTGACAGTATCTTGCGAACCCTGGTTCGCAGATATTGTGAACTACTTGGCCACAGGATTACTACCGACTGAATGGTCAAGTCAGGACAGACTTCGATTCTTATCCCAAGTAAATCACTTTTACTGGGACGAACCCTATCTGTTCAAGTACTGTCCCGACCAGATTATTCGTCGGTGTGTCCCTGACGATGAATTCAAGAGTGTGCTGTCATTTTACCACGATCAAGCATGTGGCGGGCATTTTGGCCCCAAAAAGACAGCTGAGAAGATCTTGCAGTGTGGTTTCTACTGGCCACAACTCTTCAAAGACGCTCATGACTACTGCAAGACTTGCTCCCGGTGCCAACACTTGGGCCGGATATCCAGGAGGAACGAGATGCCGCTCCAACCAATCTTGGTTGTGGAGATTTTCGACGTTTGGGGGATAGATTTCTTGGGGCCATTTCCCAGCTCTTTTGGGAACTTGTACATCCTTCTCGCTGTTGATTACGTCTCTAAGTGGGTCGAGGCTGTGCCCAGCCGGACTATCGACAACAAGGTTGTCGTTAGATTTCTTAAAGAAAACATTTTCTCCCGGTTTGGGCACCCCCGAGCGATCATTAGCGACAATAGAACTCATTTCTGCAATAAGACTTTCGAGGCCTTGATGCGGAAATATTCCATTAATCATAAGCTATCTACGCCCTACCACCCCCAAACCTGTGGGCAAGCCGAAGTTTCAAATCGGCAAATCAAGCAGATACTGGAGAAGACGGTTTCCAAGAACCGTAAGGATTGGTCGTTGAAACTCACTGATGCCCTTTGGGCATTTCGAACTGCTTATAAGACCGATCTTGGCATATCTCCCTATCGGCTTGTGTACGGAAAGGCTTGCCACCTCCCTGTGGAAATAGAGCATCGCGCATTTTGGGCGATAAAAGAGCTGAATCTGTCTCTCGAAGATGCGGGCAGCCATCGGAAGCTGCAGTTGAACGAATTGAGCGAGCTTAGGGATGAGGCTTACGAAAACGCGGTTGTCGTTAAGAACCGAACGAAGGTGTTTCATGATAAACACCTTTTGCGCAAAACTTTCGTACCTGGTCAACAGGTACTACTTTACGACACCCGGCTGCATTTCCATCCAGGTAAGCTCAGATCTCGCTGGAATGGGCCATACTTTGTGCGGAAAGTGTATCCGCATGGCACTGTGGATTTGGAGAATCTAAAGGACGGTTCATTTTTCAAAGTAAACGGACACTGACTTAAACCGTACATTAGCGCCGAACCAACAGAGGAGCTCTTGGTCTTACAGGAGTCGGTTTACCCTGCATAATCTTCCTCTGCTTACCACCAAACTTCAGTTATCCAGCCAAGAACAGTGGACACTGTTCCAAATAAGTTTGGGGGTATGTATATACCATTTTGTATATATTTGTGGATATTCTTTTCCATTTTTGCTAATTTTCTTTTCTTTAAAAACAAAAAAAAAATTGTATATCTAACCGACAATTTTGACCCTTCAATGATCTCTTCATGCAACGACAGTGAGGACACTGTCCAGTTTAAGTTTGGGGGTACGCTCGGTACGCATTTCTAACCTTCGCATTCATATGTATATTTTGCATCTGCATACTAAAATCCATAAAAATCAGAAAATTCTAAAAACATAAAAACTTTTTGTCAAGTTAGCTAGTGGGAGAACTCAGATTCAACATTTTGACGGTTTTGTTTGATAAGATAAGAATAACTAAATCTTATTTTTAGATTTTGAAAACCTGAAAGATAACTCTCCTTTGAAGTTAACTATAGCTGATATACGTCTTTACATCACACTACACGTGTCGTGAGTTTTGGAAATTAGATGACAAGTCTTTTATGTCTAAAAAACTTTTAAATGGATAAATGATTTTCTGAGAATCAAATAGGTTTGTTCTGAAATAAGTAATATCAAAAATAGTTTATGAAGTGAAGCGAATATGAAGGAATGTTATTGATGCTTTAATTGGAACTAATTCTGAAAAATAACCCATCTGAAACTTGATTGGAATGATTACACACCTAACCCACTAAACACGTTTTTTATCCAAAAAATAACTGAACTGCCGGTTATATCTCCGTTCGCATTGAATCATCATGATTTTCACGCTAAAGTGTCTTTTGTTTTTGGGCCTAGGTAACTTGAGTAATTAACTCCGCTGGGGTGTCTCTACACCTAATGCCCTAAAGCCAACTGGCTTGGGTGCATTGGCCCAAAGCTCGTTAAGAAGCCTAGAAAGTCCAGATTAAAACAAAGTCAAGCAAGTGTTCTCTCCGAGTTAAAATTCCTAACGGTTCTTTGTGTGAGAATAATCTTGACAAAAGACAGGTTTTTATAAAAAATATTTCTAGCGGAGATATGAAGGTTTTATTCTATAGTAAAGACTATTGCGCGTTCACAGAGGTGTGTATGAAATGAAAATAAGAAAAAAGGTGGAGTGAAAAATAAGACCTAGTTTCCTGTTAAGAAAGATAGAAATTCTGAAGTTGAAACCTTACTGGAAAACGAAACTTGAAAAATGCTTAACTCTTTATAAAACTTATGTGATCCTTTTAAAAATTTTATCTGGGCATTATTGTGTGACATGATGACTTTAATCGATCCGTCTGGAACTTAACGACACTATTTGCACTGCACGTAAAGACATATAAAATCTTAAGTTAAATACGAAGCGAGGTGTGAAAAATAAGAGTTCGATAGTCTAGACTTAGGATCATAGAATTGTTATTTTCTGAAACAAAACTTTAGGGGTTTAAATCATAGTTTTCCAAAACTAGCTTGACCGGATTTTGTGGGTAGTATCCGCTGAAAACCCTCAGGAGACATCACTCCTCCTACTAGGGACACCTAGAGGTTTAATGGCTTGTTGCACATGCCCAGTGCAATCGCGTTCCCTGCAAAAGTGAGGTTAGGAATTTTTGTGAATAAATTGGCTTTGCTCGGGACGAGCAAATGATAAGTTTGGGGGTATTTGTTCATATCAGATTTTTGCATTTTTATACCGCCCAATTTTTATCACATTGCTTATCGGTAGGTACTCTTGAGCCGTGTTTGCTAGTAAATTGCAGGATACAGGTTCTCATCTCTAAACAGTGAAATTCATGGAAAAGCACGACAAATTCAGGATTACTGCCAACCACAGATAAAACACGGGTCTCCGCTCTCTATCTGTATGTTGCCGCACACCAGTTTAAGGGACAAAATGGCAAATCAATGTCATTTTCATGGACAAAGCTCAATGGCAACACAAGATCCAACATATCTACGCGGAGCTCAAGAAAAATCATGACAAAAGATCCACATTACATCACCTTTTGTTCGGCTGAATTTCTGGAAATATTGTGAAGAGATTCTGAGAAAAAACATATACCACACTGAAGAGTACTAAAAAGCAGGGAAAACCACCAAATTTCATGGCCTAACTTCACTAAAGGGCCGCGGTTCCACGGCATAATCATGCTTAGGCCGCGGAACCGCGGCCGTACGGGCTCCGCATTGGATGAGGTTTCAGGGGTATTTTGGTCATTCTATATGGAGGCAGTTTGTTGCCCTAGGTTTCCAGTTCCCTGCCTAAATAGTCAGAACTTGCCAAAGCCAAGGGTGCTTATTCTTGTATTTAGATTTTAGGATATATGTTGTTGTTCTTCTTCCTCTTCTCATCTCTTCTCCATTAAAAACTTGTAGTGAGCTTTTGTGAGTGAAGAATGAATAAAGGAGTTCTTGTTGTTACCATGCTTATCTTGTTGTAATTGTTAATTATAATTTCTTGTATTTTTCATTTGCTAATCTAGTTGTTGTTATTTGTTGTTTGTTTCTTTCTTGTTCTCTTTTTCTTTATCCTTAAACAACAATGATGCTTAAGCTTGATCCTTGCCAAAGTGAGGCCTCAAATAACTAGTTGTAATCTTCTAACCTCTTTTTTTCTATCTTCCTCTTTTTGTTTTATTTTCTTTTTCTTATAATGGGTGAGTAGTTTTCATACTTGTTAGGGTAGGATAAGGAAAGTTTGAGAGAAGGAAATCTCTCTCACTCTTTTCTTGCCCAACATCTTGATTCGGACTCCCGTTAATTGAACCACAATCCGCTCCCTACGGCATTCTATCCTACATGATAGCGATGATTCCTTAGTGAGACCGGTTGTGGTTGAATTAACCGGAGGTTAAGGCTAAGAGCCAAGAACGGACGGACAAGCACCAAAAGGAAGAACTTATACGTTGGAAAGCCTAACTTATACTCGCAAGTTCCTTCCTAGTCGTGCTAATCCCCGTTGTTGCCGATTACCGTAACACCGATATTAAGAGTGGCAACGAAAGAAGTGAGCGACTCCTAACTCAAACTAACATAATCCTAACCCTAACAAGCTCTCTTTATATAACATTTTAGCACATAGTTAATTTCAAAACAAACCTGGACATTTGGACTTAACTCGTTAAAGCACATAGAAAAAGATTCCCATCTCCCTGCGGACGACCCGTACTCAACCGGCTAGCTACAAGCGAAACCGTCTTGATTGCGGTAATTAACTAAGCGTGCAAAAACTTTACCAATCAAAGCCTAGAAATCCATTTTAAAACAAAGTCAAGCAAGTGTTCGCTCCGAGTTAAAATTCCTAACGGTTCTTTGTGTGAGAATAATCTTGACATAAGTCAAATTTTTATAAAAATAATTTTAACGGAGATATGAAGGTTTTATCCTATAATAAAGACTATTGCACGTTCACGAAGGTGTCTATGAAACGAAAACAAGTAAAAGGTGGAGTGAAGAATAAGACCTAGTTTCCTGTTAAGGAAGATATAAATTCTTAATTTGAAACCTAGCTAGAAAACGAAACTTGAGAAAAACTTAAAACTTGTGTGATCCTTTTGAAGTTTTATCCGGTCTTTATTTTCTAACATGTTGACTCTAATCGAACTTTTTGAGACGTAACGACACTATTTGCACAGCACGTAAAGACATATAGAATCTTAAGTTAAATAAGAAGTGTGGTGTGAAAAATAAAGGGTTCGATATTTCTAACTTAGGATAAATACAATTTCTAGCTTTGAAGCTAAACCTTAGGATTATAATTGATAGTTATTTTGCAAAAATTAGCTTGATGGGATTTTGTAGGTGTAATCCGCTGTAAACCTTCAGGAGACAACACTCCTCCTACTAGGGACACCTAGAGGTTTAACGGCTTGTTGCATGAGCTCAGTGCAATCGTGTTCCCTGCGAAAGTGAGGTTTGGATTTTGTTTTGCTCGGGACGAGCAAAAGTTAAGTTTGGGGGTATTTGTTCATCATGGAAAAATGCATTTCAATACCGCTCATTCATTATCATTTTTGTGATATATCGGTACTATTAACCTGTGTTTGCTTAATAAATACAGATTACAGGTATTCGTGTCAAAACAATGGTAACACACTCAAATGCATGGATACGACATTTGTGACCCGACACTGCAACCGGAACAGAAAACCGATCCGTATTCAAAAACGTTCTTTTTGCAACATGCAAGTGTACACAATTTTTATGCAAAATGGTCAAACACAATACAAGTGTGAAGACATTGAGATGCATGAACCTTGGTGGGCTGCCTAGCACAAGTGGGCATATATAAATCATGACTTGTGCAAGTGGAGAGGTAAGTAGGCATGAGTCATGAGTGAATGAAAAGTTGTGATGTCATTTAAAGTCGCATTTTCACTCCAAAATCTACAGTGTGCAACTCAAGCTTATATGGAAAAATCAAACAATAACAGTGAGATGATGGAGAGCACACATGATCACCACACAAAAAAGAGCCCCAAAGATCAACACCAGACTGGTGGAATGCTCCACAAAACCGGCGCAGCCGGCCCCACTAAGAGAAAAATGCTCCATCTTTCTTCTGGCACTCCATTTTTTCACATCATCCTTATTTTATTGTTTGTTTATTCTGATTTTGTGCCTATAAATACCAGAACAGAGAGCAAGGAAAGGATATACTTTTGGCAATTGTTCAATACTTCATTCTATTTTCATTTTGTTGAAGCTTTGTAAATACTAGTTAGTTACCTTAAGTTTCTTGCCTTCTTTTGATCTTGCAACCTCTTCATTGAGCTTGCAAGTTTAGGTTTTGGTTGTTGAACTCATGGTTTGTATCATCCATTTGGAATTAATAATGTTTTCATTTGAGCGCTTGGTTCCTTAGTATTTCTATTTCTTTCTTTACTTGCAATTTAATTTCATGCCATTTACTTACTTGCAATGTTGTGTTATTTCTTTTATTTCTTCTCTTTTGCACTTTCTTTTTTTGTTGTGATGGTTTGTGAATAGTGATATCGTTAAGGAAAGAGAGTGGTTATGTAAGTTAAGGTTTTCTTACCCTACCAAGGTATCGGTGATCCCTAACCGTGACCGGTTGCGTTTGGTTTGGCCGGAGGAGAAAGTCAAGAGGAAAGAATGGACGGACAAGGGTCAATAAGCCGGATTTCACTAATACCATGTTTAAGCATCCTAATCCACGCTGTTGCCGATTACTCGAGCTTTAATAGTCAAGTTAGGAACAAAGGAATGCGTATAGATTTTCCTAACTTACACTAATCTATCTCTATCCCTAACAAGCTTATATTTTGCATATACAAAAACTTATGTTATAATCGAACCGTTTCGACCTTTGGCTTAACTCGTGAGAACAAGAACTTAGAACGCTCTATCTCCCTGCGGACGACCCGTACTCATCACAGCTAGCTACACGCGACGCCGTCTTGATTGCGGTTAATTTTAAACTTAATACGACACGCGAAATCTCACTCAATCAGTGATACACCTAGAAACTAATTAGGATGATGAAAATTTGACAAACTAGAACTCTAATTAGGAACAGTAAAGATATGGTTTTTATTAAAATAAATTCAACCTAGGTCATTATTCTTAATAACCTAAAACTAAGTTTTTAATATTCTATCTAGATGATCTTTTATAATTGATAGACTATTGTTAATTAAGTTTTCATAACCTATGCTTTTATATTAAGTAATAGAAAACATATTAGAAATAGATCTAAAAAATAAGTAGTATCTTTTAAACCAACCGTAGAAAGATAAGCAATACAAAAACCCTGAAACTCTCTATCTAATAAAAAAAACCATTTTTATTTGCACTTTTAAAAAAAAATTCTATCCTTTTAACTTAGTTTAAAAGTAGTTAACACACCTCTATGTGTAAACGATCCTCAAGTACGACTATAATAAACTGTATACTTGCGGTTAAATTTAGAGGCTATAAAAATACCCATTAAGTTTTTAGCGCCGGGGAGGTGTAATTTAATTAAATTTAAATTTAAGTTTTAGATTTTAGTTGTAAATTAAATTATTTTCTTTTCCTTTCCTTTTCTTTTTTTTAAAGAAAACATAAAACTACATAAAATGAAACCATGGTATAAATCAGGAACAAAATATTACATGGGATGCACACAAGCATGTTTATCTAAATAAATTTGGTTTAATGCATAACTAGTGAAATACTAATCAAATTTAACATTAAACTTATATGTAAATAATTATATATTAATTTATAAAACCCAAATCAATTAAATGCTTTTATAGTGATAATTCATCTAAATTTCCAATTATTTTCCAAAATATAGGTATATAATCATACTATTCTACAAAAACACAAATCAATATTTGTATAATATCCATAAAATTTATTATTTTATTATTTAAATTCAAAAGTAAATTTTTTATTTTCTGAAATGTTTCACGTAATGAACTTGATATCGTTGAAGGAACTCGAGTGGTTTTGAAATGGAGTGGTTTAGACTCCGTATTTTAAAACCAGTAACATAAACTTTTGCTCTAGAGCGAACGCCCCATGAAGGGATCAAGGCTCTTTCCTCATAGAATGACGTGCAGGATATTCCTAACCGAATACCTCTATACAAAGCAAAAGATTACGACTAAAGTTTTGAAGAAAACCGAGTAGTTTAAAAAAATTGGTTCCGACAATATCAAATAGGTTTGTTTTCCTTGCATTAAATATATAATGCATTCACATCAATACAAGTTTCTAAGCCACACCAGAAACAACCAAAATAGCATGCTTTTATATGCCATCCGCATTCGCCACGGGGTCCCGGGTCTTCACCGTAAGGTTACTTAACTTACGGCAGGACGGAAACAGAGCTTGTGTGGATGCAAAACATATAGAAATATCTACTAAATATAATATATATATATATATATATATATACATATACATATACATATACATATATCAATATCACAGGCAGATAATAGTCATCGCAGACAAATAATAGTCATCATAGGCATACGAACAACAAAATGGAATAGCCGATAAATTAGGAGCCCCACGTTTCATTTGAACCGCAAATGAGACGTGACGTTTCCCGGTCGTGTGGATAGACCATATAAAGTTGATCCTAGACCACTACGAGTGCGGCAAGCAACCAGCCAATTTTAGAAACCGGGTAACACGCCCTCAAAGATATAAGTCGGTCACCCATCACTTTTTAGAATCCAGTAACTTGTGCACCCCTCCATGGGTCGAATTCTATAACCCCTACAAGTGCGGCGAGCAACCCACAGATTCTAGAGCGAGGAGGCCCGATTTCAACTCCATGAGATGGCTGCCTGCTGCACTCTAGAAACGGCTACTCGAGCACTTCTCATGGGTTAATCGTAGTACAGAAATGAAATATATACAACGGTGACATCGACCGCATCCTGGTCGAGCCCCAATAAAAGAAATACATAATACGGAAACAGCGGCCACATGTTGGAGCCCATCCTGAACAAATGAATACAACAATGTAAATAAAACTGTACAAGGAATCGCACACGGGGCTATCCGACACGACAATCTAACTAAACCATAAACAAGATATATATCCGTAAAAACAAGCAACAGAAGAAAGTGTGCAATCCCATCTAATTGAGCATATACCAATTAGAAGACATTCAACAACACATATCCGCAAGTAAACAAAGTTACGATAATATAATTCAAAACACAAATAGCACACATCCCAAATATACTAAGGGTTAAACTCTAAGTGCACTAATCATCCACAAACTAAGTTTTAAGCCAAACCGGGAGTCCGAATCAAAACAAAACGCGTCTGAACCTTCGCGAAAAGTTCAAACATGAAATTAACTATCAAACGGAGGTCTAAGGGGGTACCCTACCCAAAAGATCCGTGTCCTTAAGTCTTCTATCCTCTTCGATTTCTTTTAAGGATCTCCTTGAAAAAGCTTGATCACCTTTCCTTACTCCTTGAGATCTCCTGGATCGTGCTTGATCATCGGTCTTCCTCCGTCGAAGATGATCCACCCGAGGGATGTAGTCCATGGCTCTAGCTCCACACTAAGAGTCTAGTGGAGCAACTAGAGACTTTAGATTGCTAATCTAAAGTGTCTAGGATGTAGTGTATGGATCTAAGTGTGTATCTATCTCAATTCCTCTCTTGTTTCTCAACACATGAGATTGTAGAGAGGAGGTTGAAGATGAAGGTGGAGGAGCTCAAGAAAGCTAGTGAGGAGAGTGAAACCAAATGGTGAGAGTGAAAAATGAAATCCTATGAGAGAGAAAAAGATCAACCATAGTTTTGTAAAACAATTTTTACAATATTAAAATACCAACCATGCTTGAATAGTTTGCACAAATGAATTGAAAATTCATTTGTCAACCCTATTGAAGCATGGTTCTCACCATACCCCCCTCACCACCTTTACATATCATTTTCCATTTAAAGATAAATGGATAAATCTAAAATGAGGTGTCCACCTTCTAGAATGTTTTCCGTATAAATACGGATTACACTCTACTATTTATACATACTTGTATTCGTATCAAAATATGAATACCCAAAGAGATAGAATAATACAAAGAATATAATACGAGAATATACATATCGAAATACATATATGTAAATTATTAAATCGATACCTAATTTAATAATCCGGCTCAATCCCGAGCCGGCTAGTATTATCAACTGTCCGATCGAAAGTCCGGGTAACTAGTACAATCAATCGATCGGAACCCTGTACGTATCCAATACGGCTACTACATCATTTTGCCTTAACCAGGAAAACCTTCTGTGTGGGACTCTAAAGAATCGACAGTACGCCGGCAATGAGTTACTGGATAAATCCATAACCACAAGCATGTTAGTGGAACTAGATGTACGTAACGGCTACCCGGGTACCCGTCGAAAAGGTGTTGGATGTAGTGCCCTCAAAGTCAATTATTGGATCGTAGGTACGTGATTGCAATGATTGAGGGAGGACCTATACTGGTAGGATAGTCTTACTCGAGATGATAGTATGCTATCTGGTTTGCCTTTATCAGTCGTGTACAGCTTTAGGTGACATGATCACTATTACACGTTGATAGAGCCCTTAGGGTCCTGCTTGACTACCAACAGTATGATGGCGATCATATACGTGAGAGTTGGGTAGTCTATAAGCAAATCCTTAAAAGTGGTCCCTAGTTGTGGGAGTTTCGAGACAGGGCAACGATACTCCGGAGTAGACTAGTGTATACAGTCGAGACCCCACGACGGGTGGTGGCCGGTCTCATAAGCCATTGGTGTCAGTTTGATCACCTAAGATGTATACAGGTGCTCATTGGGTTATGAGTACACCGGACAAGACTCGCCGGGAACCTGCTAGTTGGTATTATACCTATCGTCAGATAGCAGTTCCCTGGTGACATGTGTACAGGTTAGTTCATCGACCTGAGATCGTCATTTGTCTCGTGTGAGTTCCCACTGTGCTTTGATTACTACCCTACCACGGCTCAAAGGAGTCGTGCAAACAGGTTTTAGTAGGGTACAGTCCCGAGCCACATGGAGGCAAGTGAGCGGATCGGCAGGGGATTCATCTCTCCCGGTATTAGGGGTGAGATCGCGCTGTGTCTAGGAGAGCCATTACACAAAGCCCTCGGCCGAGGCAGGAGATTTACTGGTAGGTACTCCAGTAGTATCTCAGGGTGTTCAGGGCTACTCTCCGACACGACTTATACCTCTATTGGGGGTCTGACGTTACCAGCCCCCTAGGCCTGATATACGATACTCATAGACGAACAGACCGGACTGTACGTATATTGTCACTGATAGGCTCAGTAGGGTTCCAGGATGAGTTCGCTTATCGGCTTCCCTTTCGGTCAGTACATGGGCAGCCGTTACGCACAGTTAGTGCCGCTGACGTGCTTGTGGTTAAACCCACTGCCAGGGTACTGGCGAGTCTTTAGAGTCCCTCACAGACAGTTTCCCAAGTTCGGGCGAAACGTTGTAGAGGCCGTATGGTTTTATGGCAGGGTTCGAAAATGCACGTGCACTTATGCACGTGTCATATTTCAGACAGATAATACTGGTGGGCTTTGGTTTAAGCCGGATCCATGTATTATATTGAGTCGGAATATTTTAGTCTCTCATTTTCATATTCAGTCGGAATACGGATACAGGTTTGTATATACAGATGAGGGGTATTTTCGTAATCCGTTACGAGAATACTTTAGAAGATGCAATTCTTTTGTTTAATGATTTTGGTTTTAATGATTAAATGGATTTTGGAAAGGGTGACTCATTTTGGTGACACATTTCTTCTAGCATGTTCATTAGCGACTCATGCTAATGAGTCACTAAGTGAGTCATGATAGAATTAATTGTAGTTTGTTTTGTGAATAGATATTTTAGGGTTTTGTGGAGATATTTTTTGGGAGATATTTTTTGAGATAATTTCTTTACACAAAAACTATATATATCTAATCACAAAAGAAATGACCACAAGTTGATTATGCTTTGAGTTCTTGCTCTCTTGAGATAGTTTTTCTTGAGTTCACCATTTCCAATCCTAAGCATCTACTTTATCCTCCACCCTAACCCTCTCATGTGATGAGAACCCTAGGGTGTTTGAGACAAAGTATTCTACTCATTCTCTACTTCATCTTGGTCATCTCTTTTAGCAGACTTGATGACCGAGTTGCCTCGGTATAGAGTCGGGAGCCCGTTTAAAGATCCGTTGACGTGGTGCCACCTCGATGAGGAGACAGGAGATCGGAGTTGCCGCGAGGAGCGTGGGATGATGGCTAAAGACCGAAGGACTCGGATCGATCGGTATAGCCTTTCTACCTCTTTACAGTTTGTTAGTTTAGCGTTAATGGCAAGATCCGGGTTATAGTATGCGATAGCGCTAGTTATAATAGTTTTTTGTTCCGCGTTTGGCGTCAGAATGACGGCCGGGGCGCTACCGTAGACTTACATGGTATCAGAGCCACTCCATTAACCTTTACTTACTTGTTCTAACGTGTTTAAAACATCGATCGAACGAAATTTCCAAAACCGCATTTTTCATGTCAAAGTTTCTGTCGAATTTTTAAACTGGTCTAAAAATTATTTTGAGCATCTGAGAAAATCGTGCAGGCTTTTTTAAGGATACTGTATAAATTTGGTTCACCGTCTCCACAGTACTGCCGCGGAACCGCCGCACAAACCATGATTTGGCCACGGTTCCGCCGCCGTTTTGAAGCAACAGAGTACCATTTTTCTACAGTAGTGTCTTTCATGGGGAATTGTGGTTTCTGGAATATATTGTTTGGGCCCAGATTTTATTTGAGTACTGCAGTTGTACGTGGGGCCCACTTCGGGAAGTTTTGTAGATCGGAATTTTAAACTTAGTTTACAGTACTTCCATTATATCTTCGACCGTGAATGTCATTCGAGCGGTAAATTGCGTCTAATTGCTATAGTTCTTTTAGACGGGTTTGCGAACGTGACATTCGCGTTGATATTCTGTGTTGTGCTGTGATGTTGCGGATTTTTCGTGGTGGATAGCAGTGTGCAATGGTAGTGCATTTTGGATTTATTTGTACATTTGATATTGCGGGGCGAGCGTCCAACATGTGGACTGCCGTCACTGCCTGTTTGTATAATATTCTTTTGGGGCACGACCGGGCTGAGGTCGATGTACCCGTTGTACATATTTTTCATTTCTGTACTAGGTTTACCCCGCGACGGAGTGCACGGATAGCCGGGTTCTGGAAGGCAACGGGTCCGCATCTCATGGATTTGAGAGGCAGAGGGCCTCACTCTAGAATTGGCAGACTATTCGCCGCACTCGTACGGGGTACAGGTTGACCCAAGGAGGGGTGCTCAAGTTACCGGATTCCGTGAAGTGCAGGGTGGTCCATTCACTTTGCTGTAGGGGGATGCCTCACTTCAGGTTTTGGTGGGTAACTTGTCGCACTCGTAGGGGTCTAGGTTTCATTGCACAGGCTATCCACATGACCAGGGGTACGTCGGGTTTCAGTAGCGGCTCTGTGAAACCCGGGGATCCAGATTATCTGTATTGTTCTGTGATGCTTATTACTTTTCTGTAATGTTGCATATATCACGCCTAGAGCGATTATTGTATATTGGTATATATACTAGTAGATGTTGTATATGTTTTGCACCCGCGCTAGTCCAGTCCCCGCTCTGTCGTTAGTTAAGTAACCTAACGGGTGATGGCGGGACCCAGTGGCGAATGCGGATGGCATATACGTACATTATATTTTCATTCTTTTTTGGTGTGATTAATTGATGGGACTGCGTTGATTCTGATCAATGCAAAGGAAAAAAAAACCTGTTTGGACGTTGTTGGAACAGTTTTAAAAAGGTGTTATTACAAGGACGTTTTCTTTTGTTTTGCATAGTGGTATTCAGTTGGAATATCCTGCACCTCATTCGACGAGGCAAGGGCCAAGATCCCTTCACCGGGAGTGACCCCTTGGGCAGAAGTTTGTGTCAGGGTAATAACTTCACTATAGTCGATTACTTGTTGCTTTGCATCACGGTATTCAGTTAGAATATCCTACACCTCATTCCACGAGAAAAGAGCCGAGATCCCTTCACCAGGAGTGACCTCTTTAGCAAAGGTTTTCGCCACTATATTTTCTAAAAAGCTATCAGGTTCCTTCAACGAGATCAAGTTCATTACGTTAAAGGATTTTCCCCAAAAACCAGCCGTAGCCCTCCGTCGTTTCAGATGGGTAGCACGTAGTATTCATGCTATGTTTGTTGGCCTTCGTCAAGGCATAGTGGATAGTAGCTGCTTGTTACTTTTCTGTTGCATAGATAGATGAGTTGGTTTGGGACAGTCATATTACCTTGTTGCCCTTCGTCAAGGGTATGTACGGGTGGGTTCAAAGTGACAAGATAATGACGGGTAGAACTTGACATGTGACTTATGATTTGTTGGCCTTCGTCAAGGTCATAAGAACATGGGGCAAAAATCATATCGGGAGTTTCTAAAGAAACTGAAACTTGCCGGGCATGCGCATACCTTCTGGAGTCTGATAACATGAGTGGATACCTTCACGTTATCATGCGATGAGAGTTGGATCCCGATTCCCACTGATGAGTTGGTTTACTCTTCGGGTGATCCCGATTGATTCTTCTTTCAGGTTTGGAGGAGAATTTGACAGTACAGTGGGAGGTTTCCTGATTAGATAAAGTGATAACCATTCTGATCTAGGTTAGAGTGCACGCAGAGTGTTTCTTTTCTCTCTCTCTTTGGCAGCGACCTTTGACCGACCCCAGACTATGACTCAGTGACCAAGTTGACTGAACCTTCTTAAAATACTGGCTTTTTGATTGTCTAAGTTGCATAAGTCATTGCCGCTCCTTCTTTTACCCTTTGCATTTCTCAGAACACCCCGTGTTACTATGAACATCCACTTCCATTGGATAGATCCATCGTATGGTTATATACGAACTCCAAGGGACTTCTTCGAGGATGGATCCAGGTTCAGGAGAAATTGAATTGGTTTATTCGGTTGTCTTTTATCATCACCTTCTCTCAGATTGCGAGGGCTCCTTAGTTTAGGAGAGTACTCCTATTACGCTAATTGGATTGTCTTCTTCCAAACCATAGGCATGTGCCGAAAGGTAGGGAATGAAGAAAACCAATTAGCCTAAGTAGGGTGTACAGAAGGTAATAAGTAAAGACAAAATAAAGGGATTAGAAAGAGGGCAAAGTAAATTGCGACTGCTATCATTCACGACCAAACCGCGTACTTCATCACCACTCTTATTTCACCTTTGCTTTTTTCCCCAGTTCGGGAGAAATAGAATAAGGTATTATTCAGTTGTCTTTTATCATCACCTTCTATCAGGGTGCGAGTACTCCTTGGTTTAGGGGTATACACCTATTATGCTTACTGGATAGTCTTCTTCCAAACCATAGGCTGGTGCCGAACGGTAGGGAAGGAAGAAAACCACTTAGCCTAAAGGGGGTGTACAGAAGGTAATGAATAAAGACAAATAAAGGGATTTGGAGAGATGGCAAAGAAATATACGGTTACAGTCATGAATTGGATTATGGAAGAGGCATTACTAGGAACACCAGGATACCCCTACGAAACATTTTCATGTTTCAGTTTCACTGTGCATTGTTAAAGGAAAACTGATTTCCCGATTAGATACTTACTCCAGGATATGCATTTACCAGGTATGATTTTCACATCTGTATGGTTTTACAGATGATGAGTGGGAGTAAGTTATTGGGAATAAGTTGATCATCCTCATTATATCGGAATTCGTTGTAATTGGTGATATTTGAGGAAGTCGCCTGGGTTTTTACCAGACGGCATGTATTTGGTTTTGAGTATCCATTGTTGTGTACCAATTTCAAAATGATATATCTGTACGTTTATTTTTATAAAGTGAGATATAACTTTTTGAAATTATGTCCGTGACATTTACCTATATCAGTTGACGATTGGGTAAGGAGCATTGAACAGCGGAGTAGTTCTTAACCATAAGTACAGTTTTCAACCTACGATGCACAGGTTTTGAGTTATTCAACTCAAGGGACTCATACAGAGTATTGTATGTTGTCCAGTGTCCATTAGGACAAAGGGGTTGGTCCTCGTACTATGTTATGTTTACTTATGACTTCTCTAGTTGTTAGACAAGTGTTTCGTTGAAATACAATGTCTAAGTTTTGAGAAGTTATAGGTATAAGAATGAAGTAGAGAACCAGGTGTCGCAAGTATCGGGATTCTTCAAGGAGATCGAAGATGTAGATTCTTGTGATTGGTATTCAGTTGATAATAATGGTTTTGAGAAACTTGTTTCTCTTTCAGATTACTCATAATTGGATGCATTCTTAAGTTGAGTAATGCTGATTATCCTCTCTCCATTAAGTTGATATGCACTGGAGACAGCTGCATGATTTGAATCTTGTTCCAATTAAATAAGTGCCAAAGTTTCTATATTGGATATAGAATAGTTCATATCTTAACGATGTTAAGGTATGGGGAGTTGTCCGTCTTATGCTTAAAACCAGACTCTGGATAACTCAAGGAATGTTTCTGTAATGGCAGTTTGTGGGTTGGCCCAGGCTATGACAAGGGTTGACTTTCTACCATCTGGAAGATCAATGGTGATATTGTTCTTGACTCGCCACAGTTTTAGTAAAATGGATTTTTTCAGAAAACTGTAGTGGGAGTATGGTAGAACTGGAAGTGATTCCAGAACCGCTAACTATTACGGAAAATTTAATAGGACCTAAAGATTCAATCAGGCTTGACATTCCATTAGCCACTCCGCAGATATGATGGGTAACCTCAGGCACCCGAGAGGTACTTTGGTAGCCTCAAGGACGGTGACAAGGAGGTTCTTGTTTACCCAGGCTTGACACTACTGTTGTTCCAGGCTATGAGACCCGGTAGGAGGTTAAGTATAGCGTCGTTCTAAACTAGCTTTAGAAGTGCACGTATATATTATTCTGCCAGAGGGTTGCTGTGGTCAGTGGGAGCAGCGGAAGCATAGTGGGCAAGTAGCTTATGTCTATTTATAGACTTAAGCAGTAATAGCGGAGATAGATCATCTATTTTTGATGTGGCAGTCATGGGTTTGACATCATCAGAATAGGGGATGGATCTGTTAAGAAGGTAGTAGAGTGTGATGTCATGGTATTTGGATGATATACACAGAGTAGGAAGTAAAATTCCTATACTACGATCGGTTTTACTGTGGTTGTCACATAGTTGTTTCTCCACACACAGGATATGGATATAATATCAGACATTCTGGTTACTAGATCTATGGTTTTAGATCTAAATTTGGGTAATTTCCCAATGTTGGTTCTTTGACAGTATTCTAATAGTATTTTAGAATGGACAACTCCTGGCATGGTGGTGTACCTGCAGGTGATGGAGTCACCCTCTCTAAAGGTGTCTTACAGACTAAAGGGGAGAGGGATGTGCATGATTGACAGATCACTTGCTTAGGCAATTGAGTCAATCATGAGATGTCAAGTACCACGCCAGATGTTGTTTTTGCACTAGATGCAATAAGTTGAGATATTAATCCAATCCTGGAGAAACATTCGGAGGCAGTTTTAGAACATAAGTAAATGTTCTACGAATTTGATAACGGCAGCCTCCTTCGGGAGACGGTTATCATTCCAGGCTTCCAAAGTTGACATGGATGACAGAGTGATTGTCAGAGTTATAGTTTTCCCTCTGACGAAGGGGGCAGTATTATGGACAGGTGGTCCAAGAGGATACTGTGGGAGGCATGGTGCAGGGGTTCAGTTGACGATACATTCTAAGAAGTTTGGATTTGTAGTTCATTTATGAACTAGGTCCCATCAGATATCCAGACATATTCTAAGACAGGTATTACTCAATTCGGGAGATGGTTTTCTCCGCGAACTTGAGATTAAGAGAGACATAAAAAGAAACATCAGGGTGGATCCACTCATTGAGGCTATTTCTAGAACACAAGAGTTTTACAAACGAGCTTTGTGAAACTGATTATTAAAGGAGTTGGGTGTTCGGTATCACACGGGCTGTGAGTATGCGACATCGCAATAATTAGCCTTAAGTGCAAGTGGGAGATTGTTGGATGTAGTGCCCTCAAAGTCAATTATTGGATCGCAGGTACGTGATTGCAATGATTAAGGGAGGACCTATACCGGTAGGACAATCTTACTCAAGATGATAGTATGCTATCTGGTTTGCCTTTATCAGTCGTGTACAGCTTTAGGTGACATGATCACTATTACAGGTTGATAGAGCCATTAGGATCCTGCTTGACTACCAACAGTATGAAGGCGATCATATACATGAGAGTTGGGAAGTCTATAAGCACATCCTTAAAAGTGGTCCCTAGTCGTGGGAGTTTCGAGACAGGGCATCGATACTCCGGAGTAGACTAATGTATACAGTCGAGACCCCGACGAGGGGCGGTGGCCGGTCTCACAAGCTATTGGTGTCAGTTGGATCACCTAAGATGTATACAGGTGCTCATTGGGTTATGAGTACACCGGACAGGACTCGCCGGGAACCTGCTAGTTGGTATTATACCTATCGTCAGATAGCAGTTCCCTGGTGACATGTGTACAGGTAAGTTCATCGACCTGATATCGTCATTTGTCTCGTGTGAGTTCCCACTGTGCTTTGATTACTACCCTACCACGGCTCAAAAGAGTCGTGCAAACAGGTTTTAGTTGGGTACAGTCCCGAGCCACATGGAGGCAAGTGAGCGGATCGGCAGGGGATTCATCTCTCCCGGTATTAGGGGTGAGATCGCGCTGTGTCTAGGAGAGCCATTACACAAAGCCCTCGGCCGAGGCAGGAGATTTACTGGTAGGTACTCCAGTAGTATCTCAGGGTGTTCAGGGCTACTCTCCGACTTGACTTATACCGCTATTGGGGGTCTGACGTTACCAGCCCCCTAGGCCCGATATGCGATACTCATAGACGAATGGACCGGACTGTACGTATATTGTCACTGATAGGCTCAGTAGGGTTCCAGGATGAGTTCGCTCATCGGCTTCCCTTTCGGTCAGTACATGGGCAGCCGTTATGCACAGTTAGTGCCGCTGACGTGTTTGTGGTTAAACCCACTGCCAGGGTACTGACGAGTCTTTAGAGTCCTCCACAGACAGTTTCCCAAGTTCGGGCGAAACGTTGTAGAGGCCGTATGGTTTTATGGCAGGGATCGAAAATGCACGTGCACTTGTGCACGTGTCATATTTCGGACGGATAATACCGGTGGGCTTTGGTGTAAGCTGTATCCATGTATTATATTGAGTCGGAATATTTTAGTCTCTCGTATTCGTATTCGGTCGGAATACGGATACAGGTATGTATATACTGGTGAGGGGTATTTTCGTAATCCGTTACGAGAATACTTTAGAAGATGCATTTCTTTTGGTTAATCTTTTTGTTTTAAATGATTAAATGGATTTTGGAAAGGGTGACTCATTTTGGTGACACATTTCTTCTAGCATGTTCATTAGTGACTCATGCTAATGAGCCACTAAGTGAGTCATGATAGAATTAATTGTAGTTTGTTTTGTGAATAGATATTTTTGGGTTTTGTCGAGATATTTTTTGGGAGATATTTTTTGAGATATTTTCTTTACACAAAAACTATATATATCTAATCATAAAAGAAATGACCACAAGTTGATTATGCTTTGAGTTCTTGCTCTCTTGAGTTCACCATTTCCAATCCTAAGCATCTACTTCAACCTCCACCCTAACCCTCTCATGAGATGAGAACCCTAGGATGTTTGAGACAAAGTATTCTACTCATTCTCTACTTCATCTTGGTCATCTCTTTTAGCAGACTTGATGACCGAGTTGCCTCGGTATAGAGGCGGGAGCCCGTTTAAAGATCCGTTGACGTGGTGCCACCTCGATGAGGAGACAGGAGATCTGAGTTGCCGCGAGGAGCGTGGGATAATGGCTAAAGACCGAAGGACTCGGATCGATCGGTATAGCCTTTCTACCTCTTTACAGTTTGTTAGTTTAGCGTTAATGGCAAGATCCGGGTTATAGTATGCGATAGAGCCTGTTATTAAAGTTTTTTTCCGTGTTTGGCGTCAGAATGACGGCCGGGGCGCTACCGTAGACTTACAAAAGGAAGGCCGATGAGCAAACTCATCCGGATCCCTACTGAGCCTATCTGTGAAAATCTTCGTACAGTTCGGTCTCTTCGTCTGAGAGTATCGCATACCGGGTATAGGGGCGGTAAACGTCAGACCCTAATAACCCGATAATTCATGTTGATGTGGCTCTGGACCAATCCAGGAATGTACCGATCAACCTATCTGTAAATCCCAACTGCCTTGGCCAAGGTCTTATGGTGCTGACCAATCGAACATAATGCGATATCAACTCCTCATACCGGGAGAGACGAATCCCCAACAATTGCTCACTGCCTCCATGTGGCTCGGGACTGTACCCAACTAAAACCTGTTTGCACGACTCAGTAGAGCCGTGGTAGGGTAGTAATCAAAGCACAATGGGAATTCACAAGAGACAAATGACAATCTCAGGTCTGAAGACTAACCTGTACTCATGTCACCTAAGAACTGCTATCTGACGATAGGTATAGTACTATCTAGAAGTTCTCCGTCCAGTGTACTCATCCCCAGTGAGCGCCTGTATACGATCTTAGGTGCGAAAGACCAATGGCTGTGGGACCAACCATTGCCTCTCGTCGGGGTCTAGAAATGTATACACTAGTCTACTCCGAAATATCGATGCCCTGTCTCGATACTCCCACCACTAGGGATACTTTAAGGATGTGCTGATCGACTACCCAGCTCCTACAAGTATGATCGCCATCAAAATGCAGGTAGTCAAGCAATGATCCTACTGTTAGTGATATGTATGCCCTAGAGGCCATTACTGTACATACGATGTATATTGTAGTGGATGCTTGGACATATATATGGAGGACTTTCTTGCTCGACATGATAGTATGCTATCTGGTTACTTTTTATCTTAACATGTACTCTGATTGTCTCTATGTTACATGTTGATAAAGCCCTTAGGATGAGTACTTGACTACCAGTACTATGATGCAGATCATAGTAGTAGGGACAGTGTAGTCGCTAAGTACATCCTTCAAATGTTCCTAGTCGTAGGTGTATTGAGACAGGGCATCGATATACCAAAGTAGACTAGCGTATAGCTTCTCGACCCATGTAGATGGGCAATGGATGATCCCATATCCATTGGTGTTTGACATCAAAGACAGTATACGGGTGCTCAGTGGAGACTGGGTACACTGGACGGACTCGCCGAGAACTCCCAGATGGTATTATACCTCACGTCAGATGGCAGTTCTCTGGTGACACTGGTACAGGTTAGTCTGTAGACCCGAGATCGTCATAGAGTCTTGTGTGATTCGTACTGTGCTTTGATTTCCACCTTACCACGTTCAAGAGAACGTGCAAAACGGTGGCTTTTGGGTACAGTCCCGAGTCATATGGAGGCAATGAGCGATAAGAGGTATTTCGTCTCTCCCGGTATTGGGAGTTGATGTTGCGCTGTGCTCGATTGGCTATAACAGGAAGTCCTTGGCCAAGGCTGCTTCAAAGATATACTGGTTAGTGTTATCAGTAGTTTCTCGATCCGTTATGAGCCTCATATCGACATGACTTATCGAGTTACTGGGGTATGACGTTTACCACCCCTAGACGAGATATGCGACATATCAGACGAAGAGACCGGACTGTACCGTAGTGTTACTGATTGGATTCGCAGGAGTGTGAGCATGCTTGCTTGTTGATCTTCTGATCGTTCAATACCCGGGTAGCCTTTACGTTTAGCAGACCGCTTGCGGCTTATGGGTGTTTGATATGATCATCACCTACTGCCGGCGTATTGACGAGTCTTTAGAGTCCTACACATGGGTTTCCTGGCTCAAGCGAAATGGAGTAGGAGCATATATGTGATATGTGCGGGACCGTGATTAATACGATATGTGATACCGTATTCCATTCTCACGATATGTGATATCAGTCGGTTATATATGATATAGCCGGGTTATCGGATCAAGTATTGATTCGATAAGTTGATTCATTTAATATTAGTCGGTTGTATATGATATAGCCGGATTATTAAATCAAGAGTTGATTTAATAATTTGATGTATAATTATATATTTGATATATTACATTACAATAACTAGTATTAGCCCACTTAAGATTTCTTTTCTCACTTGATGTGCACATTGTATATATGTGATATGTATATTTGTGTACATGAATTATGTCACGCTTGATGATACATGCAAGATGGGTGTATGAGACTTATACCATACTAGGGTTTGTGTTTGGGTTTTATTTATCATTAAGTAATTCAAAACTAAAAGTCTTATGTCATGGCAAGAAGCTTTTGGAAGCTTGGATTTGCATTGACTAAGTCTTCAAGTTTTGTTTTGCCTTAAGATATTTGTTAACCCTACCCTTAACCTTAGCCCTTGGTTAATTCTCTACATAAGTTAGGCATGAGGGCTTAACTCACCCATGGTTGCAATAATTGATTAGTATGAGGATTAATTCATATGATGAGTTCATCTTCTTCCTCCTCAAAAAAAGCTTTCTAGCTTCAATGGAGGTATGAGAAATAATGTGAGAAAATCAATTCTAAAGTGAGCCCACTTCCTAATTCATCATCCTCTACCACTTTCCATTTAGTATAGGGTGTTTGCTTCACTAATTCCATAGTTAGTGAAGAGATAACTTGGGTTAGTGTCTCCTCGATGTAGATCATCTTCGGCCTCGAAGTTTTCGAAGCAAGCATGTTCGTTTCTTCGTGGGAGTCTCTTTAGAGTCCGGAGTTCACGATCGCAGCAAAGGGACTACTACACGGAGCTATTGAAGTGAAGAACCGGTCTATAAAGGTTGTATTCCTTGCTTACTAAACTTGCAAAGTGTTTGCATTTTATATTCCGTTGATTTCTAGTAAACGATTCTAAGTTAGGGTTAGCTAAAACGACAAATTATTGAATTTGGCATGGACGATGCCTCTCAAAACCTTGCTGCCGTCTTAGGTAACCCTGGAGTGGTATCAGAGCCTAGTTAGAAATTTATACAGATTTTATTAGAATTACGAAACCGAAATACTCCGAAACTTGCATTGCCAAAACCTGCTTGCTATCGATTTTAAAATGTTGTCAAATTTTTTTTCAAACAAGTACAAAGTGATGTATGGGATATATCATGAACACACACAAAATTTTAGGGCATTCCCAGAATTTTTGGCCGGCCACATATAGGGTGATCTCGGCCAAATCCGAGCCCCACCCCCTGATTTTTTGCCTGTGTTCCAAAAACTTGGTTTTGATGTTTCAGGTGTTGTTTGTTTTTGCTAATTTTGCATGTGATGTAATCTTACACTATAAACAATTCGGAGTGTTTCATATTCGTAGTTTTAACATTGTTTCGGGTTATTCGTATGTTGTTTAGGAGAAGTTAAAAAGTTCGATCGAATGTCAAAAACCCATTTTTCCAAGTTTAACGTATTCGGAAAAACATGCAAGTAAGTCTATGAACCCTCTAGAATAATGAAACCCTAACTCGACTTTTTGGATCGCGGAACCGCGGTCAAACCCTAGGGTTTGCCGTCGTTCCATGGCGATATGAGTGAGGCTTGGGTTTGCCCTTCTACGACTGGTGCATAGGTACTGCGGCATATTCTGGGTATTATTAAAACTATGCTCAAGTGTTGAGCTGTCGGGAAATTGTGGGACTTTGATGAATCGATCGAAAAGTTTAAAGTCATCCAGATATTATGTGACGGGATACAATATTTGGAATCCATAAGTAGTTATGAGATAACTAGTTTGAATTTTATAAATCTAGCAGTTTTGTCTCATTTGATCGGTTGCTACGAGATTTTGATATGATCAAAAGTTTGTCGCAATCACGTAGCGTACGCGGATAATCACCGATTAAACTTAATAGATAGCCACTCTCCATAGCCCCGACCAAGTGACTGCAGGAGAACCCCGTCGCCAAAAGCATCCGTTCGGGTGCTTGCGGCAGCGGTGTTCCGCCTTAGTGCACTTCGTCGACGGTATCGGGGGGTGCGGCCGTCTACTAAAGTTTCCGACGAGCATTCGATCAGGATGTCAGGAATCTTATTGAATTGCCCGACTAGATATTGAAAAGTGTTTTCGAGATCGAGACTAAAATGCGGGGTTTATAATTGTTAGGCATGCGATGTCTAAGGAATTCATTTGGTTAGGCATGAAATCTAATATATGTGATATATTGGGTTTATGATGTCTAAGGTGGTTGCGGATTCCAACTGTTGTAGTTTTCACTTTCTTTTCTGCGACTGTAAGTGTAATATGTGGTGTATCGCCGGTTTCGTTGCTATATGTCAACGACAATTGGGATACACATATTTACTTACGTTGATAACATGTGATATTATGTGTTGCTGTGATATGTTATATTGGATCGTCATGTTTTGAATAGCCGGGGGTTTTATGTGAGATGAGAGTTTTTCATTTTCATTCATGTAAAATTCATTGTATATAATATTCTTTTATTGGGTCACTTCCGGGTTGAGGATGATGTCACCATTGTATATTATTTACTTTTCCGCATTAGGTTAGACCCAAGACGGGGAGCACAAGTATCCGGGTTCTAGGGTCCAGTAGGAGACCATCTCGAGGAGTCGAGACCGGGTCTCCTAACTCTAGAATAGGTAGGGTTGCTTGCCGCTCTCGTAGGGGTCTAGGGGTATGGGATTGGCTATTTATCACGATCGTAGAATCCGTGTTTTAAACAGGCTTAAAATAAAACACGGAAATCCTAGTATATCCAATATTTCATATGTTGTTTTCTGCTGCGATATCTGTGATGTGATCATTTGTTATATTGATGAGATGAATACAGGATATAATATATGTGATATATTATATAGACGTTGCTTATGTTTTACATCCACACTAGCCCTGTCCCGCTCTGCCGTTAGTTACCTAACCTAACGGTGCACGAGGGGACATTGAGGCGAATGTGGATGGTATAAGCGTACGTTGTATTTATCTGTGAAGTTTAGGTAACTTAAAATGATGGGACTTCATTAATGAGATTAATGAAATAAAAGAAACCTAAAGATGTTGTGGAATCGAATTTTCAAAAACAGGTAGCTCTAGTTGTTGCTTTTCATAGTGGTATTTGTGAAATATCCTGCACCTTATTTGATAAGGAAAGAGCCGAGATCCCTTTACCGGGAGTGACCTCTTTAGCAAAACTAGTAAAAGCCTAAAAAACATTCCATTCTAAATCACTCGATTCTACAACGATATCAAGTTCATTACGCAAAAGGTTTTCTTAAAAACCTGTCGTAGCCCTCCGTCATTTCAGATAAGTACTACTTAGTATTCGTTCTGCGGTAGTTTGGCATTCGTCAAGGCGTAGTGTATGGTAGCTAACTAGTGCTTATCTGCTAGCATACGATTCGATTGGATTAGGGTAGTCGTGTAGCCTTGTTGACCTCCGTCAAGGTTCGTGTGGGTGGGTTTAATTCAATCAAGAAATGTACGGGTTGGACTTGACTAGTACCCTATGGTTTGTTGACCTCCGTCAAGGTCATAGGATGCTAGGGGTAAAATATTATTGGGAATTTCAAGTGTTGAAATTTGCAATGAGATTGCATACCTTCTATGAGATAGTTGGATCCCGATACCCACTGCGAGTAAGAGTTACTCCTTGGAGAGTTTTACACATTACAATTAGCTGATCAAGTAGGTGTCTAGAAAGGTGTCAACGGGGTTACGCCCCTGGAAAAATGAGGTTTATTTTAATTAGGTCCGTGCGAAAGCACGAGGAACCTCCCTCAAAGTACCGACACTGGCCTGGCTGAAAGATTGGCGAACTTGTAGGGTATAATTAATCCCGGCTAGTCTTTCCTTTTAGGGTTTGAAGGAAGATTTGACTAAAACAGTGGGAGCCATCCTGATTAGATAAAATTATAACCAATCTAATCTTGCAAGAGCATACGCCGAGTGATTTCTTCTCTTTCTCCAGGTAGCGACCATGTCACGCCTTAATCAAAATAATAAAACGGATGTATTGACCGAACCCGCTTGTTATACTGCGCTAGGGAACATTGGTCCCGGTCCAACTTATAATTGTTATAAGACCGAGCAGGAAATAGGGGATTACCAGAATTCCCGTGCCGTCCAAATGAAGAAAGTGCATGCTGATGCATCATCTTCGGGTGTGTTCATTGCCGAGAACTGTTTTTCAGTTTTCTTTACGTCCTGGGTATGAGATACCGGATCGGGATCCCGCATATGTAATATATTACATGGGTTACAGAAAGGTAGAGAACTGGGAACGGGTGATAAGTTTTAAGAGTTGGAAACGGTGCAAGTGTTGCAGCCAAGAATGTTGGCAGTTATCACCCTGTATTACCAAATACATTGATTCTGAACGAATGTTATTAGATACCGAACCTGATATACAACATCATATCAGTCTCTTTATTTAGTAAAGAAGGATATAATTTTGTATTGTTGGAAAATGTTTTGAACATTTCCTATATCAAGAGTTGATCGGTACATGCACGTTATCTAAAAGCATATACGTTCTAAATCAAACTACAGTTCTTAACATACAAAACACACACAAGGAGATGAATTCAGAAATGAACAAATCCTTCTTGAGGCATTGTAGACTAGGTCATATCAATGTGACCCGACTAGCTAAGTTACATTTAGATGCATATTTAAATCAGTTTGAATCTACATCTTGTGAAACTTGCCAGTCATGTCACAAAGATAAGATGGCCATAGCTCCGTTTATTGGAAACAGAGAAAGAGTTAGTGAACTCTTGGGATTGATACATGATGATGTATGTAGGTCCCCTTTCTACACATGCCAAGATTGGTTCTTTGTACTACATTAAATTCACTGATGATCTCTCAAGATTCGCACATGTGTTCCTGTTGAAACACAAGTCTGAAGCTTTTGAGAAATTCAAAGAATATAAGTCAGAAGTAGAGAACCAAAACGAGTATAAGTATTATATCTTATGATGAGATCAGGGAGGAGAATACTTGAGCACGGAATTCCTGGACTATTCTAAAGGAGAATGAGATTCTCTCTCAACATTACTCCTCCGCATACACCACAGCACGTTGGTATATCGGGGTGGAGCAATCGCACCCTATGCGATATGGTGTGCTCTATGATGAGTACTACTGAGTTGCCTATTTCCTTTTGGGGTTTATGCACTTGAGAAGATGCAAACCTATTGAATCGGGTTCTAATCAAATCAGGTTCCTACCACTCCATATGTGATATGGTATGGGAAGACCCCATCTCTTAAGGACGTTAAGATTTGGGTTGTCCGGCCTATGTCCAAAAGCAAAATCCGGACAAGCTCGAGGCAAGGTCTGTTCTGTGGAAGTTTGTTGGATATCCCAAGCATTCGCGAGGGAATATCTTCTACCATACTGAAGAGCAAAAGGTGTTTTGTTTCTCAGCATGCCACCATTAGGAAAGGGAATTTCTTGTGAAGAAATTAGTGGTCATGAGATAGAACTGGAAGGAGTTCCAGCTGCACAAACTGCAACTGATAATTTAGTAGAACCGGAGGATTCAATAGTTCCCAACGAACCTCAGCCTCTCCGCCGATCTAATAGGGTTCCTCATCCACCTAAGAGATACTTCGGTTTCTCTATGACAGTGAGAGCGAGGATTGTATCATGAGATGATGACCCAACTAGTTTCGAGTAGGCCATCAAGAGTGGGGACTCTGTGAGAATGGCTAGATGCTAAGCGATCTGAGATGGAATCCATATACACCAACAAAGTATGGACTTTGGTTGCTTTATCTGAAGGGTTAAATCCTCATCAGGAGCAAATATATCTTGAGAAGATTACTTGGTGTACATGGAAAAGTTGAGACTTTCAAAGCTAAGACTAGTTTCTAAAGGTTCTCGTCATCGACCAGGTGTGGATAATGATGAAACATTTTCTAGTCCCTATGCTTAAGTCCATCCGGATACTACTTGCCACTGCTACATACCATGACTACGATATCTGGCGGTTGGGTGTCATGACTGCTGTTCTAAATAGTGATTTAGAAGAGAGCGTCTATAAGTACACAGCCAGATGGCTTCGTAGACAATGGGAGTAGCGGAAACATGTGCAAGTTTCTTTATGGGATAAAACAGGAATCACGGAGTTGGAACATCTGTTTTTATGTGGTAGTCAAAGAGTTTGACTCCATCAAAATGGTAGATGAACCTTGTATATACAAAAAGGTACTAGGGAGTATGGTAGTGATCCTCGTATTGTACATGGATGACATACTCTTGATAAGAAAGGAGTTTCCTATGCTACACTCGGTCAATCTCCTCTTATCACAAGGATTCTCCATATAGGATCAAGTTGATACTTCATAAATCCTGGGTTTTGGATCTATGAGATAGATCTAAGTGGATGTTAGGATTCTCACTAGGTGTAGTGAGATGATATCAATCGATCCTGTGGAGAATCACTGGATAGCTTCCAGGGTGATAAGGTTGACTGAATGTCAGTCACAGGCATTGTCTTTACTCTCAGTGGAGGGACGGTATGTTGGAAGAGTTCCAAGCTAGATACTGTGACATACTAGACGATAAAGGCTGGATACATTGCTACTAAGGATGCTACCAAAGAGGCAGTCTGTATGTATATAAGTTCATGAGATGAACTTCGTTCCTACCATTGTGTGACAATGGAGTTATGGCTTTGGCCTAGGAACCCCTGTCCCATCAGTGATCCAGACATATTCTTAGGCAGTATCACCTGATCATGGAGATGCAAGATCTCCAGGGAGATCGAGGATAGGAGAGTAGACACAGAGGACAACAGCGTGGATCCACTCACAAAGGCCTATTTCCCAGTAGAGACTTTTATGGGATGGTTGGGTATGAGATACTTCAACCACTGCTGATTGCTGGGTATGAGATACTACAACAGATGTCCCTAGTGTAAGTGGAAGATTGTTAGTGATATGTATGCCCTAGAGGCCATTAGTGTACATACAATATATATTGTAGTGAATGCTTGGACATATATATGGAGGACTTTCTTGCTCGACATGATAGTATGCTATCTGGTTGCTCTTTATCTTAACATGCACTCTGATTGTCTCTATGTTACATGTTGATAAAGCCTTTAGGATGAGTACTTGACTACCAAGACTATGATGCAGATCATACTAGTGGGGACAGTGTAGTCGTTAAGTACATCCTTCAAATGTTCCTAGTCGTAGGTGTATCGAGACAGGGCATCGATATACCAGAGTAGACTAGCGTATAGCTTGTCGAGCCATGTAGATGGGCGGCGGATGATCCCATATCCATTGGTGTTTGACATCAGAGACAGTATACGGGTGCTCAGTGGAGACTGGGTACACTGGACGGACTCGCCGAGAACTCCCAGATGGTATTATACCTCACGTCAGATGGCAGTTTTCTGGTGACACTGGAACAGGTTAGTCTGTAGACCCGAGATCGTCATAGAGTCTTGTGTGATTCCTACCCTGCTTTGATTTCCACCTTACCACGTTCAAGAGAATGTGCAAAACAGTGGCTTTTGGGTACAGTCCCGAGTCACATGGAGGCAATGAGCGATAGGAGGGGTTTCGTCTCTTCCGCAATTGGGAGTTGATGTTATGCTGTGCTCGATTGGCTATAACTGTAGGGTTACTAGGCACTCTAATAAGGTTCTACAATGCATCAACCATGCCCGTTTAAAATTTTAGCCGTGACGAATAACCCTAAACAAGATCGTTGCTAGAAAATTAGGGTTTCACATGCAAGTTAATAGCATCTAGAACTAAGTGAATACGAAATACAACCTTTGTAGATCGGTCCTTCACTTCTTTAGCTCCTTGTTGAAGTCCCTTCGCCGCGATCATGGTTCTCCCGGACTCTTGCATGGCTTCACGAGGCTAAAGGAGTGTCCTTGCTTTTAGTCTTCGAGGCCGAAGATGATCAACGTCGAGGGGATGCCAACTCAAGCTTCTACTTCACGAACTAGAGAATTAGTGAAGCAAACACCCTAAACTAAAGTGCTAGTCTAGTAGAGGATGGAGAAATAGAAAGTGGGTTCACTTTAGAATTTGGTTCTCACAATATTTCTCACTTTGGATCAAACCCTAGAGAGCTCTTTTGCTCAAGGAAGAAGATGAAGAAAATAAAGAGAGAAAGATAATGATCAAGTGAGAAAGCTAACCATGGTGAGTGAGTATCATATACTAACTCATGTAGAGACATAACCATGGCTAATCCTTATGGTTGGGTTAACAAATATCCATAGTAAAAACAAACTTAGTGGACTTAGTCAACGCATCCACAAGCTTCCACAAGCTTCATGCATTTTGCTAATCCTCCACTAATTTTGTAATTACTTTAAATATTAAAACCCAACATAAATAAATAGCATGGTGTAAGTCTCATACACCCAAGTCATGTGTATCATCAACCATGATATAAAAAGAAAACAGAATTTTAATATATATCACATATATATTAAAGTTGTGCACTTGTGAGAAAAAACCTTAAGTGAACAAGTGTTAGTTAATGTAAACTAGTATATCTAATATACAATTATACACTAAATTATTAAATCAACACTTGACTTAATAATCCGGTCATATCTCATATAACCGACTAACATCCATTGTATCGACTTATCGAATCAACACTTGATTCGATAAACCGGCTATATCATATATAACCGACCGATACAAAAAGTTGCGAGAATAGAATACGGTATCATATACACGCATTATTCTCGGTCCCGCACATATCACATACGTGCTCCTATTTCGTTTTGCCTGAGCCAGTAAAACCTATATGTAGGACTCTAATGACTCGTCAATACGCCGGCAGTAGGTGATGATCACATCAAGCACCCACAAGCCGTCAGCGGTACTAGCTGGACGTAACGGCTACCCGGGTATTGAGCGATCAGAAGATCAGCAAGCAAGCCCGCTCCAACTCCTGTAAAAGCCTGCCGGTATCACTTCCCGTACAGTCCGGTCTCCTCGTCTGATATGTCACATATCAAGTCTAGGGGTGGTAAACGTCAGACCCAATAACCGATAAGTCGTGCCGATGTGAGGCTCATAACGGGTTGAGAAACTACTGGTAACACTTACCGGTAAATCTTTAAATCAACCCTGGTCAGGGACTTCCCTGTTACGGCCAATCGAGCACAACACAACATCAACCCCCAATACCGGGAGAGACGAAACCCCTCCTATCGCTCATTGCCTCCATGTGACTAAGGACTGTACCCAAAAACCACCGTTTTGCACGCCCTCTTGGACGTGGTAAGGTGGAAATCAAAGCACAGTGGGAATCACACAAGACTCTATGACGATCTCGGGTCTACAGACTAACCTGCACAAGTGTCACCAGAGAACTGCCATCTGACATGAGGTATAACACCATCTGGGAGTTCTCGGCGAGTCCGTCCAGTGTACCCAGTCTCCACTGAGCACCCGTATACCATCTCTGATGTCAAACACCAATGGATATGGGATCATCCATCGCCCATCTCATGGGTCGAGAAGCGTATACGCTAGTCTACACTGTTATATCGATGCCCTGTCTCGATATACCTACGACTAGGAACATTAAAGGATGTACTTATGGACTACCATGGCCACACTAGTATGATCTGCATCATAGTCCAGGTTGTCAAGTACACATCCTAAGGGCTTTACCAACATGTAACTATAAGACAGTATCAAGAGACAAGTATACATGTTAAGATAAAGAGCAACCGGATAGCATACTATCATATCGAGCAAGAAAGTCCTCTCTATATATGTCCAAGCATCCAATATAATATACATCATCTGTACAATACTGGCCTCTAGGGCATACATACAACTAACAATCTCCCACTTGCACTAGGGCCAGCTGTTGTAGTATCGCATACCAAGCATCCCGAAGAGTCTCTCAAACTGTATCTGGGGAATGGCTTTCGTGAGTGGATCCGCTATGTTGTTCTTCGTGTCAACCCTCCTGACCTCGATCTCCCGGCGATCAACTATCTCCCGGATCAGGTGATACCGCCTCAGAATATGCCTGGATCGCTGATGGGACCTGGGTTCCTTGGCCAAAGCCACCGCTCCATTGTTATCACAATACAAAGGTATTGGATGCTCAATGGATGGAACCACTCCAAGTTCAGGAATGAACTTCTTGATCCAGACAGCCTCTTTGGCAGCATCGTAGGCAGTGATGTATTCAGCCTCCATCGTCGAGTCTGCCATGGTTTCCTTCTTGGAACTCTTCCAGCTAATCGCCCCTCCGTAAAGGGTAAAGACAAATCCCGAGTGCGACTTAGAGTCGTCCTTATCACTCTGGAAGCTCGAATCGGTAAAGGACTCCACTTGGAGTTCTCCGTTACCATACACCAAGAGCATCTCTTTAGTCCTTCGCAAGTACTTGAGAATTCTCTTCACAGCTGTCCAGTGACTCTCTCCAGGATCAGCTTGATACCTACTCACTACACTTAGTGAGTGTGCTACATCGGGTCTGGTACATAGCATCGCGTACTTGATAGAGCCTACAGCCGAAGCATAGGGTATCCCTTGCATGCGAGCTCTCTCCAAATCAGTCTTGGGAGACATCTCTTTGGAGAGAGTGAGTCCAGAGATCGTTGGTAAGTTCCCACGCTTGGATTATTCCATACTAAACCTCTTTAGTATGGTGTCAATGTACCTGGATTGGGACAATTCCAGTATCCTTTCAGATCTATCTCTATAGATCATAATTCCCAGTATGCAGGAGGCATCACCTAGATCTTTCATTGAGAATCTTTGTGATAAGTGTAAGTGCACGGTGGCGGCCCGGCCTCCATCCCGAGGCCAAATGCGGAAGCGATGGTTAACTTTAATTTTCTAAACCGGCACCACCGCGCACTAAAACCCGGATCGGGCCATTAACTAGTCCTAGCTAACTACAAGATGGGGAAGAGAGATATGCCGAGCGATCCGTGTCCTCCGGTCTTCTCGCCGTCGTCCCGATCTCCCGTGGAATGTCCGATCTCCACCAAGTCGCCGGAAGGGCACCACGTCGCCTGCTTCTTTTACGGGCTCCCACCTCTATACCGAGGCAACTCGGGCACGAAGCTGGCGAGTCGACGTGCCCAAGATTTGTTGTAGAATATAGTGAAGATCTATATGTCTCATTTGGGGTTTATGGAGGTTGCCATTTGGTGGAGGGATGAGTTGTCGAATTTTTTTTTTTGAGCTATGGGATTTTTTTACAAGCCAAAAGAGATGAAATCCCTCCCCAAAAAATTGGGACCGCCCACTTGAGGAAGTGGCCGGCCATGCAAAGTGGGGGGAGAGTGAGAAAGAGAGTGAGGTGAATGGATGATAGAACCACAACCATAATGTAAGGGAATAAAGATAATCATGAAGGGAAATGATCACAAACAAACCCACACTCCAAAACAAATCAACTCCCATCACCAAAAAGTCATGCCATCATGATACTACAAGACTAGCCATGATTGTTAGTGTATATGCCCTAGAGGCCATTACTGTATCATACTAGTTTGTATATTACTTGATGGAAGCTGGGGATATTCACAGTTGTATATACAATCTTGCTCGAAATGGTAGTATGCTACTTGGTTTGTCTCTGCTTTAATATGTGCATGTGTTTCTTTTAGCATATCGCTGATATACATATTAGTAGAGCCCTTAGGATCTTTGCTTGATTACCAGCGTGGTGATGGCGCTCACACTCGTGGGAGCTGGGTGATCTATAAGCACATCCTTATACAGGTCCCTAGTCGTTGGACTATCGAGACAGGGCATCGATACTCCGGAGTAGACTAGCGTATGCGCTTCTCATCCCAGTGTGGGAGACAGTCTGTCCTACAGCCGTCAGTATGTCGTACTTGAGATAGTATGCGGGTGCTCGTTAGGTTACGAGTATACTGGACAGGACTCATCGGGAACTGTTGGTTGGTATTATACCTATCGTCAGTTATCAGTTCCCAGGTGATATGAGTACAGCTTAGTCCGCTGACTTGACACTGTCACTTCGCCTCGAGTGTGTTCCCACTGCACTTTGATTACTACCCTACCACGGCTTGTTCATATCAGATTTTTGCATTTTCATACCGCCCAATTTTTGTCACATTGCATATCGGTAGATACTCTTGAGCCGTGTTTGCTAGTCAATTGCAGGATACAGGTTCTCGGTTCTAAAACGGTGAAATTCATGGAAAACACGACAAAATCCGGTTCCTGCCAACCACAGATAAAACACGGTCTCCGCTCTTCATCCGTATGTTGCCAGATACCAGTTTATGAAGACAAAGTGTCAAATCAATGTCATTCTCATGCACAAGGCTCAATGGTAGCACAAAATCCAAGAGATCTACGCGGAGCTCGAGGCAATCATCCACAAAAAGTCCACTTCAAAACACCTTTCCCTCAACAGAAATTCTGGAAAATTCGTGAAGCAATTATGAGAAACCACACATACCAGATTGAAGCACCCATCAAACCAGGGTCCCACCAAAAAGACCCAGACCCAAGTCATCAAAACGGCCGCGGAAGCGCGGCCAAAGGGGGGTATTGGCCGCTCTTCCGCGGCCATATTGGCGCCAAATATGCTGAATTTCTGGGGGCACTTTGGTCTTTTCATCAGGGTTCTGGTGGTTGCCCTAGGGTTTCATTCTCTGGCCTATAAATAGCCCAGAACTTTGTGAAGGAAGGGGTCCATAATTTTGTATTTTCTTTTTGCTAGGTTTTAGTTTACATGTTCTTCTTCTTCTCATCTCTTCTCCATTAAACTTGTAAGTGAGCTTTGTGAGTGAGGAATGGTGAATAAAGAAGATCATTTTATTATCATGCTTGTCTTACTTTTGTTATAATTGTTGTAACTTTAAATTCGTTAAGTAGTTGTTGTTATTTCCTTGTTGTTTCTTTCTTCTTTCTTTTTCTTTATCTTTACATACGACAATGATACTTACGCTTGATCCTCGCCAAGGTGAGGTCGCAAATAGTTAGTCGTATTCCTCTAGTCTCCTTCTTTCTATCTTCCTCTTTTGTTTGTTTTGTTTTTCCGTATTATGAAGTGTGAGTAGTTTTATACTTGTTAGGGTAGGATAAGGGAAGTTTGAGAGAAGGAAATCTCTCTCACTCTTTCCTTGCCCAACAACTTAAATCGACTCCCGTTAATTGAACCACAATCCGCTCCTTACGGCACCCTATCCTACATGATAGCGGTGATTCCGTAGTGAGACCGGTTGTGGTTGAATTAACCGGAGGTTATGGATAAGAGCCAAGAACGGACGGACAAGCACCAAAAGGAAGGACTATGCGTTGGAAAGCCTAGCTTATACTCGCAAGTTCCTTCCTAGTCGTGCTAATCCCCGTTGTTGCCGATTACCGTAACACCGATATTAAGTGGGGCAACGAAAGATGTGGAGACTCCTAACTCAAACTAACCTAATCCTAACCCTAACAAGCTCTCTTTAAATATCAACTCAACACTTAGATAGTTACAAACAAAATCTGAACTTTTGGACTTAACTCGTTAAAACACTTTGAAAAAGACTCCCATCTCCCTGTGGACGACCCGTACTCAACCGGCTAGCTACAAGCGAAACCGTCTTGATTGCGGTATTTAAAACAGAACTTGAACACGCACGTATCCTATCAATCAAATGGCGCCGTTGCCGGGGAGACGGTAGTTTATTTCCTTGTGTAATTTCGGGTTAATTTGTAAGTAAAAATATAACCAAAAAACGAAAAAAAATACATACTTTGTAAAAAACCATCTTGTTATTCTTGATTAGTTTTTGTGCAAGTGTGCAGGAAAATACAAAGTTCAAGATCGACGCCAAGGACGTTGAAAATACGGAGTTCAAGTACAGTGCCAAAGACGTGGGAAGATAGACCCACATTTCGCGGCTACACCGCGACGGACAAAACAAAGTTAACGGTCTACTGAACAAATCTGGAGCAGATACAGTGAGCACATCAGAATTCCATACATCCAGACAAGCAGGGGAGACCCAGAACAGCACCTGAACCAAAATTGATGGCCCAAGTCACTGTTCCTGCCGCGGAACCGCGGCAATAGAATGCTTAGGCCGTGGATCCGCGGCCACTTGGTGCCCTTGGGCTGCCAAATTTTCTCTGTAAGTCCCTCTGCCTCTCCCCTCTCCTCTGAACTCCACTGAATTGTGTTTTCTGCAGGCTTCTTTGCGCAAATTCTTCTCCCCCTTCCAATAAACTGTTCTTGTGCAGGATTATTTGCGCCGCAAATAAAAATTGTTTGCAGTTGATTTGTTACTGTTTTGCATTCTTTAATACGGACTTAAGGGGCTTGAAACCAATCCAGATTGGGTGGGGATTTCATCACCCTTCCCAGGACCCCAAAAATCACTAAAGCATATGCATTGTCCATTGTAAATTAAAAAATACTAGACTTCAGCCCTAAGGACTTCGCGCTCATTAGGAGAAGATAAACCGTGTTTAGAAACTCGCTTAACCGTACATTGTTTACGGGGTGTCTAGGAAAGTGTTAAAGGCGCAACCGCCGAAAGAGAAAGGGTTATTTAATTAAGGAACTTCGCGAAAGCGTTGGACAACCTCCCCTTATCTCTGCACTTACCTGGTCCCGTGATCGGTGTATTTTTAAGCCTGTTTCTCGACACTGTTTAACTTCGAAAATCAAGTTCAGGAGCAGGTCTAGTAGACCTAGGTTACCCTAGATCTAGGTGTGATTGTGCATATCTTGTTTATGATTGCTTAAGCCGTATTTCCGTACATATTTCTGTAAAAATCTTTCTAAAAGAAAAAAAAAGAAAAAATCAAAAACTTTTATAAAAACTTGCCCTTTTGTCGCCAAATCCATTTTCACCCACCATCCATCGCCTTTCTTCATTGACGTTTTCTTACCCTCACCTTCTCCGCTTTGACTATACTAAACTCGTTTAGTGTATGTCCGCTTGGACTCGGGACACTAGCGCCCGTCTAGTCCACGTTACATTAGTCGCGACCGACTACGCGATCGACTCCGAAGTCGATACTCCGTCCACTCCTCTTTCACCCCTTCCTTTGCCGGCCAACTCCGATGTTGACCGGAATTCTGTTCATACATCTTCACCTTCACCTTCACCTTCACCAACCTCTTCTTCCGCGATGTCGGGATTTAATCCGAACATCTCTTTGACCACCGCTGGATTGGCTCCACCTCCTACGGAGACCAATATCCCACCTCCTCCGCCTGTTGTAGCGCCGCAGCGAATTGCGCTCCAGGATCGTTTCTACCCCATCCGTTCTGCACTTCCCACCTGCCTTTCTCTTCCTCCGGCCAATGGGGACAACTTTGAAATTAAGCCCCATTTCATCAACATGCTTCCACGTTTTCATGGGCTTGAATCTGAAGATGCCTATATCTTCATCAATAAATTTCAAAATGTCTGTGCCATGATGAAAACAACCCAGCTGTCGGACGATGCTATACGTCTACGGGTCATTCCATTCACTTTATGCGATCTCGCTGAAAAATGGCTGTATAGCACCGCTTCCCACTCAATCACCAGCTGGGACGAGTTTGTTAAAGCGTTTCTGAAAAAATTCTATCCAAATCATAAGACCGCAAGAATTCGAAATGAAATCAACCAATTCTCCCAGCTTCCTTCTGAACCCTTCTGGAAGTGCTTTGACCGGTACAAAGACCTTCTTGTTCAGTGTCCTCACCACGGTATAGAGAAATGGCAGCTCTGCCAAACCTTATACGAGGGACTGAACCCAGCAACGAAGCAGTTGCTGGAAACCATCTGTCAGGGCCACTTCCTATCAAAATCTGACGAAGAAGCTTGGCAGTTCTTTGACGATCTTGCGGAGCAAACGCTACAGTGGGAGAGCACCAGACCGACTCCTTCTTCTTCTTCTACCTCCACTTCTACCGGTCAGTCTAGGGTAGGAATTCACCAGCTTGATGTCTCTATTGCAATGAGAGCTTAAATGGCTGCAATAACAAAAAAAACTTGAAGCAATAGAGAGCAAATTTTCTTCTCCTACTCCTGCCCCTGTTCTCCCCCTTCGTACCATCTGCGCTTGTTGTTCCGATCCTTCCCACTTGACCGAAGAGTGTCCTTACAATCCACCATCGCAAGGACAGGATCGGGTTAATGCATTCCAGCAAAGACCGAGGAATGATCCATACTCTTCCACCTACAATCTCGGTTGGAGAAACCACCCCAATTTCGCCTGGAATCAGAATCAGAATCAATTCCAGGGCAACAATTTCCAAAGGGCCCCTCCACCGCAACAACAAGCGCAACAACAAACTCAGTATCAGCAGCCCTTCCAACCCCAACCTTACCAAAACCAGACGAACAACTTTGCACCGAACAATTCTTTTCCACCAAACAACCTTGTTCCGTCTAACAACGATAAGGTTTCCTCGTTCGAGCGAAGTCTGGAGGCGTTTGTTAAACAATCGACTCAATCCACCGCCAACATCCAGTCTTCGATCCAATCTTTAGTGCAACACACCGCCGCACACGGGCAGAGCATCAAGACCATCGAGGCCCAGATTGCACAGCTGAACGCGGCCTTGAGCGAGCGAGAGAAGGGGAAGCTCCCGTCCCAGCCACTTCCAAATCCCGGTCACCCACATAATGCACATGTTGCTCTTGAACAACAAAACCATAATGTGAGTGCCGTGACTACACTGAGATCGGGAAGGATGCTGCAAAACAACATTGGCAAGCGAATCAACGATGACACCCCGGCCGCCGCTTCTTCTTCTTCTTCTTCTCCTTCTTCGTCTTCCGAGCCTATTCTCCGTTCTTCAACAGGCTCTCCTTCCTCTTCTTCTGCTATGAACGGACCCACTTCTCACTCCACGAAAACACCTATTCCGGGATCCGTTCCAACTCCAAAATCTCCTCCTCCAGCATTAGACTCAACCAATTTTCAAAATGTTCCATTTCCAAACCGGTTGAGGTCTAATAAACAAAATCCTCAAATGGAGAAGATTTTGGAGTTATTCAAGAAGGTTAACATTAATATTCCTCTTTTAGATGTTGTCCAACAAGTCCCGTCCTACGCGAAAATCTTAAAGGACTTGTGCACGAAAAAGAGGAAGTCTCAGATACCCAAGAAAGTTTTCTTGGCTAGTGCTGTGAGTGATGCCCTTACCCAATCTTTACCACAAAAACGGAAGGACCCTGGCTGTCCTACGATTTCAATTACCATTGGGGATAAGAACATCAACCGCGCATTATTAGATCTTGGTGCCAGTGTTAACCTGCTTCCGTATTCAGTATACGAGCAATTAGGCGTCGGAGAGTTGAAACCCACACACTGCACTCTCCAAATGGCCGACCGATCGATCACCCATCCTAGGGGTGAGCTAGAGGATGTGTTAATCAAAGTCGGGGACTTCATATTCCCCGTCGACTTCATTGTATTAGACACACAGCCTGTAGCTAACCCCCGGAATCAAATTCTGGTGATACTCGGTCGCCCATTTCTCGCAACCTCAAATGCTGTGATCAATTATCGCAACGGTTCGATGAACCTCTCTTTTGGAAATATGACGATTGAACTCAACATTTTTAGGTTGGGGAATCAGCCCGCCGAACCTAATGCTCATATACTGGACGTCTGCTCGATCCAGGAGATCACACCAGAAGAGTGTGAATTCGAGGAGTTTCTGTTTGATCACGATAATCTTGACGCCACTAGTGCGTTTCTCTTCGAACCTGCTGCTGTCTCTTCGCCCGATAACGAATACGAGTGTTTCACATTCTCGAACGATCTTAGCCGCGCACAACCCGAGTTTGAATCTTTCGACTTTCCGGATGAGTTACCTGAACCATCCGACTCGGTTGCCTACACTCGTTTTGAACCTTTGCTGGAGTCCTTTGAGTTCGAGACCTTTGCACCAGTCTTGCCGTCCATCATTTCACCTCCAACGCTCGAACTCAAGCCGTTGCTGTCTCACCTTAAGTATGCTTACTTAGGTGAGAACGAGACCCTCCCTGTCATCATTTCGGCTTCTCTAGCTCCCGAGCAAGAGAAAGCCCTTCTCGCGGTCTTGCACAGCAACAGGCAAGCTTTTGGCTGGTCCATGGCGGACATCAAAGGGATTAGTCCCCTAATCGTTGAGCATCACATTCATCTGATGGATGATGCCAAACCAGCCCGGGATCCACAAAGACGTCTTAATCCAGTCATGAAGGAGGCTGTGAAGAAGGAGATCGTCAAATGTCTAGATAGTGGTATCATTTACCCTATCTCTGATAGCCAGTGGGTTAGCCCCATTCATGTTGTCCCCAAGAAGTCGGGCATCACGGTCATAACCAACGAGGCGAATGAGTTAATCCCTACTCGCACCCAAACTGGGTGGCGAGTTTGCATTGATTACAGAAAACTCAACGCCGCAACGCGGAAAGACCACTTTCCGCTACCTTTCATTGACCAGATGCTTGAACGATTGGCCGGACATGAGTACTATTGTTTTCTTGATGGCTACTCTGGCTATAATCAAATTCCCATCGCCGAAAAAGACCAGGACAAGACCACTTTCACTTGTCCTTTCGGCACGTTTGCATATCGACGCATGCCCTTTGGGTTATGCAATGCGCCCGCTACCTTCCAGCGGTGTATGATGGGAATTTTCTCAGACATGGTGGAGAAATTTTTGGAGATTTTCATGGATGACTTCTCCATCTTCGGCGACTCCTTCGACGAGTGTTTGCTGCATCTTGACACTGTCCTTACCCGATGTAAGGACAAGAATCTTACTTTGAACTGGGAGAAATGCCACTTCATGGTGCGCGAAGGTATTGTCTTAGGACATATCATATCGCAAAATGGCATATAGGTTGACAAAGCAAAGATTGAAGTCATTTCCAATCTTCCTCCTCCCCGATGCGTCAGAGATATCCGAGCCTTCCTTGGCCATGCCGGTTTCTACAGACGGTTTATCAAGGACTTTAGCAAGATTGCTAGGCCCTTGACGCTTTTGCTGGCCAAGGACACGCCTTTCACCTTCGACTCGAGCTGTGTGACTGCATTCGAGTCACTGAAACGCTCTCTCACTTCTGCTCCCGTTCTTTCTTCCCCTGACTGGACGCACCCATTCGAGATTATGTGCGATGCATCCGACTTTGCCATCGGTGCTGTCCTTGGACAGCACATCAACAAGATGCCGCACGTAATCTATTACGCGAGCCGAACCCTGAACGACGCCCAACTTAACTATACAACAACTGAGAAGGAATTCTTAGCAATTGTACTTTAGAAAAGTTCAGGCCCTACCTCATCGGCTCTCCAGTCATTGTCTACACGGACCATTCAGCTCTGCGCCATCTTTTTGCGAAGAAAGATGCCAAGTCTCGGTTAATCCGTTGGATCCTCTTGCTTCAAGAGTTTGACCTTGTCATTAAGGACAAACGAGGATGTGAAAACGTGGTTGCCGACCATCTCTCGCGACTTCCTTCTTCGCCTTCGCTTCCAATTCCGATAAACGACGTTTTCCCGGATGAACAGCTCTTGACAGTATCTTGCGAACCCTGGTTCGCAGATATTGTGAACTATTTGGCCACGGGATTACTACCGACCGAATGGTCTAGTCAGGACAGACTTCGCTTCTTATCCCAAGTAAAACACTTTTACTGGGACGAACCCTACCTGTTCAAGTACTGTCCCGACCAGATTATTCGTCGGTGTGTCCCCGATGAGGAATTCAAGAGTGTGCTGTCATTTTGCCACGATCAAGCGTGTGGCGGGCATTTTGGGCCCAGAAAGACAGCTGAGAAGATCTTGCAATGTGGTTTCTACTGGCCACAACTTTTTAAAGACGCTCACGACTATTGCAAGACTTGCTCCCGGTGCCAACACATGGGCCGGATATCCCGGAGGAACGAGATGCCGCTCCAACCGATCTTGGTTGTGAAGATTTTCGATGTTTGGGGGATAGACTTCATGGGGCCGTTTCCCAGCTCTTTTGGGAACTTGTACATTCTTCTAGCTGTTGATTACGTCTCTAAATGGGTCGAGGCTGTGCCCAGCCGGACTAACGACAACAAGGTTGTCGTTAGGTTCCTTAAAGAAAACATTTTCTCCCGGTTTGGGCACCCCCGAGCGATCATTAGTGACAATGGAAGTCATTTCTGCAACAAAACCTTCGAGGCTTTGATGCGAAAATACTCCATTAATCATAAGCTTTCTACGCCCTACCACCCCCAAACCTGCGGGCAGGCCGAAGTTTCAAATCGGCAAATCAAGCAGATATTGGAGAAGACGGTTTCCAAGAACCGTAAGGATTGGTCTTTGAAACTAACTGATGCCCTTTGGGCATTTAGAACCGCTTATAAGACCGACCTTGGCATGTCTCCCTATCGGCTTGTGTACGGAAAAGCCTGCCACCTTCCTGTCGAAATCGAGCATCGCGCGTTTTGGGCGATAAAGGAGCTGAATCTATCTCTTGAGGACGCGGGCAGCCATCGGAAGCTGCAGCTGAACGAACTGAGCGAGCTTAGGGATGAGGCTTACGACAACGCGGTTGTCGTTAAGAATCGAACGAAGGTGTTTCATGATAAACACCTTTTGCGCAAAACCTTCGTACCTGGTCAGCAGGTACTTCTTTACGACACCCGACTTCATTTCCATCCTGGAAAGCTCCGATCTCGCTGGAAAGGGCCGTATTTTGTGCGGAATGTGTATCCGCAGGGCGCTGTGGATTTGGAAAATCCAAAGGACGGTTCCCTCTTCAAGGTAAATGGACACCGATGCAAACCGTACCTTAGCGCCGAACCAACAGAGGAGCTCCTGTTCTTACAGGAGCCGGTTTACCCTGAATGATCTTCCTCTGCCTACCTCCAAACTTCGGTTATCCAGCCAAGAACAGTGGACACTGTTCCAAATAAGTTTGGGGGTATGTACAAACCATTTTGTTTATATTTGTGTATATTCTTTTTCTTTTCTTTAAAAACAAAAAACAAATAAAAAATTGTGTATCACTAACCGACAATTTTGAACCTTCCAACTGCTCTCTTCATGCTACGACAGTGAGGACACTGTCCAGTTTAAGTTTGGGGGTACGCTCGGTACGCATTTCTTACCTTCGCATTCATATGTATATTTTGCATCTGCATATTAAAATCCATAAAATCCATAAAAATCTGAAAATTTTCTAAAAAATATAAAAACTTTTTTTTGTCAAGTTAGCTTGTGGAAGAACTTTGATTCAACATTTTGACGGTTTTTGTTTGAAAAAATAGGAATAACTAAATCTTATGTTTGGATTTTGAAAACCTAAAAGATAACCCTCCTTTGAAGTTAACTATAGCTGATATACGTCTTTACATCACACTACACGTGTCGTAAGATTTTGGGAATTAGATGACAAGTCTTTCATGTTTAAACTTTTAAACAGATAAATGATTTTCTGAGGATCAAGTAGGTTTGTTCTGAAATAAGTAATGTCAAGAATAGTTTATGAAGTAAAGCGAATATGAAGGAATGTTATTGATGCCGTAATTGGAGCTAAGTCTGAAAAATAACCCATCTAAAACTTGATTGGAATGATTACACACCAAACACACAACTCGTCTTTTATCCAAAAAATATTTGAACTGCCGGTTATATCTCCGTTCGTATAAAATCATCTGATTTTCACGCCAAACTGTCTTTTGTTTTTGGACCTAGGTAACTTGAGTAATTAAGTCCGCTGGGGTGTTTCTACACCTAATGCCCTAAAATCAACTGGTTTGGGTGCATTGGCCCAAAGCTCGCTAAGAAGCCTAGAAAGTCCAGTTTAAAACAAAGTCAAGCAAGTGTTCTCTCCGAGTTAAAATTCCTAACGGTTCTTTGTGTGAGAATAATCTTGATAAAAGACAGGCTTTTAAAAAAAAATTTTAACGGAGATATGAAGGTTTTACTCTTTGATAAAGACTATTGCACGTTCACAGAGGTGTGTATGAAATAAAAACAAGAAAAAGGTGGAGTGAAAAATACGACTTAGTTTCCTGTTAAGGAAGATAGAAATTCTGAAGTTGAAACCTTACTGGAAAACGAAGCTCGAAAAATGCTTAACTCTTTATAAAACTTATGTGATCCTTTTTAAATCGTTATCTGGGCTTTATTGTGCGACATGATGACTTTAATCGATCCTTCTGGAACTTAACGATACTATTTGCACTGCACGTAAAGACATATAAAATCTGTAGTTAAATAAGAAGTGAGGTGTGAAAAATAAAGGTTCGATGATCTAGATTTAGGATTATAGAATTGTTATTTTCTAAAACAAAACCTTAGGGTTTGAAGCTTAGTTATTTTACAAAACCAACTTGACCGGATTTTGTGGGTAGTATCCGCTGAAAACCCCCAGGAGACAACACTCCTCCTACTAGGGACACCTAGAGGTTTAACGGCTTGTTGCACATGCTCAGTGCAATCGCGTTCCCTGCGAAAGTGAGGTTAGGAAATTTTTTGTGAATGAATGGGCTTTGCTCGGGACGAGCAAATGATAAGTTTGGGGGTATTTGTTCATATCAGATTTTTGCATTTTCATACCGCCCAATTTTTGTCACATTGCATATCGGTAGATACTCTTGAGCCGTGTTTTCTAGTCAATTGCAGGATACAGGTTCTCGGTTCTAAAACGGTGAAATTCATGGAAAACACGACAAAATCCGGTTCCTGCCAACCACAGATAAAACACGGTCTCCGCTCTCCATCCGTATGTTGTCAGATACCAGTTTATGAAGACAAAGTGTCAAATCAATGTCATTCTCATGCACAAGGCTCAATGGTAGCACAAAATCCAAGAGATCTACGCGGAGCTCGAGGCAATCATCCACAAAAAGTCCACTTCAAAACACCTTTCCCTCAACAGAAATTCTGGAAAATTCGTGAAGCAATTATGAGAAACCACACATACCAGATTGAAGCACCCATCAAACCAGGGTCCCACCAAAAAGACCCAGACCCAAGTCATCAAAACGGCCGCGGAAGCGCGGTCAAAGGGGGGTATTGGCCGCGCTTCCGCGGCCATATTGGCGCCAAATATGCAGAATTTCTGGGGGCACTTTGGTCTTTTCATCAGGGTTCTGGTGGTTGCCCTAGGGTTTCATTCTCTGGCCTATAAATAGCCCAGAACTTTGTGAAGGAAGGGGTCCATAATTTTGTATTTTCTTTTTGCTAGGTTTTAGTTTACATGTTCTTCTTCTTCTCATCTCTTCTCCTTTAAACTTGTAAGTGAGCTTTGTGAGTGAGGAATGGTGAATAAAGAAGATCATTTTATTATCATGCTTGTCTTACTTTTGTTATAATTGTTGTAACTTTAAATTCGTTAAGTAGTTGTTGTTATTTCCTTGTTGTTTCTTTCTTCTTTCTTTTTCTTTATCTTTACATACGACAATGATACTTACGCTTGATCCTCGCCAAGGTGAGGTCGCAAATAGTTAGTCGTATTCCTCTAGTCTCCTTCTTTCTATCTTCCTCTTTTGTTTGTTTTGTTTTTCCGTATTATGAAGTGTGAGTAGTTTTATACTTGTTAGGGTAGGATAAGGGAAGTTTGAGAGAAGGAAATCTCTCTCACTCTTTCCTTGCCCAACAACTTAAATCGACTCCCGTTAATTGAACCACAATCCGCTCCTTACGGCACCCTATCCTACATGATAGCGGTGATTCCGTAGTGAGACCGATTGTGGTTGAATTAACCGGAGGTTATGGATAAGAGCCAAGAACGGACGGACAAGCACCAAAAGGAAGGACTATGCGTTGGAAAGCCTAGCTTATACTCGCAAGTTCTTTCCTAGTCGTGCTAAACCCCGTTGTTGCCGATTACCGTAACACCGATATTAAGTGGGGCAACGAAAGATGTGGAGACTCCTAACTCAAACTAACCTAATCCTAACCCTAACAAGCTCTCTTTAAATATCAACTCAACACTTAGATAGTTACAAACAAAATCTGAACTTTCGGACTTAACTCGTTAAAACACTTTGAAAAAGACTCCCATCTCCCTGTGGACGACCCGTACTCAACCGGCTAGCTACAAGCGAAACCGTCTTGATTGTGGTATTTAAAACAGAACTTGAACACGCACGTATCCTATCAATCACGGCTCAAAGGAGTCGTGCAAACAGGTAGTTTTTGGATGCTGTCCCGAAGCACTTGGAGGCAGTGACGGTTAGACAGGATTCGTCTCTCTCGGTATTGGGGGTTGACATCGCGCTGTGTCCAGGAGAGCCATTACACGAGTAGTCCCTGGCCAGGGCAAGCGAGATATACTGGTAGGTTTCCAGTGTTATCTCAGGGTGTTCTGGGCTACACTCCGACACGACTTTGTACCGCTATTAGGGGACTGACGTTCACCGCCCCCCTAGGCCCGCCATGCGATGTATCAGACGAACAGACCAGACTGTACGGAGATTGTCACATACAGGCTCAGTAGGAGTTCAGATGGGGTTCACCTCGTCAGTCTTCTTATCGACATCTACCTGGGGATCGTTACGTACAGCTAGTGCCGCTTGCGGTCTGTGGTTAAACCCACTGCCAGCGTAGTGTCGAGTCTTTAGAGTCCCACACAGAGAGCTATTCGCCTTTAGGTAAAATGAGTAGAGGTCGCATGGTTTTGCGACAGGGTTCGTTCACATCCGCGCACTTGTGCACGTTTGCTGTCCGGACAGTTTATACTAGCGGGCTTTGGTTTAAGCCGGATCCTAGTATATGATTTGGGATTGGTTTTTCTCTTTGTGTTCTTGTTCCTCGGATCACGAATACGGGTGCGTATGCACAGTTGCTTGAGACAGAGGGAGAGGACTTTGATTAGGGTTAATGACTATTGTCATTTTATTAATCCTAATGTTTATGTGTGTATTATTGTTAATTGGTATTAGTTTAATAATTGAGCATGGTTATGGTTGTTGACCATTTGACCTTATTGACTTGTTGACCTAGGTTGACACTTTGACCATCATCATTTCTTTTGGAAGATGCTTTTTGATCCTTGCAAATTGAAATGATAATGGTCATGTCATGATTAACCATGACAATTATCTTACTAATTATCTAATTAAAATAATACACATATATTTGTGAGAATGGTTTATTCTATTCTCATTCTATCATTTCATTTCTCTCTCTTGTTTTTCCTCTCCCTCAAGCTCTCCCCTCTCATGTGTTGACAAACACTTGAGCTTGAGAAAAACTCTCTCTTGATCATCTCTACTTTCATCTAGGGTTGAAGGACTAGCACTTCTTGAACCCTAGTTACTTCTAGCTTGGAGTTGAAGCTAAAGGTTGAGGCTTTCGGGTGGATCTTTCTCTGACGGGAGAAGACGACAAGGTGACCTCCTTCCACTACTCCAAGGAGCAAGGAGAGAAGGACATAAAGCCCAAGGTATAACCTTTCTAGCACTTAGCTAGTTTCTAGTTAGCTTTAGCAAGTTTTTGTTTAGCAAAGATCCTTCAAGCTATAGTCCATTTTGCCTAAGCTCATAAAAATCCGATTTTTATTCCGTTTTCCGCCTCCCCGCAAGCACCGGGGTGGGCAAAGTGGACTTACAGTGATGACTAAAGAAAGTCAAGCAATGATGGTGCAAGTATCATGATACAATAATATGCAAAGACCCCCCTTCCAAATTGCTTATTTGCACAAATACAAATAAGCCCTCCTCCACCAATCTTCGGCCAATGAACGATACAAAGGAAATTGGCTGAAACGGAAAGCAAACTGGCAACTCCAGAAAACTGGTCCCATAATAAATTACAGGAAAACCCCGATACTGTGTATACACACCCGCATCTGTATTCCGACCGAAATACAAATGTAATGAGACAAAATCTACACTGTACTATACTAGGATCCGGCTTAAACCAAAGCCGGCTAGTATTATCCGTCCGATCCTGATCCGTGCAATACCGCACGTATCTGATCGAACCCTGCCATATATCCATACGGCCTCTAGTACTAACCGTCCGATCCTGATCCGTGCAATACCGCACGTATCTGATCGGACCCTGCCATATCTCCATACGGCCTCTACAGCTTTTCGCCCGAAAGCTTAAGTAACTGAATGTGTGGTGGACACTAAAGACTCGTCAATACCATGGCTGTGGATTTAACCACTAGCACGTCAGAGGTATTAGCCATACGTGACGGGAAACCAGCTATTGACCAAAAGGGACGTCGATGAGCGAACTCATCCTGACACCCTACTGAGCCTGTCAGTGACAATATCCGTACAGTCCGGTCCGTTCGTCTATGAGCATCGCATGGCGGGCCTAGGGGGTTGGTAAAAGTCAGACCCCCAAAAGCGGTACAAGTCGTGTCGGAGTGCAGCCCAGAACACCCTGAGATACTACTGGAATACCTACCAGTAAATCTCCTGCCTCTGCCGGGGGCTTCGTGTAATGGCTCTCCTAGACACAGCGCGACCTCACCCCCAATACCGGGAGAGACGAACCCCTGAAGATCCGCTCACTGCCTCCATGTGGCTCAAGACTGTACCCAACTAAAACCTGTTTGCACGTCTCCTTTGAGCGTGGTAGGGTAGTAATCAAAGTACAGTGGGAACTCACACGAGACAAATGACGATCCCCAGGTCGATGACCTAACCTGTACACATGTCACCAGGGATCTGCTATCTGACGTCAGGTATAAGACCAACTAGCATGTTCCCGGCGAGTCCTGTCCGGTGTACTCATAACCCAATGAGCACCTGTATACATCTTAGGTGAACCAACTGACACCAGTGGCTTGTGAGACCGGCCACCGCCCTTCGTCGGGGTCTCGACTGTATACACTAGTCTACTATGGAGTATCGATGCCCTGTCTCGAAACTCCCACGACTAGGGACCTTTTAAGGATGTGCTTATAGACCCCAGCTCCTACTTATATGATCGCCCTCATACTGCTGTTGGTCAAGCAAGAATCCTAGGGGCTCTATCAACGTGTAATAGCGACATGTCAGGTCACCTAAAGCAGCACACGATGATAAAGATAAACCAGATAGCATACTATCATCTTGAGTAAGACTGTCCTACCGGGATAGGTCCTCCCTCAATCATTGCAATCACGTGCCTGTGATCCAATAATTGACTCTGAGAGCACTATCTCCAACAATCTCCCACTTGCACTCAAGGCTAATTATTGCGATGTCGCATACTCACAGCCCGTGCGATACCGAACACCCAACTCCTCTACTAGTCAGTCTCACAAAGCTCGTTTGCGAAACTATTGCGTTCGAGGAATAGCCTCAGTGAGTGGATCCGCCTGGATGTTTCTTTCTATGTCTCTCTATATCTCAAGTTCGCGGAGAAAGCCATCTCCCGAAATGAGCAATACCTGTCTTAGAATGTGTCTGGATGTCTGATGGGACCTAGCTCATAAATGAACTCCAAATCTAAACTTCTTAGACTGTATCGTCAACTGAACTTAATCAGTATGCTGCGCCATCCCTCCCTCAGTATTGCCTTGGACCACCTGTCAAAAATACTGCCCCTCGTCAGAAGGAAAAACTATAACTCTGACAACCTCCTTGTCGTCCAGGTCACCTTGGAAGCCTGGAATGATAATTGTCTCCCGAATGAGGCTGTCGTTATCATATCCCTAGAACATCCACTTATGTTCTAAAACTGCTTCCGACTATTTCTCCAGGATTGGATCAGTGTCAACTTATTGCATCAAGTTCAAGAACAACATCTGGTGTGGTACTTGACATCTCATGATTGACTCAATTGCCTAAGCAAGTGATCTGCCAATCATTCACATCCCTCTCCACTTTAGTCTGTGAGACAGCTTTAGAGAGGGTGACTCCATCACCTGTAGGTACACTACCGTGCCAGGAGTCGTCCATTCTAAATACTCTTAGAATGCTGTCTAAGTACCCAGATTGGGAAACCACCCAAATCTAGATCTAAAACCATAGATCTAGTAACCAGTATGTCTGATATAATGTCCAAGTCCCATGTGGAGAAACCACTGTGTGACGACCAAAGTATAACCGATCGTAGTATAGGAATGTCACTTCCTATTCTGTGCATGTCATCCAAATACCAGGACATCACACCCTACTACCTTCTCAACAGATCCATCCCCTATTCTGATGAAGTCAAACCTATGACCGTCACATCAGAAATAGATGATCTATCTCCGCTATTTCTGCTTTAGTCTATAAGTAGACATAAGCCACCTGTCCACTAATGCTTCCGCTGCTCCCACTGACTACGACAACCCTCTGGCAGAGTCATATACACCTACACTTCTAAAGCAAGTTTAGAATGACGCTATACTCATCCTCCTGCCGGGTCTCACAGTCTGGAACAACAGCAATGACAAGTGTGGATAAACAAGAACCTCCCTGTCACCGTCCTTGAGGCTACCGGAGTACCTCTCGGGTGCCTGAGGTTACCCACCTTATCTGCGGAGTGGCCAATGGAATGTCAATCCAGATTGAATCTTTAGGTTCCTTATCAAATCTTCAGTAATCGTTTGTGGTTCTGGAATCACTTCCAGTTCTACCATACTCCCACTACTGTTTTCTGAAAAAATCTATTTTTATTAAAACTGTGGCGAGTCTAGAACAATATCGCTATTGATCTTGCAGATGGTAGAAAGTCAACCCTCGTCATAGCCTGGGTCAACCCACAAACATCCATTACAGAAACGTGCCTTGAGTTATCCAGTGTCTGGTTTTAATCATAAGCCGGACAACTCCCCGTACCTTAACATCGTTAAGATATGAACTGTTCTATATCCAATATAGAACCGGAGGCACTGATTTAACTGAACCAGATTCAAATCATGCAGCTGTCCCCAGTGCATGTCTACTAAATGGAAGAAGGCTGATCTGCGTTACTCAACTTAGGAATGCTTCCAATTATGAGTAACCTAAAAGAGAAGCAAGTCTCTTAATCATTACTATCAACTGAATACCATACACAAGTATATACATCTTCGATCACTTTGAAGAATCCCGATACTTGCAATACCTGGTTCTCTACTTTATTCAAATACCTATAACTTCTCAAAATTCGGACCCTGTGTTTCCACGAAACACCTGTCTAAAAACTAGAGAAGTCATACGTAAACCGAATATAGTACGAGGACCAACCCCTCTGTCCTGATGGACCCTGGACAACATACAATACTCTGTATAAGTCCCTTGAGTCTGATAACTCATTCCCTGTGTGTCGTAGGTTGAAAACTGTACTTGTGGTTAAGAAGAATTACACCGCTGTTTAATGCTCCTTACCTAACCATCCACTGATATAAGTAAATGTCATAGACATAATTTCAAAAAGGTATATCTCACTCGATGAAAATAGACGTACAGATATATCAATTTGAAATTGGTGCATTACAGCGGATATTCAAAACTAAATATTTGCCGTCCGGCAAACAACCCAGGTGAATTCCTCAAATATCACTGATTACAACGAATCCCGATATAATGAGGATGATCACCCAATTCCCAATAACTTACTCCCACTCATCATATGCAAAGCCATACAGATGTGAGAATCATTCCTGGTAAGTACATACCCTGGAGCAAGTGTCTAACTGGGAAATCGGTTTTCCTTTAACTGTACACAGTGAAACTGAAACATTGAAATATTTCGATGGGGTATCCCGGTATTCCTCGTAATGCCTCTTCCAGATTCACGACTGCAACCGTATAATTCTTTGCCACCTCTCCAAATCCCTTTATATGTCTTTAGTCATTACCTTCTGCACACCCCTTTAGGCCAAATGGTTTTCTTCCTTCCCTACCGTTCGGCACCAGCCTATGGTTTGGAAGAAGACTATCCAAGAAGCATAATGGGTGTACTGTCCTAATCCTAGGAGCACTCGCAATGCGAGAGAAGGTGAAGATAAAAGACAACCGAATAAACCTTATTCCTATTTCTCCTGAACCAGAATCCATCCCCGAACTGGAACAAGTTCCTTTCGAGTTCGTATATAACCATACGATGGAGTATCCAATAAACTGTGGATCTTCGTAGTGATACGGAGTGTTCTGGAGAAATACAAAGGTGATTTAGGATTGGCGAATAAATACTTGGTTTGGTCGTGAATAGCAGTCGCAATATACTTTGCCCTCTTACTAATCCCTTGTTATGTCTTTACTTAATACCTTTTGTACACCATCGTTATGCTAATTGGTTTTCTTCATTCCCCACCGTTCGGCACCAGCCTAAGGTTTGGAAGAAGACTATCCAATTTGCGTAATAGGTGTACTATCTCCTAAACCAAGGAGTACTCGCAACTTGAGAGAAGGTAAAAGGAAAAGACAACTGAATAGTCCTATCCGTTTTCTCCAGAACCGGAAACCATCCTCGAATTCCTTCGAGTTCGTATCTAACCATACGATGGTTTTTTCCAATGGAAGTGGACGTTCGTAGTAATACGGGGTGTCCTGGAGAAAAGGGTAAAAGTAGGAGTGGCAATGAGGTTTGCAACTCTGACAATCCAAAAGCTAGTTTTTAAGAAGGTTCGGTTAATTTGGTCACTGAGTCATAGTCTTAGGGTCGGGTCAATGGTCGCTACCAAAGAGAGAGAGAAAAGAAACACTCAGCGTGCACTCTATCCTAGATCAGAATGGTTACCAATTTATCTAATCTGGAAACCTCCCACTGTACCGTTAAATTCTCCTCCAAACCTAAAAGAAGAATTAGTCGGGATCACCCGAGGAGTAAACCAACTCATCAGTGGGAATCGGGATCCAACTATCATCGCATGATAACGTGACGGAATCCGCTCACGGTGTCACACTACAGAAGGTATGTGCATATCTGGCAAGTTTTAGTTTCTTTAGAAACTCCCGATGTGATTTCTGTCCCCATGCTCTTATGACCTTGACTTTGGCCAACATATCATAAGTCACATGTCAAGTTCTACCCGTCATTCTCCAGGTTAATTTGAGCCCACCCGTACCTACCCTTGACTTTGGCCAAAATGGAAGTACGACTGTCCCAAACCAACGCATCTATCTATGCTGCATATGAATACCCCAATAGCTACCAATCACTGTGCCTTGACTTTGGCCAACATACACAGCTTGAATACTATTGACCACCCATATGAAACGACGGAGGGCTACGAATGGTTTCTGGCGAAAACCTTTAACGTAATGAACTTGATATCGTTGAAGGAACGGATAGCTTTTTTATAAAATATAGTGACGAAAACCATTGCTAAAGAGATCACTCCCGGTGAAGGGATCTCGGCTCTTTCCCCGTAGAATTAGGTGCAGGATATTCCAACTAAATACCACGGTGCAAAGCAAAAGTAATCGGCTATAGTGAAGTTAATGCCCTGACGCAAACTTCTGTCCAAGGGGTCACTCCCGGTGAAGGGATCTCGGCCCTTGCCTCGTCGACTGAGGAGCAAGATATTCCAACTGAATACCACGATGCAAAACAAAAGAGTACGTCCTTGCAATAACAGCTTTTTGAAAAGTGTTCCAACAACATCAGATTAGGTTTGTTTTTAACTTGCATTGATCCGAATCAACGCAGTACCATCAATTGATCACACCAAAAAGAACGAAAATATACTGATGTACGTATATGCCATCCGCATTCGCCACTGGGTCCCGTCATTACCCGTTAGGTTAGCTAACTAACGACAGAGCGGGGACTGGACTAGCGCGGATGCAAAACATATACAACATCTACTAATATATATACCAATATATTATATTTCGCTCAAGGCGTGATAAAATGCAACATCACAGAAATGTACAGCATCACAGAACAATACAGATATCTGGGATCACCGGGTTTCACAGAGCCACTACTGAAACCCGACGTTCCCCTGGTCGTGTGGATAGCCTGTGCAATGAAATCCTAGACCCCTACGTGCGCGGCAAGTTACCCGCCAAAACCTGAAGCGAGGCAGCCCCCTTCAGCAACGTGAATGGACCACCCAGCACTTCACGGAATCCGGTAACTTAGGCACCCCTCCAGGGTCAACCTGTACCCCCTACGAGTGCGGCGAATAGCCCGCCAATTCTAGAGTGAAGCCCCCTCCGTCTCAATGCCATGAGATGCGGGCCCGTTGCCCTCTAGAACCCGGCTATTCGTGCACCCTACCTTGGGGTAATCTTAGTACAGAAAGTAAAATATACATACAACGAGTACATCGACCGCAACCTGGTCGTGCCCCAAAATAATAATACAATCAGGCAATGACGGCAGTCCACATGTCGGACGCTCGCCCCGCAATATCAAATGTACATACTACAACCACAACTGTACTAGCATTGCATCCAGGCTATCCCCCACGACCAATCCGCAAGATCACAGCATAACACAGAACATCAACGTGAATGTCACGTTCGCAAATCCGTCTAACCGGGCTATAGCAGTTAGACAGGATTTACCGATCAAGTGACATTCACGGTCACAGATATAATGTAAATACTGTGAAATAATGTGTTTAAAATATCCGATCGATCTAATTTTACCGAGTGGGCCCCCAAGTACTACTGTAGCACATCAAGAAATCTGGGCCCAAAAAATAACATTCTAGAAAACCTATTTTCCAGTCCAAGCCCCTCTGTAAAAAATTGGTCCAGTGAGGAGGCTAAACGGCGGCGGAACCGCGGCCCAAGCATGGCTTTGGCCGCGGTTCCGCGGTGCCATGGTGCGATCACCCGACCAAATTTTCACAAAGTTCTTAGAATTTCCTGCACAGTATTCTGAGACTACCTGAAAAAAATTTCGAGAAAAAAAAATTTCGACAGAAAACTGTTGCAAAGAAAAATACGGTTTTTGAAAAATTGTTCGATCGGAAATGTAAAACACATTAGACAAAGCTAGACTATGTTAATAACCTGTCTATGATACCACTGTAAGTGCACGGCGGCGCCCCGGCCTCCATCCCAAGGCCAAATGCGGAAGCGATGGTTAACTTTAATTTTCTAAACCGGAACCACCGCGCACTAAAACCCGGATTGGGCCATTAACTAGTCCTAGCTAATTACAAGATGGGGAAGAGAGACATACCGAGCGATCCGTGTCCTCCGATCTTCTCGCCGTCGTCGCGATCTCCCGCGGAATGTCCGATCTCCACCAAGTCGCCGGAAGGGCACCACGTCGCCTGCTTCTTTTACGGGCTCCCACCTCTATACCGAGGCAACTCGGGCACGAAGCTGGCGAGTCGACGTGCCCAAGATTTGCTGTAGAATATAGTGAAGATCTATATGTCTCATTTGGGGTTTATGGAGGTTGCCATTTGGTGGAGAGATGAGTTGTCGAATTTTTTTTTTGGAGCTATGGGATTTTTTTACAAGCCAAAAGAGATGAAATCCCTCCACAAAAAATTAGGACCGCCCACTTGAGGAAGTGGCCGGCCATGCAAAGTGGGGGGAGAGTGAGAAAGAGAGTGAGGTGAATGGATGATAGAACCACAACCATAGTGTAAGGGAATAAAGATAATCATGAAGGGAAATGATCACAAACAAACCCACAATCCAAAACAAATCAACTCCCATCACCAAAAAGTCATGCCATCATGATACTACAAGACTAGCCATGATGACTAAAGAAAGTCAAGCAATGATGGTGCAAGTATCATGATACAATAATATGCAAAGACCCCCTTCCAAATTGCTTATTTGCACAAATGCAAATAAGCCCTCCTCCACCAATCTTCGGCCAATGAACGATACAAAGGAAATTGGCCGAAACGGAAAGCAAACTGGCAACTCCAGAAAACTGGTCCCGTAATAAATTACAGGAAAACCCCGATACTGTGTATACACACCCGCATCTGTATTCCGACCGAAATACAAATGTAATGAGACAAAATCTACACTGTACTGTAGTTGGATCCAGCTTAAACCAAAACCGGCTAGTATTATCCGTCCGATCCTGATCCATGCAATACCGCACGTATCTGATCGAACCCTGCCATATATCCATACGGCCTCTAGTACTAACCGTCCGATTCTGATCCGTGCAATACCGCACGTATCTGATCGGACCCTGCCATATCTCCATACGGCCTCTACAGCTTTTCGCCCGAAAGCCTGAGTAACTGAATGTGTGGTGGACTCTAAAGACTCGTCAATAACATGGCTGTGGATTTAACCACTAGCACGTCAGAGGTATTAGCCATACGTGACAGGCCACCAGCTATTGACCAAAAGGGACGTCGATGAGCGAACTCATCCTGACACCCTACTGAGCCTGTCAGTGACAATATCCGTACAGTCCGGTCCGTTCGTCTATGAGCATCGCATGGCGGGCCTAGGGGGTTGGTAAAAGTCAGACCCCCAAAAGCGGTACAAGTCATGTCGGAGTGTAGCCCAGAACACCCTGAGATACTACTGGAATACCTACCAGTAAATCTCCTGCCTCGGCCGAGGGCTTCGTGTAATGGCTCTCCTAGACACAGCGCGACCTCACCCCCAATACCGGGAGAGACGAACCCCTGAAGATCCGCTCACTGCCTCCATGTGGCTCGGGACTGTACCCAACTAAAACCTGTTTGCACGTCTCTTTTGAGCGTGGTAGGGTAGTAATCAAAGTACAGTGGGAATTCACACGAGACAAATGACGATCCCCAGGTCGATGAACTAACCTGTACACATGTCACCAGGGAACTGCTATCTGACGTCAGGTATAAGACCAACTAGCATGTTCCCGGCGAGTCCTGTCCGGTGTATTCATAACCCAATGAGCACCTGTATACATCTTAGCTGAACCAACTGACACCAGTGGCTTATGAGACCAGCCACCGCCCCTCGTCGGGGTCTCGACTGTATACACTAGTCTACTCTGGAGTATCGATGCCCTGTCTCGAAACTCCCACGACTAGGGTCCTTTTAAGGATGTGCTTATAGACCCCAGCTCCTACTTATATGATCGCCCTCATACTGCTGTTGGTCAAGCAAGAATCCTAGGGGCTCTATCAACGTGTAATAGCGACATGTCAGGTCACCTAAAGCAGTACACGATGATAAAGATAAACCAGATAGCATACTATCATCTTGAGTAAGACTGTCCTACCGGGATAGGTCCTCCCTCAATCATTGCAATCACGTGCCTGTGATCCAATAATTGACTTTGCGAGCACTATCTCCAACAATCTCCCACTTGCACTCAAGGCTAATTATTGCGATGTCGCATACTCACAGCCCGTGTGATACCGAACACCCAACTCCTCTACTAGTCAGACTCACAAAGCTCGTTTGCGAAACTATTGCGTTCGAGGAATAGCCTCAGTGAGTGGATCCGCCTGGATGTTTCTTTCTATGTCTCTCTATATCTCAAGTTCGCGGAGAAAGCCATCTCCCGAAATGAGCAATACCTGTCTTAGAATGTGTCTGGATGTCTGATGGGACCTAGCTCATAAATGAACTCCAAATCCAAAATTCTTAGACTGTATCGTCAACTGAACTTAATCAGTATGCTGCGCCATCCCTCCCTTAGTATTGCCTTGGACCACCTGTCCAAAATACTGCCCCTCGTCAGAAGGAAAAACTATAACTCTGACAACCTCCTTGTCGTCCAGGTCACCTTGGAAGCCTGGAATGATAATTGTCTCCCGAATGAGGCTGTCGTTATCATATCCCTAGAACATCCACTTATGTTCTAAAACTGCTTCCGACTATTTCTCCAGGATTGGATCAATGTCAACATATTGCATCTAGTGCAAGAACAACATCTGGTGTGGTACTTGACATCTCATGATTGACTCAATTGCCTAAGCAAGTGATCTGCCAATCATGCACATCCCTCTCCACTTTAGTCTGTGAGACAGCTTTAGAAAGGGTGGCTCCATCACCTGCAGGTACACTACCGTGCCAGGAGTCGTCCATTCTAAATACTCTTAGAATGCTGTCTAAGTACCCAGATTGGGAAACCACCCAAATCTAGATCTAAAACCATAGATCTAGTAACCAGTATGTCTTATATAATGTCCAAGTACCATGTGGAGAAACCACTGTGTGACGACCAAAGTATAACCGATCGTAGTATAGGAATATCACTTCCTATTCCGTGCATGTCATCCAAATACCAGGACATCACACCCTACTACCTTCTCAACAGATCCAACCCCTATTCTGATGAAGTCAAACCTATGACCGTCACATCAGAAATAGATGATCTATCTTCGCTATTTCTGCTTTAGTCTATAAGTAGACATAAGCCACCTGTCCACCAATGCTTCCGCTGCTCCCACTGACTACGACAACCCTCTGGCAGAGTCATATACACGTACACTTCTAAAGCAAGTTTAGAACGACGCTATACTCATCCTCCTGCCGGGTCTCACAGTCTGGAACAACAGCAATGACAAGTGTGGATAAACAAGAACCTCCCTGTCACCGTCCTTGAGGCTACCGGTGTACCTCTCGGGTGCCTGAGGTTACCCACCTTATCTGCGGAGTGGCCAACGGAATGTCAATCCAGATTGAATCTTTAGGTTCCTTATCAAATCTTCAGTAATCGTTTGCGGTTCTGGAATCACTCCCAGTTCTACCATACTCCCACTACTGTTTTCTGAAAAAATCCATTTTTATTAAAACTGTGGCGAGTCTAGAACAATATCTCTATTGATCTTGTAGATGGTAGAAAGTCAACCCTCGTCATAGCCTGGGTCAACCCATAAACATCCATTACAGAAACGTGCCTTGAGTTATCCAGTGTCTGGTTTTAATCATAAGCCGGACAACTCCCCGTACCTTAACATCGTTAAGATATGAACTGTTCTATATCCAATATAGAACCGGAGGCACTGATTTAATTGAACCAGATTCAAATCATGCAGCTGTCCCCAGTGCATGTCTACTAAATGGAAGAAGGCTGATCAGCGTTACTCAACTTAGGAATGCTTCCAATTATGAGTAACCTGAAAGAGAAGCAAGTCTCTTAATCATTACTATCAACTGAATACCATACACAAGTATCTACATCTTCGATCACTTTGAAGAATCCCAATACTTGCAATACCTGGTTCTCTACTTTATTCAAATACCTATAACTTCTCAAAATTTGGACCCTGTGTTTCCATGAAACACCTGTCTAAAAACTAGAGAAGTCATAAGTAAACCGAATATAGTACGAGGACCAACCCCTCTGTCCTGATGGACCCTGGACAACATACAATACTCTGTATAAGTCCCTTGAGTCTGATAACTCATTCCCTGTGTGTCGTAGGTTGAAACTATACTTATGGTTAAGAAGAATTACACCGCTGTTTAATGCTCCTTACCTAACCATCCACTGATATAGGTAAATGTCATAGATATAATTTCAAAAAGGTATATCTCACTCTATGAAAATAGACGTATAGATATATCAATTTGAAATTGGTGCATAACAGTGGATATTCAAAACCAAATATTTGCCGTCCGGCAAACAACCCAGGTGACTTCCTCAAATATCACCGATTACAACGAATCCCGATATAATGAGGATGATCACCCAATTCCCAATAACTTACTCCCACTCATCATCTGCAAATCCATACAGATATGAGAATCATTCCTGGTAAGTACATATCCTGGAGCAAGTGTCTAACTGGGAAAACAGTTTTCCTTTAACTGTACACAGTGAAACTGAAACATTGAAATATTTCGATGGGGTATCCCGGTATTCCTAGTAATGCCTCTTCCAGATTCACGACTGCAACCGTATAATTCTTTGCCATCTCTCCAAATCCCTTTATATGTTTTTAGTCATTACCTTCTGCACACCCCTTTAGGCCAAATGGTTTTCTTCCTTCCCTACCGTTCGGCACCAGCCTATGGTTTGGAAGAAGACTATCCAAGAAGCATAATGGGTGTACTGTCCTAATCCTAGGAGCACTCGCAATGCGAGAGAAGGTGAAGATAAAAGACAACCGAATAAACCTTATTCTTATTTCTCCTGAACCAGAATCCATCCCCGAACTGGAACAAGTTCCTTTCGAGTTCGTATATAACCATACGATGGAGTATCCAATAAACTGTGGATCTTCGTAGTGATACGGAGTGTTCTGGAGAAATACAAAGGTGATTTAGGATTGGCGAATAAATACTTGGTTTGGTCGTGAATAGCAGTCGCAATATACTTTGCCCTCTTACTAATCCCTTATTATGTCTTTACTTAATACCTTCTGTACATCATCGTTATGCTAATTGGTTTTCTTCATTCCCCACTGTTCGGCACCAGCCTAAGGTTTGGAAGAAGACTATCCAATTTGCGTAATAGGTGTACTATCTCCTAAACCAAGGAGTACTCGCAACTTGAGAGAAGGTAAAAGGAAAAGACAACTGAATAGTCCTATCCCTTTTCTCCAGAACCGAAAACCATCCTCGAATTCCTTCGAGTTCGTATCTAACCATACGATGGTTTTGTCCGATGGAAGTGGACATTCGTAGTAATACTGGGTGTCCTGGAGAAAAGGGTAAAAGTAGGAGTGGCAATGAGGTTTGCAACTCTGACAATCCAAAAACCAGTGTTTAAGAAGGTTCGGTTAATTTGGTCACTGAGTCATAGTCTTAGGGTCGGGTCAATGGTCGCTGCCAAAGAGAGAGAGAAAAGAAACACTCAGCGTGCACTCTATCCTAGATCAGAATGGTTACCAATTTATCTAATCTGGAAACCTCCCACTATACCGTCAAATTCTCCTCCAAACCTAAAAGAAGAATTAGTCGGGATCACCCGAGGAGTAAACTAACTCATCAGTGGGAATCGGGATCCAACTATCATCGCATGATAACGTGACGGAATCCGCTCACGGTGTCACACTACAGAAGGTATGCGCATATCAGGCAAGTTTTAGTTTCTTTAGAAACTCCCGATGTGTTTTCTGCCCCCATACACTTATGACCTTGACTTTGGCCAACATATCATAAGTCACATGTCAAGTTCTACCCGTCATTCTCCAGGTTAATTTGAGCCCACCCGTACCTACCCTTGACTTTGGCCAAAATGGCAGTACGACTGTCCCAAACCAACGCATCTATCTATGCTGCATATGAATACCCCAATACCTACCAATCACTGTGCCTTGACTTTGGCCAACATACACCGCTTGAATACTATTGACCACCCATATGAAACGACGGAGGGCTACGAATAGTTTCTGGCGAAAACCTTTAACGTAATGAACTTGATATCGTTGAAGGAACGGATAGCTTTTTTAAAAAATATAGTGACGAAAACCATTGCTAAAGAGATCACTCCCGGTGAAGGGATCTCGGCTCTTTCCCCGTAGAATGAGGTGCAGGATATTCCAACTGAATACCACAGTGCAAAGCAAAAGTAATCGGCTATAGTGAAGTTAATGCCCTGACGCAAACTTCTGTCCAAGGGGTCACTCTCGATGAAGGGATCTCGGCCCTTGCCTCGTCGACTGAGGAGCAGGATATTCCAACTGAATACCACAATGCAAAACAAAAGAGAACGTCCTTGCAATAACAGCTTTTTGAAAAGTGTTCCAACAACATCAGATTAGGTTTGTTTTTAACTTGCATTGATCCGAATCAACGCAGTACCATCAATTGATCACACCAAAAAGAACGAAAATATACTGATGTACGTATATGCCATCCGCATTCGCCACTGGGTCCCGTCATTACCCTTTAGGTTAGCTAACTAACGACAGAGCAGGGACTGGACTAGCGCGGATGCAAAACATATACAACATCTACTAATATATATACCAATATATTATATTTCGCTCAAGGCGTGATAAAATGCAACATCGCAGAAATGTACAGCATCACAGAACAATACAGATATCTGGGATCCCCGGGTTTCACAGAGCCACTACTGAAACCCGACGTTCCCCTGGTCGTGTGGATAGCCTGTGCAATGAAATCCTAGACCCCTACGGGCGCGGCAAGTTACCCGCCAAAACCTGAAGCGAGGCAGCGCCCTTCAGCAACGTGAATGGACCACCCAGCACTTCACGGAATCCGGTAACTTGGGCACCCCTCCTAGGTCAACCTGTACCCCCTACGAGTGCGGCGAATAGCCCGCCAATTCTAGAGTGAAGCCCCCTCCGTCTCAATGCCATGAGATGCGGGCCCGTTGCCTTTTAGAACCCGGCTACTCGTGCACCCCACCTTGGGATAATCCTAGTACAGAAAGTAAAATATACATACAACGGGTACATCGACCGCAACCTGGTCGTGCCCCAAAATAATAATACAATCAGGAAGTGACGGCAGTCCACATGTCGGACGCTCGCCCCGCAATATCAAATGTACATAATACAACCACAACTGTACTAGCATTGCATCCAGGATATCCCCCACGACCAATCTGCAACATCACAGCATAACACAGAACATCAACGTGAATGTCACGTTCGCAAATCCGTCTAACCGGGCTATAGCAGTTAGACAGGATTTACCGATCAAGTGACATTCACGGTCACAGTTATAATGTAAATACTGTGAAATAATGTGTTTAAAATATCCGATCGATCAAATTTTACCAAGTGGGCCCCCAAGTACTACTGTAGCACATCAAGAAATCTGGGCCCAAAAAATAACATTCCAGAAAACCTATTTTCCAGTCCAAGCCCCTCTGTAAAAAATTGGTCCAGTCAGGAGGCTAAACGGCGGCGGAACCGCGGCCCAAGCATGGCTTTGGCCGCGGTTCCGCGGTGCCATGGTGCGATCACCTGACCAAATTTTCACAGAGTTCTTAGAATTTCCTGCACAGTATTCTGAGACTACCTGAAAAATTTTTCGAGACAAAACAATTTCGACAGAAAGCTGTTGCAAAGAAAACTACGGTTTTTGGAAAATTGTTCGATCGGAAATGTAAAACACATTAGACAAAGCTAGACTATGTTAATAACCTGGCTCTGATACCACTGTAAGTGCACGGCGGCGCCCCGGCCTCTATCCCGAGGCCAAATGCGGAAGCGATGGTTAACTTTAATTTTCTAAACCGGCTCCACCGCGCACTAAAACCTGGATCGGGCCATTAACTAGTCCTAGCTAACTACAAGATGGGGAAGAGAGATATACCGAGCGATCCGTGTCCTCCGGTCTTCTCGCCGTCGTCCCGATCTCCCGCGGAATGTTCGATCTCCACCAAGTCGCCGGAAGGGCACCACGTCGCCTGCTTCTTTTACGGGCTCCCACCTCTATACCGAGGCAACTCGGGCACGAAGCTGGCGAGTCGACGTGCCCAAGATTTGCTGTAGAATATAGTGAAGATCTATATGTCTCATTTGGGGTTTATGGAGGTTGCCATTTGGTGGAGGGATGAGTTGTCGAATTTTTTTTTTTGGAGCTATGGGATTTTTTTACAAGCCAAAAGAGATGAAATCCCTCCATAAAAAATTGGGACCGCCCACTTGAGGAAGTGGCCGGCCATGCAAAGTGGGGGGAGAGTGAGAAAGAGAGTGAGGTGAATGGATGATAGAACCACAACCATAATGCAAGGGAATAAAGATAATCATGAAGGGAAATGATCACAAACAAACCTACACTCCAAAACAAATCAACTCCCATCACCAAAAAGTCATGCCATCATGATACTACAAGACTAGCCATGATGACTAAAGAAAGTCAAGCAAGGATGGTGCAAGTATCATGATACAATAATATGCAAAGACCCTCTTCCAAATTGCTTATTTGCACAAATGCAAATAAGCCCTCCACCACCAATCTTCGGCCAATGAACGATACAGAGGAAATTGGCCGAAACGGAAAGCAAACTGGCAACTCCAGAAAACTGGTCCCGTAATAAATTACAGGAAAACCCCGATACTGTATATACACACCCGCATCTGTATTCCGACCGAAATACAAATGTAATGAGACAAAATCTACACTGTACTATACTAGGATCCGGCTTAAACCAAAGCCGACTAGTATTATCCGTCCGATCCTGATCCGTGCAATACCGCACGTATCTGATCGAACCCTGCCATATATCCATACGGCCTCTAGTACTAACCGTCCGATCCTGATCCGTGCAATACCGCACGTATCTGATCGGACCCTGCCATATCTCCATACGGCCTCTACAGCTTTTCGCCCGAAAGCTTGAGTAACTGAATGTATGGTGGACTCTAAAGACTCGTCAATACCATGGCTGTGGATTTAACCACTAGCACGTCAGAGGTATTAGCCATACGTGACGGGCCACCAGCTATTGACCAAAAGGGACGTCGATGAGCGAACTCATCCTGACACCCTACTGAGCCTGTCAGTGACAATATCCGTACAGTCCGGTCCGTTCGTCTATGAGCATCGCATGGCGGGCCTAGGGGGTTGGTAAAAGTCAGACCCCCAAAAGCGGTACAAGTCGTGTCGGAGTGTAGCCCAGAACACCCTGAGATACTACTGGAATACCTACCAGTAAATCTCCTGCCTCGGCCGAGGGCTTCGTGTAATGGCTCTCTTAGACACAGCGCGACCTCACTCCCAATACCGGGAGTGACGAACCCCTGAAGATCCGCTCACTGCCTCCATGTGGCTCGGGACTGTACCCAACTAAAACCTGTTTGCACGTCTCCTTTGGGCGTGGTAGGGTAGTAAGCAAAGTACAGTGGGAACTCACACGAGACAAATGACGATCCCCAGGTCGATGAACTAACCTGTACACATGTCACCAGGGAATTACTATCTGACGTCAGGTATAAGACCAACTAGCATGTTCCCGGCGAGTCCTGTACGGTGTACTCATAACCCAATGAGCACCTGTATACATCTTAGGTGAACCAACTGACACCAGTGGCTTGTGAGACTAGCCACCGCCCCTCTTCGGGGTCTCGACTGTATACACTAGTCTACTCTGGAGTATCGATGCCCTGTCTCGAAACTCCCACGACTAAGGACCTTTTAAGGATGTGCTTATAGACCCCAGCTCCCACTTATATGATCGCCCTCATACTGCTGGTGGTCAAGCAAGAATCCTAGGGGCTCTATCAACGTGTAATAGCGACATGTCAGGTCACCTAAAGCAGTACACGATGATAAAGATAAACCAGATAGCATACTATCATCTTGAGTAAGACTGCCCTACAGGGATAGGTCCTCCCTCAATCATTGCAATCACGTGCCTGTGATCCAATAATTGACTCTGAGAGCACTATCTCCAACAAGAAGAAGAGCTTGACCGATTGCAGCATAGGAATGTCATTTCCTATCAAGAGTATGTCGTCCACGTACAATACGAGGAAGATAACCTTACTCTCTGCCACCTTCTTATAGATACAAGGTTCATCTACGTTTTTGACGAAATCAAACTCTTTGATAACGACATCAAAACAGATGTTTCAACTCCGCAATGCTTGCTTTAATCCATAAATGGATTTAAGCAGCTTGCACACCTTCCCGCTGCTCCCATTATCTACGAAGCCCTCTGGCTGAGTCATGCACACGCACTCTTCTAAATCACCGTTTAGAAAGGCGGACTTAACATCCATTTGCCAGATTTCGTAGTCATGAAATGCAGCAATGGCATGCATGATCCGGATGGATTTAAGCATAGCCACTGGATAAAAGGTTTCGTCATAGTCCACACCTGGTCTTTGACGAAAACCCTTTGCAACAAGTCTAGCTTTGAAAGTCTCCACTTTCTCATCTACACCAAGTTTTTTTCTTGAAGATCCACTTGCGCCCAATGGGTTTTACCCCTTCAGGAGAAACTTCCAAAGTCCATACTTTGTTGGTGTACATGGATTCCATCTCGGACCGCATTGCATCCAGCCATTTCACTGAGTCCCCACTCGTGATGGCCTGCTCGAAGCTAGTTGGGTCATTATCAACCATGATGCAATCCTCGCTCCCACCATCCATGAGAAAACCGTAGTATCTCTCAGGTGGGTGAGGAACCCTACTAGATCGGCGGAGAGGCTGAGGTTCGTTGGGAACTACCGAATCCTCCGGTTCCACTAAATCTTCAGTTTGAGTTTGTGTAGCCGGAATTTCTTCCAGTTCTACCTTGTCGCCACTAATTTCTTTTGCAAGAAATTCCTTTTCTAAAAAGGTGGCATGTCGAGAAACAAACACCTTTTGTTCCTCGCTATGGTAGAAAAGATATCCATGTGAATGTTTGGGATATCCCACAAACTTGCATAAAACTGACCGTGCCTCGAGTTTGTCCGGATTTTGCCTTTTGACATAGGCCGGACAACCCCATATCTTAACTCGTTTAAGACATGGTCTCTTCCCACTCCATATCTCATATGGTGTGGTAGGTACAGATTTAGATGGAACTTGATTCAATAGGTATGCTGCTGTCTCTAGCGCATACCCCCAGAAGGAAATAGGTAACTTAGCTGTGCTCATCATAGAGCGCACCATATCTAATAGGGTGCGGTTCCTCCGTTCCGATACACCGTTGTGCTGTGGTGTATATGGAGGAGTTAGCTGAGAGAGAATCCCATTCTCTTTTAGGAAGTCCAGGAATTCATTGCTCAAGTATTCACCTCCTCGATCAGATCGAAGGATTTTAATACTTTTCCCGGTTTGGTTCTCGACTTCTTGTTTATATTCTCTAAATTTCTCAAAAGCTTCTGATTTGTGTTTCATCAGGAACACATACCCGAATCTAGAGAGATCGTCAGTGAATGTAATGAAGTACGCAGAACCATTCCTGGCATGTGTAGACATGGGGCCGCATACATCACTATGTACCAGTCCCAAGAGTTCCGTAACTCTTTCTCCGTGTCCCGTAAACGGAGTTTTGGTCATCTTGCCTTTGAGACATGACTGGCAAGTGTCATAAGATGAAAATTCAAACGGATTCAAATATCCATCCTTATGCAACTTAGCTAGTCGTGTCGCATTGATGTGACCCAGTCTACAATGCCACAAGAAGGATTCGTTCATTTATGAACTCTTCCTCTTGTGTGTGTTTGTTATGCTCAGAACTGTTGATTGATTTAGAACATAAATGCCATTACACAACGTGCCTGATCCAACCAACTTTTGGTTAAGGAAAATGTTCATAACATTATCCTGTAATACAAAATTATATCCCTCTTTACTCAACAAAGAAACCGATATAATGTTGCATATCAGGTTCGGCATGTAATAGCATTCGTTCAGAATCAATGTATTACCAGTTGGCAATACAAGGTGATATTCCCCGACGGTTTTAGCTGCAACAATTGCACCATTTCCAACCCTTATGTCTTTATCACCTTCTCCAAGTTCTCTACCTTTCCTAAGCCCATGAAACTGATTACATATATGGGATCCTGACCCGGTATCTAATACCCAGGACGTAGAGCAAATGTAGAAACAGTTCTCTGTAACGAACACAGCCGAAGAAAATGCATCAACATGTACTTTCTTCATTCGGGTAGCATAGGAATCCTGGTATTCCCCTATATCCTGTTCAGTCTTATAACTTTTATAAGAAAGAACGGAACCAACGTTTCCCAGCACAGTATAACATGCGGGTTCGGTCAATACATCCATATTATTATCTTTATTAAGGCATGATATGGTCGCTACCTGGAGAGAGAGAGAGAAGAAAACACTTTAGCGTATGCTCTTGCAAGATCAGATTGGTTATTATTTTATCTAATCAGGATGGCTCCCACTGTTTTTATCAAATCTTCCTTCAAACCCTAAAAGGAAAGACTGGCCGGGATTAATTACACCCTACAACTTTGCCAATCTTTCATCCAGGCCAGTGTCGGTACTTTGAGGGAGGTTCCCCGTGCTTTCGCACGGACCTAATTAAAGTAAACCTCGTTTTCCCAGATGCGTAACCCCGTTGACACCTTTCTAGACACCTACTTGATCGGCTAATTTTCCTATGTAAAACTCTCCCAGGAGTAACAATTACTCGCAGTGGGTATCGGGATCCAACTATCTCATAGAAGGTACACAATCTCATTGCAAATTTCAACACTTGAAATTCCCGATAATATTTTGCCCAAAACCCCTATGACTTTGACAAAGGCCAACAAATCATAGGATGCTAGTCAAGTTCAACCCGTCATTTCTTGATTGAATCAAACCCACCTGCACGACCCTTGCCAAAGACCAACAAGGTCGTACGACTACCCCAAAACAATCTGCATCATATGCATAAGCAGATAAGCACCATTCAGCTACCACACACTACGCCTTGACAAAGGCCAACAAACGCAGCACGAATACTAAACAGTTCCTATCTGAAATGACGGAGGGCTACGACAGGTTTTTCTGAAAAACCTATTGCGTAATGAACTTGATATCGTTGTAGAATCGAGTGAATTTTTTGAAATGGAGTGATTTTGAGGCTTTTATTAGTTTTGCTAAAGAGATCACTCCCGGTGAAGGGATCTCGGCTCTTTCCTAATCGAATAAGGTACGAGATATATCATATATATCGCTATGCAAAGCAAAAACTGTTAGTGTATATGCCCTAGAGACCATTACTGTATCATACTAGCTTGTATATTACTTGATGGAAGCTTGGGATATTCACAGTTGTATAGACAATCTTGCTCAAAATGGTAGTATGCTACTTGGTTTTGTTTCTACTTTAATATGTGCTGTGTTTCTTTTAGCATATCGCTTATACATATTAGTAGAGCCTTTAGGATCTTTGCTTGGACCAGCATTGTGATGGCAGTCATACTTGTGGGGGTTGGGTAATCTATAAGCACATCCTTATACAGGTCCCTAGTCGCAGGACTATCGAGACAGGGCATCGATACTCCGGAGTAGACTAGCGTATGCGCTTCTCATCCCAGCAGGGAAGATGGTCTGTGCCACAGCCATCAGTACGTCGTACTGGAGATAGTATGCGGGTGCTCGTTAGGTTACGAGTATACTGGACAGGACTCGTAGGGAACTGTTGGTTGGTATTATACCTATCGTCAGTTATCAGTTCCCAGGTGACATGAGTACAGCTTAGTCCGTTGACTTGACACTGTCACTTCGCCTCGAGTGTGTTCCTACTGTTCTTTGATTACTACCCTACCACGGCTCAAAGGAGTCGTGCAAACAGGTTGTAGTTGGGTGCAGTCCCGAAGCACTTGGAGGCAATGACGGTTAGATAGGATTCGTCTCTCCCGGTATTGGGGGTTGATATCGCGCTGTGTTTAGGAGAGCCATTACACAAAGTCCCTGGCCAGGGCAAGCGAGATATACTGGTAGGTTTCCAGTGTTATCTCAGGGTGTTCTGGGCTACACTCCGACACGACTTGTACCGCTATTAGGGGATTGACGTTTACCGCCCACCTTGGCCCGCCATGCGATACTCTTAGACGAACAGACCGGACTGTACGGAGATTGTCACATTCAGGCTCAGTAGGAGTTCGGATGGGTTTACCTCATCGGCCTTCTTATCGACATCTACCTGGGGACTGTTACGTACAGCTAGTGCCGCTTGCGGTCTGTGGTTAAACCCACTGCCAGCGTAGTATCGAGTCTTTAGAGTCCCGCACAGAGAGTTTCCCTGCACGGAGCGAAAGGTGTAGAGGCCGTATAGTTTTACGGCAGGGCTACGATCACTTACGTGCACTTGTGTGCATATGCTGTTCGGGCAGGCAATACTAGTAGGCTTTGGTTTAAGCCGGATCCTAGTATTGCACGGATGGATTTGTTTTTTCTTCTGTGCATTCGCATTCTACGGAATGCGGATGCGGGTGTTGGAGATAGTGCCCTGAGAGTCAATTATTGGATCACAGGCACGTGATTCAAATGATTGATGGAGGACCTATCCCGATAGGACAGTCTTACTCGAGATGATAGTATGCTATCTGGTTTACCTTTATCATCGTGTACTGCTTTAGGTGACCTTACAGGTCACTATTGCACGTTGATAGAGCCCCTAGGATTCTTGCTTGACTGCCAGCAGTATGAGGGCGATCATATACGTGGGAGCCGGTAGTCTATAAGCATATCCTTAAAAGGTCCCTAGTCGTAGGAGTTTCGAGACAGGGCATCGATACTCCAGAGTAGACTAGTGTATACAGTCGAGACCCCGACGAGGGGCGGTGGCCGGTCTCACAAGCCACTGGTGTCAGTTGGTTCACCTAATATGTATACAGGTGCTCATTGGGTTATGAGTACACCGGACAGGACTCGCCGGGAACATGCTAGTTGGTCTTATACCTGACGTCAGATAGCAGTTCCCTGGTGACATGTGTACAGGTTAGTTCATCGACCTGAGATCGTCATTTGTCTCGTGTGAGTTTCCACTGTACTTTGATTACTACCCTACCACGCTCAAAGGAGACGTGCAAACAGGTTTTAGTTGGGTACAGTCCCGAGCCACATGGAGGCAGTGAGCGGATATGCAGGGGTTCGTCTCTCTCGGTATTGGGGGTGAGGTCGCGCTGTGTCTAGGAGAGCCATTACACAAAGCCCTCGGCCGAGGCAGGAGATTTACTGGTAGGTATTCCAGTAGTATCTCAGGGTGTTCTGGGCTATACTCCGACACGACTTGTACCGCTTTTGGGGGTCTGACTTTTACCAACCCCCTAGGCCCGCCATGCGATGCTCATAGACGAATGGACCGTACTGTACGGATATTGTCACTGACAGGCTCAGTAGGGTGTCAGGATGAGTTCGCTCATCGACGTCCCTTTTGGTCAATACCTGGTAGCCCATTACGTATAGGCTAATACCTCTGACGTGCTAGTGGTTAAATCCACAACCAAAGTATTGAGGAGTCTTTAGAGTCCCCTACAGACCAGTTTCTCAAGTTTCAGGCGAAACGCTGTAGACGCCGTATGGAGATATGGCAGGGTTCGATCAGATACGTGCGGTATTGCACGGATCATGATCGGACGGATAATACTAGCGGGCTTTGGTTTAAGCCGGATCCTAGTATAGTACAGTGTAAATTTTGTCTCATTGCATTTGTATTTCGGTCGGAATACAAATGCGGGTATGTATATACAGTAGCGGGGTTTTCCTGTAATTTATTACGGGACCAGTTTCATGAAGTTGCCAGTTTGTTTTTCCGTTTCGGTCAATTTTCTTTGTATCTTTCATTGGCTGAAGATTAGTGGAGGAGGGCTTATTTGCATTTGTGCAAATTAGCATTTGTGGAGGGTGGTCTTTGCATATTGTTGCTTCATGATGTTTGTACCTTCATTTGACTCCATGACTTCATGATGGCTTAACCTTTGTTGGTCATGATTGGGTTTTGGAGTGAGGTTCTTTGATTGTGATCATTGCTTATTATCATGACCTTTTTTTCTCTCTTGGATAATTCTTGTGGCTTCATCATCTATACACCTCTCTCTCATTCTCACTCCCTTGACCATGATATGGCCGGCCATAGAGGGAAGGGGCTGCCCAATTTTTGGGTGGGGATTTTTGGTTCTCTTGTGCTTGCAAAAATCCCCAACTTCATCTCCAAAATGTTATCATATCAATCCTCCACCAAAGGCAACTTCTAGTAACCCCAAATGAGACATAGAGCACTACATGTATTCTACAGCAATCCTTGGTCACATCGGCTCGCCAACTTCGTGCCCGAGTTGCCTCGGTCCAGAGGTGGGAGCCCGTAAAAGAACCCGGCGAAGTGGTGCCCTTCCGACGAGGAGTTGAAGACCGGAGATTCCGCGGGGAGATCGGGACGACGACGAGAAGACCGAAGGACACGGATCGCTCGGTATATCTCTCTACCCGATCTTTAGTTAGCTAGGACTAGATTAATGGCCCGATCCGGGATTTGTGTGCGCGGTGGTGCCGGTTCAAAAGGTAAAGTAAATTATCGTTTCTGCATTTTGGCCTCGAATTGATGGCCGGGGCGCCGCCGTGCACTTACATGGTATCAGAGTCACGCCATTAACCTAGTCTAGCTTGGTCTAATGTGTTTACACTTCCGATCGAACAAAATTCCAAAACCCGCGTTTTCAAAAACATCAGTTTCTTTCGAAATATTTTTGGCTCGAAATTTTTTTCAGGTTGTTGCAGAATACTGTTCAGGAAATTCTAAGACATCTGTGGAAAAATGGTGGTGTAACACTGTAGAACGACCGCGGAACCGCGGCCAAACCCCTGTTCCGGCCGCGGTTCCGCCGCAGCACAGTGCCTTCACTGCACCATTTTTGCACAGTGATCTTTTTACAGAGAAATTGGGGTTTTGGAATGTTCTTTTTGGGCCCAGAATTTCTTTATGTGCTACAGTAGTGCTTGGGGCCCACTTGGGAAAATTTGATCGATCGAATATTTTAAACATGTTAGTTCACAGTATTTACATTATATCTGCGACCGTGAATGTCACTTGATCGGTAAATCCTGTCTAACTGCTATAGCCCGGTTAGACGGATTTGCGAACGTGACATTCACGTTGATGTTCTGTGTTGTGCTGTGATGTTGCGGATTGGTCGTGGGGGATAGCCTGGATGCAATGCTAGTACAGTTTTTGTTGTATTATGTACATTTGATATTGCGGGGCGAGCGTCCGACATGTGGACTGCCGTCACTGCCTGTTTGTATATTATTCTTTTAGGGCACGACCAGGTTGAGGTCGATGTACCTGTTGTATGTATATTTTACTTTCTGTACTAGGATTACCCTAAGGTGGGGTGCACGGATAGCCGGGTTCTAGAGGGCAACGGGCCCGCATCTCATGGCATTGAGACGGATGGGCCCTCACTCTAGAATTGGCGGGCTATTCGCCGCACTCGTAGGGGGTACAGGTTGACCTAGGAGGGGTGCCCAAGTTACCGGATTCCGTGAAGTGCCGGGTGGTCCATTCACGTTGCTGAAGGGGGCTGCCTCGCTTCAGGTTGTGGCGGGTAACTTGCTACGCCCGTAGGGGTCTAGGATTTCATTGCACAGGCTATCCACACGACCAGGGGAACGTCGGGTTTCAGTAGCGGCTCTATGAAACCCGGGGATCCCAGATATCTGTATTGTTCTGTGATGCTTATTACATTTCTGTGATGTTGCATTTTATCACGCCTTGAGCGAAATATTATATATTGATATATATACTAGTAGATGTTGTATATGTTTTGCATCCGCGCTAGTCCAGTCCCCTCTCTGTCGTTAGTTAAGTAACCTAACGGGTAATGACGGGACCTAGTGGCGAATGCGGATGGCATATACGCACATCATTATTTTCGTTCTTTATTGGTGTGATCAATTGATGGGACTGCGTTGATTCGGATCAATGCAAGCTAAACAAACCTATTCTGATGTTGTTGGAACATTTTTCAAAAAAAGCTGTTATTGCAAGGACGTTCTTTTTTGTTTTGCATCGTGGTATTTAGTTGGAATATCCTGCTCCTCAGTTGACGAGGCAAGGGCCGAGATACCTTCACCGGGAGTGACCCCTTGGACAAAAATTTACGTCAGGGCTGTTGGGGTAAAAATTTACACCCCGGTTGACCAAGTCAAAATCCAAGTCAACCCAAGCCAAGTGGGCCCAAGCCCAGACCCAGTGGGCCCATGCCCGGGTCGAGCCCGAACATGAAGCGGCCGGCCTCCCCCCATGCCAAGATAAAAATTTTGTAATAAATAATTTTGTTGCATTTTCTTTTATTTTATTTTATGGATAAATGTAAGAAAATGGGCATAAAGCCAAATTTTTGTAAAGCCCATGGCTTATGTGCAAAAAGAAATGGCACATGAGCCATGGGATAAGCAAAATGCCATTTTGTGAAGCCCAAGGGGCTATGTGTAAAGTTTATAGCCTATAAAGGCAAAGATAATGAAATATCTCAACAACTTTTTCTCTCTCCAAAAAAGTTTCAGATCTGAGATCTTTTTTCCTTCTTCAAGGTTCCAAAACCTTCTTCTTTCTCTTGAATTAAATCAATAGTTTTACTCTTCTTTTCATAAAACAAATTAGATTTTCACCACAAAACCCACAAAGGGGAACTTGGATCTATCATTAGATCTCAAAAAGAAAAGATTTTTTTTAGATCTCACATCTCTTGAGCCAGCCAACAGAGGAGGAAGAAGAACCCATTTCCCCAACCAAAACATTTCCCCTTTTTTTTAGGAATTTAACTCCACTAATTTCTCTTTCGAGGGTTTCTGGGGCTAAAAGCCCTCCTTTCCTCACCGGCGCGCTAGCGCTTGCGCTCCAGCGCAAAGCGCCCACGTGCCGACACGTGGCGCGCGCGCTTGCGCACCGGCGCGATGCGCAAAGCGCCCACGTGCCGACACGTGGCGCGCGCACTTGCGCACCAGCACGCTTGCGCTCCAGCACGCAGCGCTCATGCGCAAAGCGCCCACCTGCCGACACATGGCGCACGCGCGCTTGCGCTCCAGCACGCAGCGCTCATGCGCAAAGCGCCCACGTGCCGACACGTGGCGCGCGCGCTTGCGCTCCTGCGCAAAGCGCCCACGTGCCGACACGTGGCGCGCTTGCGCCTGAGCGCGCAGCACCTAAGCGCACAGCGCTCAAGGCGCTGGCCCCACGCATCCCTTGGATGCCTTTTCCCCCTCTTTTTATGTACATACATATACATATACATATGTATACAAATTCGCACATATACATACTCCGCAACATTCTCCCCCTCCAAAAAATTTTCGGGCCGGGCCGCTGCCCCGAACCCGCAAGGGGGCTGCTAGCCCCCTTGACCCCCAGCCCGCTATCCGGGTAGCGGGACCCCCGTAAAAACTCTGCGTGGCTCCCGATATATCCAAAAACCCCCTTTCAAAATAGAACACACGCACACCGCACATTGGGTTCGCATGACCAGTTTAACCCGTTAATCGGTGGTTCCCTCGCCCCAAAGGTGAGGGGTAATTAACGTCAGCTTAGTCCGCGGCTGCCGGAGATTCGGATCCCCACAATCATTAAACCCCGGCCTACCCTAGGCAGGGGGAATCTGTAGTACGCCTGACAAGCGCGCGCGTATTCCCATCTCACCGGGGTGACGAAAAACACCCTACAGATTCTGGCACGCCCGGTAGGACCTATCTCTCCTCCCATATTTTGGGTTAAACGTTCATGCGAACTCAATCAATATATATATCGATTGCCTATACTGAAATGATGTTCTTTTTTTTCCGTGCAGCAATCAACCTTCGACGACAATGTCTCCCCAGACGAATTCAGCTTCCAACGTGACCCCGATTCCGTACGTGGTCAAGATCAACGCTCGTGTGGTTCTCCCTGCAAGCCTCAGTCGACAGTGGGAGGAACCGCCCCGCCAGTTTGGCTCCGTCATCATCTACCCTACCGGAAGCGCTCATCTGGCGGAAATCCCGGCGGAACAGGTGGCCAAACCGGTCTTAAGGGGTAAGAGGCTGAATGTCGTGATCGCCAAGGCACCACAACCGAAACTTAAGACGGTATCTGAACGATTCTCTGGTGCTCCAGCGGGGGGCAAGAACTTCGGTACAAAGGGCAAAATCAAATGTTGCGGACGAGCTCAGGCGATGACTCCAACATATACACAATCGAGCGTATCTCTAAGGCCCTCCATCGCCCGGTCTGCGGCGTCTTCCCAAAGAGCTGAAGTCTGCCAGGTGCTCAGAACAGAAAAGTTAAGGCAGAAGCGGCTCAGGTATCGAGCCAACAAGAGGGCCAGGGCTTCGGCAAAATGGAATCGTGTGAAGTTCCAAGTGCAGGGTTGCCCCGCGACGACAGCTGAGTCGGACGTAAGAATCAGCAATTCCTTCGAGCCTCTGAAGTGGGTTCAGAAAAATGCCATGACCGCCAGAATCAAGAAGACAGCGGTCCGAACGATTCTACAAAGAGACGTTTCCCGGCCCCAACAGAAAAAGTATGACACTGTCTCTTCAAGAGTCTATCAAGCACTCTGTGCCGCATGAAAGCAGCGGGGCAGACCCAGAAAAGAAGCACCATCACCTTTCAAGAAACTGGTTAGGCCAGCCGCCTTTAATCGACTACCAGCTACCGAAACAAGGGGGTCAAGACAGCAATCCATGAAATCAGCTGCCAATGATAGAAAGATGGCCGGATATATCATCCATACGGTCTATATGGCAGGCGGTCGCCCCAGCGATAACCTTCGCAGCAAAAGCAAGGATGGGGCCACCACATCCCAAGCCCAATCTAGCCTGAATGTGGTTGCCGCCGCCCAAGAACAGCCGCCCCCGCTAGATGAAGAAAACCCTCTCGATGAGGATGATAGGCAGAAAGACCCCTCGGTCCATGCAGAGTCAAGCTCGGACAGCGAGGAAGAGCCGACCTTCCGCCCCAGGACGGCGGAGCAAGAGCTGCTTCAAGAGCTTCGAAAACAGCTCAGGAGCAAAGATAAAGAGATGGCTAAGCTCTATTCGAAGATTGACGACTTAACGAACGTGGTGATGCAGCTTACGGCTCAAATTGCTCGAGCGCCTCCCAATCAGGCACAAACCGCTACTAATCAGCCGGGTGATGACAATCCGAGGCAGCCAATGCTTGTTCCTTTGGGACCAAGACTGGTCGAGCCGCATGAAAGCCGGCCGCATTCCGCTTCTGGGGACGCCTTAGCCCCAGATAGCACCATCCCGCTAACACAGGATCGGATAATGGATTTGGTCACCAGCAAGGTTAAAACATTGGTGGCCGAAGCCGAAGCTCAGAAAGAAATCGGCAGTAGTGGGCGGCCATATCCCGCGCAGTACGATCTGATTGAGTTCCCAAGTGGCAACGTCATTCCTAAGTTCGGAAGATTTGATGGAACGGGGAATGCAAACCAGCACGTCGCCCACTTCAAAGCATTGTGCGGAAATACAGGGGGCAATGATGCGCTCCTTCTTCGTCAGTTTGTCAACAGCCTGACCGACGTCGCTTTTGACTGGTACGCGAGCATACCAGACAGGTCCGTCATTACCTTCGCCCAAATGGAGTCTCTGTTCCGGCAAAGGTTCATGAGCGTCAGTGATAAAATCTCCATTGCCGACCTTGTGAGGACCAAGCCGTGGAAGAATGAAAGCAACACCGACTTTATCGCCCGATGGCGTAATCTCACAGTCAAGTGCGAACCGCCGCTGGAGCAGGACCAGTCCGTCAGCCTTCTTATTGGGAACCTCAGCAATTGGATGGTCCCATTCTTGTGTACAGCGGGCCTCAAGACATTTCAGGAGCTAACCAAGAAAGTCCAAATGCTAGAACGCTCGAAGCAAGAGTCCCCGCCGGACTCTCAGAGAGACAAAACCTGGAAAAGAAAGCGGGACGACAACCGTAGAAGCGGGAGTTCCAGCAGTACCAATGTCTTCAATGCGTCCGAAAATGAAGAAAAGCGAAGGGCGGACGAATCCAAAACCAACCGGTCTCGAAAGCCATTGCTGGGAGGAGATGGGCCTTCCCTAGAGGAGAAGAAGAACAAGGTTTACTCTTTCAGAAGGGACAAGGTCCGTAAGATATTTAAAGATGCCTTGAACAACGGCCTACAATTGTCGGAGTCGAAAAGACCCCAAGAAGCAAAAATGACCGACAATCCTCTGTATTGCCCGTACCACCGAGTAGTGAGCCATGCGATCGAGGATTGCTATATCTTCAAAGACTGGGTCGAGAAGCAGTACAGGGCTGGAGAGATCGAGCTGTCCAAAAGCGTGTTGGTGAACAATCAAGTTGCAACCGCCAACTTTATACAGACAAAAGTTGAAGCCTTCTGGGAGCAGACAGCTGAACCTGCTGCCCTGACAAACGAAACTGACTCATCGCGGCCTCCGTGGAGTACACACATATCTAATAAGATGAAGAAGATGATAAAGCTACTTCGGAAAGAACCCAGGATGGAATGGGAATGGCAGAAGAAGCCTACCAGTCCAGCTGCCAAGGCGGCTCCATCAGGCTCAAAATCCAAGAAGCTCAAGAAGAAGAAAAGTGCAGCTCGGCGCGAAAAAGAGTCTGCAGGGAGATCGACCATTCAAAAATATATCGATTCCCTCGAAGAATATGAACAAAAGGAAAGAACATTGATTCAATTGAAGGAGTTCTTCCCTGTACAAGCGGCTGAAATTCTGGAGGAGTTAGAAGAAGACTCCAATGAAGAAATCCCAGTAGTATCCTGCTACGCCATCCATCTTGGCAGCGACTCCGAGGATGAGCTCTGTTTTCCCGAAGAGGACGAGGAGCTCACCACAAAGGCCAATCAAATCCAGCTTAGAAGCGGCAGGGCTCTATCTCCAAATCAGGGCAACGCCCCAAAAGGGAAGGAAAAACAAGTCGCTAATGAAGAAGATGGCAGAGAACCGGTTGATGAAAACATAAGTCCTTCCTCAGTGGACTATAATGTCTTGGCACATCTCCGGAAGCTTCCGTCTCTCCTGAGCATCTACGACGCCTTGGTCCTATCTAAGAAGCTTAGAGATGTTCTTATTCACGCTCTACAAAACCCCGAGCGGTATCAGGCTCACTTTGCAGAAATTAATATGAAAGAAGCTCAGCACGCTTTGCATGCCGCCGCAGTCACATTTAAGGATGAAGACTTGCTACTGGGAACGGCTGAGCATAATCGGCCGCTTTACGTGACCGGGTACAGCGACGGAGATAGAATTAATCGCATATTGATTGATCCGGGGTCCTCAGTGAACATCATGAACTTGCGAACTCTGAAGAGTTTGTCAATGGACGTCCGACGCCTGTCAAGGGAAAGGATTGTCATTCAAGGCTTCAACCAAAATTGTCATCAAGTTCTAGGGTCCATAGCTCTGCCAATCAAATTCGGGGATCTGCAAACTGAAGCTAAGATATACGTGATCGACGCCGACATGTCTTATAAGATTCTCTTAGGACGGCCATGGCTCCACGATTACGGCATCATTCCGTCAACTCTCCATCAATGAATGAAGTATACTAAAAATGGCGAAGAAAGACGCATTGACGGAGACATCCAGCCGTTCGGTGTGCATGAAGTCCGATATGAAGATTCTCGGTACTTTATGAACCACCAAAATGCTAAGCCATAACTGACTGAGGATAGACCGGACCCAAGACACAAAAGCAAATCTGCGCCGGCTGTCACTTTCAAAAGCAAAAATACCCAAGTGCGCCCGCATTTCGGCAGCGACACTGATGAGTCTGACGCTGGAAGCCCGTCCTTCCGCAAAACTCGCCCTCATTTCGGCAGCGATACGGACGAATCTGTTACTGAAGGCCCGTCTAGCAGCAAAGTCCGTCCTCATCTTGGCAGTGACACTGAAGAGTCAGAAGAAGAGGACCTGCCGTGCAACAGCTGTGTATATCGGCCCCCCGTGCAGCAAGCGAAACTACGAGAGACCTTCGAAGTCGCAGAAGGGTCCCTGGCCATCACAAGGGTGTCGGAACGGATGTGCAAAGAGCTCGACGCGTTGTCAGTCTCTACCGTGGACCAGCTGAAAACTTTCTACGTGCCCGGGAGGAAAAATGGACAGAAGGGCATCCTGTTTTACAGGTCAAACCCCGTTGTGCACCCGGACGATCTTTCTGTCGCGTGCCTTCCCTATGAGAGAGGCATAAGAGCCGTCCTCAATCCCAGATACTATGCGCCCGAGATGCGGGAATACTTTAAGAAGTGCGGATGCCGGTTATATCAAACGGAGTCCGAAGCAAAATTTTACGAAGGGCTATGGTATCCGCCCCATGTCCGAGCACTCATCGATGGACGAATTCCAGATAGACGGGGCATAGGCTACATTCAACCTGATTCCAAAACGTGCTACATGATCCATGTTGGTGAAGCTGGCGAAAGATCAAATGATGATGATGAGATAGCCGAGCCAGAAGAAGCTCCTCAAGAGCTCGAAGATGGAGGACAAGCAACCTTTGACGAGCTAACCGAGATTGACTTAGGAACGCCCGATAATCCAAGGCCGACCTACATCAGCTCACTCTTGTCGGAGGAAATGAAAGAGCAGATAATTGCCCTGCTGCATGAGTTCGTCGACTGCTTCGCGTGGACGTACAAAGAAATGCCTGGCCTTTCCCCTGAGGTAGCTGTGCATAAGCTGGCTATATCTCCTGATGCTAAGCCAGTCAAACAAGCTCCTCGAAGAATGAGAAGGGAGTTGGAAGAAAAGGTCATCGAGGAGACCAAGAAACTCACCGATGCTGGCTTCATCAGGGAAGAGAAATATGCAGACTGGATCGCATGCATAGTCCCAGTGAAGAAGAAAAATGGGCAGATCCGAGTTTGTGTCGATTTCAGGGACCTCAACAAGGCATGTCCTAAAGACGACTTCCCGCTACCGGTCATGGAAATGATGGTCGATGACACCTCAAATTATGAACTGTTCACCTTTATGGACGGCTCGTCTGGATATAATCAGATCAAGATGTCGCCTGAGGATGAGAAGCACACAGCATTTCGAACCCCGATCGGAATATATTGCTACAAGGTAATGCCATTCGGACTGAAGAATGCAGGTGCTACATATCAAAGGGCAATGACTAATATCTTTGATGACCTAATCCATAAAGTCGTCGAATGCTATGTTGATGATCTGGTCGTCAAGACTAAAGCCGAGGCCGATCATATCCAAGATCTCAGGACCGTTCTCACCAGACTGAGGGAATACGATATGAAGATGAATCCTCTGAAGTGCGCTTTTGGCGTGTCATCGGGAAAATTCCTGGGCTTCATAGTCCGACATCGAGGGATCGAAGTTGACCCATCAAAGATAAAGGCCATCATGGAGATGCCCCCTCCGAAGAGTCTGACGCAGCTAAGATCTTTTCAAGGCAAGCTTGCTTATATACGGAGGTTTATCTCAAATTTATCGGGGAGATGTAGGCCCTTCTCAAAGCTCATGAAGAAAGAAGCTCCTTTTATCTGGGATGCCGAATGTCAAGCAGCGTTCGAAAGTATCAAACAATACTTGTTGCACCCTCCAGTGCTGGCCGCTCCCATTCCAAATAAACCGCTGATTCTCTACACTGCCGCGCTGGACGAGTCACTCAGTGCGCTCCTTGCGCAGAATAACGAGGAGGGAAAAGAAAATGCCCTCTACTACCTCAGTCAAACTCTAGTCGGGGCGGAACACAACTACTCCCCAATCTAAAAGCAATGCCTGGCTCTGATATTTGCTGTGAAGAAGCTGAGGCACTATCTGCTCGCTCATCGGGTTATGCTGATCTCCAAGGTCGACCCGCTCAAACACTTGATGACCAAAGCAAACCTAGCCGGCAGAATGGCAAGATGGGCTGTCATGCTACTTGAGTTTGATATAGTTTATACCCCTCAGAAAGCAGTAAAAGGGCAAGCTCTTGCAGACTTTCTCGCTGCTCATCCCATACCAGAAGGGTCGCCTCTAAATTGTGAGTTACCCGACGAACAAGTGCTGCACCTCGAGAATGACGAGCCATGTTGGGAGCTCTACTTCGATGGGGCCTCATCGATAAGAACCTCCACTAAATCAAGCGTCCCGGAGATAAAAGCAGGGATAGGATTGGTGTTCATCACACCATCAATGGGAACCCTGCGGCGTTCTTTTGCTCTCACCGAGTCTCGGACAAACAATGAAGCTGAGTATGAAGCTCTGATAGCTGGTTTGGAGCTCGCCATAGAAATGGAAATCCGTCGGCTGCGAGCTTACGGTGACTCCCAGCTCGTCGTGAACCAAGTAAGCGGCGATTATAAGATATACAAACTCGAATTAGCTCGGTACAGGGGCCGAGTGGTGGAACTCATGAAGCGGTTCACTCATATTGAACTAACGAGAATCCCTAGAGCGTTGAACGGAAAAGCCGACATACTCGCTCGCTTAGCCAAGGAGCTGGTTGATCCTAACATGGACGAAATTCTGATCACAGTCAGGAGCCGGCAAATTCTACCCCCAATCTCTCTACGAGAAGAGGAAAGCGCGGAACAGAAGAGCAGTCCTGCGGAAGAAGCTTCGATCATCCAAGACGAGCCCGATTGGAGAGAACCCTTCATAGAGTACCTCCGATACGACAAGCTGCCCGAAGAAAAATCTGCGAGGGTTCAGCTGAAGAAAAGAGCTCTCCGATACGTGTTTGTAAATGACACGTTATACCGCAGGTCATATGACCAACTCTGGCTCAGGTGTCTGTCATTGGCCGAAGCCCAAAAGGTCATGAAAGATGTCCACTCGGGCGTTTGCGGTGCTCACCAATCTGGCCCCAAGATGCGACTTCAAATCAAACGGCTTGGGTATTACTGGCCCACTATGATACGGGATTGCGGAGAGCATGCAAAGAAATGTTATATCTGCCAAATTCACGGTGATTTCATTCATAAGCATCCCAATCCATTGCATCCTACGGTGGCGTCGTGGCCCTTCGAAGTCTGGGGCACCGACATTGTTGGCCCAATTGATCCTCCGTCATCTAAAGGCCACCGTCATACTGGCCGCGACAGACTACTTCTCCAGGTGGGCTGAAGCTGTCCCGCTAAAAGAAGTCTAGACAAAAGATATTCTGACATTCTTCCAGCATAATATTCTATACCGTTTCGGTACACCAAGAAGAATCATTTCTGACAACGGGCCTTCTTTCAAAAGCTTCAATGTCTCATGGTTCGCTACTCAGCACAAGATAGACTGGAGATATTCCTCCATCTATAATCCAAGAGCCAATAGGCTAGCCGAAGCCTTCAATAAGACTCTATGCAAGCTCCTGAGGAAAAATGCTTCAGCCAACAAGAGAGACTGGAATCTCAAACTTCACGAGGCATTGTGGGCATATCGTACCACGCACCGTACTCCAACTCAGTCCACTCCATACTCATTGCTCTTCAGAGTGGAGGCGGTCCTCCCCCTCGAAGTCGATGTTCCAAGTTTAAGAATGGCCGTTCAGCATGAGTTGACGGAGGAGGAAAACGTGCTCCTTCGACTTGAAGAACTCGATGCCCTCGAAGAAAAGAGGCTCGCGGTGCAGCAAAGTCTGGAGCTATACCGAGCCCAAATGTCACGGGCCTATGACAAGATAACCCGTCTCCGCGCTTTTAAGAAAGGTGAATTGGTGTTGGTCCTCAAAAGACCAATTATCCCCAATCGACATGCCAAGGGAAAATTCGAGCCAAACTAGGAAGGACCATACGTCATCGAGAAAGTGTTCGACGGAGGATCCTACCAACTAATAAGTGCCGAGGGAGAAAGGCCCATGCCACCCATCAATGGCCGATATCTCAAGAAATACTACACATGAATGCTCCAAGTCGCAGGCGAATTGAGCACATCAGCCCTACGGTCTGGATCAGATATCCTGCAAAACCGTATACAATCCACGGGCGTAAATGACCCCTATTTCTCCCAAACCCTGCCGGTGAGACTACTTTAAAGTCCCACCAGCGGCAAAAAAAAAAAAGAAGAAAGAAAGAAAGAAAAAAAAAGAAGAGGAAGAAGAAATAAACGGTATGTCCACAAGCAAAATGGGCACGGATGAAAACCCGAAAGGGCTCCGTGAGTAAAAAACAGCAGGACTACCGGCGAGTCTGTGAAAACCCGGAAGGGCGCAAACTCGTGAAAAGAGATGAAACACACTCACAAAGTCCTCTCGACCTTGTGAGGAGAAAACCCCTGCGTGAGATCCTTACGACTCACAAAGGAGCAACACACTTAGGAATCCTCACGATTCCTAAGGAGAAAATACACCTGCGGGATCCTTACGACTCGTAGGGAGAAAATGCTTTTATAGGACCCTCACGGCCCATAAAATTGAAAAGCCTTAGGTGATAGGGACCCAAACCTGTCTCCTAAGCCATCGTTCCCCAACGGGCAACGGAAAATGATGAGTCGCTCCTGGCATTTCGCTTCAGTGTTAGCGGTGCTGATGCCGACCAAAACCCAAATCCCAAGTCCTCCCATGACAAATGATGAGTTGCTCCTGGCATTATTCCAGTGCAGCAATGCTGATGCCAAACAAGATCCAAATTCCAAGTTCCCAAATAGCGAATGATGAGTCGCTCCTGGTACCATATTCCAGTGCAGCGATGCAGACGCCAACCAAATTCCAAATCCCATACCCCAACGGCGAATGATGAGTTGCTCCTGGTACCATATTCCAGTGCAGCGATGCAGACGCCGACAAAGTCCCGAAATTTTTCCGGCCCTACGGTCTGGATCATACATCCTGCAAAACCGTATACAATCCACGGGCGTAAAACAATCCCAATTTCTCCCAAATCCTCTCGGGGCAAATGATGAGTTGCTCCTGGCAATATTCCAGTGCAGCAATGCAGATGCCAAACAAAAACCAAAATTCCAAAATCCTCTCCATAACATATGATGGTTCGCTCCTGGTACCATATTCCAGTATAGCGATGCTGATGTCAACCCAAATCAAAATCAACAAGTCAACTTCCACTCCGACACCGCAAGAAGCGGAGCAAGTCGAGTCTACCCCTGACATTGCAAGAAGCAGAGCAAGTCAAATCAAGCACCGACCGTCCAAGTCGCTAAAATGGCAGCACCGACCGTCCACGTCGCTAAAAGGGCAGCATCGACCGCCCACGTCGCTAAAAGGGCAGCACCGACCGTCCAAGTCGCAAAAAGGGCAGAACCGACCGTCCACGTCGCTAAAAGGGCAGCACCGACCGTCCACGTTGCTAAAAGGGCAGTGTCGACCGTCCAAGTCGCAAAAAGGGCAGAACCGACCGACCACGTCGCTAAAAGGGCAGCACCGACCGTCCAAGTCGCAAAAAGGGCAGCGCAGGATTCCTACAAAGCGGGAACCAGATAACTCCGGGCCAGGGAAAACGTCTATCACGGACACTCCGTCTCGGAGACATGTCAAGCAACGACCGTCCATGTCGTAAAAAGGGCAGTGCCAGCTTCCCAAAAGCGGGAACCAAATCAAGTCGCCTCCACTTGAAAGAAGATCCATCAATTTCATGCACACGACCCACATATGTGGTGTGCATTTATTGATGGGGGGCAATTTGTTGGGGTAAAAATTTACACCCCGGTTGACCAAGTCAAAATCCAAGTCAACCCCAAGCCAAGTGGGCCCAAGCCCAGACCCAGTGGGCCCATGCCCGGGTCGAGCCCGAACATGAAGCGGCCGGCCTCCCCCCATGCCAAGATAAAAATTTTGTAATAACGGTGAAGAGAATGGCAGGAAGAACGGTTGATCATTCAGAATACCCCGGAGACCTCCAATAGTGCCAGTGAGATATAATTTTGTTGCATTTTCTTTTATTTTATTTTATGGATAAATGTAAGAAAATGGGCATAAAGCCAAATTTTTGTAAAGCCCATGGCTTATGTGCAAAAAGAAATGGCACATGAGCCATGGGATAGGCAAAATGCCATTTTGTGAAGCCCAAGGGGCTATGTGTAAAGTGTATAGCCTATAAAGGCAAAGATAATGAAATATCTCAACAACTTTTTCTCTCTCCAAAAAAGTTTCAGATCTGAGATCTTTCTTCCTTCTTCAAGGTTCCAAAACCTTCTTCTTTCTCTTGAATTAAATCAAGAGTTTTACTCTTCTTTTCATAAAACAAATTAGATTTTCACCACAAAACCCACAAAGGGGAACTTGGATCTATCATTAGATCTCAAAAAGAAAAGATTTTTTTTAGATCACACATCTCTTGAGCCAGCCAACAGAGGAGGAAGAAGAAGAACCTATTTCCCCAACCAAAACATTTTCCCTTTTATTTAGGAGTTTAACTCCACTAATTTCTCTTTCGAGTGTTTCTGGGGCTAAAAGCCCTCATTTCCTCGCCGGCGCGCTAGCGCTCGAGCGCAAAGCACCTACGTGCCGACACGTGGCGCGTTTGCGCTCCAGCGCACTGCGCGCGAGCGCAAAGCGCCCACGTGCCGACACGTGGCGCGCGCTTGCGCTCCAGCGCGCAGCGCTCGTGCGCAAAGCGCCCACGTGCCGACACGTGGCGTGCGCGCTTGCGCACCGGCGCGATGCGCAAAGCGCCCACGTGCCGACACGTGGCGCGCGCGCTTGCGCACCGGCACGCTTGCGCTCCAGCGCGCAGCGCTCATGCGCAAAGCGCCCACCTGCCGACACGAAGCGCACGCGCGCTTGCGCTCCAGCGCGCAGCGCTCATGCGCAAAGCGCCCACGTGCCGACACGTGGCGCGCGCGCTTGCGCTCCTGCGCGCAGCGCTCATGCGCAAAGCGCCCACGTGCCGACACGTGGCGCGCTTGCGCCTGAGCGCGCAGCACCTAAGCGCACAGCGCTCAAGGCGCTGGCCCCACGCATCCCTTAGATGCCTTTTCCCTCTCTTTTTATGTACATACATATACATATACATATGTATACAAATTCGTACATATACATACTCCACAACATTCTCCCCCTCCAAAAAATTTTCGGGCCGGGGCGCTGCCCCGAACCCCGCAAGGGGGCTGCTAGCCCCCTTGACCCCCAGCCCGCTATCCGGGTAGCGGGACCCCCGTAAAAACTCTGCGTGGCTCCCGATATATCCAAAAACCCCCTTTCAAAACAGAACACACGCACACCGCACATTGGGTTCGCATGACCAGTTTAACCCGTTAATCGGAGGTTCCCTCGCCCCAAAGGCGAGGGGTAATTAACGGCAACTTAGTCCGCGGCTGCCGGAGATTCGGATCCCCACAATCATTAACCCCCGGCCTACCCTAGACAGGGGGAATCTGTAGTACGCCTGACAAGCGCGCGCGTATTCCCATCTCATTGGGGTGACGAAAAACACCCTACAAGGGCAATAACTTCACTATAGTCGTTTACTTTTGCTTTGCATCATGGTATTCAGTTGGAATATCCTGCACCCCATTCTACGGGGAAAGAGCCGAGATCCCTTCACCGGGAGTGACCTCTTTAGCAATGGTTTTCGCCACTATATTTTTAAAAGCTATCCGGTTCCTTCAACGGTATCAAGTTCATTACGTTAAAGGTTTTCGCCAGAAACCATTCGTAGCCCTCCGTCGTTTCACATGGATAGTCAATAAGTATTCAAGCTATGTTTGTTAGCCAAAGTCAAGGCATAGTGATTGGTAGATATTGGGTATTCATGTGCAGCATAGATAGATGCGTTGGTTTGGGGCAGTCGTATAGCCTTGTTGGCCAAAGTCAAGGGCTTGTGCGGGTGGGCTCAAATTAACCTGGAGAATGACGGGTAGAACTTGACATGTGACTTATGATTTGTTGGCCAAAGTCAAGGTCATAAGAGCATGGGGTAAAAATCACATCGGGAGTTTCTAAAGAAACTGAAACTTGCCAGATATGCGCATACCTTCTGGAGTGTGATAACGTGAGCGGATTCCGTCACGTTATCATGCGATGATAGTTGGATCCCGATTCCCACTGATGAGTTGGTTTACTCCTCGGGTGATCCCGACTAATTCTTCTTTCAGGTTTGGAGGAGAATTTGAGGTTAAAGTGGGAGGTTTCCAGATTAGATAAAGTGATAACCATTCTGATCTAGGTTAGAGTGAATGCTGAGTGTTTCTTTTCTCTCTCTCTTCGGCAGCGACCATGGACCCGACCCTAGACTATGACTCAGTGACCAAGTTGACCGAACCTTCTTAAAACACTGGCTTTTGGATTGTCAGAGTTGCAAACCTCATTGCCACTCCTACTTTTACCCTTTTCTCCAGGACACCCCGTATTACTATGAACGTCCACTTCCATTAGACAAAACCATCGTATGGTTATATACGAACTCGAAGGAATTTATTCGAGGATGGTTTCCGGTTCTGGAGAAAACGAATAGGACTATTCAGTTGTCTTTTCCTTTTTCCTTCTCCCAGGTTGCGAGTACTCCTTGGTTTAGGAGATAGTACACCTATTACGCAAATTGGATAGTCTTCTTCCAAACCTTAGGCTGGTGCCGAACGGTGGGGAATGAAGAAAACCAATTAGCATAACGATGGTGTACAGAAGGTATTAAGTAAAGACATATCAAGGGATTAGTAAGAGGGCAAAGTAAATTGCGACTGCTATTCACAACCAAACCAAGTATTTCTTCGCCAATCCTAAATCACCTTTGTATTTCTCCAGGACACTCCGTATCACTACGAAGATCCACAATTTATTGGATACTCCATCGTATTGTTATATACGAACTCGAAAGGAACTTGTTCCAGTTCGGGGATGGATTCTGGTTCAGGAGAAATATGAATAAGGTTTATTCGGTTGTCTTTTATCTTCACCTTCTCTCGCATTGCAAGTGCTCCTAGGATTAGGACAGTACACCCATTATGCTTATTGGATAGTCTTCTTCCAAACCATAGGCTGGTGCCGAACGCTATGGAAGGAAGAAAACCACTTAGCCTGAGAGGGTGTACAGAAGGTAATGACTAAAGACATTTAAAGGGATTTGGAGAGATGGCAAAGAATTATACGATTACAGTTGTGAATTTGAATAATGGAAGAGGCATTACTAGGAATACAAGGATACCCCATCGAAACATTTCAATGTTTCAGTTTCACTGTGTACTGTTAAAGGAAAACTGATTTCCCAATCAGATCTTGCTCCAGGGTATGTATTTACCAGGTATGATTCTCACATCTGTATGGTTTTACAGATGATGAGTGGGAGAAAGTTATTGGGAATTAGGTGATCATCCTCATTATATCGGGATTCGTTGTAATCGGTGATATCTGAGGAAATCGCCTGGGCTGTTTGCCAGACGACAAATATTTGGTTTTGAATATCCGCTGTTATGCACCAATTTCAAATTGATATATCTGTACGTCTATTTTCATAGAGTGAGATATAACTTTTTGAAATTATGTCTATGACATTTACTTATATCAGTGGATGGTTAGGTAAGGAGCATTAAACAGCGGTGTAATTCTTCTTTACCATAAGTACAGCTTTCAACCTACGACACATAGGGATTGAGTTATCAGACTCAAGGGACTTATACAGAGTATTGTATATTGTTGTTAGTTATATGTATGCCCTAGAGGCCATTACTGTACATACGACGTATATTGTAATGGATGCTTGGACATATATAGGGAGGACTTTCTTGCTCGACATGATAGTATGCTATCTGGTTGTACTTTAACTTAACATGTACTCTGATTGTCTCTATGTTACATGTTGATAAATCCCTTAGGATATGTACTCGACAACTGGGACTATAATGAGATCATACTAGTGGGGCCACGGTAGTCGATGAGTACATCCTATAATTGTTCCTAGTCGAGGGTGTATCGAGACAGGGCATCGATACACAAGAGTAGACTAGCGTATACGCATCTTGACCCATATGATGGGCGATGGATGATCCCATATCCATCGGTGTTTGACATCAAGGATGGTGTATGGGTGCTCAGTAGAGACTAGGTACATTGGACGGACTCGCCGAGAACTCCCAGATGGTATTAAACCTCACGTCAGATGGCAGTTCTCCGGTGACACTGGTACAGAGTAGTCTGTTGACCCGAGATCGTCATAGAGTCTTGTGTGATTCCCACTGTGCTTTGATTTTCATCATACCACGTCCAAGAAGGCGTGAAAAAGGTGGCTTTTGTTAGTTATATGTATGCCCTAGAGGCCATTACTGTACATACGATGTATATTGTAATGGATGCTTGGACATATATAGGGAGGAATTTCTTGCTCGACATGATAGTATGCTATCTGGTTGTACTTTATCTTAACATGTACTCTGATTGTCTCTATGATACATGTTGATAAAGCCCTTAGGATATGTACTCGACTACTGGGACTATGATGAGATCATACTAGTGGGGCCACGGTAGTCGACGAGTACATCCTATAACTGTTCCTAGTCGAGGGTGTATCAAGACAGGGCATCGATACACCAGAGTAGACTAGCGTATACGCATCTTGACCCATATGATGGGCGATGGATGATCCCATATCCATCGGTGTTTGACATCAAGGATGGTGTACGGGTGCTCAGTGGAGACTGGGTACACTGGACGGACTCGCCTAGAACTCCCAGATGGTATTATACCTCACGTCAGATGGCAGTTCTCCGGTGACACTGGTACAGAGTAGTCTGTTGACCCGAGATCGTCAAAGAGTCTTGTGTGATTCCCACTGTGCTTTGATTTCCATCATACCATGTCCAAGAGGGCGTGCAAAAAGGTGGCTTTTGGGTACAGTCCCGAATCACATGGAGGCAATGAGCGATAGGAGGGGATTCGTCTCTCCCGGTATAGGGAGTTGATGTTGTGCTGTGTTCGATTGGCTATAACCGGAAATCCCTGGTCAGGGTTGCTGAGATTTACTGGTAAGTGTTATCAGTAGTTTCTCGAACTGTTATAGACCTCATATCCACACGACTTATCGAGCTACTGGGGTCTGACGTTTACCACCCCTAGGCGAGATATGCGACATATCAGAAGACGAGACCGGACTGTACGGGAGTGTTACTGTTATGGATTCACAGGAGAATGTACAAGCTTGCTTGTTGATCTTCTGAGCGCTCAATACCTGGGTAGCTGTTACGTTTAGCTGACCGCTTGCAGCTTGTGGGTGTTTGATATGATCATCACATACTGCCGGCGTATTGACGATTTTTTAGAGTCCTACACAGAGGTTTCTTGACTCAGGCAAAACGGAGTAGGAGAACATATGTGATATGTGCGGGACCGAGGATAATGCGATATGAGATACTGTATTATATTCTCGCGATATTTGGTATCAGCCGGGTCATCGGATCAAGTGTTGATTCGATGAATCGGTATGAATAAATATTAGTCGGTTATATACGATATAGCCGGATTGTCGGATCAAGTGTTGATTCGATAATTTAATGTATAATAATATATATGATATATTAAATTACATTAACTAATATTTGCTCACTAAAAGATTCTTTTTCTCACTCGGGTAATACATTGGTATATATGCGATATATGTTAAATGTATTATTTTATTTTATTACAATAAATATTATATATGTGATATATAATATTGTAACATGATATGATTACTAATGCAACATGTTTAGTAGAGATTAAACATGGTTACGGTTTGATTAGGGTTAAACCTTTCTAAATGTTTCTAGAAGGTTTTCTTTTTTGTTTTGGAAAAGATATTTTTGCATGATATTTCTTAACCCAACCACACCCTTTAACCCTAGTTCAATCTCTACAATGGTTACTTGACCATGGTTGCATAATTCATCATTATCTCCTTTGCATTATTCATCACAAAAGAATTCTATCATTATTCTTCATCTTCTTCCTTCTTCTTTCTTCATGGAAAAAGCTCACTAGCTTTTTCCAAGTGATGAATAAATATGAGAAAAAGATAAATAAAGAGAGCAAAAATCCTACTTCATCATCCTCATCTTCCCTTGCCCTTTAGATGAGAGTGTTCACTCAATTTTAGTGAGTGTTAGCTTGTGTTATTGAAACTTCAAGGTAGATCATCTTTGTATCGAAGATCGGAAGCAAGACTGCATCTTTCTCTTCGTGGAACCTCTCGAGAGTCCGGAGCACGATGATCGCAGCGAATGGACCTCAACACGGAGCATATGAAGTGAAGGACCGGATCTACAAAGGTTGTAATCCCTCTCACTTAGTGTTAAAATGTTTAGCATGTTAGTTTTCGCCTAATCTCTAGTTTAAAGATCCGGCTTCGGGTTGTTCGGCACGGCTAATTTTTTAATCGGGCATGGTTGATGCCTCGTAGACCCTTGTGCGCGTGCCCAACAACCCTACAGTGGTATCAGAGCCAAGCTAGAGCTTTAGGCGAAGTCTAGACAAAGTTTAAAGTCCGATCGAACCCGGAAAACCCGATAAAACCCCTTCTCTGGAAATTTTTCTAAAATGTGATTTTTTGTGAATTAAAAATGCTCAAAAAAATCAGCAGGGAATTATAGGAATTACTGTGAAACCCGACCCCCTAAATCCCCCAAAGCACCGCGGAACCGCGGAAAAACCTAGGTATTGGCGGCGGTTCCGCGGCAAGAAGGAAGGATTGAGGGATAGGGTTTGCACAGTAACCTCCGTAGCTAATTCCTGATTCTTCTGGGAATTTTTTATTTTCACTCCAGTGTTGTGTTTTTTGGGTTGTATTGGGGACTTAAAGATTCGATCGGATATTTTAACTTTGTTTAGTTTTGTCCGGATAGCTTTTAGAAACTGTTAAAAAGTTCGAACGGATATCAATAACTCACTTTTTCTCCTGTCGGAAATTTTTTCAAAAGTTGGATTTTTTCTCGAGTTTAAAAACGTTCTAAGTCGTGCAAGTAACGCGGTGGACCCTCTAGAAGACAACAAACCTTAACTCGATTATGTGACCGTCTTGAACTGCCTCTGAACCTTAGGGTTTGTGGCAGTACGGCGTGCCACATGTGAGGCGTTGGCTTGACCCTTCTACGGCTGGACCATTGGTACTGTGGCATGTGATGGATGTTTTTAAACTGATTTCATGTGTTGAGATATATTGGGGAAATCTTGGGTGTTTGATTATTCGATCGGAAAGTTTAACATTGTCTATTTATCTGGAATGTGATACAATATTTGGAATCCACAGGTAGTTATGAGATAACTAATTTGAATGTTATAAATCTAGCAGTTCAGTCTCAGTTGATCGGTTGCCACGGAATTTTGATGTGATCAAAAGTCCATCGCAATCACGTAGCGTACGCGGATACTCGCCGGGTAAACTTAATAGACAGCTACACCCCATAGCCCCGACCAAGTGACTGTAGGAGAACCCCGTCGCCAAAAGCATCCGTTCGAATGCTCGTGGCAGCGGTGTTCCGCCTTAGTGCACTTCGTCGACGGCATCGGGGGTGCGGCCGTCTACTAAAGTTTGCGACGAGCATTCGATCAGGGCGTCGGGAATCTTGTTGAATTGCCCGACTTGATATTGAAAAGAGTTTTCGATAATGAGACTAAAATGCGGGGTTTATAATTGTTAGGCATGCGATGTCTAAAGAATTCATTTGGTTAGGCATGCGATGTCTAAGAAAGTTGCGGATTCCAACTGTTGTAGTTTTACACTTTCTTTTCTGTGACCGTAAGCGTAGTATGTGGTGTATCGCCGGCTTCGTTGCTATACATCAACGACAATCGGGATACGCATACTTGTTTACGTTGATGATATGAGATATTATGTGTTGCTGTGATATGTTATATTGGATCGTCGCGTTTTGAATAGCCGGGGGTTTTATGTGAGATGAGAGTTTTTCTTTTTCATTCATGTAAAAACTTGTTTGTAATATTCTTTTATTGGGGCACTTCCAAGTTGCGGAAGATGTCACCGTTGTATATTATTTACTTTTCCGCATTAGGTAGACCCAAGGAGGGGAGCACAAGTAACCGGGTTCTAGGGTCCAGTGGGAGACCATATCGAGGAGTCGAGACCGGGTCTCCTAACCCTAGAATTTGCAGTGTTACTTGCCGCTCTCGTAGGGGTCTAGGGATGTGGGTTTGGCTATTCATCGCGACCGTGGAATCCGTGTTTTATACAGGCTCGTATTGAAAACACGGACGTCCTAGTATATCCAATATTTCATATATGTTCTTCTGCTGCAATGTTCTGTGATGAGATCATATTACTGCCTGAAATGAATGTTTATATTATATATATATGAGATATATGTTATATTGCAGATTTCGTTTCAAATGAGATGCTTGTGAAGCATAATAAAATGGAACTTCATTAATGAGATTAATGAAACTAAAAGAAACCTAAGATGTTGTAGAAACTTGTTTAAAAACAGGTAGCTACAGTTCTTGCTTTGCATCGCGGTGTTCCTTGTAGAACATCCTGCACCTTATTCGATAGGGAAAGGACCGAGATCCCTTCACCGGGAGTGACTCCTTTAGCGATAACTGGCAGATGCTACAAACTCGGTTTGTCTGTTGATTGCTTTTAGAGTTTTGCTTTGCACAGCGGTATATATGATATATCCTGCACCTTATTCGATGAGGAAAGGGCCGACGATCCCTTCAACGGGAGTGACCCCTTTAGCGAAACTAAGAAAAGCCTCAAAAACACTCCTTTTTCAAAAACTACTCGATTCTACGACGATATCAAGTTCATTACGCAAAGGGTTTTCTTAAAACCTGTCGTAGCCCTCCGTCATTTCAGATAAGTCCTACTTAGTATTCGTGCTACGTTTGTTGGCCTGCGTCATGGCGTAGTGTGCGGTAGCTAACTAGTATTTATCTGTTTATGCATATGATGCAGATTGGATTAGGGTAGTCGTGCGACTTTGTTGGCCTACGTCAAGGGTCGTGCGGGTGGGTTTAATTCAATCAAGAAATGACGGGTTGAACTTGACTAGCGCACTGTGGTTTGTTGGCCTGCGTCAAGGTCATGGGACGCTAGGGGTAAAATATTATTGGGGATTTCAAGTGTTGAAATTTGCAATGAGATTGCATACCTTCTATGAGATAGTTGGATCCCGATACCCGCTGCTAGTAAGAGTTACTCCTGGGAGAGTTTTACACATTACAATTAGCCGATCAAGTAGGTGTCTAGAAAAGTGTCAACGGGGTTACGCCTCTGGGAAAACGAGGTTTACTTTAATTAGGTTCGTGCGAAAGCACGGGGGACCTCCCTCAAAGTACCGACACTGGCCTGGCTGAAAGATTGGCGAACTTGTAGCGTGTAATTAATCCCGGCTAGTCTTTCCTTTTAAGGTTTGAAGGAAGATTTGATTAAAACAGTGGGAGACATCCTGATTAGATATATTAGATAACCAATCTAATCTTGCAAGAGCATACGCTGAGTGTTTTCTTCTCTCTCTCTCCAGGTAGCGACCATCTCACGCCTTAATCAAGATAATAATACGGATATATTGACCGAACCCGCTTGTTATACTGAGCTGGGGAACGTTGGTCCCGCTCCAACTTATAATTGTTATAAGACAGAGTAGGAAATAGGGGATTACCAGAATTCTCGTGCCGCCCAAACGAAGAAAGTGCATGTTGATGCATCATCTTCGGGTGTGTTCATTACAGAGAACTGTTTCTCAGTATCCTTTACGTCCTGGGTATGTGATACCGGATCAGGATCCCGCATATGTAATCTGTTACATGGGATACAGATAGGTAGAGAACTGAGAACGGGTGATAAGTTTCATGAGACAGAAAACGGTGCAAGTGTTCCAGCCAAGTCTGTTGGTCACTGTCACCCTGTATTACCAGAATACGTTGATTCTGAACGAATGTTATTAGATGCCGAACCTGATATACAACATCATATCAATCTCTTTATTAGTAAAGAAGGGTATAATTTTGTATTGTTGGATAATGTTTTGAACATTTCTTATATCAAGAGTTGATCGGTTCAGGCACGTTATCTAAAAGCATTGACGTTCTAAATCAAACCACAGTTCTTAGTATACAGAACACACACGAGAGGAAGAGTTCAGAAATGAACGAATCCTTCTTGAGGTATTGTAGACTAGGTCATATCAATGCGACCCGGCTAGCTGAAGTTACATAAAGATGCATATTTAAATAAGTTTGAATTTACATCTTGTGAAACTTGCCAGTCATGTCACAAAGATACGATGACCACAGCTCTGTTTATTGGAAACAGAGAAAGAGTTATTGAACTCTTGGGATTGATACATGCTGATGTATGAAGGTCCCCTATCTACGCATGCCAAGACCGGTTCTTTTTACTTCATTGCGTTCTCTGATAATCTCTCAAGATTCAGACATGTGTTCCTGTTGAAACATAAGTCCGAAGCTTTTGAGATATTCACAGAATATAAGTTAGAAGTAGAGAACCAAAATACGGGTAAAAGTATTATGTCCTTTGATGTGATCAAGGAGGAGAATACTTAAGCACGGAATTCCTGGACTATTCTAAAGGAGAATGAGATTCTCTCTCAGCATTACTCCTCCGTATACACCATAGCACGATGGTATATCGGGGCGGAGCAAACTCACCCTATTAGATATGGTGTGCTCTATGATGAGTACTACTGAGTTTCCTATTTCCTTTTGGGAGTTATGCACTTGAGAAGCTGCATACCTATTGAATAGGGTTCAAATCAAATCAGTTACCTACCACTTCATATGTGATATGGAATGGGAAGAGCCCATATCTTAAGTTTGTTAAGATTTGGGGTTGTCCGGACTATGTCTAAAAGAAAAATCCGGACAAGCTCGAGGCAAGGTCTGTTATGTAGAACTGGAAATGTTCCAGCTATACAAACTACAGCTGATAATTTGGTAGAACCAAAGGATTCAATAGTTTCCAACGAACCTCAGCCTCTCCACCGATCTAGTAGGGTTCCTCACCCACCTGAGAGATACTTTGGTTTCTCTATGACAGTGGGAGCGAGGATTGCATCATGAGATGATGACCCAACTAGTTTCGGGCTGGCCATCAGGAATGGGACTCTGTAAGAATGACTGGATGCTTATCGATCTGAGATGGAATCCTTATACACCGACAAAGTATGGACTTTGGTTGCTTTATCTGAAGGGTTAAATCCCCATCAGGAGCAAGTATATCTTGAGAAGATTACTTGGTGTACATGGAAAAGTTGAGACTTTCAAAGCTATGCTTAAGTCCATCCAGATCCTACTTGCCAGTGCTACATACCATGACTACGATATCTGGTGGTTGGGTGTCATGACTGCTTTTCTGAAATGATGTTTTAGAAGAAAGCGTCTGTAAGTACACAGCCAGTGGCCTTCGTAGATAGTGGGAGCAGCGGAAACGTGTGCAAGATGTTTTATATGATAAAACAGGCATCGCGGAGTTGGAACATCTGTTTTGATGTGGTAGTCAAAGAGTTTGACTTCATCAAAATGGTAGATGAACCTTGTATATACAAAAAGGTAGTAGGGAGTATGGTGGTGATCCTCGTAGAGTACGTGGATGACATACTCTTGATAGGGAAGGAGTTTCCTATGCTACGCTTGGTCAATCTCCGCTTATCACAATGATTCTCCATATAGGATCAAAGTGATACCTCCTAAATCCTGTGTTTTGGATCTATGAGATAGTTCTAATTGGATGTTAGGATACTCACTAGTTGTAGTGAGATGGTATCAATCGATCCTGGGGAGAATCACTGGAAAGGTTCCAGGGTGATAAGAATGACTGAATGTCAGTCGCAGGCATTGTCTTTACCCTCAGTGGAGGGACGGTATGTTGGACGAGTTCCAAGCTAGATACTGTGACTTACTAGACGATTAAAGGCAAGATACATCGTTACCAAGGATGCTACCAAAGAGGCGGTCTGGATATATATAAGTTCATAAGATGAACTCCGTTCCTACCATTGTGTGACAATGGATTTGTGGCTCTAGCTTAGGAACTTCTGTCCCATCTGAAATCCAGATATAATTCTTAGGAAGTATCACCTGATCATGGAGATGGTTGATCTCCAGGGAGATCGAGGTTAGGAGAGTAGACACAGAGGACAACAGCGCGGATCCACTCACAAAGGCCTTTTTCCCAGTAGAGACTTTTATGGGATGGTTGAGTATGAGATACTTCAACCGCAGCTAATTGTTGGGTATGTGATACCACAACAGATGGCCCTAGTGCAAGTGGGAGATTATTAGTTATATGTATGCCCTAGAGGCCATTACTGTACATACGATGTATATTGTAATGGATGCTTGGACATATATAGGGAGGACTTTCTTGCTCGACATGATAGTATGCTATCTGGTTGTACTTTATCTTAACATGTACTCTGATTGTCTCTATGATACATGTTGATAAAGCCCTTAGGATATGTACTCGACTACTGGGACTATGATGAGATCATACTAATGGGGCCACGGTAGTCGACGAGTACATCCTATAACTGTTCCTAGTCGAGGGTGTATCGAGACAAGGCATCGATACACCAGAGTAGACTAGCGTATACGCATCTTGACCCATATGATGGGCGATGGATGATCCCATATCCATCGGTGTTTGACATCAAGGATGGTGTACGGGTGCTCAGTGGAGACTGGGTACACTGGACGGACTCGCCGAGAACTCCCATATGGTATTATACCTCACGTCAGATGGCAGTTCTCCGGTGACACTGGTACAGAGTAGTCTGTTGACCCGAAATCGTCATAGAGTCTTGTGTGATTCCCACTGTGCTTTGATTTCCATCATACCACGTCCAAGAGGGCGTGCAAAAAGGTGGTTTTTGGGTACAGTCCCGAATCATATGGAGGCAATGAGCGATAGGAGGGGATTCGTCTCTCCCGGTATAGGGAGTTGATGTTGTGCTGTGTTCGATTGGCTATAACCGGAAATTCCTGGCCATGGTTGCTGAGATTTACTGGTAAATGTTATCAGTAGTTTCTCGAACTGTTATAGATCTCATATCGACACGACTTATCGAGCTACTGGGGTCTGACGTTTACCACCCCTTGGCGAGATATGCGACATATCAGACGACGAGACCGGACTGTACGGGAGTGTTACTGTTATGGATTCACAGGAGAATGTACAGGCTTGCTTGTTGATCTTCTGAGCGCTCAATACCTGGGTAGCTGTTACGTTTAGCTGACCGCTTGCAGCTTGTGGGTGTTTGATATGATCATCACCTACTGCCGGCGTATTGATGATTCTTTAGAGTCCTACACAGAGGTTTCTTGACTCAGGCAAAACGGAGTAGGAGCACATATGTGATATGTGCGGGACCGAGGATAATGCGATATGAGATACCGTATTATATTCTCGCGATATTTGGTATCAGCCGGGTCATCGGATCAAGTGTAGATTCGATGAATCGGTATGGATAAATATTAGTCGGTTATATGCGATATAGCCGGATTGTCGGATCAAGTGTTGATTCGATAATTTAATGTATAATAATATATATGATATATTAAATTACATTAACTAATATTTGCTCACTAAAAGATTCTTTTTCTCACTCGGATAATACATTGATATATATGCGATATATGTTAAATGTATTATTTTATTTTTTTACAATAAATATTATATATGTGATATATAATATTGTAACATGATATGATTACTAATGCAACATGTTTAGTAGAGATTAAATATGGTTAGGGTTTGATTAGGGTTAAACCTTTCTAGATGTTTCTAGAAGGTTTTCTTTTTTGTTTTGGAAAAGATATTTTTGCATGATATTTCTTAACCCAACCACACCCTTTAACCCTAGTTCAATCTCTACAATGGTTACTTGACCATGGTTGCATAATTCATCATTATCTCCTTTGCATTATTCATCACAAAAGAATTCTATCATTATTCTTCCTTCTTCTTTCTTCATGGAAAAAGCTCACTAGCTTTTTCCAAGTGATGAATAAATGTGAGAAAAAGATAAATAAAGAGAGCAAAAATCCTACTTCATCATCCTCATCTTCCCTTGCCCTTTTGATGAGAGTGTTCACTCAATTTTAGTGAGTGTTAGCTTGTGTTATTGAAACTTCAAGGTAGATCATCTTTGTATCGAAGATCGGAAGCAAGACTGCATCTTTCTCTTCGTGGAACCTCTCGAGAGTCCGGAGCACGATGATCGCAGCGAAGGGACCTCAACACGGAGTATATGAAGTGAAGGACCGGATCTACAAAGGTTGTAATCCCTCTCACTTAGTGTTAAAATGTTTAGCATGTTAGTTTTCGCCTAATCTCTAGTTTAAAGATCCGGCTTCGGGTTGTTCGGCACGGCTAATTTTTTAATCGGTCATGGTTGATGCCTCGTAGACCCTTGTGCGCGTGCCCAGTAACCCTACAGCTTTTGGGTACAGTCCCGAATCACATGGAGGCAATGAGCGATAGGAGGGGATTCGTCTCTCCCGGTATAGGGAGTTGATGTTGTGCTGTGTTCGATTGGCTATAACCGGAAATCCCTGGCCAGGGTTGCTGAGATTTACTGGTAAGTGTTATCAGTAGTTTCTCGAGCTGTTATAGACCTCATATCGACACGACTTATCGAGCTACTGGGGTCTGACGTTTACCACCCCTAGGCGAGATATGCGACATATCAGACGACGAGACCGGACTGTACGGGAGTTTTATTGATTGGATTCACAGGAGAATGTACAGACTTGCTTGTTGATCTTCTGAGCGCTCAATACCTGGGTAGCTGTTACGTTTAGCTGACCGCTTGCAGCTTGTGGGTGTTTGATATGATCATCACCTACTGCCGGCGTATTGACGATTCTTTAGAGTCCTACACAGAGGTTTCTTGGCTCAGGAAAAACGGAGTAGGGGCACATATGTGATATGTGCAGGACCGAGAATAATGCGATATGAGATACCGTATTCTATTCTCGCGATATTTGATATCAGCCGGGTCATCGGATCAAGTGTTGATTCGATGAATCGGTACGGATAAATATTAGTCGGTTATATGCGATATAGCCGGATTGTCGGATCAAGTGTTGATTCGATAATTTAATGTATAATAATATATATGATATATTAAATTACATTAACTAATATTAGCTCGCTAAAAGATTCTTTTTCTCACTCGGGTAATACATTGATATATATGCGATATATGTTAAATGTATTATTTTATTTTGTTACAATAAATATTATATATGTGATATATAATATTGTAACATGATATGATAAATAATGCAACATGATTAGTGGAGATTAAACAAGATTAGGGTTTGATTTGGGTTAATGTTTACTAGAAGTTTTTTATTTTGTCATGAAAAAGATATTTTGTTATGACTCATCTTTAACCTAACCCAAACCCTACACCCTTGGTTAACTCTCTACAAAGTTTTAGCAACCATGGTTGCATTAATCATCATTATCTTCTTTGCATTATTCATCACAAAAGGGATTTCATTATTATTCATCATCTTCTTCCTTCTTCTTCTTTTGAGCAAAAGCTTTCTAGCTTTTTGCTTTGTGATGAAAATGGGTGAGAACAAGAAAACAAATGAGAGCAAAAATACCACTTCATCATGCTCATCTATCCTTGCCATTTAGATGAGGGTGTTCACTTCATATTATGAGTGTTAGCTTGTGTTAACGAAACTTCAAGGTAGATCATCTTTGTATCGAAGATCGGAAGCAAGACAGCATCTTTCTCTTCATGGAACCTCTCGAGAGTCCGGAACACGATGATCGCAGCGAAGGGACTTCAACACGGAGCTTTAGAAGTGAAAGACCGGATCTACAAAGGTTGTAATCCCTCTCACTTAGTGTTAAAGTGTTTAACATGCTTGTTTTCGCCTAAACTCTAGTTTAAAGATCCGTCTTCGGGTTGTTCGGCACGGCTAATTTTTAAATCGGGCATGGTTGATGCCTCGTAGAACCTTGTATGCGTGCCTAGCAACCCTACAGTGGTATCAGAGCCAAGCTAGAGCTTTAGGCGATGTCTAGACGAAGTTTAAAGTCCGATCGAACCCGAGAACCCCGATAAAACCCCTTCTCTGGAAATTTTTCAAAACTGTGATTTTTTTCAAATTAAAAATGCTCAAAAAAATCAGCAGGGTAGTATAGGAATTACTGGAAAATACGAGACATTAATTCCATCATATAGCCGCGGAACCGCGGCCATGACCCACCTTTGGCCGCGGAACCGCGGCCGTACAGTGAGATGATGCTTTGTACTTTGCACAGTAATTTTTATAAGTACTCCCTGATTCTTATGGGTATTTTTATTTTTCACTCAAATGTTGAGTTTTCTGGGTTGTATTAGGGACTTAATGATTCGATCGGATAATTTAACTTCGTTTAGTTTTGTCCGGATAAATTTTAGAAACTGTTAAAAAGTTCGACCGGATATCAATAACTCACTTTTTCCCCAGTCGAAAATTTTTCAAAAGTTAGATTTTTTTTCTAGAGTTTGAAACTTTCGTAAAGTCATGCAAGTAACGCGATGGACCCTCTAGAAGACAACAAACCTTAACTCGATTATGTGACCGTCTTGAACTGCCTCTAAACCTTAGGGTTTGGGGCAGTACGGCGTGCCACATGTGAGGCGTTGGCTTGACCCTTCTACGGCTGGACCATTGGTACTGTGGCATGTAATGGATGTTTTAAAAACCGATTTCAAGTGTTGAGATATATTGGGGAAATCTTGGGTATTTGATTATTCGATCGGAAAGTTTAACATTGTCTATTTATCTGGAATGTGATACAATATTTGGAATCCACAGGTAGTTATGAGATAACTAATTTGAATGTTATAAATCTAGCAGTTTAGTCTCAAATGATCGGTTGCCATGGAATTTTGATGTGATCAAAAGTCCGTCGCAATCACGTAGCGTACGCGGATACTCGCCGGGTAAACTTAATAGACAACCACGCCCCATAGCCCCGACCAAGTGACTGTAGGAGAACCCCGTCGCCAATAGCATCCGTATGGGTGCTTGCGGCAGCGGTGTTCCGCCTTAGTGCACTTCGTCGACGGCATCCGGGGGTGCGGCCGTCTACTAAAGTTTGCGACGAGCATTTGATCAGGTTGTCGGGAATCTTGTTGAATTGTCCGACTTGATATTGAAAAGAGTTTTCGATAAAGAGACTAAAATGCGGGGTTTATAATTGTTAGGCATGCGATGTCTAAGGAATTCATTTGGTTAGGCATGCGATGTCTGAGGAGGTTGTGGATTCCAACTGTTGTAGTTTTACACTTTCTTTTCTGTGACCGTAAGCGTAGTATGTGGTGTATCGCCGGCTTCGTTGCTATACATCAACGACAATCGGGATACGCATACTTACTTACGTTGATGATATGAGATATTATGTGTTGCTGTGATATGTTATATTGAATCGTCGCGTTTGAATAGCCGGGGGTTTTATGTGAGATGAGAGTTTTTTCTTTTTCATTCATGTAAAATTCATTTGTATGTAATATTCTTTTATTGGGGAACTTCCGGGCTGAGGATGATGTCACCGTTGTATATTATTTACTTTTCCGCATTAGGTAGACCCAAGGCGGGGAGCACAAGTAACCGGGTTCTGGGGTCCAGTGGGAGACTATCTCGAGGAGTCGAGACCGGGTCTCCTAACCCTAGAATTGGCAGTGTTGCTTGCCGCTCTCGTAGGGGTCTAGGGATGTGGGTTTGGCTATTCATCGCGACCGTGGAATCCGTGCTTTATACAGGCTCGTACTAAAACACGAACGTCCTAGTATATCCAATATTTCATATATGTTCTTCTGCTGCAATGTTCTGTGATGAGATTATATTACTGCCTGAGACGAATGTTTATATTATATATATATGAGATATATTTTATATTGCAGATTTCGTTTCAAATGTGATGCTTGTGAAGCATATTAAAATGGGACTTCATTAATGAGATTAATGAAACTAAAAGAAATCTAAGATGTTGTAGAAACTTGTTTAAAAACTGGTAACTCTAGTTCTTGCTTTGCATAGCGGTGTTCCTTGTAGAACATCCAGCACCTTATTCGATAAGGAAAGAGCCGACGATCCCTTCACCGGGAGTGACCTCTTTAGTGAAACTAGCAGATGCTACAAACTCGGTTTGTCTTTTGATTGCTTCTATAGTTCTTGCTTTGTACTGCGGTATATATGATATACCCTGCACCTTATTCGATGAGGAAAGGGCCGACGATCCCTTCACCGGGAGTGACCCCTTTAGCAAAACTAGAAAAGCCTCAAAAACACTCCATTTAAAATCACTCGATTCTACAACGATATCAAGTTCATTACGCAATAGGTTTTCATAAAAACCTGTCGTAGCCCTCCGTCATTTTAGAAAGTAGAGTACTTAGTATTCGTGCTGCGTATGTCGACTTTAGTTGAGGCGTAGTGTACGGTAGCTAAGTGATGTCTTCCTACACAACATATGATGCGATTAGTTAGGACATTCATGTGATTATGTCGACCATAGTTGAGGGTCATATAGGGTGGGTCTGATTAATTATGAAATGACGGGTAGAACTTGACTAGTATTTATGATATGTTGACCTTAGTTAAGGTCATAAGTGCTAGGGGTAAAATATTATTGGGAATTTCAAGTGTTGAAATTTGCAATGAGATTGCATACCTTCTATGAGATAGTTGGATCCCGATACCCGCTGCGAGTAAGAGTTACTCCTGGGAGAGTTTTACACAATACAATTAGTCGATCAAGTAGGTGTCTAGAAAGGTGTCAACGGGGTTACGCCCCTGGGAAAACGAGGTTTACTTTAATTAGGTTCGTACGAAAGCACGGGGGACCTCCCTCAAAGTACCGGCACTGGCCTGGCTGAAAGATTGACGAAATTGTAGTGTGTAATTAATCCCGGCTAGTCAATCCTTTTAGGGTTTGAAGGAAGATTTGATTAAAACAGTGGGAGACATCCTGATTAGATATATTAGATAACCAATCTAATCTTGCAAGAGTATACGCTGAGTGTTTTCTTCTCTCTCTCTCCAGGTAGCGACCATATCACGCCTTAATCATGATAATAATATGGATGTATTGACCGAACCCGCTTGTTATACTGAGCTGGGGAACGTTGGTCCCGCTCCAACTTATAATTGTTATAAGACAGAGCAGGAAATTAGGGAATACCAGATTTCCAATGCCGCCCAAACGAAGAAAGTGCATGATGATGCACCTTCTTCGGGTGTGTTCATTACAGAGAACTGTTTCTCAGTATCCTTTACGTCCTGGGTATGAGATACCGGATCAGAATCCCGCATATGTAATCTGTTACATGGGCTACAGATAGGTAGAGAACTGAGAACGGGTGATAAGTTTCATGAGATAGAAACGGTGCAAGTGTTGCAGCCAAGTCCGTTGGTCACTATCACCCTTTATTGCCAAAATACATTGATTCTGAACGAATGTTATTAGATACCGAACCTGATATACAATATCATATCAGTCTCTTTATTAGTAAAGAAAGGATATAATTTTGTATTTTTGGATAACGTTTTGAACATTTCCTATATCAAGAGTTGATCGGTTCAGGCACGTTATCTAAAAGCATTGACGTTCTAAATCAAACTACAGTTCTTAGTATACGGAACACACACAAGAGGAAGAGTTCAGAAATGAACGAATCCTTCTTGAGGCATTGTAGACTAGGTCATATCAATGCGACCAGACTAGCTGAAGTTACATTAAGATGCATATTTAAATATGTTTGAATTTACATTTTGTGAAACTTTCCGGTCATGTCACAAAGATAAAATGACCATAGCTCTGTTTATTGGAAACAGAGAAAGAGTTAGTGAACTCTTGGGATTGATACATGCTGATGTATAAAAGTCCCCTGTCTATACATGCCAAGACCGGTTCTTTGTACTTCATTACATTCTCTGATGATCTCTCAAGATTCAGACATATGTTCCTGTTGAAACACAAGTCCGAAGCTTTTGAGATATTCACAGAATTTAAGTTAGAAGTAGAGAACCAAAATACGGGTAAAAGTATTATGTCCTTTGATGTGATCAAGGAGGAGAATACTTGAGCACGGAATTCCTGGACTATTCTAAAGGAGAATGAGATTCTCTCTCAGCATTACTCCTCCGCATACACCACAGCACGTCGGTGTATCGGGGAGGAGCAAAGCACCCTATGTGATATGGTGTGCTCTATGATGAGTACTACTGAGTTTCCTATTTCCTTTTGGGAGTTATGCACTTGAGAAGCTGCATACCTATTGAATGTGGATTCAATAGTTTCCAACGAACCTCAGCCTCTCCACCGATCTAGTAGGGTTCCTCATCCACCTGAGAGATACTTCGGTTTCTCTATGACAGTGGGAGCGAGGATTGCATCATGAGATGATGACCCAACTAGTTTCGAGCTGGCCATCAAGAGTGGGACTCTGTAAGAATGGCTGGATGCTTAGCGATCTGAGATGGAATCCTTATACACCAACAAAGTAAGGACTTTGGTTGCTTTATCTGAAGGGTTAAAACCCCATCAGGAGCAAGTATATCTTGAGAAGATTACTTGGTGTACATGGAAAAGTTGAGACTTTCAAAGCTATGCTTAAGTCCATCCAGATCCTATTTACCACTGCTACATACCATGACTACGATATCTGGTGGTTGGGTGTCATGACTGCTTTTCTAAATAATGTTTTAGAAGAGAACGTCTATAAGTACACAGCCAGAGGGCTTCGTAGACAGTGGGAGCAGCGGAAACGTGTGCAAGATGTTTTATGTGATAAAACAGGCATCGCGGAGTTGGAACATCTGTTTTGATGTGTTAGTCAAAGAGTTTGACTTCATCAAAATGGTAGATGAACCTTGTATATACAAAAAGGTAGTAGGGAGTATGGTGGTGATCCTCGTAAAGTACGTGGATAACATACTCTTGATAGGGAAGGAGTTTCCTATGCTACGCTCGGTCAATCTCCGCTTATCACAACGATTCTCCATATAGGATCAAAGTGATACATCCTAAATCCTAGGTTTTTGGATCTATGAGATAGTTCTAAATGGATGTTAGGATACTCACTTGTTGTAGTGAGATGGTATCAATCGATCCTGGGGAGAATAACTGGAAAGGTTCCAGGATGATAAGGACGACTGAATATCAGTCGCAGGCATTGTCTTTACCCTCAGTGGAGGGACGGTATGTTGGAAGAGTTCCAAGCTATATATCGTGACTTACTAGACGATTAAAGGCAAGATACATCGTTACCAAGGATGCTACCAAAGTGGCAGTCTGGATATATAAGTTCACGAGATGAACTTCGTTCCTACCATTGTGTGACAATGGAGCTGTGGCATATGCCAAGGAACCCCCGTCCCATCATAAATCCGGATATAATTCTTAGGCAGTATCACCTGATCATGGAGATGATTGATCTCCAGGGAGATCGAGGTTAGGAGAGTAGACACAGAGGACAACACCGCGGATCCACTCAAAAAGGCCTTTTTCCCAGTAGAGATTTTTAAGGGATGGTTGAGTATGAGATACTTTAACCGCAGCTAATTGTTGGATATGTGGTACCACAACAGATGGCCCTAGTGCAAGTGGGAGATTGTTAGTTATATGTATGCCCTAAAGGCCATTACTGTACATACGATGTATATTGTAATGGATGCTTGGACATATATAGGGAGGACTTTCTTGCTCGACATGATAGTATGCTATCTGGTTGTACTTTATCTTAACATGTACTCTGATTGTCTCTATGTTACATGTTGATAAAGGCCTTAGGATATGTACTCGACAACTGGGACTATGATGAGATCATACTAGTGGGGCCACGGTAGTCGATGAGTACATCCTATAATTGTTCCTAGTCGGGGGTGTATCGAGACAGGGCATCGATACACAAGAGTAGACTAGCGTATACGCATCTTGACCCATATGATGGGTGATGGATGATCCCATATCCATCGGTGTTTGACATCAAGGATGGTGTACGGGTGCTCAGTAGAGACTGGGTACACTGTACGGACTCGCCGAGAACTCCCAGATGGTATTATACCTCACGTCAGATGGCAGTTCTCCGGTGACACTGGTACAGAGTAGTCTGTTGACCCGAGATCGTTATAGAGACTTGTGTGATTCCCACTGTGCTTTGATTTCCATCATACCACGTCCAAGAGGGCGTGCAAAATGTGGCTTTTGGGTACAGTCCCGAATCACATGGAGGCAATGAGCGATAGGAGGGGATTCGTCTCTCCCGGTATAGGGAGTTGATGTTGTGCTGTGTTCGATTGGCTATAACCGGAAATCCCTGGCCAGGGTTGCTGAGATTTACTGGTAAGTGTTATCAGTAGTTTCTCGAACTGTTATAGACCTCAAATCGATCGAGCTACTGGGGTCTGACGTTTACCACCCCTAGGCGAGATATGCGACATATCAGACGATGAGACCGGACTGTACGGGAGTGTTACTGATTGGATTCACAGGGGAATGTACAGGCTTGCTTGTTGATCTTCTGAGCGCTCAATACCTGGGTAGCTGTTACGTTTAGCTGACCGCTTGCAGCTTGTGGGTGTTTGATATGATCATCACCTACTGCCGGCGTATTGACGATTCTTTAGAGTCCTACACAGAGGTTTCTTGGCTCAGGCAAAACGGAGTAGGGGCACATATGTGATATGTACAGGACCAAGAATAATGCGATATGAGATACTGTATTCTATTCTCGCGATATTTGATATCAGCCGGGTCATCGGATCAAGTTTTGATTCGATGAATCGGTACGGATAAATATTAGTCGGTTATATGCGATATAGCCGGATTGTCGGATCAAGTGTTGATTCGATAATTTAATGTATAATAATATATATGATATATTAAATTACATTAACTAATATTAGCACGCTAAAAGATTCTTTTTCTCACTCGGGTAATACATTGATATATATGCGATATATGTTAAATGTATTATTTTATTTTGTTACAGTAAATATTACATATGTGATATATAATATTGTAACATGATATGATAAATAATGCAACATGATTAGTGGAGATTAAACAAGATTAGGGTTTGATTTGGGTTAATGTTTACTAGAAGTTTTTTATTTTGTCATGAAAAAGATATTTTGTTATGACTCATCTTTAACCTAACCCAAACCCTACACCCTTGGTTAATTCTCTACAAAGGTTTAGCAACCATGGTTGCATTAATCATCATTATCTTCTTTGTATTATTCATCACAAAAGGAATTTCATTATTATTAATCATCTTCTTCCTTCTTCTTCTTTTGAGCAAAAGCTTTCTAGCTTTTTGCTTTGTGATGAAAATGAGTGAGAACAAGAAAACAAATGAGAGCAAAAATCCCACTTCATCATCCTCATCTATCCTTGCCATTTAGATGAGGGTGTTCACTTTATATTATGAGTGTTAGCTTGTGTTAACGAAACTTCAATGTAGATCATCTTTGTATCGAAGATCGGAAGCAAGACTGCATCTTTCTCTTCGTGGAACCTCTCGAGTGTCCGGAACAAGATGATCGCAGCGAAGGGACTTCAACACGGAGCTTTAGAAGTGAAGGACCGGATCTACATAGGTTGTAATCCCTCTCACTTAGTGTTAAAGTGTTTAACATGCTTGTTTTCGCCTAAACTCTAGTTTAAAGATCCGTCTTCGGGTTGTTCGGCACGGCTAATTTTTAAATCGGGCATGGTTGATGCCTCGTAGAACCTTGTATGCGTACCTAGCAACCCTACAGTTGTCCAGCGTCCATGAGGACAGAGGGGTTGGTTCTCGTACTATATTCGGTTTAGTTATGACTTCTCTAGTTTTTAGACAGGTATTTCGTAGAAACACATGGTCCAAGTTTTGAGAAGTTATAGGTATATGGATAAAGTAGAGAACCAGGAGTTGTAAGTATCGGGATTCTTCAAGTTGATCGAAGATGTAGATACTTGTGTATGGTGTTCAGTTGATAGTAATGATTAAGAGAACTTGCCTCTCTTTCAGGTTACTCATAATTGGAAGCATTCCTAAGTTGAGTAACGCTGATCGGCCTCTTTCCATTTAGTTGACATGCACTGGAGACAGTTGCATGATTTGAATCTGGTTCAATTAAATCAGTGCCTCTGGTTCTATATTGGATATAGAACAGTTCATATCTTAACGATGTTAAGGTACGGGGAGTTGTCCGGCTTATGCTTAAAACCAGACTCTGGATAACTCAAGGCACGTTTCTGTAATGGCTGTTTGTGGGTTGACCCAGGCTATGACGAGGGTTGACTTTCTACCATCTGGAAGATCAATAGTGGTATTGTTCTAGACTCGCCATAGTTTTAACAAAAATGGATTTTTTTTCAAAAAATAGTAGTGGGAGTATGGTAGAACTGTAACTGATTCCAGAACCGCAAACGATTATTGAAGATTTGATAAGAACCGAAAGATTCAATATGGTTTGACATTCCATTGGCCACTCCGCAGATAAGGTGGGTAACATCAGGCACCCAAGAGGTACTCCGGTAGCCTCAAGGACGGTGACAGGGAGGTTCTTGTTTACCCAAACATGCTATTGCTGTTGTTCCAGGCTGCGAGACCCGGCAGGAGGATGAGTACATCGTCATTCTAAACTAGCTTTAGAAGTGTACGTCTATATGACTCTGCCAAAAGGTTATCGTAGTCAATGGGAGCAGCGGAAGCATTAGTGGACATGTGGCTTATGTCTATTTATAGACTAAAGCAGATGTAGCGGAGATAGATCATCTATTTCTGATGTGACAGTCATAGGTTTGACTTCATCAGAATAGGGGATGGATCTGTTAAGAAGGTAGTAGGGTGTGATGTCCTGGTATTTGGATGACATACACAGAGTAGGAAGTGATATTCCTATACTACGATCGGTTATACTTTGGTTGTCACACAGTGGTTTTGTAAGTCCATACTACCCTTCCACGGTACTTACGGGGTTGCGGAAGTGGTGAAAAACGATTTTCAAGAGGGTGGTAACATGGACTACAAATACGGATCTTTGTTAAACAACTACCTAACAACCTAACTTGAGTTTTACCTACTCGGTTAGGGGGCTATACCATTCTTGAACTCCTTCGTCTTCAACTCCTCCCGGTGTACGGATCGGCCTCACCTCGTCGTCTCCTTGCGCCGAAGATGGATCCACCCGAAAGCTTCTACCTTTGGCTTCTTCTTCGATCTTTGAAGAAACTAGAACACTTGGCTTGCTAGGCCTTGTGAACTAGAATGAGTAGAGGATTGTTTTGGTGTCTTTTTATCTCTAAGGCAATGAGTCTCAACACATGAGAATGGTTTGCCTTTAGCTAGAGAGAGCAAGAGGAAGAGGGAGAGCTTGAGAATGAGAGAGCTCAAGAGAGAGAAAGCAATTGAAAAAATGAGCCATTCTTTTCTCATTCCAACCTCTCATAATCCAAAAGCCATCATAACAAAAATAGTAATCAAGTATTGTCTGATGGTTTAAGTTAAAATGGCTATATCATTTCATGCACTCATTTTGCATAAATAAACAAGCAAGCAAAAGTCTTTGCCATGGAATGATAGCCATTGTCATGATGATAGTCAACTAGTCCAACCTAGTCAACCGGTCAACAAAGTCAACAAAGTCAACCCCTCAACAACCATGTCACTATAATACTTAATTAATATTAATGTTAATAATATTTCTTATTCTCGTTAGGGTTAAGCAAAAGTCAATGGTCAACGGTCAACAGTCAATAACCCCAATGAGAATCCACTGCCTCTGTCTCTCTGTCAACTGTGCATACACACCCGCATCCGCGTTTCGAGGAACACGAATACAAACGAGATAAAACCAATCCCAAAACGTACACTAGGATCTGGCTTAAACCAAAGCCCGCTAGTGTTAACTTTCCGGACACTGTACGTGCACAAGTGCACGGATGTGACCGAACCCTGTCGCAAAACCATGCGACCTGTCGCAAAACCATGCGACCCCTACTCTTTTGCCTAAAGGCGAATAGCTTTCTGTGTGGGACTCTAAAGACTCGACACTACGCTGGCAGTGGGTTTAACCACAGACCGCAAGCGGCACTAGCTGTGCGTAACGGTCCCCAGGTAGATGCCGACAAGAAGACTGACGAGGTGAAACCCATCTGCACTCCTACTGAGTCTGAATGTGACAATCTCTCTGTACAGTCCGGTCTGTTCGTCTGATACATCGCATGGCGGGCCTATGGGGCGGTAAACGTAAGTCCCCTAATAGCGGTACAAGTCGTGTCAGAGTGTAGCCCAGAACACCCTGAGATAGCACTGGAAACCTACCAGTATATCTCGCTTGCCCTGGCCAGGGACTACTCGTGTAATGGCTCTCCTAGACACAGCACGATGTCAACTCCCAATACCGGGAAAGACAAATCCTGTCTAACCGTCACTGCCTCCAAGTGCTTCGGGACTGCACCCAACTACTACCTGTTTGCATGACTCCTTTGAGCCGTGGTAGGGTAGTAATCTAAGTACAGTGGGAACACACTCGAGGCGAAGTGACAATGTCAAGTCAGCGGACTAAGCTGTACTCATGTCACCTGGGAACTGATAACTGACGATAGGTATAGTACCAACCAACAGTTCCCGACGAGTCCTGTCCAGTGTACTCGTAACCTAACGAGCACCCGCATACTATCTTAAGTACGACGTACTGACGGCTGTGGGACAGACCGTCTCCCACACTGGGATGAGAAGCGCATACGCTAGTCTACTCCGGAGTATCGATGCCCTGTCTCGATAGTCCTGCGACTAGGGACCTGCATAAGGATGTGCTTATAGATTACCCAGCCCCCACTAGTGTGACTGCCATCACAACGCTGGTAATCAAGCAAAGATCCTAAGGGCTCCACTAATGCGTATAGGTGATATACAAAAATAAACACATGTACACATTGAAGTAGAAACAAACCAAGTAGCATACTACTATATTGAGCAAGATTGTCTATACAAGGTGAATATCCCAAGCTTCCATTAAGTAATATACATACTAGTATGATACAATAATGGCCTCTAGGGCATATACACTAAATGGTTTCTCCACATAGGAATTGGATATTATATCAGACATTCTGATTACTAAATCTATGGTTTTAGATCTAGATTTGGGTGGTTTACCAATCTAGGTACTTTGACAGCATTCTAAGAGTATTTAGAATCGACGACTCCAGGCATGGTGGTGTACCTGCAGGTGATGGAGTCACCCTCTCTAAAGGTGTCTTACAGACTAAAGGGGAGAGGGATGTGCATGATTGGCAGATCACTTGCTCAGGCAATTGAGTCAATCATGAGATGTCAAGTACCACACCAGATGTTGTTCTTGCACTAGATGCAATAAGTTGACATTGATCCAATCCTAGAGAAACAGACGGAAGCAATTTTAGAACATAAGTGGATGTTCTAGGGATATGATAACGGCAGCCTCATTCGGGAGACAGTTATCATTCCAGGCTTCCAAGGTGACCTGGATGACAGATTGGTTGTCAGAGTTATAGTTTTCCCTCTGACGAAGGGCAGTGTTTTGGACAGGTGGTCCAGGCGGACACTGAGGGAGGCATGACGCAGGATACTGATTAAGTTCAGTTGTCGATACAGTCTAAGAAGTTTGGATTTGGAGTTCATTTATGAGCTAGGTCCCATCAGACATCCAGACATATTCTAAGACATGTATTGCTCATTTCGGGAGATGGCATTCTCCGTGAACTTGAGATATAGATAGACATAAAAAGAAACATCAAAGCGGATCCACTCGCTGAGGCTATTCCTCGAACGCAATAGTTTCACAAACGGGTTTTGTGAGACTGACTAGTAGAGGAGTTGGGTGTTCGGTATCACACGGGCTGTGAGTATGCGACATCACAATAATTAGCCTTGAGTGCAAGTGGGAGATTGTTGGAGATAGTGCCCTCAGAGTCAATTATTGGATCACAGGCACGTGATTGCAATGATTGATGGAGGACCTATCCCGATAGGACAGTCTTACTCGAGATGATAGTATGCTATCAGGTTTACCTTTATCATCGTGTACTGCTTTAGGTGACCTTACAGGTCACTATTGCACGTTGATAGAGCCCCTAGGATTCTTGCTTGACTGCCAGCAATATGAGGGCGATCATATACGTGGGAGCTGGTAGTCTATAAGCATGTCCTTAAAAGGTCCCTAGTCGTAGGAGTTTCGAGACAGGGCATCGATACTCCAGAGTAGACTAGTGTATACAGTCGAGACCCCGACGAGGGGCGGTGGCCGGTCTCACAAGCCACTGGTGTCAGTTGGTTCACCTAAGATGTATACAGGTGCTCATTGGGTTATGAGTACACCGGACAGGACTCGCCGGGAACATGCTAGTTGGTCTTATACCTGACGTCAGATAGCAGTTCCCTGGTGACATGTGTACAAGTTAGTTCATCGACCTGAGATCGTCATTTTTCTCGTGTGAGTTCCTACTGTACTTTGATTACTACCCTACCACGCTCAAAGGAGACGTGCAAACAGGTTTTAGTTGGGTACAGTCCCGAGCCACATGGAGGCAGTGAGCGGATCTGCAGGGGTTCGTCTCTCCCGGTATTGGGGGTGAGGTCGCACTGTGTCTAGGAGAGCCATTACACAAAGCCCTCGGCCTAGGCAGGAGATTTACTGGTAGGTATTCCAGTAGTATCTCAGGGTGTTCTGGGCTACACTCCGACACGACTTGTACCGCTTTTGGGGGTCTGACTTTTACCAACCCCCTAGGCCCGCCATGCGATGCTCATAGACGAACGGACCAGACTGTACGGAGTTTTTCACTGACAGGCTCAGTAGGGTGTCAGGATGAGTTTGCCCATCGACGTCCCTTTTGGTCAATACCTGGTAGCCCGTTACGTATAGGCTAATACCTCTGACGTGCTAGTGGTTAAATCCACAACCAAAGTATTGACGAGTCTTTAGAGTCCCCCACAGACCAGTTTCTCAAATTTCAGGCGAAACGCTGTAGACGCCGTATGGAGATATGGCAGGGTTCGATCAGATACGTGCGGTATTGCACGGATCATGATCGGACGGATAATACTAGCGGGCTTTGGTTTAAGCCGGATCCTAGTATAGTACAGTGTAGATTTTGTCTCATTGCATTTGTATTTCGGTCGGAATACAAATGCGGGTATGTATATACAGTAGCGAGGTTTTCCTGTAATTTATTACGGGACCAGTTTCATGAAGTTGCTAGTTTGTTTTTCCGTTTCGGCCAATTTTCTTTGTATCTTTCATTGGCTGAAGATTGGTAGAGGAGGCTTATTTGTATTTGTGCAAATTAGCATTTGTGGAGGGTGGTCTTTGCATATTGTTGCTTCATGATGTTTGTACCTTCATTTGACTCCATGACTTCATGATGGCTTGACCTTTGTTGGTCATGATTGGGTTTTGGAGTGAGGTTCTTTGATTGTGATCATTGCTTATTATCATGACCTTTTTTTCTCTCTCATGGATAATTCTTGTGGCTCCATCATCTATACACCTCTCTCTCATTCTCACTCCCTTGACCATGATATGGCCGGCCATAGAGGGAAGGGGCTGCCCAATTTTTGGGTGGGGATTTTTGGTTCTCTTGTACTTGCAAAAATCCCCAACTTCATCTCCAAAATGTTATCATATCAATCCTCCACCAAAGGCAACTTCTAGTAACCCCAAATAAGACATAGAGCACTACACGTATTCTACAGCAATCCTTGGGCACGTCGGCTCGCCAACTTCGTGCCCGAGTTGCCTCGGTCCAAAGGTGGGAGCCCGTAAAAGAACCCGGCGAAGTGGTGCCCATCCGACGAGGAGTTGAAGACCGGAGATTCCGCGGGGAGATCGGGACGACGACAAGAAGACCGAAGGACACGGATCGCTCGGTATATCTCTCTACCCGTTCTTTAGTTAGCTAGGATTAGATTAATGGCCCGATCCGGGATTTGTGTGCGCGGTGGTGCCGGTTCAAAAGTTAAAGTAAATTATCGTTTCCGCATTTTGGCCTCGGATTGACGGCCGGGGCGCCGTCGTGCACTTACAGCGGGTGTGTATGCACAGTTGTGAGGAGCGAAGAGGAAGGAGGTGCCTCATTAGGGTTTTGACAGTTGATTCGGTCGAAACCATAATAAGGCGGATTCATTAGGGTTTTGGAAGTTCGTTCGGTCAAAACCATTATGATTCGGGGACATTATTTACTAATCTTTTTAGTGATTATTATGTGATGGCTAATTGCTTTGACCATTTGACAATACTTGACTTTGTTGACCATTTGACCAAAGTTGACTTGGACCTTCATGAGAGGTCTAGAGTTTTCTTTTTCTTTTTATTCTTTGGGTTATGATAATGGTCAAGTCAATTGATGCCATGAACTTAATCTTGAAAAGATTAGTAATGATGATAGTGGTGTATTATTGCAACCATGGTTCATTCTCTCTAGCACAATAATTCATTTTTCATTTCTCATTCTCTCTCTTGAAAAGAAATGAGAAAGCTCCATGGTTGTTCTCCTTCATCTTCCTCCTCTTGAAAAATTCCTTTGATTTCATGTGTTGAGAGAAAAAGGATACATATAGACAAATACTTCCATCTACCTCTTTTACACATCCTAGGACATCAAGACTAGCGATCTTGTTGCCCTAGTTGCCTCGGCTCGAGGTGGAGCTCGGAGCACAACTCTCGGGTGGATCGTCTTCGACTCAAGAAGGCCGCGGAGGTGATCAAGATCCGGATCGACCCTCGGAGCGTGGATGGACGAGCAGGACAGCGGAATGAAGACCCGAAGGACCGGTTTCGTGAGGTATAATCTCTATGGCATAGTAGATAGAACCTCTAGTTGTTTGCTAGTTTGTAGTTTAGCAAAGATCCTTCTTTTAGTCCATGTTGCCTTTGCACTAAAAAATCGTTTTTTACCGTTTCCGCCTCCCCGTAAGAACCGGGGTGAGCAACGTGGACTTACAGTGGTATCAGAGCCTAGCTAAACATAAACTAGCATGTTAGCAAAGTATTTAGAATCTCGATCGGAAAAAATTCGCAAAACATGTCCGGAAAAATCAACTTTCTGCCGATTTTTTATACTGCTTTAAAAATTATTTAATATACATGAAAAATCGGCTCAGGGTTTTCTAAAGACACCCACCAAAAACGATCCAGTGACTCGGTCAAAGCGCCGCGGAACCGCAGCAAGAACATGCTTCTTGCCGCGGATCCGCGGCCGAGTTGACACGGCCATGGACCGTTTTTGGTGCAGTGTTCTTAGTTGGATGTTTTGGGATTTTTAGTATATTTTGTTTCTGCCCAGAATTTCCAAAGAACAAATTTGTTTTTGGGGTGGTTACAAATCCGTATTTTGATCGAAATTCCGTAGACTTTGGCTAATGGATATTATCTGTGATGTGATATATGTATTGAACGTTTGCTAATCGCTATACGACGATTAGCGGGGGTTATACATATCTGTGATCTGTAATGTTGATGGTTTGTGGATATGAACCCGGTGGAATGTCGCCGATGAATAGCCGGGGGATGTGAGATGAGAGTTTCTTTTTCTTTCATTCAATGTAAAGTTTGTAATTGATGTAATATTATTTTATGGGCGCACATCCGGGATGAGGTTGTAGCCGCCATTGTATAGTATTTCTTTTTACTGTTTTTGCTCCTAGGATAGACCCAAGGTGGGGTGCAAAAACTACCGGGTATCTCGAAGTGTCGAGTGGCCTACTCACGTTGTTGAGGGAGGTTACTTCACGTCGGGTACTTGGAGGGTAGTTTGTCGCACCCGTAGGGGTCTAGGGTGGGGTTTGGATATTCATCGCGACCGTGCAATCCATCTTTCGTTGCAGGCTCGAACGAAACGCGGATTCCTAGTATATCCAAAGTGTTCATCTGTGATCTGGAATGACTATCATTGCATCTGACGAATGTATATATCTATATATGATATCTATTTAGGCGTTGCTTATGTTTTGCATCCGCGCTAGTCCAGCCCCCGCTCTGTCGTTAGTTAAGTAACCTAACGGGTGATGACGGGACCCCGTGGCGAATGCGGATGGTATAAGCGTACGTCATATTTTCGTTGTTTTCTGCAATGGTAGGATTAAATTATGGGACACATTAAAATTAATGCATGAAAATAAACCAAAGTTAAAGTCGTTGGAACAATTTAAAAACCACTCGGTTTCTTTTCAAAAACCAACTTTTAAATGCGGAGCTTAAACCACTCCTTTCAAAAGCTATCAAGGTTCCTTCGATTATATCAAGTTCACTACGTTCACGGTTTCGCCAAAACCATTCGTAGCCCTCCGTCGTTTCGTATGAATATTCAATAGTATTCAAGCTATGTTTGTTGACCTTCGTCAAGGCATAGTGATTGGTAGCTGTTGGGTGTTCATATGTAGCATAGATAGATGCGTTGGTTTGGGACAGTCGTATTACCTTGTTGACCTTCGTCAAGGGTATATACGGGTGGGTTCAAATTAACCTGGACAATGACGGGTAGAACTTGACATGTGACTTATAATTTGTTGACCTTCGTCAAGGTCATAAGAGCATGGGGCAAAAATCCACATCGGGAGTTTCTAAAGAAACTGAAACTTGCTAGTGCTGCATACCATTTGGAGTGTGATGATTCTGGTAGGATTCCTTCAGTCTTATCACACGATGATATTTGGATCCCGATCCTACTATGAGTACATGCTACTCCTCGGGAACTTTCTCGCTTAACGATCAATGCTATAAACCAAGTAGGTGTCTAGAAAGGTGTTAGCGGGGCTACGCCCACAGGGAAAAGAGGTTACTTAATTAAGGAATTTCGCGAAAGCATTGGAAAACCTCCCTCGAAATACCGACACCAGCCTGGCTGAACGGTTAAGCAAGAATTGTACGGTGAGATTGATCCCGACTAATTCTTCCTTTATGGTTTGAGGAGGGATTCGAGAGACAGTGTGAGCCATCCTGTTTAAATAAATTAAAAACCAATCTAAACTTGCAAGAGCATCATGCTAAAGTGATTTCTTCTCTCTCTCTCTTAATTGCAGCAACCCAGTGACCAAACATAGGTTACATCTAGATAATAAAATGAGTGAATCTGACTGTTATGACTGGCAAAGGTCTGTCCAGATGTCCATTGCCCATGACAAGCTGGGACACCTCTTGACTGATCCAACCCCTGCCGTCTCAGGTCCAGTTTCCCCTGTCATGGATATTCATATCCGCAAGACATCGGAAAAAGACTGTGCGAAAGCCAAGTGCCTTGTGTTAGCCTCAGTTGATGGTGCATACCAGAGGCAGCATGAGAAGATGGACTTAGTTTCTATCTTCCTCCATAACAAAGATTTATATGGAGAGCAATCTCGTATCGCAAGATATAAGACCTCGAACGAATTACTTCCAGCGAGGTTGGCTATCGGGTCATCTGTGGGGGGCAACGTCCTTACAGAGACCAGCTATTTTGAGCTCACAGACCTGAAGACCACGTTGAAGAACGGGTCAGATGCTGACTTGATTCTACAGTCTCTACCTTCTACCCTGAAGGAAACCAGGGAAGTAGAAGGAAAGGGAAGGGCAGAAGTTTCGGGACTGGATGTAGTAAAAGAGGGACGTTCCTATTATTACGGGAATGAACATTAGCAGAAAGATTGCAGGGCTAGCAAAGCCAGTAGCCAGGATTCGAAGCATGTTGTGGCTTCGGCTTCGGGTGTGTTTGTGATAGAGAACTGTATGTCAGTTAACCCTACCTCCTGGGTATTGGATACCGGATCAGGATCTCATATCTGTAATTCGTTACAGGCTCTGAGAAACCGTAGGGTTATCAGGATAGGTGATATGACTCTCAGGGTTGCTAACGGAATGAGCATGTACGCTGAATCCGTAGGGAAATATCATCTTGGACTGACAACTGGGCAGATATTGATTCTGCGTAACTGTTTTTATGTACCAGGTGCGACTTGTAATATCATATCTGTATCCTTACTTTCTAAGGAAGGATATGATTTTACTTTTGTAAGCAATGTGGTCCACATCCACCGAAATCAAGTTCTGATTGGGTCAGGTACATTAGAAAATGGAATATACGTATTGAATCAAGCTCAGATTTTCAGTGTCCAGAACACACTTAAAAGAAAGTCTCCGGAATTAAATCATGCTTTCTTATGGCATTGTAGACTTGGTCACATTAATGAGACACGGTTGACAAAGTTACATAAAGAGGGATACTTGAATCCATTCGAGTACCAGTCTTATGCCACTTATGAATCTTATCTCATGGGAAAGATGACAAAGACTCCGTTCACTGGACATGGAGTAAGAGCGAGCTCGCTCTTGGGACTCATACACAGTGTCGTGTGTGGTCCAATGTCTACATATGCGCGAAGTGGTTATTCATAATTCATTACTTTCACAGATGATTTCTCCAGGTATGGACATGTCTTCCTAATGAAGCATAAATCCGAGGCCTTTGAGAAATTTCGGGAATACAAGAATTAAGTTGAAAAACAAACAGGCAAAAGTATCAAGACACTGAGATCTGATCGAGGTGGTGAATACTTGAGTGCCGAGTTTCTGGACTGCTTAAAAGAGAATGGAATTCTCTCTCAGCTTACTCCTCCATACACACCACAGCACAGCGGTGTATCGGAAAGGCGGAATCGAACCCTATTGGATATGGTTCGTTCAATGATGAGTAAGACTGAGTTACCGCGATCTTTCTGGGGTTATGCACTAGAAACAGCTGCATATCTCTTGAACAAGGCTCCTACCAAGACTGTGCCTACCACCCCATATCAGATGTGGAGTGGGAAGAAACCTTGTCTTAAGTATCTTAAGACATGGGGATGTACAGCTTTTGTAAAGAAGCGGTATGCGGACAAACTCGAGGCACGCTCAGTACTGTGTAAGTTTGTGGGATACCCAAAGAACTCCAGGGGGTATCTTTTCTATTCCACAGAGGAACAAAAGGTTTTTGTTTCTCAGCATTCCCACTTCTTGGAAACTGAACTTTTAGAAAATCAGATAAGTGGGAGCGCAATAGAACTGGAAGAAATTCCAGAACCACAAGCTATTACTGAAACCTTGGTAGAACCAGAAAGGTCAGGAGAACCGGATATCCCAGCGCCACTCCGCAGGAGTAGTAGACAGTCTCATCCGCCCGAGAGATACTATGGTTTTCTCATAGACGGAGATAGAGAGGATTGCACTATTGATTATGAAGAGCTTACTAGCTTCCAGCAAGCCATTCAGAGCGGTGACTCGGTAAAATGGCTGGATGCAATGCGGACCGAGATGGAGTCCATGTACACCAACAAAGTTTGGACTTTGGACTTTGCTCCAGAAGGGGTAAAACCCGTAGGCTGCAAATGGATCTTCAGAAAGAATATTGGTGTAGATGGGCAGGTTGAAACCTATAAAGCTAGACTTGTAGCAAAGGGTTTTCATTAAAGACCTGGTTTGGACTATTACGAGACCTTTTCTCCAGTGGCTATGCTCAAATCCATTCGGATCCTTCTTGCTATTGCTGCCTTCCACGATTATGAGATCTGGCAGATAGACGTAAAGACGGCTTTCCTAAATGGAAATTTGGAAGAGTGCGTCTATATGGATCAGCCGGAGGGATTCATTCAGAGTGGGAGCAGCGGTAAAGTGTGCAAGTTGCTCAAGTCCATCTATGGACTGAAGCTGGCATCACGGAGTTGGAACATCTGCTTTGATGATACTGTCAAGGAATTCGACTTTATCAAAAACCCAGATGAACCATGCATTTACAGTAAGATTGTAGGGAGAACTGTGGTATTCCTCGTCTTGTACGTGGATGACATTCTCCTAATAGGAAATGATATTCCTATGCTACAGTCAGTCAAAGGATTCTTGTCACAGAGGTTCTCCATGAAGGACCTGGGCGATGCCAACTACATTCTGGGGATCCAGATCTATCGTGATAGATCTAAGAGGATGTTGGGACTTTCGCAGTCCAGGTACATCGACACCATACTGAAACGATTCAGTATGGAAGATTCCAAGCGCGGTAATCTACCGGCTTGTCACGGAATCACCCTCTCCAAAGAGATGTCTCCCAAGACTGATTTGGAAAGGGCTCGCATGTCATCTATACCCTACGCATCTGCGGTAGGCTCTATAATGTATGCGATGTTGTGCACCAGACCAGATGTGGCATACGCATTGAGCGTTGTAAGCCGGTATCAGTCGGACCCAGGAGAGAAACACTGGATAGCAGTAAAGAACATTCTCAAGTACCTGAGAAGGACTAAGGAGATGTTCTTGGTGTATGGCGGAAAAGACCTCCAGATTGAGGCCTTTGCTGACTCCAGCTTCCAGAGTGACAAGGATGACTCCAAGTCCATGTCGGGTTATGTCTTTACCCTCAATGGAGGGCCGGTTTGCTGGAAGAGTTCCAAGCAGGAAACCGTTGTTGACTCAACTATGGAAGCGGAGTACATAGCTGCTTGCGATGCCGCAAAGGAAGCTGTCTGGATGAAGAAGTTCCTCGCGGAGCTTCAGGTGGTTCCTACCATTGTTGATCCAATACCGCTGTATTGTGACAACAACAGAGCTATAGCTTTAGCGAAGGAACCCAGGTCCCATCAGAAGTCCAGGCACATTTTGAGGCGGTACCACCTGATCAAGGAGATCGCAGATCGCCGGGAGATCGAGGTGAAGAGAGTAAATTCGAAGGATAACACTGCAGATCCATTCACGAAGGCCATACCCCAGACTCAGTTCGAGCGGCTGATCGAGATGATAGGTCCGATACGCCAGTACATGGCCTTAGTGCAAGTGGGAGATTGTTAGTGTATATGCCCTAGAGGCCATTACTGAATCATACTAGCTTGTATATTACTTGATGGAAGCTTGGGATATTCACAGTTGTATAGACAATTTTGCTCAAAATGGTAGTATGCTACTTGGTTTTGTTTCTACTTTAATATGTGTTGTGTTTCTTTTAGCATATCGCTTATACATATTAGTAGAGCCCTTAGGATCTTTGCTTGATTACCAGCGTTGTGATGGCAGTCACACTTGTGGGGGCTGGGTAATCTATAAGCACATCCTTATACAGGTCCCTAGTCGCAGGACTATCGAGACAGGGCATCGATACTCCGGAGTAGACTAGTGCATGCGCTTCTCATCCCAGCAGGGGAGATGGTATGTCCCACAGCCATCAGAACGTCGTACTGGAGATAGTATGCGGGTGCTCGTTAGGTTACGAGTACACTGGACAGGACTCGCAGGGAACTGTTGGTTGGTATTATACCTATCGTCAGTTATCAGTTCCCAGGTGACATGAGTATAGCTTAGTCCGTTGACTTGACACTGTCACTTCGCCACGAGTGTGTTCCCACTATTCTTTGATTACTACCCTACCACGGCTCAAAGGAGTCGTGCAAACAGGTAGTAGTTGGGTGCAGTCCCGAAGCACTTGGAGGCAGTGACGGTTAGACTGGATTCGTCTCTCCTGGTATTGGAGGTTGATATCGCGCTGTGTCTAGGAGAGCCATTACACAAAGTCCCTGGCCAGGGCAAGCGAGATATACTGGTAGGTTTCCAGTGTTATCTCAGGGTGTTCTGGGCTACACTCCGACACGACTTGTACCGCTATTAGGGGACTGACGTTTACCGCCCCCTAGGCCCGCCATGCGATACTCTTAGACGAACAGACCGGACTGTACGGAGATTGTCACATTCAGGCTCAGTAGGAGTTCGGATGGGTTTACCTCATCGGCCTTCTTATCGACATTTACCTGGGGACCGTTACGTACGGCTAGTGCCGCTTGCGGTCTGTGGTTAAACCCACTGCAAGCGTAGTATTGAGTCTTTAGAGTCCTACACAGAGAGTTTCCCTGCACTGAGCGAAAGGTGTAGAGGCCGTATAGTTTTACGGCAGGGCTACGATCACTTACGTGCACTTGTGTGCGTATGCTGTTCAGGCAGGCAATACTAGTGGGGTTTGGTTTAAGCCGGATCCTAGTATTGCACGGATGGATTTGTTTTTTCTTCTGTGCATTCGCATTCTACGGAATGCGGATGCGGGTGTGTATGCACAGTTGTGAGGAGCGAAGAGGAAGGAGGTGTCTCATTAGGGTTTTGACAGTTGATTCGGTCGAAACCATAATGAGGCGGACTCATTAGGGTTTTGGCAGTTCGTTCGGTCAAAACCATTATGAGCCAGGGACATTATTTACTAATCTTTTTAGTGATTATTATGTGATGGCTAATTGCTTTGACCATTTGACCATACCTGACTTTGTTGAAAACTTGACCAAAGTTGACTTGGACCTTCATGAGAGGTCTAGAGTTTTCTTTTTCTTTTTATTCTTTGGGTTATGATAATGGTCAAGTCAATTGATGCCATCAACTTAATCTTGAAAAGATTAGTAATGATGATAGTGGTGTATTATTGCAACCATGGTTCATTCTCTCTAGCATAATAATTCATTTCTCATTTCTCATTTCTCATTCTCTCTCTTGAAAAGAAATGAGAAAGCTCCATGGTTGTTCTCCTTCATCTTCCTCCTCTTGAAAAATTCCTTTGATCTCATGTGTTGAGAGAAAAAGGATCCATATAGACAAACACTTCCATCTACCTCTTCTACACATCCTAGGACATCAAGACTAGCGATCTTGTTACCTTAGTTGCCTCGGCTCGAGGTGGAGCTCGGAGCACAACTCTCGGGTGGATCGTCTTCGACTCAAGAAGGCCGCGGAGGTGATCAAGATCCGGATCGACCCTCGGAGCGTGGATGGACGAGCAGGACAGCGGAATGAAGACCCGAAGGACCGGTTTCGTGAGGTATAATCTATATGGCATAGTAGATAGAACCTCTAGTTGTTTGCTAGTTTATAGTTTAGCAAAGATCCTTCTTTTAGTCCATGTTGCCTTTGCACTAAAAAATCGTTTTTTACCGTTTCCGCCTCCCCGTAAGAACCGCGGTGAGCAACGTGGACTTACAGAAACTCCAAAAGCAATCAAAAAACAAACCGAGTGTTGTAGCATCTGCCAGTTGTGCTAAAGAGGTCACTCCCGGTGAAGGGATCTCGGCTCTTTCCTCATCGAATAAGGTGCGGGATATATCATATATATCGCTATGCAAAGAAAAAAAACTGTAGCTACCCCTTTTGAAAATTTGATTCTACAACATCTTTTAGGTTTCTTTTCTTTCATTAATCATATTAATAAAGTCCCATCATTTAAGTCACCTAAACATCACAGATAAATACGACATACACTTATGCCATCCGCATTCGCCTCGATGTCCCATCGTGCACCGTTAGGTTAGGTAACTAACGGCAGAGCGGGGCAGGGCTAGCGCGGGTGTAAAACATAAGTAACATCTATATAATATATCATATATACTATATACAGTATTTATCACAACATATCAAATGATCACATCACAGATATCGCAGCAGAAGAAAACATATGAAACATTGGATATACTAGGATGTCCGTGTTTTATTTTGAGCCTCTATAAAACACGGATTCCACGGTCGCAATGAATAGCCAAACCCACACCCCTACACCCCTACTAGAGCGGCAAGCAACCCTTCCAATTCTAGAGTTAGGAGACCCGGACTCGACTCCTCGAGTTGGTCTTCCACTGGACTCTAGAACCCGGTTACTTGTGCTCTCCTCCTTGGGTCTATCCTAGTGCGGAAAAGTAAATAATATACAAATGGTGACATCAACCTCATCCCGGAAGTGCCCCAATAAAAGAATATTACATACATTTAATTTTAAATGAATGAAAATAAAAACCCTCATCTCACGTAAAAAAAACGGCTATTCAGAAACGCGACGATCCAATATAACATATCCAGCAACACATAACATCACATGTTATCAACGTAAGTAAATATGCGTATCCCAATTGTCGTTGACATCTAGCAACGAAACCGGCGATATCACATATTACACTTACGGTCGCAGAAAAGAAAGTGTAAAACTACAACATTTGGAATCCACATTCTCTTTAGACATCGTAAATCCGAAATATCACATACTTCGCATTTCATGCCTAACTATATGAATTCCACATATTGTATCACATTCCAGATAAATAGACAGTATTAAACTTTCCGATCGAATAATCAAATACCCAAAATTTCCTAAATAGCTCAACACTTGAGCGGAGTTCAAAAATTCCAGAATACGTCACAGTAGCAACGGTCCAGCCGTAGAAGGGTCAAGCCAACGCCTCACATGTGGCACGCCGTACTGCCCCAAACCCTAAGGTTCAAAAGGCAGTTCAAGACGGTCATATAATCGAGTTAAGGTTTGTTGTCTTCTAGAGGGTCCATCGCGTTACATGCACGATTTTCCGAAAGATTTAAACTCAAGGAAAAAAATTCAATACTTGAAAGTTTTTCGTGCCGGGAAATAATGAGTTAATGATATCCGTTCGAACATTTTAAAAGTTTCTAAATATCCGGAAAACATAACGAAATTAAATATTCCGATCGAATCAACGATTACAAAATAAACCCCAGAACACTCAACACTTGAGTCAGATTAAAAATACCCAGAAAATAGTAACAACAGATACAAGTATTACTGTGCAAACACGTGTCAGTAATACCAAAGTACAGCCGCGGAACCGCCGCGGGAAGCAGGTTCCTGCCGCGGTACCGCGGCGACTTGATGGTATCATGAGTTTGTATTTCATGGTAATTCTTAGAATTCCCTGCTGATTTTTTTAGGTATTTTTAATTCAGAAAAAATCACATTTTTAGAAATTGTCCGGAGAGTGGGTTAAATTTGCGTTTCGGGTTTCGATCGGGTTTTTAACTCTGTATACAAGTCACCTAATGCTCTAGCTAGGCTCTGATACCATTGTAGGGTTACTAGGTACTCTAATAAGGTTCTACAATGCATCAACCATGCCCGTTTAAAATTTTAGCCATGCCGAATAACCCTAAACAAGATCGTTGCTAGAAAATTAGGGTTTCACATGCAAGTTAATAGCATCTACAACTAAGTGAATACGAAATACAACCTTTGTAGATCGGTCCTTCACTTATTTAGCTCCTTGTTGAAGTCCCTTCGCTGGGATCATGGTTCTCCCGGACTTTTGCATGGCTTCACGAGGCTAAAGGAGTGTCCTTGCTTGAAGTCTTCGAGACCGAAGATGATCTACGTCGAGGGGATGCCAACTCAAGCTTCTACTTCACTAACTAGAGAATTAGTGAAGCAAACACCCTAAACTAAAGTGCTAGTCTAGTAGAGGATGGAGAAATAGGAAGTGGGTTCACTTTAGAATTTGGTTTCTTATAATGTTTCTCACTTAGGATCAAACCCTAGAGAGCTCTTTTGCTCAAGGAAGAAGATGAAGAAAATAAAGAGAGAAAGATAATGATCAAGTGAGAAAACTAACCATGGTGAGTGAGTATCATATACTAACTCATGTAGAGATATAACCATGGCTAATCCTTATGGTTGGGTTAACAAATATCCATAGTAAAAACAAACTTAGTGGACTTAGTCAATGCATCCACAAGCTTCCACAAGCTTCATGCATTTTGCTAATCCTCCACTAATTTTGTAATTACTTTAAATATTAAAATCCAACATAAATAAATAACATGGTGTAAGTCTCATACACCCAAGTCATGTGTATCATCAACCATGATACAAAAAGAAAACACAATTTTAATATATATCACATATATATTAAAGTTGTGCACTTGTGAGAAAAAACTTAAGTGAACAAGTGTTAGTTAATGTAAACTAGTATATCTAATATACAATTATACACTAAATTATTAAATCAACACTTGACTTAATAATCCGGTTATATCTCATATAACCGACTAACATCCATTGTATCGACTTATCGAATCAACACTTGATTCGATAACCCGGCTATATCATATATAACCGACCGATACAAAAAGTCGCGAGAATAGAATACGGTATCACATACACGCATTATTCTCGGTCCTGCACATATCACATACGTGCTCCTATTTCGTTTTGCCTGAGCAAGTAAAACCTCTATGTAGGACTCTAAAGACTCGTCAATACGCCGGCAGTAGGTGATGATCACATCAAGCACCCACAAGCTGTCAGCGGTACTAGCTGGACGTAACGGCTACCCGGGTATTGAGCGATCAGAATATCAGCAAGCAAGCCCACTCCAACTCCTGTAAAATCCTGCCGGTAACACTTCCCGTACAGTCCGGTCTCCTCGTCTGATATGTCGCATATCAAGTCTAGGGGTGGTAAATGTCAGACCCCAATAACCGATAAGTCGTGCCGATGTGAGGCTCATAACGGGTCGAGAAACTACTGGTAACACTTACCAATAAATCTCTAAATCAGCCCTGGCCAGGGACTTCCCTGTTACGGCCAATCGAGCACAGCGCAACATCAACCCCCAATACTTGGAGAGACGAAACCCCTCCTATCGCTCATTTCCTCCATGTGACTCGGGACTGTACCCAAAAACCACCGTTTTGCACGCCCTCTTGGACATGGTAAGGTGGAAATCAAAGCACAGTGGGAATCACACAAGACTCTATGACGATCTCGGGTCTACAGACTAACCTGCACAAGTGTCACCAGAGAACTGCCATCTGACGTAAGGTATAATACCATCTGGGAGTTCTCGGCGAGTCCGTCCAGTGTATCCAGTCTCCACTGAGCACCCGTATACCATCTCTGATGTCAAACACCAATGGATATGAGATCATCCATCGCCCATCTCATGGGTCAAGAAGCGTATACGCTAGTCTACACTGGTATATCGATGCCCTGTCTCGATATACCTATGACTAGGAACATTAAAGGATGTACTTATGGACTACCATGGCCCCACTAGTATGATCTGCATCATAGTCCAGGTAGTCAAGTACACATCCTAAGGGCTTTACCAACATGTAACTATAAGACAGTATCAAGAGACAAGTATACATGTTAAGATAAAGAGCAACCAGATAGCATACTATCATATCGAGCAAGAAAGTCCTCTCTATATATGTCCAAGCATCCAATATAATATACATCATCTGTACAATACTGGCCTCTAGGGCATATATACAACTAACAATAACAGGAAGTCCTTAGCCAAGGCTGCTTCAAAGATATACTGGAGAGTGTTATCAGTAGTTTCTCGACCCGTTATGAGCCTCATATCGACACGACTTATCGATTTACTGGGGTCTGACGTTTACCACCCCTGGATGAGATATGCGACATATCAGACGAAGAGACCAGACTGTACGGTAGTGTTACTGATTGGATTCACAGGAGTGTGAGCAGGCTTGCTTGTTGATCTTATGATCGCTCAATACCCAGGTGGCCGTTACGTTTAGCAGACCGCTTGCCGCTTGTAGGTGTTTGATATGATCATCACCTACTGCCGGTGTATTGACGAGTCTTTAGAGTCCTACACTGGGGTTTCCTGGCTCAAGCGAAACGGAGTAGGAGCACATATGTGATATGTGCGGGACCGAGATTAATACGATATGTGATACCATATTCCATTCTCACGATATGTGATATCGGTCGGTTATATATGATATAGCCGGGTTATCGGATCAAGTGTTGATTCGATAAGTTGATTCATTTAATATTAGTCGGTTGTATATGATATAGCCGGATTATTAAATCAAGAGTTGATTTAATAATTTAATGTATAATTATATATTTGATATATTACATTACATTAACTAGTATTAACTCACTTAAGATTTCTTTTCTCACTTGATGTGCACATTGTATATATGTGATATGTATATTTGTGTACATGAATTGTGTCATGCTTGATGATACATGCAAGATGGGTGTATGAGATTTATACCATACTAGGGTTTGTGTTTGGGTTTTATTTATCATTAAGTAATTCAAAACTAAAAGTCTTTTGTCATGGCAAGAAGCTTTTGGAAGCTTGGATTTGCATTGACTAAAGTCTTCAAGTTTTGTTTTGCCTTAAGATATTTGTTAACCCTACCCTTAACCTTAGCCCTTGGTTAATTCTCTACATGAGTTAGGCATGAGGGCTTAACTCACCCATGGTTGCAATAATTGATTAGTATGAGGATTAATTCATATGATGAGTTCATCTTCTTCTTCTTCTTCCTCCTTGAAAAAAGCTTTCTAGTTTCAATGGAGATATGAGAAATAATGTGAGAAAATCAATTCTAAAGTGAGCCCACTTCCTACTTCATCATCCTCTACTACATGCCATTTAGTATAGGGTGTTTGCTTCACTAATTCCATAGTTAGTGAAGAGATAACTTGGGTTAGTGTCTCCTCGACGTAGATCATCTTCGGCTTCGAAGTCTTCGAAGCAAGCATGTTCGTTTCTTCGTGGAAGTCTCTCTAGAGTCCGGAGTTCATGATCGCAGCGAAGGGACTACTACACGGAGCTATTGAAGTGAAGGAACGGTCTACAAAGGTTGTATTCCTTGCTCACCAGACTTGCAAAGTGTTTGCATTTTATATTCCGTTGATTTCTAGTAAACGATTCTAAGTTAGGGTTAGCTAAAACGGCAAATTTTTGAATTTGGCATGGACGATACCTCCTGAAACCTTGTTGCCGTCTTAGGTAACCCTGCACCTACGGGCTTTATCAACATGTATAAATGATACGTAATAACAAGTAAAACATATGCACATGTTAAGATAAAGACAAACCAGATAGCATACTATAATATCGAGCAAGATTGTCCTGTACATACATATGTCCAAGCATCCACATGTATACATATACAATAATGGCCTCTAGGGCATACATATCCAACAATCTCCCACTTGCACTAAAGCCATATATTAGCGTACCGAGTACCCAACATCTGCACTAGGGCCAGTTGTTGGCGTATTGCATACCCAACATCTCAAATAGTCTTTCGAACTGTGCTTGAGGAAGGGCCTTGGTGAATGGATCTGCCGTGTTGTCTTTTGTGTCCACTCTCCGTGTTAGTTATATGTATGCCCTAGAGGCCATTACTGTACATACAATGTATATTATAATGGATGCTTGGATATATATAGGGAGGACTTTCTTGCTCGACATGATAGTACGCTATCTGGTTGTACTTTATCTTAACATGTACTCTGATTGTCTCTTTGTTACTTGTTGATAAAGCCCTTAGGATATGTACTCGACTACTGGGACTATGATGAGATCATACTAGTGGGGCCACGGTAGTCGACGAGTATATCCTATAACTGTTCCTAGTTGAGGGTATATCGAGACAGGGCATCGATGCACCAGAGTAGACTAACGTATACGCATCTTGACCCATATGATGGGCGATGGATGATCCCATATCCATCGGTGTTTGACATCAAGGATGGTGTACGGGTGCTCAGTGGAGACTAGGTACACTGGACGGACTCGCCGAGAACTCCCAGATGGTATTATACCTCACGTCAGATGGCAGTTCTCCGGTGACACTGGTACAGAGTAGTCTGTTGACCCGAGATCGTCATAGAGTCTTGTGTGATTCCCACTGTGCTTTGATTTCCATCATACCACGTCCAAGAGGGCGTGCAAAAAGGTGGATTTTGGGTACAGTCCCGAATCACATGGAGGCAATGAGCAATATGAGGGGATTCGTCTCTCCCGGTATACGGAGTTGATGTTGTGCTGTGTTCGATTGGCTATAACCGGAAATCCCTGGCCAGGGTTGCTGAGATTTACTGGTAAGTGTTATCAGTAGTTTCTCGAACTGTTATAGACCTCAAATCGACACGACTTATCGAGCTACTGGGGTCTGACGTTTACCACCCCTAGGCGAGATATGCAACATATCAGACGACGAGACCGGACTGTACGGGAGTGTTACTGTTTGGATTCACAGGAGAATGTACAGGCTTGCTTGTTGATCTTCTGAGCGCTCATTACCTGGGTAGCTGTTACGTTGGGTAGCTGTTACGTTTAGCTGACCGCTTGCAGCTTGTGGGTGTTTGATATGATCATCACCTACTGCCGGCGTATTGACGATTCTTTAGAGTCCTACACAGAGGTTTCTTGGCTCAGGCAAAACGGAGTAGGAGCACATATGTGATATGTGCGGGACCGAGGATAATGCGATATGTGATACCGTATTCTATTCTCGCGATATTTGATATCAGCCGGGTCATCGGATCAAGTGTTGATTCGATGAATCGGTACGGATAAATATTAGTCGGTTATATGCGATATAGCCGGATTGTCGGATCAAGTGTTGATTCGATAATTTAATGTATAATAATATATATGATATATTAAATTACATTATCTAATATTTGCTCACTAAAAGATTCTTTTTCTCACTCGGGTAATACATTGATATATATGCGATATATGTTAAGTGTATTATTTTATTTGGTTACAATAAATATTATATATGTGATATATAATATTGTAACATGATATGATAACTAATGCAACATGTTTAGTGGAGTTTAAACATGATTAGGGTTTGGATTAGGGTTAAGCTTTCTAGATGATTCTAGAAGGTTTTGGTTTTGTTTTGTGAATGATATTTTCAAGTGACTCATTCTTAACCTAACCCAAACCCTAGCCTTGGTTAATTCTCTACAAAGGTTTAGTCAACCATGGTTGCATTATTCATCATTATCTCCTTTGCATTATTCATCACAAAAGGAATTCTATCATAATTCTATTATTCATCATCTTCTTCCTTCTTCTTTCTTCATGGAAAAAGCTTACTAGCTTTTTTCCAAGTGATGAATAAATGTGAGAAAAAGATAAATAAAGAGAGCAAAAATCCTACTTCATCATCCTCATCTTCCCTTTCCATTTAGATGAGGATGTTCACATCATTTCATGAGTGTTAGCTTGTATTAACGAAACTTCAAGGTAGATCATCTTTGTATCGAAGATCGGAAGCAAAGACTGCATCTTTCTCTTCGTGGAACCTCTCGAGAGTCCGGAACCCGATGACCGCAGCGAAGGGACCACAACACGGAGAATATGAAGTGAAGGACCAGATCTACAAAGGTTGTAATCCTTCTCACTTAGTGTTAAAGTTGTTAACATGTTAGTTTTCTCCTAATCTCTAGTTTAAAGATCCGGCTTCGGGTTGTTCGGCACGGCTAATTTTTTAATCGGGCATGGTTGATGCCTTGTAGACCCTTGTGCGCGTGCATAGCAACCCTACAGTGGTATCAGAGCCAATCTAGAGCTTTAGGCGATGTGTAGACGAAGCTAGAAGTTCGATCGAACCCGATATTCCCCGATTTCAACCCTCTCTGTACATTTTTTCAAACTATGGATTTTTGTCAATTAAAAATGCTCAGAAAATAGAGCAGGAAATTCTAAGTGTTACTGCAGAAAACGAAACCCTAATTCCACTGTAGCGCCGCGGAACCGTGGCAATAGCCTCCTTTTGCGGCGGTTCCGCGGCCGTACGTACTGATTAGGGATTCGTTTTTATACAGTAATACCCCTATCTGTTTCCTCTGTTCTCTGGGAAGTTTTAATCTGCACTCAAGAGTTGAGTTTTCTGGGTTGCATTGGGGACTCGGTGTTTCGATCGGGATGTCTAATTTTATCTATGTTTTGTCCGGATAATTTTAGAAACTGTTAAAAAGTTCGAACGGATATCAATAACTCACTTTTTCCCCTGTCGGAAATTTTTTCAAAAGTTGGATTTTTTTTCTCGTGTTTAAGAACATTCTAAGTCGTGCAAGTAATGCGGTGGACCCTCTAGAAGACAACAAACCTTAACTCGATTATGTGACCGTCTTGAACTGCCTTTTAAACCTTAGGGTTTGGGGCAGTACGGCGTGCCACATGTGAGGCGTTGGCTTGACCCTTCTACGGCTGGACCATTGGTACTATGGCATGTGATGGATGTTTTTAAACTAATTTCAAGTGTTGAGATATATTGGGGAAATCTTGGGTGTTTGATGATTCGATCGGAAAGTTTAACTTTGTCTATTTATCTGGAATGTGATACAATATTTGGAATCCACAGGTAGTTATGAGATAACTGATTTGAATATTATAAACATAGCAGTTTAGTCTCAAATGATCGGTTGCCACGGAATTTTGATGTGATCAAAAGTCCGTCGTAATCACGTAGCGTACGCGGATACTCGCCGGGTAAACTTAACAGACAGCCATGTCCCAAAGCCCCGACCAAGTGACTGTAGGAGAACCCCGTCGCCGAAAACATCCGTTCGGGTGCTCGCGGCAGCGTTGTTCCGCCTTAGTGCACTTCGTCGACGGCATCTGGGGGTGCGGCCGTCTACTAAAGTTTGCGACGAGCATTCGATCAGGACGTCGGGAATCTTGTTGAATTGCCCGACTTGATATTGAAAAGAGTTTTCGATAATGAGACTAAAATGCGGGGTTTATAATTGTTAGGCATGAGATGTCTAAGGAATTCATTTGGTTAGGCATGCGATGTCTAAAGAGGTTGCGGATTCCAACTGTTGTAGTTTTACACTTTCTTTTCTGTGACCGTAAGCGTAGTATGTGGTGTATCGCCGGCTTCGTTGCTATACATCAACGACAATCGGGATACGCATACTTGCTTACGTTGATGATATGTGATATTATGTGTTGCTGTGATATGTTATATTGGATCGTCGCGTTTTGAATAGCCGGAGGTTTTATGTGAGATGAGAGTTTTTCTTTTTCATTCATGTAAAATTTATTTGTATGTAATATTCTTTTATTGGGGCACTTCCAGGTTGCGGAAGATGTCACCGTTGTATATTATTTACTTTTCCGCATTAGGTAAACCCAAGGCGGGGAGCACAAGTAACCGGGTTCTAGGGTCCAGTGGGAGACCATCTCGAGGGGTCGAGACCGGGTCTCCTAACCCTAGAATTGGCAGAGTTACTTGCCGCTCTCGTAGGGGTCTAGGGATGTGGGTTTGGCTATTCATCGCGACCGTGGAATCCGTGTTTTATACAGGCTCGTATTGAAAACACGGACGTCCTAGTATATCCAATATTTCATATATGTTTCTTCTGCTGCAATGTTCTGTGATGAGATTATATTAATGCCTGAGACGAATGTTTATATTATATATATGAGATATATGTTATATATATTGTTGATTTCGTTTCATATCTTTTGCTTATGAAGCATAATAAAATGGGACTTCATTAATGAGATTAATGAAATAAAAGAAACCTAAGATGTTGTAGAAACTTGTTTAAAAACTGGTAGCTACAGTTCTTGCTTTGCATCGCGGTGTTCCTTGTAGAACATCCAGCACCTTATTCGATAAGGAAAGGACCGAGATCCCTTCACCGGGAGTGACTCCTTTAGCAATAACTGGCAGATGTACAAACTCAGTTTGTGTTTTGATTGCTTCTATAGTTCTTGCTTTGCACAGCGGTATATATGATATATCATGCACCTTATTCGACGAGGAAAGGGCCGACGATCCCTTCACCGGGAGTGACCCCTTTAGCAAAACTAGAAAAGCCTCAAAAACACTCCATTTAAAATCACTCGATTCTACAACGATATCAAGTTCATTACGCTCAGGGTTTTCTAAAAAACCTGCGTAGCCCTCCGTCATTTCAGATAGATATTATTTAGTATTCGTGCTATGTTTGTTGACTTAGTTAAGGCATAGTGTACGGTAGCTAAGTAATGTTTATCTGCTAAAACATAAGATGTGATTGGATTAGGGTATTCGTACGGCCTTGTTGACTCAGTTAAGGGTCGTACAGGTGGGTTTAATTCAATCGGGAAATGTACGGGTTGAACTTGACTTGCGATTTATAGTTTGTTGACTTAGTTAAGGTCATAGATCGCTAGGGGCAAAATATTATCGGGAATTTCAAGTGTTGAAATTTGCAATGAGATTGCATACCTTCTATGAGATAGTTGGATCCCGATACCCGCTGCGAGTAAGAGTTACTCCTGGGAGAGTTTTATACATTACAATTAGTCGATCAAGTAGGTGTCTAGAAAGGTGTTAATGGGGTTACGCCTCTGGGAAAACGAGGTTTACTTTAATTAGGTTCGTGCGAAAGCACAGGGGACCTCCCTCAAAGTACCGACACTGGCCTGGCTGAAAGATTGGCGAACTTGTAGCGTGTAATTAATCCCGGCTAGTCTTTCCTTTTAGGGTTTGAAGGAAGATTTGATTAAAACAGTGGGAGACATCCTGATTAGATATATTAGATAACCAATCTAATCTTGCAAGAACATACGCTGAGTGTTTTCTTCTCTCTCTCTCCAGGTAGCGACCATATCACGCCTTAATCAAGATAATAATACGGATATATTGACCGAACCCGCTTGTTATACTGACTGGGGAACGTTGGTCCCGCTCCAACTTATAATTGTTATAAGACAGAGCAGGAAATTGGGGATTACCAAAATCCCCGTGCCGCCCAAACGAAGAAAGTGCATGCTGATGCATCATCTTCGGGTGTGTTCATTACAGAGAACTGTTTCTCGGTATCCTTGACGTCCTTGGTATGAGATACCGAATCAGGATCCCGCATATGTAATCTGTTACATGGGCTACAGATAGATAGAGAACTGAGAACGGGTGATAAGTTTCATGAGACAGAAAACGGTGCAAGTGTTGCAGCCAAGTCTGTTGGTCACTGTCACCCTGTATTACCAGAATACATTGATTCTGAACGAATGTTATTAGATACCGAACCTGATATACAACATCATATCAGTTTCTTTATTAGTAAAGAAGTGATACAATTTTGTATTCTTGGATAATGTTTTGAACATTTCCTATATCAAGAGTTGATCGGTTCAGGCACGTTATCTAAAAGCATTGATGTTCTAAATCAAACTACAGTTCTTAGTATACGGAACACATACAAGAGGAAGAGTTCAGAAATGAACGAATCCTTCTTGAGGCATTGTAGACTAGGTCATATCAATGCGACCCGACTAGCTAAGTTACATAAAGATGCATATTTAAATTAGTTTGAATTTACATCTTGTGAAACTTGCCGGTCATGTCACAGAGATAAGATGACCATAGCTCTGTTTATTGGAAACAGAGAAAGAGTTAGTGAACTCTTGGGATTGATACATGATGATGTATGAAAGTCCCCTGTCTACACATGCCAAGACCGATTCTTTCTACTTCATTACATTCTCTGATAATCTCTCAAGATTCAGACATATGTTTCTGTTGAAACACAAGTCCGAACCTTTTGAGATATTCACAGAATATGAGTTAGAAGTAGAGAACCAAAAATATGGGTAAAAGTATTATGTCCTTTGATGAGATCAAGGAGGAGAATACTTGAGCACGGAATTCCTGGACTATTCTGAAGGAGAATGAGATTCTCTCTCAGCATTACTCCTCCGTATACACCACAGCACGTCGGTGTATCGGGGCGGAGCAATAGCACCCTATTTGATATGGTGTGCTCTATGATGAGTACTACTGAGTTTCCTATTTCCTTTTGGGAGTTATGCACTTGAGAAGCTGCATACCTATTGAATAGGGTTCAAATCAAATCTGTTGCCTACCACTTCATATGTGATATGGAAAGGGAAGAGCCCATATCTTAAGTTGGTTAAGATTTGGGTTGCCCGGCCTATGTCTAAAAGCAAAATCCGGACAAGCTCAAGGCATGGTCTGTTATGTAGAACTGGAAAGGTTCCTGCTATACAAACTGCAGCTGATGATTTGGTAGAACCAAAGGATTCAATAGTTTCCAACGTACCTCAGCCTCTCCGCCGATCTAGTAGGGTTCCTCACCCACCTGAGAGATACTTCGGTTTCTCTATGACAGTGGGAGCAAGGATTGCATCATGAGATGATGACCCAACTAGTTTCGAGCTGGCCATCAGGAGTGGGACTCTGTAAGAATGGCTGGATGCTAATCGATCTGAGATGGAATCCTTATACACCAACAAAGTATGGACTTTGGTTGCTTTATCTGAAGGGTTAAATCCCCATCAGGAGCGAGTATATCTTGAGAAGATTACTTGGTGTACATGGAAAAGTTGAGACTTTCAAAGCTATGCTTAAGTCCATCCAGATCCTACTGCCACGGCTACATACCATGACTACGATATCTGGTGGTTGGGTGTCATGACTACTTTTCTAAATGATGTTTTAGAAAAGAGCGTCTATAAGTACACAGCCAGAGGGCTTCATAGACAGTGGGAGCAGCGGAAACGTGTGCAAGATGTTTTATATGATAAAACAGGCATCGCGGAGTTGGAACATCTGTTTTGATGTGGTAGTCAAAGAGTTTGACTTCATCAAAATGGTAGATGAACCTTGTATATACAAAAAGGTAGTAGAGAGTATGGTGGTGATCCTCGTAGAGTACGTGGATGACATACTCTTGATAGGGAAGGAGTTTCCTATGCTATGCTCGGTCAATCTCCGCTTATCACAAAGATTCTCCGTATAGGATCAAAGTGATACCTCCTAAATCCTGGGTTTTGGATCTATGAGATAGATCTAATTGGATGTTAGGATACTCACTAGTTGTAGTGAGATGGTATCAATCGATCCTGGGGAGAATCACTGGAAAGGTTCCAGGGTGATAAGGACGACTGAATGTCAGTCGCAGGCATTGTCTTTACCCTCAGAGGAGGGACGGTATGTTGGAAAAGTTCCAAGCTAGATACCGTGACATACTAGACGATTAAAGGCAAGATACATCGTTACCAAGGATACTACCAAAGAGGCAGTCTGGATATATAAGTTCATGAGATGAACTTCGTTCCTACCATTGTGTGACAATGGAGTTGTGGCTTTAGCCAAGGAACTACCGTCCCATCAGAAATCCAGATATAATTCTTAGGCAGTATCACCTGATCATGGAGATGGTTGATCTCCAGGGAGATCGAGGTTAGGAGAGTAGACACAGAGGACAACAGCGCGGATCCACTCATAAAGGCCTTTTTCCCAGTAGAGACTTTTATGGGATGGTTGAGTATGAGATACTTCAACCACAGCTAATGATTGGGTATGAGATACCACAACAGATGGCCCTAGTGCAAGTGGGAGATTGTTAGTTATATGTATGTCTGTCACGACCCGAAAGTACGGAACATGACCGGCACTTAAACTACGAACGTCTCGAGGCGTACGTAATCTAAGTAAACCGAAAACCCAGAAATCCAAACCAAGAAAAGTAGTAGAGTGAAGGAAAAACAATTTAAAATCAAGTAGCTTTAATAGCATAAGCCGAGTTATGCAGTTTTAAAAACATCAAGTATTTCCTGAAAATTTCGGCAGAATCTCCTTTGTAAATACTGGCTCCCAAACGGGATACAACATTAATAGTATACGAAATCAATAAAAAGGCATCCCCAAGCGGGAGCTAGCTCTTCGTCAATCGACGGTCACAACCACACAAGCAATATAATATACAACGCCAACGGCGAGGATCAAAATTCAAAAGGAAACTCAAAACCACAAGAAAACCACAGAATTATAACGCGCGACTCTAAGGTCGAAGGAATAACATCACTGGTCTCTATCTCAAATAAATACATGTTTTGGTTGATGGAACTTCTAGATACAACAGAATAATGATAAACAAGATATAATGATGGGTGCGATACAAATAAACCCATCTACTAGCAAATCACCCGGAAATGGAAAGAGTGCCAGCAAGCCGTAATGAAACCTGTACGGCGAAACCTGCAAGAACTGTGGCACAACAGGGGTGAGTTGCCAACTCATGAGTAGAAAACATCTACGCACAGAAATCGCATAAATAACGCAACCTAGGTCAATTGATCATAATATATCCTCAAATATATGCATAACATGCAGCCTATAACAATGGCTAGGGTAAATATCTAACCTGAGTGTAATCTCATGTGCCTGTGTCAGTGCCTCAGGTAGCAATATAACATATGAATGAGGTATGAATGCATGAAAACAGAATACATGTAAATGAAGAAACTGTTTTCATAATTTAGTGAGATTTCCTTGTATTTTTAAAATGAGGTATCATAATGAAATCAGCATAAAACAGTGCCTAGCATCGGCACAAAACGTAATCCCAAAATCTCGATATCTCTGTATCACAGTCTATGTACCTCAATATCTCGAAATCTCAATGTCCCAATCACAATATCTAGGGCGCCGTCAGTCCAGACCGGCCCCTACCATCCATCTCAAGACCACGACGGTATCCTCCGGATATCCGACGGGTCGGGTAAAATCACCGGTAGGTAGTGCTCCCCTGCCAGGCTCACATCGTCATCATCACGCGCTTCTTGCCCCGGGGTACCTTACCGGGTCCACCATGTACCCGAAACGGTTCATCCGCCTGCTCGAATCGGGTCTCGAAATCCATCAGCAAACTCATGGTGGACGACTCATACATCATGGGAAAAACCGCACTTTTTATTTAAAAAGAGCGAAATCAGTTTATATAAGTTTTGCGGTTTTCCCCCCAAATCCAGAAAGTTTCATGGAAATCCGAATCCAAATCATCAATAGCATGTAAAACCATGAATATAGGCATAACAATGAAAAACAGTATGCATGAAGTGACAAGTAATAACTACTATGTTAAGCTGGCATATAAGGCAGGTACTCTTATATCATGTCAAATTACTAACTAACAAGCTAAGTCAAGCAATAATATTTTCTAAGGTGTACGTGACATGAGAATTACCGATGAAGATGTGTGTGAGCCGGCAAGTAAGTGTACGTGGTACATACGTATCATCGGTAATGGTGCTGGTGTCCTAACAATATGATATCAACATTGCAATAAGAAATTATAACATAAGTATGCGATGCGAAGCGAACCACAATAATAAGCGGAAGCTGAATACTAGACGCAACTGTAACTAACCTGCATTAATCTAATATAAGTCCTACAAATGGTGCCTTTTGAAATAACAGGAATCATGGGGTTTTGAAAATAGGGGCTACGGTGTTTTTATGAAAAGATACGTCTTTTGAAATATCCGTAGGATCCCTTCGGCTGTCTTTTAAAATACCTACGATTCGTTAGTTTTTAAAATAGGTAAGAAGTCTAATCTAATCTAACAACTACACTAAACTATACGGCTGAACTAACAAGCTGAACTACATGAAAGAAACCGCCTATCATCTGAGTCGATACATATACATACCTGTATATGTATAGTCGGTGATCCCACCTCAATAATATCATATCTATAACCAGGCATCCCAAGTCAAGAGTGCGGATCAATCATCAATATATAGCTCGTACGTAAAACCGTCGTACGGCATCCCAAATCTGGGTACGGGTCAAAATCATATTCATCACACTATTCATCCGGTATCCTCTTTATCAAAGATCATGGTCTAAGGTACTGACCTATGTCTAATACAATACTAATATCATCAATATAGTCATGATCTGACTACAGATCGACAATCTCGTACAAACCGATACTGTCAGCACATAGCATCATCAAGGGGTATACATCGCCCAATACAGCCTATGATCAATATCCTAGCATATCATGCCTCATATCACGATCACATGTCGACCATTTTATTTATAACACTATTCACCCATATCGCCGCCCCAAGATCCGCTATAAAACCAGGACGTACCTCAAGTACGAATCCTGCGCTATCACCGATATCACAACCACAAAACAAATCTCATCGACTCAGCTCAATCCCAAGTATCATCCTCAAATCCGTATGTGAACACATAGTCCCATACCCATGTGAAAACATAACTATAAAGAATCCCATGAGCACATATAAATAGGAATGTATGCAAGTATGTATGTGTGTATGTGTAGTGCAACACTACCCTAGGGTTCGCAACACTAAAATAATCCAACACACCAATATCCATCCTAAACATCGTTATTAATCCCAAATAGCATATAATAATTGTTGGTGTGTATACGCATCCGTATACACCACCACGGACTGCGGGGGTGTTATACGCCATCCACCCGACTTCTCCCCGTATATATAAATCTACTCACCTGGTCCTCGCTCGCCGGTGCCGACGTCGCCACGCGCTTGCTTGTCGTCTCGAAGTCCACATGGGGTACCTACATATTATAACGCACCGTATCGTATTAAAATCCGACCCATGACCAAAACGACTCACGAATCCCACATAGGTCAAAACCTATGGTTCGCTCTCTCAAATCAACCCAAAACCCTCGACATCGACGTACAAATGCCGAGTGATCGAGAAAACACAAACGCGTCATTCGTGGTTTCACAACCCACAAAATATATATATATAAAATAGGGTTTACTTCATCAAAACTTCAAATTCGCTTTAAAAGCTATTTTCCCGAAACTCTAGTAAGCAAAATTTAACCGTTTTAGTACAAAACTTGCTATTTAAACAAATCTAGCGGCCGCAATGTTCACTAATTAGCTTAATTAGGCTACAAAACTTTAACTAAATTTTATCACACTAAACTGTATTAAACCAAATTTTTTAGTTAGCACAAAAACCCAATTTTAACCATTTCGAAGCAACAATCCACAAATCCATAACTAGACTAGGTTTTGCATGCTCTAAAATGTTGATCTACACATTATATAGCTAATAATGTGATAAAAACTCTAACCATATTTTAATCTCATATTTTTGAATTAAATCTAAAAACCTAGTTTGCAACAATTAAGCAATTTGGACAAATTAGTTGTAACAATTCGAAATTTAGCAATTAGGTTAGGTTTTAGCATACTAAAGATGTGAAACCACACATCACAACCAACCTCAAGTGATCAAACCCTAGCTCCAAATCAAAACTCTCACTTGAATTTCAAAACCCTCTCTTTAGATTTCAACTTTCAATTAAACCCATAATAAAACACCTAATTAGCTTGGATTACAACAATTATTAACAAGGTAACAATTAGAGTAAGATTGTACCCCACAAAACTAGAGAGCTAGCATGAAAATCTTGGTCTCCAAAATGGCTTCTTGCTTCATGAATCCAAGCTAGATGGGTCAAGGAATAATGGGTAGGATTTAAATTAGGAGATTAATGAGGTTTTATATGGATTTTTGAGGCATTTTGTGATGAATTTTGTAGTGAAATGAGAAGGAGAAGATGAGGGGGGCTGCAGCCATAGGGCTCGGCTGAAATGGGAGAGGGGATGAGTGAGGAGAGAGAGAGAGAGAATGGGGTTTTGTGGCAAAAGTCAAACAAAACCCATACCCCAAAGTCAACTCTTATACACTTTTTTCTTTGTTCATTCTTCTCTTTTGTTGTATGCTTGGACTTTTCTTTTCACAAGTGGGGAATTGGAGCAGCAAGGGTTCGGCCACAATGGAAGTGGGGGTGGGTGAGTGTGGGTGTGTGTGTGGGATGAGGGAAAATGATAAATATTATACCCCAAATCTCCATTTACACTAAAAAAAGCCTTTTTTTCTTCAATAATTTCTAAACCGTTTTGGCAAACGATTTCGTTTCAAAAACCACATGATAAAATTTTATTTAATGTGTCATGATGCACAAAATTTGTTTCAACTCATTCCAATTTGTAATTTTCCCTAATTAAATATATTAGTGACGGCTTAAAATAATATTAAAATAATTAATTTCGGAAAAAATTTTAGAAAATTTGAAATTTCACCTGTGGCTTAATAAACACCAAATACTAGCAATTACATAGCTAGAATATGTATATTTAATTTTTATAATAAGATATTTGTATTTTGACTTTTTACATAAAACCCCCCCTTATTTTACCGATTTTCCAAAATTTCACCGAAACGATTTTCAAAACGCTACAATCTTCCCCCCTTAAAGAAATTCGGTCCCCGAATTTAAATTCAAACTCCCCCCAAATACAAAAACATCTAAGCAAAATCATCAAGCCGTCGGGGCTCCGAAACCATAAGTACATAATACGCATCATAGCGCAATGCATGCGCATGAGCAATGAGCATATAACTCAAAATCAAAATCCGTCAAGCATCCCGCCATCATTGGAGTCATGGTAAAGACACAATGTCAAATCCAATACCAAGCGCCGAACATGCGCAAAATCAAATCAGGTGCACAAAACAAATATCGAGTATCACAATCGAAATCGAAGTCCAGTGCATCTAAGTGCACAAAAGGCGTATCACTGCACTGCAAGCATATATAAACTATACAGAGTGCAGGAACCAAATCGTGTGCGTGCATATGCACAAAATCAACTCAAATGTCTAAAACCGTAAAATCACAAACATGTGAAACCCAAGCACGAAAACAATATCAAGTGCAACACTGTGCAAAGATCGTAAATCCTCAATCATCAAAATCAAATCATTCGAATAAATCACCCAAAACCTCGAAATCAATAATGGCGGCATAGTACCGCTCAAGCGCATCCTCTAAGAATCTCGGGCCAACTGTCGCGGTCACTAGTGGGACGTCTCGTCGATGATCATGAACTCTGGCCTGCTGGTGTGCGTAACAATGACCACTCCTGGGTCAAGGTCTTTACTGGGAATTACCAATCTCTTGGTCCATCGGCTCATCGGCCCTGTCAGGTGTGCTAACGGGGATGATCCCGTTCTGGCACTTCTCTGGTCATCTCTCGGTCAATCATCGTGACCACTCGTAAGACAACATATCACTGGCGTCAGCCTCTGGCTCTCTGAATGTACGTGACACATCTGATCCTGGGTGCAAGTATCATTGCAGCAGTGTCCTGGAAGGAATCCTGCTCACGGTCTCTTCCAGTCTCGTCTCTGCCAACTGTCCGGAAGTCATCGTCCTTTCCTATATCTGCCTCTTGCTCTGGAACGACTGCATACTCATCGCGACTCCTTCTGGAAGGTAAATCCAAGTACCATGCCTCGGCATACGCATCGCATCTCTGATGTCGGCGGAGTGGAACGTCGTCTTATCCAGATCTTGTACGGACCTCTTTACTCCACTTTCTCTAATGTCGACTGCTTCGGACTCGTCTCATCGTGGCTACATGGACTGAGCTCCAACGATTATCCTCGTATCTGGAGTCTCCCAAGAATGCATCTCACCACCTAGCATCCGAATTAAGTCGAGCCATCCGATCGAGTAGTCAAAACCTCATAATCCCCCAAGAGCTCAACATCTTGGGCACAGTTTAATAGTATCGAGTACATACCACAGCATCGGTGGTCCAGCCGTAGAAGGGCAAACCCAAGCCTCACTAATGGCGCCGTAGAACTGCCGCAAACCCGAAGGTTCAAAGGCTTTCACACGGTCATTAAGTCGAGTTAGGGTTTCATTCTTCTAGAGGGACCATAGAATTGCCTGCATGTCCTTCCGACTACTTTAAACTTGGAATAATAGGTTTCTGACATTCGATCGCCTCTGTCGACTCCCAACGTCTCCGCGTGAAGTCGTCTCTGGCTGGAATCAATCTATCTGATGACCTCTCATCGGTTAGGCGAACGAACCACATGTCTCAGTCATTCATCCATGGGTGAATAGCGACCTTTTATCATTGGCTCAACCCTCTGGTGCTGATTTGCCCATCCGAGTAATCTCATACAGCGATCCATCAACGCTCCTGGCGCGAAAGCACAATAAAAAGACACATCTCTGCAATCGTGTGTCGCCGGAATCACGCCCTGGTCAGTCCTCGTTCGTAACGAGTTCGTGTTGACCGCAACTCTAGCCGTAGCTCTCCCTGCCCGTAATCATGGCAGCAAAACCATAACTGGTACCGATGAGTCTAGATCGGAATGAATATAATACTGAGCAAAGAAATGTACATCCTAAGGCTCCTTAAGTGGAGTGGCGTGTCGTAAGTATGCCGTGGAACATACCCACGGTACGTCACTCTACTTTAGTCACCTATTCCATCAACCAAGGGTCATCCTACGCTCCGAAGATAAAACCTAACGCTCTGATACCAATTTTGTCACGACCCGAAAGTACGGAACATGACCGGCACTTAAACTACGAACGTCTCGAGGCGTACGTAATCTAAGTAAACCGAAAACCCAGAAATCCAAACCAAGAAAAGTAGTAGAGTGAAGGAAAACCAATTTAAAATCAAGTAGCTTTAATAGCATAAGCCGAGTTATGCGGTTTTAAAAACATCAAGTATTTCCTGAAAATTTCGGCAGAGTCTCCTTTGTAAATACTGGCTCCCAAACGGGATATAATATGAATAGTATACGAAATCAATAAAAAGGCATCCCCAAGCGAGAGCTAGCTCTTCGTCAATCGACGGTCACAACCACACAAGCAATATAATATACAACGCCAACGGCGAGGATCAAAATTCAAAAGGAAACTCAAAACCACAAGAAAACCACAGAAATATAACGCGCGACACTAAGGTCGAAGGAATAACATCACTGGTCTCTATCTCAAATAAATACATGTTTTGGTTGATGGAACTTTTAGATACAACAGAATAATGATATACAAGATATAATGATGGGTGCGATACAAATAAACCCATCTACTAGCAAATCACCCGGAAATGGAAAGAGTGCCAGCAAGCCGTAATGAAACCAGTACGGCGAAACCTGCAAGAACTGTGGCACAACGGGGGTGAGTTGCCAACTCGTGAGTAGAAAACATCTACGCACAGAAATCGCATAAATAACGCAAACTAGGTCAATTGATCATAATATATCCTCAAATATATGCATAACATGCAGCCTATAACAATGGCTAGGGTAAATATCTAACCTGAGTGTAATCTCATGTGCCTGTGTCAGTGCCTCAGGTAGCAATATAACATATGAATGAGGTATGAATGCATGAAAACAGAATACATATAAATGAAGAAACTGTTTTCATAATTTAGTTAGATTTTCTTGTATTTTTAAAATGAGGTATCATAATGAAATCAGCATAAAACAGTGCCTAGCATCGGCACAAAACGTAATCCCAAAATCTCGATATCTCTGTATCACAGTCTCTGTACCTCAATATCTCGAAATCTCAATGTCCCAATCACAATATCTAGGGCGCCGTCAGTCCAGACCGGCCCTTACCATCCATCTCAAGACCACGACGGTATCCTCCGGATATCCGACGCGTCGGGTAAAATCACCGGTAGGTAGTGCTCCCCTGCCAGGCTCACATCGTCATCATCACGCGCTTCTTGCCCCGGGGTACCTTACCGGATCCACCATGTACCCGAAACGGTTCATCCGCCTCCTCGAATCGGGTCTCGAAATCCATCAGCATACTCATGGTGGACGACTCATACATCATGGGAAAAACCGCACTTTTTATTTAAAAAGAGCGAAATCAGTTTATATAAGTTTTGCGGTTTTCCCCCCAAATCCAGAAAGTTTCATGGAAATCCGAATCCAAATCATCAATAGCATGGAAAACCATGAATATAGGCATAACAATGAAAAACAGTATGCATGAAGTGACAAGTAATAACTACAATGTTAAGCTGGCATATAAGGCAGGTACTCTAATATCATGTCAAATTACTAACTAACAAGCTAAGTCAAGCAATAGTATTTTCTAAGGTGTACGTAACATGGTAATTACCGATGAAGATGTGTGTGAGCCGGCAAGTAAGTGTACGTGGTACATACGCATCATCGGTAATGGTGCTGGTGTCCTAACAATATGATATCAACATTGCAATAAGAAATTATAACATAAGTATGCGATGCGAAGCGAACCACATTAATAAGCGGAAGCTGAATACTAGACGCAACTGTAACTAACCTGCATTAATCTAATATAAGTCCTACAAATGGTGCCTTTTGAAATAACACGAATCATGGGGTTTTGAAAATAGGGGCTACGGTATTTTTATGAAAAGACACGTCTTTTGAAATATCCGTAGGATCCCTTGGGCTGTCTTTTAAAATACTCTGGATTCGTTAGTTTTTGAAATAGGTAAGAAGTCTAATCTAATCTAACAACTACACTAAACAATACGGCTGAACTAACAAGCTAAACTACATGTAAGGAAACCGCCTATCATCTGAGTCGAAACATATACATACCTGTATATGTATAGTCGGTGATCCCGCCTCAATAATATCATATTTATAACCAGACATCCCAAGTCAAGAGTGCGGATCAATCATCAATATATAGCTCGTACGTAAAACCGTCGTACGGCATCCCAAATCTGGGTACGGGTCAAAATCATATTCATCACACTATTCATCCGGTATTCTCTTTATCAAAGATCATGGTCTAAGGTACTGACCTATGTCTAATACAATACTAATATCATCAATATAGTCATGATCTGACTACAGATCGACAATCTCGTACAAACCGATACTGTCAGCACATAGCATCATCAAGGGGTATACATCGCCCAATACAGCCTAGGATCAATATCCTAGCATATCATGCCTCATATCACGATCACATGTCGACCATTTTATTTATAACACTATTCACCCATATCGCCGCCCCAAGATCCGCTATAAAACCAGGACGTACCTCAAGTACGAACCCTGCCCTATCACCGATATCACAACCACAAAACAAATCTCATCGACTCAGCTCAATCCCAAGTATCATCCTCAAATCCGTATGTGAACACATAGTCCCATACCCATGTGAACACATAACTATAAAAAATCCCATGAGCACATATAAATAGGAATGTATGCAAGTATGTATGTGTGTATGTGTAGTGCAACACTACCCTAGGGTTCGCAACACTAAAATAATTCAACACACCAATATCCATCCTAAACATCGTTATTAATCCCAAATAGCATATAATAATTGTTGGTGTGTATACGCATCCGTATACACCACCACGGACTGCGGGGGTGCTATACGCCATCCACCCGACTTCTCCCCGTAGATATAAATCTACTCACCTGGTCCTCGCTCGCCGGTGCCGACGTCGCCACGCGCTTGCTTGTCGTCTCGAAGTCCACATGGGGTACCTACATATCATAACGCACCGTATCGCATTAAAATCCGACTCATGACCAAAACGACTCACGAATCCCACATAGGTCAAAACCTATGGTTCGCTCTCTCAAATCAACCCAAAACCCTAGACATCGGCGTACAAATGCCGAGTGATCGAGAAAACACAAACGCGCCATTCGTGGTTTCACAACCCACAAAATATATATATATAAAATAGGGTTTACTTCATCAAAACTTCAAATTCGCTTTAAAAGCTATTTTCCCGAAACTCTAGTAAGCAAAATTTAACCGTTTTAGTACAAAACTTGCTATTTAAACAAATCTAGCGGCCGCAATGTTCACTAATTAGCTTAATTAGGCTACAAAACTTTAACTAGATTTTATCACACTAAACAGTATTAAACCAAATTTTTTAGTTAGCACAAAAACCCAATTTTAACCATTTCGAAGCAACAATCCACAAATCCATAACTAGACTAGGTTTTGCATGCTCTAAAATGTTGATCTACACATTATATAGCTAATAATGTGATAAAAACTCTAACCATATTTTAATCTCATATTTTCGAATTAAATCTAAAAACCTAGTTTGCAACAATTAAGCAATTTGGACAAATTAGTTGTAACAATTCGAAATTTAGCAATTAGGTTAGGTTTTAGCATACTAAAGATGTGAAACCACACATCACAACCAACCTCAAGTGATCAAACCCTAGCTCCAAATCAAAACTCTCACTTGAATTTCAAAACCCTCTCTTTAGATTTCAACTTTCAATTAAACCCATAATAAAACACCTAATTAGCTTGGATTACAACAATTATTAACAAGGTAACAATTAGAGTAAGATTGTACCCCACAAAACTAGAGAGCTAGCATGAAAATCTTGGTCTCCAAAATGGCTTCTTGCTTCATGAATCCAAGCTAGATGGGTCAAGGAATAATGGGTAGGATTTAAATTAGGAGATTAATGAGGTTTTATATGGATTTTTGAGGCATTTTGTGATGAATTTTGTAGTGAAATGAGAAGGAGAAGATGAGGGGGGCTGCAGCCATAGGGCCCGGCTGAAATGGGAGAGGGGATGAGTGAGGAGAGAGAGAGAGAGAGAATGGGGTTTTGTGGCAAAAGTCAAACAAAACCCATACCCCAAAGTCAACTCTTATACACTTTTTTCTTTGTTCATTCTTCTCTTTTGTTGTATGCTTGGACTTTTCTTTTCACAAGTGGGGAATTGGGGAAGCAAGGGTTCGGCCACAATGGAAGTGGGGGTGGGTGAGTGTGGGTGTGTGTGTGGGATGAGGGAAAATGATAAATATTATACCCCAAATCTCCATTTACACTAAAAAAAGCCTTTTTTTTCTTCAATAATTTCTAAACCGTATTGGCAAACGATTTCGTTTCAAAAACCACATGATAAAATTTTATTTAATGTGTCATGATGCAAAAAATTTGTTTCAACTCATTCCAATTTGTAATTTTCCCTAATTAAATATATTAGTGACGGCTTAAAATAATATTAAAATAATTAATTTCGGAAAAATTTTCAGAAAATTTGAAATTTCACCAGTGGCTCAATAAACACCAAATACTAGCAATTACATAGCTAGAATATGTATATTTAATTTTTATAATAAGATATTTGTATTTTGACTTTTTACATAAAACCCCCCTTATTTTACCGATTTTCCAAAATTTCACCGAAACGATTTTCAAAACGCTACAATGCCCTAGAGGCCATTACTGTACATACGATGTATATTGTAATGGATGCTTGGATATATATAGGGAGGACTTTCTTGCTCGACATGATAGTACGCTATCTGGTTGTACTTTATCTTAACATGTACTCTGATTGTCTCTTTGTTACTTATTGATAAAGCCCTTAGGATATGTACTCGACTACTGGGACTATGATGAGATCATACTAGTGGGGCCACGGTAGTCGACGAGTACATCCTATAACTGTTCCTAGTCGAGGGTGTATCGAGACAGGGCATCGATGCACCAGAGTAGACTAGCGTATACGTATCTTGACCCATATGATGGGCGATGGATGATCCCATATCCATCGGTGTTTGACATCAAGGATGGTGTACGGGTGCTCAGTGGAGACTGGGTACACTGGACGGACTCGCCGAGAACTCCCAGATGGTATTATACCTCACGTCAGATGGCAGTTCTCCGGTGACACTGGTACAGAGTAGTCTGTTGACCCGAGATCGTCATAGAGTCTTGTGTGATTCCCACTGTGCTTTGATTTCCATCATACCACGTCCAAGAGGGCGTGCAAAAAGGTGGCTTTTGGGTACAGTCCCGAATCACATGGAGGCAATGAGCGATAGGAGGGGATTCGTCTCTCCCGGTATAGGGAGTTGATGTTGTGCTGTGTTCGATTGGCTATAACCGGAAATCTCTGGCCAGGGTTACTGAGATTTACTGGTAAGTGTTATCAGTAGTTTCTCGAACTGTTATAGACTTCAAATCGACACGACTTATCGAGCTACTGGGGTCTGACGTTTACCACCCCTAGGCGAGATATGCAACATATCAGACGACGAGACCGGACTGTACGAGAGTGTTACTGTTTGGATTCACAGGAGAATGTACAGGCTTGCTTGTTGATCTTATGAGCGCTCAATACCTGGGTAGCTGTTACGTTTAGCTGACCGCTTTCAGCTTGTGGGTGTTTGATATGATCATCACCTACTGCCGGCGTATTGACGATTCTTTAGAGTCCTACACAGAGGTTTCTTGGCTCAGGCAAAACGGAGTAGAAGCACATATGTGATATGTGCGGGACCGAGGATAATGCGATATGTGATACCGTATTCTATTCTCGCGATATTTGATATTAGCCGGGTCATCGGATCAAGTGTTGGTTTGATGAATCGGTACGGATAAATATTAGTCGGTTATATGCGATATAGCCGGATTGTCGGATCAAGTGTTGATTCGATAATTTAATGTATAATAATATATATGATATATTAAATTACATTATCTAATATTTGCTCACTAAAAGATTCTTTTTCTCACTCGGGTAATACATTGATATATATGCGATATATGTTAATTGTATTATTTTATTTGGTTACAATAAATATTATATATGTGATATATAATATTGTAACATGATATGATAACTAATGCAACTTGTTTAGTGGAGTTTAAACATGATTAGGGTTTGGATTAGGGTTAAGCTTTCTAGATGATTCTAGAAGGTTTTGGTTTTGTTTTGTGAAAGATATTTTCAAGTGACTCATTCTTAACCTAACCCAAACCCTAGCCTTGGTTAATTCTCTACAAAGGTTTAGTCAACCATGGTTGCATTATTCATCATTATCTCCTTTGCATTATTCATCACAAAAGGAATTCTATCATAATTCTATTATTCATCATCTGCTTCCTTCTTCTTTCTTCATGGAAAAAGCTTACTAGCTTTTTTCCAAGTGATGAATAAATGTGAGAAAAAGATAAATAAAGAGAGCAAAAATCCTACTTCATCATCCTCATCTTCCCTTGCCATTTAGATGAGGGTGTTCACATCATTTCATGAGTGTTAGCTTGTGTTAACGAAACTTCAAGGTAGATCATCTTTGTATCGAAGATCGGAAGCAAAGACTGCATCTTTCTCTTCGTGGAACCTCTCGAGAGTCCGGAACCCGATGACCGCAGCGAAGGGACCACAACACGGAGCATATGAAGTGAATGACCGGATCTACAAAGGTTGTAATCCCTCTCACTTAGTGTTAAAGTTGTTAACATGTTAGTTTTCGCCTAATCTCTAGTTTAAAGATCCGGCTTCGGGTTGTTCAGCACGGCTAATTTTTTAATCGGGCATGGTTGATGCCTCATAGACCCTTGTGCGCGTGCATAGCAACCCTACACTCCGCACCTCGATCTCCTTGCGATCATTGATCTCTCTGATCAGGTGATACCGTCTCAAGATGTGTCTGGATTTCTAATAGGAGCGTAGTTCCTTTGCTAAAGCCATAGCTCAATTGTTGTCGCAATACAACGGTATTGGGTTAACAATGGATGGAACCACCTGAAGTTTAGTAATGAACTTCTTAATCCAGACCGCTTCCTTCGCGGCATCGTTGGCAGCAATGTATTCAGCTTCCATCGTCGAGTCTGCGACGGTGTCCTGTTTGGAGCTCTTCCAACAGACCATTCCTCCGTTGAGGGTAAACACAAAACCCGAGACAGACTTCCTGTCATCCTTGTCACTCTGGAAGCTCGAGTCGGTAAAGGACTCCACCAGGAGGTCCCCTTTACCGAATACTAGGAACGGTTCTTTAGTCTTTCATAGGTACTTAAGAATGTTCTTCACTGCTGTTCAGTGGTTCTCACCTAGGTTTGACTGATATCGGCTCACCACGTTAAGCACGTAAGATACATCTGGTCTTGTACATAGCATCGCATACATTATAGATCCTACCGCCGAAGTATAGGGTATAGTGCTCATGCGAACCCTCTTCTCATCAGTCTTGGGAGACATCTCTTTGGTGAGGATGATTCTGTGCAATGGGGGTATGTTACCGCGCTTGGAATCATCCATACTAAATCTCTTTAGTACGGTCTCTATGACCTGGAGTGCGAAAGTCCTAATAATCTCTTAGATCTATCTCTGTAGATCTTAATCCCCAGAATGTACGAGGCATCACCCAGGTCTTTCATGGAGAACCTTTGTGACAAGAACAGCTTGACCGATTGTACCATAGGAATATCATTTCTTATCAAAAGAATGTCGTCCACGTACAAGACTAGGAATACGACAATTCGTCCTACAATATTTTATATATACAAGGCTCTTCCTCGTTCTTGATGAAGTCAAATTCCTTAACTGTTTCATCAAAACAGATGTTCCATCTCCACGATGCCTGCTTTAATCCGTAAATGGATTTAAGCAACTTGCACACCTTCTCGCTGCTCCCACTGTCTACAAAACCTTCCGGCTGATCCATATAAACGTACTCTTCCAAACTTCCATTTAGAAAAGCCATTTTTACGTCTATCTGCCAGATTTCATAGTAATGGAAGGCAGCAATGGAAAGTAGGATCCGAATGGATTTGAGCATAGCCACTGAAGAAAAGGTTTTGTCATAGTCCATACCTGGTCTTTGACAAAAACCTTTTGCAAGAAGTCTAGCCTTATAGGTTTCCACCTGTCCATCTACACCAAACTTTCTTTTGTAGATCCATTTGCATCCAACGGGTTTTACCCCGGGTGGAGCAATATCCAAGGTCCACACTTTATTGGTGTACATGGACTACATTTCGGATCGCATAGCATCCAGCCATTTATTAGAGTCCCTACTGATAATGGCCTGCTTGAAACTAGTAGGATCATCTTCTTCCAAGATGCAATCCTCTCGATCCCCTCTATGAGAAAACCGTAGTATCTCTCAGGCGGATGAGGAATCCTACTAGATCTGCGGAGTGGCTGAGGTTCGTTTGGGACTACTGATTCTACCGTTTCCACCAAATCTTCAGTTAGATTTTGTGGTTCAGAATTTTCTTCTAGTTCTACCGTACTCCCACTAACTTCTTTTGCAAGAAATTCCCTTTCCAAAAAGGTGGCGTGGTGAGATACAAACACCTTCTGTTCTTCAGTGTGGTAGAACGGATATCCTAGTGAATTCTTAGGATATCCCATAAATTTACATAGAACTGATCGTGCCTCTAGTTTGTCCGGTTTCTGTGTTTTCACATAAGCCGGACAACCCCATGTCTTAAACCGCTTAAGATATGGATTCCGTCCACTCCATATTTCATATGAAGTCTTACGCACAAATTTGGATGGAACATAGTTCAGTAAGTATGCTGCTGTCTGAAGCGCATGTCCCCAAAATGAAAGAGGCAACTCAACACTACTCATCATGGAGCGAACCATATCCAAAAGGGTACGATTCCTCCGCTCCGATACACCGTTGTGCTGTGGTATATACGGAGGAGTAAGTTGAGAGAGAATTCCATTCTTATTTAGGTATTCTAGGAATTCCGTTCTTAACTACTCCCCTTCTCTATCAGATCTGAGGATCTTAATACCTTTGCCATTCTGGTTCTCTACTTCGTTTCTATATTCTTTGAATTTCTCAAAAGCTTCATATTTGTGTTTCAAAAGATACACATATCCGAACCTAGAGAGATCGTCAGTGAATGTGATGAAATATGAGAACCCACCCTTTGCATGTATAGACATTGGACCATATACATCACTGTGTATGAGTCCCAAGAGCTTTGCTGCTCTTTCTCCGTGTCCGGTGAACGAAGATTTGGTCATTTTTCCTTTAAGACAACACTGATAAGTTTCATAAGATGAAAATTCGAACGTATTCAAATATCCATCCTTTTGCAACTTACTCAGTCTTTTCTCTCCGATGTGACCAAGTGTACAATGCCACAAGTAGGATTCGTTCACTTCTGAACTCTTCCTCTTGCGTGTGTTTTGTATATTGAAAACAGTGTTTTGATTTAGAACATAGATACCATTACACAGTGTAGCTTCTACAACCAATACCTTATCAAGGTAAATGTTCATGATATTTCTATCAAGAACAAAGTTATATCCATCTTTATCAAGTAAAGAAACTGATATGATGTTGCAAACCATGGAAGGTACATAGTAGCAATTGTTCAAAATCATAGTATTGCCATTTGGAAATGCTAGGTGATATTTACTGACGGCAGCAGCATCAACTTGTGCTCTGTTTCCTACTCTGAGGGACATATCACCAGGTCCAACCATCCTACTTTTTCTCAGTCTCTTCAATAAATTACAGATATGAGATATTGATCCGGTATCTAGTACCCAGGAGGTATGACTGACCGAAAAACAGTTCTCAATAATAAGAACACCTGAAAGAGACGCAATAGTATGCTTCTTCTTCGTTGGGGTTATCAAGGAATTCATGCAATCCTCTTTCTCTTGCTCATACCCATGACTGCTATCATAAGTTAGAACCGAACCGACGTTCTCTAGCCCCGAATAAGAATTCGGATCGGTCAAGCAATACATTTTATTATCTTGATTAAGGCATGAATGAGTTGCTGCCTGGAGAGAGAGAAAATAAACACTCAGCGCGCGCTCTTGCAAGATTAGTATCTAATCAGGATGGCTCCCACTGTTTCCTCGAATTCTCCTTCAAACTATAAAAGGAGAACTTGATAGGATCATTAACACCTTACAAGTTCGCCAACCGTTCAGCCAGGTCGGTGTTGGTACTTCCCCGTGCTCTCGTACGGATCCAATTAAAATAAACCTCGTTTCCACAGAGGCGTAGCCCCGTTAACACCTTTCTAGACACCTAATAGGTCAGCTAATTGTGAAGTGAAAAATATCTCCCAAGAGTAATTCTACTCATCAGTGGGATCGGGACCCAACTATCATCGCGTGATAACCTAGATGGAATCCACTCTAGTTACCACACTCCAGAAGGTATGCAACACTAGCAAATTTCCTATATATTTGAAATTCTCGATGTGGTTTTTGCCCCTGGGACCCTAGTGACCTTAACGGATTCAACAAATCAAAGAGTCCTTGTCAAGTTCAACCTGTCATTATCTTGATTGCATTAAACCCACCGGCATAACCCTTGACGGAGTCAACAAGGTTACACGACTGTCCTAACCAATCGCATCTAATGCTACAAACAAGTACCACTTAGCTATGGTACACTACGTCTTGACGGAGTCAACAAACGTATCATGAATACTAAGTACTATTCGTACGAAATGACGGAGGGCTACGACTGGTTTTTGCCAAAAAACGTTAACGTAATGAACTTGATATCGTTGAAGGAACCAAGTAGTTTTGAAAAGGAGTGGTTTACGCTCCGCTTTTGAAAACTAATGGTTTTGAAGAAAACCGAGTAATCTACAGTATAAACTTTTGCTCAAGAGGTTACTTCCCGCGAAGGGATCTAGGTTCTTGCCTCCTAGAATGAGGTGCTGGATATTCATGACCGAATACCACTATGCAAAGCGAAAGAATATGACTACAGTTTTTCGAAATTTGTTCCAACAACATCTTTTAGGTTTCTTATCTTTCATTAATCAAAATTAATGCGGTCCCATCAATTAAATCCTATCACACCAGAAAAGAACGAAAATACAATATACGTATATGCCATCCGCATTCGCCACGGGGCCCCGTCATGCACCGTTAGGTTACTTAACTAACGGCAGAGCGGGGGCTGGACTAGCGTGGGTGCAAAATATATACAATATCTACTAGTATATATAAATATATATATAACATTCGTCCCAAGCATGATATAAGCAACATCACAGATCAACAACAAGCAACACAGAATGGTGGATAATCTTGGAGCCTCGGGTTTCATTTGAGCCGTAAATGGGACCCGACGTTCCCGGTCATGTGGATAGCCTGTGCAATGAAAACCTGGACCCCTACGAGCGTGACAAGTGACCCGCCAATTGCAGAAGTGAGGCAACCCTAATCAACAAAGTGAATGGGCTATCTAGAACTTCACGGGATCTGGTACCTTGAGCGCCCCTCCGTGGGTCATCCTATACCCCCTACGAGTGCAGTGAACAGCCCGCCAATTCTAGTGTAAGGCCCCCTCCGTCTCAACGCCATGAGATGCGGGCCCGTTGCCCTTTAGAACCCAGCTGTTTGAGCACTCAACCACGAGGTAATCTTAGTGCAGAAAAGAAAAATATATGTACAATGGTGACATCGATCTCAACCCGATCGTGCCTCAATCGAATAATATACAATCCGTCAGAAATGGCTGTCCACATGTCGGACGCTCACCCCGCAATAACGAATACACAAATAAATCTGAACTGTACTATAACCATTGCACCATAGGCTATCCACCACGACAATCCAACCACAATATCAGTACAATACAGAACATCAACGTGAATATCATGTTCGTAAACCCGTCTAATAGAACATATAGAAATTTGTCGGGTTATACCGCTCAATGATATTCACGGTCGCAGATACTAACATATGTACTGATAAACACGTGTTTAAAATTTCGATCAACCAAAAACTTTTCCGTATTGGCCCCAAGTGTTATCCAGTACTCAAATAAATCTGGGCCAAAAACATACAACCCAAAAATTACATTTCCAAACAATAGAGTGCGAGAAGAATTTTGGTGCACAACGGCCCCACTTTGACCGCGGAACCACCGCAAACAAGCAAGTTATGCGGCGGTTCCGCGGCCGTATGAAAGGCTTATGTGCCCAAATTTCTTCTGGCCTTCTAAAATCGCTTGCACATATTTTTAAGATGCTCTAAATAATTTTTTGAAATTTTTATAAAATCGACAACAACCATGAACATGGAATTGCGATATTGGAAAAATTTCGTCGATCGGTGTTTTAAACACGTCTAAACTAGCTAGTAAGGGTTTATGGCCTGGTTTTGATACCATGTTGGGATTTCCTAGCGCCTTGACCATCTACTGTGGCCGTTGCAAAACAAAAAAATTTCGGGTTTTGAAAACTGGCGCTAGAAAAAACCGTTCAAGAATCTACTATAAACCTAAACTAGCTAATAAGAGAAGAGCTAACTACTATGATAGAAATATCTCACTAAAACATCTGTGTCTTTTGGTCTTCTATCCTCTTCGTTTACTCATAAGGATCTCCTTGAACAAGCTTGATCACCTTTTCTTGATCCTTGAGATCTCCTGGATCGTGCTTGATCGTCAGTCTTCCTCCGTCGAAGATGATCCACCCGAGGGATGTAGTCCATAGCTCTATCTCCACACTAAGAGTCTAGTGGAGCAACTAGAGACTTTAGATTGCTAATCTAAAGTGTCTAGGATGTAATGTATGGATCTAAGTGTGTATCTATCTCAACTCCTCTCTTGATTCTCAACACATGAGATTGTAGAGAGGAGGTTGAAGATGAAGGTGGAGGAGATCAAGAAAGCTAGTGAGGAGAGTGAAACCAAATGGTGAGAGTGAAAAATGAAATCCCATAAGAGAGAAAAATATTAACCATAGTTTTGTAAAATAATTTTTACAATATTAAAAAACCAACCATGTTTGAATAGTTTGCACAAATGAATTGAAAATTCATTTGTCAACCCTATTGAAGCATGGTTCTCACCATACCCCCTCACCACCTTTACACCTCATTTTCCATTTAAAGATAAATGGATAAATCTAAAATGAGGTGTCCACCTTCTAGAATGTTTTCCGCATAAATACGGATTACACTCTACTGTATATACATACCTGTATTCATATTAAAATACGAATACCCAAAGAGATAGAATAACATAAAGAACATAATACTAGAATATACATTTCGAAATACATATATGTAAATTATTAAATCAATACCTGATTTAATAATCCGGATCAATCCCGAGCCGGCTAGTAATATCAACTGTCCAATCGAAAGTCCGGGTAACTAGTACAATCAATCAATCGGAACCATGCACGTATCCAATACGGCTACTACATCATTTTGCCTGAACCAGAGAAACCCTCTGTGTGGGACTCTAAAGACTCGACAGTACGCCGACAGCGAGTTACTGGATAAATCCATAACCACATGCACGTCAGCGGCACTAGCTGTACGTTACGGCCACCCGGGTACCTGTCGAAAAGGAAGGTCAACGAGCAAACTCATCCGGATCCTTACTGAGCCTATCTGTGACAATCTTCGTACAGTCCGGTCTCTTCGTCTGAGAATATCGCTTACCGGGTCTACGGGTGGTAAACGTCAGACCCTAATAACCCGATAATTCATGCTGATGTGGCTCAGGACCAATCCGGAAAACTACTAATCAACCTATCAGTAAATCCCAACTGTCTTGGCCAAGGTCTTATGGTGCTGGCCAATCGAACACAGTGCGATATCAACTCCCTATACTGGGAGAGACGAATCCCCAACAATCGCTCACTGCTTCCATGTGGCTCAGGACTGTACCCAACGAAAACCTGTTTGCACGCCTCAGTAGAGCCGTGGTAGGTTAGTAATCAAAGCACAGTGGGAACTCATACGAGACAAATGATGATCTCAGGTCTGAAGACTAACCTGTACTCATGTCACCTGAGAACTTCTATCTGACGATAGGTATAGCGCCATCTAGAATTTCTCGGTGAGTCCGTCCAGTGTACTTACCCCTAGTGAGCACTTGTATACGACCTTAGGTGTGAAAGACCAATGGCTGTGGGACCAACCATCGCCCCTCGTCGGGGTTTAGAAATGTATACACTAGTCTACTGTTCAGTCGAAAATATTGCAATCTTTAACATAACAATTTCCTCACTTTTCTATTCATCTAAGGATGTTTGTTATAAATATAACATGTATTACAAGTTCGTCTGGAAAATATCAAATACCACGTGTTATACATTATAATCAACATTTTGGAAGGAAATTGTGTGTTTATTATTTCACACATGATATTGTATATCTCAACATTCTTCATTGAGTTTTTTGTGCAGAAAATTATTTCATGACAGATATCGGAATCGCAAATTCGCCGACAAAATGCAGCAAAATCAAAGAGTTAAAATCTGACAAAGATTCAGAAGAGATAAGAAGATTCCAGATATCACCTGAACACCAATTGGCTAACACCAGAATACACAGAAAATATGTAGCAACAATCTCAGCAAACGGCCGTGGAACCGCGGTCGAGTCAGGCCGATCCACAGCCGAGTTAGGGCATCGGCAGTCAAAAGTTCTCCCGAACCTCCATTGCAACTACCTAGCTTGTTGAAGACGCTCCATTGTAACAACCTTGTTCTAGAAACTTCCCTATAACAGCCTAACTTCTTGAGGAAGCTTGATAACTAACCTTATTCTAGAAGTTTCCCTACAACTACCTAGCTTCTTGGGGAAGGTTGACCTAGCTTCTAATGGAAGATTGGTGAAGTGCTATAAAAAGGGACCTAAGCCTACATTAAGGAGGTTGTTGAGTTGTTGATTTCTAGTACACAATCCAAAACCAATTCAATTCCAAATCAAGATCCAAATCAAGAATCGTTGAGAACAACATCAAACGACGACATTCAAGATCCTTTACGCGAAACCGATCGTCATCAAGAGCACGAGATCCTCGACGGGTCCAAGTCTCATGAAGATCGAGCAAAGCGAAATTCGACGGAATAGTTACCTCTTCAAGGGAGCGATCGAGAGAAATTCTTGTAACCTCAGATTGAAGGAAAGTGTAATTAGAAGTTGATTAATAAAGGTGATCAATTGTTAATTCTCGTTTTCTTTAAACTTTCACATTATGAAATTTCTGATTGTTGATTCTTCCATTTTCATGATGCGTGAGTAGAATCTCGGCTTGTAAAGGATTCGAAGGAATTAGGTAGATCAAATGGTGATGAAATCCTAAACTCATCTTAAGTCTTATGAGAATATGAACTTTAGGAAAAAGAATCGTCAACGACCAAATTTGGAGCGAGATCACCGTTCTTGATAATTTCGTTGCATTTTGGGATTAAATGATTGATGATTTTCTTTGCTAAAGGATAGATTTGAATGGTGATCAATGAAAAGACAAGTGATAGTGAAGGAGAAACCCTAGTTTCTTCAAAAGATCCCTAATCTTCATTCAACGCCATCGTTCTAGCTATAATTCATCAATAGATAAGATGAGTCATTTTTAGTATTCATCATTGCTACTAATTCTTATCGAATCCTACAAGCTATTCTTCATTTTCTTGATAACAAAAATTGATTTTGGACATTTTCTTGATTACTAAATCTTAAACTCTTTCTTGATTTTTCTTGAAAATATTTCATCCAATAAATCTTGATTCGTTTTCTTGAATTTTCTTTTGACTCAACTAAAGCGAGAACGAATAAATACATGATCCTCAGTGGACGACCCGTACTCATTAACGAACTACATCGACACCGTTATTGATTGCGGTTATAAATTCTTTGATTATGATTATACTTTTCATATCCAATCTACGGAAATTCCATATCAATCAAATGGCGCCGTTGCTGGGGATCCGTGCATAATTTGTTCGTTCTTGCTATTTGATTTGAAATATTATTATTCCATCAAAAATTTGAATCAAAATCGCATCGTGTGCTTAACGATTAGTGTGTGAATTTTGAAAGGAAATCTGGAATCATTGGAGCAGTGATATAAAGATTCTATAGCATTCAGGAAGTCCAGTGAAGTAGTAGGAGCACCTGTAAAAAATTTGGTTCAGCGATCAAGCAAGTAGACCGCGGAACCGCAGCCATTAGCTTGAATTAGCCGCGGAACCGCGGTGATATTGCCGATTTAAGGCTCCAGTTTTCTCTGGTATATTCTATACTTTCTTATCTCTTCTCTGATCTGTCCAATAACAACTTTTCTGCAGGATTCTTTGCAAAAATTCGCTGCGCTTAAAAAAAATTGTTGCGTGTTTTGATATTGGTTGTTTGTGCATTTTTTATACGGAAATTAAGGGGTAAGACCAAATTCAGATTAGTTGGGGATTTCATTACCCTTCCTAAGCCCCAAAAATCATAAAACTAGCATCCGCATCACCCTTCATTAACTAAAAAATATCTAGACAAGACTCTAAGGACCGTCGCTCAATTAGGACAGAAGACGGTCGTGGGTAATCTATTGCTTATCCGCATTTCTTTTGTGGTGTCTAAGGCAAGTATGTCTAAGGCAAGTGGTTACTTAATTAAGCCCGCTACTTACATAGCGGATACCTCCCACTTATCTGGCACTTACCTGGCCACAGGAGGGATAAAGAAGTAGTAGAGGATTTATCCTGCGATTTGTCTTCTGGAAGTGTAGGAGCGGTCTAGTGACTTGACCTAGATGACCGTAGATCTAGGGTTTATTGTGCATTTTTGTTGTTATTTTTCTAAATTTTTCTTTTTCAAAACAAACCATAAAACAAACCACTGTCTCTAATTATCACAAACGCTGCCACTTGTGCTAAACCGTTTAGTGCATGCTCGGCTGGACACGGGATTCTAGTGCCCGTCTTGTCCGCGTTCCTCCTATCGACTCCGAAGTCGGTAATTCTACATTTTCTTTTTCCTCACCACTCACCACATCCACCGAAATGGACGGATCTCCATCAAATTTTAACACCACTTTGCCACCACCTGCAGGTGTGCAGAATCTACCGCGTATGTCTCTCCAAGAGAGATGCTACCCTATACGTGGTCCTCTTTCTACTTGTCTTTCTATTCCACAAGCCAATGGGGATAATTTTGAAATCAAACCTCACTATATCAATCTTTTACCTAAATTTCACGGTCTCGAGTCTGAAGACGCATACGTTTTTATTACTAAATTTGAAAACGTATGTGCTATGATGGGAACTTCACAACTTTCTGTGGATGCTATGCGTTTACATCTTCTCCCGTTCACTTTGTGTGATTTAGCTGAAAAATGGCTTTATAACATAGCTGCACACTCTATTTCAAACTGGGGTGAATTCGTCATAGCATTCCTTAAGAAATTTTTGTAAGTCCACGGTACCTCTCCCGGTACTTTCGGGCATGCGGAATTTGATAAAAAAACGATTTTCTTAGAGGTGGTAACATGGACTTAAAACCCGGATCTTTGTTAAACATCTAACTAACAACCTAACTACGAGTTGCTAACTACTCGGTTAGGGGGTTATACCTTTCTTTTTCTCGAACTCCTTCGTCTTCAAGCTTCGATGGTCGTCCGAATCGGCTTCTCCCCGTCGTCTCCTTGCGCCGAAGATAGATCCACCTGAAAGCTTCAACCTTTGGCTCCTTCTTCGAACTTTGAAGAAACTAGTTCACTTGGTTTGCTAAACCTTGTGAACTAGAGTGAGTAGAGAAGAGTTTGTATGGGATTCTATCTATGGTTCTTGGTTCTCAACTCATGAGACAAGTGAACCATAGAGTCAAGAGAGGGAGAGCAAGAGGAGGAGATGAGAGCTCAAGAACAAGAGAGAGAATGAGCATGAAAGAATGAGAGAAGACTTTTCTCATTTGGCTCTCATAATCCAAAACAATCATAACACCTCATATCAATCAAGTATTATGTGATGGTTTAGGCAACCATAGCCATATCATTTCATGCACTCATTTTGCACAAAAGAGCAAGCAAGCAAAAGTCTTTGCCATGAAATGATAGCTATAGTTATCATGATGGTCAACTAGTCAAGCCTAGTCAACCGGTCAACAAAGTCAACAAGTCAACAAAGTCAATCCCTCAACAACCATGTCGCCATAATACTTAATTAATATAATTGTTAATCACATATCATATTCTCATTAGGGTTGAGCAAAAAGTCAATAGTCAACTGTCAACGGTCAACAATCCTAATGAGAATCCTCCGCCTCTGTCTCTCCGTCAACTGTGCATACACACCCACATCCGCGTTCCGAGGAACACGAATACAAACTGGATAAATCCAATCCCAATACATATACTAGGATCTGGCTTAAACCAAAGCCCGCTAGTGTCTACTGTCCGGACACTGTACGTGCACAAGTGCACGGATGTGACCGAGCCCTGTCGCAAAACCATGCGACCTGCCGCAAAACCATGCGACCTCTACTCTTTTGCCTAAAGGCGAATAGCTTTCTGTGTGGGACTCTAAAGACTCGATACTACGCTGGCAGTGGGTTTAACCACAGACCGCAAGCGGCACTAGCTGTGCGTAACGGTCCCCAGGTAGATGCCGACATGAAGACTGACGAGGCGAAACCCATCTGAACTCCTACTGAGCCTGAATGTGACATTCTCCATACAGTTCAGTCTGTTCGTCTGATACATCGCATGGCGGGCCTAGGGGGCGGTACACGTCAGTCCCCCAATAGCGGTACAAGTCGTGTCGGAGTGAAGCCCAAAACACCCTGAGATAACACTGGAAGCCTACCAGTGTATCTCGTTTGCCCTGGCCAGGGACTACTCGTGTAATGGCTCTCCTAGACACAGCGCGATGTCAACCCCCAATATCGGGAGAGACGAATCCTGTCCAACCGTCACTGCCTCCAAGTGCTTCGGGACTGCACCCAACTACCACCTGTTTGCACGACTCCTTTGAGCCGTGGTAGGGTAGTAATCAAAGTACAGTGGGAACACACTCGAGGCGAAGTGACAGTGTCAAGTCAGCGGACTAAGCTGTACTCATGTCACCTGGGAACTGATAACTGACGATAGGCATAATACCAACTAGTCAGTTCCCGACGAGTCCTGTCCAGTGTACTCGTAACCCAACGAGCACCCGCATACTATCTCAAGTACGACGTACCGACGGCTGTGGGACAGACCGTCTCCCACACTGGGATGAGAAGCGCATGCGCTAGTCTACTCCGAAGTATCGATGGCCTGTCTCGATAGTCCTGCGACCAGGGACCTGCATAAGGATGTGCTTATAGATTACCCATCCCCACTAGTGTGACTGCCATCACAACGCTGGTAATCAAGCAAAGATCCTAAGGGCTCCACTAATGTGTATAGGCGATATACTAAAATAAACACATGTACACATTGAAGCAGAAACAAACCAAGTAGCATACTACTATTTTGAGCAAGATTGTATATACAAGGTGAATATCCCAAGCTTCCATTAAGTAATATACAAACTAGTATGATACAGTAATGGCCTCTAGGGCATATACACTAACAATCTCCCACTTGCACTAAGGCCATGTACTGGCGTATCGAAGACCTATCATCTCGATCAGCCGCTCGAACTGAGTCTGGGGCAAGGCCTTGGTGAATGGATCTGCAGTGTTATCTTCTGAAGCGACTCTCCGAACCTCGATCTCCTGGCGATCCACGATCTCCCTGATCAGGTGATACCGCCTCAAGATGTGTCTGGATCTCTGATGGGACCTGGGTTCCTTCGCTAAAGCTATAGCCCCGTTGTTGTCGCAATACAGAGGTATTGGATCAACAATGGACGGAACCACCAGAAGCTCTTTCAAGAACTTCCTCATCCAGACAACTTCTTTTGCGGCATCAGATGCAGCGATGTATTCCGGTTCCATCGTCGAGTCTGCAACGGTTTCCTGTTTGGAACTCTTCCAACACACCGCCCCTCCATTGAGGGTAAAGACAAAACCCGACATGGACTTGGAATCATCCTTGTCACTCTGGAAGCTGGAGTCAGCAAAGGCCTCGATCTGGAGGTCTTTTCCGCTATACACCAAGAACATCTCCTTAGTCCTTCTCAGGTACTTGAGAATGTTCTTTACCGCTATCCAGTGCTTCTCCCCAGGGTTTGACTGATACCGACTTACCACACTCAGTGCATAAGCTACATCCGGTCTGGTACACAACATCGCATACATTATAAAGCCTACCGCAGAAGCGTAGGGTATAATAGACATGCGATCCCTCTCCAAATCAGTCTTGGGAGACATCTCTTTAGAGAGGGTGATCCTGTGACAAGCCGGTAGGTTACCGCGCTTGGAATCTTCCATACTGAATCTTTTCAGTATGGTATCGATGTACCTGGACTGAGAAAGTCCTAATATCCTCTTGTATCTATCACGATGGATCCGGATCCCCAGGATGTATGAGGCATCACCCAGGTCTTTCATGGAGAACCTGTGTGACAAGAACCCCTTGACAGATTGTAGCATAGGAATGTCATTTCCTATTAAGAGAATGTCATCCACGTATAAAACGAGGAATACTACAGTTCTCGCTACAAATCTACTATAGATGCATGGTTCATCTGGATTTTTGATAAAGCCAAATTCCTTGACCGTCTCATCAAAACAGATGTTCCAACTCCGCGATGCCTGCTTTAGTCCGTAAATAGACTTAAGCAACTTGCACACCTTTCCGCTTCTCCCATTCTGAATGAAACCCTCTGGCTGGTCCATATAGACACACTCCTCTAAATTTCCATTTAGAAAAGTTGTCTTTACGTCCATCTGCCAAATCTCATAATCGTGGAAGGCAGCAATGACAAGAAGGATCCGAATGGATTTCAGCATAGCTACTGGAGAAAAGGTCTCGTCATAGTCCAAACCAGGTCTTTGACGAAAACCCTTTGCAACCAGTCTAGCTTTATAGGTCTCAACCTGTCCATCTACACCAATCTTCCTTTTGAAGATCCACTTGCATCCTACGGGTTTTACCCCGTCTGGAGCAATGTCCAACGTCCATACTTTGTTGGTGTACATGGACTCCATTTCGGTCCGCATTGCATCCAGCCATTTTACTGAGTCAACGCTCTGAACGGCCTGCTGGAAGCTAGTAGGCTCATCATAATCTATGATGTAATCCTCTCTATCCCCGTCTATGAGAAAACCGTAGTATCTCTCGGGCGGATGAGACTGCCTACTACTCCTGCGGAGCGGCGTAGGAATGTCCTGTTCTTTTGAACCCTCTGGTTCCACTAAGCTTTCAGTAATAGTCTGTGGTTCTGGAATTTCTTCCAGTTCTACTGCGCTCCCACTAATTTCCTTTTCCAAGAACTGGTATACTAGAAAGTGGGCATTACGAGAAACAAGGACTTTTTGTTCCTCTGCGTGGTAGAAAAGATACCCCCTGGTGTTCTTTGGGTATCCCACAAACTTGCACAGTACTGAGCGTGCCTCGAGTTTGTCCGCATGCTGCTTTTTGACAAAAGCTGGACATCCCCAGATCTTCATATATTGAAGATAGGGTTTCTTCCCACTCCATAACTCATAAGGTGTGGTAGGCACAGTCTTAGTGGGAACTCGGTTCAAAAGGTATGCAGCTGATTCTAGCGCATACCCACAGAATGATCGCGGTAACTCAGTGTTACTCATCATGGACCGAACCATATCCAATAGGGTTCGGTTCCGTCTCTCTGATACACCGTTATGTTGCGGAGTGTATGGAGGAGTAAGCTGAGAGAGAATTCCGTTCTCTTTTAAATAATCCAGGAACTCGGCACTCAAGTATTCTCCACCTCGATCCGATCTTAGAATCTTAATACTTTTGCCGGTTTGTTTTTCTACTTCATTCTTATATTCCTGGAACCTTCCAAAGGCTTCGGACTTATGTTTCATTAAGAAGACATAACCGTACCATAAAAAGTCATCCGTAAAAGTAATGAAGTAAGAATAACCGCTTCGCGCATGTGTAGACATTGGACCGCACACGTCGCTGTGTACGAGTCCCAAGAGCTCGCTCACTCTTACTCCGTGTCCAGTGAACGGAGTTTTTGTCATCTTTCCTTTGAGACAGGATTGACAAGTGGCATACGATTGATATTCGAACGGATTCAAATATCCTTCTGTATGTAACTTCGTCAACCTTCTCTCATTGATGTGACCCAGTCTACAATGCCATAAGAAAGTCTGATTTATTTCCGGAGACTTTCTTTTGTGTGTATTCTGGACATTGAAAATCTGTGGTTAGTTTAATACGTATATACCATTGCTCAATGTACCTGACCCAATCAAAACTTGATTAAGGTGAATGTTTACAACATTACTTACAAACGCAAATTCATAACCTTCTTTAGAAACTAAAGATACAGAAATGATATTACAAGTTGCGTTGGGTACAAAAAAGCAATTACGCAAAACCAAAACATGTCCATCTGACATTCCCTGGTGATAGTCCCCCACGGCTTTAGCATCCATGCTAGCTCCGTTCGCAACTCTGAGGGTCATGTCACCTGCTTTCAAAACACTACGGTTTCTCAACGCCTGCAAAGAATTACAGATATGAGATCCTGATCCGGTATCCAATACCCAGGAAGTAGAGTTTATTGAAAGACAGTTTTCAATAACATACACACCTGAAGCTGAAGCTGCAACCTGCTTCAATTCCTGTGTTCTGGCCTTCCAGGCCCTGCAATCATTCTTCCAGTGTCCTTTCTTATGACAATAGAAGCATTCTTCCTTATCCACAAGCTTCCCTGCTATCTTTGTTGCTTTAGCTTTTCCCTTTGTATCCACTTTACTAACACCGCCTCTTGGTTTGGCGGGGGCTTTCTTCTTCTTTCCCTTGGCTTTCGCCTTGGACCTAGAAGAAGATGATCCTCCTACAAACAAAGTGGATGTTTCCCTATCTTTCTGTAGGGTGCCCTCTGCGCTCCTCAGCATGTTGAGGAGCTCTGAAAGTTCAACTTCTTTTTCTTGTAAGTTGAAGTTCAGTATAAACTGGGCGTAAGTGGAAGGAAGGGACTGGAGAACTAAGTCCGTATAGAGCTCACTCTCCAATGTGGTCCCTAGGTCCGCGAGCTCCTCAATGTAGTCGATCATCTTAAGCACGTGTTTTGCTACTGATGATCCGACGGCCATCCTTGCCGAAAGTAACTTTTTCGACGCTTCGTATCTTGCGATACGAGATTGCTCTCCATACAGTTCTTTTGTATGAAGAAATATGGATTCCAAGTCCATATTCTCGTGCCTCCTCTGATGTTCATTGTCCATAGAGGCAAGTACGAGGAACTTGGCCTTCGCGCTATCAATCTCCCAAGTCTTACGGATTTCCTTATCCGCGACGCTGGAAGTAGGACCAGGGATAGGGGGAGCTTTGGTGGTAAGAAGATACCCCAGCTTGTCGTAAGTGATTGCCATCTTGACATTCCTAAGCCAATATTTGTAGTTTGGCCCTGTCAGTATGTTTTTATCTAGAAGTAACTTAATTCCAATCATGTCGATTGGTCGCTGCAATTAGGAAAGAGAAGAAGAAACACTCAGCAAGATGCTCTTGCAAGTTTAGAGTGGTTTTTAGTTTGTCTAAACAGGATTGCTCCCACTGTTTCTCGAATCCCTCCTTAAAACCAAAAAGGAAGAATTAGTCAGGATCAATCTCACCATACAATACTTTCTTAACCGTTCGGCCAGGCTGGTGTCGGTACTTCGAGGGAGGTTTTCCAACGCTTTCGCGAAGTTCCTTAATTTAAGAATCTCTTTTCCCTGGGGGCGTAGCCCCGCTAACACCTTTCTAGACACCTACTAGGTTTATAGCATTGATCGTTAAGTGAGAAATTTCCCGAGGAGTAGCATATACTCACAGTAGGATCGGGATCCAAATATCATCGCGTGACGAAACTGAAGGAATCCTACCAGAATCATCACACTCCAAATGGTATGCAACACTAGCAAGTTTCAGTTCTTTTGAAACTCCCGATGTGGATTTTTGCCCCATGCTCTTATGACCTTGGCGTGAGGTCAAAATGTCATAAGTCACATGTCAAATTCTTCCCATCATTATCCAGGTTAATTTGAATCCACCCGTACCTACCCTTGACGTAGGCCAAAATGGTATTACGGCTGTCCCAAACCAACGCATTCTATCTATGCAACAGATAAATATCCGGCAGCTACCAATCACTATGCCTTGGCGTGAGGTCAAAATACATAGCTTGAATACTACCGAATATTTAACTGAAATGATGGAGGGCTACGATGGTTTTGGCAAAACCGTGAACGTAGTGAACTTGATATAATCGATGGAACGAGATAGCTTTTAAAAGGAGTGGCTCAAACTCCGCATTTAAAAGTTAGTTTTGAAAAGAACCGAGTGGTTTTTCGAAAGTGTTCCAACGACTTTTACTTGGTTTATTTTCTTGCATTAGTTCTTTTAATGCGTGATATTCTTGCATTAGTTCCTTTAATGCGTCCCATCATTTAAACCTACCGTTGCAGAAAACAACCAAAATATGACGTACGCTTATGCCATTCGCATTCGCCACGGGGCCCCGTCATTACCCGTTAGGTTACTTAACTAACGACAGAGCGGGGGCTGGGTTAGCGCGGCTGTAAAACATAAGCAACGCCTAAATAATATCATATATAGATATATTGCAATGATAGACATTTCAAATCATAGATGAACACATTGGATATACTAGGAACCCGCAATTCGTACGAGCCTGTAACGAAAAGCAGATTACACGGTCGCGGTGAATAGCCAATACCCCACCCAAGACCCCTACGGGTGCGGCAAACTACCCGCCAAGTACCCGAAGCGAAGCAACCTCCCTCATCCCCGTGAGTAGGCCACTCGGCACTTCGGCATACCCGATAGTTTGTGCACCCCCTCCATGGGTCTATCCTAGGAGAAAAAACAGTAAAAAGAAATTATACAATGACGCCTACAACCCCGACCCGGTTGTGCGGCCATACAAATGATTATTACATCAATTTACAAATTTACATGAATTGAAAGAAAAGAAAACTCTCGTCTCACAACCCCCGGGTATTCACCCGCGACAATCCAATGAATTCATATACATATTCCAGCAACATTACAGATCACAGATTTGTATAACCCCCACTAATCGACATATAGCGATTAGTAGACGTTCAATACAAATATCACATCACAGAAAAACCCGTCAGCTTAAGTCTTTTAGAAGTTCGATCAAAAATACGGATTTATAGGCCCCAAATACAAAATTTTCGTTCTGGAAAATCTGGGCAGAAAATACATATTCCAAAAATCCCAAAACAACCCCAGAAATACACTGCACCAAATTTGGACCCCGACCGAGTCAACTCGGCCGCGGAACCGCGGCGGGAGCGTGCTCCCGCCGCGTTTCCGCGGCGCTTTGAATCGTTCGTCGGACCAAATTTGGTGGTTATTCAAACAAAAGCCTGAGCCGATTTTTAAGATGAAAATTATCAACTTTTGAACAGAATAAAAATCGGCAGAAACTAGACATTCTCGGGTTCGTTTTGCGACTTTTCTTTGATCGATCTTCTAGCTACTTTGCTAACATATTAGATAGAGTTTAACTAGGCCCTGATACCACTGTAAGTCCACGATACCTCTCCCGGTACTTTCGGGCATGCGGAATTTGATAAAAAAACGATTTTCTTAGAGGTGGTAACATGGACTTAAAACCCGGATCTTTGTTAAACATCTAACTAACAACCTAACTACGAGTTGCTAACTACTCGGTTAGGGGGTTATACCTTTCTTTTTCTCGAACTCCTTCGTCTTCAAGCATCGATGGTCGTCCGAATCGGCTTCTCCCCGTCGTCTCCTTGCGCCGAAGATAGATCCACCTGAAAGCTTCAACCTTTGGCTCCTTCTTCGAACTTTGAAGAAACTAGTTCACTTGGTTTGCTAAACCTTGTGAACTAGAGTGAGTAGAGAAGAGTTTGTATGGGATTCTATCTATGGTTCTTGGTTCTCAACTCATGAGACAAGTGAACCATAGAGTCAAGAGAGGGAGAGCAAGAGGAGGAGATGAGAGCTCAAGAACAAGAGAGAGAATGAGCAGGAAAGAATGAGAGAAGACTTTTCTCATTTGGCTCTCATAATCCAAAACAATCATAACACCTCATATCAATCAAGTATTATATGATGGTTTAGGCAACCATAGCCATATCATTTCATGCACTCATTTTGCACAAAAGAGCAAGCAAGCAAAAGTCTTTGCCATGAAATGATAGCTATAGTTATCATGATGGTCAACTAGTCAAGCCTAGTCAACCGGTCAACAAAGTCAACAAGTCAACAAAAGTCAACAAAGTCAATCCCTCAACAACCATGTCACCATAATACTTAATTAATATAATTGTTAATCACATATCATATTCTCATTAGGGTTGAGCAAAAAGTCAATAGTCAACTGTCAACGGTCAACAACCCTAATGAGAATCCTTCGCCTCTGTCTCTCCGTCAACTGTGCATACACACCCGCATCCGCGTTCCGAGGAACACGAATACAAACTGGATAAATCCAATCCCAATACATATACTAGGATCTGGCTTAAACCAAAACCCACTAGTGTCTACTGTTCGGACACTGTACGTGCACAAGTGCACGGATGTGACCGAACCCTGTCGCAAAACCATGCGACCTGCCGCAAAACCATGCGACCACTACTCTTTTGCCTAAAGGCGAATAGCTTTCTGTGTAGGACTCTAAAGACTCGACACTACGCTGGCAGTGGGTTTAACCACAGACCGCAAGCGGCACTAGCTGTGCGTAACGGTCCCCAGGTAGATGCCGACAAGAAGACTGACGAGGCGAAACCCATCTGAACTCCTACTGAGCCTGAATGTGACATTCTCCATACAGTCCGGTCTGTTCGTCTGATACATCGCATGGCGGGCCTAGGAGGCGGTAAACGTCAGTCCCCCAATAGCGGTACAAGTCGTGTCAAAGTGAAGCCCAAAACACCCTGAGATAACACTGGAAGCCTACCAGTATATCTCGTTTGCCCTGGCCAGGGACTACTCGTGTAATGGCTCTCCTAGACACAGCGTGATGTCAACCCCCAATACCGGGAGAGACGAATCCTGTCTAACCGTCACTGCCTCCAAGTGCTTCGGGACTGCACCCAACTACCACCTGTTTGCATGACTCCTTTGAGCCGTGGTAGGGTAGTAATCAAAGTACAGTGGGAACACACTCGATGCGAAGTGACAGTATCAAGTCAGCGGACTAAGCTGTACTCATGTCACCTGGGAACTGATAACTGACGATAGGCATAATACCAACTAGTCAGTTCCCGACGAGTCCTGTCCAGTGTACTCGTAACCCAACGAGCACCCGCATACTATCTCAAGTACGACGTACCGACGGCTGTGGGACAGACCATCTCCCACACTGGGATGAGAAGCGCATGCGCTAGTCTACTCCGGAGTATCGATGCCCTGTCTCGATAGTCCTGCGACCAGGGACCTGCATAAGGATGTGCTTATAGATTACCCAGCCCCACTAGTGTGACTGCCATCACAACGCTGGTAATCAAGCAAAGATCCTAAGGGCTCCACTAATGTGTATAGGCGATATACTAAAATAAACACATGTACACATTGAAGCAGAAACAAACCAAGTAGCATACTACTATTTTGAGCAAGATTGTATATACAAGGTGAATATCCCAAGCTTCCATTAAGTAATATACAAACTAGTATGATACAGTAATGGCCTCTAGGGCATGTACACTAACAATTTTATCCCAATCATAAGACCGCCCGTGTACATAGCGAAATCAATCAATTTACCTAACTTCCCAATGAACAATTTTGGAAGTGTTTTGAACGATTCAAGGATCTTCTAGTCCAATGCCCTCATCATGAAATCCATAGATGGGATCTGTGCCGAATCATATATGAGGGCATTAATCCAACAACATAGCAGATGCTTGAATCCACGTGTCAAGGCAATTTCATGTCTAAAGATGATGGTAAAGCTTGGAAATTTTTAGAAGAATTTGTTGAAAAAACTTTGCAATGGGAGAGTGTTAGTCAACCATCGTCTAGGGGAGGTATCCATCAATTTGATGTTTTCAAAGAAGTCAAACCCGAAATAGCAGCAATGCAAAAGAAACTTGAAGCTATGGAACACAAATTCTTATTAGCCTCCCTAAACCAGGTCACACTCCCTAAAACCTTGTGTGGATGTTGTTCCGATCCATCACATTTGACGGAAGAATGTCCCTTGAATTCCTCGTTTCAAGGTCAAGAACACACTAATGCCGCTTTTCAGCAACGACCTAGAAATGTCACGACCCGAAAGAGCACGTGACTGACCCTTGAACCATATGAAGTCTATAGGACTCCATCTGATCCAAGTAAGCCAAAAGCCCAGAAATCTAAAACCATTTTAAGGATAAATAAAGAAAACTGGTTTTTAATAGGTAAGGAAAACATGTTTTAAAGTCAAGGTTTTTAAATAACTAAGCCGAATATGCATTTTAAAAGATGTAAAGTCTTTTCTAAAAATTTCGGCAGAGTTTCTTTTGTAAATACTGGCCCCGAACGGGGTACAACAAGAACAAAGTATATATATGCAATGAATAAAAGGCATCCCCAAGCGGGAGCTAGCTCTTCGTTTATCGACGGTCACAACCACGCAAGCGATAATATACAACGCCGAAGGGCGAGGGTCAAATCCAAAAGAAACTCAATAAGCATGAAAACCGCAATACTACTAAGCGCGACTCTAAGGTCGAATAATACATCACTAATGTCTAAGTCTGAAACAATATACAAGTTTTGGTTGATGGAATTTCTAGATACAATGAATAATACAAGTACAATGGTGGTTCTTGATACAAAAGAACCCACCTACCAAAAGCAATTCACCCGCAAGGAAGCAGTGTGCCAGAAATGCCGCTATGGAACCTGTACGGCAAAACCTGCAAGAACTGTGGCACAACGGGGGTGAGTTGCCAACTCGTGAATAGAAAATATCTACAAGCAGAAACCGGATGCAAGACATAATCCTAAGTTAATACGATCAGTATATGATATAAACCTCAAGAGTAAGTCTGAAGCATAATAAGGTGGCAATGTAGCATCTAAACAAGTAGGTGGTGCCAAATACTCATGCCAGTGCCTCAGGTAATAACATGTCATAAATGTAAGGTATGTCTGCATGAGGTAAATATGATGAAGTATCAAATGAATATCAATACACATATATTAGCGTCCCATTCCACTAATATTGGTGTAAGGGTATATATAACAGCGCTCTCATACCCTGTTATATATACAAATGAGGTGTGATCAATATAGTCAAAGTCTGTATGTAATCAATGTCTGTATATATGTGGATCCCGTCCACCTGTCACCCAATGACAATAAGCATCATGCATGCAAATATGAGGATATAATCAAAGTCATGGAGATCATCATGAAACCTGTGCCTAGCATCGGCACGAAAATCCTCGTCCATATGGGGCTCCGTCTGCGGTATCGACCCTCGGCCCCGGCAGTACGGGTCAGCCCATGTCCATCTCTCAACTCCGGTCAGTATCCTCCAGATATCCGCCGAGCTCAAATACAATCACCGGTAGGTAGTAGTCCCTCTGCCAGGCTCACCGTCTACTACACAGCGAAACCGTTCTCGCCCCGGGGTACCATACCGGGTCCACCATGTACCCGCAATCGGCCTCATCCGCCTCCTCGAATCGGGTTTCACATGTCGCTCTTAGCACCGAGAAAACACATGGTGTACGCACTGAAATATCATATCAAGGGTAACCGGGTTTTTAAAACAATTATATATTCTCTTTTGAAATACCCACAGTTCCCAAATCCAGAAATATCATGGAAACAACATATCTCAATGCGTATAATCAAAGCATGATGTATGCGACATGTAAAGAAAGGTAAGTATATCAGTAGGTCATGCAACATGGAATAGTAATGTCAACATGTCGAGGGAAACCGCTCTTTTTAGAATGAAACAGTTTTGAAGAATATCTTGCGGTTCCCAAATCTCTAATCAAGTCAGAATCATCTATGTATGTGTACAAGTATAAGTGTACAATATGCCATGCAAGAATCATATCATGAATGCAATAGTACTACAGTGTAGTGGCATGGCAATTATCGATGATAAAGTGTGTGAGCCGGCAAATAGTGTACGTGGAACATACGCATCATCGATAATGGTGCTGGTGTCCTAGCAGCATGATAGTAATATAGCAATAAACATATGCAAAGCAATGTGAATAGCATGAACATGCGGAAATCAAATAATCAACACCACAGTGAAGAATCTACTATGCAAACTACAGATCTAAGTATCAACTCAATCGGGAGAGGTATGGAAACCACCTAAATCTGAGTCGATATATATATATATATATATATATATATAGATATAATAGTCGGTGATCCCGCCTCAATAATATCGCGTACGATACAGTATATCGTAAGACATCCTCGAGTCATGAGTGCGGATCTATCATCAATATAGGCTCGTACGGTAAATCATCGTACGGCATCCCAATAGCTGGGTACGGGTCAATATCACATTCCTCTCATCAGATATCAAGTATCATTATCATCATAACACATAATCTGGGGTACTGATCTAAGTCTAATACAAATCGATACCATTTATATACTGCGTGTGCAAGCACACGTCCCAAGGCCCGCCAGAGATCATGTATCGTATCCCAAATACGAATCACATCAAATCACCGATCTCGCGGCACAATGCCCAACATCATCGACTCATCTCCAATGTCATCCAATATCATCAAACACAGTGCAAGTATAATGAATATGCAAGGGTGTGCGTGTAGGTGTAAATCTATTCTAGGGTTCGCGACTATGAACTACACTAGTCACTTATAACCCTACACTATCCATAATACACCTAACTATCATATATATAATATAACAACTACGGACTGTGGGGGTGTTATACGCCATCCACCCGACTTCCCATGTAGATATAATCTACTCACCTTGCGTCTTCATTTGTGGACGTCGCCATGCGCTTCCTTGTCGTCCCGAAGTCTTCATGGGTACCTACATATCAAAATATCGTATATGCGCATTAAAAACCAAATCAAAGCTAAAACGGCATACGAAACCTAAAACGATACGATAAGGGGCCTATAGGTTAGAACCTATGGGCACGCCTTCAAAACCATCAATCAATCCTCGATATCGTCGTATAAACGCCCAATAGTAGAGGTAAAACACAATACACAATTGCAGAATTAAAAATACGGAATACGGAAACACGAATCCAAAACAACAACTTAGGAAATAGGCTCCAGATTTCATCCTAGGTCAAACTAGACAAATCTATACATACCAAGGGCCTAATCTACAAATAAGGGAACACCAAAACCAAAACGAGCAAGTTTGGTGGGGTCCAGGCCGCAAATTGCGGCCAAACAGAATAAATCTGTGGCCGGGTCAATGAGTTAGGGGTTGGGGTCTTGTGTGGTGGTTCTAGGGTGCCTGCACATCTCACTGTCCAATCAATTTTATTTTAGGATGTCTCGGGTGAAAGCAGATTCAATAAAACCTTCACAGATTTCACAATTTCTCCGATATCGGTTTCTAAATCCGTATTCCGGGTTTCAACTCTCAGGTTTTGGGTCTCCATTCATGCACTAGGGTGTTGGTGTAGCCTCTACTGAGCTCAATTTCATATTACAACACATAATTTCCTTAAACCCTAACTAGGTTTTCCTTAACTCCACAATAACAAACAATATCGGTTCAATCTAAACATGGGGGCATAAGTAGCGCTAAAACTAAGCAAATGGTTCAGCAAATACCTCATTTGGCAACTCAAGAATTTTCTTGAGTTGCCTCTAGTGGCCAAAATCCTTGCTTCTTTAGTTCAATGTGTAGATCTTGAGCTTATGCACATATTTAATAAAATGAGAGTGGGGGTTTGAAGTTGTTTTCATGGTGATTTGAGGAGTTGAAGAGGGGAAGGAGAATGAGGTGCAGGAGCAGCAGCAGCAAGCAAAGAAGAGGGAGAGAGAAATGGTGAAGACAATGGAGGAATGGCTAAGTCTTGGTCAAAGAAGCCCATACCTCTCTCTCTCACCAAACCTCATATAATATTCCCCTTTTCCATTTTCTTTTTCTTTTCTTATTCTCTCAAAATCCTTCTCCCAAGAATAGTAAACCCAAAGTGAACCATGGCAAGAAAAATGCACAAGTGTGATAAAAATGATATGTGCATGTTTTGCACAAAAATGCTAAAAAACCGATTAGCGATTTTTAATCGCGATTAACACTAAATTAGCATATAACTAATCATAAAAACTTAAAAATGGCATAATTCTATAAAATACCCTATTTTATAATTTTCCATAATTTTTCCAAAATTTTTCCCATTTATTTGTATTTAATAATACCGAAATATTAAAATATTCAATAAAATAATATTAAATTATAAAAATTCCCCAAAATAATATTTTATTATTTGGAAATGTTACAAGAAACGATCCTTATTCTTCCACTTATAATCAGGGTTGGAGGAATCACCCTAATTTTGCTTGGAACCAACACCAAACTCAAAATACGGTTCCAAACCAAAATAATTTTCGAAGGGTCCCTCCACAACAACAGCAACCACTACAACTGAGTCAGCACCCTTTCAACCACAAAATTTTCAAAATCCGGCCAACACTTCTGCACCGTATAATAATTCTTTGCAATTGGCGGGTACCGATAATTCCTCTTCACTTGAACGAACCTTGGATTTGTTGATGAAACGTTCCATCCAAGTGTCGGCTGATATAAGGTCTTCTATCGATGATATAAAGAAGAACTCCGCCTCCCACGGTGAGAGTGATAGTGATATGTATGCCCTAAAGGCCATTACTGTACATACGATGTATATTGTAGTGGATGCTTCGACATATATAGGGAGGACATTCTTGCTCGACATGATAGTATGCTATCTTGTTGCTCTTTATCTTAACATGTACTCTGATTGTCTCTATGTTACATGTTGATAAAGCCCTTAGGATGAGTACTTGACTACCAGGACTATGATGCAGATCATACTAGTGGGGACAGTGTAGTCGCTAAGTACATCCTTCAAATGTTCCTAGTCGTAGGTGTATCGAGACAGGGCATCGATATACCAGAGTAGACTAGCGTATGCTTCTTGACCCATGTAGATGGGCGATGGATGATCACATATCCATTGATGTTTGACATCAAAGATAGTATACGGGTGCTCAGTGGATACTGGGTACACTGGACGGACTCGCCGAGAACTCCCAGATGGTATTATACCTCACGTCAGATGGCAGTTCTCTGGTGACACTAGTACATGTTAGTCTGTAGACCCGAGATCGTCATAGAGTCTTGTGTGATTCCCACTGTACTTTGATTTCCATCATACCATGTCCAAGAGGGCGTGCAAAACGGTGGCTTTTGGGTACAGTCCCGAATCACATGGAGGCAATGAGAAATAAGAGGGGTTTCGTCTCTCCCGGTATAGGGAGTTGATGTTGCGCTGTGTTCGATTGGCTATAACTGGAAATCCCTGGCCAGGGTTGCTGAGATTTACTGGTAAGTGTTATCTTTAGTTTCTCGAACTGTTATGGACCTCATATCGACACGAATTATCGGTTACTGGGGTCTGACGTTTACCACCCCTAGACTGGATATGCTACATATCAGACGAAGAGACCGGACTGTACGGGAGTGATACTGATTGGATTCGCAGGAGAATGTACAGGCTTGCTTGTTGATCTTCTGATCACTCAATACCTGGGTGGCTATTACGTTTAGCTGACCGCTTGCAGCTTGTGGGTGTTTGATATGATCATCACCTATTGCCGGCGTATTGACGATTCTTTAGAGTCCTACACAGAGGTTTCCTGGCTCAGGAAAAACGGAGTAGGAGCACGTATGTGATATGTGCGGGACCGAGAATAATACGTGTATGCGATACCGTATTAGATTCTCACGATATGTGATATCGGCCGGGTATATGTGATATAACCGGGTCATCGGATCAAGTGTTGATTCGATGAACTGATACAGATTATATTAGTCGGTTATTTGTGAAATAGCCGGATTATCGGATCAAGTGTTGAATTGATAATTTAATGTATAATTATATATTTGATATATTACATTACATTAACTAATATAAGCTCACTTAAAGATTTTTTTTCTCATATGGATAATACATTGATATATATGCGATATATGTTAATTGTATTATTTTCTTTTGTTACTATATATATTATATATGTGATATATAATATTGTAACATGTGAGGGTTAAAATTGCAACTAAGGTTTTGAGAATAAAACATGTTAGGGTTTGGATGAGGATTAATGTTATGGATAAGCTTTGTGGAAGCTTTGACTTTAGTCTTCATCCTATGATATTTTGTGAAGATATTTGTTAACCCAACCCAAACCTCAACCCATAGATTATTCTCTATAAGGGTTAAGGATGTGATCTTTAACCTATGGTTTCAATTCTAACTTCACACAATAATTCATTATTCATCACAAATGAAATTCTTCTTCTTCTTCCTCTTGAAAAAAGCTTTCTAGCCTTTTGTGATGTGATGAAATAAAGTGAGAAATTGAAAACAAAAGAGAGCTAAATTCCTACTTCATCATCCTCATCTATTTTAGCCACTTAGATTAGGGTGTTTCCTTTGCTAATACTTGATTAGTGAAGCAAGAGCTTGGGTTTGAGTTTCTTCAAGGTAGATCATCTTAGTTGTTGAAGATTGGAAGCAAGCTTGCATCTTTCTCTCCATGGAGCTTCTCTAGAGTCCGGGTACTTGATGATCACAGTGAAGGGAACTCAATACGGAGCTTATGAAGCGAAGGAATGGACTACAAAGGTTGTAATCCCTAACTCTTAGAAGTAAAGTTGTTTACTTGTAAAGTTTACCCTAATTCTCTAGTTAAGATCTTGGTTAGGGTTTGTTTAGCACCCCAAAAATTTTAAAGTTGCATGATTGATGCTTGCCAAAACCTTCACAAGGTGCTATGCTAACCCTACAGTGGTATCAGAGCCAAGCTAGATCATTAGGCATTGTCTAGACGAAGTTTAAAGTCCGATCGAACTTCGAAACCCCGAAAAATCCCACTTTCTGGAAATTTTTTCAAAAGTTGAAATTTTGCATATTAAAAATACTTCGAAAATCATGCAGGGAATTCTAAGGATTACTGTGAAGTACGAAGCCATAACTCGCTCAAGTGACCGCGGAACCGCGGCCAAACCATGCGTTTGGCGACGGTTCCGTGGCCAACTTTAGGAGTTAGGGGCTAATACTTCAGCGCTTTATTCTTAGGTACTTTTTCATGCTTCTGGGAATTTTTAATTCTATTCAAGTATTGAGATTTCTTGGATATATTGGAAACTCATTGATTTGATCGAAAAGTTTAACTTCGTTTAAGTTTTTCCAGGTAATTTATAACGTGTTAAAAAGTTCGAACGGATATCAATAACTCACTTTTTCCCCTATCGGAAAACTTTCAAGTGTTGGATTTTTCCTGAGTTTAAAACTTTCGGGAAATCATGTAAGCATATCTGTGGATCCTCTAGAAGAACGTAACCTTAACTCGATTATGTGACCGTCAAAACTGCCACTGAACCTTAGGGTTTGTGGTAGTTTAGCCTTGCCACATGTGAGGCGTTGGTTTGACCCTTCTACGGCTGGTTCATTGGGGCTGTGACATGTTCTGGGATTTTTGAACTCCGCTCAAGTGTTGAGCTATTTGGGAAATATTGGGTGTTTGTTTATTCGATTGGGAAGTTTAACATTGTCTATTTATCTGGAATGTGATACAATATTTGGAATCCACAAGTAGTTATGAGATAACTAATTTGAATGTTATAAATCTAGTAGTTTTTAGTCTCATTTGATCGGTTGCTGCGGGATTTTGATGCGATCAAAAGTCCGTTGCAATCACGTAGCGTACGTGGATACTCGCCTGGTAAACTTAATAGATAGCCATGCCCCATAGCCCCGACCAAGTGACTCTAGGAGAACCCCTTCGCCAAAAGCATCCGTTCGGGTGCTCGCGGCAGTGGTGTTCCGCCTCAGTGCACTTCGTCGACGGCATCGGGGGGGGTGCGGCCGTCTACTAAAGTTTCCGACGAGCATTCAATCAGGATGTCGAGAATCTTGTTGAATTGCCCGACTAGATATTGAAAAGTGTTTTCGAGATCGAGACTAAAATGCGGGGTTTATAATTTTTAGGCATGCGATGTCTAAGGAATTCATTTGGTTAGGCATGTGATGTCTAAAGAGGTTGCGGATTCAAACTGTTGTAGTTTTACACTTTCTTTTCTGCGGCCGTAAGTGTAATATGTGGTGTATCGCCGGTTTTGTTCCTATACATCAACGACAACTGGGATACACATATTTACTTACGTTGATGACATGTGATGTTATGTATTGTTGTGATATGTTATATTTGATCGTCGCGTTTTGAATAGCCAGAGGTTTCATGTGAGATGAGAGTTTTTCATTTTCATTCATGTAAAATTCATTGTATGTAATATTCTTTTATTGGGGCACTTCCGGATTGAGGATGATGTCACCATTGTATATTATTTACTTTTCCGCATTAGGATAGACCCAAGGCGGGGAGCATAAGTAACCGGGTTCTAGGGTCCAGTGGAAAACCATCTCGAGGAGTCGAGACCGGGTATCCTAACTCTAGAATTGATAGGGTTGCTTGCCACTCTCGTAGGGGTCTAGGGATGTGGGTTTGGTTATTCCTCGCGACCGTGGAATCCCTGTTTTATACTGGCTTAACTTAAAACACGGAATTCCTAGAATATCCAATATTTTATATGTGTTTCTTCTGCTGCAATGTTCTGTGATGAGATCATATTACTGCCTGAGACGAATGTTTATATTATATATATGAGATATATATTATATTGCTGATTTCGTTTCAAATGTGATGCTTGTTAACCATAACAAAATGGGACTTCATTAATGAGATTAATGAAATAAAAGAAACCTAAAGATGTTGTAGAAACTTATTTAAAAACTGGTAGCTCTAGTTCTTGCTTTGCATAGCGGTATTCCTTGTAGAATATCCAGCACCTTATTCGATAAGGAAAGAGCCGAGATCCCTTCACTGGGAGTGACCTCTTTAGCGAAACTAGCAGATGCTACAAACACGGTTTGTCATTTGATTGCTTCTATAATTTTTGCTTTGCATAGTGGTATTTGTGAAATATGCCGCACCTTTTTCGACAAGGAAAGAGCCGAGATCCCTTCACCGGGAGTGACCTCTTTAGCAAAACTAGAAAATGGCCTAAAAAACATTCCATTTAAAATCACTCGATTCTACAATGATATCAAGTTCATTACGCAAAAGGTTTTCTTAAAAACCTGTCGTAGCCCTCCATCATTTCAGATAAGTACTTCATAGTATTTGTGCTGCGTTTGTTGATCTTGTCAAGGCGTAGTGTGCGGTAGCTATTTATGCTTATCTGCAAAAGCATATGATGTATTGAGTTAGGGTAGTCGTGTGACTTTGTTGACCTTAGCCAAGGGTCGTGCGGGTGGGTTTAATTCAATCGGGAAATGACGGGTTGAACTTGGCTAGCACTTATGATTTGTTGACCTTAGCCAAGGTCATAAGTTGCTAGGGGTAAAATATTATTGGGAATTTCAAGTGTTGAAATTTGCAATGAGATTGCATACCTCCTATGAGATAGTTGGATCCCGATACCCGCTGCGAGTAAGAGTTACTCCTGGGAGAGTTTTACACATTACAATTAGCCGATCAAATAGGTGTCTAGAAAGGTGTCAACGGGGTTAAGCCTCTGGGAAAACGAGGTTTACTTTAATTAGGTCCGTGCGTAAGCACGAGGAACCTCCCTCAAAGTACCGGCACTAGCCTGGCTGAAAGATTGGCGAATTTGTAGCGTGTAATTAATCCCGGCTAGTCTTTCCTTTTAGGGTTTGAAGGAAGATTTGACTAAAACAGTGGGAGCCAGCCTGATTAGATAAAATAATAACCAAATCTAATCTTGCAAAAGCGCACACAGAGTGTTTTCTTCTCTCTCTCTCTCTCCAGGTAGCGACCATGTCACGCCTTAATCAATATAATAATACGGATGTATTGACCGAACCCGCTTGTTATACTGCGCTGGGGAACGTTGGTCCCGCTCCAACTTATAATTGTTATAAGACCGAGCAGGAAATAAGGGATTACCAGAATTCCCGTGCCGTCCAAACGAAGAAAGTGCATGATGATGCATCTTCTTCGGGTGTGTTCATTACCGAGAACTGTTTCTCAGTATCCTTTACGTCCTGGGTATGAGATACCGGATCAGGATCCCGCAAATGTAATCTGTTACATGGGCTACAGATAGGTTGAGAACTGAGAACGGGTGATAAATTTCAAGAGTTGGAAACGGTGAAATTGTTGCAAGCCAAGTCTGTTGGCAGTTATCATCCTGTATTAACAAATACATTGATTCTGAATGAATATTATTAGATACCGAACCTGATATACAACATCATATCAGTATCTTTATTTAATAAAGAAGGATATAATTTTGTATTGTTGGATAATGTTTTAAACATTTCCTATATCAAGAGTTGATCAGTTCATGCACGTTATCTAAAAGTATAGACGTTCTAAATCAAACCACAGTTCTTAATGTACAAAACACACACAAGAGGAAGAGTTCAGAAATGAACGAATCCTTCTTGAGGTTTTGTAGACTAGGTCATATCAATATGACCCGACTAGCAAAGTTACATTTAAATGCATATTTAAATTAGTTTGAATTTACATCTTGTGAAACTTGCCAGTCATGTCACAAAGATAAGATGACGATAGCTCTGTTTATTCGAAACAGAAAAAGAGTTAGTGAACTCTTGGGATTGATACATGATGATGTATGAGGTCCCCTGTCTACACATGCCAGGACCGGTTCTTTGTACTTCATTACATTCACTGAGTATCTCTAAAGATCCGAACATATGTTCCTGTTGAAACACAAGTCTGAAGCTTTTGAGAAATTCAATGAATATAAGTTAGAAGTAGAGAACCAAAACAGGTATAAGTATTATGTCCTATGATGTGATCAGGGAGGAGAATACTTGAGCACGATATTCCTGGACTATTCTAAAGGAGAATGAGATTCTCTCTCAGCATTACTCCTCCGTATACACCACAGTACGTTGGTGTATCGGGGCGGAGCAATCACACCCTATGTGATATGGTGTGCTCTATGATGAGTACTATTGAGTTGCCTATTTTCTTTTGGGGTTATGCACTTGAAAAGTTGCATATCTATTGAATAGGGTTCCAATCAAATCAGATGCCTACCACTCCATATGTGATATGGTATGGGAAGAGCCCATCTCTTAAGGATGTTAAGCTTTAGGGTTGTCCGGCCTATGTCTAAAAGCAAAATCCGGACAAGCTCGAGGCAAGGTCAGTTCTGTGGAAGTTTGTTGGATATCCCAAGCATTCGCAAGGGAATATCTTCAACCACACCGAGGAACAAAAGGTGTTTTATTTCTCGGCATGCCACATTTTTAGAAAAGGATTTTCTTATGAAAAAATTAGTGGTCATAAGGTAGAACTGGAAGTAGTTCCAGCTAAAACAAACTGCAGCTGATGATTTGGTAGAACCGGAGGATTCAATAGTTTCCAACGAACCTCAGCCTCTCCGCCGATCTGGTAGGGTTCCTCATCCACCTGAGAGATACTTCGGTTTCTCTATGACAGTGGGAGCGAGGATTGCATCATGAGATAATGACCCAACTAGTTTCGAGCAGGCCATCAGGAGTGGGGACTCTGTGAGAATGGCTGGATGCTTAGCGATCTGAGATGGAATCCTTATACACCAACAAAGTATGGACTTTGGTTGCTTTATCTGAAGGGTTAAATCCCCATCAAGAGCAAGTATATCTTGAGAAGATTACTTGGTGTACATGGAAAAGTTGAGACTTTCAAAGTTATGCTTAAGTCCATCCAGATCCTACTTGCCACTGCTACATACCATGACTACGATATCTGGCGGTTGGGTGTCATGACTGCTTTTCTAAATAGTGATTTGGAAGAGAGCGTCTATAAGTACACAGCTAAAGGGCTTCATAGACAGTGGGAGCAGCGGAAATGTGTGCAAGATGTTTTATGGGATAAATCAGGCATCGCGGAGTTGGAACGTCTATTTTGATGTAGTAGTCAAAGAGTTTGACTTCATCAAAATGGTAGATGAACTGAGTATATACAAAAAGGTAGTAGGGAGTATGGTGGTGATCCTCGTATAGTACGTGGATGACATACTCTTGATAGGGAAGAAGTTTCCTATGCTACGCTCGGTCAATCTCCTCTTATCACAAGGATTCTCCATATAGGATCAAAGTGATACCTCCTAAATCCTGGGTTATGGATCTTTGAGATAGATCTAATTGGATGTTAGGATTCTCACTAGTTGTAGTGAGATGGTATCAATCGATCCTGGGGAGAATCACTGGAAAGGTTCCAGGATGATAAGGACGACTAAATGTCAGTCACAGGCAATGTCTTTACCCTCAGTGGAGAGACGGTATGTTAGAAGAGTTCCAAGCTAGATACCGTGACTTACTAGACGATTAAAGGCAAGATACGTCGTTACCAAGGATGCTTCCAAAGAGGAAGTCTGGATATATATAAGTTCATGAGATGAACTTCGTTCCTACCATTGTGTGACAATGGAGTTGTGGCTTAGGCCTAGGAACCCCCGTTCCATCTGTGATCCAGACATATTCTAAGGCAGTATCACCTGATCATGGAGATGGTTGATCTCCAGGGAGATCGAGGTTAGGAGAGTAGACAAAGAGGACAACAGCGCGGATCCACTCACAAAGGCCTATTTCCCAGTAGAGACTTTTATGGGATGGTTGAGTATGAGATACTTCAACCACAGCTGATTGTTAGGTATGCGATACCACAACAGATCGCCCTAGTGCAAGTGGGAGATTGTTAGTGATATGTATTCCCTAGAGGCCATTACTGTACATACGATGTATATTGTAGTAGATGCTTCGACATATATAGGGAGGACTTTCTTGCTCGACATGATAGTATGCTATCTGGTTGCTCTTTATCTTAACATGTACTCTGATTGTCTTTATGTTACATGTTGATAAAGCCCTTAGGATGAGTACTTGACTACCAGGACTATGATGCAGATCATAGTAGTGGGGACAGTGTAGTCGCTAAGTACATCCTTCAAATGTTCCTAGTCATAGGTGTATCGAGACAGGGCATCGATATACCAGAGTAGACTAGCGTATGCTTCTTGACCTATGTAGATGGGAGATGGATGATCCCATATCCATTGATGTTTGACATCAGAGTTAGTATACGGGTGCTCAGTGGAGACTGGGTACACTGGACGGACTCGCCGAGAACTCCCAGATGGTATTATACCTCACGTCAGATGGCAGTTCTCTGGTGACACTGGTACAGGTTAGTCTGTAGACCCGAGATCGTTATAGAGTCTTGTGTGATTCCCACTATACTTTGATTTCCATCATACCACGTCCAAGAGGGCGTGCAAAACTGTCACGACCCGAAATTGGCGCGTGACGGCCCTAATACTACGCAACGCCTACAGACGTAACACAGCAACAGAAAGCCAAAACCCAGAAATCTAAACCATTAAAAAGATAAGAAAAGATAATAGGAGTTTTGAAACATTTGAAATCACAACCCAAATTCTTTAAAAAAAGTCCAACTTTCTTTCTTTAAAATTTTAGCAGCACCTCCTTTGTAAAAATTAGCCCCAAAAATGGGTACAACATAAATATAAATAAAGCATCCCCAAAAGGGAGCAAATACACGCCCAAAGGAGGAAAACAACCACCACAACAAATATACGACGCCGAAGCGAATAAAAAAAAGACGATAGAAAGGAAACTGTATAAAATACATCAAGTCACAAATAATATACAATATCGAACTCACACAAGTCTCTAAGTCAAAAAAATAATAGTAGATGGAGAATACAAGGATACAACGAATATACAAAACAATACGAATAACCACAAAACCCACCTAAAGCAAAACTACACACTGTGAGCCGATACGGTATCCGTAGCAAAAGATGATAGATAGATGAATAGCCTGCCTTGACTACTCTGGGGAACACCCTGCAAAACAACTGTGGCACAACAGGGGTGAGTTGCTAACTCGTGAATAGTAAATAACATATGCAGGTAATCGCAAGTATGCACGTACAACACGAATCTAACATGTGCAATTAATAGCAATAAAAGGTCATATGAATGCAATAATCATGAAAGGTACACTAGCAGGTACAACTAATACATGAAGCAATAACATATGACAAGCAGTATGCAATAATCATGCAATAATGATATGAAAATGTATATATGCAACAATCTTGGAAGGTACTCTAACAGGTACAACTGCTACATGAAACAGTGCATACAAATAATGGTATGTAAATGCAACAATCATGAATGGTAAACTAGCAGGTACTACTAATACATGAAGCAGTGCATAAACAATAAATATGGAGTATGGATTAAAATATGTCATTTCTACTGAATCCTGACATCGTGGTAGGATCACAATCCATCAAGACAAATCCAAATCCCAAATCCTCAAATCAGCCCCTAAATTGGCTCTCATATCATATAAGTCTCACAAATCCTGAATGTACAATATCGAATAAATCTCATATATCCCGAATGCACAAATCAGCAATCTCATAAATATCATATATCCAATATCAAATGAATCACCTATATCCCAAATCAAATTATCAAGTAAAAATCTAACATCCTAAATATATTTGCATGAATAAATATGATGATGTATATAATTAACGTCAATACACATATATTAGCATCCCATTCCACTAATATTGGTGTAAGGGCATATATAACAACGTCCTAACCCACTGTTATATACAAAGAAGTAAAAATGTCAATACACATATATTAGCGTCCCATTCCACTAATATTGGTGTAAGGGCATATATAACAGCGGCCTGGACCCCTGTTATATATACAAAGGAGTAAAAAGAAATATCATGGAAACAATGTGTCAAGTATCGACACAGAAATGTTGATCTATCAGGTGTTGTCACCATGACTGGCCCCCTGATAGGTATGTATCATACGCTATCCCGAAAAGCACGAGTGCCTAGCTCTGACCCTCGTCATTCCATATATCTATACGTACATGACTCCCATCGGTATCCCCATGATAACCGCAGAGTCATTGGTAATGTCACCGTATGGTATGGTTCCCCTGCAACTCATCGTCTGACACCACGACCTCATTCTTGCCTCAGGATACCTCCGGGCCCCACCATGTACCCGCACACGGACTCCTCCGTTCGTCGCGTGGGGTATATATATCAGAACCGATAAATCTCATGGTGGCTGCTGAAATATCATATCAAGGAAAACCGGGTTTTTCAAATAATGCATAATTTCATAAACTCCCACGGTCCCCAAATCCAGAATACATCATGAAAAATCCATATCACAATGCGAAAATCCATGAATATAATATATGCAACATAAAACTGTAATGAAAGCATATAAAGGAAAAGTCGCTAATTAACTGCAACAAGTTAATATAACATATCATGCGGTTCCTATTTTCTCCAATTCTAAATAATATCAAGTAAAGGTAAACATATAGCTATACTGATATATGTGTAAACAATAAGGTATGGCAAGATATATGTATCTACCTATAAGTAATGATGTAGTATACCCACTGGGTATAAGTGAATTATGTGTGCAAGGTGTACCTGTAGCTATGTCATAAAGTGTGTATGTACCTATCACTAATGGTACAATACTCTATAGGTATACAGGTATCTAATATATAAGTATACGAAGGCATATGTGTAAACATGTAGATATACAGATATGCTAAATGTCATATGCGATATAAAATATGAATCAATGTCTCAATGTTCCTAACCAAGCAATATCATATCTATAAGTGGGTTGTGCGTGACATGGCAATTATTGACGGTGTGTGTAGCTTACAATCTGTGCTCGTGCAACATGAATCGTCAATAATATGTGCAGTGTCCTAAGGCTACTAGTCCAAGCACAACTGTCACGCCCCGAAAGAGCACGTGACTGGCCCTTGAACCATATGAAGTCTATAGGACTCCATCTGATCCAAGTAAGCCAAAAGCCCAGAAATCTAAAACCATTTTAGGGGTAAGTAAAGAAAACTGGTTTAAAGAAGTGAAGAATACAGGTTTGAAATCAAGGTTTTTAAATAACTAAGCCGAAAGTACATTTTGAAAACAATAAAGTCTTTTCTAAAAATTTCGGCAGAGTTTCTTTTGTAAAACTGGCCCCGAATGGGGTACAACATGAATAACAATATATAAAATGATAAAGGCATCCCCAAGCGGGAGCTAGCTCTTCGTCAATCGACGGTCACAACCACGCCATGATAAGATAATATACAACGCCAAGTGGCGAGGATCAAAACCAAAAGAAAGCTCAAAAGCAACAGTAAAACCACAATACTACTAAGCGCGACTCTAGGTCGAATAATACAACACTGTCTCTAAGTCTGAAAGAATATACAAGATTTGGTTGATGGACAATTTCTAGATACAATGAAATAAATAAATACAAAGGTGATTCCTGATACGAAAGAATCCACCTACCAAGGCAAATCACCCGCAAGGAGGTAGTGTGCCAGAAATGCCGCAATAGGACCTGTACGGCAAAACCTGCAAGAACTGTGGCACAACGGGGGTGAGTTGCCAACTCGTGAATAGAAACATCCACAAGCAGAAACCGAATGCAAGACATAAACCTAAGTCAACAATCAGTAACATAATCCACAAGAGTACATCTGAGTGTAACAAGGTGGCAAGGTAACATCTAATCAGGTATGTAGTGCCAGGTACTCAGGTAATAACATGTCATCAATATAAGGTATGTCTGCATGAAGTAAATATGGTGAAATATCAAAGATATCAATACACATATATTAGCTTCCCATACCACTAATATTGGTGTAAGATAAGTGTAAATCCAGTCTGTATATGATCCATATCT